>CM028131.1:704150000-705400000 GCA_016271365.2 Neoceratodus forsteri | reverse complement strand
CAGCCCAACTGCGCAAAGAGGTGGCATCAAAACTCAGGAGAGGACCGGACGGGGAGCAGGCCACATCCCAGTCAGACATAACAAGATGTTTTGCGGACTTCTACCAAAGATTATACGCAGTGGAAGGACTCCCAGATCACAATATTAAAATTGCTCAATATTTAGAGAAGATCAGACTCCCGGTTCTGGACCCAGCCAGGGGGGCAGAGTTGGGAGCTCCGATCACAATGCAAGAGATTAAAAACCAGATCACATTGCTTAAGAATACTAAAGCCCCGGGATTAGATGGGTACCCTGCAGAGTTTTATAAGACTTTTCAGTCAGACCTTCTTCCCCTCCTATTGGAAACATTTAATGCAATCCTGGGAAAGGCCCTACCGATCCCCCCATCATGGAAGTACGCTAAAATATCTGTTTTGTTGAAACCAGGTAAACCTCCGGAGGAATGCGGATCATACAGACCCATCTCCTTATTAAATACAGACCTAAAATTATTCACTGGTATACTAGCTCGGAGACTCCAAGCGATCATTAGTGATCTTCTACACCCAGATCAAACCAGTTTTATTTCTGGTAGATTTATGCAGGACAACATAAGGCGGCTCTTGAACATAATCTCCTCCCAAAAAACAAAAACAGCCACATCTCTTAAATTAGTGGTAAGTATCGATGCCGAAAAGGCATTCGATAGGGTAGATTGGGTTTTCCTCCAAGCCGTTCTCAGAAAGTTTAATATGGGGGACAACTTCATAGGGGGCAGACAAAGCGCTATACTCTCAGCCAGAAGCGGTAATCAGTGTGAACGGATGTGTCTCAGCCAGATTTCCTCTATCACGAGGAACCCGCCAAGGATGCCCACTTTCCTCGTTACTGTTTGCCCTCTCTTTAGAGCCCCTAGCTGAGCAGATCAGACAACACCCTCGAGTGGAGGGAATTAAGGTGGGCTCCCAGACTCATAAACTTTCACTATATGCAGACGACACACTTATTTACCTAGGGGACCCGGTGGTCTCGCTCCCCGTCCTTACACAAATTTTAAATCATTTTCAAGATCTAGCAGGGTACAAAATTAACCTCTCAAAATCTGAGGCATTGCGGTTAAGTGGACACCCATCACCGAAATTACAATCCAATTTTCAGTTTAAGTGGGCTCCAAACAACACAATCAGGTACTTGGGAATAAGAGTTTCGCTAGACACATCCCGGCTCTTTTCAGCCAACTACCCTGCACTCCGGGATTCTATTAGACAGGACCTGGGTAGGTGGAGACTGCTTCCTTTAACTCTTTTGGGAAGGGTACACTCCATAAAAATGAATGTGCTACCACGTTTACTTTTCCTATTTCAAACATTACCGTTTGCCCCCCCCAAAGGTATTCCTGAAGGAAATGGACCACTTAATAATGAGTTTTATATGGCAGGGCAAAAAACCGAGACTGAAAAGGGCGATTCTCTGCACCAGGCGAGAGCAAGGAGGGTTAGGTTTACCGGATATTAAAGATTACTACTTGGTGGCACAAGCCCCATGGCTGCACACCTGGATGAAACAGAAAGTCAATAACAGATGGTTCCCTATGGAGTTGGAGCAAGCCCAAAAGATAACACTTTGGGCTCTCCCCACAGCTTCTGTCTCCCGGGGGGTAGTACGTAAGCTGGAGAACCTGTGGACTAGACACACCCTGCGAGTGTTGCTGACCCTACGCAGGCAACTGAGGGTTCCGGGAGGGCTAGGTCCTTTATCCCTCATACGCCATCATGAACCTTTTAGTCCCCCTAGCTGGGATGCCGGATACCGATTCTGGGAGCGCCAGGGCCTCACCAGGCTCACTCATCTGCTGGAAAGTGGCATTTGTACCACATTTCAAAACCGCAGGTTAAAATATGGCCTTAGAAAAGAAGACCACTTTAGATTCTTACAAGTAAGGCATTTTATCCAGCAATCCACACACCTACAACACCTTTTAAGACCCCTAACGGATTTAGAGCAACTTTTCTACAGTTGGATCACTCTGAGAGCAAAGGTGAAACCTATCTCTCAAACCTACAGACTGCTAACGGACCAGCACCAGGGACAAATTGAGGAGGTTAAGTATAGATGGGAAAGGGAATCAAACACACAATTAAAAAGCATTGAATAGCAGAGGGTACTTTCCCAGGGCTGGCGAATTACAGCTTCACCAACATGGGGTGAGTACTACTGGAAAGTTTTGATGTTTTAGAACTCCTACAGTAACCCAGTACTTTAACCCTAATTACACGAACAGATGCTGGAGAGAGTGTGGGGAAGTAGGTTGCATTTTCACATTTTCTGGGGATGTCCAAAGCTAGACAACTACTGGCGGCAAGTACACATTCAGATTCAGGAAACCCTGGGAGTTTCCTTGCCAAGAACTTTCAACTCCCTATGTTTGGGATTTCCAAGTAGGGAACATTTAAAGCTTTCTAGGTCTCAAAAGAAACTTTACCACATCCTCAGACTAGCAGCGCTAAAAAGCATTACAGTCTGTTGGCGATCCAGGAGACCACCTACTATCCGGACATGGAGAGACAGAATAAAAGACCTAGAGCAGATGGAAAGAATCATGGCAGCTCTGAGGCTCACTACTGAACAATTTGAACAAGTATGGGGGGGGACTGGTTTAAGAAAGGCTCTCCATCGAACTAAGGGGGAGAGAGGGCTCTTAACAGAGCGACAGAAATTGAGGTGGGTTTGAACTAGACACATGTCCCGTTAACCTTTCTGGTGTGTACTGACATAGGTGAGATAGGAACGGGTAATAGGGACTCGTGGTTAACGTACTCTCTGCCAGCTATACAGGGTTGAAAACCATTAATTAAAGGTCTGTCAATGCCCTTGGGTATTAGGGTAACAGGTATATCTATTCCAGCATAGTAGATAACAGAAAAGTTTGTTACGCACACACCACCAAACAATCAACAAATCAATCATTCAGCAAATTGATTGATAAATCAGTTATATAGTTAATTATTGGTTTTATTTTTCGTTGTATAATCCTGCCAGGCCCTATTTGGTCTTAAGGCAATGATTTTAATTAGTTTCTTAAAACCTGGGAAAAGTTATGTAGTAAGTAGTAAGAGGAGTCCAGACTGAAAAAAAAAGGGTACAGAATTAAGAAACAACACATAACAGAATTAACTATGCAAAAACAAAGAACAGTGAACTGTGGATTGTTTTGGGACTATATCTTCATAGACATTTGAAGTTGTCATCTGAGACTTTCTCCACAGAACACGGTATAATGTACCCTAAAGGAACTCCTCTAGCTAGAACAGTTTAACACTACTGATTGTATTCCCATTAGACTTTGGTAATAATTTTACTGTGGTTATATCAACTGGATGTACAGTCACTGTGCATCAGTAAAAATTTAAGTAGCAAAAGATTTACACACAGGTTTACTTCGAAGGAGATAATATCTTAACATTCTATGCACATCCAAAGTATGGAGTAGGGATTCTCCTGGTTTAGCTGGCTCCGGATAATACACCAGTAAGTGTATGGCGTGATTCAATGTAAGTTTAGATACCATTTTTGGCAAAACTTTAGGATTATTACGTAAAGAGACCATATCTTTGTGAAAATTCAGATAGGGTTCCTTGCACATCAGTGCATGCAACTCCGAAATAGGTCTACCCGACGTAATAGCACCTAAGAAAAAATTACTCCCCTTTAGTAATCTTGTTTCTTCCCAGGGATCCACTAATATTATTACTCTTTGCAGTGCACCTTTAAGTCAGCACTGCCCCGGAGCCAAATGGAATGCTATGCTAATTATAGAATGTTTAGCTCGTGCATTCATTTTCAAACTGCCCTATTCTAACTGCCTGGATTCTACCTCAGATTTCTGTGAAGCCTGCAAAGAGGCCATAGTAAAGATATGTATAAACAAACAATGAATCATTTTAAATTAATGGCCAACAGGGCCATAAAAAGTAGTAATAGGCCAAGAAAGGGCAGAGAAAACATGAAGAATGAGTCCTCTTTTCTGAGCCAGATGCACCCTTAGAAAATAACCTAGTAGTTAAGTATTAGGAAATGTGCCAACAAATGACATACCCATCATACTGCAAGACATCTCAGCTGTACAGAGTATTTTTCTGAGATTCTAAGGGGAGGACCGGGGCAGGGAATATTAATATTAGTGGATCCCTGGGAAGAAACAAGATTACTACAAGTGAGTAATTTTTTCTTCTAACCCCAGGAATCCACTTATATTATTACTCTTTGCAGACTATGTAGCAGTACCACTAGGAGGTGGGCAGAATCTATTTAGGAAAAAGACTCTGCAAAACAGCCCTTCCAAAATTGGCATCACTCCTGGCCTGGATATCCAGGTTGTAATGCTTAGTGAAGATGTGGACTGATCTCCAGGTAGCTGCTTTACAAACCTCCAGAAGAGGTCTCTGGTAGCTGCAATGGTGGCTGCTGTGCCCCTTGTGGAATGGGCCCTAAAACCTGAAGGAGGGGACCTTGCCCACCCTTGTGTAGAAAAACTGAATACATTGGACTATCCAATGAAAAATAGTCCTCTTTGAAACAGGAGATCCCTTACCTACTTCCCCATAGGTAAGAAACATTTGTTGCCTGTCCTGCCTATGAGCCTTAGTATTGGCTATATAGTGGCTCAATGCTCTCTTCACATCCAAACTATGCAGCCTACGCTCACCAGAACTGACATGTGTTGTAAAAAACACTGGTAAGGTAATAGACTGATTTAAATGAAAGTCAGAGACTACTTTGGGAAGGAATTTTCTGTTAGTTCTCAACACTACCTTATCATTGTGTAAAGAAATATAGTCCTTTTCCACACATAGGGCTTGTAACTCACTTATCCTCCTGGCAGAGGCGAGTGCCACAAGGAAAACTACCTTCCAGGTGAGGTATTTTAGCTCTGCAGTAGCCAGGGGCTGAAATGGCGGAAGCATAAGCTGGGCAATACAAATGTTGAGGTCCCAAGCTGGCACTGGTTCCCTATGTGGTGGAAACAGATGTAAAAGGCCCTTACAGAACCTTTTAGGGTCTGAGGCTATTGATACTCCTTTCCCTACAGAGAGGTAGGCTGAAAGTGAAGCAAGATGAACTTTTAGGGGTTGAATGTTGCAACCCTAGAGAATGCAGACGGGACAAATACTCTAGAATGATTGGAATGCCAGCCTGTGCTTGGGCTAGGCCCTTTCCTGTACACCAGATAGAAAATCTTTTCCATTTTGAAGCATAAGTTTTCTTAGTAGAAGGCTTTCTATAACTGCTAAGGACTTTTAAAACTGTTTGAGAGTAATGGGAGTCTGGATACTCCAAGTCCTCAAGAGCCAAGCTTTGAGTCTGAGAGACATGAGATTGGGGTATACCACCCTGCCTTGGAAGAAAGTCAGCAGACTGTACTTCTGAGGGAGGTAGATCGGTTCGCTCACTGACATTGAGAGTAACAGGGAGTACCAAGGCTGCCTTGGCCAGTCTGGTGCTATCAGGATCATCGAGGCTGGTTGTGACCTGAGCTTGATGAGTAGTCTGAGAATCAATGGAAAAGGAGGAAAGGCATAAAGGTATTTTCCTGTTCAATAGAGGATCAAGGCATCCACTGGGACAGTTCCCTTTACTGGGGCCCTGCAGCAGTAAAGGGGTAAATGGTGATCCTGGTGTGAAGCAAAAAGGTCTAGCTCTGGGGTTCCCCATCACCAGAATAGAACTTGCACTACCTGGCTGTTCAGTGCCCATTCATGATGGGCCTGGTTTATCCTGCTCAAGGCATCTGCCAGTGTATTGTCCTTCCCTGGCAGATGAATTGCCTGTAGTGAGGCATTTATGGAGTAAATGAGACACCATATTCTCACTGCCTCTATAGAGGAGTGGATCTTGTCCCTCGTTTTTTTTTTGTATAATCTTATTATTTTGTTTTATGTCAACAGACATACAGTACACAAACAAGCAGTTATACATGCATATAACTACTAATATGTACAACAGACACAAAAAATGCAGTTCAATACAATTACTTTTACATCCAATAATCCTCCTCCAGACAGTTGATTCTTAATACTCATTTACAATACTAAAAAGAAGGACAAAAAAAAGGGCCAATATCCGAATTAATTATCAAACCTGTATACTGCAGATGCCAGTACGTATCACTCTTGAGTGTGTCCACTCTCAGGTGTACCGGGGGGGGGGTGGATACCCATCCAGTCAGGCCCCATCTTCCTAGACCAGTCCCTCACACAGGGTGGTCATCTCTTGCCTCTCAAGTGTAGAGAGAAATGGCGCCCATTCCCCATAAAATACCTCAGATCTGTTCACCAGAATCAGTGATACCCGTTCCAATGCCAAATTTTTTCAATATTATTTGACGCCACTGCTGAATGGTAGGTAAAGCATTATTAACCCAGGTATTCTGAATGCAATGCCTAGCCATCACCATAAGGATCTTGATCCAACGTGGCATTGCCTCCCATTCCTCCACCCCATCTGCATTTAGATCAAACAGCCCTTTGATTGGGTCCAACTGGATGGGAACCCCCGCCATCCGCTCCACTTCTTTAAACACCTTTCTCCAGAAGGATCGCAAAACAGGACAACTCCAAAAACAATGCATATATGTCCCCACCTCTCTTTTGCATCTCCCACACAGCGGAGATACAGTCAAATGGGCCCTATGCACCACAACTGGGGGATAATATAGCCTATGCAGAAACTTAAAATATGCTTCTTTAAATCTGTTACAAATCAGCAGACCCCTATGTCCCGACAGTAACTTTTGCCAATTCTCTTCAGAAATTTCCCTCCCTAAATTTCTACTCCACTGCTGCTTCACTCTCTGGGTGTAATCCGGCCATCCCTGCTTCCCAATCTTTTCGGCTTTCCCAATAAATCCTTTAGGGTCCCTCTGTGCTCCCAATATTACTAATTCTACCAAGTCCCACCCCTGTCCCTCTGGCTTCTCTCTCCCCATTCTACCTATGAACATTTTCACCTAAAGGTATTGAAATGACTACTGCCCCTGTAGACTCAGATTCTTTTTAATATCCTCTAATGGGAGCAACATCCCTCTACTAATCATACTACCCACACACTTTATCCCCTCTTTCCCTCCTTAAATCCTCTATCCTCTAACCCTGGTAAAAAATGGATTCTCGTGGCATCAGTATAGTTTCCCTTTAACTATCCCTCTCGCTTTCTTTAACATCTCCCAAGCGTCCAAAGTCATTCCCACCAAAGGATTCCGGCCCCCTTGACTCCTATATGCCAGTGGTCCCTTACTGTGCAGGTAGGCTGACAGCCTCCCGACGCACCCCTCCTGTTCCAAAGTCACCCAATTTGCTACTTCTGGCCTAAACACCCAGACCGCTATGTACCTCTGCTAGGTAGACAAATAATAATTTAGCAGGTCAGGGAAATTGAGATCTCCCTTGGCTACTTCCGCTT
This sequence comes from Neoceratodus forsteri, assembly GCA_016271365.2. Taxonomy (NCBI): domain Eukaryota; kingdom Metazoa; phylum Chordata; order Ceratodontiformes; family Ceratodontidae; genus Neoceratodus; species Neoceratodus forsteri. The sequence goes on along the minus strand of CM028131.1, from coordinate 705,392,560 downwards.
TAAGTCTTTGAAGCCGCATTCTCTGTCTTTTCCCTCTCCATATAAACTGAGACAATACCTTTTCTAATTTGCCAATATCCCATCATGTGATTCACATAGGGAGCATCTGCATAGGGTACATTATTCTAGGTAAAACATTCATTTTTAATACCTTTATCCGCCCCAACCATGATACTGGTAACTGCATCCACCTTCTTAGATCTGATTCTATTGTTTTAACCAAAGTAGCATAATTCAAGTCATACAAAGATCCAATTGTTCTTCCCACATTAATACCCAGGTACTTTATACTTGTGGATTTACACTGTATGCCCCACCATTCATCTCCTATTTCCTGTTTGTGGAAGCACATTTCCGATTTATTCAGATTTATTTTATAACCAGAGAACTCCGAAAAACCCTCTACCAACTGCAGAAGTGACGTCGTGGAAACCTCCGGTTCCCGCAAAAACACCAACATGTCGTCTGCATATAATGTGACCTTATGTTCAGTATTGTCCGTCCCCTTCACCCCTCGAACTCCCTGGCACTGCCTAATCGCTGCCGCCAGTGGCTCCAACGCTAAGGCAAATGGCAGTGGCGAGAGCGGGCAGCCCTGCCTGGTTCCCCTTTCAAGCTTGAAGGGGGCCGTGTTGGTCCCATTAACTATAACACTGGCCTGTGGGGATCGATACATTGCTCTCATCCACCATACGTATGGGTCACCCAGACCAAACTGGACCAAAACCTCAAAAAGGTACTCCCACTCTACCCTGTCAAATGGGTTCCATGTGAAAATCACGACTAAAAAAATCGCGATCGCCAAATCAGCGACTATTTAATAGCGAGAGCTATAATAGCTCATTGTCTTATTAGCGTCACACATATTAGCGGCGCTGTAATAATAGTGAGTGCTAACGGGATACCCTACAATAGTTACTACACTCATTACAGCTGGTAAAGATTTTTTTGATTGATAGTGTGTGAGGAATAGTGTCAGGCTTGTGGTATACTGCTTATGACCTTCTGACTGTCTGAATCATACCGAGCTACTCCCACTGACACCTCAGGCTCTATCCCCCTTCGTTCATCACTCCTCTGTTCAAACTTGAACTTCTTGGCTATTCCTCTCTTGTCCTTTGGTATTCTCAGCATAGAACAGGACAGCGACAGGAAACAGCAAAAAAATAAATATCTAAAGTATATAGCTCCCACTGATACAGATGGCATACCAATATAAAATACTATCAGGTATTTAAAAATATGGGACTTTATGTGAGCTCTACAAATGGACCGAGGAAGGCAAGCCAGGGAACTCATTAGCTATTTAATCCCAACACAGAGTACTAGTGTGGCAGTTGTTGTAAATTTGAGTCTCCTCTGAGTGTCCGATTCTCACGAGTCGCGATTATTGTACGCGCGTTGGCATGCAAAGTCGCTATTTGTACATGACAGCCATTATTGACCAGTCGCTGGAATCACAATCGCTATTTTGTGGTCGCGATTATGCAGTCGCGTTTATAATGGGATTCCGTCAAATGCCTTTTCAGCATCCATTGATACAACATATGTCTTCCCCACATCCTGGCCTGACTTCCAAACCACACTGAGTAACCTACGTGCACTATGATATGATAACCTCCCTTAATAAACCGGTCTGGTCTGGGTGAACCATGACGGAGAAGACAAATGCGACTTAGAAATGAGACCGAAGCAGGGATGTTCTCCTGAAATGAGCTGGAACGGTCTGAAGGAGAGCTGCCCCAACCCCTGGGCTGTTGAGGTTTAAGTTTCTTTGAACTTGCAGTCTGGGGAATCTTTTTAACTGCAGAGCAAGCCCCTGGCTCACTACTGTCAGAACCCACTGGTCTGTGGTGATGTTTTTTTATTCCAGGAAGATGTGAGCCAGCTTTCCTCTCACTGGTGATGGAAGGACAACTTAGACAACTCGTCAGGGATTCTGCTTGGGCTGAGCCTTAGGTGTTGGGGTCGAAACAGCCCATTTGGAAACTATTCTGCCCCTGCCCCTAAAGAAACCTTTCATCTGAGAGAAATCACAGGGCATGAATGCACAGGGAAAACAGCTCCTACCCCTACCTCCCCTTCCATGAAGTCTGTAGGAAATGGAAGACTTTTCCTTCTCAGAGTTGCCTTTATAAGTGACCTTGCAGTCTTCCACCTTTTTCATGTATGTCTCTATCTTGTCACCAAAACGGTGAGTTGGGAAATCCATGGCCTTTGTCTGGGTGTCCTGGGGCAGGTTACTGGTTCTGAGCCAGGGCAACCTTCTTAGAGTTATAGTGGGGGCCATGACCCTGGAAGTAATGTCAATGGTATCCACAGTCAAATGGGACTGGTATTTGGTAGCATTCAGAGCAAATTTGACTGTGTCTGCTAAATCTTGTGCCAGGTCCCCTGAGGCCTTCTCGCTCATGGTCAGTACAGAGTTCCAGAGGGCTTTGTGGTACTGGGAAGTAGGGGCCATATAAGCTGCCTGCCTCAATATCAGGGAGGCAGTAGTATAAACCTCGCCCATACTGTCCAGCTTCCTGGATCCCTTGTGTCAACGGTAACTGCCTGGACCACACCCTCATGAGCTGGGTGAGAGTAGAGGTACTTAGCATCACGCCTGCTCAGCTGGTACTTCTTTTCAATTTTCTTGCCATCTGCCTCACAAAAGCCAGTAAGGATCGTACTACAGACCATGATGATAGCCGAATATTCACTAAAATTAATAAACACGTTTCACAGAAATGCTTCAGTGGAACAGTCCAACCAAATAACAGCTAGCTGCAAAATGAACATCTAGGTAGGATGAAATATCATTTAGGTATGTCTAACTGGGTAGAGGACCTCACAACCCTTTCCAGTGCTCTCCACGCCTTCCCCCCCACTAAATGTATACTGGAGACACTCCATAGGCAAACCAAATATAAGACATTAATATAATCGAAGGTGAAATGGGCTTGTGGTGAAACTCTGTGCAGGAAAAGGGATAAAATGGCATCTATGGTGCCAAAGAAAGCGGGCAAACGATTACAGCCATTACACACGTCCAAGCTCCCTACAAATTGCCAGGACCTATTCATTTTAAACCTGGAGCCCCAACCTGCATCAGTGTAACCAATATGCAGTGTAAAAGTTATATAAAATATATTCAAAGGAGCCCAAACCTCCTTAGCAATGAGAAGCTCCGCCTGTACTCATGGAATAAAACCAACAGTGCAGAGTCTTATTAGAGGCGGGGGCAGGGATTAACTTTCAAGGAGCAAATTACAATTTATGAAAATCTCAGTCCTCCCCTGCTGCAGCTGCTACAGTAGTGTCTCTGGCTTCAAAGACCTGCTTGATCTTTAAAAGTCTCTTCCCCCTTCAACGGGATCATTAAATATATAGACCTTACTGGCATATACTCGGATTCATACTAGTACTGTATAGAAGTACAGAAGGCTATGGGTCCTTAAATGCACATCTTCCGCAAGTGGGCTTAGCTCCCATTTACAGTAGCTAGCAGGCATCTGTCTAATTTAGATCTGAAGTTTGTGCAAGTATTTACTTCCACTACATCTCTAGAGAGCGAATTCCACAGTGGAATAATTCTTTGTGTAAAGTAACTTCTTTTAGTATTGTTTTTGGGATTTGTTAATGTCAACTGATACGTATGGTTTCTAAGTATGATTTCTTTGTGTACAAACATAAGCCCAAGGTCTGTTAATAAAGTTTTATCTTTAGAGATTTTATACATCATAAGAAGGTCCCCTCTTGATCTCCTGAGTTCCAGTGAGTACAAGTTAAGGTCATTAAGTCTATCCTCATAACTAGTATTTTGGCAACCACTAATCATTCTTGTGATGCGCCTCTAAACCCCTTTCAGTTTTTCCACATCTTTACGTAAGGTGAGGTTCCACAAGGGAGAACAACAGTCTAGCAACGGTCGTACATATGCTTTATAAAGTTGCATAATACATCCCCTATTTCTAGAAGCAATTGACCTCTTTATGCAAGAAATAATTCTATTTGTTTTCGCTGCAGGTTCAGTACAATGTGTACCAAACTTAAGGTAATTTGTAATAACTACATCCAAGTCATTTTCATTTGTCACTGGCTTTAAGATCTTGCCTGCCAAGGTGTAGTCATTACACTTATTGTCCTTTCCTAAATGCATAACACCATGTGTTTGAATTAAACATCATTCCGTTTAAATTAGCCCACAGTTCCAAATGTGCAAGGTCAGCTTTCAGAATTTCAAATCTCCCATCTCGACCAACATCGGTAAGTATTTTGGTATCATCAGTGAATCTGATGACAAAACTACTTATTCTTGTATTAAGATCAGAAATAAAAAGTGAGAACAATGAAGGCCCCAGAACGGAACTCTGAGGTACTCCACTTGTCACATGCCCTATGTCTGATGTAAAACCTCTAATTCTAACCACTTGCTCTCTATCCGAAAGTCATGCCCTTACCCAGTCAATAAGTAAGTTATGTATACGAAATGCTATCATTTTTTTCAATAAGTGTAATATGGGGAACTTTGTCAAAAGCCTTGCACAAGTCTAAATAGATAATGTCAACTGATTTGTTTTGTTCCAAAACTGCACTAACTTTCTCATAAAAAAACAAGGTTGGCAGACAGACATGACCTCTGGGGCTTGAAACCACGTTCAGAGCCATCAGTAATGTTTTTATCAGTCAGTTCTTTCTCAATTTTATCTTTTATTATTGATTCTATCAGTTCACCTATAATAATTGTCAAACTGATCGGTCTATAATTTGTTGGGCTACTATGGTTACCTTTCTTAAAAATAGCTACCTCTTCTGCTTGTCTCCCATCCTTAGTTACCCCGCCAGTGGTCAGTGATAAATTAAATAATCTATATAACAGTTCAATCAACAAAGATTTAATTGCTATAAATATGAGAGTCTAAGTTTCAAACAACATGAAGTCTTGCTATATTATGACATATGCAGTGAGTCCCAACCTTCGAACTGCTCCGGAGGTGAAAGAGTTAACTTTCCATGCCAGGCATGGAACTTTGAGCATGAGCTCAGTTGAAAACTCTGTCTGTTGTTCTTCAAACTCAAACTGTCAGATTCTTTACTCTGCCTCACTGAACAGTCGCTCCGGAGATTTCTCCTTCTGCTCGGTTCATTTTTTCGGTTAAAGTATTAATTTTTCGGGGTTTTTTTAACCGAATTTAAACCGCAACCGGTCGGTTCAAGCTCTGTCTGTGGTATTGTAAGTACTAGATAGGTTTTACATTTACTTCTGTGTGGAACTGTAGAACGTATTATCGGTTGGGTTTGAACCGATCAGGTTGTTGAAAATACATTAATCTGCCTTTTAGAGTGCGGTTCCCCGTTCTTATAAGTTCTAAAAAAAACGGATTTCATTGCGGTTTTTTCCATGACCCGTGACACAGTTGGGAACCAATAAGAGAGTCTTGCTTGGTGGATTGCCATAAACAGGCAAATTTTGGTTAGGCTGGCACTATGTCTGAGAAACCCAAAAGAAAAACCGGGCCCACTGGGTTTCAACACTGCAGTGTTTGTGGGGAAGCCTTTGCCAAGGCTGACCCCCACACCACCTGTGTTTATTGTCTGGGGTTTGACCACCTCAATGCAGACTGCCAGATTTGCAAAAATTTTCCTGCAGCTACCCTGGATAAGAGAGTTGGTAGGCTCAGGGAAAGGGAGGCCAAGAAGTCCGCTGACCCGGATGGCCAGCCCGGTTCGGTTGTAACCCAACCGGAGGGAGTGCCCTATGACCAGGGCGAGACTTCCTCGGACAAAAGGAGAGCAGACTCGGAGGAGTTGGTTCCAGCAAAAAGGACTAGAAAATCAGCAGGTGTGGAGCCAAAATTTCCCTCTCCAACCGCTGAAGAAATAGCCAAAGCTATTAAAATTGTCCAGCCGCTTTCCACAGTTCCGACTGAACCGGCACCATCAGGTAAGCGTACAGTTTGGTCGGTTCCACCAGTTCAAGAATATGATTTAGAGGAATTTTATGAAGCGGAGGAGGGGGAAGAGGAGTATGAGGAGAGTGAATGTGGATTTGAAAGTCTGGATGTGCCCATTGAACCGGACATCTCCCAGACAGACATTCAGGAGTGTCTCCCCCTAGGCTTTCTGAGTTCCCCTCTCATTTTATGTTTTATAAAAAAGTGGCTGAAACCCTCCAGCTCCCTATGGAGGAAGCTGTGGATGATCAAGACGAGCCTGACTATGTAGAAATTATGGATATCCCAGAGTCTAAGAGACTGTCTATTCCTTTGCATAAATCTTTTGGGAAACAGACAGTAAAAATTCAAAAAACTCCTCACACTATACCTCCTGTGGATAAAAGAATGGACAATAGGTACACATTGTCAGGCTCTAATACGGAGTTCCTTACACAACAATGCAGCCATGTTGGGGTAGTGCAGGCTGCAGCCTGTGACAAGGCTAATATTCCCTTGGCTTCACACCCCCCTGACAAGGACTCCAGAAGGATTGATGCCATGGCAAAGAAACAGTACATGGCATCATCCTTGGGACTCAGACAGGCAAATTATATGGCTTATGTTGCTAGATACCAGAAATCCAGATGGGATACTGTTATGGCCCTAGCAAACAGGGTCCCTGGCCAGCTTGCCAAGGAGCTGGAGCAGGTGGCTGCTGATGGTATTGAGGCATCTAAGGTGCAATTCCATGCTGCAGTGGACTCTAATGATGTGTCATCAAGAGTCATGGCTACATCTGTGGCACTTCGCAGAATGGCTTGGCTCAGATGTACTAGCCTGTCACAGGGTACCCAGACTAAGGCCATGGATTTTCCTGTTGTGGGTAATTCTCTGTTTGGGGAGTAGACAGAGAATTACATGAAGAAAATGGATGAGTATAGGACCACCTATAGGAGTGCACAGGCCAAGGAAATGCAGGCCACTCCTCAAAGGCAGCCTTCCAGAGGCAGGGGCAGGCCTTTTCATAGGCCTTTTTACCAAGCCCAGGCCTCCTCTTTGGCTTACGCCCAGAGGGGGTTCTTTAGACGGAGAGGCAGATGGGGTACAAGCAGACCTGCTTCCACCCCTCAGCCTAAAGCCCCTGCCAAGCAGGCACCCTGATGGGGTGGCCAGGGCCGATTCTCCACTACCTGTAGGGGGCAGGCTGGCTTACTTTGACCAGGACTGGATGTCTTTAACATCAGACAAGTGGGTCCTGGAAGTAGTAAGCCAGGGACTGGTTCTCAGCTTCAAAAAATTTCCAAAGATGAGAACCAGATCCTTTCCACCTGCAAATCCATCAGAGGCACTTGCCCTAGAGACAGAAGTTTCTACCCTCCTGGCTCTCAGAGCTGTGGAAAGGGTTCCACCCCACACCAGTGCAAAGGGTTGTACTCAGGTACTTCCTTACCCCAAAAAGACAGGAGAATGGCTGCCCATCCTGGATCTCAGATACCTAAACAAGCACCTTTTAAAACCAAAATTCAAAATGGTGACTCTGGGAATTATTTTACCCTCTCTAGGCCATACTTCCATGTTCTTATCAGAAGCTCCCATCGAAAGTACCTCAGATTGAACTGCCCTCAGGCCATTACCAGTTCAGAGCAATGCCCTTCAGCCTCACCTCGGCCCGAGGGTATTCACAAATGCCTGGCAGTAGCAGTTGCCCACTTAAGAAGGCAAAGATTGCCATCTTTCCTTACCTGGACAACTGGCTCATAGTAGACCAGTCTCAGACCAAGTCAAATTACATCTTCAGGTAACTCAGCAACTGCTCACATCTCTGGGTTTCCTTCTCAATCTTCCAAAGTCAGTTCTAGAGCCTGTCCAGCTTCTCACCTTCATAGGTGCAGAACTGAACACAAAAGAGGCCAGAACCTTCCTTCCTTCCTCTGGAAAGAGCAAGGACCCTGGTCTCTCTGGCCTCCTCTTTCACCCTGCAGGTCTCTCGACCAGCAAGGCATTTTCTGCAGCTCCTGGGGCACATGGCTGCTTCTACAGCAGTAGTGCAGGGAGCAAGATTTCAGATGAGAGACATCCAGTTCCATTTGAGAGTCTTTTGGTCTCAAAGGAGAGACCCTCTATCCAAATTGATCCCAGTGACTCGAACCCTGATCCAAGCCCTTCAGTGGTGGCAGGACCAGAGCAATATCTGTGACGGGGGTTCCCCTTCGCCCCTCAGTCTCACTCCTTAATCCTTACTACAGATGCATCCCTCTTGGGGTGGGGAGCTCATATGGGCGACCTCACTACCCAGGGATTGTGGTCCCTCAGGAATCTCTGCTCCACATCAATCTGTTGGAACTCAGAGCAGTTTTCTAGCATTTCAAGTTTTTTCCAAATCTGTTCAGAACAAAGTTATTCAGGTCAGAACAGACAATACCACCACAATGTGGTACATCAACAAGCAAGGGGGCACTCGGTCTACGGCCTTGTGCACCGAAGCAATGAAGTTGTGGTTTCTGGCTTACTCTCTAAACACCTCCCTTATTGCAGTTCACCTCCTAGGCAAGGACAATGTCCTGGCAGATGCTCTCAGCAGGATTTCCCAGGGCCATCGCGAATGGTCACTGGATCCCCTAGTACTGGAGGTAGTGTTTGCCAGAAGGGGCACCCCGCAGATAGATCTTTTTGCAGCCCCAGACAATCACCAACTTCCCCTTTTTTGCTGCAGGCCCCCAGTGTTGGGCTCAGTCCCTCTGGATGCCTTCCTTCTCAGTTGGGAAGGGAAGTTTCTCTATGCTTCCCCCTTCCCTCTTCTGTTCAAGGTGCTAGTCAAAATCAGATCTCAACCCTGCAAGATGATCCTGATTGCTCCAGATTGGGCCAGACAGCCCTGGTACCCACTCCTTATGTCCTTAGCAGTCCACCTTCCCCTGTGTCTTCCCAGGAATCACAACCTGTTAACCTGTGCTCAGGGAGAGTTTGGTACGAACCTCAAATCTCTCAATCTCAAGGCCTGGCTCTTGAAGAATTTACTGACCTACACCTCTCCCAAGGTGTATTGGATATCTTGAAGGCTTCTAGGAAGCCTTCCACCAGGGCTACTTATAATTCCAAATGGAAGAGATTTTCCATATGGTGCTCTGACAAGCATATCTCCCCAGAATCCGCTGACTTACCCACAATCCTGGATTATATGGTGCATTTGAATACTTTGGCTCTGAGACCAGCTACCCTAAAAGTGCACCTGGCAGCCGCGTCTGCTTTCTTATCAGCAGGTAAACCCTCTTCTCTTTCAGCTCATCCTGTATTCTCCAAGTTTTTCAAGGGGTTGCTTCACACCAACCCCCATTCAAGGACCCTGCCCCTGCCTGGGATCTTAATATTTGCATTGCCCAGCTTATGCAACCCCTTTTTGAGCCCTTGTCTTCAGCAGAGCTTAAGTACTTGACTTGGAAAACTGTGTTTTTGGTAGCCATCACTTCTGCCAGGCACATAAGTGAATTACAAGCATTGTCAGTGGAGCCTGATTTTATCTCCTTTCATAGAGATAAGGTGGTCCTCAGGACTAACAGAAAGTTCTTGCCTAAGGTGGTTTCAGACTTCCACCTTAATCAATCTATGTCTCTCCCTGTGTACTTCACTGACCATTCCTCCTCTGGCAAGAGGAGACTGCACAGTTTAGATGTCAAAAGGGCCCTTAGTTACTACATAGAATGTACCAAGGGTCACGGGCTTGGCTCCCTCCAACTGTTCCTCACTTATGGTAAGGTTGGTAAAGGGAAACCTGCCACTAAAAGATCCATTGCCAGGTGGCTTGTCTCTTGTATCCAATTTTGCTATGAAAAACTGGGTAAGGTTCCTCCCTCAGGCCTGAGGGCTCACTCTACCAGAGCTACAGCTGCGTCTCTGGCTGCTGCCAGGGACATCCCTATCCTAGAGATATGTCAAGCAGCTACCTGGAAAACAGTTCACACTTTTACCAAGCATTACTCCTTGGACATCCAGGCTAGGAGTGATGTTCGGTTTGGCACAGCTGTGCTTCAGAGCCTATTTCCTAAATAGGTTCTGTCCCTACTCCATGGAGGTACTGCTGTGTAGTCTGCATATGTCATAATATAGCAAGACTTCATGTTGTTTGAAGAAAAAATTACTCACCTTAGTAATGTTGTTTCTTCTAATGGAGTCTTGCTATATTATGACCTCCCTCCGCCTGCCCCTCTCAGAACCTCTGCTTTTGGGATGTGGGTGGGCAGTGCAGTGTTGGCACTTAGTAGATGCCCACCTTGTTTTTTCACCCCTCCTTTTTGGGGTGATTGGGTGTTGTGTTTTTCATTTTTTTTGGATCCTCTGACTTGAGTGTTTGTTTTGGGACCAAAAAATGTGTTCTTATATTTAGTAGCCAGTTGGCTAGTGTAGGTTTACAGCTTCCACACAGAACCTTAGTGAATTTTGCTCGTAAAGATCTGACAGTTTGAGTTTGAAGAAGAACAGACAGAGTTTTCAACCGAGCTCGTGCTCAAAGTTCCATGCCTGGCATGGAAAGTTAACTCTTTCACCTCCGGAGCAGTTCGAAAGTTGGGACTCACTGCATATGTCATAATATAGCAAGATTCCATTACAAGAAACAACATTACTAAGGTGAGTAATTTTTTCTTGGCTGGGTATAACAGAGTGTGAGTGACTCCCAGTATTTCCAATTCAGATTGGACAGAGTCAAATGATTTTCATAACTGCCTGATGGCATACGATAGATCAGGGAAGCAAAAGATTCAGCTGCCATTTGGTAACTGAAGGGGTCCTCTGTCCTTCGCCAGTTGGAGAATCCGATATCAGATGTGGGATCCTGCCATTACAACCAGGACTGTACGAGGAGCATCCACTTGAGCTGGTGGGCATCTGAGTAAAACTCGTTAAGCTTTCAGCAAACTTCCAGCCACATAGCAGGCCCAGTGGCGCTGAGGGTTAAAGGTGCTGGGCGACACACCTCGCGCCACGCCGGTGATCCGGATTTGGGAATGGACTCAGGTCGTTGTGGGTCAGCAGCAGAAGTGAGAGGATTGAGCATCCCAGAACAGTTTTCCTCTCTCTGGGGTGGACATGGGGCTCACGTCGCTCTGCAGCAGCATCTGGCAGCTATCGGGTGCACTGCATGTTGCGGAGCACAGAAAGAGGGCTGGAGCACGGCAGATGTCAGCACATAAGTGAACTGTACGTCACTGCACACCACCTCCAGGGGAACACCAAAGACGGAAAAATAGTGGGGCAGTTGCGTCGGCTGATTGCCGTGCATTATGCCGCCAGACCTGAGAGGTGCGCCCCAGGTGTTGGTTCCAGGTCCCCGGGGGGGGATACTGTGTGCACACCAAGCCTGTGGAGGACAGTGTGTCACTGGTCAGACCAGGTCTGGGGTGCAGGCGGCTGGATGACCTGCCATGCCAGCGCCACAAGGAGGAGAAATAATGACATGAAAAAAAAAAAATTCCAGCCATATTAAATAGAAATAATGCCCGTGCAGGTGTGTGTTATGAGGATTTTTAAAACACCCTAGGTGTGTGAAAAATCCTCAATAACACACACCTTACATAGGCTTTATTTTTTATAATAACTGGTGCAAGGACATCAATGTAAAGGCAGCATGAACTCGATACATATTTTGAACCATAGAAAGTTACCTGAACTGACCGTGTCAGGCAAATGCTCCGTGTAGGTCCTCGTGTATGAAGAAACGTAACCGCCATCTTTGTTGCAGTGTTTGGCCCGCCCACTGTTACAGTAAGAGCCAATGAGGTGGCACACAAACTATGAGTGACACAGAATGCCATAATAACTGGTTCTCCCAGTTATTATGGCGTTTGAAACATAGTTTGGCACAGTGCATTAAAGGGGGTCACCAGTAATTATAACCCAGTAAAGTCTGAAACAGCGATCCCACTCAAGCTAGCGGGTTGAGCACATGTGGTCCCTCTACACAAGTCCGGCAGTAGGGAAGAGGCGGGGAACTATAGGCCAGCCAGCCTCACCTCAGTAGTGGGGAAGATCATGGAGAAACTACTTAAAGAAAGAACAGTGGGACATCTGGAATCCAGTGGTGCCCTGGATCCGAGGCAACATTGATTCACAGCAGATAGGTAATGTCAGATGAATCTGATAGATTTCTTTGGGTGATGAAGGAAGTAAATCGGGGAATGGTGGACATCGCTTACCTGGATTTCAGCAAGGCCTTCGACACCATCCCACATAAGAGGCTGGTAAACAAGATAGGTAGTCTGGGCATGGGGCACAAGGTGGTCAACTGGGTTAGAAACTAGCTAATGGACAAGAGACAGAGGGTGGTCATAAATGGGATACAATCCTGGGAGAAGGGAGTGACCAGCAGGGTACCCCAGGGATCAGTCCTTGGGCCAGTCCTGTTCAATGTATTCATTAGTGACACCGCAGAAGGGCTGGAGAGAAAGGTATGCCTGTTTGCAGATGACACCAAGATCTGCAACAGGGTGGATACTCCAGATGGGGTGTAGACACTGAGGAGGGACCTAGGGAAGCTTGAAAAATGGTTTGTGGTGTGGCAATTGAGGTTTAATTCAAAGATGTCCAAAATTATGCAAGTGGGACATAGGAACCCTGGAGAGAGTTACAGTGGGGGGGGGGAGTTGCTGACAACCACCAAGGAGGAAAGGGAGCTAGGGGTTATTACATCGAAGGGCCTAAAGATGTCTAAGCAGAGTACCAAGGCTGCAGCGAGGGACAGCAGTATGCTGGGATGCATAGGAAGATTTATCCCTAGCAGAAGGTGGGAGGTAGTGATGCCTTGGTATAAAACACTGGTCAAGCCTCACCTGGAGTACTGTGCGCAGTTCTGCAGGCCACACCTTCATAAAGATATTGACAGGGTAGAAACGGTCCACAGAAAGGCGACTAAGATGGTACGGGGCTTACACCACAAAACATATGAGGAGAGATTAAAGGACCTCAGTATGTATTCACTGGGGGGGGGACATGATAGAAACATTTACGTACCTTAATGGCATTAACAACATGCAGGGGGAAGACATCTTCCATTATAGGAGGAGTACAAGAACAAGGGGGCATGATATGAAATTGGAAGGTGGCAGGCTAAAAGGGAATGTGAGAAAGTTTTCTTCATGTAGAGGGTGGTGGACACATGGAATAATCTGCCACACGAGGTGGTGGGGGCGAGTACTGTGGAGGGATTTAAGCATGCCTGGGACAGACATAAGGGAGCACTGGAGGTGGGGCAGAGGGAGAGGAGGCCCCTGACCAGATAGAGTCAGAGGCTTAAACCAAGGTAGGGTTTGAGGGCAGACTGGATGGGCCTAGTGGTCTATATCTGCCAACATTTTCTATGTTTCTATGAGCTCCTCTTGTTCCTCCGGAATGCCCAGCAGATGCAAATTCGCAGAGCAGGCTCCCTTTTACAAATGTTCAAGGTGGAGTCGTAGAAGTTTATTTTCCTGAACAAGTCCCACAGTTGTTGTCATGGCTTTTTCTGCCAGAGTTTTCGAGTGCTCATCTTCCGTGGAGACTAGATCAAACTTCGTCTCCACAGTTGTGACTCTGGCATTAAAGGCATCTACTTTTTTGTCTAAGTCCTTCATGAATTTCTCCAAGTCTTCAACAGACCTCAGCACCTTCGCATTTGGCAATTCTCCCCCTACTCCCAGAGGCCGCCATTGTCCCGTGTCAGAGAACAGTGTCTGACACAGCTTTCCCATCTTTAGTTTTGTAGCCAGGATTTAAAAGTAGAGTCTCAAATGGAATTAAGTATCCTCTACACAGTGGTACCATCCAAAATTCGTAATTGCAGTTTGAAATCCACTAGTTTTATAAAGTTAGACAACGCTGAAGTAAAGCTCTTTGGAACACATCTGATACCATCGGTTGCTAGCCACGCCCCCAACTCCCTCATTCCTGAACAGGTGTGTGACTACGTTACCAGCTGGTTTCCTCAGAAGAACTACAAAGAAAGGAGACCATATTGGTGTTTTTGTGAAGATAACACACTTCTTCCAAAAATGGTCAAGGCTGGTGGGGGATCTAAAGCTGATGTCATATTAGGTGTCACCCACTGAGTGAATTAGGACAAAAATTTTCTTGAAGCAAAGAATCCCATCTCTGCCTTCAGAAGGAATCTGGCTATAAACACCCTGTCAGGAACTTCCTCAGTCTACCTTTGTAATGAATTCTGACTGCATTTTTCTACTGGCTGGCATGGCAGTCTAAAAAAAGTCAGAATAATGTTTTTGTTCCTTGGGATGGGGGGAAAGGGGGGAGAGAATCTGCTTGTCCCCTTGATGTATCAGGCTTAGGCGAGTCCCCCTGTGAAATGCAGTCTGTTCCCAAACCTAGAACAGAAACACCTGTTCTCTTGCAGCAGGGAGCCTGGCATGGCTCAGTCTACCCCACCTCAACAGGCCAGTCTCTGATGACCAGTATGATGGCCTGTATTTACTTCCTCTGTTGGGGGCTGTGGTGTTGAAGGTAAAGCAGTGGCTCCGCCCTGACATCCTAGAGATATGTGCACCTCATGCTGTTTCTTGTGCTCTGGGTGCTACAGTTTTGCCTCTCCTTCTTGTGAGGGGATCTCAAAAATTGAAGTGCCACTCTCCAGCCCAGTTTAAACAGTGAGGGTTCTTGAGAGTCAAACTGACAAGTATCTGGCCACACACACACACACAGAGTCCCAGAACCATACTACACAAAGTGCGAGTAGTGCTTCAGCAACAGGGAGAGCCAACTCCCAGCACAGTAAATAGTAGAAACAACAGTTGCTACGCACACAGATTGGAGTGTCCTGCTGAAAATAGCCACTGCCACAACATAAAAGATAGCTCTGTGTCCAACTTTATTGGTGCAAAATTACATGCTAGACATCAAAACACGCAATTTGCAGCAGTGACCAGATGGTGATGTAAACAGCAAATTGCAGATTAAAGATCCAGGCTGCCTTCTCACGCCAGCCTATTTTTCTAGTTCAGAGAGGGAATGCTAGTGACAACAGGCTTATCTACTACTTTTTTAAACAGTGCCGTAGAAACATTTAAGTTACGCAAGAAATGAGGAGAAGGCTCCTTTGTTCAACTTCCCAATTGAAACGTAACCTCAAACAGGCTGTACTGACTCCTTCAAAGTACTGAACTGCAGTGCCAGCATCAGTGTGAACTCAAGCCTCTGGTGTGGGATCTGACCTATCCTTCTGCTTCAGAGGCAGAAGTGTTGGTAACGAACTGAACCACACACACAAATATAAATATATATATATATAGAGCGAGAGAGAGAGATACAAAAATAAAGTCAGCGTTAAAGAAAATCATACAGCCACAACTAATAGAATAAAACCATATCGCAAAGCCAGCAGTACATAACGCAAGGAATCTTGTATTCTTTTACATGTCCTTTTACTTTTCTGTAGGCAGATTCTTGAGAACATTAAGTAACAGTGACTAACATAATGTGGATTTGCCAAGTCCTGCCTACTCTTCCTGTATTTTGTAATAATTTAGTATCACTGTCACTAGCTGTGATGCAATAATTCCCACCCTCTCTTAGTACAGTGAAGTTTCTTGATCTAAGGCTGCAGTGTGTGTACGCTATGAAAGTTGCTGCAGCTCACTGATTCCAGCCAAGGTAAAAGGCTCCAAACATACTCAGGATGAAAACATTTATCTTGCTCATCTTGAAGGCCACCATGGTAGTGTCTGCAGATTACCTTCCAGGTATAGATGAAGGTCCTGAAGCTTCTCTGGGAGGGAAAAGTGGTGGTGCCTGTCCTATACAACTGAAACTTATTGGGGACTGTGGTTATGGAGAAGACTGTGCATACCAGGTGAACCTGCCTCCTGTAACCATCCAGTTACCAGAGCAGTTCAGACTGATACAGGAGACTATAAAGCAGGTGCAGGAGCTCAAAGAAACAGTAGAGAAGCTGAGTCTGGAGTGTAAGCAGCAGGCAGACGACCCAGCTCTGAAAGGTGGAAAACCAAATTCTGAAGCTCCTGAAGACATCAGTAATGAAGTTGAAACAGTAAAAGAGTTGCACGAATATGTCAAAAAGCTTGAGGATACCACTAATGAGATTAAGGAGAAAATTAACGATGTGGAAGGACGTGTTGTCAACAAGATGGAAAACTTGACTACTGTGGTGAATAATCTGAGTACTAAATGTTCCAGGAACTGTCCATTTACACAGACACATCCGAGTAAACAGCCGCAACCGAGTAAGTTATCTGGCGCAGTAAAATATAATGCTGAAGCATCAATATTTGCTTTTCATCAGGTTAAACTAAAAAATTTCTAAGTTTTTAAGAAGGGAACCTGTTATCTCTAAGAGGTGGAAATCTCCTATAGTATTTAATGCAGATAATGTCAGCAGATCACAAACGTTTATACAGTTTATTCAGAGGAAAGGAAAGTTTGTTGCTGTGGGGGTCCTTTCTAATTTAACCCCTGATTTTGCAGCAGGATTATATTTAATTTATTAAAGGTGCTGTTTGTTTTTTCACTACCATTAGTATTTAAAAACATTCACTTGTGCTACCATGCACCTCCGTAGGGCACCTGTCTGCATCCCTGGCCCCAATGCACTACAGCACAGGGGGTGTATCAATGGACACAGGTGGGCATCCAATCGGATGCCCATCCTGGATCCCAAAGTGGATCCCCTGCTCCATGTAGGCAGGGGAGTCTGGGAAGGCATGGGATGGTAATTTTATTTTATTTTTTTGCACCTCCCCTGCCCCCGGGACCCCACTCCTTCAGACTCCCAAGTTTCGGTCCTTCAACCGACCATCCTTTCCCCCACTTCCTTCTTCTGCCGCCAGTCTCCCCATGCATCACCAACACCCCCTAATGTTCCAGCTTATCCATGCCAGGGGGCCTCCCTGCTGCCACCAGGGGAGAAGTGTCTGTCATTGGGGGTGACGGTTGGGGGGTTCAAGGATGGTGCGCTGGGCAGATGGTGGCACAGGGGAGGCCACCATACGGTGCCCCAGGATGGGCCATTTTCTATTTTCTCCCTCCGTTCCTCCCCCCTCCCATGTGATGGCTGCACACTCATGACATCTTAGAAGAACACACAGTGGCGCATGGTCATCCAGACTGCAAAGTGCGCTTCCACCGGTGGAACATCAGGAGCTGCTCTAAGAGCAGTGCAGTCCAAACCCTCCCTCCCAGGGAGGAGAGCATCCACGCAGATGCTCATTACCCTCCCCGCCGGTCTCCTCTCCTGTTGTCCCGGGGGCAGGGTGCGAACCCGGGTCACCAGCATGCCGAGTAATCCCCCCCCCATCTCTTGGCACCATGGAGCCAGCAGGATGGTGATTTTGATTTTAAAAGTTTACAGGTGAATACCCGAAAGGCTGCATCCCAGCCCTTGCTCTCTGTCCAGAGGGCAGGGGTAGCACGATAGGTGGGGTCTCTGTCTCTCGCAGCCTACGAGGGTTCTCCGAGGGGGAGGGGCACACAAATGATATGGCAGGGTCCCTTTTGCCATATCATGCACCCCCTCACCAGGCACTCCACGCCTTTGTGAATGGCACAGAATTTGGGCACACCCCTGAACTGGCGGCACATGTAGCTGTGTGATTGGCCAGGGGATCAAGTGTGGAAGGAGCATGCGCCCCTCTGTGAATGCTGCTGGGGGTCCACTGGACCCTTGATACACAACATTCCAACTTAGGGCTGCCTCACAGTGCGTATGCAATCAAAATATTTGTGCACAGACCCCAACGCTGCACTGCACATACTGATGATGTACTACCACTGCAGTGTACTCTTGTAAAATAGGTTCTTTACCTCAATGAGATATTTTTTCTGGTCTAATAAAATAAATACAGAGAGGGATATTTCTAACCAACATAAACATGGCAGAGTCTCACAAAAAAAACAAACAAAAAAAACATGCATTAGTTTTGGGTAAGTCCAAGGGGAAAAATCCTGTAATAGATCTGATAAGAGGAAAGCAAAAAATAATATTTTACAAGACAGTCGAAAGACTCAAAAAGGCCAGTCCGGTGGTGCTAAGGGTTGAGGCACTGGACATCACACCTCGCGTTGCACCGGTGACTTGGGTTTGGGAGTGTACTCAGGTTGGCAGGGGAGGAGCAGGATTGAACATCCGTAGGACTGCTCTCCTCTCCGGGGGTGGGAGGGTGATGCTCCCCGTGGTCCTAGCGGCTCCCGGTGGCAATCGGGAGTTCTGCAGCAGGTGGGGGCATATCTTCAGGGTATGAGGGTGTCAGTGGGGTCTTGCACACATGCACAGACACCACTGCACGTCCACGCTCTTTGGGACTCTCAAGGAGGAAAACCCTAGCACACAAGAGGGAGACAGTGACCTCGAGGGGCCTGGCCCACATAACCAGCACGGACCCATCCTGACCAGCTCTCCAGAGTCCTCGCTCCGCTCCCAGATCCAGCTGTCTGGATTCCAGAAAGGACACTAGCTAAGGAGTGTGGTGGCCCTGCCCGGGAAGGGGGTGTAGATCTGGGGGGCCAGTCAGAAGACCACAGGGTCAGGGGGTGTCTCTGTCCCCAATTCCCTGGTTGGGTGGGTTTCAGGTGGGCAGTAGGTGCCAGTGTCGAGTAAGGTACACCTGAAAGAGGTCCTGAGTTGCCAGCGATAGGAGCGTAAACAGAGTTGGGGAAAAAAAAAAAGACTCAAAAACTTGCTTCAAACACCCAAGTCACTATAAAAACATCCTGCTTCTTAACACTGTTTTCAACACTGTAAGTAAAGCAGAAAATTCAGTTCAGAGAGTGGTAGGGTCGGAATGTAAAGAGTTCTTGGGCAAATTAGTTTAAAGTAAATATTTATATTTTAACACTAGACACTCCTGGTTATCAATATGCATCTTTAGAGTTAGGGTCTAATTTCAGTACCACTCCTTTTATGTTGAGACAGGTGGTACAAGTGTAAAATACCACCACCTTCTCATGGTGGAGTAAAGATGCAACTACAGTATGCTGCAGATATAAACTATAGTTAACAAAACATATTCCAGCTTCCAATAGCAAGAATTTCATTTCCTCTTGATAGCTTTGCTTGACGCAGATAAGCCAGATGTGGCTTATTTAACTAAAAACATGAAAGCCTTGGCCAAAAACATACCGTACATTAACATTA
This sequence comes from Neoceratodus forsteri, assembly GCA_016271365.2. Classification (NCBI taxonomy): domain Eukaryota; kingdom Metazoa; phylum Chordata; order Ceratodontiformes; family Ceratodontidae; genus Neoceratodus; species Neoceratodus forsteri. The sequence continues at coordinate 705,373,513 of CM028131.1, read as the reverse complement.
GTCTGTGCAGCTATTAGTAAAAGGATCAATTATTTGAGAGTGCTTGCATACTTTTTAGTTTCTTTGTACGTTTTATTTGCAGTTTGCTATAACATGTTGATGAACGGTACCAGATAATTTCAACAACAGTCCTGTAATGTTTTGAAAAACTTTGCTTGTGCCCAGCAAAAAATGAGTGTTCAGGCCAAGAATCTGAAGTGTGTATCACCATGGTGACTGAGAAAGAAAGGCAACAGCTGCAGTTGTAGAAACAAATACAGAATCACCAATGAATCTAGGACACTTGTTTGGTACAGCTCAGTTGAAGACCCTGCAACTTTTAAAAGTAGAGTAACATTTCCAAAATGACTAAAAGTGCTAAAGAAGGGATTTCTATTTGTATGTGATCGCCTAGATCGAGGTTACCTCGGTTTTAAGGAGGCAGTATAACACAGAGGTTTAGGGCTCTGAGCTGCAAACCTGGAGACTGGAGTTTGAATCCCACAGTACCCACTTGCGTATGGTGTGACCCTGAGCAAGTCACTTAACCTCCTTGTGTTCCCAGGTCACACCTGGAAACAAGCTTCGGCTAAGAAACCTACGTGTGTTACAGTAACACACACAGGTTTCTCAAAAGAAGGGCTTCAGTCTGCATAATAACGAATGCACAGAATCATTGATTTTTTTAATAAAATCAGCAGCTGCATGATTTATTAAAAAAGTAATCAAGCTGTCAAGCTGTATAAGTGTACTACCTTCAGAGGCATTCAAACCACACTGAGCTGTTAACTGGCTATTTTACACCTGTGTGTTGAAAACAATGAGATAAACACGGTACAGTACATACAGTATTGAGCAATTAGATCTTTTTGTTTTCATTAGGAAAGTGCCTGGGAAGGTCTTTTTCTGCTGTAGCTGCTATTAAACTCATGTTATACTATTTTAAAAGCAAAGCAGTTAACTGTTTTTTCAGATCATGGGTAATCAAACCTTGAAGTCAGAAGCAATATCGTATTCAACTGCATGTTTACATATACAGTTCTGGCATGCATCTCTTGCGGTTATGACAGCGGTTTCTCCAATTCTTAGGGTGAATGAACTAGTTCTAGCCCACCAAGAATTTGAATGGGGGGGTGTGTGGGTAGGAGTGAGACGTCACATCAAACGGTGCCTTCAGAAGGCACTCTGGCCACCATGAAATGGATGCTGGAACTGTACATATAAACATATTATAAATCATATTAAAGGCTTCTGTTTTCAAAAAAATGGAACTGAAATTAAAAATTAAAATGTTTTACCATGTAGAAAGTAAGAGAAACCCTGGGTGGGAAATGGACTATGCTAACAGAACTTAGAATGTCAGAATTTTAGAATTGTTTACATAAGACACCCTCTTATGGTAATTACAGATTGAGGAAGTGCTCCTTTCCCCCGCACGTGACACACTCTTATTCTGTAGAGTATCACATGCATAGGTGCCCTGAAAAGGGTAAGCTAGGGAGTTTTTTTAAATGACAATACACTATTTGTCGACCTCGATCAATAAAGGAATAATGCATGACAGGGTGTGTGTGTGTGTGTGTGTGTGTGTGTGTGTGTCATACTGGGATAACATCACGCCTGGGGTGATGAGGCCGCAGGCCGAGTGAGACTAACCACCCCAGAAGTGACGTTATCCCAGCACGACACACACCCTGGAGTGCATTATTGCTATTATACAATGGCTCATTAATATACAGAATAAAAAAAAAAATAATTTTAAAGATGCTTCTGTGCGGAAAAATATTTTTGTTTTTTAAGAGAAGATGAAACAATCAATCAAATGCTCCATAAAATGCTCATCTGCAGGTTCACAGTAAGGCTGAGACTAGACCCGTGATATTATGCTGGATACCATCACACCCGTGATGTTGTGCTGGGATAACATCACGGGTCCAGTCCAAGACTGACCAATCAGAGTCCAGGATTTTTTCTTGCCATTGTACAATAATATATAAATACTGTATAATGAAGAAAACCAGTCATATGGTTCTGAGAATGGTCTTACTTATGTCCTTAAGGTGTCAGAACCACTCACTTACAGTTTGTAGTTCTCAATGAACTATGAATGCGTGTAGGACAGCTCTTACAACCGCTGTATAGTTAAGCAATAATACACAACAGGGTGTGTGTCATGCTGGGAAAACGCCATGTCTGGGTTTGTTGGGCATGAGGCCACAGGCCAAGTGCATCCAATGCCCCAGAAGTGATGTTATCCCAACACGACACATACCCTGGAGTGCATTATTGTTATTATACAATGGCATGTATATGTAGGAAAAAATAAGGATTAAAAAAGTATTTTTGAGCAAATTTTCACTCCATATATCAATGTGGATGTATATTTGGCCAGTAGGTGGTGCTGCTGGTAACTGAGTGGCTCTGTCTCTTCATAAGTATGCCCCCCACACACACTTTTACCTTCGTGTTTCAAGTCCCCCCCACTCTCATTTTCTGTTGTGCCTGATAGTTCACGTCCCCCTTGCAGTCCATCATCTCCACGGAGTTTAATTCAACTGGCCTTGCTGCCTGCCCAGGGACTGGGTGACTTGTATGACATGAAACTGCAAACATTGATGGATGCGGAACAAGTGAGGACAGGAGCGAGACTCCCCATTTTGCAAAATGGGTGGGGTAAGCGGGCCAGTAGCTTGTGAGGGGGAAAAATAAATGGTAAAGTTGGTTGCCTTTTTATGTGCAGAAAAACAAAAAAGCTAGTGGAAGTGGAGTTGTGGGCTATGAGGTGAGCAAGTGCACTTGCTTTATAGGGTGTGAAGTTGCTCGTAGCGAGGCTTTAAAAAAAAAAAGAAAAAACTGCAATTTGGCTGTGCAGCATTTTTCCATTGCTTGCAGCTGTAAAGGAGGACTGTAGGCAGGTGTTGTGACTTATTTTGTGTAATGTTTTTGAAGAGTGACATTTGAAGGGTGGTGACATTGTCGGAGGGGGGGCAATGTGCTTTACAGTGGCAGCTCAGAGTGACAGTAATTGTGGAGGGAATGCATGATTCCTAACTCTGTCATGCGGTGTGTGTGTGACTGGTCTTCATATACTAATGTTGTACTCCGATAACATCACTGTCCCAGGCACATACTAACCAATCAGAACCCTAGAAATGTTCTTGCCATTGCATAGTAACATTTATTAGAATACCTAGAATGTTTAGAAATAAACAATTCTCTCCTGCTTCACAATAAGAAGATAAAGCGCTGGATTTTCAAAATTTGTTGTAGGATTTGCATCACATTTTAAGCATATTCCACAAATTGTGCAGGAAAGTTAAACCACTTAAAATGTGGACTAACTTTCTGTTGCAATTGCCACACTTTGCACTCAGAAAATGATGCATGTGTGATTTTTTTTGCAATAAGGTAGGTAAACTGTCTCAAATGCAACCCAACATTTTGGTGCATTCATTCTGACACAGGCATAACTCATAATTGGGAACTGTGCCTGCGACAAAACGTATGACAATCCAGCACAATATCTCTGTACAAAAGCCATGTGACTGTACAGGGGAAAACATAAAAATCGTACTTTTTTTTTTAATTCTATGTATCCACCTTGCGACCTGGAACTCTCTCAGGCTGCCTCTGCTCGCTGACCGCTCTACCGCCGACCTGATCCCTTGCCTCCTCAGAGATGCTACCCCTCCACTAACCTCTGACCGGGAACCCACCCAGCTCTGAGCCCCCTAGGGCAGGGCCGCCACTCCATCAAGCGCTCTATTTACAATTTTGTGCTGGATAAGGAGAAGGAGGGGAGAGAGAGGCGGAGGCAAGGCCTGGTAGTGCCCTGAGAGGAGCTGTCGCCTATCCAGGCGCCAGTTTTTTTTTCCTTTTGTTGCATATTTGCCCCCAAGGAGCCGGATGTGCAGTGATGCCTGCATGGAGAAGCTGTAAGCATCTGCCGTGCTCCTCCCCTTGTGTTCCAGGCACAGGTAGTACACTCAGTCTCCACCGGGTATCACTACTATGCCAAGGAGCCCCCAAACCCACCCAAGGGAGAGGAGAGCCGTCCTTCAGACGCTCACTCCTGTCCCTCCCCTGCCAACCCCCAGCAGTCCAGGCTCGTTCCCGAACCAGGGTTGCCGGTGTGGCGTCCAGCGCCTCAACCCTCAGCACCACTGGGCCCAAAACCTTACTTTGCCGGGCTATTTGAACTAAAGCTATAAAACATAACTATAAACATTTTTATTCACAAGGGTGTGGAGTGTATGTGTGCATACATATTCTCTTCAAAAAACTGCATTAATACACTACTTACATGGGCCAGCCCAGTGGCTCTGAGGGCTGAGGTGCTGGACGCCATGTCTCATGCCACACCAGCAACCTGAGTTCGGAAGCAAGCTCGGGGCACCGAGGGTCTGCAGGGAAGGAGAAGATTTGAGCATCTGCAGACAGCTCACCTTCTCTTGGGGGAGGGAGGGATGCAGGGGTTGGCAACACTGTGCCTCACAGTGGTAGCTGGGAGGTACTGAGCCAACAACCCTCTGAGCATGGGGAGGCAGGGCATGGCAGCCGTTGGGCGGGGGCACACACGAGAGCATGAGCACGTGCTCACCAGGATGTCACTGCACACCCACGCTCTCCATCAGGAGATGACGGAAGGCACCAAGAAAAAGGTAACACCCTCATCCCTGGGACAGCGGTGATGCACCAAGGCCCCATGCCCACCATCGGACCCCGCCCACCTGGGTCCCGATTCTCTGCATGTGCCTACAGAAATTGGATCCAAGGAGTGCTGCAGCAGTGGAGGTGGCCCCGCCCTGGGAGGTACAAGCCATGGGTTCTCTAGCAGATAGGAGTGTGGGAATCAGAGCTCTGGGAAGGACCCAGGGTGTTGGGGGGAAGGGGTCTCAGGCTGGGCAGGAGAAGCCAGAGATGACATCTGAGAGATTTCCCAGGGATTGGCAACCAGGCAGAAACAGAATAAAATAAAAAATACACTAGTTAAGGTTCAAGTTAATATCACAAAAGACAAAACTGCTCGCCATTGTAATGCTGTATCTTCCAAAGGGATCCCTCACATTGCTTACCAACTGGAATGAGCCACCCTGGAGCTTTAGTATCTCATGCTAATTAGAGAATTTAGAATGAAATTCAAACCCTTCAGTGTGGGCATGCTCACATCTGCATTCTAACATCAGATTTCTAAAGCTAGCGGAAGCAGTGACCACTAAAACTGGCTACCAAGGAATATACCAAAAAGGAAATTGTAAAAAGTTTGTAAAACTGTTTTACATGGCAGAACAAATTTAAAAGGCTATGAATGATTAAAACAGCTGAGATGGAGGGCGCTAGAGAGCCACGTTTATGACAGGAAGCATTTCTTCGACGCTCTGCAATAAGTACAGCTAAAAACAAACAAAATATAATTTTACCATTACAAATATCGGGAACTATATACATAAACTGACAGCTCTTGAAACAGTGAATCTTCGGAGACTAAATACGCAATGGGAAGGCAGAAGGCATCAGCATCTGGTCTGAGCCAAAAATCATGGCCCAGCCCTGGCAGATCACACGGAGTGGGCCTGACCAAGCAGCGGGCTCTAGTGGAATAAAGGATGCTCCTCCATGGGAAAAAGTTCTCAGTGCCATGACAGAAATGGACCGTAAATTGGAAAAGGTCCTAGACCGCTTGGGAGCACAGGATGCCAAAACTGAAGCGACAACTAAACTGGCTAAAGAAGCCGATGATCGCTCCCAGAAAACACAGGCAGCTTTTGCCAAATCTACTACCAAGCTCAATAATCATAGGGCCAGAACGGAGCATGTGGAGAATTCAGCGTGGGCAGCGAATCTGAGACTGGTCAGGGTCCCAGAGGGCATTGAAGGGGAGGACCTGCTGAGTTGTTTGGTGATTTGGCTACAGAACAGTTTACCCTCTGAGATGCAAGTAGATAATGCCCTCATACAAGCCTTTCGAATAAACTTCCATCGGGCTCAAGAAAGGAAGGAGACTCCACGTATTATCTTGATTATTACTGCAGGCCCGGTGATCCGTGACTGTATCCTGCAATGGGAGAGGGCCAACTATCCAGTTACCATTGAGGGACAGGAATGTAAACTATTCCCGGACTGGTACTTGTTCGATCCGCTCAGAAAACAACTTCGGGGATTGGGAGTGGCCCACTCTCTGCTTGCCCCAACCAGACTCCATTTAACATACGGTGGGAAAACATATCAGTTTAACAATCCTGATGAGGCAGAAAAGAGAGTGGAGAAGACTGTAGATGAATTTCGGATGAGAGTTCCTGTACCCCAGGTCTTGCCTTTGGAATCAGAGGATGAAGAAGACTGAGGTTGCGGGTAAACTCTTTTTTTCCTCTCCTAGTTTTTTCACTGTGCACTAACTCTCGAACCCAGACGAACTGAGACTTTTGGGCTAACCATTTCCCTCATTTAGTCTTTTTTTTTTTTCTTTTTTTCTCGTTCGGGGACGGACACTCTATTAGACATTTATGCAGGCTTTTGTGTGTTAATAAATAAATGTTAACTTGTGTATTACCTTTCTAGGGGTCCTTCTAAGAGAATTAAGAATTAAACTGTTTCGGGAAAGTTACTTGAACACTCAGTTTATCAAGTTAAAATAGAGAGGTTTTTGGTTGTTAATTGAGCAGTAGCTGAAGGGGAGTTCTAATATCCCTTCTAATCAGACAATTAATTATGTGGGGACAATGATCTTAAGATCATGGCTATTACTACCTTAGAAATATTACCTAATCCTGTTACATACTCCACAGGTTCTAATGTGGCTAGCTATCCTAAAGGTTTAAAATGTTGCATGTCAGTTATGGTTGATACCCTGTATGTTGTATCATAAAGCAGACAGCACCTACTCCTGATGCTAAAATGTGTGTAAAGCACCTAATATTGGAGCTTTTCTATCCTTGCTTCTCTGATTGTAAAGCTTTCAATGTGCTCATTGTAAAATGAATAAAAGAAAGTTTAAAAAAAAAACAGCTGACATCACTGAGTATTACTTGTGAAGACACTGTAACAAGTAATGCTCAAGCAAACAGAAAGACCAGATTCTTGTGCAAACCTTTTTCCCAGTTCTGGAAAGGAAGGTAGGAATTAGGGATTGTTAAGCATAGTGAGGGATCCCTTTGGAAGAAAGTACACTTACAGAGGAGCTGTTTTCCAGACCACACGGAGCAGGCCAGGGCACCGGAGGACTGCGGCAGATCGGGGGGAGCTTTCCCGGCCACACAGAGCAGGCTAGGGCACCAGAGGACTAGAGCAGATCAAGGGAGCATTCCCTGACACACAGAGTGGTCCGGGGCACCAGAGGACTGTGGCAGACCAGAGGAGCCTTCCCAGCTGCACGGAGCGGGCCAGGGTGCAGCCAGCAAGGGGGAGGACCAGGAGGACTTTTGCAGCAGCCAATCCAGCCGCAGGGTGCCGGGTGTAAATGTGCCAATCAAGTGCAGAGGAAGGCAGCCAATCAGAAGCTGTGGTGGGAGACACGTAAGCCTGAGCAGGCTTTAAAAAGCTGCTTGGCCCTATCCCCACATAAACCGTTTTCCCAGCCGCATGGAGCGGGCCAGGGCACCGGCAGACTGCGGCAGATCAGGGAAATCTTCCCAGCCGCACAGAGCGTGCCAGGGCACCAGAGGACTGTGGCAGATCGGGGGAATCCTACTGGCCACATGGAGTGGCCAGGGTGCAGCCAGCAAGGCAGGACCAGGGGGATTCCCCGGCCTCTATTAAATGCCATGGGAGGGTACAGCAGGAGCATCAGGAAGGATCCCATTGGCGGACAGCAAACAAGCAGAAAGGAGCTGTGCACTTTACCCAAAAACCTGGACGGAGTAGGACTTGAGAAGAATTGAGCATCTGGTCTTAAGCTCACTGCTGGAAGGGGGGGGATCTGGGTGGTAGCTGGGCATCCTTTTCAGCCTCTGGGTAAGGAATTTACTAATTGTCTTGTAAGAACATTTTTGTGGCTTGCAGTGTATGCATAGTTTTTAACATGCTTGAAAAGGGCAGTCTTAGTTTAGCAGCTGGTCCAGTGAGCATTTGGGGGGCCTGCGAGCTCTGGTACAGCTAGGTCAATTAGGGATAGGGCAGCCGACCTGGAGGGAAATGGGGCAGGGACTACAGATCATAAGGGCCGGAATCTTTGGAAGGGTAGTGGAGTGCACAGGGTGCGGGGCGGCCATGGTACTAGCCATGGCCTGTAGGATGGGGGTTGTATGGTGTACCAACGGTTGACACATCTCAAGGAGAAAGTTAGGAGGTTAAGCTGGGTGTTGGGTAAGGGGGGAAGGGAGAAACCAAAAAGGGGCTCTCAGGTGGGGTTAAGTTAGGGAGAGGGTAGTGGTGGGGAGGTTATGGTAGAAGAGAGATAGGATCAGGGGAAGCATCCAGTAGGGGTGGAAGCAGACAGGAGAAGGTTGGCACGAGCTCATGGGACCATGCTACCTTACAGGGGGTTGATGCAGTGGGCCCTAGAGGAAGGAAGGGTGCACCGGGGGAAGTGGGATGGGAGGCCCTGAAAGGAATAAGGATCAGGGGGCCTGGCATGAGGTTAGGAGAAATAAGGCCCAGGGCACCAGGAAGGAGCTTAAGAGGACAGAGCAGGGTTATGGACAAAGCAAGAGGGAGCCAGCGGGGGAGACAGAGCATTTAGCACTGAGAATAACAACAGATTCACACCCCTGGCACAGACAAAGGACAGGGAGGGGGAAGCACCTGGAACCGAGGGCACGCCTGAAGAGGCAGATGAGAGTGGAATGGTAAGAGGCTCAACAGAGACAGATGGGAGTGGATGGCAGCAGGCTCAGAAGGCGGGGGAGGAGGAGCTATTCCAAGGCAATAGAGTCTCTGGGAGGAAGATATGAGAGAACTGGTAGGAGCTTGAGTGAGAGACCCTGGGGGTGGAGGTGGAGGAGTTACTACGGACAGGGGTGTTTTTAGAGGGGTTGGGTTTTGCAGGGAGGCAGGGAAAGATGGGGTAATTAGGAGAAAGGGAGGTGGGGCCAATAGGAGCCCGGGACCAGTGGGCAGGAGGGACCCTTGCCCTGGGGATAAGGGGATGGACTTGGGTAGAGAGGGGAAGGGAGGTGGTCAGGGCTGTGAAGAGAAAGAGCTGGGGCGGGGGGGCCTTTGCTCCTGGGAAAATCACGGGATGGGCCTATGTGCCATTGCAGGAATGGATGTGGCCAGGGAAAAGGTCAGAGAGGAATAGGGGCTGGAGAGGTGCGGACGGGATGGAAATTGGTATAGGGGAGGAAGGGTATGTTAAAAGAAATGAGGTGGGGGCAACGGGGTTGCAAGTAGGCCTATGGAAAAGGAGGTGGCAAGAGTGCTACACTTGGGTGACTCCATGATTAGGGGGATCAGATGGGGGGGCGGGGGGAGATGGAGACCTCTTGTGGTGTCACGACCAGGAGTATACCTGGCTCGACGGTGCACAAGGCCAAGCACCTGATCTTTGCTCTGGCGAGGGAGTGTGGTGGGACCCCTGGCATCTTAGTGCACTTGGGAACAAACGATATAGGAGGGAACAGTGAACTGGAGATACAGGCTAGGTTCAGAGAGCAAGCCAGGGTCTGTCAGGACATGGGATGCTCGGTCTCCTTCTCGGAGATCCTTCCGATGCCTAGGGCCAGTGTGAGAATAAGCAGAAAATAAGGGAGGTGAATGTATGGCTCAGGAAATAGTGCAAGGGCAGGGGGTGTGGGTGGGTGGGGACTAGGTGGAACCTGGAGGACAAGGAACTGTACTCTAGGGACAGGCTCCACCTTAGCTCAAAGGGGAACAAGATCCTGAAGCTTAAACTGGCAGGATTCATCCATTGCAGGTGGGGTTAAACTTGTGAATGGGGAAGGGTGGGGCTCACTGGCAGGCCAAGCCTGGATGGACTAGGCCCTCTTCCACAAGGGGGGGGGGCACAGATTAGGTACACTGATAGTGCAGGAGAAGGACCTTGTATGCAGGGACCCGGAAGCCCTCAGGGGTAGGGGAAGAGGGGGTAGGTGGGCACGTTGGAGGGTGGTCTTGATTAACACCAGGAGCATGGGGAACAAGATGTCAGAGCTACAGGCACTGTTGTTGGAGGGTGGGGTAGATGTGGCAACTGACACTGAGACCTGGGCCACTTCCAAACATGACTGGGACCTAAATCTACTAGGATTCACCACATGCAGAAGGGATAGGGCGGAGGGAAGGGGAGGGGGTAGCATTTATCCTTAAGGAGGGATTAGGGATAATCAAGGTTGAGGAGGCGGGGATCAAGTGGAGGCCTTATGGGTCACCCTACAGGCTCCAGGGAAAAAGCAGGTGAAGATGGGGGTGGTATATAGACCACCCGGGCAGGGGGAGAAACAGGAGGAGGGCCTGGTGGCGAACCTTTGGGACCAATGTGGGAGGGGGGCAGAACAGTGATACTGGGGGATCTGAATATGCCAGAAGCAGACTGGGGGATGATAACGTCCTCATGGGGCCAGGAACAGCGCCTGCTGGACGTCTTCCAGGATGCGTTTCTTGCCCAGCTGGTGACTGATCCAACGTGGGGGGGTAATTTCTTGGATGTGGTCCTGGCAGATGGTGAGCTCATCAGGGACCTAGTGGTTGTGGACCCACTGGTGGGAACTGATCATGCCATGGTCTGGTTTTCCATGGACCTGGGAGGGGGGTAGATCACATAAAAATGTCAGTGGTAGATTTTATAGAGACAGACTTTAGGGGGATGGAGAGGATCCTCAGGGGCCACCTGGATGAGATCAGACCAGGTATGGGCACTGAGGCCCGTTGAGAAGCTATAAAAAAAAAAAAAAGGGGCTCCTGGAGGCCATTAAGGCCGGCATGAGGGAGAGGCACAAGTGGGGCAGAGTTAAGAAGCTGAGCTGGTGGACAAGGGAGGTCCAGGAGGCAGTGAGGGAGACAAAGGTGGCTTATAGCCGATACAAACATTCTCGGGGGGATAGATCCAAGGGAGACTATGATAGGACAGCCAAGAGGGTCAGCAGGGTGGTGAGGTCAGCCAAGGCAGGGGTGGAACTGAGATTGGCACAGGGGATTAGAAGGGGAAGGGTTCTTTAGGTATATCAGAGAAAGAAGAAAAGGAAAGGGGCAAATTAGTAGACTTCAGTCGGGAGTGGGTGGGTGGAGGAGGAAGGGGAGCAGGCAGGGATACTAAATGATTTTTTTGCCTCAGTCTTCTCCAGGGAGGATGGGGGGTGTCACTGCAAAGGGAGGGGTAGGGCAACAAGCAGATGCAGTAGGGACAATGGATGAGGAAATCCCCATTGGGAAGGTGTGGGAAGCACTCAAGGCCCTAAGGGCAGACAAGGCACCAGGCCCTGATGGGATGCATCCAAGGTTGCTTAAGGAGCTGGCTAATACCTTGGTTGCACCTCTGGCAAGCCTCTTTAACTCCTCCATTCAGATGGGGAGGGTGCCGCAAGACTGGAGGATGGCCCATATCGTACCTATTCACAAGGGAGGCTTGAGAGAAGAGCCGGGTAATTACAGGCCGGTAAACCTGACATCGGTAGTGGGCAAAATGATGAAGGTCATCTTGAAAGAGAGACTGGAAGAGTTTCTGAAGGCACGGGGTCACCTAGATGATCACCAGCATGATTTTATTAGGGGCAGATCATGTCAGACCAACCTGGTGGAGTTCTACGAGGGGGTGACGAGAGAGCTGGATCAGGGCAGGACAGTGGATGTCCTCTTTCTAGACTTCAGCAGGGCGTTTGACTCAGTGCCCATCCTAGGTTGCTAGTGAAGCTGGGGGATATGGGGTGGGGGCAGTGTGGTAAGGTGGATAGAAAACTGGGTAGCAGGGAGGGTACAAAAGGTGATGGTGGGGGGGGGGTCTCATCTCCCAGGAGAGTTATTAACAGGGTCTCACAGGGCTCGGTGCTGGGCCCACTCCTATTTAATGCCTATATCTCAGCCATCAGAAGAGGTATCAGGAAAGGGATGAGCCTATCTGCCAATGACTCAAAACGGTGGTCAGTGGTGGAAGAGGAGGAGGGGGGGAAGTTGGCTCTCCAGGAGGACCTGGAGACCCTGGGGAGGTGGTCCTGCAGTTTAATTCTGGGAAATGCAGGGTGCTCCACCTGGGGGCCAAAAACCTGGCGCATGTTTACACCTTGGGGTTTCTAGGGGGAAAAGGACCTCGGGTTGGTGGTGGATGCCAAAATGAACAACTCAGAGCAGTGTAGAAAGGCTTTGGCCCAAGCTAATAAAAAGCTGGGGGTGCATTGCCAGGGGGATAACCTCAAGGAGCCAAGAGGTGCTCCTTCTGCTGTATAACTGCCTGGTTAGGCCACACCTTGAATACTGAGTGCAGTTTTGGCATCCTAACTTAAAAAGGGATACTGCTCTTCTGGAGAGGGTCCAGAGGAGGGCGACCAGGATGATACAGGGTCTGAGGGGAAAGGCCCTATGAGGAGCGGCTAGAGGAGCTCAACCTGTACTCATTGGAGGAGAGGAGGAACAGAGTGGATATGATAGAGGTCTTCAGGTACCTCAAGGGAATAAATAGGGTGCTGCAGCTGAGGGAGGTAGGGGCCACCAGGAGGCATTCGATGAGGCTGGTCGGTGAGAGACTTAGGGGGGAAACAAGGAATCACTACCTCATGGAAAAGGTTGTGAAGCCCTGGAATGTGCTGCCTGCAGAACTGGTGGCTGTTGGAACTGTGGAGGGGTTCAAAAGAGGCTGGGATAGGTACAGGGGGAGGGTGCAGCCCAGAGCCTTACCTGGGGTGGAGGGGTGGGACCTTGTGGGGAGGTGGGAGCTAAAACAGTGCCATGAGAGGGCACTGGTTCACAAGCAGACTTGATAGACTGTTGGGCCTAATCTGCTGGCTTTTTAGTATGTTAGTAAGAACTTACCGTAACAGCAGGTCTTTTAGAGAATCTCTTCATTAGGCCACACCTATGGAACTATAGCTGTCAGGAGCCAGGACCACACTGAAACTTTTTTGCTAACAGTCCACTAGGGGCCGCCCACCACGACAACATCTTACATCAACGTTCTTTCTATATAAATGTGGGCAGTCCCATGCCCTCCTCAGTTCGCCGCCAGAGATCATATTCAAAGGATCTCCTTCTGAGGAACTGAAGGTTCCTGCTACAAGACAAGGTTGAAAACAGTAGGTAGACCATCGAGGAGAGAGACAGGAGCAAAAAAAGTTCTGAGTTTACATACATGTGATGTCTCCTGTTTTACCCAGGGAAGTCCTATTTTTTTAAATAAATTCCTGCCCCCCTGCACGGGAAAGCAAATCTCCCGAATTACAGGTGGAGATTGCGCAAAAGTATACAGTTACCGTGTACTGCTCGGTAGCAGTATACATGTTAATCAATGGTACCGCACATTTGCGCAGTAGCAGAATACCACGTTACTGGTATACTTTTGCGCGATCACCACTGAATTTAGCTGGCTATAAAAAAAGTGATTGAGGAGACCAGTCTGCATTTTGCAGCTTGTGCAACTCTGACTTCATTCATGGGGAATGCTTCAATCTGTTAATTTGCACTATTAATGTCCAATTTATTACCACTCTGTTAATTTTGCACTGCTACTGTATGTAATCCATAGCCGGGTCGCCCCTGAAAAAGGGACTGTATTGTCTCAGTGGACTCACCCGGTCACCAAAACTCAAATAAATAAATAAAACTACAAGCCAGATGACAAGCTACTGACGGCAGCAAGATCGGCATGCAGCACTTATGCACTACTCAAGGAAAGTGACACCACAGCCAGATAGTAGAAATTATTTATTAATTATATATCAGTGTAGATTTTGTTTTTACAATTTGTACTTATTTGTGTATATTCTTGTTCAAATTGAATTAATAAAATGCAATATATTTTTTTCCTGTTTTATTTCTCCATTATTTAAGGGCCAACTCAGTGCATTAATGCATTCTCCCTCCTAAAAGGCCAGTCTCCCTCCTAATTTCACAAAACCTCCTTCTTACACAGTTTTATATTATCATAGGTATGGTTTATGGGAGATGGAGGGAGGGATGGCATGGCCTGTGGAAAAAGATTCTCTTGAAGATCTACTGTTACGGTAAGTTCTTACGTAACTGTACTGTCTTCTTCGAGGATATCTCTTTCATCAGGCCACACCTATGGAATAAGTTCCAAGCAGTACTGCCAGAGAGGCAGTCTGGGAGGCTGAAGGCTACAGGCCTGAGAAAGGAGTCCTTGAAACACAGCCAGGCTGAATCCTGCCCATCTCCTAGAGGCAATGTCCAGACTGTGGTGTTTAGTGGTTTAGTGAAAGTGGACAGTACTCCCAAGTTGCAGCAGCACAGATTTCTGCAGCTGATACATTCCTGAAACAGGCAACAGAAGTGGCCATGTCTCTGACTGAATGGCCATGAACAACTTCTGGAAGTTCCTTGCCGAACTTCCTATAAAAAAATGATACAGTTGGTCAATTATCTGGACAGGCACTGTTTAGAAACTGGTATGCCCTCTTTTCTGGGGTGAAGGAAACAAAAAACTGTGAGGACTTTGTGCAGTCTTTCGTGCTATGAACGTATTCTCTGTACATCCAGGGTATGGAGCAATACTTCCCCTGGATTGGCATGATCTGGAAAATAAACTGTAGGTTGGCAGTTTGATTCAAAGTAAACTCTGATACTACCTTGGGAAGAAACTTAGGACAGGTCGATAAAGACACCCTGTCTTTATGGAAAATCAGATAAGGATATAAGAGCCTAAAGCCCGGAAATCCTTCGAGCAGAAGTAAAAGCAATTAAAAATAATGCTTTCCAGGAAAGGAAGCAAAAGTCACAAGTCACGGCTGGCTCAAAAGGAGCCAAAGTGAGTTTCTCCAGCACAGAATTCAGGTCCCAAGCTTGGACTGGACTGTGGATAGGAGGCTTCAACTATAAGATGCCTCTCAAGAATGTTCAGGCCACCTCTAGCTGAGCCACCATATGACCATCAATAGGCACACAGAAAGCTGAACTAGCAGCCAAATGCACTTTGGTAGAAGAGTATTGCAGCCCTGCATCTGACAAGGACGATAAATACTTCGGAACCTGATTTACTGGACAAGTGAAAGAATCCACGTGACGAGAAGTGGCCCATAAAGCAAACTACTTCCACTTCATTGAATAAGTGGCTCTGGTGAAAGGTTTTCTGGCAGCCACCAGGATGTCAGCCACCTTTAGGGACACTCCAAGTCTCGCAATGGCTATGGCCTCAAAAGCCAAGCATGGAGATGGAGTGACTTGGGGTCCGGATGGACCAGGGCTCCCTGTTCTGTGACAGCAAGCCCTTGCACAGAGGCAGGGGTACCAGGGATTCCACTGGCAGTTGCTGCAGAAAAGGAACCCAGATCTGGTGAGGACAAAAGGGAGTCATGAGAATCAGAATAGCTTCCTCCATTTGGTTTTTGATTTGGAGCTTGATTAGCACCTCCTGCATCAGAGAAAAGGGGGTAAGGCATAAAGGAACCTACCCTTTCCAAGACAGGGACAATGACTCTCACTAGAAAACTCCAGGCCTTGGAACAGGTGATCAGTAAAGCGGCAATTGTAGCCAGCTCACTGGTGTGGAGGGTTGAGGCGCTGGATGCCACACCTCGCACCACGCTGGCGACCCGTGTTTGGATGTGAGGCTGGGTTGTCAGGGGGGGATAGGATTGAGCGTCTGGAGGACTGTTCTTCTATCCCAGGGAGGGTTGTGGGTTCCCACCGCTCTGCAGAGGCCCCTGGTGATGATTGGGGGCACTGCTAGAGTCAGTGCAATTAAGGGGCAGAGTGCAGCGGACATTGTGCCTTCGACGTCACTGCACGTCTGCACTCCGAGAGATCTAACAGGAGGAAAATGGCAGCTTTGACTGTGGCAGCTTGATGGCCACAACTTCCTAGCCCAGCGGGGCTGTAGCGCATAGTTGCATGCCGTTATTGGTTCCTGGCCTGGCACGGGGATTAGGGGATGTCCCTCTAGAAGGTATGGCAGCATATGCCAGCTGGTGTGTGGGTGTGCCTCCGGGTCACTCGGGGGAAGTGGAGCAGTGGCTGGATGATGAGCAGGTCAGTGGCTGCAGGAAGAAAAATAGAAAGAATATAAAAAAAAAAGTAAAGCGGCCTGTCGGCACAGTGGTTGGATTTCCGCTTACGACGCTGGCGACCCAGGTTCACGAATGAGCCTGGGTCGCTGGAGGGCCGTCCGGGGGAGAAGGATGGAGCGTCCTATGGACTGTTCTCCTTCTCCGGGAGGTGGGGAAGTGTCCAGTGCATGGGGGACATCTGGCGGAGGCCGGGAGTCACTCAAGCCACCGGTGCTCGCACGCATGGAAGGCAGGGCAGACGCTAGCATCACTGTACGTCTCCACCTCCAAGAAAAATGGTGGAAAAAGGAAGGCAGATGGGTCCTCTGTTTTCATGAAGCCCTCTCTAGAGCTTCAATTAGCCACCATCGCCGAGCTCTCACGACTAGATACTGGTCCTGCGGCTCTGGATAGGGGACCAGTGCTGCAGCCCCGCCCTCCGGGGGGGGGTAAGCCAGGGGTAACTGGGAGATGCTGGCCACAGATGTTAGGTGGAAGCTCAAGGGGCTATGACCAGGGCGGAGACCGACAGAAGGACCTGCCAGGTAAAAATGAGAATAAAAAAAAAAAAGCTTTATGTAAAGCGGCAGTTGTGCATTGAGTGGGGACACAAAAGGCCCAACTCTTGACGGCCCCACCTGTCGAACATGTCTTCTACCACCAAGGTTAGCGACTCCCACTCATGCATTCTGGACTATGACCTGCTTAGCTTGTCTGTCAGGACATTTTGGACACCTGAAAAATGGAAGTCCGACAGCTCTAGACTGTGTTTTAAGGCTCAGTACCAAACACTCATTGCTTTCCTGCACAGGGGTACAAATGAGTCCCCCTTGCTTGTCTGTGTAGTGTACTACACTGATGTTGTTTGTCTACACTAGCAGATGCCCTGGGGACAGATGGTTCTGGAAGGTTTGGAGAGCATACAGAATGGCCCTCATCTCTAAGATGCTTATGTGGAGGGAAGGGTCCACTCTGGTCCATGTTCCATGTGTCTGATGAGGACTCAAATGTGCCCCCCAGTCCAGCCCTGTAGCATTTGTGGTGAGAATCTGCTGAGAGGAGGGAATGAGGAAGGGAACCTCTTTCAGCAAATTGCTGGGTTCCATCCACTACTGAAGCACCTTTTGGACAGAAGTTACTAGAACCTGCTGTTCTATATAGTTGGTGCCCTCATCCCACTGGACTCTTAATGTCCATTTAGAGATCTTCATGTGTAGCCTGGCCAGGGGTACCACGACAACAGCTGCTGCCATCAGGTCCAACAGTCTTGGGAATGTCCTGTCTGTGAGATATCTGCTGTTGTAACGCAGCCAGGCCTGTGCCATGAGGTGCTCCGCTCTGTCCTGAGGCAGGAATTCTAAGCCCTGGGCAGTGTCCAGTACTGCTCCTTTGTATTGCAGATGCTGACAAGGGGTCAAGCCTGACTTGGGCAGATTGATTGTGATCCCTAGTGCATTAAACAGATGTCTAGTGTGTGCTAGGGTGTGAGACAGTTGCTCCTGGGACTAGGCTTTGAGCAACCAGTCATCTAGATAGGGAAAACATACAGTCCCTCTCTCCTGAGAGCTGCTGCCACAACTGCCAAGCATTTGGTAAACACTTGTGGCACAGATGACAAGTCAAAGGGCAATACCCTGAACTGGCAGTGTTCCCCCTGAAACAGAAACCTGAGGTACCTCCTGTTGGGGGAGAGAGACAAATATTGATATGCAGGCAGCATACTGCATGCCCAGGGAGCATATCCAGTCCCCTTTTTGCATAAGGGGCAGCAGGCCTTGCAGAGTGACCATCCTGAACTTCTTGTACTGAATACATAAGTTGAGATCCTTCAAATCCGAAAAGGGCCTTAAGATCCCTGTGGATTGGGGAACTAGGAAGAAATGAGACTAGAACTTCCTGTTCCTTTGTTCCCAGGGAACTGTTTCTGTGGCCCTCCTGTGCAGCAGTGTATGTACTTACTCTAGAAGCACTGACATGTGGTCTGAAGGATAAGTTTAGGGAATTGGTGGATGGTCCGGAGGCAACTCCAGAAGTTCTAGAGCGTGGCCAGTTCTATTAACTGCAGGACAGAAGCATCTATTGTAACCTTTCTTCACTGTTCCAGGTGGAGAGAGAGGCAACCACCTACCACCACCTCCAGATTTTGTACTGGAAGGTGGGGGTGTAATAAGGCGTCATGCTGAAGCAGATCAGGTGGCTGCAGCTGCACCTCCTCTAGGAACTTTAGAGTGGGCAGCTGTAGAGGAGGTTGAGGCCGGCAAAGCTGTTCTGTTTTTACTCTGTTGCCTGGCCCCTGACTTTGGTCTATTAGTAGCCCTGCAAAAGGGCACCCTCTGCTTACTTCTCAGTTGTGTTAGATCCAGAAGCAAATGATTTGATACCTTTTAATGGACCAACATAGATGTAACAACAAGAACAAAGTGCTCTAGCTTTCGGACCAGCCAGTCCTTCTTCAGAAGCTCATGGCAGTTGTTTAGAAAATACAATACTTATAACAGCTAGATAATGCAGAGAAAAACAGAAAAAAAATCCCCATCGGTTTAAAATACTCATTTAAAAAAAAAAAAAACAGAAGATGATGTCAGAGAAGTTTAACAGTACAATACTGCCTTCAGCCAGAAAGAACCTTGGGTCAGATGTGCTTGGTGGAACACACATACAAAGAATCCTACTGCATATAAATTTAATTGACATAAGATGACACTGCTGAAGCAGATAACTCCTAAATCAAGCTATGAGTGTCACAGTTAGTATAAGGATGTGATTACTGAAAGGCAACCCCCACCCAGATTAAAGACAAACTAAGATTGTTAAAGGGCTCATGAAATTTCAATGTTAGCATTATAGACAAGAATTTACCAGTAAAGTTGTCTTAAAAACATCAGTGCACGCTGTGTGATGTGTAAAACCTAGCTGGACCTGTCACCCAGCTGTATTCTCAAGCTAGATATAAGGCCCAAGAAATTTCAAAAACCTCAGGACTACATAAATAATAATTTAAATATAAATTGAAAATATTAGTGTCAAACAAAAAACTCTAGTCGAGGAACCTCAAGGAATTAAGACCATGTAGCCTGATATGTACTGATGTCAAATATACTGAGAATGTAGCAACTTGATGTACCACAAGTGTCTAAGGAATCTGAAAAAGATAAAAATGTAATTCTCTCCTCCTCTTCATACAAACAATACAATCTAACCCACCCCACATCACAATAATGTGGGTGGGGGACTCTATAACAAAGGAGATGTTTCTCTCTCCCCTCTTTTCTCTCTCTCTCTCTCTCTCTCTCTCTCCCCCCCACAGACACACACACACACACACTCTCTCTCCTAGTGAACCTATATTAACTTCAGTCACTGCAATTGTTCTCAAAGGAATTCAACTTGTCATGAAATCCTGAGTAAAGGGCTTATGTCTCCTAATATCTACAGAGGAAAATGTAACACTATTTAACTGTACTACTATCTGCAGTAACATTTCCAAGGATACTAGATAGAACTACCATGAAATAAACCTGCCACCCTCCCAGGATAAGGTAACTAGAAGTAAATATAAAGTATATGTGTAAGACCCAGAGGCCTAACATACCTACATATCCACAAATTACTACAATATTAGCCTAATGTAAAAAGATCTGTGTAGGACCCCCATGCAAATGAGATCACACACCCCAATATGTACAGAGTTACAAAAATTATATATAACAGTATATGATAACACTCCTGTATGTACACTAGCAGGCTGGGTAATCTGAATATGGTGCAATGGAATCAATCCCCCCCCCCAGGCAACGATAAAAAGTAAGGAGGAATTAATATTCATTAGGTGTGTGAAATAAGAATAGTGTTACATATACTGTTATATATAATTTTTGTAACTCTGTACATATTGGGGTGTGTGATCTCATTTGCATGGGGGTCCTGCACAGATCTTTTTACATTAGGCTAATATTGTAGTAATTTGTGGATATGTAGGTATGTTAGACCTCTGGTCTTACACATATACTTTATATTTACTTCTAGTTACCTTATCCTGGGAGGGTGGCAGGTTTATTTCATGGTAGTTCTATCTAGTATCCTAGGAAATGTTACTTTGCAGATAGTAGTATGGTTAAATAGTGTTACATTTTTACCTGTAGATATTAGAGACATAAGCCCTTTTACTCAGGATTTCATGATAGTTGAATTCTTGGGGAACAATTGCAGTGACTGAAGTTAATATAGGTTCACTAGAGAGAGAGTGTGTGTGTGTGTGTGTGTGTCTGTGTTGGAGAGAAGGGGGAGAGACATCCCTTTGTTATAGATCCCACATTATTGTGATGTGGGTGGGTTAGGTTGTATTGTTTGTATGAAGAGGAGGAGAGAAATTACATTTTATCTCTTTTCAGATTCCTTAGACACTTGTGGTACATCAAGTTGCTACATTCTCAGTATATATTGACATCAGTACATATCAGGCTACATGGTCTTAATTCCTTGAGGTTCCTCGACTAGAGTTTTTGTTTGACACTAACATTATCAATTTATATTTAAATTATCATTTATATAGTCCTGAGGTTTTGAAATTTCTTGGGCCTTATATCTAGCTTGAGAATACAGCTGGGTGACAGGTCCAGCTAGGTTACACATCACACAGTGTGCACTGATGTTTTTAAGACAACTTTACTGGTAAATTCTTGTCTATAATGCTAACATTGAAATTTCATGAGCCCTATAACAATCTTAGTTTGTCTTTAATCTGGGTGGGGTTGCCTTTCAGTAATCACATCCTTATACTAACTGTGACATTCATAGCTTGATTTAGGAGTTATCTGCTTCAGCAGTGTCATCTTATGTCAATTAAATTTATATGCAGTAGGATTCTTTGTATGTGTGTTCCACCAAGCACATCTGACCCAATGTTCTTTCTGGCTGAAGGCAGTATTGTACTGTTAAACTTCTCTGACATCATCTTTTTTTTTTTTTTAAACCAATGGGGATTTTTTTCTGTTTTTCTCTGCATTATCTAGCTGTTATAAGTACTGTATTTTCTAAACAACTGCCATGAGCTTCTGAAGAAGGACTAGTTGGTCTGAAAGCTAGAGCACTTTGTTCTTCTTGTTACATCTATGTTGGTCCATTAAAAGGTATCAAATCATTTACTTCTGGATCTATTCTTGGAAGGACCAATACGGCAACTACTAAATCTAGATTTCTCAGTTGTGTGTGATAGATGGAATGAACTTACCTTAGAGTCCTTCCTGAGGCTTGCAGGTAAGAGAGGATGTCCTACACATCGGCCCCAAAGATACTGTGTCCTCTGAAAGGGGTGTTCAAACTAGATTGCTGGACATCACTAGCAAATTCTGACACTCTCAACCAAGAATGCATTCTTAGGCAGATGCCATCCACAGTTGCTCTGGCTGAGACATCCAAAATGTCATAGGTAGACCTTACAAGATGTTTACCCATGGCAGTTCCAGTCTGAAGGGCCTTGAGCATCTCTTGCTTTTGGGGACCCTCTGGGAGGGACTGGCTACTGCTTTAACCTTTTTCTAGAGGGTATTCTGATATTTGGCCATATGGGCCTGCTAATTTGCTATCCTGAGGCCCAGTGTGGCAGAGGCAAAGGTTATCTTTCCCATGAGGTCCAGTTTTCTCAACTCTTTATGGGAGGAGAGAACGGAGATGCTTAGGCCTCTTAGACCTATTTGGGTTGCATTTATCACAACCGTATCAGCCTTGCTTTTCTGAGGGAGCCTGGTACTGCTTGTCTGCCTTTTTGGCATGGCAGGGATCAAGCATGGTCTGTGCCTGGCAGCCAGGGTGGCATCCTCTAGTGCAGTCAACAGAGGAGGAATGATAAGAGATGGAGAATCTGGTAGCTCTAGAAACTCTACCACATTTCTGCTAGTGATACAGTATCTTGCTCCTCAGCAACAAACCCAAATGCACTTTGTAGCTGCCTCATCATGGAGATGAAGAAGGGGTCTTCAGGAGGAGATTGCGGAGTATACAATGTAGAGTCTTCACTCCTGGTGGAAATGGTGGAGTCAGACCTGTCAGAGGGGCTCCCATCCATATCTTTCTCCTCCTCTTGTTTATGAGGTCAGAGTTGTATTCCTGATCCTCATCAACGGGCTCAGAAAGTCACAAGGAAGGAAAGAAAAGATGGTAGGGCGTATCAGTATGGGTACTGATAGAAGAAAGAAGAAATAAATCCCCCCCACTCCCTTCTCACTCTACCCCTGTTACACACTCTGACCCCTCTTACCTCCCTTCTCCTTCCTCCCGCTCCCTTAACTACTTTTGCCTTTCATCCCTCCCCTGCCCACTCTTACCCCTCCTCTCTTTCCCCCTTGTTCCCTAGCCAGTGTGGCGGTCTCTTTTTTTGCCCATCTCTGACCCACTTCCACCTATTACCATATGCACCATAAATTCCCTTCTACTACCTCTACCTTACGAGCACTTGTGTTCCACAGTTACTCCTGTCTTGTCTTGTAAACAGTGTTTTATGTCACGGTGTTCCCTGTGTTTACCCCTTTTGTGAAATTCTAACCCATGTATCCTCTGTAAACATGATGTACTCTATTTAGTTATTCCTCTTATGGAATATACATTTGTTGTTGCTCAAAAAACATATGATTATGGATATCACTTTGTCACTATACTGAGATTGTAACATGTGTCCTCGCGAGGACCACCTTATAAATGAGCTCGCTCAATGGTGTTTATCCTGGTTAAATAAAAAAAAATAATTGAATTGATATGAAGGTGGTTCTCCCCCTCTACAGATCCTTGGTGAGACCATACCTTGAGTATTGTGTCCAGTTCTGGAGCCCTCACCTTAGAAATGACAAAAATAGGCTGGAGGTAGTACAGCATAGGGTGATGAAGGTACAGTATGTGAGGAAGTATTACTTTACAGAAAGGGTGGTAGAACCATGAAAGTGCCTGCTGGCTGACGTGGTGGCAGCTGAAACCATGTGGGGCTTAAACGAGCTTGGGACACAATGAAAGGGATTGTGATCACTAGTTGTGACAAGGAAGGGGAATGGAACTGGAAAACCGATGTGGAGGATTAAAATTTGTATCGACGTTAGGTCATGGGGTTCTATAGGGACTCATGGGAAGACTGGATGAACTTTTGGTCTTTTCCTGCTGTCACTGCCTATGCGTCTATGTTTCTATGTAAAACACTAAGGCACTATAAAATATTAAAACAATAAACCATAAACCAGTAAGAAGTGTAGAGAAGACTTCAGGGTGAACGCTCTCTTCCGACAGAGAAATAAATCTGACATTAGCGTGCAGAGGTGAGCATAACCACACAGCAGAGTTTGAATTTCATTCTAAATTCCATAATTTACATAAAATTCTAAAAGCTTCTGGGGTGCTCATTCCAGGCGAATGATTGAACTTAAGTGAGGGATTTCTGGGGTTTGTAAGGAAGATTATGAGCATGAAGATTATCTTAAATGAATGTTCTTTAAATTTGATATGCGTGGCACACAGTACTCTGGGAATAGACACAAGATGTACCTTATTTGTTTATAACCCTGGACTTAAACTTCCTAGGTTTGGGGGTGGTGTCGCGTGGGAACAGACTCAAAATGCACCTTATTTGTTTATAACCCTGAACCTATCCTTCCTAGGCTGGGGGGCGGTGATGTCACATAACAGCAGCACCGTCCCCACAACCTCAGCCCATTCAGCTGGGTCACTGAGCTCACTCCCGAACTCAGCTCACTGGCACAGGATCACAAACACCAACTGCTGGGATAAAGGCTAGTACTGCATGCAACTTTTCATAATTTTTTTTTTTTTTTTTTTAATTTTGACCCAAAATTTTCAAGACAGTCGTTTTATGACTCCCCCTTAGAAACAAGACATGTGGCATTTATAGAATACTGGAAGAAATGTCATTTTGCACCACACCATGCGAAAACACATCTTGTCCAGGATTTAAAAAAATTACACCCGTTACATTTATGAGGT
Organism: Neoceratodus forsteri; assembly: GCA_016271365.2. Lineage (NCBI taxonomy): Eukaryota > Metazoa > Chordata > Ceratodontiformes > Ceratodontidae > Neoceratodus > Neoceratodus forsteri. The sequence continues at coordinate 705,349,475 of CM028131.1, read as the reverse complement.
GGTATGGAACAATGGCAGTGTTGAAAGTCTGAAGTGAAAATATTGAAATTAGCAAAGTTATGAGTGAACACTGAAATTTTTCAATGTCCGCTCATAACTTAGTAATTTTATCATATTTGTATAATAAATGTTCAACATAATCGTCTTATGACCCCACCACATGAACCCAGTAGGTGAAAATTTTCAAATCCTACAAGAAATGTGATTTCATAGAGTGACTGCAAAATCACCTTTCGGGATGGATTTGAAAAATTTCACCTGCCATGTTCATGAGGTGGGGTCCCAAAAAGGCCATATTGAAGTTTGGTGGAAAAATGTTAAAAATTATCAAAGTTATTTCAATGTTCACTCATAACTTTGTCATTTCAACATATTTCTTATGTCAGATTTTCAACATAGCCTTCTTATGACCCTACCTCACGAACCTGCTAGGTGAAAATTTTCAAATCCTGCTCAAAAGGTGATTTTGCGCAGCAACCAGGAAATCTCCTTTCCAGACAGATCTGAAAAATTCCACCTACTTTGTTCACGAAGTGGCATCTCAAAAAGGCCATCTTGAAACTTTGGTTTAAAAATATTAAAAAAACGACAAAGTTATGAGTAAATATTCAAAACCCATTGAAATACATTAAACTGGGAGACCTCCGGTGACGTCATCACCCGAATGGCCACCTTCTGCTGAAGCTCTGTCTGACTTCACCTACCAATCCTCTATTTCTACATTAATTAAGAGGAAGATCAACGGCGGAATGCCTGCGGGACCAAAGAGAGGATTCAGGCCAAACAGATCTCGCTTCAAAACAGCCCTCCACCGGTGTGATGAAGACAGACTGCAGGATAGACCCAGCTGGAGCTCCTCTCCCTCAGACAACAAGGTCTGCGACATAGATACAGACCGGGAGTTGGAACATCTCATCCGCTCCCAATTTGAAACACTACTGGGAGAACTATCGGCCTTCTGAGCAGAGACGAGACAAGAACTTGCAACCCTGAATGAGCGATTAAAGGATGTAGAAGAAAAAACAGTTACTGCAGAGAAAAACAAAACAGAAACGAAAAGCAAATATCTACTTCTGCACAACGTGGTCGATTTCCTCGTAGAGCATCAGGAGACTGTGCAGACCAAACTCCTCAATCTACAAGCCCGCTCGCGCAGAGACAATATACGCATATATGGGCTCCCTGAGGGATCAGAGACAGACCATGTGGAGGATTACATTGAGGACTTACTAAAAGATGAGCTGGATCTGCCCCTAGATTTAAACTTCAAAATTGAGCAGGCTCACCGCTCTCTGGTACCCAGGACCCCCAGCCCTTCGGCCAGAACCCGGTCAATTGTTTTGAAAATGTCCAGCTATCGGGACAGAGAGAGACTGCTGACATTTGCTTGGTCAAAAAAAGTGATCAAATATAACACTGCATGCCTCATACTGGATAATGACTATCCTACAGAAATAGCCAAGTAACGAGTGGCTTATTCCCCGATCCTGAAGATGCTGAGAAAACAAAAGATCCGATTTCAAACGCCCTATCCAGCGCACCTAAAAATATTCTGGGACTCTGGCCCTAAAACGTAAAACACACCCTCGGAGGTAAATCCAGATTTCCAAAAAAAGAGGATGGAGGGTAGAGCAGACGTAGGCCAGAGAGCGGCGACCCAGATTAGAGCTGCAGGAGTGGCGAGTGGTCAGGAAGCGGGCAGCCAGAAATGGAGCATAGGCTATGGCTGCTCAAACAATAAATGAAGTGAAAGCAATTCTGAGTGAGCTGGGAACACAGAAGAAGGGAGAATCCTCCACAGCTGTGCAAAACAGTAAGACTTGAAATGCAGGCTGAGCAGCTGAACTGTGGTCTTGTTTTGCCCCGAGTGTGCTTGCACCTCTCAAAACCCCAAGTGCCTAGGAGACATTCTTTATGGTGACTCTTTGCACTACTCGTTGCTTTGCCACCATGGGAGCACATCCGAGAGAGTCACTTCATCTGCGCTCATTTTGGGGCATCGGAATGAAGTTGCAGGAAGCACAAGTGTTTTCAGGAACTTCTGGACTTATTTTTGAACTGAGTGAGTAACGGGACTAAGGCATGGCGTGCAACTGATGAGAATAGCCCATTACCATGGAGGCGCAGGATGCTACTAGGAACTCTAGATAGCGACCTAGAAAGCACTCTATGTTTTTGAAGGTTGAAGCGGGGGGATGGCTGGGAGGGAGAGGGGAGAGTTACTGGATGTACAGTTCTGGAGACCCCATCTTCGCAAAGACACAGACAGGGTGGAGGCTGTCCAGAGAGGGCAACCAAAATGCTGCAGGGTCTGCACCAGAAGACACATGAAGAACGACTAAGGGAGCTTAAGATTTATAGCCTCAAGGAAAGGAGGGAGAGGGGGGGACATGATAGAAACTTTCAAATACTTCAAAAGAATCAACAAAGTCCAAGAGGGTAGCATATTTCAGAAAAAGAGATGTGCAAGAACAAGGGGGCACAATTTGAAGATAGAGGGGGGACGGCTCAGAGGTAATGTGAGGAAGTATTTATTCACAGAGAGGGTTGTAGATGCATGGAACAGCCTTCCTGAGGAGGTTGCAGAGTCAAAAACAGTGGGGGAATTCAAGAATGCATGGGACAGACATAAGGCAATTCTAGTGGGGGGTAGGAGGAAGTAGGCTATTGGTTAACTAGGATCTGCAGCTTATCCATTAGGTAGAGAAATGGGCAGACTAGGTGGGCCAAGCGGTCCTTAACTACAATCAAATTCTATGTTTCTATGATGTAAAGTATAATACAATACATCACAATGGTCAGTTTCTGAGTGGGCTTCATGGAGTCCTGGGGGGGGGCAGGAAGGGGAGGAATTGACACCCTCACCTGAGCCTTCGGTATGTATTGCCTTTATTCAGTAGCTGGAAATAAGTAATAAAATGCAGCATACCAGAATCGAGATCCTTTCTTAAAGACGATTCGAACAGGTGAGAGAGGCAGGAGAGTGGTCTAGAGGGAAATTTAGAAAAAGATGACGTCCATTTGCTTTGTCACCCACTCATACTCCCAGAAAGCTCAGGGTAGGGAGGCCCTGGCCCATGAGAGGGTCACTTCCCCTCCCCTCTGGGTAGGACTTCTTTCAAGATCTCCTACACAGAGAAATAGGAAACACAACAAATTGCTCCCCAACCTTGGGAGTGAAATTGTACAAAGTTTTGTTCGAGTTATATGGTTAATATATTCACATTTGCTGAATCTGTTAATTGATATGAAAGGAAAATCACAGCGGGTAAGAAGCATAAAGGAGAGGGAAAGAAGGTGGTACTAAGATGCTTTGATTTCAACAGGTAACACTAATAGGGGAGACATTAAGATAAAGGACCCAGAATGTTCAGTGCCCTCTGGGTCCCCTCTTTGTCGGAGGAACCACGGGAATGGCCAAATCAATGGGGGTTCTACTGCAGAAGTGGCAACACCTGCTGGGGGCCACACAAAATTGCACATGTGTACAAATGGCAAATAATAAGCACATAATAGTGGTGTCTCAGAATATTAATGGGCTTAATAACCCAGTTAAGAGACAGAGTTCTGACCTCATTTAAGCGACAAAAACCCCACCTTCGTATTGCTTCAGGAGACCCACCTAAATAAAAGTGAGCATGAAAAGATAACCAAGTTTGGCTATTCCTGGGTGGTGGCCTCATCCTATGGCAGGGGGAAGAGGAGGGGGACAGCAGTACTAATCCCCCAAAACACTCCGTTTGACATTAAATCATTATATACAGATCCGGAGGGGAGACTGGCAGTGGTGGCTGGGACCCTAAGGGGTAGTCTTATCACCCTGGCCTCCCTATATATTCCACCCAGAACAGAGGCCTCAGTGATTAGACAACTATTGCAGAAAATTACGGCGTATCAATATGGCACTTTGATAGTGGCGGGAGACCTCAATCAGTATTACCACCCAATTGACACAACCAACCCTAGACTAAAGAGGAGAACTACCACACAGAGAGCGGCCCTAACATATTTCCAGGGGGCATATTGGCTGGACGCATGGAGGGCACTTCACCCACACAAAAGAGACAATACCCACTTTTCATCTCCCCATGGCTCATACACAAGGACTGATTATTTCTTCCTATCAAAGGAATATCAGTACTTGCTAGAGGAATGCTACCACATTCCTTCAGTCCTGTCTGATCATTCCCAGTTGTTTCTTAAACTGAGCTGGACTGAGGAGAAGGGGCAGAAGTTGTGAAAATTTAATAATTATCTGTTGAACATCAGAGAATTTACTGACCTAATTAAAGAAAGGATCCCACAGATTAGTAGGGAGAACGACAGTCCAGAGTTATCCAGAGCAACACTATGAAAACTGTTTTAAGGGGCGACATTATTAAATATGCCTCATGACACAAAAAATTGCAAAACCAACTGATGGAGAAACTGTAAGTGCAGCTGAAAGAACTGCAAGGGCAGCATGCCCTAGGAGACGAGGCAATGTATCCCCTGCTACAAGCTATGAAACAACAGATACAAAAGCTTCTAGATGTTCACACTGAGCAAGCCCTGCAATATCTGCAGCAAAAGTACTATGAAAGTGGGCCTAGAGCCACACATCTACTAGCACATAGGCTAAGAAGGAAAATAGCCCAAACAACAATAACCCAAATCAGAGACCCCCAAACAAACAGACTAGTCAAAACGCCTAATTTAATCATGAAAGTCTTCTATACCTTCTATCAAAACCTCTACAGTTCAGAAACCCATCCCACAGACACAAAATTAGAGAATATCCTAGTGACTTAAAACTCCCTGCCCTCTCAGAGGGACTACAGCAGACCTTAATGAGACCAGTCACCCCCTAAGGAATTAGTTAGCCATAACAACCTTAAGACTAACAAAGGCCTGGGCCCAGATGGCTATACAGCAGACTTTTTTAAAACATTCAGGAAAGAGGTAAGTGTGAGGGGGGGGGGGCCTCTTGGAGGTGTGCAGATTGATACAAGAGGAGGGGATAATTCCACCCTTGTGGAATTATGCAACCATTTCCAGCATCCCCAAGCCCAACAAGGACACCACACAGTGCTCCACTTATAGACCAATATCAGTTTTAAATTTAGACTACAAACTTTACACACATTAATCTTAGCAAAACATCTGGAGAACATTCTACCACAAGTGATAGACTATGACCAAATGGGATTTGTCCTGGGCAGACAAGCTCAGGACAATATTAAAAGAACGGAGCACTTGCTTCACCATGCCGCCCGGTCGGGGGCCCCCTTCCTTCTCTTGAGTTTGTACGCCGAGAAGGCCTTTGACCAGGTGGCGTGGCCTTTTCTAGGGCAAGTTTTGCAGTCGAGCTTCCCAAAACTCTTTACTAAAATAATAGGGGCTATTTACAATAGCCCTAGGGCATACATAAAAATAAATGGAAAGATCTCTGCCTCAGTGGCCCTACACTGGGGCACCAGGCAGAGGTGTCCCCTGTCCCCTCTCTTTTTTTGCCCTGTATGTGCTCAAGCCCTACACCAGAACAAGGAGATAGAGGGACTACAGCTGTGGGGAGAACCTCATAAGATAGCCCTCTACGCTGATGATCTTTTAGTATACATGGGAAACCCAGAAAGATCACTAGGGCCCTTATGGCAAGAACTAATAAAATTTGAAGCATTCACAGGATATAAAATAAATCAAACAAAAACAGAAGCCCTGCAAGTAAATTACACCTCCCTGACTGTATTACACAAAGCTTCCCATTCAAATGGAACATACAGCAGCTGAGATACCTAGGTATTAACTTAGGTCGAGAGAAGGGATATTCTGTTCTCACTCAACTACCCACCCCTCCTGGAGAAGCTCACATCAGACTTGGAGAACTGGACAATGGTCCTTTTACCATTGATACAACTGTCAAGATGACTCTCTTGCCTAAAATCTTACAACAATCCCAAACCCTACCTATTTCAGTTCCAGAGATTTACTTTAGAAAGATAAATCAGAAAATAGCTAGATTCCTCTGGGGCAAGCAAAGACCAAGGGTTAGATTCACAACCCTCCAGCTCCCAAAATATAAGGGGGGGTGTTGGCCTTGCCCAATTTTAAAAAATACTACCAGGCGACCCAGTTAAGGACAGCATTCTACTGGCTGCAGGATAGCTATGCAGTAAAGTGGAAGACTTTGGAAGTACAGGAGAAGAAGGAAGACCTGATAAACAAGAATAAGATTTTATTAACACAAAACAACTTGTACAACCTACTTGGAGAAGCTAATCCCTTTACAGCTGCAACAACTGAAAATTGGTATAAAGTGTTAAACAATAAGGAACTGAAGGAGTGGCATCCCCTCCTCTACTCGATTCCACACCTGCAGACATTTACCCCGGCCAGAATGGACCTGGGTTACTCTAGATGGAAAAGAGCAGGATTACACCTAATATGGCAATTTGTGCAGGGAGGGAAATGTGACATTTACAGACTTGATAGACTCATATGGTCTTGCCCCACAGGACAGATTTAGATATTTTCAGGTACGCCACCTGGTGGGATCTCTCTCTTCCAGAGCTGTTGGACAGATCCCACCCCACCCCCCGAATCCTGGAGTTGTTCTATCTAGCTCTGAGTAACAAGGATCCCCAGAAACATATTATATCATACCTATACTCAGCGCTGATGGCATATGAAGGAAACTCACTGCAGTATGTCAAGGCAGCTTGCGACTCTGATTTACGGGAACAAGTCCCTGAGATAACCTGGGAGAGACACTTAGGCTCGATTCATAGAGGAGAATCAGCAGTAGGATGGAAAGAATTTTCATGGAAGATGACGCTGCAGTACTTTAGAACCCCTATAATCCAAGCAAAATTCCAAATGGGGAGGTCCCCATCATGCTGGATAGGATGTGGACATGCCCCAGCAGCCCTGGCTCACATAATGTGGACATGCCCAGTTTTAACTCCATTCTTCCAGAAGCTGAATGGAGCCTTACAGGCCATTTTTACTCCAGAAGTCTCTTTTAATTCCCACTCTATACTTCTTCTCCGACTTCCCCAAAGGGTATAGGGACCCAGATATGAGCAAGCTACTGAGGATTGCGGTGCTATGCGTCCAAAAAGCAATCAACAAGATTTGGCTTGCAAAAAATAGTATGGAATTAACACAATGGCAAGATATAATGATTACGGTATAACAAATGGAACACCTGACGGCTATTCTGAATAAAAAAACCAGAAAAGTTTGAGATAATATGGAGGAGGTGGGTGGTGTATATTTCCCCACTTAGACCAGAATTTACCCCCTAAACAAATAAATAACCCAAACAAAAAACAAACAAGAATAATTTATTTCCCCCTTGAATGCAATGGTGTTTGAATAAATTAGCTTGTAGCGGGATTTAATTATAGAAATATGAAAACATAACATGCCTGGATGAATTATCTGTATGAAATAAGGAATCATCATTAACTATACTAGATCTATGATCTCCCTCTCTGGAAATGAAGTATGTACGTATGTTTTTGTTTAATTGTTTGTACTGTATGTTGTTGAAAACTGATAAAGTTAAAAAAAAAAAAGAAATACATTAAACTGGACTAACTTCATTTTCTCATATCACGTTACCAGTTCCAGCAGCAAGACATGTTTTCAATTGAAGAGTAGATCTACATCATGGGACATGTTTAAGTGAGTGAGGTGTGTGGGTGTTGGTTGCTAAGTGGGGGGCGTGGGTGGAGGGTCATGAGGGGTCAGACTGATAAGGGACCATTTAAAAAAAAAAAAAAAAAAGACATCAAGGGACTGTTTTCTTTTTCCGCAGGTTTATTAAATCACTACTGGATCCTACACTGGGGACTGGGAACCCCAGGGTCACCTTAACTCCATGGCGGTACTGGGAGTGGGCCCCCCAGTGTCACAACCTATTCATGAGGGGGTGCACAACCTGGAGGGAAGAGGGTTAGTGGCAAGTGGTACTGGGGGTGGGCACTATGGTCCACTTTTCTTTGAATAATAGCCTGCTCTGCATACAATATTGGGGAAATACAAGGGAGGGCTATCTAGAAGAAGAAGAAGAAGAAGAAGAAGAAGAATCAGCATTTATATAGCGCTTTTTCATACATCCAAAGCGCTTTACAAGCAATGCTAGACTGGTAGTGAAGTCACTGATTGTGTGGTGGCGGCCATATCGCACATCATCACTCACACACAGCCTGGATAATTGCATGAACCGGTTTATGGGAAGGGGAATGTTGACCAGGACACCGGGAATGTTCCCTACTCTTTGCGAAGAGTGCCCTGGGTTCTTTTACTTCCACCTGGACACCCACCAGGACAACACCAGGATGGGCAGAAGGGACCTCGGTTTAACGTCTCATCCGAAGGACGGCACACCCCAGCAGTACAGCACCCCCCAATACTGCACTCGGATGCCAGCGATTTCTAGGTGCAAGTCCAATCCCGGTGTGGGACAAGAACCCACAACCTTCTGGTCCAGAGGCGGATGTGCTACCAACTGAGCCACGCTGACACCATCTAAGCTGGAAGAAGGCGGGAATGAATAATAAAAACATAGACAGAAAGACAGGAAGGAAGGGAGGGAGGAGGAGACAGAGATTGAGATCCATCACTGGCTCACTTCTGGCACACAAGCCAGAAGCATGTCTCCGCCTGCAGCTACAGATGTCAAGAAACTCCCACTGTTCTCATACAGAGAATGTGGGTGAGCACTAAGATAAACACCCTGGATTTTGGGGTGCCCTGAAAAGGTATTTATGGCTGCATTTTTAAAAAACAGAACACCGGAATCTAAATTCTATTTAGCTAAGTTCAGGTGTTTACTTTAAAAAAAATAAATCATATTTATCTATTTTCCACGTTATTTAGCTCTGGAGGAAAAAGGATGGCAGCCGTCACGACCTGAAAAAATTGTTTTATGGGTAGTGAGAGTAAATGGTGAGAAAGCAAAAAACTCTCATGACAGGGAACTTTACGGGTCATATCAGAAGGTTATCCAAAACCCTTACTGAGCATGCTTATTACTCTATTAATTATTAGTAATCCTTATTACTTTGGAATCATTTAATATTTTTTCACAAAACCTTTGAAAGGCACTAGCTTGGCGCAGGCCTCTTCTTCTCTGAAAGTTTTGGAAAAAATTTTTATTTTATCTAGGCTGTAGGAAAGAGCAAAATAAATGTGTAGAAAAAAATGTCGACATTAATGTAAAAACAACATATAATGCATGAGGAGCCCTTATTATTAACTGAAAACAAGCAGATTACAACCTTGTTATGCCATTGTTATGACATCACTTAGTTGTTAACCCTTCTTGAGCATACCATATCAATTGTATGACAAAACAGAATGCTCACAACAATCCATGTTCTAATAAAACAGAATGCTCACAACAATCAAAGTTCTGTAGAGTAATTCAGTAAAGTAATTCAGTCTGTGATTGCACAATCTTGGTAGCCCATACACTATAAAATATAATATATGTATTGTTTTTGGTTAAGAACCGCGCTAAAAATACTTCTCGAGGTTGCCATGACATCTGAAAACCTCTCGAAGTGTTTACAGCATGGTTATTAACTAAAGACCATACATTATCCTCTATATGCAGATCACAGAAACCACGTAAATTGCCATTAGAAAACTTTCCACATATTTAGACCTTGCTACTGTACCTAGAAAATGTATGTCAAATCTGGGTAAACAAATTTATGCTTTGTTCTAAACACCATAGCCCTACTTTTGATAACATTCATTACTAGATTACGTCATCCCTGACAAAGTTTGCTCTACTGGACTGCATCCTGCTTTATACTCTGCTGTTTTGTACCCTCTGTCTAGATGATGTCTTTTACCATTCTTGTATTGCCCACTCCCTCCCAGCATCCACGCCGTGCTGATGTTACCTTTGTTTTGCCCTTATGCTTGACAATGTCTACTGATGTTTGACTGCAATACTGCTGAATTGTTGACAGTGTCTACTGTTCTTTGACTACAATATTGCTGAATGTCTCTGATGCTACCGTTCTTATTGTTATAATTTTTGCTGTTCATCCAAACGTAACTTCATCGCTTATTATAATGCTGCTTTTACAAATTGTTAATTATTCTGATCGGCAGTGCGACATTACGCTCCTGTCATTTCACTCCCTACATCTCGCTCCCATCCCAATTCACCCCCATGTCATTTCACTCCGAGCATTACGCTCCTGCTTGCTGCCAAACCAACACAGACACAGCAATAGCTGTATTCAGTAAAAAAAGAACCACACAGTCTTTTTTTTCTTGCCTGCTAAGAACGAACAACTGCTGTTGCCCGAGTTGGGCTCCAGGTGGGGTGTAGTTACATTCTTTTGCTGGGAATAGAACTGAGGAGAGCAAACATCGGGAGAATAATTACTTATGTAGAGACTGAAGTTCCAAGTTAAACATTTCTACAGGGTCTTTTTTTTTGCTGTTTGGAAATTTGGTGTTCCCACTGCTGTTACTGGGATGGGTCAGTGTTTTTAATTTACAACACTGTTTCAGGAGCATGAAGCCGCTACTCCAAAATGGACCTGATCGGCCGACTGACAGAAGTGATCAGTAAGCACAAATAAGTCACCCGGTCCACTGTTGGTATATGTTTTGTTTCAAAAATAGAAAATCAATTTCTAAGTGCTGACAGCAATATCCTCTTTGTGCGGCTTTTCACAGAAACAGACAGCAAGCGCATGCCTGACAATGCTAACGAGACACACTCGGAAGCTGTATGGAGCAGCGGGGTTTATTACTGTTCAGCACGTGGCTCGGGGAAAATGTGTAGGAGAGAAGACTGGGAGGTGGTGGGAGAGAGTTTTTTTTTGCTTTTTTTAATACTGAAAGAGCCAGGAAAGGCAGCTTGTGAATCGGAGGAGTGAATGAAAGTAGAGAATTGGGGAGAAAAATAAGAAGCAAGCAGCTGTGCCTTGACTGACTGCATTTGCAGTGCAAAAAGGTTACCTCATCATATATAAGCGAGACAGCAGATTGGGTGCTAGCAGGGTGAATGACAGAGCCCAGTGTCATAAGGTTAGTTTGGACCAGTTTAAAACGTTGTTGCAGTGAAAAAATATATTCAACACAGCTGATAATTGTAGATTTTTTTAAGGGAACATGCTGTATACCTTGTTTGCTGTCAGGTGCAATCATCGGGAGTGAAATGCCTGGGAGTGAATGTGCATGAGGGCGAAATTGTACGGGAGTGAAATGACAGGAGTGAAACTGGCGGGAGCGAAATTATGGGAGTGAAATGTCGTAGACGCATCCTTATCACTTGTAGAAGGGCCTTCCTGTGGGGGCTCTGTCAGAACCATGGATGAAGTGCCTCTGGCAGTCTGGGGACTGAGACAGTATCCTAGCCTTTAGGAAGGACTTGGGTATATTTTGTCTCATAAACCCCATCAATGCCCCTGAAGTTGACAGTATTCTGGACCCCAGGTGAAACACCAGCATGCTAGTGACTCGCCCAGATGTTATTCCCCACACAAGCATGCTTGTTCTCCACACACAGTTATCTGTGCCACTGCAGGAGGTCATGAGCTAAAAGAAAAAGTTACTTACCATAGTAACCTTGTTTCTCCCAGGGGATACTCTAATATTCATAACTCTTCTGCAGTATACCTTTAAGGTCAGATCTGCCCGGAGATGGAAGGCTATGCAAATAATGGAATCATTAGCATCAGCCACTTTTCAAATGCTGCCACCTATCAACTTCCTACATTCTAACCCTCAGATTTCGTGGATGCCTGCAAGACAGGGCCCAAACATTTAAATATATCAAATTCTAATTTTAAAATTCCCTACCCAAAAAATCTCTAACTGGAGGAAAACATAAAGAGGAAACAAAATCATTAAGAAAAGTAGCCACAAACTCCGTTTGTCAGAATCACCTGAAAAGGAGAAAAAAGGCAAACAAGTTTTAATAAAAGTAAAAGTGTGGCATGCAAACACTATGGTACAGCATGGAATACAGAGGCCATTGGTTCTTAAAATGGGGAGGCAGGGAGGGAGAGTTATGAATATTGGAGTATCCCCTGGGAGAAACAAGATTACTATGGTAAGTAACTTTTTCTTCTCATCCCAGGAATACTCCAATATTATTAACTCTTCTGCAGACTAAAAAGCAGTACCTTAGGAGGCGGGAAGAACCTAACCTGGCATCAGCCCTTGCCTGCATATCCAAGCTGTAATGCTTGTCAAATGTGTGTACTGTTCACCAGGTTGCTGCTTTACAAATATCTACCAAGGGTACATCCCTTGCAGCTGCCAGTGTTGCAGCTGTACCCCCTGTGGAGTGGGCACTAAGCCTTGGTGGAGCTTCACTGCCCACTTCAGAATAGCAAAATTGGATGCACTGAACAATCCAGTGAGAAATGGACCTTTTAGATTCTGGGTTACTCTTTCCCACATCCTTATAAGTGAGAAAAAGCTGTGCTCTGTCCTGTCTATGGGGCTTAATTTATTTATTTAGTTTTTGTTGACCGGGTAAGTGCACTAGATAAATCCTGCCTATTTTCAGGCACGACCTGGGGAAGGGGGATACAGATGAATGCCAATTGACCTTGAACCAGATTAAGCTGTTGGTGGTATTTTAAGTGAATGAAGGAAATTTGGCCAGGACACCGGGGAAATTCCCCTACTCTTTTCGATAAGTGCCATGGGATTTTTAACATCCACCTGAACTACCACGTATCCAGGCAGATGGGACCTCGGTTTAACATCTCATCCGAAAGACGGCGCCTCAGAAGTGCAGCACCCCTCTCATGCTGCACTTCAGTGTCAGTACTGGGATATTAACCCAAGTGCCATATGTGGGAACTGAACCCACAGCCCTCTGATCTCCTGGCCTCAGAGGCGAGTGTGCTACCTACTGAGCCACTGACACTGGCAGTCATGTAGTAGCTCAAAGCTCTCTTGACATCCAGGCTATGTGGCCTACGCTCACCAGAAGAAGAGTGGTCAGTGAAAAACACTGGCAAAGTAATGGACTGGTACAAATGGAAGTCTGAAACCACTTTGGGAAGAAATTTCCTATTTGTTTGAAGGACCGCCTTATCCCTATGGAAAGCAATGTAGTCCTTTTCCATACATAAGGCCTGAAGCTCACTAAATCTTCTAGCTGAGGTGATGGCCACTAGAAACATTGTTTTCCAAGTGACATACTTCAGGGGTGCAGAAAGCATAGGCTCAAAGGGGGGAGAACCATGAGCTGAGCAATGCAAATATTGAGGTCCCAAGCTGGCACCGGTTCTCTTACCGGTGGGTACATATGTAAGAGGCCTTTGAAAACCTTTTTAAAAATTGGGTTTGATGCTAAGGAAACAGGCTTGCCTGCTGAATCGCAGGCAGAGACTGAAGCTAAATGAACTTTCAGTGTAGAAGGCTGTAAACCTAAGAAATGTAAATAGACTAGGCAGTCCAGCAAACCTGGCACTCCTACCTGGGTTGGCACTATACTCTTGTTAGAGAACCAAATAGAAAACCTCTTCCATTTTCCAGCATAGGTTTTCTTAGTAGAGGATTTTCTATGTCCTCTTAAAACATCCATAACTGATTCCGAAAGATGTAAACCAGCATACTCTAGGTCATCAAGAGCCAAACTTTGAGCCTGAGTGACCTGAGGTTCGGATACAGGAGCCACCCCTGATTAGAGGTCAGAAGACTGTGCCTCCTGGGAAGGTGTATTGGTTTTTCCACTGACATGGACAGCAACAGGGAATACCATGGCTGCCTGGACCAGTCTGGGGCTATGAGGATCATTGCTGCTGGCTGAGACCTGAGTTTCAACAGCACCCTGTATACCACAGGGAATGGGGGGAATGCATAAAGCAATTTCCCAGAGCAATCCAGGACAAGGGCATCTAGCGGAATCGTGCCCACTACTGGAGGTCTGCAACAGAAATGAGGTAAGTGGTGACTCTGATGAGAGGCAAAGAGATCTATTTCTGGGGTGCCCCACCTTCTGAATAAGGTCTGTACCACTTGCCTGTTCAAGGACCATTCGTGATTGTCCTGGCTGATTCGACTCAGGGTATCTGCCAGAACATGGTCTTTGCCTGGCAGATGAATGGCCTGTAGTGAGGAGCCCAGTGAGTAAGTCAGGGTCCAGATTTTCATAGCCTCTGTGCAAAGGAGGCTTGATCTTGTTCCCCCTTGCTTGTTTATGTAGTACATGGTGGTAGTGTTGTCTGTCCTGACTTGCACTACCTTTCCCTGTATCAGTGGTTTGAAAGCTTGCATTGCCAGAAACACTGCCCTGAGCTCCATCAAGTTTATGTGTAGAAGATTCTCTGCACTTGACCAAGTGCCCTGGATAGTGTGCTCTGCTAGATAAGCCCCCCAGCCCAGGAGGGATGCATCTGTTGTGAGGATCACTGAAGGGAGCTCTTTTTGGAAAGGAACCCCTTATCTGAGGTTGGCTTCCTCTTTCCAACACTGACGAGCTTGGATAAATGTTTTTGTTACAGGAACAAGCTTTGACAGGGAGTCCTTCCGTTGGCACCAATTAGTTCTTAAATTAAATTGGATATCCATCATCTCAAACCTAGATCCCAGCACTGTACCTGTTGCAGCTGCCATGTGATCCAGGAGTTGAAGAAACTGCCTTGCTGGCCTTGGGACACTGAGCCTGAAAGAGGCTGCCAACTGCAGGATGCTTTTTGCCCTGTCTCTGGGCAGGAATGCTCTGCCCACTTTGGCATTCAATTCTGCGCGTAGGAACTGCAGAATCTGAGAAGGAATTAGAACTGATTTTTCAAAGTTTAAAATGAACCCCAGAGACTCCAGCAGCTGTTGAGTGAATTGGAGGTGCTCTGTTAGCTGTTGTGGTGAGTCCCCCACCACCAACCAGTCGTCTTGATAAGGGAATACTGAGACATCTTGCCTTTGCAAGTGCGCCACTACCACAGCCAGACACTTTGTGAACACCCTTGGTGCTGAAGTGAGACCGAAGGGAAGAGCTGAGAACTGATAGTGTCCTGATAGGAGTCTGAACCTGAGAAACTTTCTGTGAGACTCCCTTATGGGGATTTGGAAACAGGCATCTTTTACGTTCAATGATGCCAGCCAATCTCCTTTTCGGATTGCTGGCAGAATCAGCACAGTTACCATTTTGAACTTTGGTTTTGTTAGGGACTTGTTGAGGACCCTGAGATCCAAGATAGGCCGCAGCTCTCCATTTTTCTTTGGTGTGAGAAAATACCTTGAATAAAGTCCTTTCCCCCTTTGATGCAGAGGCACTGGTTCCACTGCCTTTAGTGAAAGAATGTGTTTCACCTCTTTTTCCAGCATTTTGCTTTCTAGGTGGGAAGCTGGTTTGAAAGTTCTGTTTCTTTGAACAGGAGAGGACTTGAAGTTCAGAGACAGGCCATGACCCACTATCTCCAGAACCCACTTGTCTGTGGTGATGGTTTTCCAGTTGTGGAGAAAATGAGTCAGCCTGCCCCCTACTGGTAAAGGAGATGCAGCCTGAACAATGAAGTCAGGGATCCTGCTTAGACTGGGGCTGAGACTGGGTACCATGCCTGGCACCTCTTCTGCCCCTACCCCTAAAGTACCCCTGCTGTGGGTATTGGGGTGCTTGAGGGAGTACCATGGCCTGGTATGGAATTGTCTGCCCCTGCCTCCCCTACTGAAAGGTCTAGAGGAGGTGGAGGGTCTTTCTTTTGCGGAATTACTATGGAAGATGGCCTTATACTCATCCACCTTCTTCATGTAGGCCTCTGTATGACTGCCAAATAGTGAAGTGCTCTCCATAGGAAAATCCAGAGTCTTATTCTGGGTATCCTGTGAGAGGTTTGTGGCTCTTAACCAAGGAAACCTTCTCTGTGCGATGGTATTTTCCATCCATCTTGCAGCAGTCTCACTGCTGTCTGCTGCTGCCATCTGGAACTGGTATTTGGCAGCTTCCAGGCCAAACCTAGCAGTTTCAGCTAGGTCTGCCGAAAGAGGAGGAGATGCTATTTCAGCCATGTCCAGGACAGACTGCCAAACAGCCTTCTGGTACTGGGCTGCACAGGCCTGATAATTTGCTTGCCTATTGGCCAGAGAGGCTGATAGGTAACCTTTCTTGGCCATGCTTCCACTTTTTCTAGAGTCCTTCTCTGGAGGGTGAGAGACCAGAGGGACTTTAGCCTTATCACAAGCTGAAGCTTGCACCACTCCCTGGTGGTCAGGGTGTGAAAACAAGAATTCAGCCCCTGTTCTGTCAAGCTGATACTTTTTGTCAACTCTCTTGTCCAAAGGAGGGACAGACCCAGGAGCCTGAAGGAGTTTTAAGATATCCCTTTTGAAGAACTTATTGATGGGGAGTGAGAGCTTTTTAGTAGGAGTCAGCCCCATTATGTCCATATATTCCAGCCTCCTCCTCTTCCGCTACAGCTTCAGTGGTAGGGATGTCTAAGGCATCAGCAATTTTCCTAATGAAGGAAAAATGGGAAGAATAATCTTCAGTGGCCCTGGGAGGAGAGCCAAACTCCTGTTCAGGGAAGTCATCAGGCTCTGTAGGCTCACCTTCTTCTTCTTCTTCCTCCTCCTCCCCCTCACGCTATTCAGGGAAACAGAGTGGGTTGGAGGGTGCAGAAGTCTGAACTGGAGACTGTGATACCACAGGCAGCAGACCCTGCAAGGTTTGCATAATTTTTATTGCTTGTGCAATCTCAGCAGGAGAAAGCACAGTGGCAGGCACCACAGAAGTCCCTTTTTCCACAGGAGGTTCAGTGTGCTTTGTCTTTTTCTGTTTTTTAACAGGAACCAGAGAGCTAACCAGTTCAGATGGTCTCTTTTTACCGTATCAGGGGTAGAAGTGGCAGAAACTGTGGTGTCACCCACAGACCCGGAGGGTTTCGGCTGGTCAGAGCCAGAGGAACCCTTAAATCTTTTATTCAGTCTGTGCAGACGTTTCTCTAGAGTCTTGTCTGGAAAAGATTTACAGATAGCACAATCAGACTTCAAATGTCAAAACCCAAGCAGAAAACACAAGCAGAGTGTTTATCTGCCTTGGCAAAAACCTCACCACACTCAGAACAGTTTTTAAAACCGGGTTCACCGATTCTCTTCTTAGGTTTTTCTGACATTATGGAGAAAAACCGCAACTGCAAATACTACAATCTTTTAAAATTCAAAAAATAAAATTTTTTCTAGGTTGCGGTCGGTTCAGGAACCGATCAGAGAAACCAAGCGGAACCGAGAACCGATAACAAGTTGAACCGGGATAGCGGATCAGAACCAGAGTTATCGGTTCTAAAAAACAATATTAAAACACACAAAATATACACAAATGAAGGAAAAAAACCCTGAAACTAACTAGAAATACCTCGGTTCCTCAGCGGTTATTCCGAACCTAGAGGAACAGAGAAAAAAATACAAAATAAACTAACGGTTATTAAAAAAACACTGATGAGAGGCAGTCATTGAAAATAAACAAGAAATACTTAAGTATTTATGAATAATCAAGGCTTCTTTAACTAGATGTTGAAGAGGAAATCTCCAGGTGTCTGGTCTTGACAGGCAGAGAGAGAAATCTGAGGGTTAGAATGTAGGCAGTTGATAGGTGGCAGCATTTGAAAAGTGGCTCATGCTAATGATTCCATCATTTGCATAGCATTCCATCTCTGGGCAGATCTGACCTTAAAGGTATACTGCAGAAGAGTCAGGAATATTGGAGTATTCCTGGGGTGAGAACTGTCGAATCCCCGTTCCCAGAGATAAAGGGCTCCACTGCAAGGCCTTTCCATCCAAGCCCTTGCTTAAACTTGACTTCATAAGAGTTAAAACTGTATAGCCACAGTGTACTGTGAGAAGAAGTGCTAGTTCTCTTTGTTTTCATGCAGGATTTTAAATAATGTATTGCTAAGTCTGTGCAACTCCTCGACCCTTATGGAGTACTGTTTGCCTTAGAGATAGGGCATAACCCACAATAAGCTCTATATTACAATAGACCGTAAAACAGGAGGACTGTACATACAGGGACAAGGATGTCACATGGGATTCTTCTGTTGCATTACGGTTGGGACACATTAAAAAGGGTTTGCACAAAAAGCCCGTGGATCATTAGGGCTGGTTTTACTCCTGTTGGCCCACTGTGACAGTGCTGGGCTCAGGATACAAACTGCAGCCTCCCATGTGATAAGTATCACTTCTTCCACTTAAGTATTATGACAGACCCTGCTTTTCATATCTGTATTTACTATAGTTGCATGGTGGCACAACCATAGCTAGGGTTGGATAGGCATGTCACTGTTAAATCACAATTTTCACCTGCTTATATGTTAGTTGTTTCCTGATGGACTTTCATAAAACCTTCAAAAGCACGATCTGTGGAGAAGAAACCTCTGACGTGGCAAGTTTAGTGAAATTTGGTTCAGGGTTATTTTTTGGCTAGAGACAAGCAAAAATATGAAAAAGTCCAATTATTTTCAAAAAGTAAGGGCAATTCATGTACTAATGCCACTGCAATGCTCAGAACTATCACGTGTGTGTGAATTGCCCTTAGCAGGGCTCTGAAGCGGACTGTGAAGTTGCCGTATTGCTTCCCTCAAACGACAGGCTTTTCAAAGCTTATGGAATTTTGGTAACTGGGTAAGCCCACTGAGACCAAAGGTCCCTTTTTCAGGGGCAACCCAGAATTAGTTACATGCAGTATTTTCAAACACATAACATCAGGTCATTGACAAAAAGTTACATACATAACTGCAAGACACTGGCAACTGTTCAAACTTCATACAGGGACAGAGAAGTTTAGCTACAACCGATAAGTTGTACAGTAACTTATGGACATTACATAAGAATACATTCAATAATAATTAAAGACATTCATTTTCAACAGTCACAGAATACATCAATGACTCATCAACAATCAATACACCATACACCAAGTTGATGGTGAAAGGAGACAGCAATCTATTGAATAGATGGGATGGGGGGTAAGAAGGATCAGCGATAGCAGGTGCATTGACAGCATTCCAATAAATAGACTTTAAGCCCCGACTTGAATTCTTCTAGAGAGGTGGCATTAGTTAACTTTTCAGGAAGGGAGTTCCAATAATATGGGGCAGAGTGTGTGAAGGACCTTTTGCAAAGGTTAGTCCGTGCCTTGGGGATTTCAATTACTTTGCTGTTCATGGAACGTAGGGTTCACCTCAGAGGCTTTGGGGTTTAGTACTGTCACTGGTGCTACTGTTTGTCCTGCCAATCTGCCTCACTCTCCTCAAAGAAAAAAAAACAACTCACCGTAGTAATGTTGTTTCTTCCAAGGGATCCCTCACTATGCTTAACATATGCAATCATTCCCCTGGAATGAGCTGCCCTGGAGCCTAGAATTTAATGCTAATTGTGGAATCTTAGAATGAAAGTCAAAACTATGCTATGTGGTCATGCTCATCTATGCCCGCTAACCTCAGATTTATTTCTAAGCTAGGGTGAGCAGTGACCAAAAAACTAGATAAATGACTACCAAACAATTATTCAGAAGTGGCAAAACAGATTTAAAAAGATTAGGTCACTAAGTATCAGTTGTAAGGTATTGTAACAAGTTGATGCTCAAGCAAACTGAAAAAAATATATATATATTCTTGTGAGAAACTTTTCCAGGTTCTTCAAAGGAAGGCAGGGATGGGATTGTTATGCATAGTGAGGGATCCTTTGGAAGAAACAATACTACAGTGAGTAATTTTTTCTTCAAGCCCCAGGACTTCCTCACAATTCTTAACAACTGCAGACTACAAAGCAGTACCTTAGTAGGCAAGCTACAGAACCTACTTAGAAAAAAAGGTTCTGCAAGACAGTATTGCCAAAGCTGGCATCCCTTCTGGACTGTAAGTCCAGAAAACAGAGCTTTGTGAAAGTGTGTACTGTTTTCCAGGTAGCTGCTTTACAGAGATCCTGCAAGGAAATACCTCTTGATGCTGCCACAGAGGCAGAGGTGCCCCATGTGGAGTGTGCCCTGAAGCCTTCAGGTGACAGCTTGTCAGCTTTGCTGTAACAGAACTTTATGCAGGATACTATACAAGAAGAAATTACAGTGTATGGTGGTACGCTGTTCCACATGGAAATCCATGCCTGGAATAGCGTTGGTTGTGCTGTACTCAATGCATCAAGATGTTGTTGTGCTGCACCGAGTATGTCACCGGTGCAGCACAACAACATCGAATGTGGTCGCGCATGCGCAATTGAGCGGGCCGCATGGTGAGGAAGTGAGTGGTGCGATGGAACAGAACAAAACAGCTGTCAAAGTGAGCAATTGTTTTCTAAGAGACCTGTTTGGGGGATCAAGTAGTGCCACATATGGTTGCCCATACACTATAAAAGATTGTGTGTGTATGAGCAACCATACACAAACAAGGCAGTTGTACAATCTCAAGGTTTCTGTGGCAACGGACATCTCGAGCATCTCTCTCTCTCTCGAGGTCTTCGGTTACCATCGAAACCTCTCGATCGTACACAACTGCTTTATAGTGTATGGTGGAATGCTGTTATGCATGGAATTCCATGCCTGGAATATGCTTGTTCTGCTGCAGCAGTGACATCACTATGTTGTTCTGCTGCAGTAGTGATGTCACTACTGCAGCAGAACAACTTGGAATGCTGCCACATAGGTGGTTTCTTCTATCCAATTCTGTGGTAGAACAGCATTCTAGAACCTCTAGAGACTGCATAAGTCAGTTTCATTGTGAAAGAGAAGAAAAACACAATGCACAGACTTCACATAATACTATACACTATAAAAAATACAGGATGAGCAACTTTATGCATAACCAGTGTGTTCTGTCACCTCGAGGTTCTGATTCCCACGGACCTCTCGAGCTTCACTCTTGAGATCAGAGGGAATCAGAACCCCTCTGTGGCAGAACACACTGGTTGTGCATAGCTGCCCATCCAGTATTCTCTATGTTCTCTTGGATGCTGGCTTACCTTTACCCACTTCACCGTCGGTAACAAATAACTGATTATTAGCGGACCTTGCCTCTTTTGTATGGTCCAGATAGTAGCTCAAATAAAAAAAAAAAATCCTAACCATATCATTTTCCACAGGGACAAGGTAGTCCTAACAACTAAGAGAAAATTCCTCCCTGAAGTGGTGTCCAAATTTAATCTGAACCAGTCAATAACGCTTCCAATGTTCTTTATAGCAAAATCCATTTTACGAGAGCAAAAGTGGTAGTGGTAGTGGTGTTGTCTGTCCTGACCTGGACAGACTGACCCTTGATGTGGAAGGAAAAGGCTTGCATTGCTAAATACACTACCCTGGGCTCCAGAAGGTTTATGTACTCCTGGGACACCCTGCTTATGGTGAGATCCTTCAGATGGGCACCCCAGCCCAGAAGGGAGGCATCTGTAGTAAGCACTACCATGGGTGATGCTGGAGGAAGGGAACCTCCTCCCTGAGGTTGCCTTCTCCCTTCCACCACTCCAGTGCCCTTAAAAGACACTTTGACATGGGCACTAGTTTTGCAGTGGATCCCACCTTTGGGACCAATAGCCACCAAGTGGTACTAGATATCGCTCATTTGGAATCTGGCACCTGGTACTACTACTGTAGATGAGGCCATGTGCCCCAGCAACTGGAGGAAGTCTCTTGTAGGTCTGGGCTGTTATGTCTTGTAGGAACTTCCAAGCACTATCAGTGCTCTCTTAACATCAAAACTGTGGAGCTTTTGCTCTGGTAAACTGGATTTTGCTATAAAGAACATTGGAAGCGTAATTGACTGGTTCAGATTAAATTTGGACACCACTTCAGGGAGGAATTTTCTCTTAGTTCTTAGGACTACCTTGTCCCTGTGGAAAATAATATGGTTAGGACTTTTTTTTTTAATTTTAGTTTTTGTTGACCGGGTGGGTGCGCTAGCCATGGAATGACTATCTTCCAGCATGACCCGGGAAGGCACAACATTAAACAAGACAGCAAGATGAACGAAGGTCAGGATAATTATATACAAAGGTATAAATACACAGTACAGGAAATCATTATACAGCAAAAACACATGTCAGGGTAATTACATTACAGAGGAGTACACAGTATAGGGAGCAGATAAAACAAATCCATACTTAGGAATGCTACAATATCATGATTTGAGAAGCAGGAGCCAGGTCAACAGTGGGAGTCTGACTAAGTATCAAGGAGGAGGTTAGGTTCCTCAGTTCCTCGCAGGAAAGGAAAGTGGAAGGTAGAGTGTGGTTAGAGGAACTGGGTGACTTGGACGGAAGCTAGTAACAGTTTTAAGGTGGATCAAAACATGTGCAGGGGTTAGATACAGTTAGGATATGATGCAGCTCCTTTTTAAAGCTGGTATGGGAGCAGGACTGACGTAACCCCAGGGGAAGTGCATTCCAGAGCTGTGGAGCATAGTGAGAAAAGGCACCAGAGCTATAGGTAGTTTTGCACCTAGGCACATGAAGAAGGGATTTGTTCACCTAACACAGGCCATAGGAGGAGGATTGAGAAAGAAGCAGTGAGGCAAGTGCTGAGGGAGTTTGAGACCTAATTACTGAGTCAATCAAGAAGCCTAGAGAGTATTGTCTAAAGGCAGAGGGGGACAGCCAGTTAACATCACTGTAAAGTTGGCAATGGTGTCTAAGACGCGGAGACGAGGAAGCATACCGGCAAATGTTATTATACATGACATCCCATTTGTGAACGGTGGTCTTATGTGCAGTGGCATAGATGGGAGCATCATAGGTAAGGGCAGGGAGAAATATGCCTCGGGCAATGGCTAGCTTAGCAGAGGGTTTTTGTTTATTTATTCATTTATTTGAACAAGTTGGATTGACAACCTTTGAGTCAGGGACTCATTTACAAAGGCACCTCATTGAAGGGAGGGCAAGACAATAGAACATTGTGCAGATACAACATTGGACAACATTACAGGTGCAGACATTGAACACAGAATACACTTAGTTACATGTTGGTATAAAATACAGATTTACAATTAAAGATGTACAATTTCTCTGGAGTTGCAGTGGAATACATCCTTGTATAAACCTAAGGGGGTAGGTAAAAAGGGGTAGGGGGAAAGATGGATCGGCAATCCAGGGGACCCTGTCAAGATTAGGGGGGCCAGGCAGAGAAAGGTCCTGCAGTAAGATTGGGGGAGGTAGGGTTAGTTGCACCAACAGCAGCAGACATTAAAGAAATGGTTCTGGAGAGCGGTTTTGAAAGGACCAAGTTTGGCAATGTTGGTGATGCAGGTAGGAAGGGAGTTGAACCAGGTGAGGGCTCGATAAAAGAAGGACCTCTGGGCAAGGGAGATCTTGGTTCTGGGCACTTTGAAGGTGGCTTTAACAGAGCTGCGGGTGGAAATGGATGAGGATGACCGTGGTAGGGAGGCAGAGACTCCTGGGGGAGAGTCCGAGCAGGGATTTCTTAACAAGAAGGCAGGTCCGATACGGCAGACGTTCCTCGAAATTGAGTAGGTTGGTGGAGGAATAGAAAAGGCAGGTGTGGGTGTGGCTGGAGGCTCCGGTCAGGAGCCTACAGGCCTTATTGATGGAGAGCTGGATTTAGAGAGCGTGTTATCAGCTGCAGCATAGATGGGCAAGCTGTAGTCCACTAGGGACAGGACGGACGAGGTGATGGCCAGCCGGAGGGCAGTGAGGGGCAGGCAATTCCTATGGCAGTAAAGTAGGCCAATCCGAGAGTTTATGGCAGAGGAAAGAGCGTTGATGTGGGTGTGGAAGGTGAGGGCGGTATCAAAAGTGATGCCTAGGTATTTGTATGTGGGCACTTGCTCTAATGGGAGTTGAGAGTTAGGGGTAATCAGGAGGGGGACACTTCTAGCTTTATTTTGGTGGTGAGAGAAGAGCACTGATTTGGTTTTCTTAAGGTTTATGACTAGTCTGTGATCAAGAAACCACCTTTCTGTTTGGTTGTAGGTGAGCTGAAGGGATGATTGGAGAGTGGAGGGATCTGGGTGTGAGGCAAAGAGAACTGCATTGTCTGCATAGGGGAGCATCTTGCTATTGCAGGAGCTGGGGAGAGTGTTGCGGTAGAGACTGAAGAGAATGGGACCCAGGATTGAGCCCTGTGGGACCCCGGAGTTAACGGGCTGAATGTTGGAGAGGGAGCTGTTGATTTTTACACGCTGGGTTCTAGCAGAGAGATAGCTGGAAAACCAGGCAAGGGGAGCAGCAGAGAAACCAAGTTGGTGGAGAGAGTCAAGAAGGAGGGGGTGACAGACAGTGTCAAAGGCCTTGGAGAGGTCAATGAACACTGCACCGGCCAGGTTGCAAGAGTCGAGAGCAGAGTGCATGTATTGGGAGAACTCCAGGAGAGCAGTGGTTGTACTGTGTCCTGGGCAGAAGCCGTACTGCTCCGGGCACATAATGTCATACTTAGCCAAGCACTCAGATACTTGGATAGACACCACTTTTTCGAGGGCTTTGGAGAGTTAGGGGAGGATGGAGATTGGACAATAGTTGCTGGGGGAGGATCTATCACCGCTCTTGTGTACTGGAGTGATTTCAGCAGTTTTCCATGCACTGGGGAACTGTCCAAGGCATTGGGACCAGTTGAGTAGGTCCGTCAGGGGGACTAGGACGTCTTGGACCAACCGGAGGATCCTGGAGTCGAGGGGGTCGCTGCTGGGGTTATTATTACCAAGGGCTTTTGCTTGGGTGTGGCCGAGCTTCATGGGGATGCGTGTGCAGGTAGAAAGGGGCGATGCAGGGCAGGGGGGGAGTGAGGAGGGGATTCGATCCAAAAAGCTGCTGGGGAGGACAGAGCTTAGATCAGAGAAAGTGGTGTTGAGGCAGTCAGCTATAGGTAGTGGATCAGAGGAGGCAGCACCATCGATGGTGAGCTGAGATGGTGGAGGGAAGCGGGTCTTCCCATTTAGTTCTTTCATGCTATCCCAGAAGGTCCGGGCTGAGCATCAGGTGGAGGTCAGGGTGGCCTGGTAGTGCTCCGCCTTGGCACGTCTGATGGCCCAGGTGCACTTATTGCGCTCTGCATTGTAGGCTTGTCTGTCAGATGAATTGTCTGAATCTACAGCGATTCGCCAGAGATATCCCTATTCTAAAGTTTCTGGATGAGGGAAGGGGTGATCCAAGGGGTGTTGCGTTTCTTTATCGGATCCGGGCGAAGAGGTCACAGGCCTTGCAGAAGGCACTTGTGAGGAAGTCAATAGCTGAGTCAATTGGATAGGGGACCAGTCTAGCTGGGCTAGATGCCGTTTCAACTTTTTTAGGGCACCAGGGCATAGCCGTTGGCACAATGTAGCATGGGACACTGATTTTGGAGAGGAGGATGACCAGGTACAGATGACTAGGGAGTGATCAATAAGTGAGTTGGGGAGGATAGTGATTTCCTGGATTTTAAAGGGGCAGTTTGATAAGATAACGTCTAGGAGGGTGTTGGTTCCACTGGATCGGTTGAACCTGGTGGGCTGTGAGAATACTTAGGACATATCCAGGGCAGCGAAGGAGCCCCTGGTTTGGGAGGTGGCAGAAGCAAGCCAGTTAACGTTAAGATCACCAAGGATGACTTGCTCGACTTTGTGCGGGAGGGATGTGAGGTAGTCGATGAGGGACTGGACTGCTGAGTTCTGGTTTCTTGGGGGTAGGTAGGAGAGAGTGAGAAAAAGAGGGCCTCCGGCGGGGTTAGGGATTACTTTTAGTGTGAGGGCTTGGGAGCCATAGTCAAGTTTTGGAGCAGGGAGTGCATGACCTATTAGGGTGTCCCGCATGAATATTGCGCACCCATCACCGCGTTTGCCTACACGGTCTTCCCTGAATAAGGTGTATCCAGGGAGGGAGGGAGACAGCGGAGTCAGGGGTGGACTTAGAGAGCCAAGTCTCTACCAGAGCAAGAATATAAGGTTGATGCTGGGTTAGCGTATAGCTGGTCTTATAGGCAATACCCAGTTTGACATTTACTGCCTTACAGATGGACTGGATATGGAAACTGAAATTGAGAGACTGGTCAAGATGGACACCCAGATATTTAAAAGATGTGATATTCTCTAAAGGAGGACCACCAGAGCCATGTACCGACAGATAATTTTGGCAGATCCTGAGCTTAGGGGCAGAGCCAATCAGCATGGCTTGGGTTTTCTTTACACCGAGTACAAGCTTATGAGCAGCCAGCCAGTGTTGTATGTTAGTAAAGTTAGAGGAAAGACATGTATTTATGTTATCCAGGTTTTTTTGAGCTAGTGTAAAGTACCAAATCATCCGCATAGAGAAGGGATGAGCACGAGTGTAAATTCTCAGCAATGTTAGTAATAAAAAGAGAGAAGAGAAGGGGGCCCAGGATAGAGCCCTGGGGGACCCCAATGTTGATTACTGTATGGTCGGATAAGGCGGAACTGAATTACCTGTGCAGAGGGCTTGCAGCTCACTCACCCTTCTGGCAGATGTCACAGCCACCAGGAAAACTGTTTTCCAGGTGACATACTTCAAATCAGCAGTTGCCATGGGCTCAAAAGGAGCCTCCATGAAGTGGGCAATTCACAGTTTCAGGTCCCATGGTGGGACAGGATCCCCCTTACTGGAGGGTATAGGTGAATAAGGCCTTTAAAAAAACTTTTTTAAATGAGCTGAGACCACCGACCTGTTCTTGCCAGCCGAAGCATATGTTAAGACTGCTCCCAAATGAATCTTCAGGGTTGAAGACCTGAGACGCAGGGACTGTAGGAGGACCAGGCAGCCCAAGACTGCAGGGAAGTCTACCTGAACTGAGCTAAGCTGCCTAAAGAAGCACCACAGGGAAAATCTTCCACTTTGAGATGTAGGTTTTCCTGGTTGCTGACATTCTGGAAATGTTAAGCACTTAAAAAACTTTTTCAGAGAGGTTTAATCCAGAGAACTCCAACTCTTCAAGTACACCATGCCCTGAGATGTAGGATTCTCAGATCTGGAAATGTTATCCTGGCCTGAGATAAGGTCAGCAGATTGTACCTCAGGGGAAGGATGACAGGGTGTTTGATGGAGAAGGACAGAAGTGGGTACTAAGTCTGCTTGACCAAGTCTGGAACTATTAGAATCATCATTGCTGACTCTCCCCATAGTTTCAGCAGCACCTTCAGTAAGAATGGGAACAGACGAAAGGCATAAAGAAACTCTCCTGCCGAACCGAGGATTAGGGCATCCTCTGGAACTGTCCTCACTAAGGGGAGTCTGCAACAGAACAAGGGGAGCTGGTAGTTTTCCCAGGATGCAAACACGTCTATCTCTGGTATATACCCCCCTCCTGCCTTCTGAACACTGCAGCCAACACCTGTTTGTTCAGGATCCATTTGTGATGTCCTTGGCCGGTTTTGCTGAGTGACATTTCCAAGACATTGTCTTTCCCTGGCAGGTATACTGCTGATAGTTGCACCTCTAGGGAACAGGCTAGGTTCCAGACCTTCATTGCTTCTGTGCATAGTTTTGAAGATCTCGTTCCTTCCTGTTTGTTGGTATAATACATGGTAGTGGTGTTGTCTGTCCTGACCTGGACAGACTGACCCTTGATGTGGGAGGAAAAAGGCTTGCATTGCTAGATACACTGCCCTGAGCTCCAGAAGGTTTATGTACTCCTGGGACTCCAGTGGGCTCCACACCCTGCTTATGGTGAGATCCTCCAGATGGGCACCCCTGCCCAGAAACATAGAAGTTGACGGCAGATAAGGACCGCAAGGCCCATCCAGTCTGCCCATTTCTTTTTCTACCTTATAAATGTGCCATCGGCATTTGCTCTGTCAGTGGCCTATCTATTCATACTCATTTGTATTGCTCCCTTATGCCTATCCCATGCCTGTTTGAAGCCCTGCACTGTATTCATAGCCACCACTTCTTGAGGTAGGCCATTCCATGCATCCACCACCCTTTCTGTGAAAAAGAATTTCCTCACATTCCCCCTTAATCGGCCCCCCTCTAATCTCATGCTGTGTCCTCTTGTCCTGCTATTTTTCTTATATTTAAACATGTTAGACTCTTTCACCTTGTTAATGCCCTTAAGGTGTTTGAATGCCTCGATCATATCACCTCTCTCCCTCCTTTGCTCAAGGGTATACATATTGAGCTCTGTTAATCTGTCCTCATATGTCTTCTGATGCAGTCCCTGCACCATTTTGGTTGCCCTTCTCTGGACTGCCTCAATTTGGTTAATGTCCTTGTGAAGGTGTGGCCTCCAATACTGCACGCAGTACTCCAGATGAGGACTAACCAGTGTCTTGTAAAGAGGGATTATTACCTCCCTCTTACGTCTTGTGATACCCCTATTAATACACCCCAACACCCCCCTACCCTTACCTACTGCTTTAAAGGTCTGCTTGGATGATTTCAGGTCATCAGTGATGATGATGCCCAAGTCTATTTCTTCCTTTGTGACTGCTAGCAACTCCCCTCCCAGCCTATAGGTGGCTTCAAGGTTTCTCTTCCCTATGTGCATGATCTTGCACTTCTTTGCATTAAATCCAGTTGCCACTCTTCTGACCATTTTGCTAGTTTATCCAGATCTCTTCTCATTCTGCCCACCCCATCTGGATCATCTACTCTGTTGCAGATCTTGGTGTCATCTGCAAACAGACAAGCCTACCCTCTAGTCCATCTGCAAGGTCACTAATGAAGATGTTGAAGAGGACTGGCCCCAGGACTGATCCCTAAGGTACCCACTTGTGACTTGCATCTCTTCTGACTGTATACCATTTACCACAACTCTCTGTTTTCTGCCCGTCAACCAGTTTGCACCCAGTTGACCAACTTCTGACCCACCCGAGCCTACCCAGCTTATTTATCAATCTTCTATGTGGAACAGTGTCAAAAGTTTTGCTGAAGTCAAGGTAGCGACATCAACTGCTCCCCTTGGTCCACCACTCTGGTTACCCAGTCAAAGAAATCTATGAGATTAGTTTGACAGGACCTTCCTTTGTAAACCCATGCTGTCCTGGATCCTGTGCCCTAGGATTCCAGGTGTTGTACTATCCTTTCCTTAAGGAGTGCCTCCATAATCTTGCCCACTACTGAGGTGAAGACTGACTGGTCTGTAGTTCCCTGCCTCCTCCCTGCTACCACTCTTGTGGAGCGGGATCACATGAGCCCTTCTCAGTCTTCTGGGACCTCTCCTGTGCTCAGAGACTCACTAAACAGTTCTGCTAATGGCTCTGCTAGTTCCACCTTTAGCTCCTTAAGTACCCTGGGATGTATGCCATCAGGTCCCATTGCCTTATCCACCTTGAGCTTAGCAAGCTCTTGTAGGACCCTTTCTTTTGTGAAGGGAGTAGTGCTCACCTCCTTCCCCCCTGTGTCCATGGTGCTGAGCTGTGGGCCCTGCCCTACCTTCTCTTCATACTGAGCAAAAGTATCTATTTAGGATAGATGCTTTTACATGGTCCTCCTCCTCACATGCTCCCTTTTCTCCATTAAGCTTAGCAATAC
The DNA here is from genome assembly GCA_016271365.2 of Neoceratodus forsteri. Lineage (NCBI taxonomy): Eukaryota > Metazoa > Chordata > Ceratodontiformes > Ceratodontidae > Neoceratodus > Neoceratodus forsteri. Next base: position 705,320,111 of record CM028131.1, on the reverse strand, counting down.
CCCCTCTGGACCTTCTCCTTTCACTAATGTATCTATAGAAAGTCTTGTCACCTTCTTTTACTGTTCATGCTAGTGTTTCCTCAGTTTGGGACTTTGCCTGCCTTACTGCCTTCCCTGCTTCCCTTAGGGCAGTTTGGTATGCCTCCTATCTTCATCCGCTGTGTTCCCTTATATTTCCTGAAGGCAGCCTTTGGCTCTGACCTTTTCTGCTACTGTATTTGAGAACCAAAGTGGTTTCCTTCTTTTGCACTTCCTTTTCTGTCTAACACAATGGGATTTTGCTTCAAGTATTGCATCCTAATGCTTGCCCACTTGCCTGTACCCCTCACCTGTGTTTTGCCAGGGCTAGCTTAACTCTGTTGGCCATCTTATCAAAGTCAGCTCCTCTGAAGTCCCACATTTTGCCTTGGAATGGGATGATTTAGATGTAGTAGCCAAATTGAACCATACCATGTGATGGTCACTGGCCCCAGGTGACCTTCTACCTGGAGATCTGTGATCCCTTCCTGTTAGTCAGTACTAGATCTAGGATAGCCCTGTCTCTTGTGGGTTGTTGTACCAGTTGTTTGAGGCCCTCTCCCTGCAGGGAATCCACTATGTGTCTAGTTCTGGCAGATGTTCCTGCTGGTATTGACCAATCTGTATCCGGCATGTTGAAGTCTCCCATTATCAGAACCTCCCCTTTAGCTGTCATGTTTTGTATATCTTCTAACAGTAATGTGTCTATGTCCTCCCCTGGTCTGGGGGCCTGTAGACAACCCCAGTTCTTATGGCTGTCCCATTTTCTGTTTCCAGGGTGACCCACAGTTCTTCTGACTCCTTATGTGTATTCTGAATTTCTGTAGCTTTGATACTTTCATTGACATACAGGGCCACTCCTCCCCTTTTTGCACCTCGGTCTCTTCTGAACAATACATAGCCAGGTACTGAAGTCTCCCAAGTGTGGTTACTGGTAAACCACGTCTCACTAATTGCTACTATGTCCAGTTTAGCCTCTGACATTATTGCCTGCAGGTCTGGGATCTTATTTCCCAGGCTGTGAGCATTTGTGTACATGATTTTCCATTGGCCAGATTTCGGTGTGTTAGTTGTTGGGTGAGGTTTGGCATTACCCCTGTGCGTCATATGGGGAGACAAACCTTTTTTCTTACCTGGTGATGCAAATGAACTGCAAACATGCTGAATCCCTGTTTGACCACTAGCTGAGGGGGGAGGGGTGTTCTTCCCATTCGACGTATGGGGTGCTGCACCCCTCTCCCCATTTGCTAGTTTAAATATTCTGCAAAGACGTCAAACTTCTGCCCCAATGCACTGAAGCGAGGCAACTATAGTAAGCACTACCATGGGTGATGCTGGAGGAAGGGAACCTCCTCCCTGAGGTTGCCTTCTCCCTTCCACCACTCCAGTGCCCTTAAAAGGCACTTTGACATGGGCACTAGTTTTGCAGTGGGTCCCACCTTTGGGACCAACAGCCACCAAGTGGTAGTGGATATCGCTCATTTGGAATCCAGCACCTGGTACTACTGCTGTAGATGAAACCATGTGCCCCAGCAACTGGAGGAAGTCTCTTGTAGGTCTGGGCTGTTATGCCTTGTAGGAACTTCCCAGCACTATCATGTTTGCCACTCTTTCTCAAGGAAGGAATGCCTTCTCTTGGTGGGCATCCAGCTCTACATCTATAAAGTCCAGAACCAGAACAGATTCTGTCTGGGACTTTGGGGCATTTATTAGGAAGCCCAGGTCCTCCAGAATGTGCTGAATGAGAAGAAGGTAAGACATAGCCTCCAGGTGTGACTTTCCTGACACTAACCAATTGTTTAGGTAGGGAAAGACCACCATCCCTTGCCTCCTCAAATGTGCCACCACTACAGCTAGGGACTATGGGCTCTATGCACAAAGTGCATAGTGCCAATGCTAGGCAGCTCAATGTGTGAAACCTACGCAGCGGGGGTCCGTTGACATGCACCAATGGTGTGCCTGTCAGTTGTGCACCGGACGTCCCAGATGATCATGCTGCTCTGCACCTGGGCCAGGCCAGGAGGGTGTCAGGGCATGCCCGCACTCCGAGTGATGTACAAAGATGTGGACTGCTGCACACCAGAGTGTGCGAGCTATGCCCCAGGGACCCTGCCATAACCCACTGTGTGCCTCCATGGAAGTCACCCACCGGTCGTGGCAGGACTGGAATTTCCCCCACCATGCTGCCCCAGATCACTGGGAGCTGAGGACAGGCTGAATGGTAGGGCTGCAGACTGGTAGTGGCAGTTCCCTGCTATGAATCTGAAGTGCTTTCTGTGAGTGGGCCTGACTGGAGTGTGATAACAGGTGTCTTTCAGATACAGTGACCCAGCCAGTTTCCTTGTTGCATAGATGGAATCACTGATCCCAGTGTTACAATCTTGAAGCTCTCCTTTTTTAGGTGCTTGTTCCGGTCTACAGTGGGTCGCCACTCCCCATTTTTCTTGTGGGTCAGGAAGTATCTTGAGTAAAGCCCCACATCCACTGTGTGGGGGGGGGGTCTCCACTGCATTTGCTTGTATCAACTTTTTTACCTTCAACTCTAACAGGAGTCTTTCTGTTGGAATATGAGGTGTGAAGGTTTCGTGAGTCTACAGTTCTGGAAATTTTTTGAACTGCAAAGTCAGACTCCTCTATTTTCAGGCCCCACCTGTATGTGGTAATTCTTTCCCATGCCTGGAAATAATGACTCAGTCTCCCCCCCACTGGTAATGACTGGATGATCTGTGCACACTTGTTAGAGGTTCTGTTTCGCCTAGCCCTTGGATGCTGGAGCTGTGTCCGCATGACTGGGACCCCTTCCGCCTCTACCTCTGAAGAAGCCCCTCTGTTGGGAGTAAAGGTAAATAAAGCAGAGGGAAAGTATCCCTTACCCTCCCCCTTTCCAGAACGCTTACTGGAAGTGGAAGCCTTTTCCTTCTTAGTGCTGCTCGTTTAGGTCGCTTTGTATTCATCCACCTTTTTCATATAAGCATCTGTCTTGTTACAGACAGAGAGTTTCCCTCACAAGGAAAATCCATTGCTTTTATCAGAGTGTCCTGGGAGAGGTTTGTGGTTCTAAGCCATGCAGACCTCTTCAGGGACACTGCATGTGCCATGACTCTAGAAGCAGTGTCACTGTCAGAGATGCAGCCAGGATTTCTGAATGGAGGGTTTCTGTGAAAGAAATCCCATTATTTAGTCCCCATATATAAATGATTTTATTATGAAAACAATAATGGAAGCCATATGGGAGGGGGTTTCTGGGCACCCAGGAAACCACCCCTGGCTACGCCAATGACTGTCATCCACTGCCATGTGGAACTGATACTTGGTAGCATCCTTGGCAGTTTTTACTGTATGTGCCAGATCCTGTGCCAAGTCACCAGTAGCTTTGTCACTCCACAAAATGGATCTCCAAAAGGCCTTTTGGTAGTGAGCTAAGTCATGTATGCTGCCTATCTTAAGAGCAGGGAAGCTGAGGTACAGACTTTCCCCCCATACTATCCAGTTTTCTAGAGTCCTTTTCTGGAGACTGGGAGGAAAGGGGACTTTGGCCTTGTCACGGGCGAAAGTCTGGAACACTCCCTCATGATAAAGGTGGGAGTACGGATACTCAGCACCCTGCTTGTCCACCTGGTATTCTTTTCTATTTTCCTATAGAAGTGGATGCTGCCAGCACGTTACAAGTGTTTTTTTTTTGAGGAATTTGCGGATGGGCAAAAGCAATTCTCCTTATGTTTAAAATATCTAGAGACAATGAATTAATGTCTGAATTGGGTATGACTAGGGTTCCTGGTTTTAAGTGTTTATTTTTTTGTAAAAAAGGGTGTTTATTTTCAGCATTTTTCTCCCCCTTTCAAAGTACCAAAAATCTGTTATTTTCAGTGTAATCAATTTCTCGGACAACAAAAATCTTTATAAATCAGTGTTTATTCACGCAAGTTAAAAAATAGATTTTACACTTTTTCAAACTGTGTACCATGACTATTGTATGTTAGCACCATAGATATTGCACCACATTAATTTTGCACTAGTTTGCAAAATAGTGCACCATAGCTATAGAACTATACATATATAAATATGTAGATGGTGATGGTGAACTATGAGCAGCACAGTATTAGAGCTCCCTTCCACCATATAAGTGAAAGGTGTAACATGAAAAAAAACACGATCCACCCACATATCCAGCTCACAGTTGGTCAGCTGGAAGAGTGGAGCAACAATGAAATTCGGTGTTTTTCGGTTATAACAGATTTCCCGATTTTCACCACGGTGGTGTTTTATCGGTTTTTATCAGTTACAACCTAAAACCAGAAACCTTAGGTATGACATTTATTACTAGGGAATGCAACCTTGGAAGCCACAACTATCAACTACCATTAACTTATCCTAAAACCGATAACAGAAGATTATTTTTTACACAGAGAATAATTCCACTATGGAATTCTCTTCCTAACCACATTGTAAACTCAGGTAACCCCGAGATTTTCAAGAAGAATTTGGATATTTATTTGTTAAACCATCGGTGATCTATTCCAGCATGCTGGAAGATGTACTTATATGGGCAAACTACCCTCTATACATCTATCAAATCATAGTATAACTCCTAGTATAACTTCTTAGTGGTGGTTAAGCCCATCATGTCCAAAAATTCCACTTCATCCTTATCTTCAGCAGTCTCATGCATTGCGAGGTTGAGGGTATTGACCACTTGTCTCACAAAGGAATAGTGTGAGGTAAAATCATCTGGTGCACGAGGAGGGGATCCGGACTCCTGTTCAAGAGAACTGTCAAGCTTTATAGGTTTTCCTTCTTCCTCCTCATAGAAAAACTCAGCCTCCTCTTCCACAGGGCAAACATACCCATGGAGGTCCCCATAGCTTGGAAGGCCTCTAGGAACTGCCATGCCTTAGTTATGTCTTCTACTTGAGGGCATCTCATTTTTGTCCACTAGTGTCTCCTTTCCTCCTTCAGGAGGAGAGACAGTGACATGTTTTTGTTGTTTTTTCTTAGCAAGCACTGCCTCCGGTGTCTGCTAAGAGGCTTTCTTATTTGTACTGGAATAAGGTTTCCCCCGTTCAGACACCCTGACCTCTGAACCAACTTTAGCAGCCTTATCCTTCTGCTTACTTTGAGAGGCTGGATCCTCTTCTGAGTCATAGGTGACATAGAAGCAGACTAAGAAGCTATAAGGTCTTCTACGTTTTTAGCCATTTTCTTTACTGTTTTACGGCAAAACTTGGTACAAAGCTCACAATTAGTAAAATTGTGATCCGAACCCAGTCAGCTGAAACACAACTCATGGCAGTCTGCCTTAGTCAGAATTTGGAAACAAATTTTCCATTTTTTTTTTGTGCTCCTACCCTGCCCCCCCTTCCTCCGACCAGCCACTCCTTCAGGCCACTAACTGTTAACCCCAATCGCCGGGCTGTTACCTGTTGACATCATCTCCATCCCCTATTGGTCCTGCATCCTGATAGACCCAACGTATCCCTGCCTGGGGGCAAAGAGAGTTCCACTGCCTTGACCCAGAATACGGGGGGAGGGCACTAAGGGGATCAGAGGGGGTAGTGAGAGGCTGCGTGGCAGAAGGGGAACATGGTGGCCATCATCCGGTCAGCCAGGCCGGCGATTTTCCACTTTTCTGGGGCCCCTACCACCTCCTACAACCGTACGGCCGCAGCTGCATTCTGGGGGCAGGGATGTTCAGCAGTGTGTTGAGGCCCATGCCACCTAGAATGCCTCCATTAGCCAGCTCCAGGAGCTGCCTGTCGAGCAGTCCATTGCAGCCCCCCTCCCCCAGATGGAAGCATCCAATGGACACTCTAACTCCTCCCTGCCGGTCTTCACCCCTGACGTTCAGGTTCAGGGTGCAAACCCAGGTTGCCAGCATGTCAGAGCAATGCCCCATTGCTCGGCACCATAGGGCCAGAAAATTTTGCAATTTGTAAAGACTGTAGGTCCTGTCCTCTTTTTGGGTCTGTCAGTCATGATGACCAAATATTGCTTTGGTTCCTTAATACCAAAAAAAAGACAGCTGAGCTAGGGCTCCTTATTTAAAAAGGAAACCGTAGGAAAATACTTTTAATGGTGTAAAAAGGCCAAGTAGTGTCTTGGTTCCACCAAAAAGGTAACAGGAACAAGGAAAAATAAGAACCACAAAGTAGTTTCTAAATTTTTTTTTTGTTTAATAAATAAGGAAAATAATGTTGTTCCTTATACCTAGTACAAGGTCTTTCCTGGAAACCGATGAGGAACTGCAGAAAAAGTAAATAAAAAGACCAGTCAAAAATAAAACCTAACTAGTGCAGAGCTACTGAAAATGAAAACTAAAATACTTACAGAATGGGTAAAAAAAATAAAACTGCAAACGGCACTGAAGTACTGGAGATGACTCTGAGGTGACTTCTTCCTCAGGTGGAGAAATAAATTTGACATTAGAGGACAGAGGCGAGTGTGAGCACACAGCAGAGTTTTGAATTTTGTTCTAAGATTAGAGGGCAGAGGTGAGTGTGGCCACACAGCAGAGTTTTGAATTTCATTCTCAGATTCCATCCTCAGTCCATACTGCAGCCCTCGACGAACAAGAAACAGAGAAACATAGAACTTCATGGCAGATAAGGACCGTAAGGCCCATCCAGTCTGTCCATTTTTTCTACCTTATGAATGTGCCATGGGCCTTTACTCGGTCAATGGCCTATTTAGTCATACTCATCTGTATTGCTCCCTTATGCCTCTCCCACGCCTGTTTGAAGCCCTGCACTGTATTCATAGCCACCACTTCCTGAGGTATGCCGTTCCATGCATCCACCATCCTTTCTGTGAAAAAGAACTTCTTCACATTACCCCTTAATCGACCTCCCTCTAATCTCATGCTGTGTCCTCTTGCCCTGCCATTTTTCTAATATTGAAACATGTAAGACTCTTTCACCTTGTTAATGCCCTTAAGATGTTTGAATGTTTCAATCTTTTCACCTCTCTCCCTCCTTTGCTCTAGGGTATACATATTGAGCTCCGTTAATCTGTCCTCATGTTTTCTGATATAGTCCCTGCACCATTTTGGTTGCCCTTCTCTGGACTGCCTCCATTTGTTAATGTTCTTGTGAAGGTGCAGCCTCCAGTACTGTATGCAGTACTCCAGATGGGGCCTAACCAGTGTCTTGTAAAGAGGGATTATTACCTCCCTCTTATGACTTGTGATACCCCTACTAATACTCCCCAACATCCCTCTAGCTTTACCTACTGCTTTAGTGGTCTGCTTGGATGATTTCAGGTTACCTTTGATGATGATGCCCAAGTCTCTTTCTTCCCTTGTGATTGCCAGCAACTCCCCTCCCAACCTACAGGTAGCTTCAGGGTTTCTCTTCCCTATGTGCATGATCTTGCACTTCTTTGCGTTATACCCCAGTTGCCACTCTTCTGACCATTTTGCCAGTTTTTCCAGATCTCTTCTCATTCTGCCCACCCCATCTGGATCATCTACTCTGTTGCAGATCTTAGTGTCATTTGCAAACAGGCAAACCTTACCCTCCAGTCCATCTGCAATGTCACTGGTGAAGATATTGAAGAGGACTGGCCCCAGGACTGATCCCAGAGGTACTCCACTTGTGACTTGCATCTCTTCTGACTGTATACTGTTTACCACCTCTGACAACCTGACCTTCCAGGTGCCCCACTGTCGCTCTTCCCTAGAGCAGTGTTTGTTCACCGTTAGAGCCTCCACATGGTTCAACTCGCTTCATTGTGATGTCTCTTCTGATGCTACGCTGGACTCCTTCAAACGTAAGTTTTGGAAACACCTTATAGCAAATGCCACATGCGACTGTTTCACTTAAAGTTGTTCTCTGCCCCCCCACCAATCTTAGCACCTTATAACCTCCTCATACCCTCCCCCTTCTCTCTTGTTCCCTTACCCCTTGACGTCTGTTACTCCGTGCCACTTGATTCTACCCCTCTCCAAATCTTCTCCCCTTTATCTCCCCCTCCAACCCCCACTTGCCTCTTCACTCAAACTCCTACACCTATTTCCTCCCCACCAATTTTCCTAACCTCCTCCCTCTCATCACTCCACCTGTGCTAACTAACGCCCCCACTCACCCAATTCTTGCTACCCTTTTATCTTCAACTATCAAGTACAAGGCCCACCGGGCTGCTCTACTATGATTGTATGGTATCTAGTTTTGTTTTGATTAGCTAAAGTCCAGGCATACATTGTACAATGCCTGATCAATCTCTTGTTCATGTAGTCTTATCTTTACTGCCATTTGAACCAACTGTATATATGTCCTCCTTCTGTTCTTTTGTTTTGTACTCCGTTTATGTTGACTGACGTGGAACCTAGGTAAAAGAGCTCCAAGCTCAAAGGTGTTAATCCAAGATTTAAATAAATAAATAAAATAATTAGCATAAAATTCTAGGCTCCGGGGCAGCTCATTTCAGGGGAATAATTGCAATTGTTAAGCATAGTGTGGGATTCCTGGGGCTTAAAAAAATAAATTTGATCAGACATAGCATAGTTTATTTTTCCGTTAGCTTCATCGTAGTCTCTGGAAAGCCATTACACTTGGGTTACATGCAATACTGTACTACTAGGGACATTGGCACGGTTTCCATCTGTGACATCAGTATGGAGCATTGATAACAAGAGACTAACCAACTGATCAGTCTAAATTTTTGCAATGATGTAGAATCATAAAGATATTAAGGATGGGAAACTCACTTATAGCATACAGTATGATGTCACCCAAAAACAAGGCATAGGTAACATAAAAAAGATAACAAAACTGAATAGCACCTTGAGGAAGAATTATGACACTGTTAAAGTTTGACTGATTTTCCAGCAACCAGAGAAATATGTGGTTGGATTCACTGACACCCAGAAGCTATCAGTGTAGTATAATTAGAGATGTAAATTTCAACTGCGCCAGCAAAGTTGGTTTGAAGTCGGGAACTTTGTGTAAACAGTAGGGCAAAGTTTTCCAACGTCACTTCAACTCTGCCTGGAAAGTTCTTTTTTTTTTTAAGGTTTCTAAATGTTGAACCAATCCTCTACCCACTGTGACATACCATTCCCACCTCTTTCCCACAACCCAGACACTTTTCTGTTCTGTATCTCCGCCCCTCCATTCTCTAGCACCGTAAGCAGTCAATCAGGTTGGTGATGATGTAATTGTTCATTCATTGTGCTGCAGAATATTGAACAGTGAGTATGTTTCACTCCAAGGATGGATGGTTTTCTTCCCTTCTTCTTTTTTTTTTTTACAAGTTTTCTGATGTATTGTTTATTATTCTTTTATTGCTTAACCTAATTTGGGGCTTGGTGGGAGGAGGAAGACTGGGTGGTTGGGTGTGAGTTTTGTTACATCTATCTATCTATCCATATACATATCTATAGCTACATGTATATTTATATGCTACACAACAGCCAGACTCAGAATGTGCCATTTATCATCATGAGTGAGGGAGCAAGAGCATAATTCATAAGTGGCAGAGCCACAAGTGGGTTATGAAAGTCATGTTCCCTCACAAGTGATGATAAATGTCTTATTATACAATGGCAAGAAAATGTCCTGGGCTCTGATTGGTCAATGCCCACCTTCACCAGTAATGTTATCCGAGCATAACATCACTGTATGAAGGTCTGGCACACACAACCACACCAAACCTTGAAAATATCACTGCACTCCCCCCCTCATCAGTACTGTAGTGGACCACAACTGAGTGATGTGACCAATAGGGACTCCTAACATGCCCCCCCTTCCCCATCCCAGCTAGACTCTGAAAACAGTAACTCTGTGCGCTTCAAGAAATAACTGCAAACCCTCACCTTCAATTATCAACGGATCAGTTTTTAAAAATACTAAGCCACAGCCAAACCCCCGGCTTCACTTTTCAACACGCTGTTAAGAGAGTACAGCCAGTACTTGACCGCCTATGCTCAACTTTGTGGTACAGCTACAACTGCCAGCTCCAGTTTGCTTTTTCCCCTATGAACAGGAAAAACTTTACTTTTTAAAACCCTTGTTCTCCCTGCAGACAGCGCTCAGTAGCCCAGCAAAACACAAAATGTCTCATACCTCAAACTAGCTCCACGTAAACATACTGAAAGTGAAAGCCACTCTCTACTCACTAGCCCACCCAACATCCTGACAGTGAAACCTCTGCAATCCTCACTCAGCAGCCTGCCCAAGCATCCCTCATGGAGCGCTGCACTTTAACTTGTTACAAAGTAACAAAATAAATAAAAAAAAAAAAAAATTACCGGAGATGGGGGTGGGTGGTGGTAGGGATTTCACTGTGTACTGGAATGCACAAAAGACAAACTGCAAAGATACAGCAGAGAGAGGTTGAAATAATGAGATACAGAAACAAGGATATACAGACACTGCCACCTACTGGTCAACAGCAATAACAGGAAATGTAGATCTTTTTGTTGAAAAAAATGTTAAAAAAATGCTTTTAAAACAGTAGTTTTTATCTTTTTATTTTAACAAAAGACTCATTGTATAATAGCAATAATGCACTCCAGGGTGTGTCCTATGCTGGGATAACATCACTTTTGGGGTGCTGGATGCACGAGGCCACACCATCCCAGGCGTCATGTCATCCCAGCATGACACACACCCTTTTGTGCATTATTGCTTAATTCTGAGTGAGGCCATTGTGTGTCCAATTCATACAAAGTATTTTCAATTATAAAGATTTCAGATTAGTTATTTTAATGAAGCAATTTTTGTAGGGAATAAGCAAGCATAATCATATTTCCACTTTCCCTCACATCCAGCATGCATTTGGAAAGAGCTCTTCACAGCTCAGTATGTTTTTCCCGGTGAAACTTTTGAAATAAATAAATGAACTGTTTCTGTTTGATTTCACTGCTCTGTTTTGAGTACAGCAGAGGTCATTGTGATGTCATCAGGCACTGTTCAAGCTGCTCTCCCATTGGTTAAGGGCTCCTCTGTGACCAGCCTTTAGTCATGATAAATGGAGATGTTCCACCTCTAGTGATAATGAACAATTTGTCATCATTCCAGGGTCTACTACCATGTAAATATTTCATTTATCTGTACATATTTGTCACACCCCCACTGTAAAACAAACAAAAAAAAAAAACACACACATACTATATATATATATAGATATAGATATATACACACACACACACACATATACATATATAAAAAAAAAAAGGAGACCCATGTGATACACCATTTAGCTGTACAAAGGCAGTATGACCTCAGGTAACCTCAAAAGAGGCATAAACTGCCTCTGTGCAAATAAATGATATATCACACAAGCTCCCCAATGCATATTTCAGGTATGTAATAGTTTGGATCTTGCGTTTAATTTTTTAAAATGTTGTTTTGCTTTCAAATTTGTAGGGTTTATGGGATTTTTTTTGAGAAAAAGCACTATTGCATTTAACGCAGTGTCCAGTTTCTATAAACGATGCTATGGATGCACTGAAGTGAAAACCTGTTGTATGAGTGAGTGGTGCTTAAAAAATTCACTGGGAAGATGGTGGCGGCTCTAAGTGAGTGAGACAATGAACCTTGTGTGGCAGTGGTTAAGGAGCTGTTGCTTTGTGACTGTTTCATTGTTTTGTTTAGTTCCGGCTTTTTTTGTCCTCAAAACTCACTGTGCGTTGGTACCAGGAATGCGGGGGAGCTACTGACAAGCACAGAGTGGTTAACTGAGCAGTGCTGACACAGAGAAGGACAGCATTCACAGTTCGGTTGGCAGTGGCAAGGAGGAAAAAAGTGTTTAATTGTGCAGGAGCTATTCACACCACCAGGCTTTCTGGGGAGAAACTGCAGGAAGCTACATCTAAGTTCATTAGGGAAAGGTTTTGTGGGGGGATGTATGCTTCTGTGTACTCAGGCTGTGTGGTTCTAGTATTGAAGCAGTGTAGGTAGGCAGTGGGGGTGGCAGAATGATGTACTAACTATGGAGAAGGAGACAGAGTGAAGTAGTAACTGCACGTATAAATTGGCTCTGACGTGCTATGTATCAAAGTAAGATTTTACACTTATACATATAGTTGCTCTGATAAACAGATTTATCCGCAGCCCTTTGTGACCACACCTGTCGCATTACATATTCATAGTTTCACTGAAAATATCAGATTTATTTTCATGAGAACTTTCAAAATCCAGTCACCTCATGAGTTGCAAAGCCATGAGTGAGGTCATCAAGTTCTGAAAGCATGAATAAAATGTAAACCTGATATTCTCAGTGAAGCCATGACATAACTGTCAGTGTCGGTGGCTCAGCAGGCAGCACACATGCCTCTGAGGCCAGGTGATCAGGTGGCTGTGGGTTCTATCCCCACATCAGGCACTTAGGTTAATATCCCAATACTGACACTGCAGTGCAGCATGAGGGGGGTGCTGCACTCCTGAGGTGCCGTCTTTCGGATGAGACGTTAAACCGAGGTCCCATCTGCCTGTTCAGGTGGATGTTAAAGATCCCATGGCACTTATCGAAAAGAGTAGGGGAAATTTTTATTGGAACAAAGATACAGAAGTACAATATCACAAAATCACGAAGAGATTTGTCCAAGCATACAAAATAAAAGAGGATCACTCATACATTCCTTTAAGAAACACTTCAGGTTATAGGAATATCATTGTCTGTTACCCAGGGCAGACCTTTCCAAATTTCTAATAGTTCTTCCATTGAGAATTTATTTTTCTACTCTTTATAAAACATTTCACGGTCCTGCTCCACTTTATTTAATAATTCTATATAATTCCCCTCTTTCTGCTGAAGGGTAAAGAAACACCTGCTCATCCAGACATGCCATTTAAAAACAGTGGCAATAACTCTGAGTGTGCTTTTATTCCATTTCCTCCAATGTCTATTAAACACCTCATAGATCAGATTCTCATATGATATTATAAGAAAAATATGTTCACGCCATTTCTGTGCTACATACTTCCAAAATTCAGAGATAAAAGAACACTGAAAAAACAAATGACTCAGTTTCTTCTTTTTGAATACATCGTCTTCTACTACAGAGCCTTTCATGTTGCTGTTTATGTATTTGGTTTGATTTAACATTCATCCTCTCGTGGCAGGACAATCAATGTAAATCCCACATGTGTTGGTATTCTGTTGTTAATTAAAAGCTTTACAAGAGGCTGCAAATATTGTGGTGGACAGTTATAAAAAACTTTGTCTACTGGACATATAGTATTAAGTAAATGAAAATATACAGGTTACTCACCTGTAACAGTTCTAGGAATGGTATATGTTGTTCATGCACACTTACTGGCAGGTTCCTTGCCGCTTTAAATCTTGCCGGAAGGTCTTCAAGCTGGCTCCTCCCACCCATCCGGGTGGTAAAATTCTCGGTTCCGTCCCATGACACCAGATCTAGCCCGCTGGAAGCCAGGTTGCGCGTCAAAGCCGGGGAGGTCAGGTGGGTTGTGTGGATAAACAACACATACCATTCCCAGAACTCCTGTTACAGGTGAGTAACCTGTATTTCTAGGGACATGGATATGTTGTTCAATCCACACTTACTGGCAGACTCCTAGCAGTTCTCTGGGAGGAGGGAGGCAAGACGCACACCCCCTACTTAGGGAATAAGACTTGGAGAATCAAGGTCCCAAAACCAGCATCCCGGCGTGACTCTAGGTCGATGTGGTAATGGGTAATGAAGGTGTGTGCTGACTTCCAGGTAGCAGCCCTGGAGATTTCCTGGATAGGGACGTCCCTGGAAGCAGCCACCGAAGCAGCGGTATGGCAGGCAGAATGAGCTCTTATCCCTTTGGGAGGCTCCATGCCCGCAAACCTATAGCAGAGATCTATGTAGGAGGTGACCCACCTGCCTATCGTCCGCTTGGCTGCAGGTCTGCCAGGTGCGGCTTCAGCACTGGTGACAAACAGCTGGCAAACCTCTCCTCGAACTTCAGCCATCTGTTACTTATAATAAGAGAGTGCTCTTCTAGGGTCCAGAGTATGGAGCCTATACTCGGCCTTCGAGGTGTGACTGGGGTAGAACACCGGCAGAGTCAACACCTGGTTAAGGTGAAACTCCGACATCACCTTCGGAAGGAATTTTGGGTGGCGGCACAGGACAACCTTGTCCCTGTGGAAGACTAGATAAGGAGACTCGATGGAAAGTGCCATGAGCTCTCCAATCCTTCTGGCTGACGTTACAGCCACCAAGAAGGCGATCTTCCACAACAGGTAACAGATGTCACACCTGTGCATCGGTTCGAATGGCTTGCCCATGAGCTTAGCCAATACCAGCAGGAGATCCCACGGAAGTGGAGGTTCTCGCACCGGAGGGAATATGTGATCAAGGCCTTTGAAAAAGCGTCCGACTACCTTCTCCTGCGCCACTGACTGCTTTCTGACCTGCGCCCGGTAAGCAGAGATGGCTGCCAGGTGCATCTTAAGGGTCGTCGACTAAAGCCCTAGCTGAGAAAGGGACCATAGGTAGTCCAGAATGCTGGCCAAGGAACAGTAGGAAGGGTCCAACCCCTTATCCTGACAGTAAATGGAGAATCTCTTCCATTTGAAGGCGTAGCATTTTCTGGTCAACTCCTTATGGGATGCCTCAACAACATTGAGGACCTCATCAGAAAGACCCAAGGCCTGGAACTCTAGTCACTCAGGAACCAGGCCATCAGGTGCAGGGATTGAAGGTCCGGGTGGAATAACTTCCCCCTGGTTAACTGAGATCAGGTCCAGGTGGGCTGGAAGCCATCTCGGGAGCCTGGAGCTGAGGCTGAGGAGATCTGATACCAGAACTGACGGGGCCAGTCTGGGGCTACCAGAATCACCTGCGCCTTGTCCCTCCTTGCCTTGAGAAGCACCTTGTGGATCAAGGGAAATGGGGGAAAGGCGAAGAATTGGCCCGGGGTCCACGGCCTCGAGAAGGCATCCCCCTGCAGCGAGCCCTGCTGAGGGGGGCGGGCATGAAACAGCCTCAGCTTCGCATTCTCCCTGGAGGCAAACAGGTCCACCTGAGGTGTGCCCCAGTGGGAGAACAGATTGTGTACTACCTCCGGCAGAAGAGACCACTCATGAGATGCAGCACCTCTCCGGCTTAGGGCATCGGCCAGAGTGTTGGAGGCTCCCACCACATGAATGGCTAGGAGATCCGCTTCCAGTCTGCCCAAGAGAGACCAAGTGCGGAGAGCTTCCTTGCACAGAGGCAAGGAGTGTGCATCCCGCCCTGGTGGTTTAGGTAGTACATGGTTGTGGTGTTGTCTGTCTGGACCTGGACCACTTGACCCTGTACAAACGGAGCGAAGGCAGTGAGGGCTAGTCGGACCGCTCGAAGCTCCAGCAGGTTGATGTGGCATTGAGACTCCTGGGGGGACCAGAGGCCGTGCGCTCTGAGCTCCCCCCAGATGGGCACCCCAACCCATCAGAGAGGCATCGGTCATTAGAGTGACCGTCGACTCTGGGCAGACAAATGGGATACCCTCCTGCAGATGAGCGGGAACAATCCACCACTGGAGAGCATTCCCCATCTCTTGGGTCACCATCACTGGCTGGTCCAGAGGACTGGAGCGCTGTGACCATTGGGGGACCAGTCCCCATTGAAGGGGACGCATGTGCCAGCAGGCCCAATGGACCACACTGGTGCAGGCCGCCATGAGGCCCAAGAGGTGCAGGAAGTTCCGGGCAGGGCACAACTGCCCAACCAGAAATGATTGGGCAAAGGAGGAAAGAACCTCAGCCCTGTCTGCCGGGAGCCGTGCTCTGGGTCTAAGAGAGTCGAGCTCTGCCCCACTGAATTGAATCACCTGCGTTGGCATGAGTTCCGATTTGGCCTCGTTGATGAGGAGGCCAATCTGAGAGCAGACCTGGAGGCCAGATCACTGGACCACTCCACCTCCGACTTGGAGGAGGCTGCAATCAGCCAGATATCCAGGTAAGTGTACAACCGGACCCTTCGGCGCCGCAGGAATGCTGTCACCACTGCCATGCATTTGGTGAAACATAGACTTTGACGGCAGATAAGGACCACTTGGCCCACCCAGTCTGCCCATTTCCCTACCTACTGGATAAGCTGCAGATTCTAGTTAACAAACAGCCTACTTCCTGCAACCCCCCACCATAATTGCCTTATGTCTGTCCCATGCATGTTTAAATTCCCCCACTGTTTTAGACCCAACGACCTCCTCAGGAAGGCAGTTCCAAGTATCCACCACTCTCTCCATGAAAAAAAATTTCCTCACATTACCCCTGAGCCGTCCCCCTCTATCTTTAAATTGTGCCCCCTTGTTCTTACACATCTCTTTTTCTGAAAGATGCTACCCTCCTGGACTTTGTTGATTCCCTTGAGGTACTTGAAAGTTTCTATCATGTCCCCCCATCCCTCCTTTCATCAAGAGTATACATACTAAGCTCTCTCAGTCTCTCTTCATATGGTTTCTGCTGCAGACCCTGCACCATTTTAGTTGCCCTCCTCTGGACAGCTTCCATCCTGTCTATGTCCTTGCGTAGATGAGGTCTCCAAAACTGCACATAGTACTCCAGATGGGGTCTCACCAACTGTCTGTATAGAGGGATAACCACTTCCCTTTTTCTACTTGTGATGCCCCTTCCCATGCATCCCAGTATCCCCCTGGCTCTCCTTACCAACTTTTCACATTGCTTACCCACCTTTAGGTCATCTAATATGACTACTCCAGGTCCCTTTCCATTTTTGTTGTTGTTAGTACCTCCCCTGCTATTGCGTACTCTTCTCCTGGGTTTTTGTTTCCCAGGTGCATTACTTTGCACTTCTTTGCATTGAATCTAAGTTACCATATGTCTGACCATTCCTCCAATCTTGCCAAGTCCCTTCTCATCTTTTCTACCCCCTACTGTGTATCAACTCTGTTACAGATCTTTGTGTCATCTGCAGAGAGGCATACCTTTCCCAGACCCTCTGCAATGTCACCTATAAAGATGTTAAAGATCACCTATAAAGATGTGAAGACCTTGGGAGCTGGAGAGAGGCCAAAGGGCATGGCCCGGAACCCGTAAAGGGATCTCGCCTCTCTGAAGCGGAGGAATCGCTGGTGGGATGGATGGATTGGGACGTGAAAGAACACGTCCTGAAGGTCCAGAGAACAGAACCACATGCATCGTTCCAAGGATGGGATGATCTGAGCCAAAGTGACCATCCTGAAGGTTCTAGACCTTAGGAACTTGTTCAGATCGTGGAGGTCTAGAATGAGGCACCAGTCCACCGTCCGTTTTGGGACCAGAAAGTACCTGGACACAAACCTTGGGTCTGGTGGAGGATCCGCCACCTCCCTGATCACCTCCTTCTGGAGGAGCAGGGCAATGTCGGTTCGACGGGCCGACAGAGAGGCTGTGGACCCCATAGCCCCCCCGTGGGGCGATGGCTCGATAGGGTGGGGACTGCTCGAATTCCAGCGACAGACCCTTTCCTACCACTTCCAACACCCAGCGGTCCGTGGCGATATCGGGCCAGGCGGAAATGAAGTGGCGGAGCTGTCCCCCCATGGGGGGGAACCCCGGGAGGAGTGACGAGGTTGGGGGAGACACCCCTCAACCCGTCACTGGGAAGGCTTGGAGGAAGGACCGGCCGAGGAGCCTCCCGGACCTTTCCCTCCTGGCTTCCTATTGGAGGAAGTGGCAGGCTTGGCTTTGGGGTACCAACTGCGAGCCTGCTGGCCCTGATGCTGGTGTTGCTGGGCCAGATGTGCTGCAGAGGCTGAAGGACGAAAGGGCTTACGTTGCTGCTGGCGGCCTTTGTCCTTCTGAGCAGACGTGACAGATTCCAAGGTGGCGTTGGACTTCTTGATCCGTTGGAGATGACCCTCCACCCCGGGTCCGAACAAGTTGGTACCCAGGAAGGGGACGTCTGCCAGCTTGTGCTGGGTATCTGCCATAAAGGTGGAGATCCGCAGCCAAACTCTTCGGCGCATGGCCACTGCGGCTGCTACTGACCGGGGCATATGAATCAGCGATGTCCAGGGAGGTCTGGAGCTGCTGTCTGGCCACCACCCTTCCCTGATCCCGCACCTGCTTGACTGTAGTTTGGAGGTCAGCCAGGAGATGAGGAATCACCTCATCCAGGGAGCCCAAAAGGGCTTGTGAAAAGTGTGCCATCAGGACGGCCGAGCTGGCCTGACGAAGGCCTTTGGAGGAAGCGGCATAAACTTTCCGCCCAGAGTAGTCCAGCTCCTTGGACTCCTTGTCGGGAGGCTTGTCCATGTCCTGAGCGTTCCTGAAACACCGGAAAACGCTATCGGTCATGAGCCCCTCCACAGAGGGGTGCTCCGAGAAACCGGAGAGTGAACCAGTGGGGACAGCATACTTCCAAGCCATCCTGGCCGAAGGTGCTGGACAAGAAGCTGGCTGCTGCCATAGCTCCAGGGCTGGGCCAACAATGGCTTCAGCCACCGGGAAGGCCTCCGTGGGGGAATCTCCTCGGTCCAATATCTCCGTGAGGGGATACTTGGCCCATTCTGAAATGGTTCGAGCGTCATCCCAGTGGACTCTGAGATGAACCGAAGCATTCCCAAAAATTCATCCACTGACTGACCCCCAGTGGACTCCAAGTCAAGCAGCCTGGAGAACAAGGAGGAGTCATCATCGGACTCAGAGGAGTCTGCGAACAGCTGTCGAGCGCCCGAGCCACCCTCCACCTGCCGAGGTCGATCGGGAGTGAGGGTGACCCACAACCGATGGGGCAAGCCCTGACCCGACCGAGAAACCTTGGTCGGGGCCCCAAATTTTGGTTGTGGAGGCGGGGGTTCCACCACGATGGGTAGCACAGCCGGTTTTGGCCGAACAACCGGTGCCGGCTTTGGCTCCTCGACCACTGCGAGGGGCTGTTTCAGCTGCTCTGGTGACAGCCACTTAATGGCCAGGGAAGACGATGAAGTCGGCCTATTCCCAGTCAAAAGGAGCTGCTGCCACATTAGCGCCTCGTAGCGCTGACGCAGTTTGCGCCAGAGCCTATCCTCTGAAGAAGATGAACACGAGGATGAGCGGCGCCGCCACTGTCCATGGTGCTGAGACTGAGACTGCCTATGTCAGTGGGATCGGCTGGATCGAGAAGAGGTCCAAGATCGAGACCTTTGGTGTTTCCGAGAGGGGGCGGGGGAAACCCGCTCCTCCCTCGGTTCAGAGACCTTTACCAGGGACTCCGGCACAGGAGGCATAGGCAAGTCCTCAGTTTCCCCCGGGGGAACCGGTGAAGAAGGGTTGTCAGCTTCTCTAGTCAACAGACTGTCAGACGGGTCGAGAAAAATCTCGACCGCGTTGACGGGTGTCTCGGCCGGCTGACCTGATGGGGACACCGTGAAGCCAGTGGCCTTAGCCACAACCTCGACCGAAGTCAAGTGTCGACTCTACAGGGAAGGGGACCTCTCCCGCTCCCACAAACGTCGACAGTGGGACTTACCCTTGGGGTCCTTCCTTTCGGACCGAGAGGAATGTCCCGAAGGGCCTTCTCCCTTGGTGGAGAGGGACTGGCAAAGCTCTTTGAAAGAAGCTGCGTAGGAGGATTCCAAGGAGAGCGGGATAAATGCCGCGACCGAGGATGATGATGATGCGGCCTGGGCCGCCTCCTCCTCGTGGGCGAGCATGTGCTCCGGCTGTTCCTGCTGAGCCCGCAGCCACGGACACTGCCCAACAGGCCTCCTTAGACTTAACCAGAGGATAACGTTTCTCAGGTCCCCCCCAACAGTAACTGGGCAGAGTGGTTCTCCAAGACTGAAGCCTAAAAGGATCTGCACAATTCACAAGCCTGTGAGTCATGGCCGAGTCCAAGGCAATAAACGCACGTGGTGTACGGATCGGTCCGGGACATCTTCTGCCCATAGGGGCACCGATGAAATCCAGGAGTTGATTTGTCCATCGCAGCCATAAGGGAAGATACAGATCGAAGTCTTGTAAATCTTAAAATAAGTTTTGGATTAACCGAAGAGTGTGAATCCAGCCTAAAACGCAGAGCGCTAAGGAGGGAAGAAAAAATTACTCACCTTAGTAATGTTGTTTCTTCTAATGGAGTCTTGCTATATATTCTGACAGTAGCAGTGAGTCCCAACCTTCGAACTGCCCCGGAGATGAAAGAGTTAAGTTTCCATGCCAGGCATGGAACGCTGAGCTCGAGCTCAGTTGAGACTCTGTCTGTTGCTGTTTAAACTCAAACCGTCAGATCTTTACGAGCTAAACTCACTAAGGCCCTGTGTGGAAGCTGTAAACCTACACTAGCCAACTGGCTACTAAACATAAAATAAATTTTTTGGTCCCAAAACAAAGACTCAAGTCAGGAGACCCAAAAAATGAAAAACACAACACCAACTCACCCCAAAAAAGAAGAGGGTGAAAACAAAAAGGTGGGCACCTACTGAGTGCCAACACTGCACTGCCCACCCACATCCCAAAAACAGAGGTTCTGAGAGGGGCAGGCGTGGGGGGGGAGGTCAGAATATAGCAAGACTCCATTAGAAGAAACAACATTACTAAGATGAGTAATTTTTTCTTCAAACAACATGAAGTTTTGCTATATTCTGACAGTAGCAGACTACAAAGCAGTACCTCCATGGAGGAGGGACAGAACCCACTTAGGACATAGGCTCTGAAGCACAGCTGTAACAAACCGAGCATCACTCCTAGCCTGGATGTCCAGGGAGTAATGCTTGGTAAAAGTGTGAACTGTTTTCCAGGTAGCTGCTTGACATATCTCTAGAATAGGGATGTCCCTGGCAGCAGCTGTACCTCTGGTAGAGTGAGCCCTCAGGCCTGAGGGAGGAACCTTACCCAGTTTTTCATACCAAATTGGATACAAGAGACAATCCACCTGGCAATGGATCTTTTAGTGGCAGGTTTCCCCTTACCTACCTCACCATAAGTGAGGAACAGTTGGAGGGAGTCAAACCTGTGACCCTTGGCATGCTCTATGTAGTAGCTAAGGGCTCTTTTCACATCTAAACTGTGCAGCCTCCTCTCACCAGGGGAGGAATGGTCAGTGAAGTACACTGGGAGAGACATAGATTGATTAAAGGGTACCTAAACAAGCAGTTTTTTAAAACTACAAACTCCAAAATCTGTCTTTATAGCAAGTTAAAGTAAAGGCTGCTGTTTACATTTATGCTAAAACTGAATTTATGTAAATACCATAAATGCAGTTTCATAGCTTTTGAAAAATGCAAACATCAGCCTTTCACTTTCAAAAAAACAGCCTTGGTTTCTCCCTAAGATGTCTGTCAAGTGTGTTAAGTGATGAGTCATGATGACTTCATAGGAGCCAGAAACAGAGATCCACATATATTTTTATAGCGCTAACTAGTCCTTCTTTCCCTCTTTATTTTGAATTGTTGTACCAAAATGATCAACACCATGTATTAACTCGTGGATTATTTTGATCATTACAAATGTTAAGCTATGATTTTGTTTATTTTGTTTACTTTAACTTGCAGAAAATGTTTTGCAATCCTGCTGAGTTTTTCTTTGGCAACTGCATTACAGTACAACACTTCAAATACCTGATGATCTAGTGGTTATATAATGCACTGAATTTTGTTTTTGTTAACCAGAAGAGACACACTAAGCTGAAAGCTTGTTTACAGGTGTGGCCTGGAAGCACAAGGAAGTTTAATGACTTGCTCAGGGTCACACAGCAAAGTACCAATCTTGTTCCGTTCCAAAGCTCATGCTTTCTTGTTAATCCACAAATAAGGCTTTCTTTTTCCATGTGAACCCCCTGCACCTAGCCTGCCTTCGGTTGAACACACCACCATCCATACCCTGTCCTTAGTAATGCCTGGGGCCGCATATGAGCTTGCGGTCTCATGAAGAGAATTATCAAACCTCAGATTGTAATCTTGTACCTCAGAGAGTTGTGCACACCTATACTGATACACATCATCAGCTGGCACTGTTAAAAATGCCTCCTAAATCACTCTCCAGTCCACATTCTCAGTGTTTGACTTCTGCTCCCACAGTAAGAAAAAATTACTCACCTTAGTAATGTTGTTTCTTCTAATGGAGTTTTGCTATATTATGACATATGCAGTATAACCCCAGGTTAGAACTGCTCCGGAGGTGAAAGAGTTAACTTTCCATGCAGGGCATGGAATCTTGAGCGCGAGCTCAGTTGAACACTCTGTCTGTTGTAGCTCAAACTTAAACTGTCAGATTTACGAGCAAAACTCACTAAGGTTCTGAGGAAGCCATAACCTACACTAGCCCACTGGCTACTAACTACAAAAACACATTTTTGTTCTTGATCCCAAAACAAAGACTCAAGTCAGGGGATTCAAGAAAGAAAAGATAAGCATAACACCTAAGCACCCTAAGAGGGTGAAAATAAAGTGGGCATCCATGAAGTGCCAACATTGCACTGCCCACCCACATCCCAAAATAAGAGGTTCTGAGAGGGGCAGGCTGGGGGGGAGGTCATAATATAGCAAGACTCCATTAGAAGAAACAACATTACTAAGGTGAGTAATTTTTTCTTCAAACAACATGAAGTCTTGCTATATTATGACATATGCAGATTACACAGCAGTACCTCCATGGAGGAGGGACAGAACCTACTTGGGAAATAGGCTCTGAAGCACAGCTGTGCCAAATCGAGCATCACTTCTAGCCTGGATATCCAGGGAGTAATGCTTAGTAAAAGTGTGAACTGTTTTCCAGGTAGCTGCTTGACATATCTCTAGGATAGGGATGTCCCTGGCAGCAGCCAGAGACGCAGCTGTACTTCTGGTAGAGTGAGCCCTCAGGCCTGAGGGAGGAACCTTACCCAGTTTTTCATAGCAAAATTGGATACAAGAGACAATCCACCTGGCAATGGATCTTTTTAGTGGCAGGTTTCCCTTTACCAACCTCACCATAAGTGAGGAACAATTGAGGATTCAAACCTGTGACCCTTGGTAATGCTCTATATAGTAACTAAGGGCTCTTTGACATCTAAACTGTGCAATCTCCTCTCACCAGAGGAGGAATGGTCAGTGAAGTACACAGGAAGAGACATGGATTGATTAAGGTGGAAGTCTGAAACCACCTTAGGCAAAAACTTCCTGTTAGTCCTGAGGACCACCTTATCTCTATGAAAGGAGATAAAATCAGGCTCCACTGACAATGCTTGTAGCTCACTTATGCGCCTGGCAGAGGTGATGGCTACCAGAAACACAGTTTTCCAAGTCAAGTACTTAAGCTCTGCTGAAGACAATGGCTCAAAAGGGGGTTGCATAAGCTGAGCAATGCAAATATTAAGATCCCAAGCAGGGGCAGGGTCCCTGAATGGAGGGTTGGTGTGAAGCAACCCTTTAAAAAACTTGGAGAACACAGGGTGAGCTGAAAAAGAAGAGGGCTTACCTGCTGATAAGAAGACAGACACAGCTGCCAAGTGCGCTTTTAGGGTAGCTGGTCTCAGCCCCAAAGAATTCAAATGCACCAAATAATCCAGGATCTTGGGCACGCCAGCAGATTCTGGAGAAATATGCTTACCAGCACACCATATGGAAACTCTTTTCCATTTTGAATTATAAGTAGCCCTGGTGGAAGGCTTCCTAGAGGCCTTCAATATATCCAATACACCTTGGGAAAGGTGTAGGTCAGCAAACTCTAACTCTTCAAGAACCATGCCTTGAGACTAAGAGATTTGAGGTTCGGATACCAAACTCTCCACTGGGCACAGGTTAACAGGTTGTGATTCCTGGGAAGATACAGGGGAAGGTGGACTGCTAAGGACATGAGGAGTGGGTACCAGGGCTGCCTGGCCCAATCTGGAGCAATCAGGATCATCTTGCAGGGTTGAGATCTGATTCTGACTAGCACCTTGAAAAGAAGGGGAAGGGGAAAAGCATAGAGAAACTTCCCTTCCCAACTGAGTAGGAAGGCATCCAGAGGGACTGAGCCCAACACTGGGGGCCTGCAGCAAAAAAGGGGAAGTTGGTGATTGTCTGGGGCTGCAAAGAGATCTATCTGCGGGGTGCCCCATCTTGCAAATACTACTTCCAGTATTAGGGGATCCAGTGCCCATTCGTCATGGCCCTGGGAAATCCTGCTGAGAGCATCCGCTAGGACATTGTCCTTGCCTGGGAGGTGAACTGCCGTAAGGGAGGCGTTCAGAGAATAAGCCAGAGACCACAACTTCATTGCTTTGGTGCACAAGGCCGTAGACCGAGTGCCCCCTTGCTTGTTGATGTACCACATCGTAGTGGTATTGTCTGTTCTGATCTGAACAGCCTTGTTCTGAACAGATGTGGAAAAAACCCGGCATGCTAGAAAAACTGCTCTAAGTTCCAGCAAATTGATGTGGAGCAGAGATTCCTGAGGGGACCACAGCTCTTGGGTGGAAAGGTCGCCCATGTGAGCTCCCCACCCCAAGAGGGATGCATCTGTAGTAAGGGTCAAGGAATGAGACTGGGAAGTGAAGGGAACCCCCTGTCTCAGATTGCTCTGATCCTGCCACCACTGAAGGGCCTGGATCAGGGTTCGAGTCACTGGGATCAATTTGGTTAGAGGATCTGTCCTTTGAGACCAAAGGCTCTCAAATGGAATGGATGTCCTCATCTGAAATCTTGCTCCTGCACTACTGCTGTAGAAGCAGCCATGTGCCCCAGGAGCTGTAGAAATGCCTTGCTGGTCGAGACCTGCAGGGTGAAAGAAGAGGCAGAGACCAAGGTCCTTGCTCTTTCCAGAGGAAGGCTCTGGCTTCTTTTGTGTTCAGTTCTGCGCCTATGAAGGTGAGAAGCTGGACAGGCTCCAGAACTGACTTTGGAAGATTGAGAAGGAAACCTAGAGATGTAAGCAGTTGCTGGGTTACTTGTAAGTGTAGTTTGACCTGTTCTGGAGACTGGCCTACAATGAGCCAGTCGTCCAGATAAGGAAAGATGGAATCTTTTGCCTTCTTAAATGAGCAACCGCTACTGCCAGGCATTTTGTGAATACCCTCGGGGCCGAGGTGAGGCAGAAGGGCATTGCTCTGAACTGGTAATGGCCTGAGGGCAGTTCGAATCTGAGGTACTTTCGATGGGAGCTTCTGATGAGAACATGGAAGTAGGCATCCTTGAGGTCCAGGGAGGCTAGCCAGTCCCCTGGCCTTAGAGAGGGTAAATAATTCCCAGAGTCACCATTTTGAACTTTGGTTTTAAAGGTGCTTGTTTAGATACCTGAGATCCAGGATGGGCCGCCATTCTCCTGTCTTTTTTGGGTAAGGAAGTACCTGGAGTACAACCCTTTGCCCTGGTGTATGGGTGGAACCCTTTCACAGCTCTGAGAGCCAGGAGGGAAGAAACTCTGCTTCCAGGGCAAGTGCCTCTGATGGGTTTGCAGGTGGAAAACCTGGCTCTCATCTTCGGAAATTTTTGAAGCTGAGAACCAGTCCTGGCTTACTACTTCCAGGACTCACTTGTCTCATGTTAAAGACTTCCAGTCCTGGACAAAGTAAGCCAGCCTGCCCTACCGTAGTGGAGAATCGGCCCTGGCCACCCCATCAGGGAGCCTGTTTGCAGGGGCTTTGGGTTGAGGGGTAGAAGCAGGCTTACTAGAACCCCTTCTGCCCCTTCCTCTAAAGAACCCACTCTGGGCATAAGCAGAAGAGGAGGCCTGGGCTTGGTAAAAAGGCCTATGAAAAGGCCTGCCCCTGCCCCTGACATGTTGCCTTTGAGGAGTGGCTTGCCTGTCTTTGGCCTGTGCACTCCTATAGGTGGTCCTATACTCATCCATTTTCTTCATATAATTCTCTGTCTGCTCCCCAAACAGAGAATTGCCCACAACAGGAAAATCCATAGCCTTAGACTGAGTATCCTGTGACAGGGCAGTACATCTGAGCCAGGCCATTCTGCAAAGAGACACAGATGTAGCCATGACTCTTGATGAAACATCATTAGAGTCTACTGCAGCATGAAATTGCACGTTGGATGCCTCAATACCATCCGCAGCCACCTGCTCCAGCTCCCTGGCAAGCTGGTCAGGGGCCTGTTTTGCTAGGGCCAGGACAGTATCCCATCTGGATTTCTGGTAAACTAGCTGCATAAGCCATATAATTTGCCTGTCTGAGTCCCAAAGATGCTGCCATGTACTGTTTCTTTGCCATGGCATCCATCCTCCTGGAATCCTTTTCAGGAGGGTGAGAGGCTAGAGGAATATTAGCCTTGTCACAGGCTGCAGCCTGCACTACCCCCACAAGGCTGCATTGCTGAGAGAGGAACTCCGTATCAGAGCCTGATAAAGCATACCTCTTGTCCATCCTTTTATCCACAGGGAGGCTACAATGAGGAGTTTTAGAATTTTACTGTCTGTTTCCTAAAAGATTTGTGAAAGGGAATAGACAGTCTCTCAGACTCTGGAATATCCATCATTTCCACATAATCAGGCTCTTCTTGATCATCAACAGCTTCCTCAACAGGGAGTTGCAGAGTCTCAGCAACTTTCTTGTAAAACAAAAATGAGAAGGGGACTCAGATAGCCTGGGAGGGAAACCCTGAAGGTCTGTCTGAGAGATGTCCGTTCAATGGGCACATCCAGACTTTCAAAATCACATTCACTCTCCTCATAACCATCCTCCCTTCCTCTGGTTCATAAAATCTCAAAATCAAATCTTGAACCGGTGGAACGTCCGAACCAGCGCTTCCCTAATGGTGTGGGTTGAGACGGACTGAGAAAAGACTGGACAATTTGAATAGCTTTGGCTATTTCTCAGCAGTTGGAGAAAAAACTTTTGGCTCCACACTAGCTGACTTTCTAGTCCTTTTAGTTGGAACTGGCTCCTCAGAGCTGGCTCTTCGTTTGCCCGAGGAAGTATCGCCCTGGTCAGAGGGCACTCCCTCAGGTTCGGTTGGAACCGAACTGGGCTGGCCATCCGGGTCAGCGGACTTTTTGGCCTCCCTTTCCCTGAGCCTACTAACTCTCTTTTCCACGGTGGCAGCAGGAAAATTCTTACAAATCTGGCAGTCTGCATTGAGGTGGTCAAACCCCAGACAATATACACAGTGGTGTGTGGGTCAGCCTTAGCAAAGGCTTCCCCAGAGAGAACCTGATGCTGAAACCAGTGGGTCCGGTTTTTCTTTTGGGTTTCTCAGACATAGTGCCAGCCTATCAAAACTTGCCCGTTAATGGCAATCCGCCTCAAGACTCTCTTATCGGTTCCCAACCGCGTCACCGGTCGCGGGAAAAAACGTAATAAAACTGCTTAGGAACCGATAAGAACCAGGAACCGCACTCTAAAGGACTAGAAAGTAAATTTAAACTCAAACTGATCGGTTCAAACCGAACCGAAAAGACGTTTACAAGTTTCACACAGAAGAATTAAATAAAAGTCTATCTATTACTTACAGTACCACAGACAGAGCTTGAACCGACGATTGCGGTTTAATTTCGGTAAAATAAACCGAGAATTACACTTTTAAACCGACAAACGAACCGAGCAGCAGGAGAAATCTCCGGAGCGACTGTTCAGTGAGGCGGAGTAAAGAATCTGACAGTTTAAGTTTGAGCTACAACAGACAGTGTTCAACCGAGCTCGTGCTCAAGATTCCATGCCCTGCATGGAAAGTTAACTCTTTCACCTCCGGAGCAGTTCTAACCTGGGGTTATACTGCATATGTCATAATATAGCAAGACTTCATGTTGTTTGAAACATTGAGTGGCTCACCACCCTTCTGCACAGTGAAGGTAGTATGTACAGTTCCCTGTTGTGTTTTTTTCCCCACCTCATTAACCAACAACTAGGTCTTCCTGGAGGGCCGAGCAATAAGCATCATGACCCACCAGAAAAACTGCTGTTCATGCCCTCATAAGGGCAGCACTTAAAATGGATAACAATATTATTAGCAGGAGAAGCATATTCATACCTTGAGCGAATCCACCTGGCTGCCAGTGTCAGTCTACTCCTTTACCAGTGATCTGCAGAACCTCGAAGGACAGTTCCCAGCAATTCTTCTCCAGAACTTTTCTGTGCTCTACTCCACAATGCGAGTTGGCTGGCTACCACCCTTCCAAATCTTGAATGAGCTATACACAACTCCCTCAATACTGTCCTAACAAACGTCAACACCATCCCACCACCCGAGGGTAATCTCCTTACACTGAATTCAAGTAACAGTTTAGGTGCAGCCCTGCCACTCTGAATATTTGTCTTTGCTGGCTACTCTTATCCACAGTCAGGTAGTGATCACGATGTTGGCAGCCCCACATTTCAGATCTCTCAGTGATCTGCTCAGCGTCCTCCTTCATGTCTTCAGCTAACCTGAATATACCTGTACCCTACTGGAATAGTCTCTTCAGTACCTCTCCGGCATTCATTCTTCTCACCTGCTTCCCACACCAAAAACTGCTGAGTTCACTACCCTTCCGCATCATGAATGTGTTTAGTACAGTCTCCTGTGTTATATTTACATATTAATAATAAACATGATCTTCTGGTAAGCCAGGCTGATACAGGTAGCAGCATGGCACAAGTGGAAAAATAGGCTTTCCTACCCATATAATATCTAAGCCAACTATGATTAGGCACTAGTAAATGACGTGCATAATGATGTGCACACCCATCATTTAACAGTGCCTAATCAAAGGTAGCCTGGATCTTTTAAGGATAGGAAAGTCCGTCATTCCCCTTGTTCCCTGCTGCTATGAGCCTGACTTACTGGAAAGACATGTTTATATTTGATATGTCAAAAATAAAACAGGGACTGTACTACTTGCATTCATGATGCAGAAGGGTGATGAGCTCATCAGTTTTCGGTGTGAGGAGGAATAGTGAAGACTGAATACCAGATGGGGACTGAAAAGGCCACTCTTGCAAGGTACTGCTATATTCAGGGAAGGGGGAATACAGAAGGAGAGAAATATGAGCAGATTACTGTGAGAAATTAAGATGTGGGGCTGCCAGCACCATGATCACTACCTGAGCCCATTGTCCCGGCCAACATTCCCCTTCCCATAAAACCAGTTCATGCAATTGTCCAAGGCTGTGTGTGGGAATTAATGTATGAAATGGCTGTCACTACACGTTCAGTCATTTCCCTACCAGTCTAGTACTGCATGTAAAGCATATTGGGATATAATGTGTATGAAAACCACTATATAAATGTGGATTCTTATTATTATTGTTATTATTTCCCATGGAAAAAGAAGACAAGACAAGCATATATTTGAGTTTTGAGAAAGTATGAACTCTAACACTGCACTGCACAAGAACCTTGCTACAAAAAAATGGTGGCTCTATGGGGTGGTGAAGGGTGTGGCTGCACCCCCCCCCCCACACACACACACACATAGTAACATACTTGCTTACTGCTGCTGCATTTCACTTTGTTGAAGAAGTCTGATTTATTGATTGATCAAATGTTTACATTCAAACTATGGATTACATTTGTAGGTTTTGTCAAAAACATACTAGACAAGAATAATAGCAGAAAACATAAAAGTTTAATAAAAATGTTACAAAGTGCATATTAAGCATGCACACTACCCCAGCACCCCCATTGTAACATCCTGGATCCACCATAACCACTAGACCACCAGGTTATTCAAGATTTATACTGCACTGTGGTTTGCCACAGAGAAAGTCGGTTGGATTAAAACACATTTTCAGCATGTTAAAGTAAACAAAATGAACAGAACCATAGCCTAACATGTGTATTGATCAAAATAATGCACATGGTTTTGACCATTTGGGTGAAACAATTGTATACAAAGGGAAAAAAATAACTAGTTAGCACTATAAAAAGCCATCTCTCTCTCTCACTTTGGCTCCAATGATGTCATCACATAACACATTTGGCGGCCATTTTAGGAAGCAGGTAAGACAGTTTTTTTGAAATTGGAAGTCTGATTTTACAATTTTCAAATGCTCTGGAACCACATTTAGGCAAATTATGTAAATGTAATTTTAGCATTAATGAATACAGCAGCCTTTCCTTTAGTCACCTACAGAGTCAGATTTTTGAATAGTTTGTTATCAAAATCTTGTTTAGGTATCCTTTAAGGTGGAAATCTGAAACCACCTTAGGCAAGAACTTCCTGTTAGTCCCGAGGACCACCTTATCTCTATGAAAGGAGATAAAATCAGGCTCCACTGACAAAGCTTGTAATTCACTTATGCATCTGGCAGAAGTGATGGCTACCAGAAACACAGTCTTCCAAGTCAAGTACTTAAGCTCTGCTGAAGACAAAGGCTCAGAAGGGGGTTGCATAAGCTGAGCAATGCAAACATTAAGGTCCCAGGCAGGGGCAGGGTCCCTGAATGGAGGGCTGGTGTGAAGCAATCCCTTGAAAAACTTGGAGAATACAGGATGAGCTGAAAGAGAAGAGGGCTTACCTGCTGAAATAAAAGCAGACACAGCTGCCAGATGCACTTTCAGTGTAGCTGGTCTCAGCCCCAAGCTATTTAAATGGACCATATAATCAAGGACTGTGCTCAGATCAGCAGATTCTGGGGAAATATGCTTCCCAGAGCACCATATGAAAATCTTTTCCATTTGGAATTATAAGTAGCCCTGGTGGAAGGTTTTCTAGAAGCCTTTAGGATATCCATTACACCTTGGGAGAGGTGTAAATTAGCAAACTCTAACTCTTCAAGAGCCAGGCCTTGAGATTGAGAGATGTGAGGTTCGGGTACCAAACCCTCCCCTGAGCACAGGTTAACAGGTTGTAATTCCTGGGAAGACACAGGGAAGATGGACTGCTAAGGACAGTAG
The DNA here is from genome assembly GCA_016271365.2 of Neoceratodus forsteri. Taxonomy (NCBI): domain Eukaryota; kingdom Metazoa; phylum Chordata; order Ceratodontiformes; family Ceratodontidae; genus Neoceratodus; species Neoceratodus forsteri. The sequence continues at coordinate 705,289,470 of CM028131.1, read as the reverse complement.
AGTGGATACCAGGGCTGTCTGGCCCAGTCTGGAGCAATCAGGATCATCTTGCAGGGTTGAGATCTGATTTTGACTAGCACTTTGAACAGGAGAGGGAAGGGGGGAAAAGCATAGAGAAACTTCCCTTCCCAATTGAGAACTAAGGCATCCAGGGAGACTGAGCCCAACACTGGGGGCCTGCAACAAAAAAGGGGAAGTTGGTGATTGTCTGGGGCTGCAAAAAGATCTATCTGCGGGGTGCCCCATCTGGAAAATATCACCTCCATGACCAGAGGGTCCAGTGACCATTCGTGATGGCCCTGGGAAATCCTGCTGAGAGCATCTGCCAGGACATTGTCCTTGCCTGGGAGGTGAACTGCCGTGAGGGAGGTGTTCAGGGAGTAAGCCAGAGACCACAACTTCATTGCTTCGGTGCACAAGGCCGTAGACCGAGTGCCTCCTTGCTTGCTGATGTACCACATTGTGGTGGTGTTGTCTGTTCTGACCTGTATAACTTTGTTCTGAACAGATTTGGAAAAAGCTTGAAGTGCTAGAAATACTGCTCTGAGTTCCAACAGATTGATGTGAAGCAGAGTTTCCGGAGGGGACCACAACCCCTGGGTAGACAGGTCGCCCATGTGAGCCCCCCACCCCAAGAGGGAGGCATCTGTAGTAAGGATTAAAGAGTGAGACTGAGTGACAAAGGGAACCCCTTGTCTCAGATTGTTCTGATCCTGCCACCACTGTAGGGCCTGGATCAGGGTTCGAGTTACTGGGATCAATTTGGTCAGAGGGTCCTTCCTTTGAGACCAGAAGGTTCTCAAATGGAAATGAATGTCCCTTATCTGAAATCTTGCTCCCTGCACTACTGCTGTAGAAGCAGCCATGTGCCCCAGGAGCTGTAGAAAATGCCTTGCCGGTCGAGACACCTGCAGGGTGAATGAGGAGGCCAGAGAGACCAGGGTCCTTGCCCTGTCCAGGGGAAGGAAGGCTCTGGCCTTCTCTGTGTCTAGCTCTGCACCTATGAAGGTGAGGAGCTGGACAGGCTCTAGAACTGACTTTGGAAAATTTAGAAGGAAACCCAAAGAAGTGAGCAGTTGCTGAGTCATCTGTAAGTGTAACTTGACTTGGTCTGGGGAGTGGCTCACTATGAGCTAGTCGTCCAGGTAAGGGAAGATGGCAATCTTTTGCCTTCTTAGAGAAGCAACTACCACTGCCAGGCATTTTGTGAACACCCTTGGAGCAGAGGTGAGGCCTAAGGGCATTGCTCTGAACTGGTAATGGCCTGAGGGCAGCTCGAACCTGAGGTACTTTCGATGGGAGCTTCTGATGAGAATATGGAAGTAGGCATCCTTGAGGTCCTGGGACACTAGCCAGTCCCCTGGCCTTAGAGAGGGTAGAATAATTCCCAGAGTCACCATTTTGAATTTTGGATTTAAAAGGTGCTTGTTTAAATATCTGAGATCCAGGATGGGCCGCCATTCTCCTGTCTTTTTTGGGGTAAGAAAGTACCTGGAGTACAACCCTTTGCCCTGGTGTAGTGGTGGAACCCTTTCCACAGCTCTGAGAGCTAGGAGGGACGAGACCGCTGCCTCTAAGGCAAGTGTCTCTGATAGATTTGCAGGTGGAAAGGATCTGGTTCTCATCTTTGGAAACTTTTTGAAGCTGAGAACCCAGTCCCTGGCTTACTACTTCCAGGACCCATTTGTCTGATGTCGGAGACTCCCAGTCCTGGACAAAGTAAGCCAGCCTGCCCCCTACAGGTAGCTGAGAATCGGCCCTGGCAACCCCATCAGGGTGCCTGTTTGGCAGGGGCTGAGGGATGGAAGCAGGCCTGCTTGTACCCCGTCTGCCTCTCCCTCTAAAGAACTCCCTCTGGGCATAAGCAGAAGAGGAGGCCTGGGCTTGGTAAAAAGGCCTATGAAAAGGCCTGCCCCTGCCCCGGGAAGCTGCCTTTGAGGAGTGGCCTGCCTTTCCTTGGCCTGTGCACTCCTATAGGTGGTCCTATACTCATCCATTTTCTTCATGTAATTCTCTGTTTGCTCCCCAAACAGAGAATTACCCACAACAGGAAAATCCATGGCCTTAGTCTGGGTATCCTGTGACAGGCTAATACATCTGAGCCAAGCCATTCTTCGAAGTGCCACAGATGTAGCCACGACTCTAGATGACACATCATTGGAGTCTACTGCAGCATGGAATTGCACCTTGGATGCCTCAATACCATCAGCAGCCACCTGCTCCAGCTCCTTGGCAAGCTGGCCAGGGACCTGTTTTGCTAAAGCTATAACAGTGTCCCATCTGGATTTTTGATACCTAGCAGTATAGGCCATATAATTGGCCTGTCTGAGTCCCAAGGATGCTGCCATGTACTGTTTCTTTGCCATGGCATCAATCCTCCTGGAGTCCTTGTCCGGGGGGTGTGAAGCCAAGAGAATATTTGCCTTATCACAGGCTGCAGCCTGCACTACCCCAACATGGCTGCATTGTTGTGTAAGGAACTCCGTGTCAGAGCCTGACAATGTATACCTCTTGTCCATTCTTTTATCCACAGGAGGTATAGTGTTAGGAGTCTTTAAAATCTTAAATGTCTGTTTCCCAAAAGATTTGTGCAAGGGAATAGACAGCCTCCTAGACTCTGGGATATCCATCATTTCCACATAGTCAGGCTCCTCCTGGTCATCCACAGCTTCTTCCATAGGAAGCGGAGGGTTTCAGCCAATTTTTTATAAAACATGAAATGGGAGGCGGACTCAGAAAGCCTAAGAGGAGACACTCCTGAAGGTCTGTCTGGGGAGATGTCCGGGTCAATGGGCACATCCAGATTTTCAAATCCACATTCACTTTCCTCATACTCTTCTTCCTCCTCCTCCGGTTCATAAAGTTCCTCTAAATCTTACTCTTGAGCCGGTGGAACAGGCCGAACAGAGCGCCTGCCTGATGGTGCCGGTTCGGTCGGAACCGGGGAAAGCGACTGAACAATTTTGATCGCTTTGGCTATTTCTTCAGTGGTTGGAGAGGAAAGTTTTGGCTCCACACCAGCTGATTTTTCTTTTCTAGTTCTTTTAGCCGAAACTGACTCCTCAGAATCGGCTCTCCTTTGGCCCGAAGAAGTCTCGCCCTGGTCAGAGGGCACTCCTTCTGGTTCAGTTTGAACCGAACCAGGCTGGCCATCCGGTTCAGCAGACTTTTTGGCCTCCCTTTCCCTGAGCCTACCAACTCTATTTTCTAGGGTAGCTGCAGGAAAACTTTTACAAATCTGGCAGTCTGCATTGAGGTGGTCAAACCCCAGACAATAAACACAGGTGGTGTGGGGGTCAGCCTTGGCAAAGACTTCCCCACACACACTGCAGTGTTGAAACCCAGTGGGTCCGGTTTTTCTTTTGGGTTTCTCAGACATTGTGCCAGTCCTAACCAAACTTACCCTTTTATGGCAAACCGCCAGACAAGACCCACGTATCGGTCCCTAACCGTGACACGGGTCGTGGAAAAAAAACGTAATAAAATCCGTTTTTTTCAGAACCGATAAGAACCGATAACCACACTCTAAAAGTACAATTTAAGATTTTTTAACAACTTGATCAGTTCAAACCGAACCGATGAACCGTTTACAAGTTCCACACAGAATAGAGTAAAATATAACCTATCTAGTACTCACAAATACCACAGACAAAGACTGAACCGACAGGTTACAGTTTAAATTTGGTCGAAAGCCGAGAAAAGCGGTACTTTAACCGACAAATTGAACCGAGCAGAAGAAGAAATCTCCGGAGCGACTGTTCAGTGAGGCGGAGTAAAGAATCTGACGGTTTGAATTTAAACAGCAACAGACAGAGTCTCAACCGAGCTCGAGCTCAGCGTTCCATGCCTGGCATGGAAACTTAACTCTTTCATCTCCGGGGCAGTTCGAAGGTTGGGACTCAACTGCTACTGTCAGAATATAGCAAGACTTCATGTTGTTTGAACCTGAGCTTCCAAGCGGTAAGGAAGATCTGGCATCATGGATTGGTGCCGAGAGTTCTACCACCCAGGTGGATGGGAGGAGCCAACTTGAAGACCTTCCGGCAACATTTAAAGCGGCAAGGAACCTGCCAGTAAGTGTGGATTGAACAACATATCCACATCCCTAGAAACAATAGTTTTCTTTGCAAGGTAATTACATTTTGACTTCATAGTTTCCAATGATTTTCCTTTTTTTATATTTCTATTTTTCCCCTCCTACTGCCCCACAGAGCCGCTCCATCAGGAGTTGCCCATTAAGCCTGCCCCTACCAGTGTCTACCTTGCAACCTCCAGTCCCTTCATCTGGCCTCGGCAAACCCCCGGGCGGGGTCGGGGTCAGGCAACCCCCGAATCCTTCAAGTCTTGTCAGGGTCCTGGGGTGGCAGGCATGCACTGGCACTCGGGACCCGGCTTGCAGCTCTGTCTTTCCAGCTCTGAGGGGTGTTTTTCCCTGTTCTGTGAGGGACGCTGCCAGCCCCTGACGTCAAGGTGCAAGCACAGACGTCCGCAACGTCCTCCCCCTAGATGATGCAGCCCCTAGAGGTGATTGGTCTGCAGGCCTCAGCCCATGACCAATCAAACCCCCGAGGTGCAGATGCGCTGTCATGCCCCCAGCCTCCGCCAGAGGTCACTGCGTGCACGGGTTGAAATCCCACTCTCCCCCTGCAGAAGGCGAGCTGTCATCGGACGCTCAGCCATTCTCCCCCCTGCTCCCCGAGTCTGCTTCCGAACCTGGGTCGCCGGCGTGGTGCAACGTGTAGCGTCCAGTGCCTCAACCCTCAGTGCCACTGGGCCGGCACTGTTTCTACTGCTTTAAACGCAAAAAATGTTTACCTTAGATAACCAGGTATCACTGCTTATTTCCTTATTATACTGAGTTTGTTTATTTCCCATTGCCTCAGCCAAGTATGACATCCTGCATAAAGCAGGGGCTCCCATCCTAAGTTCCTGTTAATCAGTAATGGTCCTATGTTTTTTGTAATAAATATGCTACTGAAAAAAAGTATTGAGTTTGCCATATTTACTCCTCTCTGCTTTACTGTAAATACAAAACATTCCTTTTTATAAGGGTTCAGACAGCTCTCCCTGAAGGCTTGAAAAAAAGAGACTCAGTAAAGTACATATAGTCATATTTCATTGAAGGGGAAAAATATAGCTGATATACAAAAATATTGGTATTAAATATGTTTTGATCAGATACACCCTTTTCTTCTTGCCCAACTTCCACCTATTCCATTGTAGCACCATCTGCCTTCCTATATTAATTTTAGTGTCCCAGTTTCATTCATCCATAGCGCCTGGACCAAACTGAACCCCTAAAATCGTGACTGGATCAGGTGCTATCCTAATTCCATTTATATTTGAGCTATAATTTGATGTGTAATCTAGCCGTTGCCCGGTACATCTTGGAAGATTCAGTGTTGACCCTGATACTCTCCCAAAACTTTCACACAGGTTAATTACTTCTCTAACAGTTTTCATTTCTCACTATTATATTCATATCATCTGCATAAGCTAAAACCTTATGCAGATGGGCCTGTTCTGATATTTGTAAATGCAAGATTTGTGTCAGTATTAATTTTCCTTAATAATGGGTCAATAAAAAAATGTATAAGATAGGGCTGAGGGGGAAACCCTGCCTTACCCCTCTTTGTAGTCGTATCATAGAATGAGTATCAAAGAGTAAGGTAATTTCCCCAGTGCCCTGGCCAAATTTCCCCCATTCACTAAAAATACTACCAACAGCTTAATCTGGTTCAAGGTCAGTTGGCATTCATCTGTATTCCCCTCCCTTAGGTCGTGCCTGAAAATAGGCAGAATCTGCCTAGTGCACTTACCCGGTCAACAAAAGCTAAAATAAAATAAAAAACATTGGTTTATGCAATGACCTTAATTTTTCACTGTTTGTGTATGAACTCTATCTGTACACCCTGGAAGAGAGGAAGGAAGGAAGGGAGGGATATGATAAGAGACCTTTAAAATTACCAATCCAGCTGACCACCCTATTGCTAACACCCAGGCCCCTCAGCTTGCCTATCAGTCAGTCCCCTGAGTGGTACAGAGTCGAAGGCCTTGCTGAAATCCAAGTACAGAATATCCCCTGCTTTACCCTCGTCCACAGCCTTAGTCACCCAGTCATAAAAATCCACACGGTTGGTCTGACAAGTCCTTCCCTGTGTGAAGCCATGTTGCCTTTTGTCTGAGACAATTCTCCTCCAGAAATGCCATTATTTTTTCCTTCAGGATAGTCTCCAATAGTTTGCCCACAATTGACTTGAGACTAACCGGCCTGTAGTTCTCTGGATCATCCCAAGAGCCTCCTTTGCGGATGGGCACCACATGTGCCATCCTCCAATCCTGGGGCACATAACCTGAATGAATAGACATGTTGAAAACATCTGTCAGAGGCTCCGCCAGCACCTCCTCAAGTTCTCTCTCAGAACCCTCGGGTGTATCCCATCTGGTCCCAGTGCTTTATCCGTTCGCAGAGCCCTTAGACCCTCCAGTACCCTCTGTCTATTGATCTCCTCATCCACCATCCTTGCTGAATTAACATTCTGCACATTTCTCTGCCCATGATGTCTAGGTAATCACCTCTCCCTTGTCAAAACTGAACAGAAATATTCATTAAATACCTCTGCCTGGTCAACCCCCTTATCTACCCATTCCTCATCTGTCTTAAGTCTAGAGATCTGTTCCCTGCACTTCTTTCTCTCCCTGATGTACTTGAAGAACCCCTTTTCACCCGGCCTAATCCCTTGAGCAAGCCTTATTTCCTTATCAGCATTGGCAGCCCTTATCTACCCTTGCCACCTCCCTGGAACTCCTAATATAATCCTCCTTATCTACTTCCTTACTAGTCCTCTTATACTTTTTAAAAGCCTCCATTTTTCTCCTCACTCTCATCTGTACTTCCCTGGTCCACGAGGTTGACCTTTGATCCACTGTTGTTCGTCCTGGTTGGCACAGCACTGTCAGAATGCTGACATCCATGTTCAGAGATGGCTTGTGAAAGTTTGAACCGTCGATTCCGAATTAAGATCCAGTTGGCATTTTTTTTTTTTTAAACAAGTGATGACAAGTCAACTGAGACAATAAATGGCAATGACAGGTCTACTGAGAGTATAGAGAGAATACTGGATGGGCAACTATGCACAACCAGTGCATTCTACCACAGAGGGGTTCTGATTCCCTCTGATCTCAAGAGTGAAGCTCGACAGGTCCAGGGGAATCAGAACCACGAGGTGGCAGAAAACACTGATTGTGCATAAAGTTGCTTTTATAGTGTATAGTATTACTTGAAATGTGCACATGGCAATTATTTTACTTTCACAACGAAACTGACTTGTGCAGTCTCTAGAGGTTTCAGAATGCTGTTGTACATAGAAGGATACAATCTCATTCCATGACCTCTGAACTGTGGTATGAAAGCATTTTGAAAGGGATGGAATTCTATATAGAACAACGCTCTACTATACACTATAACATGTTTATTCTCTGTTGCCTTTTCATAAGCAGAAACATTTATTTCAGCGTGGTTGCCACCCAATCCCTAGCCTTCATCTTTTATAATGTATGGTCAAAAAAACACTGTTTGCATTCTATGTGTGAGAATTATGGAACTCTGGTGCATTCTTTTTTGTTATGCCACTGTTTGGAAGTTCTGAAGTGTGGTTAACAACTTTTAAAATTCTAAACAGTGCATAACAAAGCTGTGTGACTGCTGATTATGGTGGTTAACAGGCACTTACCATACATTATAACACGTTTATTCTCGGTTGCCTTGTCATAAGCAGAAATATTTATTTCGGCAAATGTACTCACACTGTACTGCATAAAAAGAAGATATTAGGGCATCCAGGAAATAGAGAATACTGGATGGGCAACTATGCACAACCAGTGTGTTCTGCCTCAGAGGGGTTCTGATTCCCTTTGACCTTGAGAGTGAAGCTTGAGAGGTCCATGGAATCAGAACCCATGTTGTAAACCTACGATGTTCATAATGCCCATCCTATATTTTTTTATAGTGTATAGTACTGTGTGAAATGTGCTGTACTATTTTGATTGGATTCTTTTAAGAGACTGTGCATCAGCAAAAGCCAAAAAATGAAAATTACATACTTACCATAATTGTTGCTCTTCCATAATATTTTCACCAGTGATTTACACTGAGGGATCTGGGAACAGAGGCACTAGGACCCTGCAAGAGCAAATGTTTTTGTAGGAGGGAGCTGCATTGGGTACTGATGGCACCTTTGCACCCCATGCAGTCCTGCATGCGCCAGCCAATAACTGTTACTGGCTCTCTCATGAACCTCAGTTCTGTTCGCCAGGAGAGGAACAAAGTGGAGAGGAAATAAAAGACAGGACTAGATACTTTCTAGCCCAAAGGGATAAGGGAAGGATATAGGAAATAAAATCAACAACAAAATAAAACCAAACTAAGAACTGGGCCTCCTAGCTGGCACAAGGGTAGTTTAGCTTAGAAGAGCAAGAGCCTGGTATCACTAGCCAGACAGGAGGACAAGGAGGACAGTTATAAGGAAAAAAGAGGGGGAACTAAGATGGCAGAACAGCGGCAGCTGCGTTCCTAAGCTCCATCCAGCCCCAAGAGAATTAAAGAGTCTTATGTTTTGTATGGATCTAGACTGTGTTGTATTTAAGATTGTTTCTGTAATATTTGTATTACATGATGGTTTAGTGTATTGTCAAACTAATCTTAAACAGGACAACTTTGATAAACAGGGCCTATCTGGTCCTAAAAGTTATCTTCCTGTCAAAAAATAAAGCTTTTATCTATCTATCTTACAGCATTTCTTCACAGCCTGCTACCCCAAATATCTGCAGATTTTAAGGTTCTTGCTATGTTAAAACATTAAAAGACCGCAAATTTGACAGTATACCCAAAAGTAAAATTCAGAATGGCAGATGAGTTTGTCTGTTCCTGGTTGGTGCCGCTGAATCAGTGGATTCACCTGGCTAGCCAGAACCCAGAGCGTAGAGGCAGGGGAGCAAGTGGCAGTAGGAGAGCTCCTAGTTGCCTATCCAGCCTGACGGCTACAGATACAGTGACCTCCCAGCCTGCAGTGAAGCCCAAACAAACTTCAGCTATGTTGCAGCAGTCACAAGCTGTGGGGGTGAAGAAACATACTCACTGCAAAATCAATCTTCCCCTTTACAAAGTAAACACTAAACTCTAGATTCTCTAAGTCATAGAAAGTCATAGACTGATCTCATGGAATGGAAAATGTGATAGGAGATTTGGTGCTTTGAATCAGAAATCAGAACAGGAAGAAATACCACAACTGAAAATAAAGGGGGACGCTGAGGAGAAAAAAAACTTGACAAGCGTATTATTGAACAAGAAAAGAAGGATAATATAAAGTGCAGGTCTGCAGGCTACACTACAGGAGGTTAAAGTGGAAAATCATAATGTCTCACAAAAGTTAGAAGCTAATGAAAATCAACTACGATATCAAAGTAGAAGATTGGTGGGAATTCCTGATTCCTTTTAATACTGATTTTACCAGTACTATAGATCTAGTGAAAGAAATTCTTGTCTACGTTTAAACTCTCCCTTGACAATTCACCACTATTGTCCCGTGTTTTCAGAGTACCTAAAAGGAACCAGGAAACAAACACAGCAATGAAAAATGAAAACTACATTCTTACTGTAATTCTTTATCTTCTTGGACAAGTGTTCACCACTTATTCACACTTCTGGGTTCTAGCCGGAGGCACTAGACCCCAAGGGAGCCAAAATTCTTCAGGGCCGGTGTTGGGATAGGACCGCGCATGTGCAGCGCCACAAGACTGGTTTGCACCATATAGACAATCTCGGGGTCGAACCACCAACCACCTCAGTACCTTTTTGACTGAGTAGGTGCAGCATAAATTAAGTAGATAAACACCTAACTTAAGAACAGCATACGACAGCCCTTCTGACCCATGTCAGAAGGATCAAATCAAGCAATGTCTTCACAGCCCAAACCAACAGAGGGAGTGAAGACCAGAAACAGACTGAGTGAGCCCATGGGATTGTGGATGGGCATGTGAATAAATGGTGAAGACTTGTCCAAGAAGATCAAGAATTATGGTAAGTACGTAATTTTCATATCTTCCTGGACCCTAAGTCTTTACCATTTATTCACACTTCTACATTAGAGTACACAGCATTCAAGAAGTCAGTACCCAGTCCAGGACTCATTTAAAAACTTTATTTTATTATAAAGTACTAGATGCAAAATTTCTGGCTTCACAGACACCATTATAGTAACAGGTAGGCTACAAAACTCTTGCGTTTTTCCCGGTCACCCACTAGGCTTCATCAGAGATAGCTCACTGAAAAATCCACAGTGTATAAACACAAATACAACCTTGTGCTCATGTGACCAAACATGAAAATTCAATTAATTGCATGATTAAAACTTTTGTAGCTACATTTCTTGAAGCAGAGATCCTTAAATCCTGACATTTGATTTTATCAGAAACGGCCACATATTATTACTGGTGACCTAAAAAGGAAAATAGACAGTGTTTTGGAGGAGGGTTTGATATGTGGGTACATTACTGAATCCCAACATCGGGGCCAAGTTTGTCCCATAACTTGTAGTCCCAACCATTTACTGTCTGCCCAAAGTGCATAAGGACCCACTGAACCTTCCTGGCCGTCCTATTATCTCGGGGCCTCAGAGCCCTTATCTCATTTCATAGATGTACATTTGCAGCCAATAGTACAGAACCTGCCTTCTTATTTTAAATAGTCTACTCATATTATTAACATCACTGAGGAACTAGAAGAAAAAATTACTCACCTTAGTAATTATGTTTCTTCTAATGGAGTCTTGCTGCATTCTGACAATTGCAGTAATTCCCAATCTTTGAACTGCCCTGGAGAACAGAGAGTTAACTTTCTATACAGGGCATAGAATGCTGAGCTCAAGCTCGGTTGAAGTCTCTGTCTGGAGTGTTTCAAACCTAAACCATCAGATTCTTACGAGCCCAACCAACTAAAAATTCTATGTGGAAATTGTAAAAATTCCTACTAGCCAACTGGCTGAAAAAGTTTTGGATTCCCAGGGAAGACTCAAGTCAGGAAACCCAAAAACCAGTCTACTACAAATAACAATAATAAATGAGCACCCAAACAAAAAGGAGGAGGGTGCAACCAAAAAACACCCCTGGGGTGCAACACTGCCCTTGCCCACCCACTTCCCAAAAACAGGTTCTGAGAGGGGAGGCAGGGAGGGAGGGAGGGAGGTCAGAATACAGCAAGACTCCATTGGAAGAAACATAATTACTAAGGTGAGTAATTTTTTTCTTCAAACAACATGAAGTCTTGCTGTATTCTCACAATTGCAGACTACCAAGCAGTACCTCTAAGGAGCAGGGACAGAACCCATTTTGGGAATAGGCTCTGAAGTACTGCTGTGCCAAACCGAGCATCACTCCTAGCCTGGATATCCAGTGAGTAATGCTTGGTAAAGGTAAGGACTATTTTCCAGGTGGCTGCTTGACAAATTTCTAAGAGAGGAATATCCCTGGCAGCAGCCAGGGAAGCAGCTGTACCTCTTGTGGAATGAGCCCTCAGGCCTGAGGGTGGAGTTTTCCCCAGTTTTTCATAGCAGAACTGTATACAAGACACAATCCACCTGGCAATAGATCTTTAGGTGGCAGGTTTGCCCTTTCCCACTTCTCCATAAGTGAGGAACAACTGGAGGGAGTCAAACCTGTGACCCTTGGTACGCTCTATGTAGTAACTAAGGGCTCTTTAGACATCTAAACTGTGTAGCCTCCTCTCTCCTGAGGAAGAATGATCAGTGAAGAAAACAGGAAGAGACACAGACTGGTTTAAATGGAAGTCTGAAACCACTTCGGGCAAGAACCTTCTATTGGTTCTAAGGACCACTTTATCCCTGTGAAAGGAGATAAAATCAGGTTCCACTGACAGGGCTTGCAATTCACTGATACGCCTGGCAGAGATAATGGTTATCAGGAACACAGTTTTCCAAGTCAAGTACTTAAGCTCTGCTGAAGACATAGGCTCAAAGGGGGGTTGCATAAGTTGAGCAATGCAAACATTCAAATCCCAGGCAGGGTCAGACTGCGGTACAGAGGGCCCACCTGGAAAGAGGATACAAGGGCCCAGCTGGAAAATCAATAGAGGAGGGCCCAGGGTGACATAGTCATATAAATATTCCACTTCAATCTGATACACTAGCTCTCTGTTTGCATCTTACATTTATCAACAGTGTCCCAGATACCCATTTAATTAGAAAAAAGATGATAAATGCAAACGTTTTCAGAGTTCAGAAGGTAACCACTTACCCCACCTGGAAATTTCCAGGTATCCAGGTGGGCCAGTCCGACCCTGATTCCAGGCAGGGGCAGGGTCTTTAAAAGGAGGATTGGTGTGACGCAATCCTTTAAAAAATTTACAGAACATGATGGGAAGACAGTGAGGAAGACTTCCGCACAGACAAAAACACAGAAACAGCTTACAAGTGTACCTTGAGAGTAGCTGGTCTGAGGCCTAGGCCATTAAGATGGACCATATAATCCAGAAGAAAAAATTACTCACCTTAGTAATGTTGTTTCTTCTAATGGAGTCTTGCTATATTCTGACAGTAGCAGTGAGTCCCAACCTTCGAACTGCCCCGGAGATGAAAGAGTTAACTTTCCATGCCAGGCTTGGAACGCTGAGCTCGAGCTCGGTTGAGACTCTGTCAGTTGTTCTTCAAACTCAAACCGTCAGTTCTTTACGAGCTAAACTCACTAAGGTCCTGTGTGGAAGCTGTAAACCTACACTAGCCAACTGGCTATTAAACATAAAAACATTTTTTGGTCCCAAAACAAAGACTCAAGTCAGGAGACCCAAAAAATGAAAAACACAACACCAACTCACCCCAAGAAAGAAGGGGTGAAAACAAAAAGGTGGACACCTACTAAGTGCCAACACTGCACTGCCCACCCACATCCCAAAAACAGAGGTTCTGAGAGGAGCAGGCAGGGGGGGAGGTCAGAATATAGCAAGACTCCATTAGAAGAAACAACATTACTAAGGTGAGTAATTTTTTCTTCAAACAACATGAAGTCTTGCTATATTCTGACAGTAGCAGACTACAAAGCAGTACCTCCATGGAGAAGGGACAGAACCTACTTAGGAAATAGACTCTGAAGCACAGCTGTGCCAAACTGAGCATCACTCCTAGCCTGGATGTCCGGGGTAATGCTTGGTAAAAGTGTGAACTGTTTTCCAGGTAGCTGCTTGGACGTATCTCAGAATAGGGATGTCCTGGCAGCAGCCAGGAAGCAGCTGTACCTCTGGTAGAGTGAGCCCTCAGGCCTGAGGGAGGAACCTTACCCAGTTTTTCATAGCAAAACTGGATACAAGAGACAATCCACCTGGCAATGGATCTTTTAGTGGCAGGTTTCCCTTTACCAACCTCACCATAAGTGAGGAACAGTTGGAGGGAGTCAAACCTGTGACCCTTGGTAAGCTCTATGTAGTAACTAAGGTCTTTTTCACATCTAAACAGTACAGCCTCCTCTCGCCAGAGGAGGAATGGTCAGTGAAGTACACTGGAAGAGACATAGATTGATTAAAGTGGAAATCTGAAACCACCTTAGGCAAGAACTTCCTGTTAGTCCTGAGGACCACCTTATCTCTATGAAAGGAGATAAAATCAGGCTTCACTGACAAAGCTTGTAATTCACTTATGCGTCTGGCGAAGTGATGGCTACCAGAAACACAGTCTTCCAAGTCAAGTACTTAAGCTCTGCTGAAGACAAAGGCTCAAAAGGGGGTTGCATAAGCTGAGCAATGCAAACATTAAGGTCCCAGGCAGGGGCAGGGTCCCTGAATGGAGGGTTGGTGTGAAGCAATCCCTTGAAAAACTTGGAGAATACAGGGTGAGCTGAAAGAGAAGAGGGCTTACCTGCTGAAAAAAAAGCAGACACAGCTGCCAGATGCACTTTCAGTGTAGCTGGTCTCAGCCCCAAGCTATTTAAGTGGACCATATAATCAAGGACTGTGGGCAAATCAGCAGATTCTGGAGAAATATGCTTCCCAGAGCACCATGTGGAAAATCTTTTCCATTTGGAATTATAAGTAGCCCTGGTGGAAGGTTTTCTAAAAGGCTTCAGGATATCCATTACACATTGGGAGAGGTGTAAATTAGCAAACTCTAACTCTTCAAGAGCCAGGCCTTGAGATTGAGAGATTTGAGGTTCGGGTACCAAACCCTCCCCTGAGCACAGGTTAACAGGTTGTAATTCCTGGGAAGACACAGGGGAAGATGGACTGCTAAGGACAGTAGGAGTGGATACCAGGGCTGTCTGGCCCAGTCTGGAGCAATCAGAATCATCTTGCAGGGTTGAGATCTGATTTTGACTAGCACTTTGAACAGGAGAGGGAAGGGGAAAGCATACAGGAACTTCCCTTCCCAATTGAGAACTAAGGCATCCAGGGGATTGAGCCCAACACTGGGGGTCTGCAACAAAAAAGGGGAAGTTGGTGATTGTCTGAGGCTGCAAAAAGATCTATCTGTGGGGTGCCCCATCTGGAGAATATCACTTCCAAAACCAGGGGATCCAGTGACCATTCGTGATGGCCCTGGAAAATCCTGCTGAGAGCATCTGCCAGGACATTGTCCTTGCCTGGGAGGTGAACTGCCGTGAGGGAGGTGTTCAGGGGGTAAGCCAGAGACCACAGCTTCATTGCTTCGGTGCACAAGACCGTAGACCGAGTGCCTCCTGCTTGTTGATGTACCACATTGTGGTGGTGTTGTCTGTTCTGACCTGTACAACTTTGTTCTGAACAGATTTGGAAAAAGCTTGAAGTGCTAGAAATACTGCTCTGAGTTCCAATAGATTGATGTGGAGCAGAGATTCCTGAGGGGACCACAACCTCTGGGTGGTGAGGCCGCCCATGTGAGCCCCCCACCCCAAGAGGGAGGCATCTGTAGTAAGGATTAAAGAGTGAGACTGAGTGACAAAGGGAACCCCTTGCCTCAGATTGTTCTGATCCTGCCACCACTGTAGGGCCTGGATCAGGGTTCGAGTTACTGGGATCAATTTGGTCAGAGGGTCCTTCCTTTGAGACCAAAAGGCTCTCAAATGGAACTGAATGTCCCTCATCTGAAATCTTGCTCCCTGCACTACTGCTGTAGAAGCAGCCATGTCCCCAGGAGCTGTAGAAAATGCCTTGCCGGTCGAGACACCTGCAGGGTGAATGAGGAGGCCAGAGAGACCAGGGTCCTTGCCCTGTCCAGGGGAAGGAAGGCTCTGGCCTTCTCTGTGTCTAGCTCTGCACCTATGAAGGTGAGGAGCTGGACAGGCTTTAGAACTGACTTTGGAAGATTTAGAAGGAAACCCAAAGAAGTGAGCAGTTGCTGAGTTATCTGTAAGTGTAACTTGACTTGGTCTGGGGACTGGCCTACTATGAGCCAGTCGTCCAGGTAAGGGAAGATGGCAATCTTCTGCCTTCTTAGAGAAGTAACTACCACTGCCAGGCATTTTGTGAATACCCTTGGAGCAGAGGTGAGGCCAAAGGGCATTGCTCTGAACTGGTAATGGCCTGAGGGCAGCTCAAACCTGAGGTACTTTCGATGGGAGCTTCTGACTAGAATATGGAAGTAGGCATCCTTGAGGTCCAGGGACACTAGCCAGTCCCCTGGCCTTAGAGAGGGTAGAATAATTCCCAGAGTCACCATTTTGAATTTTGGTTTTAAAAGGTGCTTGTTTAAGTATCTAAGATCCAGGATGGGCCGCCATTCTCCTGTCTTTTTTGGCGTAAGGAAGTACCTGGAGTACAACCCTTTGTCCTGGTGTAGGGGTGGAACCCTTTCCACAGATCTAAGAGCTAGGAGGGAAGAGACCTCTGCCTCTAACACAAGTGCCTCTGATGGATTTGCAGGTGGAAAGGATCTGGTTCTCATCTTTGGAAACTTTTTGAAGCTGAGAACCAGTCCCTGGCTTACTACTTCTAGGACCCATTTGTCTGATGTCAGAGACTCCCAGTCCTGGACAAAGTAAGCCAGCCTGCCCCCTACAGGTAGCTGAAAATCGGCCCTGGCAACCCCATCAGGGTGCCTGTTTGGCAGGGGCTTTGGGCTGAGGGGTGGAAGCAGGCCTGCTTGTACCCCGTCCGCCTCTCCCTCTAAAGAAACCCCTCTGGGCATAAGAGAAGAGGAGGCCTGGGCTTGGTAAAGGCCTATGAAAAGGCCTGCCCCTGCCCCTGGGAAGCTGCCTTTGAGGAGTGGCCTGCCTTTCCTTGGCCTGTGCACTCCTATAGGTGGTCCTATACTCATCCATTTTCTTCATGTAATTCTCTGTTTGCTCCCCAAACAGAGAATTACCCTCAACAGGAAAATCCATGGCCTTAGTCTGGGTATCCTATGACAGGCTAGTACATCTGAGCCAAGCCATTCTTCGAAGTGCCACAGATGTAGCCATGACTCTAGATGACACATCATTGGAGTCTACTGCAGCATGGAATTGCACCTTGGATGCCTCAATTCCATCAGCAGCCACCTGCTCCAGCTCCTTGGCAAGCTGGCCAGGGACCTGTTTTGCTAGGGCCATAACAGTGTCCCATCTGGATTTTTGATACCTAGCAGTATAGGCCATATAATTGGCCTGTCTGAGTCCCAAGGATGCTGCCATGTACTGTTTCTTTGCCATGGCATCAATCCTCCTGGAGTCCTTGTCAGGGGGGTGTGAAGCCAAGGGAATGTTTGCCTTATCACAGGCTGCAGCCTGCACTACCCCAACATGGCTGCATTGTTGTGTAAGGAACTCCGTGTCAGAGCCTGACAATGTATACCTCTTGTCCATTCTTTTATCCACAGGAGGTATAGTGTTAGGAGTCTTTAAAATCTTAAATGTCTGTTTCCCAAAAGATTTGTGCAATTGAATAGACAGTCTCCTAGACTCTGGGATATCCATCATTTCCACATAGTCAGGCTCCTCCTGGTCATCCACAGCTTCTTCTATAGGAAGCTGGAGGGTTTCAGCCACTTTTTTATAAAACATGAAATGGGAGGGGGACTCAGAAAGCCTAGGAGGAGACACTCCTGAAGGTCTGTCTGGGGAGATGTCCAGGTCAATGGGCACATCCAGACTTTCAAATCCACATTCACTTTCCTCATACTCTTCTTCCACCTCCTCCGGTTCATAAAATTCCTCTAAATCATACTCTTGAACCAGTAGAACCGGCCGAACCGAGCGCCTGCCTGATGGTGCCGGTTCGGTCGGAACTGGGGAAAGCGACTGAACAATTTTGATCGCTTTGGCTATTTCTTCAGCGGTTGGAGAGGAAAGTTTTGGCTCCACACCAGCTGATTTTTCTTTTCTAGTTCTTTTATCCAGAACCGACTCCTCAGAATCGGTTCTCCTTTAGCCCGAAGAAGTCTCGCCCTAGTCAGAAGGCACTCCTTCTGGTTCGGTTTGAACCGAACCAGGCTGGCCATCCGGTTCAGCGGACTTTTTGGCCTCCCTTTCCCTGAGCCTACCAGCTCTCTTTTCTAGGGTAGCTACAGGGAAACTTTTGCAAATCTGGCAGTCTGCATTGAGGTGGTCAAACCTCAGACAATAAACACAGGTGGTGTGGGGGTCAGCCTTGGCAAAGACTTCCCCACACAAACTGCAGTGTTGAAACCCAGTGGGTCCGGTTTTTCTTTTGGGTTTCTCAGACATAGTGCCAGTCCTAACCAAACTTACCCCTTTCATGGCAATCCGCCAGGCAAGACCCTCTTATCGGTTCCCAACCATGTCACGGGTCGTGGAAAAAACCGTAACAAAATCCGTTTTTTTTTAGAACCGATAAGAACCGGTAACCACACTCTAAAAGCACAATTTAAGATTTTTTAAACAACTTGATTGGTTCAAACCGAACCGATAAACCATTTACAAGTTCCACACAGAATAGAATAAAATAAAACCGATCTAGTACTCACGATTACCACAGACAGAGACTGAACCGACAGGTTACGGTTTAAATTCGGCCAAAAACCGAGAAAATCAGTACTTTAACCGACAAATTGAACCGAGCAGGAGGAGAAATCTCCGGAGTGACTGTTCAGTGAGGCGGAGTAAAGAATCTGACGGTTTGAGTTTGAAGAACAACAGACAGAGTCTCAACCGAGCTCGAGCTCAGCATTCCATGCCTGGCATGGAAAGTTAACTCTTTCATCTCTGGGGCAGTTCGAAGGTTGGACTCACTGCTACTGCCAGAATATAGCAAGACTTCATGTTGTTTGAACCGTAGGCAATCCAGTAGTGTCTGGAGAAAAATGCTTCTTAAAACACCAAATGCTGAATCTTTTCCATTTGGAGTTATAAGTCTTTCTGGTGGAGGGCTTTCGAGAAGCCTTGAGAATATCCAGAACCCCTTGGGAACGATGCAGATCTGCAAACTCTAACTCTTCAAGAGCCATGCCTTGAGATTGAGAGACTGAAGATTGGGGTACCAAATCCTTCCCTGAGAGGATGTTAACAGGTTGTAAATCCTGGGAAGAGACAGGGGAAGATGGACTGCTAGGGACAGCAACAGGGGGTACCAGGGCTGTCTGGCCCAATGTGGAGCAATCAGAATTACCTTGCAAGGTTGAGACCTTATTTTGACCAGAACTTTGAACAGGAGTGGGAAGGGGGGAAAGGCATACAGAAACTTCCCTTCCCAATTCAGAATTAGGGCGTCTAGAGGGACTGAGCACAAGACTGGAGGTCTGCAACAAAAGAGAGGGAGTTGGTGATTGTCTGGGGCTGCAAAGAGATCTATCTCTGGAGTGCCCCACCTTGAAAAAATCACTTTCAACACCTGAGGGTCCAGGGACCATTCGTGATGGCCCTGAGAGATCCTGCTCAGTGCATCTGCTAGCACATTGTCCTTCCCTGGAAGGTGAACTGCTACCAGAGAGGTTTGCAGGGAATAAGCCAGGGACTACAACTTCATGGCTTCTGTGCACAAGGCCGTGGACCAAGTGCCTCTCTGCTTGTTGATGTACCACATG
Source organism: Neoceratodus forsteri (assembly GCA_016271365.2). NCBI lineage: Eukaryota > Metazoa > Chordata > Ceratodontiformes > Ceratodontidae > Neoceratodus > Neoceratodus forsteri. The sequence continues at coordinate 705,270,475 of CM028131.1, read as the reverse complement.
GTGGTGGTGTTGTCTGTTCTGACTTGAACCACCTTGTACTGTACTGACTGAGAGGAAAGCTTTTAGGGTCAGAAAAACTGCCTTGAGCTCTAGGAGACTGATGTGGAGAAGGGATTCTTGGGGGGACCACAGCCCCTGGGCAGTGAGGGACCCCAGATGGGCTCCCCAGCCCAGAAGAGAAGCATCTGTGGTAAGGACCACTGAACAAGGCTGAGTAACAAAAGGAACACCTTGTCTTAAATTGTCCTGATCCTGCCACCACTGGAGGGCTTGGATCAAGATCAGAGTCACTGGGATCAGTTTGGTAAGGGAATCCTTCCTCTGAGACCAAAAAGCTCTCAGGTGGAACTGAATATCCCTCATCTGGAATCTTGCCACTTGGACCACTGCTGTTGAAGCTGCCATGTGGCCCAAGAGCTGGAGGAAATGCCTTGCTGGCCAAGATACCTGAAGGCTGAAAGAAGAAGCTAGTTCCATAAGAACCCTTGCCTTTTCTAGAGGAAGAATGGCTCTTGCACTGAGTGTGTCCAGTTCTGCCCCTATAAAGGTAAGAAACTGGACTGATTCGAGAACTGACTGGGGAAGGTTGAGAAGAAATCCTAGAGAAGTGAGCACTTGCTGGGTCACTTGCAGGTGAGACTTGACTTGGTCTTGAGATTGACCCACTATTAGCCAATCGTCCAGATATGGAAAAATGGAAATCTTTTGCCTTCTTAGAAAGGCAACTACTACTGCCAGGCACTTTGTGAAAACCCTTGGGGCTGAGGTTAGGCCAAAGGGCATTGCTCTGAACTGATAATGGCCTGAGGGCGACTCGAACCTGAGGTACTTTCTGTGGGAGCACCTGACGGGAATGTGAAAGTAGGCATCTTTGAGGTCCAGGGAGTCAAGCCAGTCCCCTGGCCTTAGAGAGGGAAGGATTATTCCCAGAGTTACCATCTTGAACTTTGGTTTTAAGAGATGTTTGTTTAGATATCTTAGGTCTAGGATGGGTCGTCACTCCCCCATCTTTTTGGGGGTCAGGAAGTACCTGGAGTACAGTCCTTTGCCCCGGTATAGGGTAGGTACTCTCTCTATGGCTCTTAAAGCTAGGAGAGAAGAAACCTCTGCCTCTAGGGCAAGGGTTTCCGAGAGATTTGAGGGTGGAAAAGATCTGGCTTTCATCTTTGGAAATTTTTTGAAGCTGAGAACCAGTCCCTGGCTTAGTACTTCCAGGACCCACTTGTCTGATGTAACAGACATCCAGTCCTGCACAAAGTAAGCCAGCCTGCCCCCTACTGGAATAGGAGAGTTGACCCGAGCAGGCCCATCAGGGTGTCTGCTTGGCAGGGGCTTTAGGCTGAGGAGTGGATGCAGCCCTGCTCATCCCCCTTCTGCCTCCTCATCCATTTTCTTCATGTAATTCTCTGTCTGCTCCCCAAACAGAGAATTACCCACTATAGGAAAATCCATGGCCTTAGCCTGGGTGTCCTGCAAGAGGCTAGTATATCTGAGCCAAGCCATCCTCCAAAGAGTCACAAATGTAGCCATGACTCTTGATGACACATCATTAGAGTCCAAAGCAGCATGAAACTGAACCTTAGATGCCTCAATCCTATCTGCAGCCACCGCCTCCAGCTCCTTGGCTAGCTGGGGGGAGGCCTGTTTAGCCAGTGCCAGTACAGTGTCCCACCTGGACTTCTGGTACCTGGCTGTATAGGCCATGTAATTCGCCTGCCTGAGTCCCAAAGAAGATGACATGTACTGCTTCGTTGAGATGGCATCAATCTTCCTGGAGTCCTTGCCTGGGGGTTGTGAAGCCAAGGGAATATTTGCCTTGTCACAGGCAGCATCCTGCAGTACCCCAACATGGCTGCATTGCTGATATAAGAACTCTGTGTCTGAGCCTGAAAGTGTATACCTCTTGTCCATTCTTCTATCCACAGAAGGTACAGTGTTAGGAGACTTTAGGATTTTTTTGTGTCCATTTCCCAAAAGATTTGTGGAGGGGAATAGACAGTCTCCTGGACTCTGGGATGACCATCATCTCTACATAATCAGGCTCCACTTGATCTTCCACAGCTTCCTCCATAGGAAGCTGGAGGATTTCAGCCACCTTTCTGTAGAACATAAAGTGAGAAGGGGACTCAGAAAGCCTAGGAGGGGAAACACCTGAAGGTCTGTCTGGGGAGATGTCTGGTTTCACAGGCACATCCAGACCCTCACTTACATCATCATCCTCAAATTCCCCCCTTCCTCTTCAAATTCCGGTTCATAAAATTCTTCAATGGTATAATCTTGAACCGGGGGAACCAACTGAACTGAACCTCTGCCAGAAGGAGCCGGATCGGTAGGAACCGGACATAGCAATTCCACATCTAAAACGCTCTGGCTATCTCTTTGGCGGTTGGAACATGAACCTCTGGATCCGAACCGGTCGATTTGTCTTTGCGTTTTCTTTTTGTCGGAACCGATCCCTCGGAATCAGCTCTCCTTCCACCTGAAGAAGTATTGCCCTAGTCAGAGGGCACTCCTGGTTTGGTCAAAAACCGAACTGGGCTGGCCATCTGGGTCAGCGGACTTCTCGTCCTCCTTTTCCCTCAGTCTACCTAATCTCTTCTCAAGGGTAGATTTGGGAAGGTTTTTACATATTTGGCAGTCTGAATCGAGGTGGTCAAACCCCAGACAATAAACACAGGTGGTGTGGGGATCGGCCTTAGCAAAGACCTCCTCACACTCACTGCAGTGTTGAAACCCAGTGGGCCCGTTTTTTCTTGGGTTTCTCAGACATGGCCAATCTAATCAACTTACCCTTTTTATGGCAACTGCCAGGCAAGACTCCCTTATCGGTTCCTAACCGTGTCACGGGTATTGGAAAAAAACGCACTAAAACATGTTTTTTTTAAGGATCGATAAGAACCAGTAACCACACACTAAGTAAAACACACAAAACACAATATTTCACTATCAAATGGCTGGTTCAGCCGAACCGAGATGCACTTTTACAAGTTCCACACAGGAAAAAAAAAAAAGAATAATTCCTATCTAGTACTCACAGCACTACAGACAGAGACTGAACCAACTATGCGGATACTTTTTCGGTTAAAAAAACGAAGAAAACTGAAACTTTAACCGACTTTCGAACCGAGCTGAAGGAGAAATCTCCGGAGTGACCGTTCAGTGAGGCGAAGTAAAGAATCTAACAGTTTAGGTTTGAAATACTCCAGACAGAGACTTCAACCGAGCTCGAGCTCAGCATTCTATGCCCTGCATAGAAAGTTAACTCTTTGTTCTCTGGGGCAGTTCAAAGGTTGGGAATCACTGCAATTGTCAGAATACAGCAAGACTTCATGTTGTTTGAAATTGCTGATGATTAGGGCTGTAATTATTTCCCGAGGGTCCAGAATTTCATGATTACCATGAAATTAGCAAATGTGATCAATACCGTAAACTTGGTAGTCCCCCCCCATGAAAATCGTGTGGTGGCACTTTGCAAGCATGGAACAAACATGGACCACACTGAGCACACACTGCTCTAATTGCTGCACAACATGTTCTTATAGGTGAGCAATTACCTTGAAGGGACGAATACCAGGAGTCGCGGTACAGGCAGACAGACAGGCAGTAGTGAGGAGGGAAGCATTATATCACTCGGGATGCACCCGGTAAGGGAATGGTGAGGCTGGAGTTTACACAGAGCCAGAAAGTAGAGGAGAGAGAAAAAATCCACAGGCAATCAATCCTAAGAGGCACGGGTGACAGGAGTCGGGGTAGAATCAGACAATACTTAGGAGGGAAGGTAGAAGGACTACAGCCAGGTATCATAACAATGTGCAAATATAACTAAATAGCTATACAGTATATTTGCATAAATGTCAGTTAAAGTCGTTCGTCATACAAAAAATTCTCCAAGCCTCGCACCAACTTAGTTGCACTTCACTGGACTCGAAATTTCAAGAAGTTCGCAATCGCCGGTCAAACTCACTGGCTTTCGTGCTTCAGACTTTTTTTAATTATTTGGGGACTATTTTTATGAAATATGAAATAAATTAAATGTGCAATTTCTACCATGCTGTTCCATGAAAAAAGCAATTTTTCAACGTGAACTGACAGTGGAATTCACCATTTTTTTCTGTGAAATAATTACAGTCCTACTGATGACTGGTTATTTGCAACACTAGATGTTGAGGCGTTGTATACCAATGTTCCACATAAAGGTGGCCTAGAAGCATTGGAGCATTATTTGAATGAACTAATACTTCCACATGAGGTCCCCACTGAGTATTTGCTCAATTTGGCTGAACTAGTACTTGGATCTAACATATTTCTTTTTCAGGGCTGTTACTATAAACAAGTAAAGGGAACTGCAATGGGGCCACTATGGCCCCCCCCAATTATGCCAATATATACAGTATATATATATATATATATATATATATATATATATATATATATGTGTGTGTGTGTGTGTGTGTGAAAGGGACTAGATCAGAAATGACACCACAAATCCATATTTTCAATATCTGGATTTGTGGCGTCATTTTATTGATGACATCATAATTGTCTGGAAAGGGTCACATGAAATGTTTACAGAGTTTGTTAGTTGGCTTCATACTACTGATAAAAATTTACGTTTTAAAGCAGTAGTCAGTGAGGAAGAGGTAAATTTTCTTGACCTGAGGATTTTTAAATTGGGGGGAAAAGATGGCAAAACCTACATCTTTTTTGAGATTGATGAATTGGTCACATTTCTCCATTCCAGCTACTTCCAGCAAGAGATGTCTGGCACACCCACTAGATCAGAGATAGACATGGTGAAAAATTTGAAGATGGACTTGTGAATGGTGATGCGAGAACAATCTGTTGCTGCAAAGTTAATGTTTATGTTCTAATTTTCTGCATTATGGCTGATTATTTTTATTTTAGTATAATAAGTTTTGGGCGATTATACACAAGAAGGTGGGACGTATAATACTGTGAAAATATAGGTTTGAAAACACGAAATAATTGCAGTTACTAGACTGTGAGGCTTTGATAAGAGATTTTATTTCAAGTTTCCCTCCCTCTGTCATGGTCCTGACATTACCTCATATGTTTGTATATTTCTGAGCTGAGCCTCACTGAGACGCTGATTGGTTTGAAGCAATGTAAACTGTAGTGGGCTCTTTTCTGCATGTATAAGGATTGAAAATGCACATAAAATGTTGTAAACATATGATAAAATCCTGAAAACAAAAAAAGACAATGTAGCAGCCCTGAGCATATGGCTCTGCAGAAGCAAAAACGAGAAAATCCAACCAATAAGATGGCAAAATGTACCAAAAATTATACTGGACTCACAGAAACATAGACTTTGATGGCAGATAAGGACCGCTTGGCCCACCTAGTCTCACAAAAAGGGTCAACTCCATGCTACCAGACAAAAACAGAGTGAACTTGAAAGTAAACTCATCTCTCTCTTTTCCCCCAGCAGAAGAAGAAAAGTAAGGGCTAAGAATGTTGGGATTACAGGACTGGGCAATCCCAGGGAGTCGAGATAAGATCCTCTCCTATCGCATCCCCAGGGGTAGTGGGCCAAGGCCCAAAGCATAGGGAGAAATAAGAAAAGGTAAACCAGTCAAGAAAATCTAACATAGAGAAGAGGTAGAATAAGACCCGCTTCTCCCTGCAACCACAGGGGTCTACCCTGTGTGGAAGCCAGTGTATTACTCCAAAGTAAGGTGCATTGCACTCCTCCACACAGAGACCATCTGTTCAGTGGATTTAGACTGGATAGTGCCCAGGGCACATGTTGCATTTAGCATCTAACAGGGATATACCCTAGGTGGGCTATACCCCAGGCAAGAAGGAGGAGGACAAGAAAGTAAAATGGAGGGAAGGGGCTATCTACCTACTCCACAAAAAACACACATTTTTAAATGTATTCATTTATTTTATTATTGGGGGTTGGCATGGGGGCTACTCGTGATCTTCACTCCCTTTAATTATTTTATTTTTTTGTAAGAACAAACAAAAGACTAACCCATATAAGGGGATGATAGAGGAGATGGGACAAAAGTCATAAGAAGGGTGCTGCTAGCACTCACAGCGTGAACTGCTGAAGGTCCCAACTTTTACCTAAGTGGCGGATGGTGGGTGGTTTGTGAATCAAATTGTGAAGATATTCTGGAAGAACAATAATTATGGTCAGTATGCCATTTTCATATCTTCCAAGAATCACTTTTCACCATTGACTCACATTAATGCATCTGAATACCAAGCTTCCCAGGAGCTGGCGCTCCCTGAAGGTAAAACTACCCTCAGCCCTCTGTGTGAGGTAGAACAACTGAGGCCAGGGATCCTTATGAGTCTGATGAGACCCAATGCAGTGGTTTAAGGCTCTGAGCTGCAAATCTGGAGACCTGGGTTTGAATCCCACAGCCCCCACTTGCATACTGTGTGACCCTGAGCAAGTCACTTAACTTCCCTGTGCTCCCAGGTCACACCTGTAAACAAGCTTTCAGCTTAGTGTCTCTCTCCTGGTTAAACAAATGGGGGGGAAAGATCAGTCAATGTCAGGCGGAAGCTCCTGTGGCACAGGAGCAGGAGGATGCCTTCATAACTCTTGCCTCATCATGCGGGTTAAGAAATGAACCCTCTAGAACTGTGAGTTAAGTACCATTCACTGGGCCAGAGGTGACAGTGTTTAGAGGCAATGCCACGCCATCCACCAAATGCAGATTGTAGTTCCCACCAGCCTAGAGGCCACCTCACTGGCATTGTACAATACCCTTGACTGGTGCCTCATCAACTCCAGGTCCTCACTGTGTTGCATGGCAGCTAGGATTTGATCTAGCTGCACCCACAGGCACCTGTTGTAGGCTGCCTCAAGTGCCTGATGTGCTGCAAAACACATCATGGTGTGAGCCGAGGTAAATATCTTCGTACCTTGAACATCTGCCTGGGCAGAATCATAAGGAATCTGTGACACACCAAGCACTGAGCCCCTGTCTGAGTCTACAGCACCTCAATCCCTGAGGAGAGATGAGACACTGCCCCTGCAGAACTTGTGGGTGCACAGTACAGCAGCTGGACATTTCTAGGGGCTAGAGAGCATGGGAAGGAACATCTCCAAACTGCCTTTAACAGTCTTCAAAGGCCCTAGGCCAAGGAGGGATGACAAAAATTGCATTGCTGAAATCTACTAGGAGTCCCAGCTGCAATGTCATGGTACTGTGACTAGTAATGGTGCCCATATTTTAAGTGCCTGCAACATGTCCACCTGGAATCTCTAGTACAGGGAGTACTCAGAGGCTGAGGACATATGCAATGGTGATTCTGTGTCCACAGAGGGACACTGACGGACAGGAAGCACTGGGTACAGAAAGGAGGTGGCACCTGGGGGCCTGGTTGAAACTGAACCTAGTCAACATGTCTATGCTAGTGGTGCAAGGTACCATCCACCCCATTGTACTGACTCCAGGTGAGTGGCCCAAGAGGGCCCATGATCATTGGAAGCTCAAGCAAAGGTGGCATAGACCCAAGAGGGAAACAGGAGCCAAGGGCTCCAGCATCCATGCCTGGGTTGTGGGGATGCACAGGGGAATTTGTCTGAAGGGAGGGCCTGGCAGGACTGTAAGAACAGGGTTGACCTAAGAAACAGGAATGACATGGTCAGTGCCCATGTGGGGATTCACTCAGGGGAGGAGAGTGGAGCTGTACAATCCTCTTAGGGTAGCTCAGGTCCTCACCAGTGATGGGTTCAGTGCACAGGTTGGGGAGAACTCCATCTCCTGGACATCATCCAACCTTGAGCTGGTGCCACTTCCAACAACAGTCTACGGGCCAACAACTGGCTTAGAGATGGGTTCCTCCCTGATGCCTTGGATGGTGCCAACTTTGCTGCTGGATCCAGCACCAGGTTTGCTGCCAAGCTCAGCACCACTCCACCCCGGGGCTGTGAGTGGTGTTGGGAGTCAGTCCAGTGCATGAACAGCAGTGGACTGGGATTTCCTCTGGAGCCACTAGGACTGCCCAGGAACAGACTACCACCCCCACCTCAGCATCCTGATGCTGCACGACCTCAGTACTGGTCCTTCTCCCAAAACCGCAAACGGTATCAGAAGAGAACCCGATGTCAAGCCCAGTACTACCCCACTCACCAACACCACAAATGGCATCAGGAACTGGGGCGGCACCACGCTGCAAACACTGAGGTGTCCACAGGGGATTTGGCCTCACCACCAGGGATGTCTGCTGTCCAAGAAAGAAAGACTTGGGGGGGTGCATAGCTGGCTGCCCACCAAGCCCACTCCCCAGGGCCTCCCATGCCTCAGTGAGGTGTGGTCAAGGAGGACCCTGTGCTTCCTCAACACCAAAAGTGCTGGAAAGGGGACCGGGGAAAGGCCCAGAGACTATGCCTTGGCCTCATGAGTGTAACACCTGCTTCCAGTAGTGGGGCTCAGGTGCCCCAGCTTCATCGCCTGGATTTCAAGGGTATGGTGGTCCATAAAGGAGGAGGTGTCACACTCATCCATGTTGTAAGAGAAGTCAAGGCAGGTCCAGCAGCACTGATTCTGATTCATCGAACCAATGGGTTTCTCACAAGGGCAACGCCACATTATGGGAAGCTGCCAGTGATTCTTGGATTTCTTCATCCCCTTCTTACCATTCTCAGACTTCGGCATCTTGGAAAATAAAACTGAATACGTTAGACAGCATCGTAATGAAAAACTGAGCCTGGCAGAGCTCTTGACCTCCCTGCCATTGCCCCTCGCAGTCTCTCCAACCACCACGGAGACTAGGAGGGTGGACCCAGGAGGGAGCTACCTGACGCAGGACTGCAGCAGCACCAGCGAGCAGCTTTCTTGCTGCCAGAGATTTTCTGTAGAGTAGTTCCCCTGCTGGAAGAGGCATGCAATGACACCAAGGGATGGAGTGCGCACGCTTCCATACGTGCTCCTTCCGACATCCGCCTCCTTCAGCCCCTTGTTTCTGCAGTGTTGGTGGTGTTGCCCCCCAGCTTCCATTAGGGGGCTGCCACACGCTGACTGCTGATTCCACCCAGAGAAGGAGAGCAGTCCTCTGGATGCTTGATCCTTCTCCAACCCTGCCAACTCCTGGCGACCCGTGCTCATTTCTGAACATGGGTCGCCAGCGTGGCACGAGGTGTGGCGTCCAGTGCCACAACCCTCAGCACCACCGGGCCGGCTAGAAATCTGGCAGTGTCAGTAAACTGAGATGCTACTGCTCCTACAGTGTGTACATGACAGCAGGAAGAACAGAACTGAGGTGCATGATGAGCCAGCAGCGATTACTGGCTGGCAGGCGCGGCACCATGCGACGGGTGCAGGTGCTGTCAGTACTCAACGTTGGCTCGCTCCTGCGAAAAATGTGCTCCCATGAGGTCCCAGTGCCTCCAAACCCAGACCCATTAGTGTGAATCAATGGTGAAGATCAATTCTCTGAAGATCATTTAAACTGAAACTACAGTTACATATACACGTTTATTTTATTGAAAAAAAAAAATAAATTGACTTTCTGCAGCTACAGTCTTCGTTCTATAGAAAGATTTGCCTATTTTGTTTTCATAGGTAAAAACTACAGATGTTACAAAGGACTGGACATTTCAAAAGCAATTACTTATTTTATTAGACTTAATATATTTTTTTTAATTAAATGCACTTTATTGCGCATTTCTGAAAAAAATTCAAGCGACAAAACAGACATAATACCATCAACACATTACTAAAAAATGGAAGAAAAACAAACAACCTACCGCAGTGATAAGTGCAGTGTAAACCAACATGAAGAAATGTGGAGTACACGGCAAACAGTAACTAATAATAACAAGCATTTGCCAATGCTTAACGTTTGCTGCTTGTTAAACAATTTATTTTTTGCAATTTTGACCTCAATTTTTGAAGATACTTGTTTTAGGATTCACCTTATAGACATGATATGCTCCATTTACAGTATATTGGCCGAAATGTCATTTTGCACCAGAGGTGCAAAAACGCATCTTGTTCAGGATTTTAAAAATGGCACACGTCATGTTTATGAGGTAATGTGGAAAAATGGCTATGTTGAAAGGCTGGAGTCAAAATACTGAAAATTAGTGAAGTTGAGTGAACACTGAAATAGTGTAACGTTTAGTCATAACCTGGGCATTTTACCATATTTGTACACCACGTTTTCAGCATAGACTTCTTATTACCCCACCTAATGAACCCGGTAGGTGAACATTTTCAAATCCCCACCAAAATGTCATTCAACAGGTACAAAAACACATTTTGGCCAGGATTTCAAAAATGATAGCTGTCACGTTCATGAGATGCTGCGAAGAAATGTGTTGAAAATTTAAGGTCAAAATATTGTAAAATTACCAAAGCTATGAGCCTGCGTTTGCAAATTTCAATGTAGGCTCATAACTTTGTTGTTTTTTTAATATTTTTATGCCAAGTGTTCAACATAGCAATCTTATGGCACCACCTTAAGAACAAGGGCAGAGAAAATGTTCAGCTCTTTCCTGAAAGGTGATTTCATGCAGCAACCAAGAAACCACCATTTTTTGTACAGCTTTTCCTAATTTCACTGCCACTGTTCATGAGGTGGGGTCCCAAAAAAGGCATGTTGAAACTCTGGGGCAAAAATATTCAAAAATGGCCAAGTTATACCACTAAGTTCAAAACCCCACTGAAATACATTGAGCTGCACACCTGATTTCCTCAGTTTGCCGTGCGGCTCTGAAGACTGACAACATGTCTATGGTCCAGAGAGGATTATGGTGTTGGACCCCTGGTGGGTAAGTAAAGGCTTGGAGGGGTGTGGGGTGGTGGGTGCTGAGTGGGAGGGAACTAACAGCACAACAGACATCGATGGACATTTTTCTTTTGTACAGGGTTTGAAGAAAGAAAAAAAAAAATGAGAGACAGTTTTATTTGTTTTAGATAACCCCTGACACTGGGACTAGGCACCCCAGTGTCAGGCTTCTTGAAGAATGAGGGCAGTCGACCTGGAGAGGAGGGAGAGAAAAAAGCGGTAGTGTGTGTGGGCACCCCGCTCCACTTACATTTAACAGAAGGCTGACACTAACAGGCTCCTGATGTTGAAAGCTGAACAGCTGCTTGCTGACTGGCCAGTTTCATGCAAATTAAAGGACTGAAGCCCTCTTTGATCAGAGTGGCTCAGTCCTTTGAAGTACAAGAAGTTTCCGCCCAACAAGCAGCGAGTGGTGTCACAACCACCGTGCGTGGTCATAGGTCTAGAAAGCCGGGCCCCTGCCATTTTGGACTGCAATGGGCTTGGCACTCACACATACCTGAAATCCCCTTTCAGAGAAAGCAAAATGTTTGGTGTGCATGCGCATCAAACACAAAAATTAATTTTTTTCCTGTCTTGTTTGTGTGTCTGACGAAACAAACAACTGTCTGCAACAACTGCAGTTACATATTGTGTATATACATGTACTTTATTGACAAAATGAATCAAAGTTACAGTTTCTGCAGCTACAATCAAGATTCTTTGGAAAGCTTTATAAATTTTGTGTTTTTCAGGTACTACCACAGGTGTTAAAAAGGATTACGCAGAAGGTGTCAAAACTACCCAACCTGGAGATGAAAAGATTCAAAGAGGTACAGTAAGAGAATGTCCCACAGGCCTCAGAACCCATTCACCAGAAGCAAAGTAACCTCTGTGGCAGTAGCAAGCTACATCTCTCTACAAGTGGTTTGCAAAGCCGCTACCCTGGCCTCAACCCATGCATTTACTGTACTTCCATTACTGCACTGATGTGCAATCTCGTACGGATGCCATGTTTAGGACTTATCTTTCTTCACAACCTATCTCCTAGGTAGATCCAGAAACCCTCTTTCAAGGGTACAGCTTGGAGACTACTAACGTGAACAAATGTACACATTAAAATTGTTAAAAAGAAAAATTACTTATCGTGTAACTATAGTTCTTCTAGTTGATGCTTGTATCCAAGTCTGACTACTTCCCCTACCTCCTCTTCTAGAGCAGAAACTGGAAATGCAGTTTTTAATGGGAGATTTTTTTCTGTTTCTATCTAAGCATTTTACAGAGTTCCATGCAATTTTGATGTTGTTGTTTGTAGTTTTAAAAGAAAAATCAGCAGTTTTTTGTTAATATTATGGATCGTTATCTCTTATTACTTACATAATTACTGGTGACCCTATTTATCAACCAGATTATGAGTAGTTTCAAACACTGTAATAACCTGAAATCTGGTTATTACAAATGCTGTAATAACCCGTAATCCAGTTATTACGGTGTTCTCAAAACAACTTTCACTTTCCTAGCTCACTGTAGCATGACCAAGCAGTGTTTGCCGTTGTAGAGAATATTCAGTTAATGCAGAGAAGAGCAATGCTGAGCGTAAAAAACAAGAAAGCAGTATTGTCTAAGATCACTTTTCTTAGTTTTGAATGAAAGAAGCTGCCATGTGTACAGTGAGAAGAGTAAGTGACTCGGCGGCTTTAGCAGACTCGACGCAAGGAACCTTGGTAACGCTTGCGCCAAGTCTGCTCAAGCGGCCGAGTCACTCACTCTCCTCGCTGTACACTCAGCGGCTTCTGTCGTGCAGTGCTCTTTCTTTGCATTTTCTGGGATATTTTCTACTGCAGCGGACACCACTCAGTCACGCTACAGTGAGCCGGCAAAGTGGAGGAAAGTAAAAACAAACAAACAAAAAAAAAACAGTGACCTTAAACACCACAGCTAACATGTTTTTTTCCACAAAACCTAGCTATACTTTGTCACAGTGCAATCTCTACTGCTCATAACATTTACACAGCAGTATATCAACACCAATCACTTTTCCCCTCTTTCTTAAAGTAGTTCTGCTTAAGAAATCCATGCACCAGCAATTATAAAAAAATAATACGCAAGTGTGTAGTGATGGATTTTTTTTTCCCACACCCTCGATGTGTGATGACCATATAAACCTCTCGAGGTTTATGGGTCATCACACACCTTGGGTGTGCAAAAAAAATCCATACACACTTGCCTATCCATTATTTCTCTATTTAATTCTCTACTTAGATTATATTCGGACTCTTTTGTCTTTCATGCTAACAATCTGGATGTTAGAACTCAGCTGTCACGAGGTCAGGGAAGAATTCGGGTTCAAATCTGCCTAAATCTTTTGGGGCAGAGCGCATGTGCAGATTATGTTCTAAAGTGTGATTCAGATGTAAACATCAATTAGAAAAATGATAGTTACAAGCAAATGAGTGCTTTCAAATTCCGTAATACATAAGTGTGTATTATGACAGTGTATTAAGTAGTTGACAAGCTGTCTATCCTCCTGTGCTGGAGTAACCAAAGTGGTGTTGTACTATACATTTTACTTCCTTCTCACAACATTAATGAGTGAGTAAACTCAGGACTGCATGTCCCCCATACCCTATTTGTGCCTCCTATGCCACAACAAGGCAGGGCTCCACTTTCTGTTAGCTTCCAGCACCTTTCCCCACCATCAACCATCTCCCCAGTACTAACCTGGCTGTGAGGGTACCCCCATGGAATACCAACCCCCCCGGTGGCAGGGTCAGGGGAGGGAGGGCTGTCCTTCACTCTGATGCACATAATCCAGTTCTTGCCACAGGTCGGTCTGGTGACATGGCAGGTGGAAATGTGGTGAGCGGGTATCATATGTCCTCCCTGTGCCACTGTGTTTTTCCTCCAGGTTTTTCTCACCACTACTCCCTGGCGCCTTAAAAACACAGTCGGGCATGCACATGGAAGTATGCATGCATGCCAAAACTGGCAGCCCCGCTCCACCCACCTGGCCTAGTGCCAGCCCCCCATTTGCTCAACATTACCACCGAGCATCCACTTGGTGGCAGCCAAGAGCTGGGAAGGCTTGCCTCCCCAATCCAGGAGAGGAGAGCTGCTAAGCAGATGCTCAATCCTCTCCCCCAACAGCTCGAGCTCGTTCCTGAACTCAGGTTGCCAGTGTGTGAGAGGTAAGATGCTTCACGCGCCTCAGCCCTCTGCACCACTGGGCCAGCCTCTGCATGTCTTTTTTTTTTCTTTAAAACTTTCAGAGGAGTATGAAGATCTACTTTTGGAAGGCTGGGTGGCTTGTGACTAGCACAGTGTAGAATTTATGTTTTTGAAATCCAATCAATTCCTGGAGCATCAAGCATAGGAATTCTAGAAGAACTTGTCAGACTGTACACCTCACTTTCATGTTTTTAGAACCAGTAATTATACAAAAAAATTATGGGCAAAATAATTACAATTTTTTTGAGGGGGTTGTTACTCTTTCTCGTGTGTGTTGCTTTACAAACAACTCATTTCTCCTCTCATAGTTTAGTGAACAACATACAACTCGGTGTGTTAAAAAAAAACTTGTAATGCACTGCTACCCATATATTTTAAATACATAGAATGTGTAGATAGACACACAGACAGATAGGTAGGTAGATAGCTAAGTAGATAGATGCTAGCAATAATACCCTCCAGGGTGGGCAGTATTGGGCTATATCAGACCACTCAAGAGTGATATGAGGCCCAACGACACAGGCGGAGGGCCTTACAGCCCCTGGAAGGTCAGATATAGCCCATACCGCCCACCCTGGAGGGTATTATTGTGCTTGGAAAATGGGTTTTGGGATGCATTTTAGAAAAAAATAATAAATTCTGTACAGGAGATAGTTAATTTATATTAACAAAAATGTTTCTTGTAAAGTAGTCCCTCTACTGCTGGCACTGGCAGTGGAGGGTGCTGTTGTGTTTCTGCTGTACTGCTGTTTTACTGTGGAATGTGTTGTCCCATTTAAATTGTACCCTCGCTAGCCCCCTTCCCCCACAGTTTGTTAATGTCCTTCTGTACTCACTTAGTATGTGTCTGTTGGTGACTACGAAGTACTGGGTCTATAAGACCAGTAGTACTTTTGTGATTTCTGCTTCCACAGATGCACTGGTGGGTTGCGGGAGCAGAGGAAGCGGTTAGGCATCCGGTAGTGTTCTGAACAGCTGATGAGTGGTTACCAGCTTTGATAGGAGTAAGGGATCCACGGGTACTGCTAAGGTGACTTTTTTTATTATTTTAAAGAGCAGCTGATGCTTTCAGGATAACTTAAACAAAACATAATATTTAGACAGAGTTCAGTTTATATTTCACATTAGTTCTTTATTTTTCCTCCCCATTGTTTGTTACTGAGGCCATTTGTATTAAAACAGGATCTCTGCACCCAAGGAGTTAGACAGGGAACTAGCGCGACAGATCAGAAGGACCTGCGAGAAGGGTAGTGTGGAGATTGTGGGGGACTTCAACATGCCAGGAGTGGACTGGAGCACCCCAACAACCAGGAACAGAAGGGAGCGGGTACTGCTGGATGCCTTCCAGACGGCTTCCTGCTGCAAATGGTCAGTGAACCAACCAGGTTAGGAAATACCCTTGACCTTGTGCTGGCAAATGGGGACTTTGTGAGAGAACTTACAGTGGAGGAACTGCTGTCAGGAGTGACCACCGCTCAGTATGGCTCACATTGGATATGGGCAAGGAAGGAGTGGAATCTGGCACAATAGTGCTGGACTTCAGGAGGGCCAACTTTGGGAGGATGGGGAAGTGGTAAAGGGTACCTGGCCAGAATTCAATCTAGTATGGACACTAACCAGAGGTGGGAGCTCATAAAGCTGGGGATAGTGGAGGCAACCAAAACCTGCTGCAAAGCCCAGAGCAAGAAGGCTAGGGCTAAGAAACCGATCTGGTTGAGCAAGGAGGTCATGCAAAAGGTAAGGAGGAAAAGAGCTGCCTTTAGGAAGTACAAGAAAACAGGGAGGAGTACTTGACAGAATCGAAGGAGGTGACAAGGGCAGTAAGGGGAGCCAGCGATCTACGGAACTCAGGCTGGCACAAGGCATTAAGAAGGGGAGGAAGGACTTCTTTAAGTACATCAGGGAGAAAAGGAGCTGTAAGGACCACATAGTAAGGATTAGGAAGGAGGGGGGTTGGGTGGAAGCAGGGTGCGATAAGGCAGAAGCACTAAATGAGTACTTCTGCTCAGTATTTACTAAAGAGAAAAGGGGGGTGACACCCAAGGTGGGAGAAATGGCAGAAGCAGGGGAAGTGGTGACAGATGGGGAAATCATGGAGAGCAGAGTTCGAGAGGGTTTGAAGGCACTGAGGGTGGACAAGGCGCCAGGCCCAGATGGCATCCACCCCAGGGTACTGAAGGAGCTGGCAGAGGTCCTTGCAGGACCTTTGTAGAACTATTTAATGCCTCACTACATTGAGGTGTGTACCTCAGGACTGAAGGATGGCTCATGTGGTGCCCCTCCACAAGAGTCGCCCCAGATGAACCGAAACTACAGACCAGTGAGCCTCACATCCATCGTGGGCAGCTAATGAAGACTATCCTGAAGGGAGGCTGGTGGCCCCTCGAGAGGCCAAAGGACTACAGGACAGCAGATAGCATGGCTTCATATGTGGCAGATCCTGCCAAACCAACCTGGTCGAGCCCTATGACTGGGTAACTAGGCAACTGGACAGGGGCCATGCAGTGGATGTCCTGTATCTGGACTTCAGTAGCATTCGACTCAGTGCCACATGGAAGGCTGGGAAGGAAGTTAGTAGGCACAGGGGCGGGTGCAAAGCCAGATGAGATGGAGGAAACTGGCTGCAGGAAGGCAACAGAGGGTGGTGGTGGGTGGGGAGTCACACCCAAGGGCAGTGACGAGGTGTTCCACAGGGCTCAGTGTTGGGACCAGTGTTGTTTGGGATATTCATTGCAGACATATCATGGGACATCAAGAGCAAGATCAGTCTGTTTGCTGATGATACCAAGGTAGGCGCGGTGGTGGATGACCTAGGGGGATGGCAGGGGTTGCAGGATGATCTGGCAAAGCTTGAAACCTGGTCAGACACCTGGCAACTGGGCTTTAATGCCAAAAAGTGCAAGGTGCTGCATTTTGGGATGAAGAACCCAAGGAGGAGTTACCAGCTAGGGGGAGTACAGCTAGCCCAGACAGAGGAGGAGAAGGATCTGGGTGTGCTCATTACAGGGTCAATGAACAACTTGGCACAATGTAGGAAGGCAGCTGCAAAGGCCAACAAAATGCTGGGTTGTACTGCAAGGGTATATCCTCGAGGATGGAGGAGGTGATTCTGTCACTGTATAGGTCATTAGTTAGACCACACCTGGAGTACTGCGTGCAGTACTGGCGTCCATATCTGAAGAGGGACATTAAGTTACTGGAAGGGGTGCAGCGCAGAGTGACAAAGATGATCAAGGGGCTGGGGGACTTATCATACGAGAGGAGGTTGAAGGAGTTGAACATGTACTCACTGGAGGAGAGGAGAGACAGGGGTGACATGATTGAAACCTTTAAATACATGAAAGGAATAAACAAGACGGGTACAGAGGGGCTGTTCAAAGTAAGGAAGGGGAGGGCCAACAGGGGCCATGATATGAGACTGCAGCGAGGAAGGTTCAGGAGGGAGATGAGGAGACACTGTCTTACAGAGAGGGTGGTGGCTGGGTGGAATGCGTTACCTGCTGAAATGGTATGCAGTAGAACAGTGGACTGCTTCAAACGAGGATGGGACAGGACAAGGGGGAGGGTTAATGAAGGGGAAGGGTGGAAGGAAGGGGCAGCTGCAGAATAAGGGGTGCTAGCTGCACATTCGAGCAGACTTGATAGACCTCTAGGCCTTTATCTGCTGGCAAATTTCGTATGTTCGTATCTATTCCTGTTGCTTTCTCCCCACCTGAGGTCATAATGCACTACTTATGATTTTATAATTACTGACATGGCAACAGACTATGATGTCACAACAGAGGATTATGACTTGAAGTAGGGAGTAAGCTATAGAGGCATGTGATCTCTAACAGATAAAGATCATGTATTCATGCAAATCTCCTCTGTAATAAAAGATGGGGAGGAGAAATCTATAGAATATATTTGAAATGCAAGCTGAATTGTACCTAATGATTACGTTTTTAAAGTTTCCTTTGAGGCATCAGCAACTCTTTAAATTAAATTAAAGGGTTACTTTTGAAAAGTTCTAAGAGGGGTCGTTACAGCCGAGCACCGTGAGGAACTGTAGAGTGTTCATGCTGGGAACTGAGGGTGGACAAGGCGCCAGGCCCAGCAAGCTGAATTATATGGCAAATAAAATACAATGAGAGATTTTAAAAGTGTGCAAGCATGTTAGTTCTTTGTTTTGGACACTGAGCGGTGACTGGGAGTTCTGTGGTTCTGGCAGAACTTGAAATTTAGTGGGCACATTAATATTTTTAGAGGAACGGCAGGATGGGGCCAGGACTAGTAGTTTCCCAGTCTCTGCTGGCACATAAATGTACCGCTTGCCAGGGGTCTCATCTAATCAGAGGCCAAAAAACTTCTTGCCCATTTTCTAAAGATAGAGAGGTAGGTAGGAAGGTAGATAGATAGATAGATAGATAGATAGATAGATAGATAGACAGACAGAGAGACAGACTGTCCAGGCAGACATTGTAGATAGACAGACATTTGGAATACATAATCTGCTGCAGTAGAATAATACATTTATCTCCACTAGTGGGTGGTAAGGCCCATAACTTTCAAGTGGCAAAGCCATGAGTCAGTCTGTTTTCTAACTCTGCCTCCCTTACTCTTACCCCATCAGTTCCACCACTTCCCACCTGCTTCTCAGTCCCACCTTGTAAATCCTCAGCTGGGCAATCAGATGTTTCATACCAGCTCACCTTCCCAACACACCGGTCCCTATAGCTGGTGTCTGCCCCTGCACCCCTTTGTTTTGCTTTTCCTCTTCCATCAGCTGCTGCCTATTACTATACCCATTCTGAAACACTTGGGCCACTGCAGTGTATTTTTTTCTTGACCCCATCTCAGTTTCTTTCCAATTTATTTACCTTTGCTCATAGCTAAAGAGTCAATCTTCTGACATAAACAAGTTTTTTTTTATATTTGCACTTTTATCACATGATACTGCCACATAACATTTTATTTTATCCCTGTTTATATACTTGACTGTTTTTGCACAGCACTTTGGTTTTGCCATGACACCATCTTATCTCTACTCATTTCAGTACATGAGCTATAGGCAGGCAATTAATATTAGTTTCCACTCTAAAATTACTATGTTTGTTACATTCAATATTAGTTCCCATTCTAATATTACAATGTTATTTTCCATCCAGGTCCCCATCTCACTATCTAGATATTCATGCCTGCCCTTTACCCTGCAGTTTTCATCCCAAAATAGTGTCATTCCTATTGGGACTCTGTGCCAGGACCAATGATCCAGATACATCCAGCAGTTTAGAGACCAAAAGCTTCATTCGAACCTTCAAGAGGACAGAACAAGTGGATCATTATGGCTTGCCTTACTGCTGGCCCACTGTGACAGTCCTGGCTCGAGACACAAACTTAGTCTCACATGCATTACGTGGCAATTCTGCAGAATATTATGACTGGCCCCATATTAATTAACATCTGTAACATTTTCTTAGAATTCTTTTAAAAAAGTGTACATCAGCTGGAGCCAAAAACATATACTGTAATTCTAAAACCCCAGTTACAGTCAAACATTTATTTTACTAACACAACAAAATAAGTAAAAAAATATTTCTGCAGCAAAACTTGATTCTTTAGAAAGCTTTACCCGTGTTGTTTTTTCAGGTACCACTACAGATGTTACAATGGATTACACAGAAGACTTCACAACTTCCGCACCAGGTGTTGCCTGGATTAAGAAAAGTAAGAATGCAAAATTTTCAAAAAGAAAAACATATCAAAAGCAATTACTTGTATATTTATTGATTTAGTATATTTTTGGTAAAATGTATATTGATTTCTCCTGGTCTTGTATGTGACCGATGCAACAATCAACTGCCAGCAAAAAACTCAGTTACATATAAACATTTATTTTATTGATAAAATTGTATAAATTAAAATGATAAATTCTGCAGCTAAAATCATGATTCTTTAGAAAGCTTTACCAAATGTATGCTTTTCAGGTACAACTACAGGAGTTACAAAGGATTACACAGAAGGCTTAAAGACTACCACACCTGGGGTTGAAGGAATTCCAAAAGGTATAGTAAGACAACGTCCCTTAGAGCTCACTAACCAGAAGCAAAGCAACCCCAATGACAGTACAAAGATATATCTGTCTCCAAGAGGTTTGCAAAGCTCCTACCCTGGCCTCAGCCCACACATTTACATCCTATTACTGCACTGATGAGCTCATATAGGTGCTAGGTTTAGGGCTTCAGTTACTTAAGACCCTATCTCCTAAGTAGATCCAAGAACCTTCCTGTAAGGGAACAACTGTAAGATTGCTAAAGTAAGAAACAGATGTACACATTAAGGTTGATAAAAGGAAAAATGCACTTACTGTGTAAATAACAATTATGTACTCACAGTAATTCCTGATCTTCTAGGAACATCTTCACCACTGATTCACAAGAATGAGTTCTGAGCCAGAGGTGCTAGGACTCTGTGTAAGCCAGAACTTCTCAGGATGGGTGGCGCCAAGGAAAGCTGTGTACATACGCGGCACTGCAAGGGGCTCTCTCGGCACAGGCTTACCTCAGCCACAGCCCTCAACTGCCTCAGTTCCTTTTTTACTGAAGAGGTGCAACATTACCTAACTAACCTAAGGGCATACGATAGCCCTGGTGACCTGTGTAAGAAAGGTCAACAAATCAGAAACACAGAGTCTTCACAGCCCAAACGAAGAACAAGTAGTGAAGACCAATAAACAGATTAGAGTGAGACAGGGGGATGGTGGGTGGGTGTGTGAATCAGTGGTGAAGATAACTCTAGAAGATCAAGAATTACCACAGGCACATAATTTTTATATATTCCTGGAATCCATCTTCACCATTGATTCACACAAATGGGTTAGCGGACCAAGGTCAGATGAAAGTTCACCCAGGTGAGGGCAGCAGGAGCTGAGGCTCACTCAGGACAAAAGTCCATTTAGGATGGTTGTGCCAAAGGAGGCATGTTCCTGGCATGAACATCCAGAGCACAGTGCTTGACAAAGGTGTGTACCATGCTCCAAGTTGCAGCTCTGCAAAAATCACGGGCAGAAAATGAATGAATCTCTGCCAAGGATGTAGCAACCACTCTGGTGGAGTGGGCATGTACCTGGCCTTCCCAACTGACCTGTATCATCGTGTAATAGTGACAAAAGGCAACTGGCAACCAATGCAGAAATGCATTTGATCGAAATGGGCTGTCCCATCTGATTAGGATCAAAGGAGACAAAGAGCTGCTTAGAATGCCTGAAGACTTTGTTCTGTCAAGGTGGATCTTCAGGGCTCTTCTGACATCCAGATAATGTAGAATACAGCATCCTTCATTCTGGAAGTTAGGAAAGTATGTAGACAGCACAAGAGGCCGAATTAAGTGAAATTCCAACACCACTTAGGGTAAGAACTTGGGGTGCATGCAGAGGACCACCTTGTCTCTGTAAAAAACAATAACCAGGATGTGAGACCAAAGCATGAAGCTCAAAAACTCTGTGTGCAGAGCTGATACCACAACAATAGACATTTTCAAAGTTAGGAACTTCAGATCACATGTCGCCATGGGCTCAAAGAGCATACAGGTGAGCATGTCCAACACTAGGTTGATGTCCCAGGTGGTCACATGTTTCCTGACTGGAGGTCTTGTGTGTAAAATACCCTTCAAGAACCTCTTGAAGAGAGGCAGCTGGGCTAGAGAGAGGTTCTATACAGCTCATGATATGCTGAAACAGCACATAAATGGATATAGAGTACTGTAAGCCTGCATCAGAGAGGTCCAACAAGTTACTCCAAAAACTTGTCAGGTGAGCACCAGAAAAAACAATTACATACCATAGTACTACTGTTTTTTCAAGGGATACCTCACTATGCTTAACATATGCAATCAGCCTGGAAGGTTGAGCTGTCCCTGGAGAGAGTGTAAAGTAGACAAATAATGGAACTTAGAACACATTTTTAAATCTCTGCCTTGTGGTGGCACTGCATTCTGCTCTACAACATCAGATTTATTTCACAAGCCAATAGAACAATAGCCATAAATCTCACTAACCTAACTAAACCTATATCAGAAGTACAATTGCAGATTGGTCTCTAGGCCAAGCTATGGCAGACTAAAATAAAAACTACGTCAAAAACTGATTAAGAATCAAACAAGTAATGCTCAAGCGCTGAAAACCAAGCAACCACTGATTAGTGTAGAACCTTTCCCAGGTTCTGGAAAGGGGAGACAGGGTGGGAGCTTTAAGAATAGTAAGGGATCCCTTGGTAGAAACAATATTATTATGGAAATTGTTTTCTTCAAACTCCAGGAATCCAGGGGCCCAAGTAAGCTACTAATCCTCTTTGACGCTCTTGGTATTGCCCCTCTCAACCCCCACACCCACTTTCTCAGCCATAGTCTATCAATGGATTTTGGTGGTCTCCAGGGTTCAGCTACCCAGGGTAACAAATTAGATATAGCTGTGTCCTCTTACAACCACTTTGTTTTTCTCTTATTTATTGAATTCTCATGTAACTGCTCTTTAATGCCTAATAAGTTGAACCTTGTAACCACTGTATTTGTGTTTTGTCTTATTGTCTACCCTGATGTAGCACCTTTGTAAAAGAGCTCACGCTTAAAGGTCTTTCCGATATTACAAATAAATTAATAAATAAAAGGAATCTGTCACTATGCTTAACATATGCAGACTACAAAGCAGTACCTTGGGAGGCTAGGTACAGAACCTATTTAGGGAAAAGGTTCTGTAAGACCACAGAACCAAACCTGGCATCTCTTCTGGATTGCACATCCAGTCAGAAGTGCTTTGTAAAGGTGTGTTCAGTCTTCCAGGTAGCTGCCTGCTTTACAAATTTCTAACAAGGGAATATCCCTTGCAGATGCCAAGAGTAGCGTGCGCCCTGAGGACTTGTGGTGGTTCCCAGTCAGCTTTAGCGTAGCAGAACTGGATGCAGGAGACTATCCAGTGGTCAGTGGTTCTTTCAGAAACTGGCCTGCCCTTGCCCACTTCACCATTTGTGAGAACAACAGCGAGTAGGAAGATCTGAGATACCTGGTGCGGTCCAAATAGTAACTAAGTGCCTTTTTAACATCCAGACTGTGGAGACTCTGCTCACCAGAACAGGACTTTGCTGTGAAGAACACTACGAGAGAGATGGACAGGTTTAAATGAAATTTGGATATTCAGGAAGGAATTTTCTATTAGTCCTAAGGACCACCTTGTCTCTGTGTAAGATAATGTAGTTAGAGTCTGTGTAGAGTGTCTGCAGCTCGCATGCCCTCCTGGTTATGGCCACCAGGAAGACTGCCTTCCAGGTGACATACTTCAAGTCTGCAGTAGCCATGGGCTCAAAGGGAGGTTCCATGAGCCTGGCTATGCACAGGTTCAAATCCTGGGGAGGAACTGGTTCCCTACCAGGGGGACATAGATGCAGCAGACCTTTAAAGAATTTCTTGAAAATATGGTGTGAAGCCACCGTTTTCCCCTTACCTGCTAAAACATAGGCAAAAATAGCTGCCAGGTGCTCTTTAAGGGTTGAGGGGCTGAGACCCAAAGCCTGCAAGTGAACCAAGTAGTACAAGAGAAAGGGCAGATCTCCCTGTAAAGGAATGACCTGCTTAGGAGCACACCACAGAAAGAACCTTTTCAATTTGGAAGCATAAATCTTTCTGATAGCAGGCTTCCTGGAAACCCTGAAGATCTTGATGATCTCCTCTGAAAAATGAAAATCAGAGTGCTCTAGCTCCTCAAGAACCAGACCTTGAGGCACAGTGACTTAAAGTTCAAAAAGGTTACTCTACTCCGAGACATGGTAAGTAGACTGTGTGTCTGTGGGAGACAAATGGACTATTTGGTGGAGAGGGCCAGGAGCAGGGAGCACCAGGGATGTCTAGCCCAGTCTGAGGCTACTAATATCATGGTTGCAGGCTGGGTCTTTAAATTCAGGAGAACTTGTAATACAAAAAAGAATGGGGGGGAAGGCATACAGGAACCTCCCTGACCAGTGCAGGGTAAGAGAGTTCATGGAGACTGAGCCCACTACTGGAGGCCTGCAACAAAAAAGAGGGAGCTGGTAAATCTCTTTGGAAGCAATCAAATATATTTCTGGAGTTCCCCATCTCCTGAAGATTGTGGCCAGCACCTGCTTGTTCAGAGATCATTTGTGATGCCCCTGGCTGATCCTGCTGAGAGAATCTGTCAGGACATTGTCCTTCCCCGGAAGGTGAATTTTTGATAGCTGCATTTCCAGTGAGTAAGCCAGTTTCCAGATCTTCATAGTTTCTGTGCTCAATCTTGAGGATCTTGTACCTCCCTATTTGCTGATGTAATCCATGGTAGTGGTAATGTCTGTCCTGACTTGGACTGACTGACCCTTTATCTGGGGAGCTAATGACTGGAGGGTGAGAAAGACTACCCTTAGTTCCAGGAGGTTTATATGCTCCCTAGACTCCTGAGGGGACCACACTCAACTTACTGTTTGGTCACCCAGGTGGGTTCTCCAGTCTAGAAGAGAGGCATCTGTTGTGAGGATGACTGTGGGAGACTGTGGTTGAAAAGGCATTCCCTCCCTGAGGTTGTCCCTCTCTTTCCACCAGTCCAGAGCTTGTAAGAGGGTTTTTGCCACTGACACCAGCTTTGTAAGAGGATGTCACTTTTGGAATCAAAGAGCCCTTAAGTGGTACTGGATGGCTCTGATTTGGAATCTGGCCCCTGGAACCACAGCTGTGGTGGAGGCTGTATGACCCAGGAGTTGAAGGAGTGCCTTGCTGGCCTGGGCTGGCCCAGGACGAAGGAGCTTGCCAGACAAAGAAAACTTTCCATTCTTTCCTGAGGAAGGAATGCTCTACCCTGGAGGGAATCTAGCTCTGCTCCTATGAATCCCACTACTTGTACTGGCTCTGTTTGGGATTTTTGAACATTTATGAGAAAGCCCAATGTCCACAAGGTGCTCTGAGTTAGCTGGACAGAATCCTTGACTTGCTGGTGTGACTTTCCTGCAACTATCCAGTCTTCCAAGTAAGGAAAAAACATCACTTATTGCTTCTGAGATGTGCTGTCACCACAGCAAAGCACTTTGTGAACATCCTGGGAGCAGATGAGAGACCGAAGAGAAGGACTATTAACTGATAATGACTAGAAGGCAGCCTGAGCCTTAAATATTTCCTGTGACTGTACCTGACTGGAATGTGGAAATATGCATCTTTCAGGACCAGGGATCTCAACCAATCTCCCTTCTGCAGAGATAACATCACTGTAGACAGGGTGATCATTTGAACTTGTCCTTTCTCAGGTGTTTGTTCAAAAAACTGAGGTCCCATCTGGGTCACCACTTCCCATTTTTCCTGTGTGTGAGAAAGTACCTTGAGTAAAAGCCCTTTCTCCACTTGGAGGCAGGGAGGAACACTTTCCGCTGCTTTTGCTTGCAGCAACTTTTTGACCTCCAACTCCAGCAGAATCTTCTCTGTTGGAGTGGGAGGTTTGAATTTTTTGCGAACCTGCAGTCTGGGGAATCTTTTGAACTACAGTGTGAGCCTCTGGCTCACTACTTCCAGGACCCACCTGTTTGTGGTTATGTTTTTCCATCCTGGAAAAAGTAAGCTAGCCTTACTCCCACTGGCAATGGATGAGCAACCTGGACAGATTCATCAGGGGTTCTTGCTTGTGCTGTTCTTTTGGCACTGGGGTCGGAGCAGCCCATTTGGAAGGTCTTCTGCCCCGCCTTTAAAAAAACCTCTCATCTGAGAGACATAATAGGGCATGAAGGCACAAGGATAATTTTCCCTACCTGTACCTCCCCTTCCATAAGGCATGTAGGAAGTGGAGGCCTTTTCTTTCTTAGAGTTGCTTTTATAGGTGGCCTTGTACTCTCCCACCTTTGTCATATATGCCTCTGTCTTGTCACCAAATAGGGAATTGTTCTCACATGGAAAATCCATGCCTTTGCCTGGGTGTCCTGGGACAAGTTAGTGGTTCTGAGCCAGGCAAACCTCCTTAAACATATGGCATGGGCCATAACCCTGGAAGCAGTGTCATTGGTGTCCACAGCCATATGGAACTGGTATTTGGTAGCATCAAGAGTAGATTAAGCTATATCTGCCAAGTCTTGTGCCAGGTCCCCCAAGGCCTTCTCATTCATGGTCAGCATAGAGTTCCAGAAGGCTTTCTGGTACTGGGCAGTATAGGCCATGTAAGCAGCCTATCTCAGTAGCAGGGAGGCAGTAGTATAAACCTTCTTCCCCATACTATCCAACTTCCCGGAATCCTTCTCCGGAGGCTGAGTAGAAAGTGGAACCTTAGCCTTGTCACAGGCAGCAGCCTGGACCACCCCTTCATGATCTAGGTGTGAGTGGAGGTACTCAGCCACATGGCTGTCCAGCTAGTACTTCTTCTCAATCTTTTTATCGATCCCAGGAGTAGAAGGAGGGGTCTGTAACAACTTGCAGGTTGCTTTCTTAAGGGTCTTGTGGACAGGTAGAAACAACCTCTTGGGTGAGGTTAACCCCATCATATCCAGAAATTAAACATTTTCCACATTCTCCACAGTTTCCTGGGTGGATATGTTGAGGGTATTTCCCAGCTACCTACCAAAGGCATAGTAAGAGGAGAAATCCTCCGGATTCCAGGGAGGGGAACCAAACTCTTGCTCAGGGGAACCATTGTGCTTGAATGGTTGGTTCCCCTTCCTCCTCCTCCTCTTCATAATAAAACTCAGCCCTCTGGTCCTTAGGAACCAGAAGGGAGACAGAGACTTGGGCAGAAACCGGTATACCCACTAGGGAGCCCATGGCTTGAAAAGCCTGAAAGAACTGCCGAACCTTAGTCATGTCCTCCATAGAGGGCATCTTTGCTCTGTACACTGATGGCTCCTTTCCTTCTTCAGGAGGAGGGGCAGCGACATGTTTTTCTTTTTGTTTCTTTTAGCAGGAATCCAGTCAGGAACCTGCTCAGAGGATCTTTTGTGCTTGGCCACTTTAGAATTCCCTTTATAAGGGAACCCTAGAATCAGAGGAGTCTTTAGAGAACTTTTCCATTTGTGTATTATAGGAGGAATGGCCCTCATCAGAATGCTTGGGTGACGTAGAGGCAGACAAAGAGGCTATAATAATGTTTAACTTTTTGACCCTCTTTTTAACAGTTTTTGAGGAAAATCTGCTACAAAGCTCACAATCAGTAAATTGGTGTTCAGGACCTAGGCACCATAAACACAATTCATGGTGGTCTGCCTTCGCCAAGAGTTTGAAACACCTAGCACAATTTTTGAAGCCCGTAGGACCTGTTATCTTTTTGGTTCTATATGACATGCCAATTAGAAAAGACCTTTAAAATACGGTTCCCAAATGGACAAAATGTCAGTTTGCAGTCTGGTTCCTAAAAATGAATGAACTGCTATTAAATAACTGAAAGTGTTTTTTTTTTTTTCCTTTTTGAAAGTTATCCACAGATATGGAATAGAACAAGAAAATGGCTCGGTTCCGGAGAAAACAAGAACTGAGGCTCTAAGTATTTAAAATAAAGAAAATCAATAAAATAAGTGAAAAAACAGAGTAAAATAAAAGTAAAATTGTGGTTTAAAAGAAAAACACTAATCGAAATGTAGAAGTTTCTACGGTTCCTAGGAACCGCTGAGGAATCGGAGAAAAACGCAAAAAACAAAGGCAAAAGGCTAAAAACTAAGCTAACTAAATAAACAGCAAAGATATGAAAGAAATAAAGCAAATACTTGAATTTCAGAAAATAAAGCAGCAAAACTGAAGTCAGTTGAAGAGGGCTCTTCGGGGTGACTTGCTTTTTCAAGTGGAGAAATAAATCTGACATTAGAGAGCAGAATGCAGCTCCACCACAAGGCAGAGATTTGAAAATCTGTTCTAAGTTCTGTTATTTGCATACATTTCACTCTCTCTGGGGCAGCTCAACCTTCCAGGCTGATTGAATGTGTTAAGCATAGCGAGGGATTCTTGGGGTCTGAAGGGATCCATGGGAGCTTTGGAGCACCATTCAGAAAAACATTTCCACTTGGTTGTGTCTCTTCCTTGCAGAAGGATTTATGAGCCACCAAAAGAATTTCCAAAACCCTTTGAGATACCTTATACCTGTTCATCTGTATCTCTTCAGAAACCAGGCCTGGAGGTGAAGGGAGTGTAGATTGGGATGGACCAGGGACCCCCCCCCCCCCCCCCCAAGTCAGAAGGTCCATCCTGAGGGGAAGGGTCCTTGGAGTACTGGCTGACAGCCTTTTGAGCAGAGGAAACCGTAACTGCCAAGGCCAACATGGGGTGACCAGAATCATCTTGCCGCCCCCCGGTGTGCCTCCAGTCTGAGCAGTACCTATTGAACTAGAAGGACTGGTGGAAATGGATACAGAAAAAGACTTGTTCACTGCAGCCTGAATGCATCCCAACAGAAAACACCATGTCCTGGATTTCTAGGGTAGAATTGAGGCAGTTTGGTGTTAAGTGCAGAAGCAAAAAAGGTCCGCATCTGGGGTTCCCCACTCATTGAACAGTGACTGCACGTCTGGTGCTAAAGACCACTCATGAGGATTGGCTTCTCTTCAGCTGAGCTTGTCCACCAGAATGTTCTGAGCCCCTGGGAAGCAGAGTTCCTGGATCAGAAGACCCTGCTCCAGACACCATTCCCACCCTCTCATCACTTCTCTGCAGAGAGAGAAGGAGTGTGCTCCCCCTTGCTTGTTGATGTAGTACAGGACAGACCTGTCCATCTGGAGGGGTACTATCATGTGACTGATGAGGTCCACAAGGGCTTGAAGGCCACAGAGAAAGTACAGTTACGTAAGAACTTACCGTAACAGCAGATCTTCGAGAGAGGCTCTTGCAGTAGATAATTACATATAGGACTGACGTCGGCAGGCGGCAGGACCCCGCGGAAAAATTTCTAGTTAGCAGTCTCTGGCAAGGGACCGCCCCCACCTCAGGAGATGTCAGTATAAAGGGGCGGTCCCTCACGCCTGCCTTCCAGTTCTTTCCCGCTACAGGCCACAAGAGACCGGACGAGAGAGAAGCAGATATTTCCCTCACTGGAAAAGGAGCTGAAAAGGCTTAGGGGGATGGAGGGCGGGAAGGTATTACCTACTGCAAGAGCCTCTCTCAAAGATCTACTGCTACGGTAAGTTCTTACACAACTGTACTATCTCACTTCAAGAGGGCTCTTGCAGTAGGTAATTACATATAGGACTGAGTCCCAAGCAGTCTGGAACAAGAAGAAGCACATGGGAGAGGAAGGCTACTCAAAGCAGATCCTCTAGTTGTGAAGGCCTTAAGAAAGAAGGCCTTGCAGAACAGTGAGCCCGAAGCCTGCTCTACGGCGAGAGGCAATATCCAAACTGTAATGTTTTGCAAATGTATGGACAGAAGTCCAAGTGGCGGCAGCACAAATTTCTGCTGCTGACACATTCTTGAAACATGCCGCAGAGGCAGCAACCCCTCTGGTGGAGTGACCTCTTATTTGACCCAGAAGGGTCTTGTTGTACTTGTCATAACAGAAGGTGATGCAATGAGTCAACCATTTAGACAGGCATTGCTTGGAAACAGCATTGTCTTCTCTTTTGGGGCCAAAAAGAGACAAAAAGTTGATCAGTCTTTCTGAGGTCCTTTGTTCTGTTAGTGTAGTATCTCAGAATGTGTTGAACATCCATAGTGTGAAGTAGATACTCCCCCTGACTGGAGTATTGCATAAAGAAGGCGAGTAATTCTATGGACTGGTTCAATGTAGATTCTGCTACCACCTTGGGGAGAAACTTAAGATTGGTGCGCAGAGCCATGCGTTCCTTGTGAAAAATCAAGTATGGGATTTTATTCATCAGGGCCTGGAGCTCAGAAATCCTCTGAGCAGAGGTAATGGCCAGTAGGAAGAGCGTCTTCCATGAAAGGAATTTCATGTCTGCTGAGGCCGCCGGTTCAAAAGGAGGCAAAATAAGTTTCTCAAGAACGAAGTTCAAATCCCAAGGAGGGGCGGGAACTTGGATAGGGGGTCTCAAGTGAAGAACCCCTCTGAGGAAAGTCTTAGAGACTTTCAGTTGAGCAAACATCCTATTTGTGAAGGGAATATGGTAGGTTGAAATGGCCACCATGTGTACCTTCAGAGCCGAGTGATTATGACTCAGGTCGAAGAGGTGACGCAGGTACTCCAGCAGTCGCCCAACTGAGCAAGAGAAAGGCTCGAAGCCTTTTGAAGTGGCCCAGATTGAGAACCGTTTCCACTTCATGGCATAAGAAGACCTAGTGGAGGGCTTCCTAGCTTCCACCAAGATCTCAGCCACCTGGGGAGAAACCCAAAGTGGGCTTGAGCTATGTCTGCAGGAGCCACGCATGCAGTTGAAGGGACTTGAGACCTGCATGAACCAGGGTCCTCTGATCCTGGGTCAATAAAATCAATGACAGCGGAAGAGGAAGAGGAGGCTCCTCTGAGTATTGTTGCAGAAGAGAGAACCAAACTTGCCTGGGCCAGAAAGGAGCGATCAGAATCATTCGTGCTCCCTCTGAACCTAGTTTCTGCAAGACACGTGGGATCAGAGGAATCGGGGGAAGGCATAGACGAATCTGTCCCTCCAATCTAGAGACAGAGCATCTCTCCAGAAAATGCCTCGCTCTTGAACGAGCAAGCAGAGTTGGGAAGCTTTGTGTTTAGAAGTGAAGTGAACAGGTCCACCTGAGGTGTTCCCTAACGTAGGAAGATATCATCTAGGACTCCCTGATCCAGCTCCCACTCGTGAGCTTGAGCAGACGAGTGACTTAGTTTGTCTGCTAAGGAGTTCTCGACCCCCGGAACATGAATTGCCGTGAGGTGAAGGTCGTGTTGTGCTGCCCAATCCCAGACTCTCATCACTTCCCTGCAAAGAGGGTAGGACCGAGTCCCGCCCCGTTTGCTGATGTACCATACCACACACATATTGTCCGTCTGGACGGCTAGGTGGCCTGGAAAAATATGCAGGTGGAGGGCCTGGAGAGCTAGGGCACCGCCCGACGCTCAAGCACATTGATGTGCAGTGATCGCTCAAGCTTGGACCAAGAGCCCTGGGTCCGATGTGGGCCGAGATGGGCTCCCGAACCTTCACCCGAGGTGTCTGTAGTCGGAGTCTGGGAGGGAGGAGGAAGGAAGAATGGAACTCCCTGAAGAAGGTACTCTCGAACCATCCACCACTGTACGTCTCGAATCATGGGAGAGAAGACTAGGACCAATTGGTCCAAGTTGTCTACCAACTGATCCCATTGAGAGCGAAGCATCCACTGAGAGACCCTCATGTGGAGCCGAGCACATGGGACTGTCGGGATAGCAGCCGCCATAAGCCCAAGGAGATGAAAAACTGGCCCTGCACTGACCCGCCTGCGGCCGGACAGCAGGCTTATCTGAGTCTGGAGTGTGGCCGCCCTGTCCGGAGGCAGAAAGGCCCTGCCTAGGGTCATGTCCAGTATCACCCCAATAAACTGAAGCCTCTGGGATGGGATCAAGAGAGACTTGGAATTGTTGATGGTAATACCCAGACAGGCTAAGACCTGCCGGGTGAGGAAGAGGCAGTGCAGGAGTTCCTCCCTGGACGAGGCCGCCAGGTTTAGCCCTGGTGTCCGGAGTGGGAAGGGAGTGTGTCGTCGTGGACGTACGGGAACCGGTACCAGCACCGTCGTGAAAAGATGACTCTCCATCTTTCTGGTGAGCTAAGCCTTGGCCTCAGCCCACCAGGAGGCCAGAGTCTCCTGCAAGTCCACTAGCGGCTGAGGGGGTGGTGGAGGAGGAGGAGGGGGATACGGGTATGGACTATATCCAAAAGGTGCATATCCATAACCCGACAGAGGGAAGCCCAGCGTCGGGTATTGAGGAGCCAGGTACTGCGGCGTCGGATATGTCGGCGCCAGGTACTGAGGCATGGGATACTGCGACCCCAGGTATGGCGGCGTCAGATACGGTGGGGCCAGGTACCCGGAAGCTGGAGGAGCTGCCTGAGCAGACGGTCCGGCCAGAGGCCCCAAGGGCAGTTCTGGAGTGGAAGACCTGTGGGGGTGGAGGGCCCGGCGTCGGGGTGACATTGGGGGTTGGACGTCATCCAGCATCGGCAATACCGGCATCGCAGCCAGCGGCCGAAGGGCCAGTGTTGGAGCTGGCGTTCGGGGAACTGATGTCAGATCAGTCAGACCAGAAGGTGGACGGTCTGATGGAGGTGGACCAGAAACCTCAGCTTTGCCAGGGATAAGGTGAGAAATCCTCGGGGTCAGGCTGAGGAGACTCAGGGTCCCTGGAGGTCAGCGAAGGCTGTGGGGAGCCAGGAACAATGGACGTGGGGGGGGGTCCGGCGCCGGCTCATCTGCTGTGCGGACGTCGGACGAACCGACGTGTGGCTTAGCAGCGGGATCCGGGCGGACGCCGGAGGGGCCAGTGTCTGACTTAATGGACCCTTCGCCGGAGGCAGGCCACGATGGAGGGGCGGCCCGGTTGGGTGGAATGGGGCCGCGTGCAGCCCTGAAGGGTCGGGCAACTTACCGACCTTCTCCGTGTGGGCGTCAGAGGAACCGACGTCCAGCTTATCGGAGCCGCTCACACCAGCAGGCAGCGAAACCATGGCTTTACTGGGAGTGGAGGCCTCCACGAGTCCGGAGGCACCCGAAGGGCCCAAGCATAAGCCAGACAGGTGGGCCGCACCGCTTTAGAAGCCTCTAAGGCTGCCGTCGTGAAGCGGTCCCCCGGGGGTGACGTTACCTGTTTCACGGCGACTCCCGAGGAAGACACGTTGGGAGAGGAGCCCTTGTCCTGGTGCCTTTCCTTATCCTTTTTCTTGTGATGGCCTTCAGGGGAAGTCGACACCTGCTGAAGCTTTTTCAGTTCTTTCTCCATGGAGCTCATTTTCTTTTTCAAAATGTGGGCTTCCAGGGACTGCTGCCACCTTCTCCAGGTGGCCGCGTTGAAGCTGAGGCAGTGCTGGCACTTCTCCACCGGATGGTTGGGGCCTAGGCAAAAAAGGCACAGGGAATGGCCGTCCTTGTGCGGGAGTTGGACGCCACATGAGTCGCACTTGTTTTTGTGCTCGGAGGGTGTAGGGGACAACATACACCGACGGATACCTGATGATGGTTGAGAAAAAAATCGAAAATACTCAGTAAAACTACCGACGAAGGAGCCTGACGAGCAGGGAACTTTTCCGCAAGGCGCTGGCATAAGCTAACAGCGGGAAAGAACTGGAAGGCGAATGTGAGGGACCGCCCCTTTATACCGACGTCTCCTAACGTGGGGGCAGTCCCCTCGCCAGAGACTGCTAGCTAGAAATTTTTCCGTGGGGTCCTGCCACCTGCCAACGTCAGTCCTATATGTAATTACCTACTGCAAGAGCCCTCTCGAAGTAAGATCTGCCCTTATGTCCAGCACACTGATGTGGAGATGGACTCTACAGGGCTCCAAACTCCCTGAGTGTGGTGCCCCTGACAATTGGCTCCCCATCCCATCAGAGACGCATCTCTGGTAAAGATTAGCTGAGGTTCTGGCTGAGAGAAGAGGAGACCCTGGAGGAGGTTGTCCACCATGCAAGAAAGTAAAGCAGAGGCTTTGTCACCTTGATGGGGTAGGGCTGAGTATGTATTGCTGGTGACCACTGCATGCTGAGCATCCACTGAGTTGACCTCATGTGTAGTCATGCCAGAGACACCATGAACATTGCGGAGGCTATCAGGCCTAAAATGCGTTGCATGGAGTGCACCTGAATCAACTTCTGCTTCATTATGTAATATACTATCTGAAGGATTGCATTGCAGCTGTCCTCTGGGAAAAAGGGCCCAACTTTGGTGGTGTACAGAAGGGCCCCTATAAATAGGAGCTGCTCTGAAGGCTGAAGCTGTGATTTCTCTAGATTCAACAGGACTCCCGCCACTGCTCATTCCGCCTCCTGCTTGGACAATCCTGCTTGTACAGACTGGCTAGTAGCTAGTCATCCAGATAAGGAAAAACCTGAAGTCTGAGTTTTCTTAGGTGTGCCACAAGAATGGCAAAGCAATTTGTGAAGACTCAAGGTGCAGAGGATGGCCCAAAGGGCAGGACTCAGAACAGATAATGCCCTGGGTGCACTAGGATATGCTGGTAAGCATTCTGCATGTCCACAGAAGCTAACCAATCCTGTTGCTTGAAGATTGGTAGCAGAGTTCCCAGAGAGACCATTCTGAATTTCTCACATTCCATGAACTTGTTCACTTTTCTGAGGTTGAGAATGGAGCGCATGCCCACTGACTTCTTCAGAACTAGGAAGAAAAGGGAATAGAAGCCATATTGTGCTCTGCCTCCAACACTCCTTCCACTGCCCTGTTGCTCAGAATGTCCGCAATCTCCTTTGCCAGAAGCTCTGATGAGTGAGCTAAAAGAAGAGGTTGCTTTCGGGATGGATAATCCAGAGGGATTTTTGTGAAGTTCAGTGAGTATCCCTCTCAGATAATCCAGAGCTCCCACTTGTCCATCGTGATGGATTCCCAATGGTGGTAAAAATGAGACAGCAGACTCCTACAGGAGAGGAGAGGTCTGCCTTGGGCAGCAGAGGCTGGACTGGGTCCGGAACTTCAGAGCGTGGCACTAGGTGCTTTTAGGGCCTGTCCCTTCAGCTGTACTTTCTTTTGCATTTGGGGAGGCTGGGACTTTATTTGAGCTCTCCTGCCTTTTCCTCAAAAGGACTGTTTATTGTGGTAGAAACCTCACCCTCTCACCTTTTGGGGATTAGATGGAGCAGGCCTGGAAGTCATGACGATTGTTCTAGTTTTCTGTGAGGTCTCAAGAGACTGATCTGCCTGCTGTCCAAACAAGTAAGAACCATTAAATGGAACATTCATAACCAGTTGCTGGACATCATTAGAGAAACCTGAAGTAAGAAGCTAGGAATGTCTTCTTTTTTTTTTTTAAACTTTATTTTATATTCAGACAGGTTTAATAGACAATATGCATTATTACATTTCCATAAGTTGTTTTCCATCATCTGAAAAAGCATTTTTCATCAATTACAAACTCCAACAATCTAAAAGTGATCAATTTGATATGTCAGTTCTTTAGACATAAATATAAAAACTATTGAAACTTTTAAAAACCTGTTGTTATAACTTTTAAACTATAAATATTAAAATATAAAGCTGCTGTCTGCTGCAATCTCCTCCTGAACAAAGATACCTGTTTCTTGTTAAACTACATTCCCTGTTTCTGCCTTCCAGTCTACATTCAGTTAGTTACTTCACTTAAACATCCATCTTCAGGCTGGGTCTACTTCTCACCCAAAAAAAACCTTTTTATTAAATCATTAATTCATCTCACTACGTTTTCATCTTCTTTTGAATGAATTGGAGATTAACAAAATTTTAACCTATTTACTTGTCTCTAATTGTAATTCGTCATTCCTCTACAGCCATTATGACTCTCCTCACAGAGTTTAATTTGACTCGGATGGTAGGTCTGTTATCTTTATCCTATCTCTATATTTGTAACATAGATTTCCCATCTGGCCCACCTGTTAATGAATTAAGCCTTCCTGTGTTGGACTGCATAAATTAGCCTCTCCATCTCCTGTGTTGTTGTAACAATATTAACCCATTGTTTTATTGTTGGGCTATCCTTCTGCAACCAGTGTCTTGTAAGCACCTTTAACGCAGTTGCACGAAGCATACGCCAGAAGTACTTAGCCTCTTTACCTCTTAAAGACCTGGGTTCAAATCCCAGTACCATGTGTATTGGACTCAGTTCATCCGTCCCATCAAAAACAGCCTTTAGGTGCCTATGAATCTCTTCCCAAAAGGCACTTATTTTGAGGCATTGCCATAGGATGTGGAGGTGCCCTGCAGAGGTCTCCCCACAGCCCCTCCAGCAAGCAGGACAATTGCCCTCCTTAAACTTGGCTTGAGTTTTGGGGACCAAAAAGTATTGAATCCTAGTTTTCCAAACAAATTCTCTCCATGTTGGAGAGGAGGTAGTGCTCCACAGAGGCCCCCAGCTTTTCTCCCATACATCTTTCTCTATTATTTCCCCAATCTCTTCCTCCCACCTTTTCTTAATGCTGACAGTACTGTGGCCCTGATCTATTATATTAGTATAAAATCCAGTAATCGCTCCTCCCCCCAAGAGGGAGGACCATATTTTTTCAAACGGTGGGGAGGGCAGATTTTGATTCTTCAACACTTTTGGATTATTTAGGTTGGCATGGATCCAATTACTAATTTGGTAATATTTAAATCTGTCATTTGGTTTCAGGCCAAATAGTGTCACGGCTGCCTCATAGGAGACAGGGACTTCTCCACTTAAGACCTGCCATGGTGAATGGAATCCTTTATATGCTTGGTTTCTAAACCAATGATCTTGGGATGCTGGTATGAATTGTTCCTTCCAGGCCCACCACTTGTATTTCCACATATGTTGTGCTGTCCCTTCTTTGTTAGTACCCCTTCTCCAACCCTCCAAGGCTGCCCAAACCCCTGTTGGGAGTTGTATATCTGTTAACTGCTGCAGTTGGTGGTTAAAAAGTATAGCCTGCAAGGGGAGGGAGGTCTCGGACTTCTTGTAGTTCAATAGATTTCCAATGGGAGGTGTAATGGGGGTGTTGCCACATCAGTGCAATTTTCATCTGTGCAGCCATCCAATATCCTGGAAGGTATGGGACTGCTAATCCTCCTGCTCCCTTATGCAAGTATAGCACATTCCTAGCTACCCTTGGCCGATACCCACCCCATACAAAGGTCAACAGTTGTTTTTGCCAACCTAAAAGAGTTTTTTACGGGATAACATAGGGAACAAATACAGTAGTCAAGGGAGTATGTTCATTTTGGTAGACTGAACTTGTGAGTGCATAGGCAGGGGTAAGAGACCGTCTCTTATAATCGTGTCATCTCATGCACTGAACTGGGGTAATTATCCTGAAAAAGGGTTGCCAGGTTCACTCCTAAAAACACACCCAAATATTTTAATTTATCTAGTCCCCATCTCATCAGATATCTCCTTTCAGTATCTGGAGGAACCTGATAGGAGCAGGTCAAAACCTCTGTCTTGGCCGTATTTAGGGAGTACCTAGATATTTCCGTAAATTGTTGTATCTGTTTAAAAACCACTGGAAGGGAGGAATCCGGGTCACCCAAAAACAGCAGGACATCATCCACGTAAAGGCCTAATTTATGTTCGATTCCCCCTGCCAGGAATGTCTTCTGATACAAATTCCTGCTGCAGCTGCTCAAGAGGCAGTGTCAATAGCTAACTTGAGCTGTTGACTGTTAGACTCAATGCCATGAGTGACAGTCTGGAGATTCTTCTGTTTGGTCTCAGATTCAGGCAGCGATTTTGCTACAGACATAACAGAAGTCCAGAGGGAATACTTATACTTAGCAAAATGCCACTGGTAATTGGCAATCCTCATTAATCCTCATCCTGCGTTAAACTGTGCTCAGACATTTGAGTTGCTCCTCTTGACAGTCCCATCCAACTCACTTACACTCGCCTCATTTGCTGAGCAAAATTCACTTCCGTAACTCCCACCACACCAGACTGTTTTCACACACTTCCCTATAGCTGATCAGGTTCAGGTACCTTGGTTCACTGCTGCTGGTCTCTTCTCTGTCTGGAGCCCCTCTCAGCTGCTGGCAGGCAGATGTCCACATGTGCTTCTTTGCACTACTACCCAGTCTAATCTAACAGGAAGGAACATGCTTTACTGTGCTCCCACTGACATGCTTGCGGTGCAACACAGGTGAGGTGCACGGGCTGAAGTTGCAAACTGCTGTCCAGCCCGAGTAGTGCCACAGTGGTGCTGAAATAACTTTCACTTACGGATTAACAGTCAGCAAAAAAAAAAGGGACAAAACTGGGACACATAAGTAAAAACCAGCACAAAAGTGACATTTTGCAAAACTTGCGGGGACACTGGGACGTGCTGCCTAAAACAGGGACTGTCCTGGGAAAATAGGGACTGTTGGTAGCTTTAGGAAAAAGAAAAACCTAAATAAAATCCTTAGACAGAATGATACGAGTTTCACGTTGTCTTGTGCCCCAAATATTTGAAATAGCAGTAAAGTGCCACTGACTCACTAGAAAAACCGACCAAGCGAGTCAGCAGATTCTGAAGTGCAGTCATTGAAGCACGAGGTTGCTGTAGCCAGTGAAGTGGCATATCTCATTTAAAGTGGGTTTATTAACCTACAAAGCCCTACCGGGGCTGGGCCTGGACTACCTGGCTAAGCTCCTACACCTGCACATCCTCATTTGCCTGCTCTTATCTACAGGGAAGGCCTTCTGGTGGTTTCTAGGGCTAGAATGAAGACCTCTGGGGACCAGACTTTTGGGGTAGTGAGCCTGACCCTTTGGAACTCTACCCAGAGCCTTGAGAGAGGCCCCCTCAGTGGAGGCTTTTAAGAGGGGATTGAAAACATATCTGTTTCAACAAGCATTTGGGGATTATTAGCAGCATCGCATTTCAGCACATCCTAAATTGTTAACCTGACTTTTTAAATTTTGTTGTACAAGTTTTACACATTTATTTATTTCTGTGGTTTTAATGCGGTTGATCAATTATTTTTATGGTTTATGTATTGTTGTTATATTGAAATAGTGCCCTGGGCCTCCAGGGAAGGGCGCCACAAACAAAGACTACTACTACTAACCCTCTCTGTAGCGTGCGCTTCACTGTCTGTCTGACCTACCAAAGTTGCTGACGTCTTTGCTTGGTTTTACTATTGAGTCAGGGGCACTTCATTGTTATTTCAGCTATTTAGGGCACAAGACAATGTGAAACTCATGTTATTCTACCTAAGGACTTCATGTAGTTTTTTTTATTTTTCAGATCTGATACCAAAGTGTGAGGTTGCTATAGCAACCCTCTATCTCACATTTGCTTCACCATCTGTCTAAACTACCAAAGCAGCCAACTCACTTGCTCGGTTTTACTACTGAATTGGCAGCACTTCACTGCTATTTCATTATCTAGGGCACAAGACAATGTGACATTCATATTACTCTACCTAAGGACTACATAGAGGGCCTCCCCACCCCCCAAATCTGATGCCGAAAAAGATGCTTGCAGACCCACAGTAGTAAAGCTAAAAGTGACAAAACCCAAGACCGAGGGTACAAAACAAATGGCAAGATCAACCAGATAACAAATGAATACATAACCCACACAAAAATAACACATTTTCTATGTAACGCTTTAGTCTAAACACATCTTTTAGTATAAAAGAGAGACTATTTTTTCACCCCCCAAATAAAACTGGCCACTTTATAAGACAGGTAATCCACCACAGGCTGTGCGGTTGTGCTGTGCTATACGCACAGCCCGGATGGTTGAAGGGCACTCATCCTGCCACCTTGTGCTTCAAACCTTGGGTGGCTGAAGGGCACTCACCCTGCCACCTTGTGCCTCACAATGCACTCAAGGTGTGTGTATGTTGAAGCAGGACTGCACAACAAAATCAAGGCAGCTGGACCAGGTGGGCAAGTGTGCCTTGGCCTCGGCCATTCTCACCATCAGGCCCTTAACTACTCGGCCCACATGGTGCAATGCCAAAACCTTTTGAGGGACCAGGCTAGAGAGGCAGTCATGGCAATATCGGACGACCCCTCAAAACAGCAAACTCTTCAGGCCCTGAAGACTGGGTGGTGATGTCAGACAACCCCTCAAAACAGCAAACTCTTCAGGCCCTGAAGACTGGGTCAGACGTCGGCACCCACGTCCTCCAGGTGGCTTATGATGCAGTGTATGCTTCGGGCTGGGCGGCTGCCACAGGCATTAGCATGAGGTACCATGCCTGGTTTGGACTTTGCTCCTGACGTACTATCCAGCATTGAGGATACTCTCTTTCGGATTCCCAAGCAGTTTGGGGCGACGTTCAGGACATTACTTCTGAGCTCCAAATCTTTGGGAAGGCCTTGAAGTCGGTCCACTCCGTGTATCATACCCAGACAGACAGACAGATATTATACAGCATGCTATTGTCCTAGATAGACAGACAGACAGACATATATTATACAAGAATGGTATTGCCTGTATATTAGGATTGAGTAAGCACAGGGTTTCTGGAGTCTGAAAATGTTGTGTCAGTTGGTTCGGGAGAGCAAAATTATGGAGGTACAAATATGCAAATGTCACCCTTTTAAGGCTTGTTTTTTTTCCTCCCCTGTAACTAAATCAGATTTTTAAACCTGAAACTTACAGGCTTTATAGAGTCCAAGGCACATGCTTTCACAAGTGACAAGTTTTAACTTGTATATGTTTTAAAATCCCAGGTCACCCTTGAAAAATCCCAGATCACACTTGAATATGTGCATGCACTGTATGCCCTTGTGTTCTTACCCAGTTAACACATTTTAAATAGAAATATATAAGTTAAAAAAACTGTGCCATTTTCTGAGCATGCTCAGTTCAAAAAGTGAACGTCTAAGAATTTTTTTTTTTCTTCATTAGCTGTTCGACAAAGTGATTTCCTTCACACTGCTTTTGTCGGCTGGCTGAGGAAAGCAGTTTGAAGGAAACAGAAAGTGATTTAATAAACTGTGATTTCCTTCACACTGTTTTCATCAGCCAGCTGAGAAAAGAAGTGTGAAAGAAATAACGTTCAATCACACTACTGATGCAGAATCCCCCATCCTTAAAATCCCTCCCCAGGGGCATCACTAGGAGTGGGCATTGGGGCTGAAGCTCGGAATCTTTATTGATTCATCCCTAATAAAATAAACCCAATTCCCCAAACTGATTCTGGCTTGTTTGTTTTTTCACTTGGTGGAAGGGGTGAAAGTTCAAGTCTCTAATCTTTTCAAATGCTAGAAACACCCCTGAACATTTACTCACACCTTTGTAATTTTAAAATATTGTTGCAACAAATTTTCAACAATTTGGGACCCTTATAAACAAAGTAGGTGAAATTTTTCAAATCCATACTGAAAGGTGATTTTGCAGTTGGTCCACGAAATCACCTTTTGGGCAGGATTTGAAATATTTTACCTACCAGGTTCAAGAGGTGGGATCATAAGAAGACTACGTTGAAAATTTGGTGAAAAAATATGCTAAAATGCCGAAGTTATGAGTGAACGCTGACATTATTCAACTTTACTAACATACTAAAATGCCAGCAGAATAGGCCTAACGGTCTTTCGTGTCTGCTTGTTTGGTCAGCCTCCACCCTGGGTGCTGACCTTGCTGCCCCCCTCGCCTCCTCTGGCTTCTCCCTTCCCAGTTCCGGATATTCTTGCTGCATTGGATTTTGCTTCCAGAACCCTTCCCCTGTACCTGTCCCACCCCCTCTTGAACCCCTCCACTGTCTCTGCCTCCACCAGCCCCCTAGCAAGCGCATTTCATGGCTCCACCACCCTCTCAGTGAAGTAGCACCTCCTCCTTTCTCCCCTGAATCTTCCCCCCTCCAGCTTCCACCCATGCCCTCTAGTGGCCCCTCCTCCTTCCTTCAAAGCACCCCAAACTTTCATTCAGAACTTTTGTAATTTTCACTATTTTGACCCAAAGTCTTCAACACAGCCATTTTTCACACTACCTCATGAGCATGACATTTTTCAAATAATGCCAAAAATGTGTTTTGACACTGCTGCTGCGAAATTACATTTCTGCCAGTCTTTTTATAGAAGGAAGGGGTTCATAAAAATAAAATATGTTGAAAATTTGGGGTCAAAATGCAAATACAAAAATTTATGAAGAAACACTGTGTTCAGGGCCAGCCGTTGGTTCAGAGACTAGCAAGTTGCAACCCCATGCTGGTTAGCTGAATTTACAAGTGAGCTCTGTCAGTCAGCTGGATCACCTGAAGCACTGAAGAAGGCGCTGCTATATCCCACCACTCCAGTCCAGGGACAGACGGTGCAGTGTCAGTGTTCATGCTAAAACAATACAGTACATGTATAAATGAAATATTTGTTTATACTGTTTGCATGTATAGAAAATAAGGTGCTGATCTGTTAGCAAGACCTCAGGAAGGATATTTCCTATAGGGGGACTTCCTATAAGTAATGCTTCATTATATAATAGAGGAGGAGCTTCTAGAAATAATTGGATGTTATAAGAGGAACTTTCCCATAAATGGGAGGGCTATGTAAGCCCTCCTCAAACACAAAGAGTCAGATTAGCTGGATAGCTAGTCTCACTTACCTGAAGGAAGGTAAGCAGAAGGACCTGTGCCTGAACAGGAATGTTATCTCTAACAACAGGAAAGCTGATGAGTCGCTTTGAGATATCTGATGTAAAGTGAAATAGCCTTGAGCTATTGTTTATTTTCTTGTTCTGTTTAAACTGTTTTATTTCTATTTATTTTTTTCTACTTTTGTATAAAATAAAACACACTGCTGGTGTGTTGTACCCAATTACTGTGTCCAGTGTTATCTTTATACACAAGTACCTGTGACATTTCAGACCAGAACCACAAACCATTTGTGCTGTACAGACGAGCAAAGAATTTGCAAAAAGTGAGGATTTTTCACACTTTTTGGCACTCCGCAGCTCTGCAACCGCACATCCAAGGTGGGCTTTTTGGGACCCTATCTCACGAACACTGGCACTCGGTCCCGAAAGGTGATTTCTCCGGTCACTGTGCAGAATGACCTTTTAAATAGATAAAACAGTAAAAACAAAATACGGATATAGCTAAAATCAATTCTGGTAGGCTTGGCACCACAAATAGGTCATGTTGTGGGGATCATGATGTGGGGTCCAAAAAAGCCCATGTTGAAAATCTGGTGCAAAAATACATAAAAAAGACGCTGGAGCTATGAGCGCTTGTTGAATTTTTCTCACACATGCGTAACTTTGCCAGTTTTTATATTTTCACTCAAATTTTCAACATTGCCATCCTAAACCACCTTATGAACAGTACAGTTGTCATTTTTTACATCCTGCCCGAAATGTGTTTTCACTACTGTGGCGCAGAATGGCGCGTACACAGTGTGAAATCACCTTTCAGGGCTGATTAACAAAATTATAGTGCCACAGTTCATGAGGTGAGGTCCCCAAAAGGCCACGTTGAAAATGTGGTGAAGCAATTCTTAAAAATGCCAGTGTTATGTGCGTCTGATGAATTTGTTCTACATACATGCATAACTTTGGTAACTCTTCAATACTTGCTGCCAAATTCTCAACATAGTCATTTTTTCACACCACCTCATGAACAGTACAGTTGCCATTTTCCACATCCTCCCCGAAATGTGTTTAGCACCTGTGGCGTAGAATGGCACTGCCGTTGCGCATAATAACGTTTTGCCTTGCATTTCACAATTTCTCTGTACCATGGTATATGAGGTAGGGTAATAAGATGGCTATGCTGACAATTTGGTCACTGTTGTTCAACACGTGGGAGCGCAGGGCCCAAAGGGCCCTGTGCTTCCAGACCTACACACATATGTGCATCTACAGAGGGATTGGAGAGCAGGGTCCAAAGGACCCTGGGCTCCCACAGTAAAGTAAGAATACTATTATACTATCTCAAAGAGAAGGGAAATTCATTGCAAAAAAAAAACTCCATTAATGCATCAGTTAGGGTTGATAGTACAGTGACAAAAGTCTGGAAATTCGATGTTAGGGTTACCAACCCTACCACCACCACCCCCCCCACACCAACAGGCATCAGGGTGTGCCTTCGGGTCGTTGGGCCTAACTCTCACCCCATTCTCCTATACTGTACCATCTCAGCTTGTTTACATATGAAATGGGATGAGAGTTAGGGCCAACAACCCCAAGGCACACCCCGATGCCTGTTGGTGTGTGGAGGGTGGGGGTGGGTTGGCAGGGTTGGTAACCCTAACATTGGATTTCCAGACTTTTGTCACTGTACTACCAACCCTAACTGATGCATTAATGGACTTTTTTGCAATGAATATATATATACACACACACACATACATACACATACATACATATAGATATATATATATACACACATACATGGAACACATGAGTTGCACTGGAATAGCACATTTGTCTCCACTAGTGAGTGGTAAGACTCAAACACAAGTGGCAAAGCCATGAGTTAGTTTGTCTTCTAACTTTAACTTCCTTACTCTTATTCCATCTGATCCACTGTGCTTCTTGCTGCTTTTTAGTCCCACACTGTAAGTCCACAGTTGGGCAAGCCAATT
Source organism: Neoceratodus forsteri (assembly GCA_016271365.2). Lineage (NCBI taxonomy): Eukaryota > Metazoa > Chordata > Ceratodontiformes > Ceratodontidae > Neoceratodus > Neoceratodus forsteri. The sequence goes on along the minus strand of CM028131.1, from coordinate 705,226,434 downwards.
TTTCATATTGCAAGATAACAGGGAGGGGAGCAGACCCCTCATTAGACACTGAGGGGTCTGCAAATCTCGAGCAGGTATGATAGACCACAAGGCCTTTTCCTGCTGGCTGAACCATATGTTCATGTGTATCTCAGCCTTTCTGCACACCTACCTCATAAGTGATGTCTTTCCCTGCACCCCTTTGTTATCCTCTTCTCTCAGCTACTGCTTTTAACCCATTCTGCACCCAAGCCTGGGCCACTACAGTGTATTTTTTTCTTTGAAGGTTAGATTTCTAATTTATTTACTTTTACTCCTAACGAAATTTGTCAATTTTCTGACAGTAACAAATTGTTATAATTATTTACCTACTACTGCTTGATATTGCATGTACATTTTTCTTTTATCACCAGCCATCCACCTTGCAGCTGTATCATTAGTGTCAGCTGCCATCTGAAACTGGTATTTTATTGCTGGCCCGGTGGTGCTGAGGTTTGAAGCACTGGACGCCACACCTTGCGCCGTGCCGGCGACCTGGGTTCAAGAATGGACTTAGGTCGCCGGGGGCTGGCAGGGGGAAGGAAGGATTGAGCGTCCCATGACAGCTCTCCTTTCTTCGGGGTGGGTTAGGGATATGCGCCGCACTGCAGTGACACCCAGCGGAGGCTGGGTGTTCGGCAGGTGTGGGCATTAACATGGGGGGGAGAGCCGGCAGATGTCTGCACGTTACTGCACTGACGTCATTGCACGTCAGGCTCTCTAGAGAGGAAAGGCGGAAAAACATTTCCCAAGCCTCCTAGATGACAACCACTGTTGCCTGCTTCGCTGCCCGCCGACTGACTAGGGTCAGACTCTGCTGTGCGCAGCTCGATCACTTGGAGATAGAGGAGGGTTCCCTCCTCACCCCGCCCAGGGGGTAATCTGGGTCATCAAGGGACCCTGAGGATTCGAGTGTGTGGCACTCTAGGAGCAGACTCCGGGGTAGTCGGCAGGGTCGGGAAGCAGAGCACCTTGGTGGCCTGAAGGAGTGGAGGTTAGGAGACAGTAGAGGCGTAGAAATAGAAAGTAGAAAAAAAAAAGAAACTGGTATTTGAAGCCTCCAAGCCCAATTTTGCTGTGTCTGGCAGCTCTGACACTGTTAAAGAGGGTCAGCCTCAGCATTGTCCACTATTGACTGCCAGAAAGCATTTTGATAAAAGGCTTCATAGGCCTAGTAGTTGTCATGACGAATTGCAGGGATGCCGAAAGGTACCCTTTTTTTGCCATGCTGTCCACCCTTCTCAAATCCTTTGGGGGGGGTGTGAGGATAAAGGAGTTTTGCCTTTCTCACAGGCAGCCTGCTGTACAATACCCTGGTGGTCTGGGTGACTAAAAAGAAACTCAGCACCAGATCTTTCTAACTAATACTTCTTGTCACACTTTTTGTCAGTGGGTGTGACTGTACTGGGAGCCTTTAGGATTTCTAAAACATCCTTCTTAAAGAATTTGTAAATGAGCAAAAAGAGCCTCTTTGAAGGTGTCAGTCCCATCAGCTCCATGTACTGTGCCTCTTCATCCTGGATATCTTTAGCTGTCTGGAGATCCTGAGTTTCTACCATTTTCTTGACAAAAGAAAAATGGTAAGAGAAATCCTCTGAGAGTCTGGGAGGGGAGCCAAAATCCTGTTCTGGTGACACCTCGGGTTAAAAGAGGGGCAGCAACAGTTGCTTTTTCAGCAGTAGTAATCACAGGCTGCTGAGGGGGTAGTAAACCCTGCAGCACCTGGAGCAAGGCTAAAGCCTGTGTCAACTCAGCAAGAGAAGGAGTATTAATAGGCACCTGAGGGACCCCTTGAGGCGTTTCAGCCAGGGTATCAGTGTGTTTGGTTTTCTTTACTTTCTTGGCAGGCACCGGGGAGTCAGCCGGTCGATTGCCTCTCTTGCCAGAGCCCTCACCCATATCAGGGGTGGATTTAAGAGGCTCTGGAAGGAACTGCCACAGTCTTAGAGGGGATGGACTAGTTAGAGCCCATGGACCCCTCTTCTAGTTTTCTTTTAAGCCTCTCCCTGCATTTTTCTTATGCCTTAACAGGGAAAGACTTACAAATATCACAGTCTTCACTGAAAAGCCGTTGCACAAGGCAGATCAAGCAAAGATCATGCCTGTCTGCCTTGGCAAACACCTCTGCATACTTCAAGCAATTATTGAACCCAGGGGGTCCTGTTTTCTTTTTAGGCTTGTCTGACATTATAGAAAACAGGAAGCAGTAACTGACCCAAAAAACAGACTCAATTCAAATATTTGTGGTCGGTTTCAATAGAGTAACGGTCAGTTCAGGAACCGATAAAGTAAAAAAACCTATCAGTTCCGATCGGATCCGGAACCGAGAAACTGTTGGAGGAAACCGATAAACCACGGTTCAAAAGCGGATAAAATAAAAAAAAAATTTAAGAATAAAGTAACTGGAACCCTCTAAAAAGGATCCGATTAAATACAAATAAGGCTGGTTGCCCTCGTTCAAAGGAACCACGAGGAACTGATAAACAAGTTTAAATTTAAAACTTATGAGGTATAAAACACAATAGAACAATGACACTAGGCAGTAATGAAAAATAAAACAAAAATACTTACTTTTTTGCTCTATGCATTACAGGAATCCGTCCTGACTGAGAGCGATCTCCAGGGTGTCTGAACTTTGCAGCAGAGAGAAGAAATCTGAGGTAGAATGTAGGCAGTTGACACTGGGCAGTTTGAAAATAGATGCACGAGCTAAACATTCCACGATTAGCACAGGATTCCATTCTCTCAGGGGCATACTAATTTAAAGGAGCACTGCAAGAGTAATAATATTAGTGGATTCCTGGGATTAGAACCCCTTTATTCCCCTTTCTCCTGATGTGGGAACATCTCTAGGCTACAGTTAAGTGGCAGCCCATATGGTATGGTACAAACCTTGCTTTCCAGGTCCAGGTTTGACCCTGTAGAAATGGAAGTATCTAATTACTCCCAGTTACTCAGAGATGCCCAATTGGCAGACCGTTGGGTGCTGTGTAACCCTTTGTTTGTATTGTTCCCATTGTATATATTCTTGCTGGGTTTAATTATTCCAAATTTTTTATTTCTAGGTTATTGGTTGGAAAAAAATCTGTGAATCCTGGCATTATTCAGTATGCTTTCTGACATGTGTGGTGTGGTGGAGGTGGCATCTGGTAGCCATTACTCCTAACATAAGAGTAAAATGACACACCAACCATTGCAATTATACTCTTGGAATGCTAAAGGAAAGCTGTCTTTAATACAGATTTCCCACCCTCGCAAGCCTCCCCGACTAGGGGTTTTGCAAATAAAATGCATTTTTCTGAGTCTGTTTACTTAATTTTTAAAAAGTCTGACAATCTGCAAAATGGCGCAGCCTGTGCATCTTCATTTCATTGCAAAGTGCGGCGGCACACCGCTGGGCTCCAATACACTTGTATTGGAGCCGAGCAGTGCGGCGCCAAACTTTATTCAAGTCTAGGATTACAAGTGCCTTTGAGCCAAGGCTGTTTGAAGATAGTACAACAAAACTACAACAACGCATGGTAATACAGCAATGTACAGAAATTAAAGGCAGGATAAACAGGTTAAACAAGTCTGCAATCAGTTACCAGAGGAAGATGCATACATTTTTGGCAAAACAGGTCAAGGGCAAATGAGAGTATGCAACATCATTACAAGACATGGGTAAGACACCTGGAGGGATATGAGCTGCCAGAGGCATTGTCGCAAAACATAGAGAAGTGCAGGAAGCGGGGTTAGGAGGGGGTTGGGGGGATGGGGAAGAAAGGGAAGGAGGGGAGAAGAAAGACCAAGGGAGAGGGAGTTAAGTGCTAGCTGGGGTACTGAGGCATCACTGAGAGAGTAGCTAGGGTTGCTGGCTAAATGAGGCAGTCGCAGGTACTGGAGGCAGAGAGAAAGAGGCGGAGCCTAGATTTGAAAGGTCCAGACTTGGAATGAAGGAGATTTCACTGTTGAGATTATTTAACCAGCTTGGTGCCCTGTAGGCAAATGAGTGTTGACTCACTGATGTTCGGCAGTGAAGAATCAGCAGGAGTTGAGACTCAGATCCCCTGGTATGGCGGGGATTTCTACTTGGGCTGAGGAGAGCTTGGACACCAGGGGGAACAAGTCCCAAGGTTATCTTCTTTGCCATAATGCAGGTTTGATATTTTAGACTGTTTGATAGTTGCAGCCAGCCAGTTTGGGCATAGAGGTCGCATTTATGGGTAAGGAGATAGGTGCCGGTTATAGGACAACAGGCTTTGTTTAGGGTGGTTGAAATGCGTCTGAGGGCTGTTGAAGTGGCAGAGCCATATATTAAGATGCCATAGTCGATAACGGAGACTACCGAGCTTTGGACAGCGACCCTTAGGGCTTCAGGGGTAAGGTGCGCCCTATGCCTGTAGAGGAGACCAAATCACATGTTAGCCTCCTTGGCTACACTGTCAATGTGGGCTCCATAGGACAGGTTATTGTCAAGAGAGATCCTGAGATATTTAAATGAGGGTACCTCTTCAATGGCCGCTCCAAGGTGGTTTGTAATGGTCAGTGGATGCAGTCTGCTCTTGTTGTGCGAGTTACTGAAGAGCACAGATTTAGTTTTTTTTGTAGTTAAGGATGAGTCTGTGCTTGCTGAACCAGTTCTCTATGGAGGTGAAACCGAGCTGGAGTTTGTTATGTAGGGATAGTGGGTCCTTTTGAGTAGCGTAGATAACGGCATCATCAGCGTAGAGGATGAGTTGTTCTGGGCACGATTTGGGGAGGTTATTTAGAAATAGACTGAAAAGAAGGGGCCTCAGTATGGAACCCAAAGGTATTCCAGAGTGGACTGGTCGTGCATCGGAGAGGACACCTGCAATTTTCACTCTTTGTGATCTGTTCTCTAGGTAACTTTTAAACCAGGCTGAGGAGTCTGGGGAGAGCCCTGCATTTAAGAGCTGTTCCAGAAGCAGATGGTGGTGAACAGTATCAAAGGTCTTAGGTCTATAAAGGCCGACCCAGCTAGGCGCCCATTATCCAGAGAGTTGTGGATGGCTCCGGTGAATTCCAAGAGGGCTGATATAGTGCTGTGTCCTTTCCTAAAGCCATGTTGCTGCGAGCATAGGATATTGTGTTTGTCCAGGTAATCTGTGAGCTGGTCAGCAACTATACGTTCGATGGCCTTGGATAGTGGAGGCAGTATGAAGATTAGTTGGTAGTTTCCAGGATTGGTCCGATCTCCCGTTTATGGACCGGAGTAATGGTGGCGGATTTCCATTTGTCTGGGAACTGTCTGAGGCTGAGGGAGAGGTTGAAGATCTTAGTTAGCAGGCTAATCACCTCATCAAGAGTGAGAGACAGCAGTTTTAAGTCAAGCGTGTCCCCACTGTGTCTTGTTTTAGCGATTGCATTTTCAATGTATTTCCAAGCTTCGTGCATCTTGACAGCTTTGACGTAGAAGGGAGGATGTGTAGGGAAGGGTGTAGGGGTAATAGTTTGAGCAGTGGAGCGAGCTTCATCGAAGAAGTCGGTGGGGGGAGAACATTACTGAGGTCAGTGAAGGCCGTGTTGAAAGTACTGGCAATAGTAGCAGGGTCAAGGGTAATAGTACCATCCGTGACTAGCATAGTTGGGGAGGCTTTTGGTTGTTTTCTGGTTACTTCTTTAATATTATTCCAGAATGCTTTCCCATTTGCCCATGTGTTGGTGAGCGCTTTCTTGTAGTAGGTGCTTCTGTGAAGCCGGATTGATTGTGTATAGGCATTTCGGGAATGTTTGTAGTTCTGAATGTTGGTTTGCATGCCAGAATCCTAAGCCAGAAGTGGTCCCTTGCTTTTAGTTGCGCAATTAGGTCAGCGGTGAGCCAAAATTGAAGAGGGCTTTGACTTTAAGCTTTTTTAATGGGGTGAATGAGTCACAGGCTGCATTGAATGTGGAGATAAAGAAATCCAGGGCTGAGTTAACATCTGATGCATTGAAAATAGGAGACCAATCTTGTTGCATGAGGAGGGTTTTGAGGAGTTTCAGCTTCCCTCAGGGAAGGATTCTGCTGGTGGTGACCGATGGTGGGGGTTTGCAGAATTTATTAGACCATTCACAGGTGACAGGGGAATGGTCACTAAGAGAATCAGGGAGGAAGGAGATATTGGTGATCCGGGTGGGGTGGCTGGTTAGGACCCAGTCCAGGAGGGAGCTAGTTCCTGTTCTGTAGTTGCATCGGGTTGGGGAGGTGACCAGTTGTATGAGGTTTACAGAGGTGAGGGCATCCTTGAGGCTGCCAGTATCAGGGGCAAGCCGGTTAATGCTAAAGTCACCAAGCATGATTAGCTCAGAACCAGGGGGTTGTGTACGCGCGAAGTCCAGGATGGTATTGAGGCCTTTTACTTGTTCTTTTGGTGGGATGTACACCACAGTAACTGTGAGGACTTTTCTGTGGGCTCCTAGGATGATTCGAATGGGAAAGATCGGAGCAGATGCGTCCAAGAGAGGGGTGTTAAGGGGATGGCCCATGAGGGTCTCTCTGAGGTAGATGGCACATCCCCCTCCTCTTTTTGCCTTCCGAACTAGCCTGAAAACATTGTAGGCAGGCAGGGCAATTGCCAAGTCAGGGACTTTCAGTGAAGGCCAGCTTTCAACTACAGCAATGACATCCGGTTTGTACTAGCAAGAGAAGATTTGCAGGGTATCAAGCTTCAGAAGAAGGCTGAAGATATTGAGAGAAACTAGGGAGAGTGCCCCAGAGTGTTTAACTTGGTTATTCGATCAATGAGTTATTGGGCCAGGGTTAGGGTGGATGTTGCCAGACAGGAGTAGCAGGAGAAGCAGTAGCTTCAGGGTACACAAGCGCAAGTCCCTGATGGTGAGTTTATGGGAGTGTTTCATACCGGTGGGTGGAGACAGCTGATGGCGCTGATCCCAGAAATATGTCACGTGTACCAAGAGAGGAATGGGAGATGACATAGCCCGTGGCCCTCAGTGATGGGTATCTTGGATTTGCCATTCAAAATTTGTGGTGGGGGGGTGCAGCATAGAGTGTAGTATGCATGGGTGGTAGTGGACAAAGTCAAATTGGAAACTTAATAGAGGAGAGGGGTAACAAGCACCAGGGAGATAGCAAAGGGTAAGAGATGCCAGGAGGATAAGTAGAATTATGGTGGGGTGAGACATAGCTTCCAGCAGCTGAGGCTGGCAGAGCAGGGTGCGGAGCAGAAGGGAGGCACAGGAGACAAGATGGTCAACAGAGAAAGGTGCTAGAAGGATGGGGAGAGGAGGAGTTAGAGAGTTGTGTAGTGCTGCAGTGAGGGAGAGAGAGAGAGAGAGAGAGAAAGGGAGGGCAGAGCTGAGAGACAGCAAGGGCCAGGTAGTGGGAGGTACTTGCGAGAGGCCCAATCGGCATTGAAGCAGGGAGGTAACACTACCAGGGAGAGGGGTTTACGAGTATTTAATATAGGTCGGAGGGGGGTGGGGAGCAGGAGCAAAAGTATGGCTTTTCCAATGCAGTTCTATGAGCGCAGAGGCCCCGGAAAGCACAGAACAGAGAGAAAAAGGACGGACCAATCAGTGGCAGAAGCATAAGGCACTAGTCCAATCAGTGGTGGCAGCAGAGAGCGATGGCCAATCGGTACTTCTGTCGGTTCATCGGTTGGGTCTGTGGTCTTATCCGCCTAGTGGAGCTCCTGGGTAGCTGCAGAGATGGTGTGGGCGGGCAGCTGGCTTCTCGAGCAATGGCCACTCTGGCGTGCAGTCAAGCCTGGATTTGGGGCTGGCGATCTGAGGAGGGAGGAGGGAGAGAAGAGAGAGAAAGTTGTAACTAAATGTGGCAGTGAGACAAGGATCATGATGCAGGTGTAGAGTCGTGGGGGAGACTGAAGGGGGTCGGAGACAGGGACAAATTAGCACAATACAAGAAAGAGCTGAGAGAAAGGGTGGGGGGGGGGCTGGCCAGAATAATCAACCCTGGCGCCACAAAAGAGCAGGTGTTAGACAGGGGTAGCTAGGAGGGAGTGCAGAGAGGGAAAGAGTTATATTTACTTTTAAAAGGAGGCTAGTAATAGGAAAAACAGCAGGTTGGCTGGGGTGAGAGAATTGAGATACAGTGCAGGCAAAATTTAGGCAGTACAATCAGCAATTTTAACCAAAAACAGCAAAGTTCAGGCTAAAGCAATAGTAAAGGCAAAAGTATGGCTTTTCCAATGCAGTTCTATGGGTGCAGAGGCCCCGGAAAGTGCAGAACAGAAAGAGAAATGCCAGATCAATCAGTGGGAGAAGCGCAAGGCACCAGTCTAATTAGTGGCGGCAGCACACAGCACTGGCCAATCTGAGCTTCTGTCAGTTCACCGGTCGAGTCTGTGGTCTTACCCAGCTAGTGGAGCTACTGGGTGGCTGCAGAGATGGTGTGGGCAGGCGGCTGGCTTTTCGAGCCATGGCCACTCCAGCGGCACAGTCAAGCCCGGATTTGGGGCTGGTGATCCAGTTAGCAGAGCTTCTGGGTGGCTGCAGAGATGGTGTGGGAAGGCAGCTGGCTTCTCGAGCCATGGACGCTCTGGCAGCGCAGTCAAGCCCAGATTTGGGGCTGGTGATCTGGCTAGCAGAGCTCCTGGGCAGCTAGAGAGATGGTGTGGGCAGGCAGCTGGCTTCTCGAGCCACGGATGCTCCAGCGGCGCAGTTAAGCCCAGATTTGTGGCTGGTGATCCAGCTAGCGGAGCTCCTGGGTGGCAGCAGAAATGGTATGGGCGGTCGGGCGGCTGACTTTTCGAGCTGTGACCACTCTGGCAGCACAGTCAAGCCTGGATGTGGGGCTGGTGATCCAGCCAGCAGAGCTCCTGGGCGGCTGCAGAGATGGTGTGGGTGGGTGGCTGGCTTCTCGTGCCATGGCGGCTCCGACAGCGCAGTCAAGCCCAGATTTGGGGCTGGTGATCTGAGGGGGAGAGAGAGAGGCGCTGCATGAAAATGGAGACACATAGCCTGCGCCATTTTGTGGTTCACAGGACTTTTTAAAAATTAAAAAAAGCAAGTAAATAGGCACAGAAAATTGCATTTTATTTGCGAAACCCCTAGTTGGGGGGGGTAAGGCTTGAGAAGGTGGGAATCTGTATTAAAGACAGCTTTCCTTTAACAGACTCACTAGTCATAAAAAGCACTCTAGGATATTAGCACGCCTTAAAAAGACCCAGTTTGGTATACATGCAAGACCCATCTCTCCAGGCACGAACACGAAAAGTTGACTGGATCTGGTTTCTCCTGTCTACTCCTCTTCGGTTTTTTTGCACTTGCCCGGCTCCCATGGTTTTCGGAGAAGGCCTCGTACCCCCTCCTACTCCGTCCACCTGGGCTGTTCAAGGCCACTCCACCCCAGCCACACTGTGCTCGGGGGGCTGGAGTTGTATGTGATTTTTCTCCAATTTTTTCCTCCCCTTGACCCCCGAGATGCTGGCGCGAAGGACATATGTCCAGGCAAAAAAATGCTGATAACGCCGTTGCCACCCAGAGTGTCCTCCTCACCGGATCCGGGTGAGAGCCGCCGCTGTCTCTATATGCCTGTGCTTCCACACCCCAGGAACATCAGGTGAGCAAGATACCCCAGTAACCCACCCCTGGCAGAGGAGAACATTGGGACGCCGATCTTGCTCCCGCGCGTCCCTGCCAACCCTGAGTCAGTGCCTGAACCTGGGTCCGCCAGTGCAGCGTGAGGTGCGGCGTCCAGTGCCTCAACCCTCAGCACCACCGGGCCAACGATTATCTTCATTTTGAGGCAGACAGAAAGGGGTAGTTATTCATATCCCATCATACCCCCTTTTTTTAGCGACCTAACTCTTGGTCTGACCAAGAATGGTACCTAATTACAGTCCAGAGGCATTTAAATAATACTGAGGTAACCCACACGAACTTGTACTTACCTCTGGGGACAAATTCGCCTACCATTAAAATGCTTATCGATAAAATAATAACTAAGACTAAATGGGTACATTTTTAAGTGGGAGAGTTTAATATAGCCCTGAACCCACAATGGAACTCTTCTAATCTGGCTCTCCCAGGGCAACCTGCTCCAAATATAACTTTTAAGCAACTTCTTCAAGAAACCAGCTGGGTAGATGGATGGTGTTTTTTTACACCCTCAAACAAGTAATTACAGCTATTATTCTGCAGTGCAAGCAACCTATTTGAGAATAAATTACTGTTATACAAAAAAACAGAACTTATTTAGTTGACTGCAATTTGGGAGCCATAGTTCACTCAGACCATGCCCCGGAGATCAGCTGTTGAGACCTAGGCCAGGAAACATGTTCAATGTGGTGGTAGTTAAATCTGTATTATTTCTGCAGAAAACCCTTCTGTGAATTCCTCGATAGTAAAACAGAGATCATACGGGATAATACAAGTCCAGATATTACACAGTCTTTGATGTGGGGATACATTAAAAGTTGTACTTTGTGGTCATCCTTATTCAGTACACTTCTACCCAGAATAAAATTAGGAAGGAGAAACAGAGGTGATTGGAGGATACGCTACACTTCCTACAGATGGTGCATCAGCAGGGTGATCACTCTGTGCTCCCCCAAGAAAAACAAGTTAAACAGTATCTAGACACCCTCTGCCTCCAACAAACAAAAATTGCCCTAACCTTCCTCTGAGACAGTGAGAGATACTAGGGGATAGGAGAAAGAGCTACCAGATTATTGGTGTATCAATTATGTAAACAACGCTGTGCGGTGGCTATTCCCGTCATGCTACACCTATCACAAGGATATGTCAAACCAAGTTACATGACACTGCACATGCTTGCAATACTTACTACCAGAACCTGTACACTCTGGAACATACACCAACTTCACTCGACATTGCCAACTTTCTGAATTCCCTCACTCTTCCTTCTCTGTCTGAGGAACATCAGCACTGTATTTTGGGCCCTATTCAACTGTGAGAGCTAAAAGCAGTCATATCTCGTTCCAAAACAATGAAGACACCTGGCCCAGATGGATATTGCACTGAATTTTATAAGACTGCCAGGGACAGGGTCTTTCATCCACTTCTACGGGCCTTTAATAAAGTGCTATCTGGGGAACACCCTCCTCAAAGTTAGCTGTACGCCACCACCTCAGTCTTACTAAAGCCAGACATCAGCCCCAAGTTTTGTGACTATCGCCCGATTTCAGTATTAAATGTCAATTATAAATTCTTTATGTCTATTCTGGCACATAGACTAGATGAGATTCTTCCAACATTAATCAGGTTACAGCAGACTGGGCTGTCAGATCAAGGACCACAACAGATAACATCAAACAAACTCTGCACTTAATACACCAAATGCAATCCCACCAATTGCCCTCCGTTCTTCTTAGCCTAGATGCTGAGAAGTCATCTGATAGGGTCTCTTGGCCCTTTCTATATGCCACACTCAGGAAAATGGGTTTCCGGGAGCCTTGGATACAGGTTCTTCAAAATCTCTTGGACCCCCCCCCCGAGCATGTGTTAATGTCTCTGGTCATCATTCTGAGGACTTTCCACTGACACAGGGAACCCAACAAGGGTGCCTGATGTTACCCCATTTGTTTGCCTTATATATTGAGCCCCTAGCCTAGGCTATCCAGAAGTCATCAAATCTAACAGGGATTCCTTCAGGAGGCAAGGACCATAGGGTAGCTCTATATACAGATGATGTCCTCCTATATCTTGATAATCTACATAAATCACTCCCAGTTCCTTGCTCTTCTCCCTTTTTGTTAATGATATTCCAAACCCCACTCCTCCCTGTACATCCATCAGGTATGCTGTTGACCTGGTACTTTACACCACCTCTAAGTTCACTGATGATCTCAATCAGCACCTATCATCCACGTTTCAGAATCTTCAATTCTGGTTCTCCTTCAATTACCAAATAATTAACTTGTCTAAAACTCAGGCCATGCTTTTTGGGTCCTCAAGGAAGGTCTACACTGAGCATTCTAAGCTTCAGGTCCTATGTCGTGATAAGTCCGCGTTCTCAAACACTACTGCCTTTAAATACAAGGGAGTCACACTGGATCCTGTTCTTGACTTCTCTATTCACATTAACAAGGTGTGTCGTTTAGTTAACATGAAAATAGGAGCAGCCTATAGAGTGTGTCACTCTCTCACACCTGCTGCCAGGATTTCGGTTGCTAGGAGTGTCCTGCTCCCAAGACTCCTATATGCCCTCCTCATACTCTTACAAGCCAATGCTGGAATGCTACGCAAGTGGGTTACTACATATAACAACATCTGAAGATTTGCCTTATCAGCTCCTCGCCTAACGCATCACTGCGTGCTCTACTGTGCCTTGCAATGGCTGCCTCCTAATGCCCTTCGTTCCTATACCCTGGGATGCTTCATCGAATCTCTAACCACACCACCTAGCTCTGACATTCCGGTTGCTATGCTAACCCCCATCCTTCACTCCCACCCTTTAAGGTCCTCCACCTCTCCCTTGCTCACTGTCCCGTCCTGCTCCACTAAAATGGGACAGCAAGCTTTTTCCTACTTTGCCCCAAAGTTCTGGAACTCACTACCACTCCACATTAAGGCCTCCCCTCTCACCTTTCCTTCAAACATGCACTGTTCTCTCACCTATACTTGGTATCTGTGAATGCTCTTAACTTTCAGCTCTGCTCTCTGCTTCCCTGCTCATCCTGTCATGTCTTCTCAACATCTTCCCTTGTATGTTAACTCTTGCCGGTTTTTCCCTGAACACTTCACTTGGACCTGTTCGCCTGGCCACACTGCAGCCTGGGCCAATGTACCAATTGTAATCTTTTTCTTACTTCTGTATATCCCTGCGTGGATATCTGATGCTATTCCTGTATCACTGTATTTGACTTGACTGCTGTTAATGTCCTGATTGTGACTCTGTATTTTTACTGTGTCCTGATTGTGACTTTCTATTGTTTATATTATACTCTCGATGGTTGTGCCTGAAAATAGGCAGGCTCTTCCCTAGTGCACCTACCCGGTTATCAAAAGCTAATAAATAAATAAATATCCTAGGTACTGGAATGATACAGTAAAGTTTCGGGCTACAAGATGCATACCGCCAAACCTGAAGCACTTACGTTTCATTACCAACCCACATAAGAGTTTATAGCTTGATACCCTTTCCGCTGGGATCTAGACAAACTAAAATATCTAGGGATATATTTGTCCTGAACACCTTCAGTCACCACTGGCAATAGCTATACCCCTTTTCATCAACAAATCACACAGGACCTTACCAGGTGGATTCTGTTGCCCCTAAATCTTTCCAGCAGAGATGAAGTTATCAGAATAGTCATCGTACCCATGGCCCTTTATCTTTTTCAAACTCGACCTCTCATCTTAACTCTTAGTACCTTCTGACACTAGAACCAAACCATTAACAGATTTCTGTGGGTGGGTGGGTATGACAGAGTAGAATAGCACCTTGTCCCATTTGTCATGGAGAAAGTGTTTAAATGCAAGGATCTGTTCTATTCCTTTTCTGTTTCTTCTCTGTCTGGTTGCGAACCAAATTTTCCTATGAGTCGTCAGGCTTGATCAACCCGACAGCCTTGCAATTTTTTGCTTCTCACTTTCTCTACGTCCTCCCTCATCTTTCTTTTCCTCCTTTGCATACTTGCTAATGTAAAAATATGTGTAAATCATTGTATGGAAATGTAACAGATATTGGGATCCCTTCTGTTTAGAAAATATATAGTGTTACTGTTGAAATGTATATACAGTAACTGTATTTTGAGATTACTGCAAAAAGCTGTTGGAAAGCTCAAGAGGTTACCGGAGTTCAATTTTTAAGCCTTTTGCAAAAGCTGTGAAAAAGGGGGCCTCAACTCAAGAAGCACATGGTGTTCTAGCAGCTCCTGCCTGATATTTATAAAAACAGGATGTTTGCTAAGGATGGGGGTTAAAAGGATTTATAAGATATCTGAGCTGCAACTGCTTGAAAAAGAGAAAACAACTGTTTTTTTACCTTTATACATAGTTATACTTAATAAGTTTATTTTTTTATGTTACTGCTGCTGTAAATAATTATTTTTGGTGAATTCTACAACTGCTCCTGGTTTTCCTATGCTTCCTGACCTGTACCTGTGTGGGACACCAGCCTCAGATTAAACTTTCCACATTATTCTTCCCTAAGGAGAAAGGAGGCTTTGTACTCCCAAACCTTAAACTCTACTACTGGGCCACTCACCTCCATTTCATTGTACATTGACATCTTGACACCCCCGACAGAGGCATTGGCACAAGATGGAGGATGCACTTCTCCCTTCTTTGGATTTTATTCCAAATATGTACCACCTGGAAATACAACCTGGGCACACACAAGGTCTAATACCATGGCTTAAGTATCAACACAAGGCATGGCTCTCTATCAAAAAAGCAACGCACTTAGGTCCCTTCCTTAGCCAACTATGTCCAGTAGCCTTGCTGCAGTACATTTTACCACCTCATACAGATTTAGCCTGACGGAGTTGGGAACATTTGTCCCTCCAATATGTTACCCATCTGGTGGTTGGGGCTACACTTAAATCATTTACAGAGATCCAAAAAGAGTTCAGCCTCTGGCAGTGTGACTTTTTTAGATATCTTCAGCTAAGACATTATTATCATAGCCTCCTAGCAGGGGTTCGGCAACCTGAGACCCATCCAACCATCCTTAACTCCATCATCTCAGTTGTATGAAGGGGATATACTGGGCATTTGATTTCTCAACTTTATAAATCCCTGATAGATAATATCGGTAACTCAACAGAGTATGTTCTGCAGAGATAGTGTGAGGAGTTAGACCAGTAAATACCCTAGATCAATGGAATAGGTCCTTTCAGATTGCCTGTAAAATAACTAGTTCTCACCAATGGTGGGAATAGGCCTGGAAGCATCAAGTAATTTTTTTTCGTACCTCGGCAATTACGGCACACTTCCACACTGCTAGGGATGCCACCTGTCGGAGGCATTGTGAGAACACTAATGCCCATCATACACACATGATGTGGGACTGTCCAATCTTGCAACCATTTTTTCAGTCTCTCTGAGCAGAATCAGCGGAGCTGTATAGCAAGTCAATTCCACTAACTGCGGAGATGTTCATGATATATATTCTCCCTCTGAGTCTTCACGACCCTTACTCACGTTACTTTATGGGCATTCTCCTCATACAAGCAAAGGAAACTATCACCAGAGCCTGGCTTACACCACAGGTTCCTACTATAACCAGCTGGAGGGCTATAGTTAATCAAATATATAGAATGGAATGGATAACACATTCATTAAATGACAAGGCGAACTGTGCTCCTTGAGGTGGAATGGTTGGATCCTGCATGTTGTTAACAAAGATCCAAAATTTGTCCTCTAGTGTGAATCCATACATGATTTTATATTTTTCTCCTGTCTGGGTGTGGGAACCCTGAGGCCAGTCTTGTATGTTTCTTTCATGCTATAATTATACAATGGCAAGAACATTTCCTGGACTCTGATTGGTCAGTGTGTGCCTGAGACACTGATGATATTACACAATAACATCACTGTGCTGATTTTATGGATGAGCATATGGCTGATATGGCTTTTTGTTTTCAGAAACAAAGATATAATGCCTCACTAAAAACATTTTAATTTTTGTTTTGTGCAACATCGAGCCATTGTATAATTGCAATAAGGCACTCCAAGGTGTGTGTTACCTTGTGTAATAACATCACTCTTGGGGTGGTGGAAGCACTCGGCTTCGCCCTGTGCTTCAACCCACCCCAGGAGTGACGTTATTACACGATAACACACACCTTGTTGTGCCTTACTGCTTAATTATATCCTAGTAAACAGGCTGATTATGTGGTCTTGGTTAACACCTTTCTCATGCCTCCACCGGGGGGCTTAAATTGACCTCTGGGGACCCCTATGCCACACACGATACATTAAAGGTAATGGCTGGAGAGACAGGTTTTGTCTGCTATATTCAATACTGAACACATATCCTCCCCTCCATGCTGTAACTAAGGAGGTGGAGAGGACCAGCTTGAACCTACTGTCTGTTTGCTAGTATTGTTATAATACAATAGTTATAATTTGGATTGCATGCTAGAATGTATGTAGTGCAAACTCGGCACTGTTATTGATTTACAGGCTGGAAACAGTTGAATAAAGATTATATTTACAAAAAAAAAAAAAAGACTATATATCAGCAGAAGCCAAAAATACTTAAATTTAAATCACTACTTAACAGTTTCAAACACTTTTTTTGTTGACAAAATAAACTAAAATTATCCTTTCTGTAGCTAAAATAATTCTTAGAAAGATTTACCCATTTTATGTTTTTCAGGTACTACTTCAGTTGTTACAGAGGGTAACACAATACGCTTCAAGACTTCTAAACCAGACTTGGAAGGGACTAAAACAGGTAAGAATGGAATCTTTAAAAAAACTTAGTCCAAAAGCAATTTCTTGTAGATTTATTGATTTAGTATATTTTTTGTAAAATTTATATTGTTTTATCCTGTCCTGTTTGTGTATGATGTAACAATCAGCTGTCTGGGAAACCTCCAATTACATGTAAACTTTTTTTTTTTATTGACAAATTAAAATGATTGTTTCTACTGCTAATCTCATGATTCTTTAGTAAGCTTTACCCATTATGCGTTTTTCAGGTACTGCTGCAGGTGTTACAAAGGATTCTAAAGAAGGCATTAAGACTACCAAACCTAGAGATGGAGGGATTCAAACAGGTATGGTAAGAGAATGTCCCACAGGCCTCAAAGCTCATTTACCAGAAAAAAAGCAACCCCTGTCACAGTAGCAAGAATCATCGCTCTCAAAGAGGTTTGCAGAGCTCCTACCCAGGCCTCAAACCACATACTTGCGTCTGCATTCATGTGCCGTTTCATATGGATGCCAGGTTTAGACTCCTAAAAAAAACTCTTTTAAGGGTACAACTAAAGTGTGAAACAGATGAGCACATCAAAGTTATTACTTATCTTGTAACCACAGTTGTTCTAATTGACATTCACATCCAAGTCACACTATCTTCCCTAACTACTCTCCTAGAACAGAAATGGGAAATGTTGTTGTTTTTAAGGGAGGATTAATCACTCTCGCTTTACCTGAACATTTTACAGTGTTTATGTTTTTGGTTGTAGTTTTGAAACAAAAATCAGCATTTTTGAGCTATTAAGAATTGTTATCCTTTAATACATATTTTATCCTCTACTTGGATTACATCCTGACCCAGTCTTTCATGCTCAAGATCTGGACGTTAGAATGCAGGTGGTGAAAGGACAGGCCACAGTTCAGAGCAGGGGTTCAAATCTGCCTAAACCTTCTGAGGCAGAGCACATGTTCAGACTATCATGATAAACACAGTTGTAGAGTCATGCCACACAAAAGCGAGGGCACTGGACTTTAGGAGGGCTGAGTTTGGCAAAATGGGAGAGTGCGTCAGAAAAGCAATAGCAAACAGGCAAGAAGGAAGGGCGGAGGAACAATGGGGAAAAATTAAAATTGCTATCACAGAGGAAACAAGCCTTTGTGTGAAGCAAATAAATCAAAACAAAGGAAAAAAAATTATGGTTCTCAAAAGAGGTGGCAGGGAAGGTTAGGGAGAAAAATATAGCATTCGCCTAAGTATAAGGAAACACAGAAGGAGCAGGACAGAGAACTGTACCAGTTAAAATAGAAGGAAGCGGGGAAGACCATCAGAATAGCAAAGGCCCAAACCAAGGAAAAGCTAGCCAACTCAGTTAAGAAGGGGAATAAAATATTTTACAGGTACATGAGGGAGCAAAGAAAGACCAAGCGAGGGATAGTGAGGCTTCATAAAGGGAAGGGGGGCAGAGGGTGACAGTGAAAAAGCAGGGATACTGAACGAATACTTCTGCTCAATATTCACAAAAGAAGAGGAGGGGACGGGACCTAAACCAATCAATAGAAGCACTCTGGATGGAGGAGGGGTCGATACCAGTCCATTCATAGTAGGGTCCCAAAAGAACTCCTAAAACTGGAGGTGGACAAAGCAATGGGGCCTGACAGGATTCACCCCAGAATTCTAAAACTAAGGGGAGAATTAGTAACACCACTGACTACCCTTTTTAACAAATCATGGGAGGATGGTGTGGTGCCCGAGGACTGGAGAAGGGCAAATGTGATTCCCCTTTACAAAAGAGGGAGCAAGGCAGAGGCAGGAAATTACAGACCTGTTAGTTTGACCTTAGTGGTAGGGAAAACGATGGAATCACTCCTGAAAGAAATAACTGTTGAGGCTGGCCTGGTGGCACTGAGGGTTGAGGCGCTGGACGCCACACCTCGCGTCACTCCGGCGACCCAGGTTCAGGAACGAGCCAGGGCTGTCAGGGGTCAGCAGGGAAGACAGAGGATCGAACGTCCGGAGGACTGCTCTCCTCTGTAGGGGTGGGATCCAGGGTAAGCCCAGCATCACAGCGGCCCCTGGTGGAGACCGGAGGCACGGCTATGCCTAGGGGCTGCACGCAGGGGAAGACATCAGGTGGCTGCCTTCCAGATGTGGGTGGGAGCATCCACGCTACGGGTAGGGCAGCATTGCATGTCCTGTGTCTGGGGACAAGCAGAGAAGCCCCTCCTCCCATTGACAGGTGAAAGCACCTCCCCTCCTCAGTCCACACTCCCAACGTCAGGCTTGCCTCTCTGCTGGCTTGCCCCCCCCCGGCCTGGAATCCAATACTGTAGAAAGAGTACCCAGGGCGGATAGGGCAGCCCTTCCTCAGAGGGATCAGACCTGAGGGATGTGCTGGGCTGTGGGGAGCAGAGTAGATACAGGTCACGGTGGGAGGTAGAGACAGGGGAAGCAGGAAGACACTGGGGAGAGTTCAATGGGGTAAGGAGGCGATAAAAATAGTTAAAAAAAAAAAAAAAAAAGAGAATTATAGAGTACCTAAAGGCCAGCGGGGCACAGGACCCAAGGCAGCATGGATTCACAATGGGAAGGTCATGTCAGATGAAGCTCATAGATTTCTTTGACTGGGTGACCAAAGTAGTAAACCAGGGAGGGGCTGTGGATATGGCCTACCTAGGCTTTAGCAAGACATCAGACACAGTCCCACACAAAAGATTAATAAACAAGGTAGCCAGCCTGGGAGTGGGTCCCAGGGTATTAGCCTAGATAAAAAATTGCCTGGACAACAGGATACTAAGGGTAATACTAAACAGAGTCCACTCCAAAGAAAGGTTTTTTTCTAGTAGGGTACCACAGGGTTCAGTATTGGGACCGGTCTTATTTAATGTCTTTATAGGCGACATTGCAGAGGGGCTGGAAGGAAAAGTATGCCACTTTGCAGACAACACAGAGATCTACAATGGGGTTAAAACACAAGGGGGGGTGGAAAGGATGAGAAGGGACTTGGCTAGGTTGGAGGAATGGTCAAAAGTATGGCAGCTTAGATTCAATGCAAAGAGCAGCAAAATAATTTATTTTATTTTTTTTATTTATTTTAGCTTTTGTTGACCGGGTAAGTGCACTAGACAAATCCTGCCTATTTTCAGGCACGACCAGGGAGGGGGATACAGATGAATACCAACTGACCTGGAACCAGATTAAGCTGTTGGTGGTATTTTTAGTGAATGAGGGAAATTTGGCCAGGACACCGGGGAAATTCCCCTACTGGCTGCTGTCTGGTGGCTAGTTGGGAGTTTGCTGACGTCACGCTGCATGATGGCAGCATTACAGCACTTTTCATTGGGGATGGAGGACGAGTTCAACAAGGTTCCTGAAACTACTTCATTTTCAGACTCACCCATATTGTCTGTGGATACTCCCTTACTGGAAACAGCACCGGAAGCAATAACGAGTCTTTCAGAGGTGGCTGGAGATATTCCAGCAAGCGGGAGTTCGCAGCTGAAGAGCTTTGGGGTTCGCAGCATCGCAAACAGCTTTTGTATGTTCCCTACCATTCCAGGGACTAGCACAGAGTCGAGTGTTCAGTCGGAACTACCTTTGCAGGAACATGATGCGACTGGGACTGATTTTACAACGGACAACGAGTGTCACAGGTTATGCGACGGCTTTTGGACTACAGGAACAGGCTCCACAGGATTCTCCTATTGACTGGTCTGAAGATGTGGCTTCCAGGGAGCGGGATGGCGAAAACCGACTCCGGTCGTTGGATTCCTGACTCGGACTGGACTTCCTTTCCATGGACTCTTCTATCACTGAGCATGCCACCAATTCAGCATCACTGGGCCCAGGTATTCTTGACACTTTCATAAAAGCGCTTGTTTCACTGAGGGTGGGAGAGTATTTTGTTTCTCCAAACCAACTACCTCCTTTTCTGATGCTGCCGGTTTGTAAGGGACAATGTTGAATTATCCTCACAGACAGGGGTGACGACTCCCACACCAGGCCTCCTATGTCGGAGCTCTTTAAAATAAATTAGAACAGGCCCGAGGCGTAATGCTGTTAGGATCCGTTATAAAGGTGGTCTCCAGAGCATCCAGACCGTATTATGTATTTAAACAACTGTTAAAATTCTCTTCTTCTGTCCAATGTCTTCTGTTTTTGACCCCTTTTTGTTATACCACTACTAGACCAAATTCTATTACAATCATGTTCAGAATTATGTCAGTGATATTTATCATTGGTTGCAGTCTAAATGTGACATTTTGAGCCCACCAGAGGCTTTACTAGATTCTGAGGGCATTTGGACCGGAGCTGGAAGTTCAAAGTAAAACTTTTTAGTTAATTCCGAATAGTACATCTTCCCAATAGTTTCTTTTAGGTAAAGATAGGGGAGTATGTTTTATAGTGGACAACCCAGGGCCTGCTATAAGTGTGGAGCTAAAACCCATTTAAGTAGTGTCTGTGATATGCTAAAATGCCCTTATGTGGAGGTTTCGGCCACTCTTTAGATATGTGTACTAACATTTTTCAGTGCAATCTCTGTGACGAAAAGGGCCATGCCTTTCACCAGTGCCCTTGGGCCCGCAGAAATTGCACTACAGGTTGGGATCAGGACGAGCTACTAAAGAAAGCTCAGGCAAAAAAACATGGTCCTGTAGATAAAACTGCCTCTATGCCTTCAACCTCTTCAGTAGCAGACCATGTGGTACTCCCTAACACCACAGGGCCTGTCTTTAAGGAACCCCATATTTCTGCAGATAATCATATTTCCAAACCTCCTGCCTCTAGTAAACAATCTGTTGGCCTGTCTATGCCTCCCCCATTTGAAACCATCAAAAGTAGGCGTCTTACTAGGGCCTCTATAAAACAATCCCCCATAGCTCCCTTGCCTACAGAGAATTTTTTTTCCCCTCTTCAAGATGACCCCAGGGAATCAGACCTTGAATCTGATACCTCTCATGTATCAGAATTAATTACAGAAGATGATGAGAGTAAAACAACAGAGCTAGCGAAACAAAAAAAAGGAAAAAAAGGAAAAAAAAGGAAGGTCAGTCAGAAACATAGTCCTTAAACATTTTTTTTTTGATTCCTATGTCCATGTTAAAATTAGCCTCATACAATGTTTGTGGTATGAAAACATTCCAAAGACATTTACCTATTTTGATGTATTTGGGGTCTCTAAACTGGACATAATTCTTTTGCAAGAAACCAGGGTAAAATCTCTTTTGAAGTAACACAATTGCAAAGAAAATGGATTTGGGGTCCATCCTTCTGGACATTTGGTTCAGATGTTGCAGACAGGCTTGGGATATTATTTGAAATACATTATTTAAAATATCTCGAGTAATGGACCTTAGACCTGGTAGGTTGTTAGTTTTAGATTTTTCTTTGGTGAATATTCCTTCGTTTGATCAATTTATATGCACTCAGACAAAATTATCCCAATAGAAATGTTTGAAGATGTTAAACCCTTTTACTAACTAGGAAACATATTATTTGGGGGGATTTTAACTGCTCACCGATAATAATATGAATAAATTACTTGGGGAAAAGATATATTGTGATTCTAATTTTCTTTCTAAATTGATTAAAGATTCAGGTCTTACAGATGTTTTAGAAGCCTATACCCACGGGAGGTGAAACATATTTTAGATGTACTTTTCAACCGCATTGATATGTTTTTGTTTCCGATATCTTTTTCCAAAAATTGTTCTGTTTTACCTACTGAATTTTGGACCATAACATCTTATTAAGTAATCTTTCATTAACCCATATTCCCCATATTTCCCTCCTTACATTGTAGATGGAGATTAAACACTTCTTTTTGCAAGATGAAAATCTTTTCTAAATTGGAAAGCTTTTTGCTGCTAAATTCTCTACTATGGGTTTATTTGATAATCTTTTGATTGGTGGGTACGATTGAAAATTGAGATTAAATCCCTGTTTATTAAATGGGGTAAACTTAAAGTAAACTCAGAATATCTTCAGTATTTAATACAGAAATCAACTATATAAATTAATGTCCTTACCGCCTAAAGAACGGTCCTTACTTCATTCCCAAATAACAAAAATAAAAAATTAATGAAGGATTTTCAATATGATAGGGCAAAATCTCTAGATTTAGAATTCAAATATGGGATTAAGCATAGTCCTATGTCTGACCCCTTTAGGCCTGTAAAACCCGTCTTACCAATACTGTAATGACAGGACTTATTAATTCTCAAGGAATTTAGTTACTACTGAGATTGGGATATTGTCTATTGTTCAACAATATGTACAAGAATATTTCTCACTCTCACCTACGTTACTTATAGAATCATTTCCACTTAATAAACTTCCCACCATACCTAAACTTCCAGAAAATGTTTTTCAATCATTAGTACTTCCTATCACCTCTTATGAAGTCGCAGAAGTAATACAACATTTGAAGTCTGGAACTGCTCCAGGTCTGGATGGCATACCAAATGAGTTCTATAAGGCCTGTTCTAAATATATGGAATTTTTTTTACCTTTAGTATTCAATTCAGTTTTGAATATCCCTTCTGCTAAAACCTTATCTACTTCACTTATGACCTTTTTATATAAAAAGGGTGATAAGAGTTTGATCTCTAATTGGAGACCGATCAGTTTATTAAACACTGACTATAAAATATTGACTAAGATCTTGCATAATAGATTACTAAAGGCTGCAGAAATTTTAATCCATCCAGCTCAAACTTGTTCTATACCCACTAGAACCCTACAACAAAACCTGTATTTAGTAAGAGATGTTCTTTCTATGTCATCACAAAACCCTTCAGATTCAGGCATTATAGTGGCTTTAGATCAAGCAAAAGCTTTCGATACGGTGTGTCACTCCTATTTGTATTTTGTCTTAACTCATTATGGCATTCCAGAAATATTTGTTAAATGGATAACTAACCTATATAGCCAGGCAGTCACTATTCCACTAGTAAATGGACTTATGGGTTCTGAAATTAGAATTAAGAGAGTGTCGTGCAGGGTTGTCCTCTAAGCCCTTTACTGTATACTTTTATTTTGGACCCAGTCATTAGGAGTATTGTCTCCGACCATCAGATCATGGGACTTTCCCTTCCTTGGTTGGATAAAGTAAAGATTACAGCATTTGCTGATGATGTTACTTTGTTATTAGCAAATGTCTTCTCATTACAGAGAGCATTAGAGATTTTTTCCTTTTTTGGACAATTTTCAGGTGCATCCTTGAATATAGGAAAAAGCTTTATAATACCCCTACAAACTACTCCTTCAGTAGTCTCTACCTATTTTGATATACCTGTATCACGTATTCCTCAAAAAATATTGGCGGTGTGGTTTGGAGTTGAGGATATGGCTTTATATAATTGGGAAAAAAGATTGGAGATTGGAGAATCAAAGGTAAATCTCTGGAAAAGCTGGACCTTTAGTAAACAAAAAAGAGTAGCAATTATTAAACAGTTTTTATTACCCCAGTTTACATACATAAGTCATGTTTTCCTCCCTATTTCTATAGAAACTAGATTATATAGCATTTTTTTCAGATGCTATGGGGAAATCGACTTAATCCTATAAAGAGAGAATATACATACCTTCCTAAAAAGGATGGAGGCCTTAATATGATTAATCCTGTTGTTTTTTTTCATTCTACTTTTTTGTTCTCATCCTTTTCTTTCATTTGGACTCAGCCCTCCTTAACTTGGCAGTTCTGGATCCAGTCCATTTGGCATAAATATTTCTTTAAATGGTCTGTATTTCCCCCAAGAATCATTTTATCTGACTCCTTACCTAATTATGGAATTGCCACACTTAAGAAACTTTATCAGTGGAAGATTCCACTGCAGAAATTACTTACCTTATCTCGGAAAACTTTTTATACTTATATTATATATGAAGTCCAGAAAATTACACTGATTTTCCCTCTGTGTATCCCCACTAAAATGGCCTTGGCATTACACAAACTAACGGATTACAGAATCCGTTAAAACCTGGGATGTTATTTGGATGTCAGCCATGGAAGATTGGGTGTCAGGGGAAATTTGAAATATAAACCTCTAGATGAAAGGTATTGTTTGAAACCACAATGTATTAACCTAGAAGAGAGTCAACAGCATTTTTTTATAGATTGTATAGATAGTCAGGCTTTCTGGTCACAGGCAGCACTTCATTGGAAAATGCCACATCTTTCGTCATTAACATATAATACTCTCATTTTGGGAGATTATGCAGGGATTTGGAAAATGTATCATAAAAGTACCTTACACGTTTTCTTTGCTTTATTACAGTATTTTCTATGGCAAGCCCGATGTAAATTTGTGTTACAACAGCAACAGATTTCTTATTCAGTTATACTTGAGTCTGTTCATAATGATTTACTTTCTCTGTATGCAACTGACAGAAAGTATCATTCTAATGACAAACTGATTGTTTTATGGAAACATTTTCCTATGTTATGAAACATTTTTTCTTTTGTGATATGTACCATCTTGCTCTTTACTTTGCCTTTTTTTGTGTGATGTTATGTTTTTCTCAATAAAAACTTCCCCTACTCTTTTCGATAAGTGCCATGGGATCTTTAACATCCACCTGAACTACCACCAATCCAGGGAGATGGGACCTCGGTTTAACGTCTCATCGGAAAGATGACACCTCAGAAATGCAGCACCCCTCTCATGCTGCATTACAGTGTCAGTACTGGGATATTAACCCAAGTGCCAGATGTGGGAACTGAACCCACAGCCCTCTGATCTCCCGGCCTCAGAGGCGAGTGTGCTACCTACTGAGCCACTGACACTGCCATAATGCACCTGGGAAACAAAAACCCAAGGGAAGAGTACACAATGGGGGGAGGAGGTACTAACATGGAAAGGGACCTGGGGGTAGTCATATCAGATGACCTAAAGGTAGGCAAGGAATGTGAGAAGGCAGTAAGGAGGGCTGGGGGGATACTGGGATGCATAAGGAGAGGCATAAACAGTGGAAAACAGAAGGTAGTTATCTCTCTGTACAGACAGTTGCTGAGATCCCAACTGGAGTACTGTGTGCAGTTCTGGAGAACACATCTCCAAAAGGACATAACCAGGATGGAGGAAGTCCAGAGGAGGGCAACTAAAATGGTGCGGGGTCTGCACCATAAGCCATACGAAGACAGACTAAATGAGATTAATATGTATACCCTCGAAGAAAGGAAGGAGAGGGGGGACACGATAGAGACTTTCAAGTACCTCAAGGGAATCAACAAACTCCAAGAGGGTAGCATCTTTCAGAAAAAGAGATGTGCAAGAACAAGGGGGCACAATTTGAAGATAGAGGGGGCCAGCTCAGTGGCAACATGAGGAAGTTTTTTTTCACCAAGAGGGTGGTGGACGCATGGAACGGCCTTCCTGAGGTCATGGGGTCAAAAACAGTGGGGGAATTCAAGAATGCATGGGACAGACACAGGGTAATTCTGGTGGGTGGGTAGGAGGAAGTATGCTATTGGTTAACTAGGATCTGCAACTTATACAACAGGTAGGGTAATGGGCAGACTGGGAGAGCCAAGCAGTCCTTATCTGCCATCAAAGTCTATGTCTATGTCTGTCTACTAAAGTGTGGATCAGATGTAAACATCCATGGGAAATACTATAGTTAAGAAAGCTCAATGGTATGGTAGTATCACTACCACCTGCCATGCTGGCAACCCAGTTCTGGGAGCAAACTGGTGCCACTGGGGGTCAGCTGGGGGACCGTTCTCCTCTCTCAGAGAGGAAGGAGAGGCTTTCTCAGGCTCACCATTGACTGCCACCAGGTGAAGGCCTGGTGGTAGTGCAGGCTGGGGTGGCACGTAAAAAGGAGGGGCCACTGGTTTGATGTGATGCATGTGTATCTCCTCATGGCCCACACCACTGCCTCTTTGTGACAGGAGTAGGGCACCAAATGCACACAGTGGGTGCACAGCGCCTCAAGTCGACTTGTCACCAAAATTTTCTACTGCATCACCATTTTAGTTTCTTTGCATTGTCACTTATTTTATTGTTTTTCTGCGAAGCCAAATGTAACCCCAGATGGCGCATCCCAGGGGCTACTACCCCTGCCTGATTTGCTACTAACAGGTTGAGGGGCCTGGAGCCAATGGCGGGTGCCTCCACCCAGAGGTCAGGGTTTGCAATAGTTAAACTAACTTGGTCACAGCCCTCTGGGACACTGCAACCCCCCTTTCTTCCCACTAGTGGCCCACACAATATATCAGAATTACCTTCACAGTATACGCTTACCCCCAGGTCTGGTTCCGGCACTGGAACCTCCTGTGAAATGAGATACAGTGCAACAATCACAGTACAGTACTTTAACATAGACAAATACCTCAGGCAGTATAACTTGCTGAAACAAGCAGCTCTGATTTATTTAGGGGATATAACAAGGACAGGGGAAATCAGGTTAATTAGCTTATCACTCTAATAATCACCTTTATGGCTCTGTGTACAGGCCTATCCCTATCAGTTACTGTCCCTGGTGCCCAAGCCCTAGTGGCTAGTCCAAATCGTGGCAGCTGGTAGGGCCCTTCACACAGAGAAAAGGAGAATTAAACAGTCAGCAGTACAGTAATTCCATTTGGATTTAATGTGGCAATTCAACAGGGAGTGACCCGAATTAGTACTCCACGACCTCCAAATAAGATAGGGTCCTTCAATGTCAGCAGGGCTCACTTGAGGTACAAAAACCTCTTCACACATCCATATAAGAAAGCACTATACCAGGCAGGCTGCATCTGTATCCCGATCGCAATTACTGCACAATACCGGAGAACACACAGCAGATTCAGTTCCTGACAGACCCGAGTGTAATTTTCAGCAATTCCTCCAGTCTTCTACAGGGTGAGCTCTGGTTTCTCTTCAGAGATCATTTGATTCTTTTCACAGGACTTGATTCAGTCCTAACAAGCTGTTACACAAGCTGCAGACCGAACTCTGGGCCTTACACGCTTTTGACTAAACTGCACACTGAAAAAGCACAGGGCTCCTTCCTTCTTCACTGCAGAGCTCAACTGAAACTCCAACCGCACAAAACGGGCACTTCCTTTGAGTTCCTCCCAGTTCTTGACTGGATTGGCTGTCACTCACATAGACTGCTGCTGTTGGTCCAAAAAGGTGCTGAAGTTCTAAACCACATCTCCCAGAGTCACTGCTCATACAATCCTCTTGTGGCTGGCTCAGATTATGAGTCCAAGTTCTGATTCGGTCCAAGGCACCATTTTAGAGCTAGCTTACTCCACACTGATTGGTCCAGTTCAGCAGTTCAAAACTAGAATGAGAACTAGCAGGACACAGTTCTGACTGCAAAAGAAAGCAGTTAGACAAACTGTAATTTCATTATTACTCTAAATAATTTCTGGCAAACAGTTACATCTTCAGATAGGTTCCCTTGCACTCTAGTGACTGCAAAAATGAAGTGAATTGGCAGCTCGAGTGGTACTCAGAGAAGCACACAGTCCCCATACAAACTAATTATGTCTGCAAGCAGACAGCTCTTAAAGAGACAGTACCAGAGGCTCTAAAACACTTACTGATAAATGGCTTAAATGCCAAACACCATTCAGGCTTGAGTGATCTAAGCAAGCTCCTGGAAGTCTTTTGGGAACCCCCATTTGCAGGGGGTTACACCTTCCTGGCTTGGGAAAGCTTGACGTCCGACAAGCAGCTACCCATAAGTTTCGAACTGCAACTATATAATTTGCATTAGGCTCAGCATATGTAATCATCAGTCAATATATCATTTTACCAAGAACACATTTCTGAAACATTGCAGCACGTCACTCTTTACACAGTATTACATACACATTGTACCATAACTCAAGTTATTACCTCTTGTACATGAAACCTGAAGAGAGGGGCCCTTCCCTATCAGTTACCTTGAGGCTGGACGGGCAAGGGCACCATACTTAGACGGCAACACAAGTAACTTGAGTTAGCACTGACGCCAGTTTGGGCAATGAGCTCGGGACACATACACTCCTTTATGGACAACATTGAGAGGCAAATCCACAGGCCTCCCAAGGAATCATAACTGAGGTGCACCACAGGCTTTACAGCTCGACCAGTCTTTCTAGGGGAACTGTTATAGTCTCTGCACCTGAGCCTCATTTTCAGCATTGTCCTCACTTGTCAGGGAGTCTCCATGGGGGTGAGAGGCTAGAACTTGAGGCACTCCAGCTCCAGGAGTTACAGTTTCTGAGTCCACAACATTTGGCTCGCAGGAGAGCTTTGCGACACTGGCAGTGGACTGTCAGGGCACTCAAAATACTCTTCTTGTTCTGGTGTATCACCAGTCTGACCCAATCCATCATTTTCCTCCTGAAAGCTCAAACAGTTCAACCATGCACAATGATTCCATTTCATCTGATCTGATGCTTTGCACTTCACTTTCTGGGAGCATTGTCCAGGGATGAAGCTGGGGGCTTAGGCGGTCCAGAAGGCCCAGCTTCATCTCCAGTATTGACTAGGGATTGCTCCAAACAATTGACTCAGTTAGTAAGAAGGATAGTATTCAAAGTCACTCACTTTCTTCCGATATGGACTGACAGTCATGCTCAACTGGGACTTGTGGAGGAACACTTTAACTTTGCTTCTGTAGTGCAGACTTTCTTGATCTTTTCAGCAGCAGCTCTAGTCACTGGTCCAGAGGGGCATCTTCTAGGGCTCAGACTCAATTAAGATTTGTCCAATGGGCGTAAATGATTTCTATGCATTGTTTTTACATCTTTGAATTATTCTCAGGCCTACTTTGTACACTGGCAGATCATCTAGTTTGCCCACTACAATGTGAGGGAGATGGTGCCATCTGTCAGCAATCTTGTGCTTGCCATGCAGTCCCAGATTTCTTAGCAATACCCGATCTCCTCCTGGAGTTCCTGTGTCTTTCACCTTTTATCATACCTTTCTTTGTTGGCCAGATTTCTTTGGCAGCCATGGTTTGAGCCAGTTGGTACGCATGAGTTAGCTGGGCCTTTAACTTTTGCACATACTGTAAATAGTTGTCAGCTTGAACCCCATCAGGAGAGACCCCAAAACACACATCTACTGGTAGTCGAGCTTCTCTTCCAAACATCAGGCGGTGGAAGAATCCAGTGGTATCACTTTTGGTGCAGTTATAAGCATGTACCAGGGTGCTAATTTGTTGGCTCCATCTAGGCTTGTCCTTTGGGTGCAGGGTGCCTAGCATATCTAGCAAAGTGCGTGTTGAAGACGCTCAGGCTGTGGGTCCCCTGGGGTGGTGAGTGGTTCTGGACTTTCTGACTCCCCACAGAGAAAGCATCTCTTTGATCAGACGACTCTCAAAGTCTCTCCCTTGATCAGAATGGATTCTTTGTGGAGCCCCATAGTGAACAAAAAGTTTTCTACAAGTACTTTGGCCACAGTGGATGCTTTCTGGTCTTTGGTGGGGAAAGCTTGGGCATATCTCGGTGAAATGGTCAGTGACCACCAGCACATTATTGATATTTCTTTGATCTGACTCAAACTCAGAAAATCAATACAGACCAGCTCCATGGGTGCACTGGTGGTGATGTTAACCAAGGGGCAGCCCTCTGGGGCAAAGCTTTCCTCTGTAAGCAGCGACTACAAGCTCGAATGTGTTGCTCCACATCAGCCCCATCTTAGGCCAATAGAATCTGGATCTCACCAAGTCAAGTGTTCTGTCTATACCAAGGTGCCCCATGTGGTTGTGCAAGGACCTCAGTACTGAGTCTCGAAGGCAGGGCAGCACTAGTTGTTGTTTGTCTACTTGTCCCCTCTGTCTACTGTTTCTCTGTATAACAGTTTATTGATCAGTTTCAACTTAGGACCTTCTTTGTATAACAGTGCAGTTCTCAAATCAGTGGAGCGTAATTTGGACACATCTTTCCTGCATAGAGGGCTTCTAAAGCTGCTTTGATCATGGGATCGCGGGATTGAGCCCGCGAATACTGTCATTGTCCAGCTGAGGCAGTGCACCAATGTCTATTGCAGAAAAGTGGCAATAAGCAGCAGGTATGCAATTCTCAGAGGGTCCCAAGCAATCCACCATGCAGTCCATCACAGTCCGTGGACATTTGTTCCTCCCTGTCAAACTTCGGCAGAGTGCCGAATGTCAGGTTCTGCCAATCGGACCCAATCATTCTGGGGAACAGGCCTCCGGAGAGAGCATCAGCATCTATGTGGTTCAGACCTGCTCGGTATTCGAGAGCATAGTCATATGTAGATAATGCAGAAAGCCACCTATGGCCAGTGGCATCCAACTTAGCTGAAGTCTGCACATAGGTCAAAGGATTATTGTCAGTTTTACTAGTATTTTAGCCCCATACAAGTACTCATGGAATTGGTCAACAATAGCCCACTTCAAAGCTAGGAACTCTAACTTATGTACAGGATAGTTCTTTTCGGATGGGGTCAGGCTTCTACTGGCAAAGGCCACTGGTCTCAGGCCATTCGTGTCTTGGTACAACACAGCCCCCAACCCTTGCAAGCTAGCATCAGTGTGCGGACGTAGGTTTTCTTGGATCGGCATAGGCCAGCACTGGAGCATGGGTAAGTTGATATATGATCTCATGAAAAGCAGTCTCACAATCAGGAGTCCAGCGGCCCAAATACTTCACTCGGATGAAAATACACTCTTTCAGTCTTGAGGGACGCTGACTTTTGGTATTTTTGTGGGTTGGGGATACCTTAGTAAGGTTAAGTAAAGGGCGGATCACTCTTGAATAGTCCTTGATGAAGCTCGATAATAACCACAGAATCCCAGGAATCTTTGCAGTTCTTTAGATTTTTGGGCTGTGGCCAGGTGGTCAAGGCCTCAACTTTACTTGGGTGGTCTCTATTCCTCGGTGGATACTATGTGTCCCACATACTTTACTGATGTTTGAAAGAATTGACACTTATCAATGGACAGTTTAAGGCAAAGTCCTCCAGTCGGTCCAATACCTTAAATAATCTGCTCTCATGTTCCTCCAGTGAGCTGCCAAACACAATAACATCATCTAGGTATACCAGGCACTCTAGTAAGTTCATGTCCCCACTGCACGCTCCATCAATCGTTGAAAAGTGGCTGGGGCACCTGAAACCCCTTGAGGCATCCTCATGAATTCATAGAAGCCAGCGGACAGATAAAGGCCGCTTTCTCACGGTCCTCTGGGGCCATCGGATCTGGTAGTACCCACTGCGGAGATCCAGCACAGAGAACCACTTGCTCCCATTTAGGCAGTCCAAAGCATCCTGAATGCGGGCATTGTGTACTGATCAGGATAGTCCACGGTTTAAGGTGCGATAATCCACACACATCCTTACTGTTCCATTCTTTTCCTCACTACCACAATGGGGAAGCATAAGGGCTTCTGGATTCTTGTATTACACCAGCAGCTAACATCTCTTGCAGATGCCGTCTCACATCATCTATGTCAGCAGGTGCCAGGCGCGAGACCTCTCACGAAATGGTCTTTCGTACATGCAGCCGGTATTGTGCTCAGCTCCTTGCACGCATCCTACATCCCATTCCTTTAAAGAAAACACCTGGTCTCTCTGGGCAAGCTTCTCACTGATCCTCACTTTCCATTCAGCTGGCAGCGGAGTCGCAAATCAAACAAGTCAGGCGTTACTCTGTCATTCTTCCTTGAACTCTTGCTGCTGGGTAGCACTGCAGTGTCTGCACAATGCACATTAGCCAGGATGCAACCTCTGTTTACTCGAATGTCTCTTTCAGACACATTATGAACTTGGACCATTACCCTTCTGGCATAAGCATGGGCTCTAGCGGCAAAATACTAGGCTTGACCAGCAGTCCCTCTGGCAATTTTCCACGCCTGGTGCATCCAACATTAATATTTTATTCTTAACATCCTTTCTGATACGGACTCTCCCTGTAAGGTACACTGGGCATTTGGCGCCAGGATCAGAGACTCAGGATCCTTCTTCCATACAATTCCGACCGGTTCCTCTGGTTCTGTTTTTCAGCATCTCTCTGTGCCTCATAGGCCTTCTTAATTAAAGCCGGAACTCTTAAAGCTCTACTAGTCTTTGACCCTGTTTTTTCATAACACAACTGTGCCAGCCTTCGAACATATGAGCATTTGTTCCAATCAACAAAGGGACACCATCATACAGTCCAGTGGGGGACACACTAAGGCTAGGTCTCTACTTGTTCAGCCACTCCAGCCACGGAGGTGGAGAAAGACAGCCAAATTCGGATATACCCGGAATAGGGTAGGCCTTCTCACTTAACCCCATACATGCAATCCTTCTAATGGTTGTAAGGGTACGCCTGACAAATGCTTCTGATACCAATCCTGGAACATAATTGTCACTTGGGAGCCACTGTCTAAATACAGCTCTTGTAGACACTCCATTCACCTTTACAGTGGTCTCCATGGAGGGACCCACTATTCTGGACCAGTCTGGAGAGGCGTAGTGGGGGCCTGGGCAACTGACCTTGCACAAAAGGACGTGAATTAGCATTTTGGTGCCCTCACTGGGATCATGTCGGCACCTCTTAACCACTGATTTCTTCTCCAAGCTCTCCTTGTAGCCTATATGCAACTTTGTCAGTGTCTTTGGGACTGGCATTCCCTTTCATGTGCCCATCTTTCCCACAATTATAGCAAACATACTTTCTGGAGTTTGAGCTGGCGAGGCGCCACACTGGGAGCCAGGGGGGTATTACTAACTGGAAACCTGGGTGCCATCTCTGTCTGCGGCGTGATAAGCATTTGGAGACATCTCGTCAGTTTCTCCACTTCCATGGTCAAGGAATTGAGTTTGGAGCTGTTATCAGCAGGAGATACATGGGTGGGTACCCCACCCCCATAGCAGATGCAGTCGGATATAGGTCAGGGTCGCACTTGCAGGCGTGGCCTTCATAAAGGACTGTTTTTGAATTCCGGATCTCTCTCAACAGTTCGCCCCATTGTGACATATCTTTTTCCTTGTCAGAGCACTCATTGACTGCCAACCTCTGCCCCTGAACTTCACTTGATGGGTCACCCTCAGTCACTCGGGTCGTAGCCGCAGCTATTGGTGCAGGTCCCTCCCGAGGTCGCTCTTTTCTCAACTCCTCGAATTTCTCTCATTAACTCATCATAGGAGGGTGGGGATTCCAGTCGATCTGCCAGGCGTAACTGAAGCAACAGCAGTTCTGAGGAGGGGGCAGACTTAAGGATCCTGTCCAGCCTGGTTCGGTCCAGTTCAATCGCTGGCAAACTACCTTTTCTGAGGCATTTTTGCAACAATTTTTCCAGCCGAGATACATACACAGACAACAACTCCCCTTGGTACTGTTGTGCATCTCTTACTCTCCACCATAGGTCCTCATCAGAATCTGGGCTCCCATACACATTCTCCAAGGCCTCAAGATAGGCCTGTGCAGTCGCTTCTGGGTTACTGGCCCGTTTAGCACGGATGGTAGCCAGGGCAGGACCTCGGAGGCTCTCACTAACCCTCTTTCGCTTTTCGCCTTCCGAGCATTGCCATTCTAGCACTTGGGGGGCAACATAGTTCATCCAGGTCTCCCAGTCATCCTCCCCTTGGGGGGTGGGGAGGGTGCCAGAGAAGATCCTCAACCTTCGGTAAGAGTCGTGACTAATGGCAGGTGCAGAAATAGGAGTCTGCATTGGTTCAGCCACCATTACGGGCACTGGAGCAGGAGAGGGTGTTGGGGGAGGAACACCCCCAGGTGGCAAGAATAGTTTCTTCAAGTCCTCCACAGTTTTCCCCTCTCCCAGCAACCATTCAGCAAATTTCTCCTGAAAAGTTTCAGATAGTGGTGGGGCTGATTCCCCGGTCTTTACTGTCCTTAGTTATCACTCTCCAAGCAGTGAGGGCTCCTCTGGGGTAATGGTCTGTGGCACTTTGAGCTATCTATGGGATCCTTAAACTCTACTAGGGCCAGGAAAGTGTGGGTGAGCAGATTAGCATGCCGACCCACCACCACAGGGTTTTGTAAACCTTCCACCTTGGAAAGTACTCCTGCACAGTTTCCTATTGATACCCAGGGGATGTCCAGGATAAGCATAGCATTTTGGGGTCGATCTCCTCCCAGTACACCACCCACCAGCCGGTGCACAGCCACTTCTGTCGGGTACCCATTTTTTCTTAACAGTGGTTAGAATATGGCCACTAGAGGACACACAATCCCAGCGTGAGCCTCAAGATGTAACCCTAGATGGCGCTATCCCAGGGGCTACTACCCCTGCCTGATTTGCCACTAACAGGTTGAGGGGCCTGGAGCCAATGGGGGTGCCTCCACCCAGAGGTCAGGGTTTGCAATAGTTAAACTAACTTGGTCACAGCCCTCTGGGACACTGCAACCCCTTCTTCCCACTAGTGGCCCACACAATATATCAGAATTACCTTCACAGTATACTTACCCCAGGTCTGGTTCCGGCACTGGAACCTCCTGTGAAATGAGATACAGTGCAACAATCACAGTACAGTACTTTAACATAGACAAATACCTCAGGCAGTATAACTTTGCTGAAACAAGCAGCTCTGATTTATTTAGGGGATATAACAAGGACAGGGGAAATCAGGTTAATTAGCTTATCACTCTAATAATTCATTTATGGCTCTGTGCACAGGCCTATCCCTATCAGTTACTGTCCCTGGGTACCCAAGCCCTAGTGGCTAGTCCAAACCGTGGCAGCTGGTAGGGCCCTTTCACACAGAGAAAAGGAGAATTAAACAGTCAGCAGTACAGTAATTCCATTTGGATTTAATGTGGCAATTCAACAGGAGTGACCCTGAATTAGTACTCACGACCTCCAAATAAGATAGGGTCCTTCAATGTCAGCAGGGCTCACTTGAGGTACACAAACCTCTTCACACATCCATATAAAAGAAAGCACTATACCAGGCAGGCTGCATCTGTATCCCGATCGCAATTACTGCACAATACCCGGGAGAACACACAGCAGATTCAGTTCCTGACAGACCGAGTGTAATTTTCAGCAATTCCTCCAGTCTTCTACAGGGTGAGCCTGGTTTCTACTCTTCAGAGATCATTTGATTCTTTTCACAGGACGGATTCAGTCCTAACAAGCTGTTACACAAGCTGCAGACCGGAACTCTGGGCCTTACACACGTTTTTTGACTAAAACTGCACACTGAAAAAGCACAGGGCTCCTTCCTTCTTCACTGCCAAAGCTCAACTGAAACTCCAACCGACAAAACCGGGCACTTCCTTTGAGTTCCTCCCAGTTCTTGACTGGATTGGCTGTCACTCACAATAGACTGCTGCTGTTGGTCCAAAAAGGTGCTGAAGTCTAAACTACATCTCCCAGAGTCACTGCTCATACAATCCTCTTGTGGCTGGCTCAGATTATGAGTCCAAGTTCTGATTCGTCCAAGTTCTGATTCGTCCAAGGCACCATTTTAGAGCTAGCTTACCCCACACTGATTGGTCCAGTTCAGCAGTTCAAAACTAGAATGGGGAACTAGCAGACACAGTTCTGACTGCAAAGAAAGCAGGTTAGACAAACTGTAATTTCATTATTACTCTAAATAATTTCTGGCAAACAGTTACATCTTTCAGATAGGTTCCCTTTGCACTCCTAGTGACTGCAAAATGAAGTGAATTGGCAGCAGCTCGAGTGGTACTCAGAGAAGCACACAGTCCCCCCATACAAACTAATTATGTCTGCAAGCAGACAGCTCTTAAAGAGACAGTACCAGAGGCTCTAAAAACACTCACTGATAAATGGCTTAAATGCCAAACACCATTCAGGCTTGGAGCATTCAAGCAAGCTCCTGGAAGTCTTTTGGGAACCCCCATTTGCAGGGGGGTTACACCAAGAAAAATGCCAAAGCCCGACAAAAAAAAGGGTCAAAATTAAAGAAAGTCCGACAGCCAATTATTACGTGCTGTTGCCCTTGTAGGAAACTGATGGCTGTTCCAAACTGGTTATCAGATCTGTGCGGCCTGTGCTGGACTGGAGCATGACATGGATGCATGTCATGTCTGCTTCTCCATTAACTGCCACATCCTAAAAAGTCTTGCATTAAAGAGGGTCACCTGATCCCCACCTCCAAAGGCAAGCATCACAAGCATGTGTAAGGCCTTTCCCCTGGACCTCTGGTTCCACTGAAGTAAGGAATTCTCCTCAACCTCACACCGCTGAGGCATCAGAGACCTCAGTGGTTAGCTCCAGTGGACAGTCAGTTCCTTCTGGGAGGTCGACAGCAAACCTACACAATCTGTCTGTCCAGAGCAGCAGACGTTCCCAATACCAAGCTTGCAGCTACAGTATATGTTCGGTCAGCACCAGTGAACTCCTCTTCATCATTTTCTGGTGTTGCCCATGCTGTCGTCACTGTTAACTATGATGTGGCAGGTAGCACCAGGGACGATGCCAGGCTCCCTTCTGACACTGTTTATAGTGTCAGATGAGGGGTTGGCACTGGGGCTGTTGTCCATCCTATTGCTGGTTTACAGGTTCTCACCATCCATTGTGTTACTACCGACACTGAGGAGGGTGACGGCACCAGTCTCAGTGACAGAAATGACGATCCATGCCCAGTAGTCATAGCTGCCCCCTGGCAAAAGCTTTGCTCCCACAGGGTCCCAGTGCCTCTGGCATAGAATAATACAGTGCTCCCTCACTATAATGAACTAGTTGGGAGCCATCAGGGGCCTTTGTTATAGTAACTAGTTTGTTACAGCGAGGGACGCTATTACGGTTCTGCGGTCATATCGGTGTGCACTGCAGTTTATTTAGGGAGTTGGTTTATGGGTTAGTGTGGATATCCGGTAATGACTGAAATATGTGCAATGCTAAAAAATAAACTTTATTTTCGTCATTTGGGTCATTGGGCTTGTTCTTGTGTTACTTGTTTTTGGTTTTATTTGATTTCATTTCAACTTTCTCTTCTTGTGAGGCAGAGGCAGGGGTTCTAAAGAAATCTGACATTTTCATTTGCTTCTTTGGTTTTGAAGTAGATACATCTTTAGCAAATGAAATCAGCTGTCTCAGCTGAATTACAAGAAGTGGACTGATATCCTGGCATTGTAGCCAGGAAAGGCCAAGCTCAAGTCCATGTATAGCCTCACGATGTGGTATTTTTGGGCAAGAACAGCGTGCATATCTTTCCATCCCAGGATCTCAGCTCTACTTTGGGCGGGTGTGCCAGGTATTGATCCATTAGAATTAAGGGGGGAGCTTTTGCCACCTGGGATGTGAACAGATAGCAGGAACAAATGACTGACACCTGAATAATAGCTGATCAGATTAGCATTTATAAGGGAGCCATGGTTACTGCTCGTAACAGCCAACTATAGCGAGGGAGCACTTAAGTGGGAATCAATGGTAAAGACGGATTCTTGGAAGCTCATAATATATCCAAGCCTCAGTTACTGTATGTACATGTATTTTACTGACAAAATAAAATATATTAAAATAACCATTTCTGTTCTGAAATCTTTGATTCTTAAGAAAGCTTTACCCATTTTGATATTTCAGGTACTACTACAGATGATACAAAGGATAATAAAGAAGGCCCCACCACTTCCACACCAGGCACGGCAGGGATTAGAAAAAGTAAGAATGCAATAATTCAATAGAAAAAGGAAAAAACAACATTTCAGAAGCAATTACCTGGATATTTATTGACTTAAGTAGTATTTTTTGTAAAATATACATTGACGTTTTCTTTTCTCTTTGTATTTGATGTTAATACTAAACTGTCTGCATAAACCCTAGATACATACAAACATTTATTTTAGTGACAAAATTAAATAAATACAAATTACAGTTTCTGCAGGTTAAATCATGATTCTTCAGAAAACTTGACTAATTTTGTGTCTTTTAGGTACTACTGCAGGTGTTACAAACACAGGAGGATCTAAAACAACTGCCAAACCTGGAAGAATTCAAAAAGGTATGGTACGAGAACATCCCACAGGTCACAAACCTAATTTACCAGAAGCAAAGAAACCTCTGTGGCAGTGGCAACAGATATCTTTCTTCAAGACGTCTGCAAAAGTCCTACTTTGACCTCACCCCACACATTTACATCCCATTACTGCACTGATTTGAAATCTCATATAGATGCAAGGTTTAGGGCTTCAGTTTATTCAGAACCTATCTCCTAAGCAAAATAGAAGATTTTTTTACCTGATGTTAGTAGGTGTGACATGTGGAACAGCACTCTGCTTGGCAGCTGATGTAGCTAGCTCTGCTCCACCCACTACATCATCAGCTTTGTGAACTCACTAACTGGGACAACACTGCAGCTTAGGAACAGTCATGCAATAGCTGCCAGATGAGTCACCTGTGATGTCATCGTCAATGGGATCACAATGTTGATGTAGTTGGGGTGATACAGATATGTCAGAAGCCAAGCGGAGACCTATTCTACACATCCAACACAATATTATCACATAAAAAAAAACTTTCTAATGAGCAAAAGGAAAAGGAAAAAATACTTCAGAAATAAAACATTATAACTGACTACTTTGTAACATCTGTATCATTTTCCTGTCTGCCTGTTTTGGTTCCAACAGCTCTTTGATCATAACTAAAGTGTTCATTTTCTGACATTAGCAAGTTGTCTTGGTTGTCTCAATGGCCCAGCGGTAGCACATCGTGCCACTGCACAGGCAAACCCAAGCTAGCAGTAGTCAGGAACAGGCAGCTACTGCATGGCAGTGCACTTTGGCTACAGAGGGTCAGTGGTGAGCACTGGTGCCACAGCGACCCCTGCGGCAGGGCCAGCGAGCGTGCAGTGACTATCAGAGGCCTATGGTGCTAAGCTCATTAAAGGGAGGTAGGAGGGGGGCCAACATAAAGAAGGTCAGAGTTCAAACTGTCCAGACCTGTAACTTTAGCTGTACAGCTGACCTAAGAAAAAAAACTACTCACCTTAGTAATGTTGTTTCTTCTAATGGAGTATTGCTGTATTCTGACTATTGCAGTTAGTTCCTGCCTTTCAACTGCCCCAGAGAACAAAGAGTTAACTTTCCATGGCCAAAATGGAATGTTCAGCGCGAGCTCGGTTGAAGCCCCTGTCTGCTGTTGTTTAAAGTCCAGCCGTCAGATCTTGACGAGCAATACTCACTAGAAGTTCTGTGTGGAAACTGTAAAACTCACACTAGCCAACTGGCAACTAAATTTATTAAAAAGGTTTTTTTGGTTTCAAAGCAAAGACTCAAGTCAGGAAACCCAAAAAAAACAATACACAACACACACCCAAAGTAAAGGAGGGTGAAAAAGGGGCATCACTAGAGTACCAACACTGCTCCTGCCCACCCACATCCCAAAAACCAGGTTCTGAGAGGGGAGGCGGGGGGGAGGTCAGAATACAGCAAGACTCCATTAGAAGAAACAACATTACTAAGGTGAGTAATTTTTTCTTCCAACAACATGAAGTCTTGCTGTATTCTGACTACTTGCAGACTACCAAGCAGTACCTCCATGGAGGAGGGACAGAACCTAATTTGGGAATAGGCTCTGAAGTACTGCTGTGCCAAACCGAGCATCACTTCTAGCCTGGATATCCAGAGAGTAATGCTTGGTAAAAGTATGGACCGTTTTCCAGGTGGCTGCTTAACATATCTCTAAGATAGGAATATCCCTGGCAGCAGCCAGGGAAGCAGCTGTACCTCTAGTAGAGTGAGCCCTCAGGAATGAGGGTGGAGTCCTACCCAATTTTTCATAGCAGAATTGTATACAAGAGACAATCCACCTGGCAATAGATCTTTTAGTGGCAGGTTTTCCCTTACCGACCTCACCATAAGTGAGGAATAATTTGAGGGACTCAAACCTGTGACCCTTGGTGCGCTCTATGTAGTAGCTAAGGGCCCTTTTCGAGTCCAGGCTGTGCAGACTCCTCTCTCCAGAGGAGGAATGGTCAGTGAAGAAAACAGGAAGAGACATAGACTGGTTAAGGTGGAAATCTGAGACCACCTTAGGCAAAAACTTCCTATTAGTTCTTAGGCCCACCTTATCTCTATGAAAAGAGATAAAATCAGGCTCCACTGACAGGGCCTGTAACTCATAATGCGTCTGGCAGAGGTAATGGCTACCAAAAACACAGTTTTCCAAGTCAAGTACTTAAGTTTTGCAGAGGACAAAGACTCAAAAGGGGGTTGCATAAGCTGAGCAATGCAAACATTTAGGTCCCAAGCAGGAGCAGGGTCCCTGAAGGGAGGATTGGTGTGCAATAATCCCTTGAAGAATTTACAAAATACAGGATGAGCTGAAAGAGAAGAGGGCTTACCTACTGATAAAAAAGTAGAAACAGCTGCTAAATGTACTTTGAGTGTAGCTGGTCTGGGTCCCAAGCTATTGAGATGAACCATATAGTCCAGGACTGTAGGAAACCCAGCAGACTCTGGAGAAATATGCTTACCAGAGCACCAAATAGTGAACCTTTTCCATTTGGAGTTGTAAGTCTTTCTGGTGGGAGGCTTTCGAGAAGCCTTTAGAATATCCAAAACACCTTGAGAGAGGTGCAGAT
Source organism: Neoceratodus forsteri (assembly GCA_016271365.2). Lineage (NCBI taxonomy): Eukaryota > Metazoa > Chordata > Ceratodontiformes > Ceratodontidae > Neoceratodus > Neoceratodus forsteri. Next base: position 705,185,676 of record CM028131.1, on the reverse strand, counting down.
CAGCAAACTCTAACTCTTCAAGAGCAAGGCCTTGAGATTGAGAGATTTGAGATTCGGATACCAAACTCTCCCCTGAGAGAATGCCAACAGGTTGTAATTCCTGGGAAGAGACAGGGGGAAGTGGACTGCTAAGGACAGCAACAGTGGGTACCAGGGCTGTCTGGCCCAGTCTGGAGCAATCAGAATGACTTTGCAGGGTTGAGACCTGATTTTGACTAGTACCTTGAAGAGGAGAGGAAGGGGAAGCATACAAAAACTTCCCTTCCCAATTGAGAACTAGAGGATCCAGGGGGACTGAGCCCAACACTGGGGGTCTGCAGCAAAAAAGGGGGAGTTGGTGATTGTCTGGGGCTGAAAAAAGATCTATCTGTGGAGTGCCCCATCTGGAGAAAATCACCTTCAAAACTAGGGGATCTAGGGACCATTCGTGATGGCCCTGAGATATCCTGCTGAGAGCATCTGCCAGGACATTGTCCTTCCCTGGGAGGTGCACTGCTGTAAGAGAAGTTTGTAGGGAACAGGCCAGAGACCACAACTTCATTGCTTCTGTGCACAAGGCCGTAGACGGAGTGCCCCCTTGCTTGTTGATGTATTACATTGTGGTGGTATTGTCTGTTCTGATCTGGACTACTTTGTTCTGAACAGACTTGGAAAAAGCTTGCAGTGACAGAAACACTGCTCTGAGTTCCAAGAGATTGGTGTGAAGCACAGATTCTTGAGGAGACCACAGCCCTTGGGTAGTCAGATCCCCCAAGTGGGCTCCCCAGCCCAAGAGGGAGGCATCTGTTGTAAGGATTAGAGAATGAGGTTGAGTGACAAAAGGGACTCCTTGCCTTAGATTGTCCTGATCCTGCCACCATTGGAGAGCCTGGATCAGAGTTCAAGTTACTGGGACCAGTTTGGTCAGGTGATCCTTTCTCTGGGACCAGAAGGTTCTCAAGTGGAACTGGATGTACCTCATCTGAAATCTTGCCCCCTGGACCACTGCTGTAGAGGCTGCCATGTGGCCCAGGAGCTGCAAGAAGTGCCTTGCTGGTCAAGACACCTGAAGGGTGAAAGAAGAGGCCAGTTTTACTAGTGTCCTTGCCCTGTCCAGGGGAAGGAAGGCTCTTGCTCTTATTGTATCGAGCTCCGCCCCTATAAGGCTGAGGAGCTGCACTGGTTCTAGAACTGACTTTGTAAGATTTAGGAGGAATCCTAAGGAAGTGAGCAGTTGCTGAGCTATCTGCAAATGTGACTTGACTTGGTCTGGGGACTGACCCACTATGAGCCAGTCGTCCGGGTATGGGAAGATGGAGATCTTTTTTCTCCTTAGGGAAGCAACAACTACTGCCAGGCACTTTGTGAACACCCTTGGGGCTGATGTTAGGCCAAAGGGCATTGCTCTGAATTGATAGTGGCCTGAGGGCAACTCAAACCTGAGGTACTTTCTGTGGGAGCACCTGATGGGAATGTGAAAATAGGCATCCTTGAGGTCCAGGGGAGGCTAGCCAGTCCCCTGACCTTAGAGAAGGCAGAATTATTCCCAGAGTCACCATTTTGAATTTTGGCTTTAAAAGGTGCTTGTTTAAATATCTCAGATCCAGGATGGGCCACCATTCTCCTGTCTTTTTGGGGGTTAGGAAGTACCTGGAGTACAAACCTTTTCCCCTGCGTAGGGCTGGAACCCTTTCTATGGCTCTGAGAGCCAAGAGGGAAGAGACCTCTGCCTCTAGGGCAAGGGCCTCTGAAGGATTTGCAGGTGGAAAGGATCTGGTTCTCATCTTGGGAAATTTTTTGAAGCTGAGAACCAGTCCCTGGCTTACTACTTCCAGGACCCACTTGTCTGATGTTAAAGACTTCCAGTCCTGGACAAAGTAAGCCAGCCTGCCCCCTACAGGTAGTGGAGAATCGGCCCGGGCAGACCCATCAGGGTGTCTGCTTGGCAGGGGCTTTAGGCTGAGGGGTGGAAGCAGGCCTGCTCATACCCCGTCTGCCTCTCCCTCTAAAGAACCCCCTCTGAGCAAAGGCAGAAGAGGAGGCCTGGGCTTGGTATAAAAGCGTATGAAAGAGCCTGCCCCTGTCCCTGGAATGCTGCCTCTGAGGAGTGGCTTGCCTTTCTTTGGCCTGAGCACTCCTGTAGGTGGTCCTGTACTCGTCCATTTTTTTCATGTAATTCTCTGTCTGCTCCCCAAACAGAGAGTTACCAATGACAGGAAAATGCATGGCCTTAGCCTGGGTATCCTGTGACAGGCTAGTACATCTGAGCCAAGCCATCCTCCGAAGGGCCACAGATATAGCCATGACTCTAGATGAAACATCTATGGAGTCCACAGCAGCATGAAACTGCACCTTGGATGCCTCAATCCCATCTGAAGCCACCCGCTCCAGCTCCTTGGCAAGCTGGTCGGGCCTGATTAGCTACAGCCATAACAGTGTCCCACCTGGACTTCTGGTATCTAGCTGTGTAGGCCATATAATTAGCCTGCCTGAGTCCCAGGGATGCTGCCATGTACTGTTTTTTCGCCATGGCATCAATCCTCCTGGAGTCCTTATGTGGGGGGTGTGAAGCCAAGGGTATATTTGCCTTATCACAGGCAGCAGCCTGCACTACCCCAACATGGCTGCATTGCTTGGAAAGGAACTCCGTGTCTCAGCCTGAAAGAGTATACCTCTTGTCCATTCTTCTGTCCACAGGAGGTATGGAATTAGGAGTTTTTAAAATTTTAAATGTCTGTTTCCCAAAAGACTTATGGAGGGGAACAGACAATCTCCTGGACTCTGGATTTCAACGAAATCAGGCTCTTCCTGATCCTCTACTGCTTCTTCCATAGGAAGCTGGAGGGTTTCAGCCACTTTTTTGTAAAACATAAAATGGGAAGGGGACTCAGAAAGCCTAGGAGGAGAAACACCTGAAGGTCTGTCTGGGGAGATGTCCGGGTCAATGGGCACATCCAGACTTTCACAGTCACCATCACTATCTTCATCCTCTCCCTCCTCCTCCTCCGGTTCATAAAATTCTTCTAAAGTGTAATCCGGAACCAGGAGAACCGACCGAACCGAGCCCCTGACCGATGGTGCCGGTTTGGTCGGAACCAAAGTTAGCGAATGAACTATCCTTATCGCTTTTGCTATTTCATCAGCGGTCGGAGAGAGAAACTGTGGATCCGAACCGTCTGACTTATCCCTTCTTTTTCTTTTAACCAGAACCGACTCCTCAGAATTGGTTCTCCTTTTGCCCGAAGAAGTTTTGCCCTGGTCAGAGGGCACTCCTTCTGGTTCGGTCGGAACCGAACCGGGTTGGCCATCCGGGTCAGCGGACTTCTCGGCCTCCCTTTCCCTCAGTCTACCTACTCTCTTATCCAGGGTAGCTTTGGGAAAACTTTTACAAATTTGGCAGTCTGAATCGAGGTGGTCAAACCCCAGATAATAAACACAGGTGGTGTGGGGATCAGCCTTAGCAAAGGCTTCCCCACACACACTACAGTGTTGAAACCCAGTGGGCCCGGTTTTTTTCTTGGGTTTCTCAGACATGGCCAGTCCTAACCAAAACTTACCCTTTTTTCGGCAATCCACCAGGCAAGACACCCCTATCGGTTCCTGACCGTGTTACGGGTCTTGGAAAAAACTGTAACACAATCCATTTTTTTTTTAGAACTGATACGGACTGGTTACCACACTCTAATAAGAACAGAAAACTTTTTCACAAACCTGATCAGTTCAAACCGAACCGATCCAATGTTTACAAGTTCCACACAGAAAAATAATATGGAAAACCTATCTAGAACTCACGGTACCACAGACAGACTTAACCAACAGGTTAGACTGCAGAAATTCGGTTGAAACCGAGAGAAAAAACGACACTTTAACCGACTTTTTTTGAACCGGCAAGTAGTCAGAATACAGCAAGACTTCATGTTGTTTGAAACATAAAGCTTCATTCAAACCTCCAAACGGAGCCTAGGATTTATTTTTTCTTATAAGTCCCAATAACATATATAGAGGCACCTGCAAGTTTTGCCCAAAGAGAAACATAATAATGCTTGGGTCTCACCTGATGTCACATTCTCAATACAAGTATGCTTGCACTCCATGCCTGCTTACCAGGGTAACCACGGTGCAGTCGGGATCTGTGACAGTTGAGCCACTCTATCCAGAGGTGGAGGTCTTCATTGGAATGCCTTTCTAATCTCCTGCTCAAAACTAACCTTACAGTATCAAAGTTCAACCTGTAAAGCCCTACGGTGTTCTGAGAACCGAGAGGCCCTCCAAGAAGCTTTGACTGTACAGTACACCTCATTCCATACTGGTTCTTTTTATCCCTGTCCAGTTTGCTAAAGAAAGTATTTCTTCACTAACTCTGTGCATCTTTTCTTTCCTTATAGGCTACTCTTTTATTCAGGGACAGGGCAAAAACTAGCAATTTATTAAAATGGCCAAGGAAACAGGAGGAGGCAACTGCAAGGATGTGGAAATGTGGATAATTTGGTGGTGGTGGTGGTGGGGGGGGTTCTTCATTTTTATTATGGGGATCAGTAAAGAAAGGTCTGAACACAGCCTGCATATCATTGTCTGGCTTACTGTGGCAGTCGTGGACTCAGGACACAAATCCAGTATCCTGTGTGATAAGTGGAAATTCTGCATAATATTCTGTCTAGTCACACTCTAATATCTGCATTATTTTCTTTGAATTTTCTTAAGAGACTGTACATCAGCAAAAGCAAAAAAAATGAAAGTTACATACTTACTGTAGCCGTTTATCTTCCAGAATATCTCCACAACTGATTACCACTTACGGGTCTGGGCCAGAGGCACGATGATCTTGTGGGAACAAAGTTTCTGCCAGGGTGCTCAGCCATGGCTACTGTGCATGGCACCTGTGCACCCCCTAAACGGTGCTGAGCACCAGCCAATAACCATTACCGGTTCCTTCACTACACTCAGTTCTGTTCCTCAAGCTGCAGACTGCACACAGTGGGTGCACAGCGCCTCAAGCCGACTTGTCACCAATATTTTCTACTGCATCACCATTTTAGTTTCTTTGCATTGTCACTTCATTTTACTGTTTTTCTGCAAAGCCAAAGAAAAATGCCAAAGTCCGACAAAAAAAGAGGCAAAATTAAAGAAAGTCTGATAGCCAATTATTACGTGCTGCTGCCCTTGTAGGAAACTGATGGCTGTTCCAAACTGGTTATCAGACCTGTGCTGGACTGGAGCATGACATGGATGCATGCCATGTCTGCTTCTCCATTAACTGCTACATCCTAAAAAACCTTGCATTAAAGAGGGTCACCTGATTCCCCACCTCCAAAGGCAAGCATCACATGCATGTGTAAGGCCTTTCCCCTGGACCTCTGGTTCCACTGAAGTAAGGAGTTCTCCTCAACCTCACACCACTGAGGCATCAGAGACCTCACTGGTTGGCTCTAGTGGATAGTCAGTTCCTTCTGGGAGGTCGACAGCAAACCTGCACAATCTGTCTGTCCTGAGCAGCAGACGTCCCCAGTACCAAGCTTGCAGTTACAGTATATGTTCGGTCAACACCAGTGAACTCCTCTTCATCATTTTCTGGTGTGGCCCATGCTGTCGTCACCGTTAACTATGATGTGGCAGGTGGCACCAGGGACGATGCCAGGCTCCCTTCTGACACTGTTTATAGTGCCAGATGAGGGGTTGGCACAGGGGCTGTTGTCCATCCTATTGCTGGTTTGCAGGTTCTCACCATCCATTGTGTTACTACCGACACTGAGGAAGGTGACGGCACTTGTCTCAATGACAGAGATGATGATCCATGCCCAGTAGCCATAGCTGGTTCACTGGTAAAAAGCTTTGCTCCCACAGGGTCCCAGTGCCTCTGGCATAGAATAATACAGTGCTCCCTCACTATAATGAACTAGTTGGGAGCCATCAGGGGCCTTTGTTACAGTAACTAGTTTGTTATAGCGAGGGACGGTATTACGGTTGTGCGGTCATATCGGTGTGCACTGCAGTTTATTTAGGGAATTGGTTTATGGGTTAGTGTGGATATCCAGTAATGACTGAAATATGTGGAATGCTAAAACATAAACTTTGTTTTCGGCATTTTGGTCATTGGGCTTGTGCCTGTGTTACTTGTTTTTGGTTTTATTTGATTTAATTTCAGCATTCTCTTCTTGTGAGGCAGAGGCAGGGGGTTCTAAAGAAATCTGACATTTTCATTTGCTTCTTTGGTTTTGAAGTAGATATATCTTTAGCAAATGAAATCAGCTGTCTCAGCTGAATTACAAGAAGTGGATTGATATTCTGGCATTGTAGCCAGGAAAGGCCAAGCTCAAGTCCATGTATAGCCTCAAGATGTGGTATTTTTGGGCAAGAACAATGTGCATATCTTTCCATCCCAGGATCTCAGCTCTGCTTTGGGTGGGTGTGCCAGGCACTGATCCATTAGAATTAGTGGGGGGAGCTTTTGCCACCTGAGATGTGAACAGACAGCAGGAACAAATGACTGACACCTGAATAACAGCTGATCAGATTAGCATTTGTAAGGGAGCCATGGTTACTGCTCGTAATAGCCAACTATAGCAAGGGAGCACTTAAGTGGGAATCAATGGTAAAGATGGATTCTTGGAAGCTCATAATATATTCAAGCCCCAGTTATGTACATGTATTTTATTGACAAAACAAAATATATTAAAATAACCATTTCTGTTCTGAAATATTTGATTCTTTAGAAAACTTTACCCATTTTGATATTTCAGGTACTACTACAGATGATACAAAGGATAATAAAGAAGGCCCCACCACTTCCACACCAGGCATGGCAGGGATTAGAAAAAGTAAGAATGCAATAATTGAAAAGAAAAGGAAAAAACAACATTTCAGAAGCAATTACCTGTATACTTATTGACTTACAGTAGTATTTTTTGTAAAATATACACTGACGTTTTCTTTTCTCTTTGTATTTGATGTTAATACTAAACTCTCTGCATGAACCCTAGATACATACAAACATTTATTTTAGTGACAAAATTAAATAAATACAAATTACAGTTTCTACAGGTTAAATCATGATTCTTCAGAAAACGTGACTAATTTTGTGTCTTTTAGGTACGACTGCAGGTGTTACAAACACAGGAGGATCTAAAACAACTGCCAAACCTGGAGGAATTCATAAAGGTATGGTATGAGAACATCCCACAGGTCACAAACCTAATTTACCAAAAGCAAAGAAACCTCTGTGGCAGTGGCAACAGATATCTTTCTTCAAGACGTCTGCAAAAGTCCTACTTTGACCTCACCCCACACATTTACATCCCATTACTGCACTGATCTGAAATCTCATATAGATGCAAGGTTTACGGCTTCAATTTATTCAGAACCTATCTCCTAAGCAAACTAGAAGATTTTTTTACCTGATGTTAGTAGGTATGATATGTGGAACAGCACTCTGCCTGGCAGCTGATGTAGCTAGCTCTGCTCCACCCACTACATCATCAGCTTTGTGAACTCACTAACTGGGACATCACTGCAGCTTAGGAACAGTCACGCAATAGGTGCCAGATTAGTCACCTGTGATGTCATTGTCAATGAGATCACAATGTTGATGTAGTAGGGGGTGATACAGATACGTCAGCTGCCAAGCGGAGAGCTATTCTACACATCCAACACAATATTATCACATAAAAAAAAAGTTCTAATGAGCAAAAGGAAAAAGAAAAAATACTTCAGAAATAAATCGTTATAACTGACTACTTCGTAACATTGGTATAATTTTCCTGCCTGCCTGCCTGTTTTGATTCCACTAGCTCTTTGATCATAACTAAAGTGTTCATTTTCTGACATTAGCAAGTTGTCTTGATTGTCCCAATGGCCCAGCGGTAGCACGTCGTGCCACTGCGCACACAAACCCAAACGCAGTAGTCTGGCACAGGCAGCTACTGCATGGCAGTGCACCTTGGCTACAGAGGGTCAGTGGCAAGCATTGGTGCCACAGCGACCCCTGCGGCAGGGCCAGCGAGCGTGCAGTGACTATCAGAGGCCTATGGTGCTAAGCTCATTAAAGGGAGGTAGGAGGGGGGCCAACATAAAGGAGGTCAGAGTTCAAACTGTCCGGACCTATAACTTTAGCTGTACAGCTGACCTAAGAAAAAATTACTCACCTTAGTAATGTTGTTTCTTCTAATGGAGTCTTGCTGTATTCTGACTATTGCAGTTAGGTCCTGCCTTTCAACTGCCCCAGAGAACAAAGAGTTAACTTTCCATGGCCAGCATAGAATGTTCAGCGCGAGCTCGGTTGAAGCCCCTGTCTGCTGTTGTCTAAAGTCCAACCGTCAGATCTTTACGAGCAATACTCACTAGAAGTTCTGTGTGGAAACTGTAAAACTCACACTAGCCAACTGGCAACTAAATTTATTAAAAAGGGGTTTTTGGTTTCAAAGCAAAGACTTAAGTCAGGAAACCCAAAAACAATACATACACACACCCAAAGTAAAGGAGGGTGAAAGGGCACCCTAGGTACCACTGCTCCTGCCCACCCACATCCCAAAACCAGGTTCTGAGAGGGAGGTGATGGAGGTCAGAATACAGCAAGACTCCATTAGAAGAAACAACATTACTCAGGTGAGTAATTTTTTCTTCAAACAACATAAAGTCTTGCTGTATTCTGACTACTGCAGACTACTAAGCAGTACCTCCATGGAGGAGAGACAGAACCTACTTTGGGAATAGGCTCTGAAGTAATGCTGTGCCAAACCAAGCATCACTCCTAGCCTGGATATCCAGAGAGTAATGCTTGGTGAATGTATGGACTGTTTTCCAGGTGACGCTTGACAAATTTCTAAGACAGGAATATCCCTGGCAGCAGCCAGGGAAGCAGCTGTACCTCTAGTAGAGTGAGTCCTCAGGCCTGAGGGTGGAGTTCTACCCAGTTTTTCATAGCAGAATTGTATACAAGAAACAATCCACCTGGCAATAGATCTCTTAGTGGCAGGTTTGCCCTTACCGACCTCTCCATATGTGAGGAACAACTGGAGGGACTCAAACCTGTGACCCTTGGTGCGCTCTATGTAGTAGCTGAGGGCCCTTTTAAAAGTCCAAGCTGTGCAGCCTCCTCTCTTCAGAGGAGGAACGGTCAGTGAAGAAAACAGGGAGAGACATGGACTGGTCAAGGTGGAAATCTGAAACCACCTTAGGCAAAAACTTCCTGTTAGTTCTTAGGACCACTTTATCTCTATGGAAAGAGATGAAATCAGACTCCACTGACAGGGCTTGCAATTCACTGATACGCCTGGCAGAGGTAATGGCTACCAAAAAAACACAGTTTTCCAAGTCAAGTACTTAAGCTCTGCAGAGGACAAAGGCTCAAAGGGTGGTTGCATAAGCTGAGCAATGCAAACATTAAGGTCCCAAGCAGGAGCAGGGTCCCCAAAGGGGGGACTAGTGTGCAGCAATCCCTTGAAGAACTTACAAAACACAGGATGGGCTGACAGAGAAGAGGGCTGACAAGAAGGCAGAAACAGCTGCCAAATGCACTTTAAGTGTAGCTGGCCTAAGTCCTAAGACATTAAGATAGACCATATAGTCCAGAACTGTAGGTAACCCAGCAGATTCTGGAGACATATCCTTATTAGAGCACCAAATAGTGAACCTTTTCCATTTGGAGTTGTAAGTCTTTCTGGTGGAAGGCTTTCGAGAAGCCTTAAGTATATCCAGAACCCCTTGAGAAAGCTACAGATCAGCAAACTAACTCTTCAAGATCCATGCCTTGAGATTGAGAGACTTGAGATTCGGATACCAAATCCTCCCCTGAGAGGATGTCAACAGGTTGTAATTCCTGGGAAGAGTCAGGGGAAGGTGGACTGCTAAGGACAGCAACAGGGGGTACCAGGGCTGTCTGTCCCAGTCTGGAGCAATCAGAATCACTTTGCATGGTTGTGACCTTACCTTGACTAACACCTTGAACAGGAGAGGGAAGGGGGGAAAAGCATACAGAAATTTCCCTTCCCAATTCAGGATCAGAGCATCCAGGGGGACTGAGCTCAAGACTGGGGGTCTGCAACAAAAGAGAGGAAGTTGGTGACTGTCTGGGGCTGCAAAAAGATCTATCTGTGGAGTGCCCCATCCCGAGAAAATCACTTTCAAAACTAGGGGATCTAGGGTCCATTCGTGATGGCCCTGGGATATCCTGCTGAGAGCATCTGCCAGGACATTGTCCTTCCCTGGGAGGTGAACTGCTATCAGAGAGGTTTGCAAGGAATAGGCCAGGGGCCACAATTTCATTGCTTCTGTGCACAAGGCCGAAGACCGAGTGCCTCCTTGCTTGCTGATGTACCACATTGTGGTGGTATTGTCTGTTCTGATCTGGACCACCTTGTTCTGTACAGATTTGGAAAAGACTTGCAGTGCCAGAAACACCGCTCTGAGTTCCAAGAGATTGATGTGAAGCAGAGATTCTTGAGGTGACCACAGCCCTTGGGTGGTAAGATCCCCCAGGTGGGCACCCCAGCCCAGCAGGGAGGCATCTGTGGTGAGTATCACTGAAGGAGACTGAGTGACAAAGGGAACTCCTTGTCTCAAATTGTCCTGATCCTGTCACCACTGCAAAGCCTGGATCAGGTTTCGAGTCACTGGGACTAGTTTGGTAAGGGAATCCTTTCTTTGGGACCAGAAGGCTCTTAAATGGAACTGAATGTCCCCTCATCTGAAATCCTGCTCCCTGGACCACTGCTGTAGAAGCTGCCACATGGCCCAGAAGCTGCAGGAAATGCCTTGCTGGTCAAGACACCTGAAGGGTGAATGAAGAGGCCAGTTCCATAAGGGTCCTTGCCCTGTCCAGGGGAAGGAAGGCTCTTGACCTTATTGTATCCAACTCCACCCCTATGAAGGTGAGGAGCTGTACTGGCTCAAGAACTGACTTTGGAAGGTTGAGGAGGAATCCTAAGGAAGTGAGCACTTGCTGAGTTATTTGCAGATGTGACTTGACTTGGTCTGGAGACTGACCCACTATGAGCAAGTCGTCCAAGTATGGAAAGATGGAGATCTTTTTTCTCCTTAGGAAAGCAACCACTACTGCCAGGCACTTTGTGAACACCCTTGAGGCTGATGTTAGGACAAAGGGCACTGCTCTGAACTGATAGTGGCCTGAGGGCAACTCAAACCTGAGGTACTTTCTGTGGGAGCACCTGATGGGAATGTGAAAATGGGCATCTTTGAGGTCCAGGGAGGCTAGCCAGTCTCCTGGCCTTAGAGAGGGCAGAATTATTCCCAGAGTCACCATTTTGAATTTTGGTTTTAAAAGGTGCTTGTTCAGATATCTTAGGTCCAGGATGGGCCGCCATTCTCCTGTCTTTTTGGGGGTTAGAAAGTACCTGGGGTACAATCTTTTGCCCTTGTGTAGGGTAGAAACCCTCTCTATGACTCTAAGAGCCAGGAGGGAACAAACCTCTGCCTCTAGGGCAAGGGTCTCTGATGGATTTGTAAGTGGAAAGGATCTGGTTCTCATCTTGGGAAATTTTTTGAAGCTGAGAACCCAGTCCCTGGCTTACTACTTCCAGGACCCACCAGTCTGATGTCAGAGACTTCCAGTCCTGGACAAAGTAAGCCAGCCTGCCCCCTACAGGTATTGGAGAATCGGCACGGGCAGACCCATCAGGGTGTCTGCTTGGCAGGGGCTTTAGGCTGAGGGGTGGAAGCAGGCCTGCTCATTCCCCATCTGCTTCTCCCTCTGAAGAACCCCCTCTGAGCATAAGAAGAAGAGGAGGCCTGGGCTTGGTAAAAAGGCATTTGGAAAGGCTTGCCCCTGCCCCTGGACTGCTGCCTTTGAGGAGTGGCTTGCCTTTCTTTGGCCTGAGCACTCCTGTAGGTGGTCCTGTACTCGTCCATTTTTTTCATGTAGTTCTCTGTCTGCTCCCCAAACAGAGAATTACCAATAACAGGGAAATCTATGGCCTTAGCCTGGGTATCCTGTGATAGGCTAGTACATCTGAGCCAAGCCATCCTCCGAAGGGCCACAGATGTAGCCATGACTCTTGATGAAACATCATTGGAGTCCACAGCAGCATGAAATTGCACCTTGGATGCCTCAATTCCATCTGCAGCCACCTGCTCCAGCTCCTTGGCAAGCTGGTCTGGGGGCTGTTTAGCCAGAGCCAGCACAGTGTCCCATCTGGACTTCTGGTATCAAGCTGTGTAGGCCATATAATTAGCCTGCCTGAGTTCCAAAGATGCTGCCATGTACTGCTTCTTTGCCATGGCATCAATCCTCCTGGAGTCCTTATCTGGGGGGGGTGTGATGCCAAGGGTATATTTGCCTTATCACAGGCAGCAGCCTGCACTACCCCAACATGGCTGCATTGCTGAGAGAGCAACTCCGTGTCCGAGCCTGAAAGGGTGTACCTCTTGTCCATTCGTCTGTCCACAGGAGGTATGGAGTTAGGAGTCTTAAGAATTTTATTTGACTGTTTCCCAAAAGATTTATGGAGGGGAATAGACAGTCTCCTGGACTCTGAGATGTCCATCATTTCAACAAAATCAGGCTCCTCCTGATTCTCTACTGTTTCTTCCATTGGAAGCTGGAGGGTTTCAGCCATTTTTTTGTAAAACATAAAGTGGGAAGGGGACTCAGAAAGCCTAGGAGGAGAAACACCTGAAGGTCTGTCTGGGGAGATGTCCGGGTCAATAGGCACATCCAGACTTTCATAATCACCATCATCATCCTCATACTCTTCCCTCCTCCTCCTCCTCCTCCGGTTCATAAAATTCTTCTGAAGTGTAATCCTGAACCGGGGGAATCGACCGAACTGAGCCCCTGCCAGATGCTGCTGGTTCGGCCGTAATCGAAGTTAGCGATTGCACTATTCTTATCGCTTAGGTCATCTCATCAGCGGTCGGAGTATGAATTTCTCGATCCAAACTGGATGATTTATCTTTTCTCTTCCTTTTAACCGGAACAGACTCCTCAGAATCAGCTCTCCTTTTGCCCGAAGAAGTATCGCCCTGGTCAGAGGGCACTCCTTCTGGTTCGGTCAGAACCGAACCGGGCTGGCCATCCGGGTCAGCGGACTTCTCGGCCTCCCTTTTCCTCATTCTACCTACTCTCTTATCCAGGGTAGCTTTGGGAATAGACAATAAGCAAGCAACAGGGAAATGAAGACCACACTGAAAGAGGGAGGCGGGTAGGTGAACACACCAGGGTTTAAGTGCAAGTGCAGGCAGTGTTAACCTTTAAATGGCCCCAGAGGAAACTTTTGAAAGTCAAGTGGGAAGGTGCACTACAGACAGACAAAGACAAGGCAAGGCACATTTTATTTATACAGCACTCTATCCATAGGCTCAGAGCGCTTTACAGTAAGAACAGAACCCCCCACAATTAAAATCAGCAATTAAATAAAACAATAAGCTTTTAGGGAAAGGAATAGAATTCCCGTGACTACTGTAGGTGCACAGATCACAAATGCCTGGTCACCAACAGCTGTATGGGTTTTAGGGATAGCCAGAAATGGCATACCACTGGATTTAAGGGAGTAACTTGAGTTTACTTCCTTTAGCAGCTCAGCTAGGATGTGAGGGTTAGTAGTTCTGAGCACTCTGCCAATGAAGCATCCCAAGGTAAATATCCGACTGTTACCTGGACTCAACCACCTCAGTTTCCCATAAAGATCACAGTAAAGCATGAGACAAGCAATGGATAATGCAAACCTATAGATATTATTAAAACTTGCATCCCAATAAAGCAGGGTGGATTTGGGGGATTGGGTATAGGAAACAGGCCCATAGTTAAGGCTAGGCAGGAGCACACTTCTGGCAAGGGCAAGGCGTGCCACAGGGGTGAGGATGTGCTTAGCCCTACAACTTTATAACCCAATCCAAGTTTACAGTTAACTGCCCTGCACATATTGGGGATGTGCAGAGAGAAGTCAAGCTGGGGGGGTCAACAGTAACTCTTACGTACTTAAAGGAGTGGGTAGTGGCAATAGTAGACCCAGTCGTACTAATCACTACTAGGATCTTAGGGAAAAACCTGAGTTTAGCATGGGACACAAACTGCATGGCTTGTGTTTTTTTGACACTATGGACTAGCCTGTTAGTCAGGAATAAATGCAATAGAAGTCGATATTAAGTTGGGAGTTGACAGTCACAGTATTATTAGAATTATATAACAGCACAATATCACTGGTGTACAAAGTGCAACTACAGTGTTCTGGGACACAGGATAGGTCATTCACGAACAGCAAAAACAGGATGGGAGTCGGAATGGAACCGTGGGAGACACTCAACTTGACCAGGGGCAAGCTCATCCCATTGTGTTAGGGAGAAAGGCAAGAGCAAAAGAAGGAAGAAACCACTTTGGTTCTCAAAAATAGTAGCAGAAAAGGTCAGAACCAAAAGGCTAGCCTTCAGGAAATATAAGGGAACACAGCGGGATAAAGATCGGGAAGCATACAAACTTCCCTAAGGGAAGCAGGGAAAGCAGTAAGGCAGGCAAAGGCCCAAACTGAGGAAATACTAGCACAAACAGTAAAAGAAGGGGACAAGACTTTCTATAGATACATTAGTGAAAGGAGAAAATCCAGAGGAGGTATTGCTCAGATCAAAGGGGATAAGGGGAAGTGTGTGGAGGAGGACCAAGGAAAAGCATCTATCCTAAATATACACTTCTGCTCAGTATTTACTGAGGAGAAGGTAGGGCAGGGCCCACAGCTCAGCACCATGGACACAGGGGGGAGGGAGGTGTGCACTAGTCCCTTCACAAAAGAAAGGGTCCTACAAGAGCTCACTAAGCTCAGGGTGGACAATGCAATGGGACCTGATGGCATACATCCCAGGGTACTAAAGGAGCTAAGGGGGGAACTAGCTAAGCCATTATCAGAACTGTTTAGTGAGTCTCTGAGCAAAGGAGAGGTCCCAGAGGACTGGAGACGGGGCTTGTGCGATCCCACTGCACAAGAGTGGTAGCAGGGAGGAGGCAGGGAACTACAGACCAGTCAGTCTTACCTTAGTAGTGGAGAAGATTATGGAGGCACTCCTTACGGAAAGGATAGTGCAACACTTGGAATACACAGGAGCACAGGATCCAAGACAGCATGGGTTTACAACAGGAAGGTCCTGTCAAACTAATCTCATAGATTTCTTTGACTGGGTAACCAGAGTAGTGGACCAAAGGGGTGCAGTTGATGTCGCCTACCTTTATTTCAGCAAAGCGTTCGATACTGTTCCACATAGAAGATTGATTATTAAGCTGGGTAGGCTAGGGCTGGATCAGAAGTTGGTCAACTGAGTGGCAAACTGGTTGGCGGGCAGAAAACAGAGAGTGGTGGTAAACAGTATACAGTCAGAAGAGATGCAAGTCACAAGTGGAGTACCTCAGGGATCAGTCCTGGGGCCAGTCCTCTTCAATATCTTCATCAGTGACATTGCAGATGGACTGGAGGGTAATGTTTGTCTGTTTGCAGATGACACCAACATCTGCAACAGCGTATATGATCCAGATTGGGTGGGCAGAATGACAAGAGATCTGGATAAACTAGCAAAATGGCCAGAAGAGTGGCAACTGGGGTTTAATGCAAAGTGCAAGATCATGCACATAGGGAAGAGAAACACTGAAGTTACCTATATATTGGGAGGGGAGTTGCTGGCAATCACAAGGGAAGAAAGAGACTTGGGCATCATCATCACAGATTACCTGGAATCATCCAAGCAGACCACTAAAGCAGTAGGTAAGGCTAGAGGGATGCTGGGGTGTATTAGTAGGGTTATTGCAAGTCGGAAGAGGGAGGTAACAATCCCTCTTTACAGGACACTGGTTAGACCCCATCTGGAGTACTGCATACAGTACTGGAGGCCGCACCTGCACAAGGACATTAAATGGACACTGTCAACCCTTTTTGCATCATGGTATTTCTAGATAAAAACCCACATTTTATGACTGCTTACCTTCTCCAAAATTCATTGATGTTGCAGTTTGTTTTTGTTGCTTCCTTTCTTAGTAGAACCGAAATGCATGGCAATGGTGTAATACAGACAACCTTGTTTTATTTCAAATCCTTGATCAACTCTTACTGCATATTTGATGAGCACTGTAAACACCCCCAAACAGTGCACCTGCTCATTTTTCAATGACCTCCTTTTCTCACACTGAGTCATGAGTGGCTAGATTGTGTGGGGTGTTCCCAAGTCCAGGAAAGATGCAGTGGAACTGATCAAGGAATGTAAACAAACATGTTTTGGTGTGATAACAACAGTATGGTGGGTAGTTCGTTTTTCACTTTTAAAAAGAAAAATGGAATCAGAATCAAATAGACAGCTTCATCAGAAATCTTTACAGATTGTAAGCAATCATAAAATGTGTTTTTTAAACTAGGGACACTTTGAGGCCTAAGGAGATTGACAGTGCCCCTTTAACAAAATGGAGGCAGTCCAGAGAAGGGCAACCAAAATGGTGAACAGAAAACATATGAGGATAGATTAATGGAGCTCAACATGTATACCCTAGAGGAAAGGAGGGAGAGAGGTGATATGATCGAAACATTCAAACATCTTAAGGGCATTAACAAGGTGAAAGAGTCTAACATGTTTCAATATAAGAAAAATAGCAGGACAAGAGGATACAGCATTAGATTACAGGGAGGCCAATTAAGGAGTAATGTGAGGAAGTTCTTTTTCACAGAAAGGGTGGTGAATGCATGGAACAGCCTACCTCAGGAAGTGGTTGATACAAATACAGTGCAGGGCTTCAAATAGGCAAGGGATAGGCATAAGGGAGCAATACAGATGAGTATGAGATAGGCCATTGACAGAGTACAGTCCTATGGCACATTCATAAGGTAGGAAAAAATGGACAGACTGGATGGGCCTTGCGGTCCTTATCTGCCGTCAACTTCTATGTTTCTATGCCCTATTAAATTGAACCATTTGCTGTCTACTCTACAAGCAGTTCAAGAATCAGGCTACAGCATGGGTAGACAAACCTAGGGAGTGGAGCTTGGCACGCGAAGTAGTTTCAAACATACCAAAGACTTTAGAGAGGACTGCCCCAACTAGC
Source organism: Neoceratodus forsteri (assembly GCA_016271365.2). Classification (NCBI taxonomy): domain Eukaryota; kingdom Metazoa; phylum Chordata; order Ceratodontiformes; family Ceratodontidae; genus Neoceratodus; species Neoceratodus forsteri. Next base: position 705,168,680 of record CM028131.1, on the reverse strand, counting down.
TTGCTATGACCAATGGCAACTCTCAGCCTTTCCGGAAGTCATGTTGCTCTGGGGTAAGAAGATCACATCTATACAGATAGTCTGTTAGCTGAGAGGTCTCGAGGAGGTTACTAGCAGCAAAGAGTTTTTCTATGGGGCAGTCATTTTTTATGAGCTTTGGATAACCTTGTTCAAATACCAGGACTATTCTGGCCACCTTCAATGTATCAGAACAATCCCTGAAAGCAGTGATAGGTTGAAAATATGGGAAATGGATAGTGCAAGAAGGAGGACCCCAAATGTATAAATTTAGGTTCCAAGTTGTCAGTGCCAGTACTAGTATAGGAAGGGACACTACCAAGAAGCCTCCTAGTCTCACATACTGTAACAGTTCTGAGGTAAAAGGGGGGCACAAGGGGGGGAGACTCCAGTGAATCCAGTATAGCAGAATAAGAAAACAGAGAGGTAAAGTCAGTCAAATAAGAAAACTACCTGTTGAATGCTTTCACACTTGTTAGAAGATTATTACAACTGATCCCACCCAAGTGAAGGTCATTAGTGTTCTGGGAGGGAGAGCTCCCAACCACACCTTTGATATTGCACCAGAAGTTCTGGGGTCCATAGCAAGAGGCAAGGAGAGTGGATCTACAAAAAATTACTCTTTAGCCACATGTATGGCTTTCTAGAACATGTTCCTGAGTGACCTGTGCTCATGAAAGTCTGTCAAGGCAAGAGTGGCCTGAAATCTAGCCTAGCATTTATTCCTGGCTTTCATGAGGGATAAGAAAAAAATACTCACTTTAGTAATCTTGTTTCTTGCAATGTATTCTTCCATATTCATAACTCTCTGCAGTTAGCCTGCTCAGTAGAACTGCCCAGAGAAATGGAACTATATGCTAATGATGGAATCATCATTGGCTCGTGACAATATTCAAACTGCTGCCTCCATCTGCTGCATGTTCTATCAACATCTCAGATTTCTAGGAAGCCCACAAGGCAACACATCTCAAACTACTTAAACCTGAATGCTGCCTATGCAGCACGACTATACTATATACCTATAAACTAAGTCTGATACTAATGATTATTGTATCAGTTACTATTCATAATAACCGGAATCACCTGGGAAAAAGAAACGATAGTTACAAAAACCCACAGGATCAAAAGGTAAGTGAACCTGTATTTGGGACTAATAACGACAAGACCATGCAAAGGCTCTGGTTCTGGAAAGGGAGGCAGGGATGGACAGTTATCATTATGGAAGAAACAAGATAACAAAGGTGAGTATTTTTTTCTTCTAACCCCATGTATTCTTCTCATATTCATAACTCTCTGCAGACTTTAAAGCTGTACCTTTGGAGGTGGGCAGAGAACCTACTTAGGAAAGAGACTTTGCAGGACTGCTGTGCCAAACCTGGTATCACTTCTGGACTGCAAGTCCAAACTGTAATATTTAGTAAAGGTGTGTACTGTTTCCCAGGTAGCTGCTTTACAGATCTCCACTAAAGGGATATCCCTTGAAGCTGCTATAGAAGCAGCTGTGCCCCTAGTATAATGGGCCCTGAGGCCTGCTGGAGCCTGTTTTTCAGCCTTTGTGTAACAAAACTGAATGCACTGAACTAACCAGTGAGAGACTTATCTCTTGGAGGCTGGAGTGCCTTTTCCCACATCCCCATAAGTGAGAAAAAATTGTTGTTTATCCCTCTGTGATCCTTGGTGTGGGTTAAATAGTAACTCAATGCCCTTTTTACATCCAGACTATGAAGTCTGCACTCTCCTGAACTGGCATGTTCTTCTGAATAAGACTGGCAGTGTTATGGACTGATTTAAGTGGAAATCAAAAACCACCTTACGAAGAAACCTCCTATTAGTTTGAAGCCCTACTTTATCATTATGAAAGGATAAATAATCCTTTTCGACACATAGTGCTTGCAAATCACTTATTCTCCTAGAAGAAGTGATTGCCACCAAAAACACAGCTTTCCAGGTGACATACTGCAGATGAGCTGATGACATTGGCTCAAAGGGAGGTTTTATGAGCTGAGCAATGCAAATGTTCAGGTCCCACACAGGGACTGGCTCTTTAACAGGAGGATGCAAGTGACATAGCCCTTTAAAGAACCTTTTAAAAATGGGATTAGATGCAAGGGAAACATTTTCCCTGCAGAAAGAAAAGCTGAAATTGATGCCAAGTGCAACTTTAGAGATGTATATTTCAGACCTTGTGAGTGTAACTCAGTGAGGTACTCTAGCAATACTGGGACTTCTGCTAGAGAAAGAGAAATCTGCTTGGCATCACACCAGATCGAAAACCTTTTCCATTTAGCATTATAGGTTTTCTTAGTAGAAGGCTTTCTATATCCCTTTAGGATGTCCAGAACTGCCTGAGGGAGTTTTAAGTTAGCATACTCTAGGTCCTTAAGAGCCAGGCCTTGAGCCTGAGAGCTCTGAGGTTTGGATACAGAATCTTCCCCTGATGGGAAGTCAGAAGATTGCGCCTCTTGGGTAAGAGGTTTGGGTCTAGACACTGACATGGACAACAGAAGGGGGTACCATGTCTGTCTCGCCCAATCTGGTGCTATCAGTATCATGGACGCAGGCTGTGATCTGAATTTGATTAGCACTCTGAAGATGAGAGGGAAGGGAGGAAAGGCATACAGATACCTTCCTGACCAGTCCAGGGTTAGGGCATCCAGAGGGACTGTACCCTTAACTGGTGGCCTGCAAGAAAGAGGGGCAACGTGTGGTTCTCGTGGGATGCAAACAGATCCACCCCCCGGGTGCCCCATCTTCTGAACACTGAATCCAGAACTTGTCTGCTCACAGACCATTCGTGATGTCCCTGGTTGATCCTGCTTAGGGCATCTGCCAGGGTACTATCTTTTCCTGGTACATAAATGGCCTGCAGAGAAGCTTTTAGTGAGTAGGCCAATTCCCAGATTTTCATGGCCTCTGTGCACAGGGGATCTGACCCTGTGTCCCCTTGCTTCTTTATGAAGTACACTGTAGTGGCGTTGTCTGTCTTGACCAGCACCACCTTTCCCTGTACGAGTTGGGAAAAACTTTCCGGGGCCAGAAACACTGCCTGGAGCTCCAGCAGATTTATGTGGAGGAGAGACTCCACACTTGACCAGGTGCCATGGGTAGTGTGCTCTCCTATGTGACCACCCCATCCTAACAGAGAAGCATCTGTGGTGAGGAAGACTGAGGGATTTTCCTTCTGAAAAGGGACTCCTGCCCTTAGGTTGTGGACATCTGTCCACCACTGTAGGGACTGAATCACAAATTGTTATCACAGGAATCAGTTTGGATATTTTGTCTTTTCTTTGGCACCAGTGTGCCGTTAGATGAAACTGAATGTCCCTCATTTGAAGTCTTGCTCCCAAGACAACTCCTGTTGCTGCAGTCATATGCCCCAACACTTGCAAGTATCTTCTTGCTGGACAGGGCTTTCCCAGCTTGAAAGAAGCAATCAGTTACTGAATAGACTGAACCCTTTCCTCTGGAAGGAATGCTTTTCTCTTTAGGGTATTCAGTTCCGCTCCAATAAAAATGCTGGGCCTGAACTGGTTTGAGAATGGACTTGTCCTGGTTTAACAGGAAACCCAGAGACTGTAACAGATATTCTGTTGTTTCCAGGTGTTCTTCCACCTGCTGAGAAGACTTTCTCACGACTAGCCAGTTGTCAAGATAAGGAAAAACTGAAATTCCCAACTTTCACAGGAATGCTACTACCACTGCCATGCATTTTGTGAATACCCTTGGTGCTGAGGTGAGACCGAAGGGCAGGGCTGAGAACTGGCAGTGACCTGAAGGGAGTCTGGATCTGAGATATTTTCTGTGAGATTCCCTTATGGAGATGTGAAAATAGGCATCCTTTAAATCCTGGGATGCCAACCAATCTCCCTGCTGAATGACTGGCAAAATCAGACAGGGTTACCAGTCTGAATCTTGGTTTTACAAGATACTTGTTCAGATGCCTTAGGTCTAGAATAGGTCACCATTCCCCATTTTTCTTTTTGGTAGAGAGCAGAAACCTCTTCCCCTCTGAAGCCTTGGTACCTGTTCCATTGCTTTTATGCGGAGCAAGGTTTGAACCTCCTTTTCCAGGAGCAGTTTTTCGAGAAGAGAAACTGGTTTGAACAACTTTGATTTTAGAAGGGGAAGAGACTTGAAACTCAGAGACAGTCCCTGACTCACTATTTCCAAAACCCACTTGTCTGTGATTATGGCCTGCCAGGCCTGGAAAAAGTGAATCACTCTGCCCCCTACTGGTATTAGGGAAGGTGGCCTTGGCAAAGAAGTCAGGGAGTTTCTTTTGATGGTGCCTGAGCCTGGGTGGATTTGGGAAGCTCTCCGGGAATACCTCCTGCCTCTGGCTCTGTAAAACCCAGTCTACTGTGGGTATGGCTGTAGCTGTGGGACAGCTGGAGTCTGACAGAAGGGCCTGCCATAAGGAGATCTTCCTCTGCCTCCCCTTCCATAAGGCATGTATGAGGTAGAAGGCCTTTCCTTAGAGGAATTGTTCTTAAAGGTGGCTTTGTGTTCATCCACCTTCTTCATATGCTCTTCGGTTTGCTTACCAAAGAGAGAATGGTCTTGCACAGAAAAGTCCATAGCCTCTGTCTGGGTGTCATGTGTCAAATCTGTAGCCCGCTGCCAAGCAAACCTTCTTAGGGCTACAGTCAGAGTCATAATCCTAGCAGCATTATCACTGGCATCTGCTGCCATCTGGAACTGGTATTTAGATGCTTCCAGTCCAAACCTGGGTGTTTGTGCTAGATCGTCAGAGATAGGGGAGGGCACCTTCTCTGACATGGCCAAAATCAACTAGCACAGTGTTTTTTGGTACTGTGCAGAGTAGGCCTGGTAATTAGCTTGTCTGACTCCCAGGGGGGCAGCTAAATATCTTTTTTGGACATGTTGTCGACTTTCCTTGAATCCTTCTCAGGTGGATGACAGGATAAAAGAACCCTCGCCTTCTCACAAGCTCCCTGCTAGACTACACCCTGATGATCAGGGTGAGAATAGAGGAATTCAGCCCCTTTTCTGTCCAGTTGCTCCTTCTTGTCAGCTTTCTTATCCAGAGGAGTGACAGAGTTAGGGTTCTGTAGGATTGCAAATAAACCCTTTTTAAAGAATTTATTGATAGGCAGAAAGATTTTCTTAGTGGGTGTTAACTCCACCATTTCCATGTACTCTGCCTCCTCCTCATCTTCTATGACCTCAGTGGTAGCCAGGTCAAGGGCATCTACTATTTTCCTTACAAAGGAAAAGTGTGAGGAAGAATCCTCAGGCCTGGGAGGAAAGCCAAATTCCTGCTCTGGTGAGATCTCCGGTTCAAAGGGCTCACCAGAATCATTGTCTGGTATCTCATAATCCCCAGTATCCAAATCCTGGGACTGGGGATCTGAGGAAGAAACAGACTCCTGAACCCTAGGAGGAGGAGGGGTTGGAGAAGGTATAAACCCCTGAATTGCCTCAATGACCTTGGCAATCTCCTCAGCAGTAGGCAGACTGTAAGGCACAGAAGAATACCCTTTTGGTTTTACCTAGGGTTCAACATGCTTGGTCCTCTTAGTTTTTTTGGAGGGGACCGGAGAGTCAGCCGGCCCACTCAGCCTTTCAAAGAGGTTGATTCACCCTTATCAGGGGTGGTAAAGGAAGAAACTGCGGTTTCACCTGCTGATTTAAAAGGTGTTGGCTGGTTAGAGCATATAGCACTTTTGTCCAACTTTTTCTGCAACCTCTCCATTCTTTTCTCCTCAGTTTTCTGTGGGAATGACTTACAAATTTTACAGTCCGAGTTAAAATGCTTGGTTCCCAGGCAGACCACACAGCATTCATGCTTGTCTGCTCTGGCAGACACTTTCCCAAATTTCACACAGTTTTTAAAACCTGGGGGACCAGTCTTTTTCTTTATTTTTTCTGTAGGCTCCATTTTCAGCAGAAAAACCTTAAACGCTAAAGATTTTTTTTTTCGGTCGGTTCAGGAACCAGTCAGGCTCCCCAAAATGAACAGATAAATTTTTCAATAGGAACCAGGTTAGCGGTTCTCAGAACCGATTCAACGGTTCACTGTAGCCAGGTTAGCGGTTTCACCAATATTTTTAAAGTTTTAATAAAAAAAAAATATATGAAAACAAAGAGGAAAAGTTCCGCAACTAAAAGTAAACTACTTGGTTCCCCAACTGTTATAATGAACCGTGAGGAACTGAGAAATTAACGCTAAAACTAACTAAACTAACACAAAATTAGACGTTAGAATAAAAGTAACACTAAATGAAGGCAGCAGTAAGAAATTTATGTATAGTTTAAGAAATTATACTTCACAATACAGCCAACGAACGACCTGAGGCGTCTCCTGGGGCATCTTGACTTGTGAGGCGGAGTAAGAAATCTGAGACGCTGATAGAACATGCAGCAGATGGAAGCAGCAGTTTGAATATTGTCACGAGTCAATGATGATGCCATCATTAGCACATAGTTCCATTTCTCCGGGGAATTCTACTGAGCAGGCTAACTGCAGAGAGTTATGAATATGAGAAGAATACATGGGGTTAGAACAGACAACTATGAAGCCATTTGGTAGCAGTACACCTTACTCTCTTTTTGAAAAGAGATGCATGTTTATCTTTCAGGAGGATATGGTAAGGAAATCTGTAAGAGCAGCTGAGGCATCAACAGCAGACATGATAGCTGACCAGCTGCAGGGGGCTTGGTCATTTTTGAAATAAACACATGCCAATTAAGAGAGGTCCCTAAAGATAATGACCATGGGGAGGAAGTAGGGGCAGCTTAACCTTCCACACACAGCAAATAGGAGAATGCTCCATGATATAGCATCTGGGAAGGTGCAGGCCAGGCAGAGCCTGTTGACTTTGACAGAAACTAGTCTAAGAAGGTATCTTGGACCCTGTTAAGGGACAGATTAGTTGGAAAGGAGACAAGTTGCTACAAGTCTGGCCCAGCAAGTGCTCATATTGCGACACATTTCCCGTCAACTAGTTTGGATTAAAATCACTTGCAACATAAAATGAAATGTGCTTTCGGGTTTAGCACTGCGGCCATGCTCCAGGAAGCTGTTCCTCCCATACAGTTACTACTTGATTAGAGCCTGTCTTTTTACAGATCTTATTCAAGAGGGGGTCAAGGCTATTTAGACCACCAGAGGGGGGACTGATACACACAGGCCAAGTGAATCTTCTTGGTGTTACATGGAGAAGTACATGCAGTCATTCACATACAGAAGGGGAGTGGAGGGCATACTGTAACAGGAAAACATTAAGATGACTTTTGCAATATAGCAGCAAGCCCCTCCATACTTCTGACCAGGGCAATCCAGCCTGACAAAATTAAAGTCAGGAGGTGTACAGATAGCTTCTGAGGGGTGGGTTTTATCCAAGTCTCGGATAGGCCAAAAATGTCAGTGTTATAGTGGCCTACCCAATCCATTAGCACAATCATATTGGCTAGTATGCTTGAAATGTGGAGATGTGCAAATTTAAGGCCATTTGCAGTATGCCATACAGGGTGATCTGTAAAAAGATGTGTGGGAGGTCCAGGGTTAGGTTCCACGTCTTTTGCCTGGATTGTCTGCAGGAGTGCTATCCAGAAAGGAAGGGTCTACACCAATCAACCAAAGAAGACATAGGGACAACATACTCTGTGCTTTACAAAATGACCCAAGAGTAACCAGGCTGAGCCCAGTGGTCAAAACCAAGAGGCAATACTATTAGTGCATGAAAATGCAGCTAAGAGGTCATGGTGAGAAGAGACAAAAGGAGGCTTGGGGATGAGAGGTACACAAAGGAAACTTGTAGTACAAGCAGTGTATCACCAATAACAAAGAGTCGGTACATTTGAGCATCAGGGAGCACAGATCCATTGGGGTGGGGGAGCAATCTTGCACTTGCAGCATCAACTTCAATCAATCAATCAAATTCTTTATTTATACAGGCAAACACCACTGAGCAAGCTCATTTACAAGGTGGACCTGCATTACACAAGTCAAGTAACAATGCATTTATATACAGACAAATAGACAGCAGATGCAAGAGTACAACAGTACAGGTAGGCCTGCAATAGACAGGATAAGTAAAAATACATTTGGGTTCAGGTAAAAGACAGTCGGTAAGGGTATACATAACAATAGGGTAGCAAGCAAGGTGGTGACAGATGGGGAAATCATGGAGAGCAGAGTTCGAGAGGGTTTGAAGGCACTGAGGGTGGACAAGGTGCCAGGCCCAGATGGCATCCACCCCAGGGTACTGAAGGAGCTGGCAGAGGTCCTTGCAGGACCTTTGGCAGACCTATTTAATGTCTCACTATATTCGGGGTGTGTACCTCAGGACTGGAGGATGGCTCATGTGGTGCCCCTCCACAAGAGTGGCCCCAAGGATGAACCAGGAAACTACAGACCAGTGAGCCTCACATCCATCGTGGGTAAGCTAATGGAGACTATCCTGAAGGAGAGGCTGGTGGCCCTCCTAGAGGCCAAAGGACTACAGGACAGCAGACAGCAGACAGCATGGCTTCATATGTGGCAGATCCTGCCAAACCAACCTGGTTGAGTTCTATGACTGGGTACCTAGGCAACTGGACAGGGGCCATGCAGTGGATGTCCTGTATCTGGACTTCAGTAAGGCATTCGACTCAGTGCCACATAGAAGGCTGGGAAGGAAGTTAGTAGGCACAGAGGCGGGTGCAAAGCTGGTGAGATGGGTAGGAAACTGGCTGCAGGGAAGGCAACAGAGGGTGGTGGTGGGTGGGGAGCCTCACACCAAGGGCAGTGACGCGTTGTTCCACAGGGCTCAGTGTTGGGACCAGAGTTGTTTGGGATATTCATTGAGACATATCATGGGACATCAAGAGCAAGATCAGTCTGTTTGCTGATGATACCAAGGTAGGCGCTGTGGTGGATGACCCACGGGATGGCAGGGGTTGCAGGATGATCTGGCAAAGCTTGAAACCTGGTCAGACACCTGGCAACTGGCTTTAATGCCAAAAGTGCAAGGTGCTGCATTTTGGGATGAAGAACCCAAGGAGGAGTTACCAGCTAGGGGAGTGCAGTTAGCCCAGACAGAGGAGGAGAAGGATCTGGGTGTGCTCATTACAGGGTCAATGAACAACTCGGCACAATGTAGGAAGGCAGCTGCAAAGGCCAACAAAATGCTGGGTTGTATTGCAGGGTATATCCGGAGGAGGAGGAGGTGATTCTGCCACTGTATAGGTCATTAGTTAGACCACACCTGGGAGTGCGTGCAGTACTGGCGTCTGCTTGAAGAGGACATTAAGTTACTGGAGGGGTGCAGCGAGCCACAAAGATGATCAAGGGCTGGGGACTTATCATAAGAGAGGAGGCTGAAGGAGTTGAACATGTACTCACTGGAGGAGAGGAGACAGGGGTGACATGACTGAAACCTTTAAATACATGAAAGGAATAAACAAGATGGGTACAGAGGGCTGTTCAAAGTAAGGGAGGAGGGACACTAGGGGCCATGATATGAGACTGGAGCGAGGAAGGTTCAGGGGAGATGAGGAGACACTTTTTACAGAGAGGGTGGTGGCTGGGTGGAATGCGTTACCTGCTGAAGTGGTATGCAGTAGAACAGTGGACTGCTTCAAACGAGGATGGGACAGGACAAGGGGAGGGTTAATGAAGGGAAGGGAGGGGCAGCTGCAGAATAAGGGGTGCTAGCTGCACATTCGAGCAGACTTGATAGACCTCTAGGCCTTTATCTGCTGGCAAATTTCATATGTTCGTATGTTCATAAGTCAGCAAAAATTTATACCAGATACAACAACATACATGGTTTAGTATTCCTGTAAGGTAAATGCATTATAGTTTAGCGAAGAGATTAGTTGAAGTGGATGCTACGCTTAAGAGACATGCATAGTCAGTTTAAAAAGACCCAGGTGTATCAAGGGGGGGACATGTGTCAGGAGAAGTGGGCAGCCAGTGGGGGGGTGTCTGGAACTGGGATAATACTAGGAGCGAAGGAATGAGATGCTGTGGGTATACAAGGAATCGGTGGGTGAGGGAGGGTGAGATTTTGGGTGGTAGATAAGTAGGTGGCTCAGGGACAAGTTATGCACTGATACAAGAAGGAAGGAGGATGGGAAAAGCAGAGAGGATGTGGAAGGGGGTGTAAGTAAGCTAGGATCATTGGAAGCAGTTGCAGGCTTCTGTAATGTATTTTGAGTATAAGGTCTTAAACACAGTGAGACTAACAGGAGTCCTCAGTTTCAGTGATTTCTGTAGCACATTCCAGAGCTAAGATCGTTGGAAGCAGTTGCAGGCTTCTGTAATGTATTTTCAGTATAAGGTCTTAAACACAGTAATACTAACAGGAGTCCTCAGTTTCAGTGATTTCTGTAGCACATTCCAGAGTGATGGCAGAACGAATCCTATGGCAGCTCTCCCAAAACGCGTTATGGCTTTGGGTACTTTCAGAGAAATCAGTGAACAGCTTCTTAGGGCATAGGTTCCAGGCATATTGAGAGTCAGGCAATCAACAATGTACTGCGGAAGTTTACCAGCGATAGCTCTGTATGTCCAGAGAACTGCATTTTTACTTTGTCTGTAGTGTAGGGAGGTCCAACCTATGGCTGCATATAAAGAGCAGTGATGGGTGGAGAAGGGGAGACCAGTGATGAAGCGCAGGGCTCTGTGGTAAAGTATGTCCAATTTACCAAGGTATGAAGTAGCACATTGGCTGTATATAAAGTCGGCATATTCAATTAGGGAAAGGAACGTAGACTGAACTAGCTGTCTCTTGGCCTCTGTAGTCAGTAGGCGGTTTAACCTGAAGAAGAGACCTAGTCTCTGCCTCAGTTGTTTTTTTTAACAAATCCTCCAGTTGGTCTGCAAAGGAGAGTTTGAAGTCTAGCCAGACCCCCAGGTATTTGAATTTCGGCACAAATGCCAGGGTTTCTCCTAGGAGGGTGGTGACTGGGGGGGGAGACTAGAGCAGGGTAGGCTGCATGGTTAATAGGTGAAAATAGCATCACCTTTGTCTTTTTGGCATTAAGTAGCAATTTTTTACTAAGGAGCTGGTATTGAAGTATGTTGAAGTCAGGTTGCAGGTCGCTACAGGCAGTTTCAGGAGTTGTACGGCTTAGGTAGATCACTGTATCATCCACAAACAGATGAATTTTCACCTCATTGATGCCAGAGTCTATATTGTTGATTTAGATGGCAAATAGGAGTGGCCCCAGGATGGATCCCTGCAGGACGCCTCTTTTTAACAGATTTGAGGGGGAAGAGTTCACCTTCGGCCTTGACCTGTTGGTGCCTTTCAGAAAAGTAGCTGTGGAACCAACGCAAGGAGGTAGAATCTAGACCAATAGCTTTTAATGAAGAAAGAAGGAGGCTGTGGTCAACAGTGTTGAAGGCCTTATTTAGGTATAGAAAAACGGCGCAGACAAATGTTTTGCTCTCTAGCTCGTGCTGCCAGTCATTTGTCACTTTGGCCAGGGCTGTGATTGTACTATGTTCAGTTCTGAAACCAGACTGCATTGGGTTTAGCAGGTTAGTATCATCTATGAAAGATTTCAGCTAGGCATTCACAATTTTTTCCAGAAGTTTTGATAGTACCAGGAGGAGGGAGATGGGCCTGTAGTTGTTTAGATCACAGCGGTCTCCGGATTTAAACAACGGAATAACATGTGTGGTCTTCCACAGTTTGGGGAGGGTCCCTTGAGAAAGGGACAAGTTAAATAGATGCGTAATAGGTACGGCCAAGACATGATAGGCAATCTTTAGGTAGTATGGATCGAAGGTGTCAGCGCCAGCACTTTTTCTGGTGTCCAACTGGAGGAGGAGATCTTAGACCTCTTTTAGTGAGGCAGGAGAGAATGAAAGGACTGCATCTGAGGGACTAGATTCTGAAGGTTGCGTGGGAAGCTGGGAGCGTAGGTTGCGTGCAGGTGAGTTATCAAAAGCTAACCCTGCAGTAGCAAAGTGATTGTTGAAGGCTTGTTGATGGTTACATTGTCAGAAATACTTTTTGAGGGGAGAGTATTTCCTGTGGTATTATCAAAAGTTATTTTATTGTGGACCAGAACTTGGTAGAGCAGTTGGAGGCAGTGTCGAATTCGGAGCGATAGAAGCTGGACTTGGTTTCCTGAATTAGCTTTGTACAGTGGTTTCTGGCTGTTCTGAAAAGATGCCAGTCTTTGGCTTTGTGGGATTAGCGTGCTAGCTTCCAGAGCTTGTCTCTTTTTAATAGTGCTGCCTTGATGTCTGCTGTAAACCAACGGCACTTTCTAACCTTTATGCGGGCTTTGACTAAGGGTGCGTGGGTGTTAAGAGCACTGGATACAATTTCGTGGAAAATGGCATAATGCTGTTTCTACTGATTTAGCTAAATAAAAGGTCTGCCAAAGCAGGGAGGCTTTCAGGTCACTGATATATGCAAGCGGGTCAAAATTCCATTTTGATCTTTTGGTAGAGATCTTTGCTGAGGCTGCTGGTTTAGGGACTGCTCTTATGCCAGCAATAAAGCAATGGTCACTAACACTGGCAGAAAAGATCCCAGCATGGGAGAAGAAATGGGGTTTGCTTACCAGAAGTACATCTAATAGTGTACTTTTCATAGGGTTTTTCTTATTGATACGAGTAGGTTCATAAATAAGTAGAGTGAGCTCCTGAGAGTCACAGAAGGATTTAAGTGGAAGAGATGCACTTGACAGCCAGTCGTAGTTAAGGTCCCCTAGTATAATTGTTTCCATTGTGTCGGTACTCATAGTAGATGATAGGTGGGACAGGAGCTGTGACCTTGAGGACGGGGGTCTATAACATCCTATGACACGGAGGGCCATTGATGTAGATATTTCGATTTTTAAGGACAGGCATTCAAAGGCACTGGCAATTGATGTAGTGTTGAGGGTAGCGACCGTAAACTTGTCCTTAACACAGATGGCTACACCACCGCCCCTGGTTAGTCTATCGGCTCTGAATAACAGACAGTGGGGGATAGTGACCTCTTTGTCTGGCGTGGATGGACGAAGCCAGGATTCAGATATGACAAGTACATCCGGCTCCGTGTGGATAGCCCAAGCCTGTATTGAGGTGAGTTTCTTTAAGAGGCTACACACATTAACATGCATAAAGCTGATACCTTTATACTTCATGACTTCGGACGGTGAAGGAATTGCTTGTATAGGACCAGGGTTAAGTTTAACATTACTTGAGCAAAGCAAGAGGAGGAGTACAACTTTCCTCAGGGCAACAAGTGGTAATTTGGAAGAGCTAGACCTTCTTTGGCTAGTGGAAGTACTGGCGTAGGAATGCAAGGACCTATTATTTGTACTGTTCAGTCCTAGTGATACACATGTTATGACCCTAGCTGTATGACACCAGTAGATGCAGGTACTGGGCCGAGTAGGTAACATTCCTTGGGTAGGTAACGAGATGCCGGTGGCTGTCCGTGAGGGAGACTCAGCTGAATGTGGGTACGACAACTTGGGGGCATAGCACGAGTTGTGTAGGGACTCCATGGGTAGACATTCTTGTGGTATGGGATACGAGTCCTCTTTGGGGTAAATTCCATCTGGTGTTTACCCTAATAAGGGTAGGGTGCATATATGTTTGGTCAGGGGGTCAGAAAGAGAAACAGTTGTAAGGGCTTAATCTGGGCAAGGTATTAAGTGGTCACTAACACTGGCAGAAAATATCCCAGCATGGGAGAAGAAATGGGGTTTGCTTACTAGAAGTGCATCTAATAGTGTACTTTTCATAGGGTTTTTCTTATTGATACGAGTAGGTTCATTAATAAGTAGAGTGAGCTCATGAGAGTCACAGAAGGATTTAAGTGGAAGAGAGTGGTAACATTCCTTGAGGTAACGAGATGCCGGTGGATGTCCGAGAGGGAGACTCAGCTGAAAGTGGGCATGACAACTTGGGGGCATAGCACGAGTTGTGTAAAAAACAGTACCTTTTAAGCGCAGATTAAGCAGGCATTCCAAGGTGGTAGCAGCCTTTTTGAACTGTCCCAGACATGCCTAGCAAGCGCCCGACTGGTGCACTGTTGGCTGTGGAGGAGCTTCCTGGTTGGAGAAAGCTCCCAGCTTCTGAGTGATGCTCCCTGGGACAAGGTAAGGCTACGCATCACGGGGTCTTAAAAGGGATATAGGTGCCGATACCACTTGAAGGGAGAAAGGAGATGTTTCTATGGCACAGCGACTAGAGACAGTTACGAGAAGTTGTAAACCTGATCTAAGAAGTATCACCAGCTAAGGCTACACACCGCAGGGTCAACAAAGGGATGTAGGCACTGAAACCACTTGCAGGGAGCAAGGAGAATTTACTATGACACATTGACTAGGGACAGTAATAAGAAGTCACAAATCTGATCTGAGACGAGTGGTAGGGGAGACTGCGGTGGGTTAGTTAGATGGGACACTTGAACCTGAAGCGGCAGCCCAAAATTTATATGTCTGTGGGCGTCCTAGGGAGGCGGGGAGGATAGATTTGTAGGAAAGCCAATGGCAGGGGAGGGCGGGGCAAGGAGGTCTATATAATAATAGTTAGGGAGGGAGATGGGTGAGTGGGCATAAAATTTGCGGCTTGGCCGTACTTCTCTGGGTCTGGAGTCCGAGCAAGTGGTCTCGGGCAGTGGCTTCGGAAGTGCTGACCGCCCGGTGGCCGTAGTTCTTGCGGCGGATGAGCTGGGAGCTCTGAAGGGTTCTCAGCTGAAGGGGAAGAGAAAGCAAAGCCATTTAGTACTGGTCCCAGACAATGGTCAAGCTACCCAGTGACAAAACTAATTTACAAATGAAAGGGGTCGATTTCCTGGGTGCCCTGAAGTCTGGGCGGCAGTTAAAGAGGCAAAGGAAAGGGCTGTTTCACTTAATAAATCTAGCAAGAGCAGTTTGCAAGTATTACAGCTTTTTTTAGGCAGTTTACAGGCAGATTCTAACAAAATAGGCATACATTAGCAAGCATAAGTAAAAAAACAAACAAAAAAAAAAAGCACCTTTTTAGCTCAAGAGACAGAGAAAAGATAAGAAGAGGTGAAGAACCAATTGGAACAAGCCCGGAGAAGGTGCTCACACTCTGAATGGTTTGCATATTTGCCGTACCTTTCTGGGACTGGAGTCCGAGCAAGTGATCTCGGGGCGGTGGCTTCGGGAGCGCTGTCCGCCCGGTGGCTGCGGCAAGTGGGTGAACCCAGTGCACTGCAGAGTCCTGGTGACAACATGGAAGTCCCTCTGGCAAAGCAGCCTTTTTGAACTGTCCCAGACATGCCTAGCAAGCGCCCAACTGGTGCACTGTTGGCTGTGGAGGAGCTTCCTGGTTGGAGGAAGCTCCCGGCTTCTGAGTGATGCTCCCGGGGACAAGGTCAGGACCCGACTGGTCTATGCAGCAAGCTGCTGCAAGAGGTAAGCACCAGCCCAAGGAGCAGGGGCTGAAGAACTGGCATACGAGAGGAGTGGCTCTAGCTATGGTTCAGGGGTTGCCTGGTCAAGGTGATGGGCAGGTGGCCCCAATGCACTTCAGTGTCCTGGAGGTGAATGAACAAGGAAACAGGAAGAGGCAGCTGCAGGGATAAGGATGTATCTTAGGGTTCTTCCATCCTACCATGGGTCCTCAGTAAAATGGTTTGCACAGAGCCCCCAAATTATTATGCCTGGTCCTACTTCTGGCCCACTGTGGCAGCCCTAGGCTCAAGACACAAACCCAGCCTTATATGTGGTAAGTGGAAATTCTGCAGAGCAATTTGTCTGGCCCCACTCTATCATCTGTATTATTTTTCATTCTTCTGAGAGACTGTGCATCAGCAGCAGTAAAAACATATAAATATAAAATCTCAGTTAAATATGAACATTTATTTCAATGACAAATCAATTTAAAAATGACTGTTTTTTAAGCTAAAATCTTGATTCTGTAGAAAGTTTTACCCACTTATTTTTCAGGTGCTACTACTGGTGTTACAGAGGAGTACACAAACGGCGACATGACTTACAAACCAGGCGTAGAAGGGTCTCAGAAAGGTGAGAATGCGATCTTCTTTTCAATAAAAAGAAAGAAAAAATCAAAATCACACAAAGAGACACACAAAGGAGAGAATGGGAAGATAAACGGGTCTAGCTAGGCTAAAGCAAAGCGAACAAACAGTATTTTACCCTCTTTTTTTTTTCTACCAGAATGAGCAAATACAGGCTAGTAACAGTTCTTAAACAAACAAAAAATTATGAAAAATAATACAGATGAAGAGTACACAATGGGGGGTGAGATACTAACAACAACAAAAATGGAAAGGGACCTGGGGGTAGTCATATCAGATGACTTAAAGGTGGGCAAGCAATGTGAGAGGGCAGTAAGGAGGGCTGGGGGGATACTGGGATGCATAGGGAGAGGCATCACCAGTAGAAAACAGGAAGTTGTTATCCCTCTGTACAGACAGCTGGCGAGACCCCATCTGGAGTACCGTGTGCAGTTCTGGAGACCCAATCTCCGCAAGGACATAGACAAGATGGAAGCTGTCCAGAGGGGGGACTCAAATGGTGCAGGGTCTGCACCAGAAGACATATGAAGAGACTTAAGGAGCTTAATATGTATAGCCTCGAGGAAAGGAGGGAGAGGGGGGACATGATAGAAACTTTCAAGTACCTCAAGGGAATCAACAAAGTCCAAGAGGGTAGCATCTTCCAAAAAAAGAGGTGTGCAAGAACAAGGGGGCACAATTTGAAGATGGGGGTGGTGGCTCAGAGGTAATGTAAGGAAGTATTTTTTCACAGAGAGGGTTGTGGATGCATGGAACGGCCTTCGGGAGGAGGCTGTGGAGTCAAAAACAGTGGTTGAATTCAAGCATGCATGGGACAGCTATAAGGCAATTCTAGGGGTTGGGGGTGGAAAAAGTAGACTGCTGGTTCACTAGGATCTGCAGCTTATCCATTAGGTATAGAAATGGGCAGACTGGGTGGGCCAAGCGGTCCTTATCTGCCGTCAAATTCTATGTTTCTATGCAGTTGGTATCCCCTGTTTTCAGTTTCACTGTAATTGGTATTATGTGCACACACTAGTAGCAAGGGCCAGGCAGCACAGACTACAAAATTTGTGGACGGGCATGCAATTAGTCCTGGGAAAGCAGCCACGCTGAATTACAGAGCTAGCCACTCAGGGAGTTCACCAAGATGGTGAGCAGCCAATGGGGGCACTGCAGTCAGATGGCACCAGGAATTTGGAAAAACAATCCAGGATCTTCGCTGCAACAGCCGCTGAGGGCTGAAGATCTGGCTTCTGCAGTTACCTGTGCTTGGACAGCAGTGGGCGAGTGGCAGCAGGCAGGCTCCCGGTCTCGCCGCTGTAGTCGGCGAGCAGCTCAAACTTAAAAGCAGCTACGAGGATGAGGTGCTTGCCCAAAGTGGGCAGCAAGCCTGTGCTTGGAGAGCAGTGGGCAGGTGGCAGCAGGCAGGCTCCCGGTCTCACTGCTGTAGTCGGCGGGCAGCTCAAGCTGAAAAGCAGCTACGAGGATGAGGTGCTTGCCCGAAGTGGGCAACTTAGAGAGAGCCTCAGTAAAAGGAATCGCTTATAAAGCCTAGCACACTTGAATCATTATTCAGGTTTCAGATTAGTATCAAGAATATAGCTAGTCACAACAGGGAAGCATTTGCCATGGTAGTAAACAAGTACAACTGATTTCTGACCCCTATGTTAGACAAACACGTTATAGCACTTTGGTCAACTATTCACAGTGCTTCATGTATTGCCCTAGTCCTGTCTGTTCCGGCTGACTCTGGCAGACTCAGTCCCTCCACTCCAGTTGTCCCACTCATGCTGGACCCACACACAGTGACCCATGGGAGGAGTGGCCTTTTTGAACCATTCCCAGTATGCCTAGCAAGCACCAGGTTGGTGAACTAATGGCCAAAGAGGAGCATCCTGGTTTGAGGAAGCTCCTGGCCTCTGACTGGAGTTCCCTGTGACAAGGTCAAGACCCAATTGATCCAAGGAGCAAGCCACCTCAAGAGGTGAGTCTGGGCCCGAGGATTGGGCCTAAAGATCTGTGGTACAGCAGGACCAAGGCTGGCCTGAAAGGAACAACTGGGGCTGCAGTAGGGGGTCATTTAGTCAAAGTGGCAAGTGGGTGAACCCAGTGCACTGCAGAGTCCTGGTGACAACATGGAAGTCCCTCTGGCAAAGCAGCCCTTTTGAACTGTCCCAGACATGCCTAGCAAGCGCCCAACTGGTGCACTGTTGGCTGTGGAGGAGCTTCCTGGTTGGAGGAAGCTCCCGGCTTCTGAGTGATGCTCCTGGGGACAAGGTCAGGACCCGACTGGTCTATGCAGCAAGCTGCTGCAAGAGGTAAGCACCAGCCCAAGGAGCAGGAGCTGAAGAACTAGCATACGAGAGGAGTGGCTCTAGCTATGGTTCAGGGGTTGCCTGGTCAAGGTGGTGGGCAGGTGGCCCCAATGCACTTCAGTGTCCTGGAGGTGAATGGACAAGGAAACAGGAAGAGGCAGCTGCAGGGATAAAGATGTATCTTAGGGTTCTTCCATCCCATCCTGGGTCCTCAGTAAAATGGTTTGCACAGAGCCCCCAAATTATTATGCCTGGTCCTACTTCTGGCCCACTGTGGCAGCCCTAGGCTCAAGACACAAACCCAGCCTTTCACGTGGTAAGTGGAAATTCTGCAGAGCAATCTGTCTGGCCCCACTCTGTCATCTGTATTATTTGTCATTCTTCTGAGAAACTGTGCATCAGCAGCAGCTAAAACATATAAATATAAAATCCCAGTTAAATATGAACATTTATTTCAATGACAAATCAATTTAAAAATGACTGTTTCTTTAAGCTAAAATCTTGATTCTGTAGAAAGTTTTACCCATTTATTTTTCAGGTACTACTACAGGTGTTACAGAGGAGTACACAGACGGCGACACGACTTACAAACCAGGAGTAGAAGGGACTCAAAAAGGTGAGAATGTGATCCTCTTTTCAATAAAAAAAAGACATTTCACAAAGTAGTTACTTACATATTTACTGGCACAATACACTTTTGTACATTAATACTTATTCCTTCAGTCTTGCTCGTGTGTCTGATATAACAACTGTATTCCTAGTGTCCCTAGAAATCGAAAGGAAAACAAGATGCTACATCTCATAAGACTATCTTGATGTATAGAAATTTCCAAATAATTAAATAATTATTTTTTATTCAGTTTGTTCTACAGTCACCACCTATTTTTGCTTACTTTATTCCCTCTCTAATTTTTCCATAGTCTCTGCTAGACAGTCCTATTACCTGGTTACATACTCCTGTTTTCACCAGATCAGTTGATGTGATGTGAAGGGATTAGTGTCAAGGTGCAGTTCTGAGTTTTAAATCTGATCAGTGTGGCTCTTCTAATGCTCTGCAGTGATGGGAAGCTGAAATCCTGTGGGCAATGTAAACTCTGATATGGTTGCACTCCACCAGCTGTAGTATTGCAAAACACTCCCACTGCTTCGCTATGACAGACTGCTGGCACATGTGGTGTAGGATACATTTGTCAGTGTCACTAATGCTGATTAATGTCTATAAGTACTGCAACAGAATACCGACAGCAACAAAACTTTACTCTTTACACAGTGGTTGCCCACTGAGAAGTGGGAAAATGAAACAGTACAGTAATGATGTTTCTACTAGAGTGTTTACTAGTGATTCATACAATCTGCAGCAATCTCAGCCCTGCGTTTTACCCCGGAGAAGGAATCTGGAATATTTCAAATTCAAACTCCGCACTGTAGTCATGCTACCCCTTGCATTTTAGTGGCAAATTTATAGCTAAATACTAGAAGAGAGCTATGACCATCCATTTAATATATGTTAAGTATTCTTACCTAATGTAATGTATATAAAAATGTAAAAATCACATGTTAATTGTGAGAACTGCAAAGTTTGCAACAATAAAATGCTCAGGCAGTGAAACAAGTCTTTGATTTAGTTAGATTAACTTTTTTTTTCACTAAGGTTTTAGAACAGGAGGTAGCAAGGGTTTGTATGAACCACTAGCAAACTCTATAGAAGAAACATGATTGACTATGGTAATTTTTTTCTTCTAACAATGAGAGTTTCCTAGTGATGTCATATAATCTGCAGACCCCAAGCACTACATTGGGAAGTAGTGTCTAGAAACTATTCAGGGAAAAGGTTCTGAAGCACCACACCTGGCATCCCTCCTGGACTGCATGACCAGACAGTAATGGGAAGTGAAGGTGAGTGCTGTGTTCAGGTGGCTGCTTTACAAACCATTAAAGCAGCCACGGTGACACACATATCTCTTGTGGAACGTGCCCACAGGCCCTTGAATGGCTACTTGCCAGACTTCCTATAACAACATTTTATGCACGGGACTATCCAATGAGACAGTCTTCTTAGCTGCTGGCTTGCCTTGCCCTACCTAGCCATAAAGTAACAAACAGCTGAGTGCTTTCCGTTCTGGACTCCTTGGTTCTATCCAAATAGAAATTCAAAGTCCTCTTTATGCATAGGCTATGCAGATTCTCCTTGCCTAAGTTTTAGTGAGTCTTTGGGAAGTAAACAGGCAAAGCCACAGATTGGTTCAAGTTGAATTCAGAGACCACTTTTGAACAGAATTTCAGATGTAGCCTAAGCATCACTTTGTACCTGTGGAAAACCATAAAATTTGGATGTGCACATTGGGCCTGTATTTCACTGACCTTTCTGGCAGAAGTAATAGCTACCAGAAACACTGTCTTTCATGTCAAGTATTTTGAGGTCGACTAAAAACATGGACTCATATGGGGGGTCCATCAGCTGTGCCAGGACAAGATTTAAATCCCATGGGTGAACTGGGTCCTTCACAGAGGGAAACAAGTGGTTTAACCTTATGAAAAACTTGGTGAATACTGGTTGTGAAGCAAAACATTTTTCTTTACCTGCTAATTTAAAAGCTGAAACAACTGCTAAATGTACTTTTAAAGTGGAAGGCTTCAGACCATGAAACTGCAAATGGACCAAGTAATCCATAACCACTTTGCATATATGTGTTTCTGGTTGCAGGCTTCCTGGCAACCTTTAAAACTTCTAGCACCTGAGTTGAGAATTAAAGGCTAGAATTCTCTAGCTCCTCCATAACCATGCTCTCAAACTAAGCAGTTTGAGAGCTGGGCGATTGAGTCTGCCCTGGTACAGGATAAAGATATCCTGTCTTATAACTATAGGAGTTTACCCAACCTTGCTTTGTTTTAAATCCTTAATCAACTCTTATTTCACTCATCCTGAACATAAGGAACACCCCCAAACAGTGCAGCCACTCATGATGTCTCGTCTTCTCCCACTGCATCATTATTGGCTAGACTGTTTGGGGGTGTTCCCAAGTCCAGGAAAGATGCAGTAGAAGTCAATCAAGGAATATAAACAAACATGTTTCTGTCTGGTAACACCAGTATGGTTGTCAGTCTGTTTTTCACTTTTAAAAGGAAAAAAGAAATAGAATGATACAACCAGCTACATCACCCATCTTTACAGAATGTAAGCAATAATAAAATGTGTTAATTTTTGTTTTTGTACTTTGTTTATTAAAATAAACATACAGTGACAATACCATATATCAGACTTCGCATTTGATAACATCACAAATACCATCAAATGGTAAGAGGAACAGCAGTCTGTATACACTGGCTACGGATATGGGGGTAATCCTTATTAATAAAAAGTCCTTAACATTTGTAAAGAATGGCTACACTCCACACGAGTATGCGGTCAGTCCAAGACATAAATGCTCACCAAACATGCTGAACTCAACACCCAGTGTTGATCTGACCTTTGCCTACAAACATATTATTATTCAAGAAAAATATAGTATTCTTATGAGCCCTGTCATCAGACCATACAATCTAAAAAGGGCATTCCACATTATCTTGAACCCCAAACTAAGGACAGAATTTTGATTTTGAAAGCAACCTTGGTGCAGCGCAGTGTCAATAATGCAAAAAATTCACATGCAGAAGTAAAACACATTAGGTAGGAGGAACGTTAGCATGAGAACCATCCTAAAAATATATCAGACAAAGAGCTTTATGCTACACAGTGTTTAAACTCTAAAACATTCCTGCAGTCCAATTTAAGTTTAGTAGAGGAGGAACCTTTAAAACAGAGTCCCAATCAAGTGTCCATCTCATCCTCCGAATCTTCATCTGTCAAAGCTCGTTCCCGAGTAGCTTCAAACTTGGCCTGTATCTTTTTGATCCGCTTGTTGGCCTCCCCAGGATCGTTAAACTGGAAAGTGTGCCCTCTGTAATAGATACAGAGATGGGATGGCATTAAAAGGGAGTGTGCCACGCCAAGACTTTTCAGACGGGCCCTAACCCCGTCAAATTTCTTGTGGTGGGCACGGGTGGCACAGGACAGATCCAGGAAAATGTGTACCATGTGTCCCTCAAACTGCAAGGAATCCGTGGACCTGGCAGCTCTCAAGATCTCCTCTTTGGAAGCCACACTGTCAGTGACCAACATTACAGTGTGAGGTAGGTCCCTCTGGGCATCTGCAGATCTCAGCGCAATTCTGTAGGCCTTGGTAAATTTAGTCCCCAGATCCAGTTGCAGATGCAAAGCTCCACTTTCTGAGAAAAGTCATCAAGTCTGGATCTTCAGTCCCTTCAGGGAGGCCAACTAATCGGACATTTTCGGCCCGATTAGCATTTTCGAGAGCCTCCAATCTGTAGCGGAGCTGGTTATTCTTCTGAACCAGCTTCGCCGATGTGGCCATGGCTTGCGTCGCACAGCTTTCGGCTGATGAAGCTGTTTTTAAGCCAGACTCTATTTTTAAATCCTGCTTGCTGAAACGCTGTAACAAGGTCTCCACTTTTGAATATATGGCCTGCATAGAAATTTGCAGTGCCTTCCACGGAGGTTCAGCAGACAGGTCGGGAGGCGTGGAGACAGAAGCTGAGGCCTGTGAGATTACAGATAGCTGAGGTTTAGATCCTCCAGGAATGTTTCTGTGCGTCTTCCCCATAATGATATTTGGTATCAGACGATTCAGAATAGAGTACTGAGTATTCTTCTGCTGTAGTTCAGGGTCCGAGGCAACTTATATTTTGATTAAATATCCCAAATATATTCACCCAGACAGAGCTACTGAGAGATGCACCTTCTCTGTAGAGTACTCAGCAGCGCCCCCATGTTTATTTTTTAAACTAGCGACAATTAGAGGCCTAACTGGGTTGACAGAGTCCATTTAATCCAAAAATATAAGACAGCCCTGGTTGCCCTTATAAGAATGGCTACCAAATCCATTAACACAGTGTCTTCACAGCCCTAACCAAGTATGAAAGGTTGAAGATCAATACAATACTGGAGTGAGTCCAGGAGATGGTAGGAGGGCATGTGACTCAATGGTGAAGACATTATGGAAGATCAAGAATTATGGTAAGTATGTAATTTTAATATCTTCCAAGAATCAATCTTCACCACAGATTAACACTAGCAGGACACAGTACCAAGCTCAGTAAAAGTCACCCGGACAAGGGCGGCTGGAGCTCAGGGCTCATTCAGGATAGTAATCCATTCAGAACTGTCCTCCCAAAAGTGGCATGTTGCCTGGCATGGACACTGTGGGCATAATGCTTGGTAAATGTGTGCACTGTGCTCCAAGTTGCAGTTCTGCAAATTTGTCTAGCACATTTTTGCCCAGGACATGGCAACTGCTCTGGTGGAGAGGGTTTGTACCCTGCCCTCCAATTTTACCTGAGCCATAGCATAGCAGTGGCGAAGGCAACTTACAAGTCAGGCAAAAATGCACTTGACTGTAACTGCCTGTTCCTTCCGATTAGGATCAAAAGAGACAATGACCTTTCGGTATTGCCTGAAGTCCTTGGTTCTGTCCAGATAAAAACCTAACGACCTTCTAAAAATCCAGTGAGTGGAGAGTCCTTTCTCTCTCATTCTGGAAGCTGGCAAAGTAGGAAGGCAGGACTGTGGCCTGATTCAGATAGAAAGCTGACACTACCTTAGGTAAAAACTTGGGGTGTGTGAGGAGTACTACCTTTTCTGTGGAAAATGGTATACGAAGGATCTGTGACCAAAGCATGGATTTCAGATACTCTGCATGCAGAGGTGGTGGCAACCTGTTGCTTTCCAAGTTAGAAACTTCAAGTCACATGTGGCAGTAGTCTCAAAGGGCTTGCAAGTGAGCATGCCCAACACAAGGTTGATGTCCCAGGGAGACACCGACTTCCTTATGGGAAGCCTTGTATGTAAAATGCCCTTGGGGAACCTCTTAAATAGTGGCAGCTGTGCTAGGTAGAGGACACACATGGGTTTGAGGCATGCTGAAATAACACACAGGTTCAGCTTTACTGTGGAATACTGCAGACAAGCATCAAAAAGGTCCAGCAAGTACTTCAGAACTTTGTCTAGTGGACACTGAAAGGGGGTTCATACGGGTTTTGAGGCACGAGATGGAAAATCTTTTCCACTTAGCTGTGTGTCTTCCTGGTGGAAGATTTACATGCAGCCAAAAATATTTCAGAGACCTTCCGAGACACCTTATACCTGTTCATTTCTTTCTCTTCAGGAGCCAAGCCTGAAAGTGAAGGGAGTGTAGACTGGGATGGACCAGCTGACCCTGTGTCAGCAAGTCCATCTTGAGTGGCAGAAGCCTCGGTTTGCTGATTGAAAGTCTGTTCAACAGAGGAAACCATATCTGCTGAGGCCAATAGGGGGGTCACTAGTATCACCTTGCCCCCGTGCGCCTCCCAACTTGAGTAACACTCTCTAAATGAGAGGGACTGAAGGGAATGCATACAGAAATAGATTTTGCCATGGCAGTCTGAATGCATCCTGACAGAAAATACCATGTCCTGGATTTCTGGAGCAGAATCGAGGCAGTTAAGTGGGGACACAAAAAGTTCCACATCAGGGGAGCTTCACTCGCTGAATAGCGATCTCATGATCTCTGGAGCTGGTGACCATTCATGAGGATCGGTCTCTGTTCGAATGATTTTGTCTGCCGGAGTGTTCTGGGCTTCTGGCAGATAGATTGCTTGGAGTAGAATCGCCTGCACCAGACATCACTCCCACACTCTCACTGCTTCTCTGCAGAGAGGACAAGAGTGTGCTCCTCTCTGTTTGTTGACATAACATATGACAACTTGAAGAAGGACTGTTTTGTGGTTGACTAAGTCCACTAAGGCTTTCAGACACTACATTATTGCTCATATCTCCAGCATACTGATGTGAAAGTGAGTCTCTGACAGGTCTCAGACACTCTGTGTCTGAAAGGCCCTGACAGTGGGCTCTCCACCCCAACAGGGAAGCATCCATGGTAAGAACCACCTCCTACTCCAGTGGGGAGAATGGGGATGTCCTTGAGGTTTTCCTCCACTGATCACCATGTCAAGGACCCCACAAGGGATTTGTTCCCCTGGATGGGGTACAGTTGAGGGTGTGATGTCTGTGACCATTGTGCACTGAGCATCCGCTAGGTTGTTCTTATGTTTAGGTGTGCCAAAGGCACTGTGAACACTAAAGAGGCTATTAGACCCAGCATGTGCTGCATGGGGTGGGCTTGCACAGACTTGAATTCCATGATGCAGCATGCCACCTGCAGGGCTGCTCACAGACTGCTTTCTGAGAGTCTTGGTTGACTGTGGGAACTTTTATGTAATTAGCTGTTTGGTTCTGACACACATGGAAAAAAGAATCTGATATGTTGGTAAGGCTGTGTGTTGTGCCACTGCATGATTAGTTGCCCACATATACGAGACTGGCCTATCGTTTCTGTCATGTAATGGTGGCAGTTGCTTGCCGGAGGGCCTCATGGGAGGACATATCACACTTGTCACAGGGGTCACGGACGTTCACTATAGGAGTATTAAACAGAGTATCTTCCCTGATTGTCTCCGACGTGGTGCGTTTGTCTTTGGCAGTGATCGGGGCATATTCTTCTTCATTGTGAGCACTTTGTAGCACATGGTACAAAAGTCGCATCGATGCAGGCACCTAGGAGAGTATTCACCAATGGATCAGCTTTGTTTTTTTTTATACTTTTCCATCGCTGGCATTTAAATTATTTTCATATGTTGTTTTATTATTTTGAGGGTTTTTTTGTGCTTATGTTTACCTTTGGATTACAAATGGATTCCAAGTTTGCTTTGACTCCTTGAAACAACAACTGCAGTAAAAAGTTAAAAAAGCTAGAGAAAAACTATTGAAGAATCCAAAACATCTTTTAGTGTGAATCAACGACAAGCTGAGTTTACTGGGTTTCTTTTTTTAAACAGTGTGCACATTTTTTTATATTTGCTCTGTCAAAACTGACTTAAAGAGAAACGTTACAATGCAAACATGTCTGGAGGTTCTTAAATTTATCCCAGCCTTTCTTTGTATGTCAGTTTCTAGTATACATTGTTTTAAATGCATATCACAGGACAGCATTTTATTGGCGTAAGCAAACCTAATCACCAATGTCCAGTCATTTCTTACAGAACATACAAAACAGCATCACTTCCGTAAGTGCTACAATTAAGATATTAAGAGATTTTTCCTCATTATTTTAATAACAGCATCATTGTCTTTAAGTGAGTACCTTAGTAAATTGTGCATTTAATATCTGTGGTCAACTTCACAGTGTACCTGAACATTTGGATTTATAAAACAGACTGAAAGCAATTGATTCCTTGCTATTTGTGATTTCTGGGTACATGTACTTGGAACTGCCATATTTTGCTCTGTTAGTCTCAGAAGAAAAATGGCAGTTTTGCAAACCAAATTCTGTACTACTAATTTCAAATATACTTATAAGTAGCTGCCAGCTATGCTATTCAAACTCGGCATCCTCATAAGTGTTAATATGGGATTCACCTGAGACCCCCTAGATATTAACAGCTGTATGCTGATATTAATGTCAATAGGAAGTGCATTTAAAATGTTTCTGCACTGATATTTCATATAGTATAATAATGGAAACGGTTTTGTACTTTCCTCACACATGTGAATATTTTTATTTATCATTTAGTCACAATTTGGCATGCTATTTAAGGAGTGTTATCAACCACGGCCATTCTTCCTGATCATGAACTTTTAACTTGAAACCAACCAGAGGTTTTGAAGAGTATGGGCCAGATATTCTAAAGGGTTGCGCATGCGCAAGTCCTAAATTGCGCCATTCTGTGATATTTAGCAGGAGGCAGTTGCGCCACTGAAAACAGGCTGAGCAGCAGTGCAATGCAAATGAATGCATGCTGAACTGGAGGGGGAGGAACCATGCATAAACTGCACAGCCCGATATTCAGCCGGGCTGTGCAGAATTGTGCAGGCGCAACCCCCAACCTGAGCCTGCAGGACTTTGAGCCAAAAAAAGCTTAAGTCGAGGGCCACCCACAGGTGAGCTGCTGTATTGCAGGGCGCAACACAGCAGCTGCCACCTGTGGCTGGCCCAACTCAGTCCCTGTGCCCCACCCGCAGCCCGATCATGGGCATGGTGTACTCCCACCAGCCCGATCGGGGCATCAGTATGTCCCCTCCTGTTCCATCCCTGGTGGTCAGTGGACGAAATGCCCGATCGCAGGCGGTATGTTTAATAACTCCCCCTCCCGTTCCACATCCCTGGTGGTCAGTGGACAAAATGCCCGATCGCGGGCGGTATGTTTCATAACTCCCCCTCCCGTTCCACATCCCTGGTAGTCCAGTGGACGGAAATGCTGTCCCAGCGGGCAGAAAGTAAACTGAACCCCAGACATCTCCCTTGTGCCCGATTGCAGGCGAAGTAACCTGAACCCCGAACAGCTCCCTTGTGCCCGGTCACGGGCAGTAAGTAAATTGAACCCCCAAACATCTCCCTGGTGGCTGGTGTCCCCCACCCCACCCACCCACGAAGCCCCCACCACGCTCCCCGGCGGCGGCAGCATCCACCCGCCACCGCCCGCGCCCGCCGACTGACTGCCCGATAGGGCTGCGCCCGTGGTGCAGAGCAAGGCCAATGGGCATGCAGCCCATACCAGTACATGACAGTCAGAACCACCCCAGGGGACCCACAGCCTGACGTTTCAACAGCACTTTGCTAGATATGCTAGGCACCCCTGCACCCAAAGGACAAGCCTAGATGGAGCCAACAAATTAGCACCCTGGTACATACTTATAACTGCACAAAAGTGATACCACTGGTTCTCCCCCTCGCCTGATGTTTTGGAAGAAGCTCGACTACCAGTAGATGTGTGTTTGGAGTCTCTCCTGATGGGGTTCAAGCTGACAACTATTTACGGAATGTGCAAAGTTAAAAGACCCAGCTAACTCATGCGTACCAACTGGCTCAAACCATGGCTGCCAAAAGAAATCTGGCCAACAAAGAAAGATATGATAAAAGGTGAAAACACAGGAACTCCAGGAGGGAGATCGGGTATTGCTAAGAAATCTGGGACTGCATGGCAAGCACAAGATTGCTGACAGATGGCACCATCTCCCTCACATTGTAGTGGGCAAACTAGATGATCTGCCAGTGTACAAAGTAAGGCCTGAGAATAATTCAAAGATGTAAAACAATGCATTAGAAATCATTTACTGCCCATTGGACAAATCTTAATTGAGTCTGAGCCCCTAGAGATGCCCCTCTGGACCAGTGACTAGAGCTGCTGAGAAAAGATCAAGAAAGTCTGCACCTACAGAAGCAAAGTTAAAGTGTTCCCTCCACAAGTCCCAGTTGAGCATGACTGTCAGTCCATATCGGGAAGAAAGTGAGAGTGACTTTGAATACTATCCTTCTTACAAGACTGAGTCAATTGTTTTGGGACAATCCCTAGTCAATACTGGAGATGAAGCTGGGCCTTCTGGACATCTAAGCCCCAGCTTCATCCCTAGCCAATCTCCCAGAAAGTGAAGTGCAAAGCATCAGATCAGATGAAATGGAATCATTGTGCATGGTTGAACTGTTTGAGCTTTCAGGGAGAAAATGATGGATTGGGTCAGACTGGTGATACACCAGAACAAGAAGAGTATTTTGAGTGCCCTGACAGTCCACTGCCAGTGTCAGCTCTCCCTGCGAGCCAAATGTTGTGGACTCAGAAACTGTAACTCCTGGAGCTGGAAGTGCCCCAAGTTCTAGCCTCTCTACCCCATGGAGACTCCCTGACAAGTGAGGACAATGCTGAAAATGAGGCTCAGAGTGCAGAGACTATAACAGTTCCCCTAGAAAGACTGGTCGAGCTGTAAAGCCTGTGGTACACCTCAGTTATGATTCCTTAGGGAGGCCTGTGGATTTGCCTCTCAATGTTGTCCATAAGGAGTGTATGTGTCCCAGACTCATTGCCCAAACTGAGCGTCAGTGCTAACTCAAGTTACTTGTGTTGCCGTCTAAGTATGGTGCCTTGCCCGTCCAGCCCCAAGGTAACTGATAGGGAAGGGCCCCTCTCTTCAGGTTTCATGTACAAGAGGGTAATAACTTGGAGTTATGGTACAATGTGTATGTAATACTGTGTAAAAGTGACATGCTGCAATGTTTCGAAATGTGTTCTTAGTAAAATGATATATTGACTGATGATTACATATGCTGACCTAATGCAAATGTATAGTTGCAGTTCGAAACTTATGAGGTACTTGCTTGGCAGACGTCAAGCTTTCCCAAACAGGAAGGGTGTAACCCCTGCAAATGGGGGTTCCCAAAACTTCAGGAGCTTGCTTGAATGCTCCAAGCCTGAATGGTGTTTGGCATTTAAGCCATTTATCAGTAGTGTTTTTAGAGCCTCTGGTACTGTCTCTTTAAGAGCTGTCTGCTTGCAGACATAATTAGTTTTATGGGGGACTGTGTGCTTCTCTAGTACCACTCGAGCTGCTGCCAATTCACTTCATTTTTGCAGTCACTAGGAGTGCAAAGGGAACCTATCTGAAAGATGTAACTGTTTGCCAGAAATTATTTAGAGTAATAATGAAATTACAGTTTGTCTAACCTGCTTTCTTTGCAGTCAGAACTGTGTCTGCTAGTTCCCCATTCTAGTTTTGAACTGCTGAACTGGACCAATCAGTGTGGGGTAAGCTAGCTCTAAAATGGTGCCTTGGGACGAATCAGAACTTGGACTCATAATCTGAGCCAGCCACAAGAGGATTGTATGAGCAGTGACTCTGGGAGATGTAGTTTGAACTTCAGCACCTTTTGGACCAACAGCAGCAGTCTATTGTGGTGACAGCCAATCCAGTCAAGAACTGGGAGGAACTCAAAGGAAGTGCCAGTTTTTGTCGGTTGGAGTTTCAGTTGAGCTTTGGCAGTGAAGAAGGAAGGGCCCTGTGTGCTTTTCAGTGTGCAGTTTTAGTCAAAAACGTGTGTAAGGCCCAGAGTTCCGGTCTGCAGCTTGTGTAACAGCATTATGGACTGAATCCGTCCTGTGAAAAGAATCAAATGATCTCTGAAGAGTAGAAACCAGGCTCACCCTGTAGAAGACTGGAGGAATTGCTGAAAATTACACTCGGTCTGTCAGGAACTGAATCTGCTGTGTGTTCTCCAGGTATTGTGCAGTAATTGCGATCGGGATACAGATGCAGCCTGCCTGGTATAGTGCTTCTTTATATGGATGTGTGAAGAGGTTTGTGTACCTCAAGTGAGCCCTGCTGACATTGAAGGACCCTATCTTATTTGGAGGTCGTGAGTACTAATTCAGGGTCACTCCTGTTGAATTGCCACATTAAATCCAAATGGAATTACTGTACTGCTGACTGTTTAATTCTCCTTTTCTCTGTGTGAAAGGGCCCCTACCAGCTGCCACGGTTTGGACTAGCCACTAGGGCTTGGGTACCTAGGGACAGTAACTGATAGGGATAGGCCTGTGCACAGAGCCATAAAGTGAATTATTAGAGTGATAAGCTAATTAACCTGATTTCCCCTGTCCTTGTTATATCCCCTAAATAAATCAGAGCTGCTTGTTTCAGCAAAGTTATACTGCCTGAGGTATTTGTCTATGTTAAAGTACTGTACTGTGATTGTTGCACTGTATCTCATTTCACAGGAGGTTCCAGTGCGGAACCAGACCTGGGGGTAAGTGTGTATACTGTGAAGGTAATTCTGATATATTGTGTGGGCCACTAGTGGGAAGAAAGGGGGGTTGCAGTGTCCCAGAGGGCTGTGACCAAGTTAGTTTAACTATTGCAAACCCTGACCTCTGGGTGGAGGCACCCGCCATTGGCTCCAGGCCCCTCAACCTGTTAGTGGCAAATCAGGCAGGGGTAGTAGCCCCTGGGATAGCGCCATCTAGGGGTTACATTTGGCTTCGCAGAAAAACAATAAAATGAAGTGACAATGCAAAGAAACTAAAATGGTGATGCAGTAGAAAATTTTGGTGACAAGTCGACTTGAGGCGCTGTGCACCCACTGTGTGCAGTCTGCAGCTTGAGGAACAGAACTGAGTTTAGTGAAGGAACCGGTAACGGTTATTGGCTGGTGCTCAGCACCGTGAAGGGGTGCACAGGTGCCATGCACAGTAGCCATGGCTGAGCACCCTGGCAGAAACTTTGTTCCCACAGGGTCCTAGTGCCTCTGGCCCAGACCCGTAAGTGGTAATCAATTGTGGAGATATTCTGGAAGATAAACAGCTACAGTAAGTATGTAACTTTCATTTTTTTTGCTTTTGCTGACGTACAATCTTTTAAGAAAATTCAAAGAAAATAATGCAGATATTAGAGTGTGACTAGACAGAATATTATGCAGAATTTCCACTTATCACACAGGATACTGGATTTGTGTCCTGAGTCCACGACTGCCACAGTAAGCCAGACAATGATACGCAGGCTGTTTTCAGACCTTTTTTACTGATCCCCATAATAAGAATGAAGAAACACCCCCCACCACCAAATTATCCACATTTCCACATCCTTGCAGTTACCTCCTGTTTCCTTGGCCATTTTAATAAATTGCTAGTTTTTGCCCTATCCCTGAATAAAAGAGTAGCCTATAAGGAAAGAGAAGATGCACAGAGTTAGTGAAGAAATACTTTCTTTAGCAAACTGGACAGGGATAGAAAGAACCAGTATGGAATGAGGTGTACTGTACAGTCAAAGCTTCTTGGAGGGCCTCTCTGTTCTCAGAACACCATAGGGCTTTACAGGTTGAACTAAATTGTGAAGATATCTTGGAAGATAAACAGCTACAGTACAGTAAGTACATAACTTTCATTTGTTTGGCTTTTGCTGATGTACAATCTTTAAAGAAAATTCAAATAAATTAGTGCAGATATTAGAGTGGGGCTAGACAGAATATTATGCAGAATTTCCACTTATCACACAGGATACTGGATTTATGTCCTGAGTCCAGGACTGCCACCGTAAGCCAGACATAATGATACATAGGCTAT
Source organism: Neoceratodus forsteri (assembly GCA_016271365.2). NCBI lineage: Eukaryota > Metazoa > Chordata > Ceratodontiformes > Ceratodontidae > Neoceratodus > Neoceratodus forsteri. The sequence goes on along the minus strand of CM028131.1, from coordinate 705,136,414 downwards.
GTTCAGACTTTTCTTTACTGGGCCCCATAATAAGAAGGAAGAACCCCACCACCAAATTATCCTCATCCTTGCAGTTGTATATCTTGTTTCCTTTGTCATTTTAATAAATTGCTAGTTTTTTACCCTGTCCCAGAATCAAACAGTAGTCTATAAGGAAAGAGAAGATGCACCGAGTTAGTGAAGAAGTACTTTCTTTGGCAAACTTGACAAAGATAAAAAGAAGCAGGATGGAATGAGCTCTACTGCATAGTCAAAGCTTCCTGGAGGTCCTATTCTCAGAACCCCATAGGGTTATACAGGTTGAACTTGGATACAGTAAGGTTAGTTTTGAGCAGGAGACTGGGAACGGCATTCCGATGAAGACCTCCACCTCTGGATAGAGTGGTTCAACTGTCACAGATCCCAACTGCCCCATGGTTACCCTGGTAAGCAGGCATGGAGTGCAAGCATACTTGTATTGAGAGTGTGACATCAGGTGAGACCCAAGCATTGTTATGTTTCTCTTTGGGCAAAACTTGCAGGTGCCTATATATATGTTGTTGGGACTTATAAGAAAAAATAAATCCTAGTCTCCTTTTGGAGATTTGAATGAAGCTTTATGTTTTTATACTGCAGGATGCACCTAGATCATTGGTCCTGGCACAGAGATCCCCACCAGGAATGGCCCTATTGTGGGATGAAAGGTGTGGGTAGGTGGTTGTTGTCGAGGCACAGGTCAGAAAGCATAGGAAGACCAGGAGCAGTTATAAAATTTGCAAGTGTGGAGTACAGGTTAAGTATGGGGCTAATCTAGCTGTCGCCCCTTTAACAGCACAAAATAATCTTGCAATTTTAGAGTCATTATGGTAATTGTGGTATGCTAATTTTTGTTCAGCAGGTGCTAGGAAACCCCTTTAGCCTGTCTTTTAGCTAGTCAGTCAGAGTCTGAACCTCATGGTAAGAAGATGTTCCTGTCTGATGTCTCTGAATAAACCATATTTGCTCATTATTTTATGCATCCGACTCAGTTTATTTGATATCAGCAAAATGTCTACTACAGCAGCACCAGATGGGCCTGGCAGAACAAAAAGAAGATAAGGGTCCTATGGCAGATCAATACCAAAAAGCCATACATGGTAGAGAATGCGGCCTTTCTTCTGCCCAGACCTCCGTCTTGCTTCAGCTATACTAAATTAATGTGGGATACTGGTAGTCCAGCCTTGTATTGAATACACAGCCAGCAATTTAATTACCCAGTCCCTGGGCACCTTGGAGCTCTGAACTGCACCCCCCAGCAGTTTTCTTCGTGGCAGCAAGCCAGCCAGAACTCCCTACATATTACAAAAAAAGTAAATCTCAAACTGCTCCATTTTGCCACCCAATACCTCCTATCAACTGCGGCTTCCGTTTGCCACTGCCACAACTGTGGAGCATTGCCCCTAAACAACTGCAGCTCCAGACAGTTACCCAGTTACACGGGAACAAACCAGAGCTCCGCTCCCTCCCGTTGGTGGCTACAGTCATTGCCGCATCTGCAGGAAGCCACTCAGCTCTTCTTGCAAACGTGGCATCCCCTTCCTCCTGCAGCCACTCAGAGCCTAACAGCTGCTCCTTCGAGACAGTCCTGTAACAAACGGAGCAGGCTGCTCCCCAAACTCCTGCAACCGCATGGAGCGCTCCTCTACCCCGCTCGGCCACGCTTCAGAAAAGGGCGAAAAATAAATAAATAATCGGGGCAGAAACACAAAAACAAATAAAAAAAAAAAAAACACTGCAGGAGCCCCTCGGAACAAATCGTTGAACTGGGGCAATATATAAATACAAGGGACAGCCCTGAAAGGCCTACAGAAACAGGGGCAGTTACAAGAGGTATAAAACGAACCAAAGCATAAGCAGGACACAGTATATGAAATTGGGGGCAAGTCAAAGAAAATAAAATGGGGCCAAGGAAATGAAATGAAAGGAAACTAGATGATAAAGAACTGAAGGGGAAAGAGAGAAACAAAAAAAACTGGGGGCAAAATAAGTACAGTACACATCTTAAAGACTACAGCAAAATAATAACAAACCAAGTTCTATAACACAAAACGAAGCGCAGCAAGGAAATGCAGAAAATATCCCCAGCATTTTGACACTCACCAAAGTAAAAGCCCGCCAAATTTTAATGGGGGTGAAAGCCTGCAGCGTTGCAACTGCCATTCTGTCCTTTACACAGCAGCCTCGTGGCAAGAAGCCTCCATCTTATGTGCATCAAAACAATAACAAAGGAAGTGAACCTTACCCCACTTCTGGTGGCTATCTTGCTACAGTCCAGGAATACAGGAACTGTATGCCAAAGTTCAGTGGCCATCTTGTGATGGGCACTGAAATGACCTTGTTCCATAGAAATCAATGGCATACTTACTGAAATGAATGAACACTACAACAAATCGCTGATTTTTACAACAAAACTTTATTTAAATAACAGAAAACACAGAACTGAGTGGGAATTGTTTATTAAGACATCATTTGATGGATTTTGCTTACAAATAATTGTACTTTAGTCTACAAAAATATTTTCTTCTTGGCACTTCATCTACTACATGACATCCTGTCTCCTGTGTGATGGCAACTCCTTCTCATCTTTACGACCTTCGCTCAGTGAAACGAAGCCCTTCTCCAATCACATTTTCTAAGGAAGATGCCACTAAGGGCACCAGAGTGTTCGGAGTTCCATCTTCACCCCTCTCAAGGGCGTGGGACTACAAAATAGAAACTATCTTGCAGGACAGCCCGTCTTCCCTCTCTGCTTAAGGAGCACCAGCTGTGCAAGCCATTCAGGATGAACTTGCCTACATTAAGGCACCACAGACTATGGTACATTCCAGCCTACAGACAGTACCCTTGTCCACCTTGCCCCACGAAGACACTGTCGACAGACTCGGGCAGTTCTGAGCCTGGATTTTCTTAACATGGTTGGACAGATTCTTTGTGTATTTCTAATGCCTTGCATTTGCTTCTGAGAGGGACTGCCATTTGCTGGTTCAATGCACTTCCAGAACAAGTCAAAGGAGATACTGCCACCCTGTATACAACCTTCAAAGACCATTTTCTCCAAGCACATCCACCCTGGGTATTGGAACAACAGCTGTGGGAATATACCATGCAACACTCTGAATCTCTAGAAGCCTTCATAGTGGACATTGAGTCTCACTGCAAACATCTGCAGAAAACCGAGAAAGAGCAAATCACAGCCTTTGTCCAGGGACTGCTTCCTCGACTCCATCTTTATGTGATCCAGCAGAAACTAACAACTTTTAGATGGACACAATCCAAGCTGTTGACTTGCACGAGAGTCCATATCAATGTCCCAGGCTTCCTCTGTACAAGTGCCTCAGTCATTACAGTTAGCTACACTCACAACATGTATCCAGCAGCAGCAATCAGTGATAGAGATGCTCACCACAACTGTCAATAGTCTGCACCTCAGCTCAACTGCTTCTTCTGCTATCTCTGTCAATGCTCTTCGACCATTTCACCAGCAACCTGAGCCACCTCTGCTTGCACAAGAACCGGTGACCTGCCAGTCGTGTGGATTCAGGGGACACACTGCTGCTGTCTGCTGAAAGCTACAGTATCAGAACAGAAATCAAAGGAACTAGAGACAGCTACCATGATATAATCAGCAAAATGATTGCAAGTACTCCCAGGAGCAGGGGAACACAGCACCTGAACACCTCTCTGACTCTCACAGTTCAAACAAACGCATCCTCTAACTGCTAACTCTGGCACACACTCGCTTCCATGGGCAACGGTACCTGTTATCAGATCACCACTCCTAGCAAACTATGTCCCTGTAACCATTGAAGATTGGTCCACGCATGCCTTGGTCGACACTGGAGCAGAAATCTCAGTTATCAACAACAGTAGTCTGGACAACCCAGCTATTCATCTTTTTACCCAGAGTCGCTCCAGCTGACCTAAAGTACATTATCACAGCAAGTACTGTTACAGTACCTATCACATGTGTGGCCCATCTCAAGCTACACTTTGGCTCACAGCAAGCCACTGTCAAGTTCTACCTAGTCCAAAGAAAAAGGACTCGCACTTGAGAGTTCTGAGTTTAAAGCAGTAAAGTGATGAAGTTCGTTCGAGCAGGGTGCCCAGCAAACCAGAGCTCCTGCGCTTTGACCCCAGTTCGGGTCTTCCTAAGGGAGTGTATCACCTAGTGCCTGATCTACAGCCATTAGTGATTCTTGGCCTGGACTTCCTCAAAGCTCACAAAGCCATCCTGGACTTTGCCTCAAACAAATTGTCACTAGACCCTCGGAAGCAACTCGCTGCTACAGACTCTGTCAGTGTGCCTCCTAAGATAGAGATGGGTTTGATTGCAAAGATTCGAGGTGAACCATTTCCACAAGGTGTTGGCATCATCACGGGATCCCCCGCACTGCATTTGTCAGGTCTTCTTCCGGGAAACCCCTTGTCAGCAGTGCATGGTGGCACAGTGTTCCAAAAATGCTGCAACTTCACAGATGAGCCAGTGGTCATCTTCAGGGGTACCAATATTGGAAAGTTTGCTTGTTTACAGGGGACCAGCTCCATCTTATGCAAGAACATCAGCCGGGTTCCACCAACTCTAGTTCTGTCAGTACTATCATGACCACTCCAGCTTCAACAGAGTTACTCCTCAGTCAGTGACAATCCTCTTCAAAACATCCAGCATCTCCAACAGAGAAACAGCAACTTTTGAACTTCCTGGAGAATTACCCGGAAGTCTTTTCTGGCCCAGATTAGATGCTGTGATATCCTGCAACACGTCATCGGGGTCCAGCCCAACCAAAAACCAGTCCATCAGTGAGCCTACAAAGTGGGACACAAACAGAAATAAGTCCTAGAGGAAATAAAGACAGGCTTCATCAAGACATTATCAAAGAGTCTACAAGTCCCTGGGGTGCACCTTGCTTGCTGGTGGTAGTGAAAGACAAGGGGTATCGCTTCATGGTAGACTACAGAAAGCTTAATGCCTACACGGTGCAGGATGCTCATCCCTTACCTACAACTGAAGATGCCTTGGAGAATCTTGGTGCGGCCAGTCCAACTTCCTTCACCACTCTAGACCTTGAGAGTGGGTTTTACCAAGTTTCCATTGATCCAGCTTCTCGTCCATACACAACATGGCGCTGCCACTTGGGACATTTTCAATTCAAACGTCTGCCTATGGGTCTATGTAACAGTCCAGCCACATTTCAACATGTTATGGAAGCCATGTTGTGTGGATTGTCTTGGAAATCTTGCCTAGTTTACTTGGACAATGCTATCATCTTCAGCAGAACTTTGCCAGAGCACCTCCAACATCTCAAGGAAGTGTTCGAACATCTCAGACAAGTAAACCTCAAGCTTTGCCCAGAGAAGTGTTGTTTTGCACAGCATCAAATTCATTACCTGGGATATGTTGTTGGTTCCCATGACATCTCTTCAGACCCTGAAAAGCTCTCTGCAGTAAAAGACTATCCAGAACCTAACAATCTCGAAGACCTTCAAGCTTTTCTAGGCTTGTCCAGATACTACAGAAAGCTCATTTGCAACTATGCCAAGACTGCAGCTCCACTGTACACCCTCACCAAAAAGGGATGTGAATATTCATGGACTTCCGAGTGCAGAGAGGCCTTTGAAACCTTGAAAGAAAAACTAATCTCTTCTCCAGTACTGGCCTACCCAAGGTTCGACCAACCTTTTAAACTCTACTCAGATGTAAGTTCCTTTGCAGTAGGTGCTGTGCTATGTCAAATCCAAGATGGAACAGAATGGGTTGTTTCCTGTGCCGGGCGCTGTCTTTCCTCAGCTGAGCAGAACTATGGCGTCATAGAAAAAGAATGTCTAGCCATGTTATTTGCTGTACAGAAATTTGACTGTTACCTTCGCTACTCCTTCTTCACAGCTATTGTTGATCATTCTGCCCTCAGACGGTTATTCGAAATGAAGTAGCCAGTAGGCAAGTTTGCCTGATGGGTCGCCATGCTGCAGTGCTACAACTTTGAAATTCAGTACCGACCAGGTCGAGTTCATTCCAATGCTGATGCTGTAAGTCGGAGACGAATACTCCTGTGCATCACCTTAAACTGACGCAGAACCTTCAAGTTACTCCCTTAAATCCAGTGGTATGCCATTGCTGGCTGTCCCTAAAACCCATACTGCTGTCGGTGACCAGGCATTCATCATCTGTGCACCTAGTCACTGGAATTCCCTTCCTTTTCCCTGAAAGCTTTTTAGTTTTATTTAATTGCTGATTTTACTTCTGGGGATTCTTTTCTTACTGTAAAGCGCTCTGAGTCTATGGATAGAGCGCTATATAAATAAAATTTGCCTTGCCTTGTCTTTGTAGTCTGTTTGTTGGGCACCTTCCCACTTTCAGAAGTTTCCTCTGTGGCCATTTAAAGGTTAACTCCGCTTGCACTTGCATTTAAACCCTGGTGTGGTTAATTACCAGCCTTCCTCTTTCAGTGTGGTCTTAATTTCCGTGCTACTTGCTTATTGTCTGTTCTGCCTGCCTCTGTAATACACTGAATCTGGTGAATTCTAGTGTGCATCTTAAATTGATTTTGCGACCTGTCCCAGTCTTCTGTGCACTGGTACAGTCTCTTCTATCAGTTACTGCAGGTATAGCATATTGCATTTCAAAAACAACTGGCAGATTTACAGACTATTGGTATAGCTTTTACGAAACTAAAAGCAGCTAATGTTACTGTAAAACGTTTGTACTCGCTATAAACATTTTAATGCATTTTCGGTGGTCCTTTTCTCAGTCTTTAGGATGCCCCTCTTCCCCATTTAGTCTTCGTTAGCATTTTTGTTTTCATGTAACTTCCCCCACCTGTGATGTGAGTGATGCAGTCGAGTAGTTATACGGGAATGGTGGAGTCGACTGGATGGTCCCTAAGGTTGTGAAGTTATTAGGATTTAGTGGTTGGGCAGTGCCTCCGCGTGCAGGAATCCTTCTGAGAGAAGTCATGACAATATGTCCTGCAGCCCCAGATGGCTCAGAGCAATGTACAATCTAGATTTAAAATGCAGAAATAAAATATAACAGACATAGGGCAGGCCGGGAAGATCGTTAATGAAAACATGCGTGCTGTGATGGGTGTGGGGAGAGTGAAGATACTGATGTGCTTTTGGGCTGTACTGAAATCAGTGATCTGGCATCGCATTCAGCTCTGAGAGCAAATACTGGTTTAAAATCTAAAAGTAAATTTTGTGTAAGTGGCCCTAGGAACCAGTCTATTAAAATATTTGAAACACTGGTCAAAAATGATACTACCAAAATGAGGCAATCTTCAGAACCACAGAGATTTAACAATCTCACTGTTGCTGAATGGGATGCCATTAAATAGCTTAAAATGAATAAAGACATAATAATAAAACAATCAGATGGGGGGCAGTGGTTTTTTAAGATGTATACAATAACATATCAACACTTATTTTAGTGACAAATAAAGTAAAATACCAGTTTTGGTAGCTAAAAATGTGACTCCTAAGAAAGCTTTACTCATTTTGTCTTTTAGGTTCTGCTACAGATGTACCAAAGAATTTTACCGAAGGCTATACAACTTCTAAACCAACTAAAGAGATTAAAATAGGTAAGCCCTTACTTGTTTTTTCAATTAGAAAAAAAGGGAAAATACAGGTTACTCACCTGTAACAGGAGTTCTAGGAATGGTAAATGTTGTTCATCCACACTTATTGGCAGGTTCCTTGCCGTTTTAAATCTTGCCGGAAGGTCTTCAAGCTGGCTCCTCCCACCCACCCGGGTGGTAAAACTCTCGGCTCCGCCCCATGATGCCAGATCTAGCCCACTGGAAGCCAGGTTGTGCGTCGAAGCCGGGAGGCCGGTGGGTCATGGATGAACAACATATACCATTCCTAGAACTCCTGTTACAGGTGAGTAACCTGTATTTTTAAGGACATGGATATGTTGTTTAGCCACACTTATTGGCAGACTCCTAGCAGTTCTCTGGGAGGAGGGAGGCAAGGCGCACACCCCCTACTTAGGTATAAAGACTGGAGAACTGAGGCCCCGACCAACATCCCGGCGTGACCCAAGGTCGATGTGGAAGGGGAAAACAGTATAGCCTGCTTCCAGGTAGGAGCCCTGCGGATATCCTGGACAGGAGAATCCTCGGAAGCAGCCACCAATGCAGCGGAAAGGCGGTAAAATGAGCACTTAACCCTCTGGGAGGCTCCATGCCCACCCACCTATAGCGGAAACCTATGCAGGAGGTGACCCACCCGCTCGTCGTCCACGTGGCTGCAGGTCTGCCAGGTGCGGCTTCAGCGTAGATGACAAACAGCTGGTAAACCTCTCCCAAACTTCAGCCCTACGCTCCCTGGGTAGACGGGCGTTAAATAGGGTCCAAATGGATCCTATATACGGCCTCCGAGCCGTGAATGGGGATGAACCCTGGCTGAGACAATACCCGGATAGGGAAAAGACTTCACCACCACCTATGGAAGGAACTTCGGGTGGGGCGCAGGACAACCTTGTCCCTGTGGAAGACCAGATAGGGAGATTCAAAGGAGCGCCTGAAACTCTCCCCTCCTTCTGGATGGCAGAGAAGCCACAAGAAGGTGTTCTTCCACAACAGGTGGGGAAACTCGCATCTGTGCAAAGGTTTGAACAGCTTGCCCGTGAGCTAAGCCCATACCAGCGAAGATCCCACAGAAATGGGGATACTCTCCCAAAAGGGGGGTGTGATCGAGGCCTAGAAGCACCAGAACACCTTTTCTGCACCACCGACTGCCTTCCGGCCCGTGCCCGGAAGACAGGGGTGACCAACAGAAGCACCTAGAGGGTCGTCGGCTGAAGCCCTGGTTCAAAAGAACGGACCGCAGATGGTCCGGCATGCTCGCCGAGGGACGGGAGAGGACACCAGGCCCTATCCCAACACCAAATGGGAACTACTTCCATTTGAAGGCGAGCATGTTTGGCCACGACTTGGCAGGACGCCTTGAAACGTCAAGGACCTTGCTGAAGGACCCAAGGCCTGGCCCTAGCCGCACAGGGACCAGGCCTTCAGGTGCAGAGACTGAAGGTCCAGATGGAAAACCTTCCCCTGAAAACAGAGATCAGGACCGGGTGGGCTGGAAGCCGCCTCGGGAGCCTGGGGCTGAGACTGAGGAGAGCTGGATACCAGAGCTGGCAAACCAGTCTGGGGCTACCAGCATCGCCTGCGCCTAGTCCCTCCTCGCCTTGCCCTTGGGTCAAGGGAAATGGGGGAGAGGCGTAGAAGAGGCCCGGGGTCTGCGGCCTCAACGGCATCCCATACAGCGAACCTTGCTGAGGGGGTGGGCATGAGACAGTCTTGGCCTCGTATTCTCCCTGGAGGGAAGGAGGGAGAAGATCCTGTGCTACCTCCGACAGGGGAGACCACTCGTGAGGCGCAGCCTATGTCCGGCTTAGGGCATCAGCCAGGGTGCTGGAGGCTCCTGCCATCGAATGGCTAGGAGACCGCCTCCCTGCTGCGTGAAAGACCCAATGCAGAGAACCTCCTTATGCAGAGGCAAGGGGCTTGTCCGAACCTGGTGGGGTAGGTAGCACATGGTCGTGGTGTTGTCCGCCTGGACTTAAATCACTACACCCCGCACAAACGGAGCGAGCGGTGCAAGTTAAGCAGACCGCCTGGACCTCCAGCAGGTAGGAAAGACATAAGGACTCCCGAGAGGACCAGAGGCGGAGTACTCTGTATTCCCCTTGATGGGCACCTCCACCCATCCGAGAAGCATCGGTCGGAGAAGACCGTCGACTCGGGGCGGACGAACAGGATGTTTTCCTGCAAGGGCCGGAATGGTCCGAAGGAGAGCGTTCCCTAACTCCTGGGCTGTAGTCACTAAGTGGTCCGAAGGAACGCAGCACTGTGACCTCTGGCTGACCAGCCCCCCCCAGGGGGACGCATGAACCGGCGGGTCCACAGACCACGCTGGAGCAGGCCGCCGCGAGGCCCAGGAGATGCAGGAGGTCCCAGCAGGGTGCAATTGCCCAGTCAGACCTGACTAGGTAAGGGAGGAAGAACCTCAGCCCTGTCCGCCAGGAGCCGAGCTCGGACTCAAGAGTCGAGCCTCGTCCCAAAGAAAGATCACCCGCTAAGACACAAGTTCCAACGTGGCTCCGATAAAAGGAGACCAGTCTGAGAGCCAGAGCTCTGGATCATACCCTTCCGCCTGGAAGGGTTGCAGTCAGGCCGCCATCTGGGTGGGGTTATGCCCGGACCCCTCAATGCCGCAGAAGCTGCTGAGCAGAGACCGAAGGGCCTGGTCTGGAACTCGAAAAGAGATCCCCCGCTTAAGAAAGGGAGGAGTCTCCCAAGAAACGGACGGAACGAAGTGTAAGAACATCCTGGAGGTCCAGGAAAGAAGCCACATGCCTCGTTCTGAGGATGGGACATCTGAGGCAGAGAGACCATCCGGACGTGCGGAAAAGAATAGGGCGCAAGCCCCCCGTCCGTTTGGGACCAGGAATACCTGCACATGAACCCAGGGTCTGAAGGAGGATCCGCAACCTTCCTGAACACTTCTGTTTAGAGGGCCAGGCAAGTTGGCTCAGCGGGCCGACAACGAGGCTGTGGACCCCAAGACCCCCGTGGGCGGGCAGCTCGAAGCTGGTGCCTGCTCGCAAACCCGAGGCAGGGCCTTCCCTAGCACCTCCGACACCCAGAGGTCCGGGAAAGCGGACCAGGTGGAGGGAGGGCGAGCACGCTCCCAAGGGGAACCGGTAGAGGCGACGGGGGCGACAGCGCCCTTAACCCGTCACTGAGCAGGCTTGGAGGAGGAATTGGCCGAGGGAGCTCCTGGGCCTTTACCTCCCTGCTTCCTTTTAGAGGAAGACACTGGCTTGGAGTCAGGATGCCCAGCACAAGCCTGCTGGCCCTCGAGCTGGGGTTGATGGGCCAGTCAAGCCACAGGGGCCGGGGGGCAAATGGGCTTACACAAAGGCTGCCGGCTGCCCTTGTCCCTCCGGGCGGGAGTGACCGAGTCCAGAGTGGCATCGGACTTCTCGGTCCCCTGGAGGTGTCCCTCCACTCCAGGGCTGAAAAGGTCACTCCCCAAGAAGGGGATGTCTGCCAACTTGTGCTTGGTTTCCAATGAGAAAGAGGATAACCTCAGCCACGCCCTGTGGCGCATGGCCACTGCGGCCACCACTGACCTGGCACAGGAATCACCTAAGTCCAGAGCAGTCTGAAGCTGCTGCTTTGCCACCACTCTACCCTGGTCCCACACCCGCCGGACCGTGGTCCGCAGGTCAGCCGGGAGATGAGGGAGCACCTCATCCAGGGAGCCCAAAAGGGCGTGGGAGAAATGTTCCATCAGTGCAGCCGAGCTGGCCTGCCGGAGGCCTAGGGAGGATGCAGCGTAAACCTTGCGCTAGACATAGTCCATCCTTTTGGACTCTTTGTCAGGGGGCCTATCCACATCCCGAGCGTTCCCAGAACACTGGAAAACATTGTCGGTAACTAACTCCTCAGCCGAGGGTGCTCCGAGAAACCGGGCAAAGAACCGACAGGGACAGAGTACTTCCTGGCCATCCTGGCCGAGGATGCAGGGCAGGAAGCAGGCCGCTGCCAGAGCTCCAAGGCCGGGCCTACGATGGACTCGGCCACCGGGAAGGCCTCCGAGGGTGAACCCCCTCAGTCTAGAATCTCCATCAGGGGATAAGGGGCCCGTTTGGACACGGGCTCGAGCGGCATCCCAGTGAACTCCGAGATGAGCTGAAGCAGACCCATGAAGGATGATGGGCTGTCATCCACAGATCGTTCCGGAGAGGAACCCGGGTCCTCCCGACTGGGGAACATAGAGGAGTCGACTTCGGACTCCGAGGGGTCTGCAAAGAGCTGCCTCAGGCCTGAGTCACTCTTCGTCCGCCGAGGGTGGGCGGGAGGAAGGGGGACAGACAACCTGCGGGACAGGTCGTGACCCAACCGAGGTTCCACCGAGGGCGGTGAGGCACCAAGGTTCAGACGAACAACCGGCCCCGGAGTGGGCACCTCGACTGCAGCGAGCGGCTGAGTCGGCCAATCGGGCAGCAGTTGCTTGCTGGATGGGGAATGAATCGGTGTCGATTGATTCCCGGACAACAACAACTGCTGCCACATGAACTCCTCGTAACATCGACGCCATCTGCATCGAAGCCACTCCTCATCCGAGGAAGAATGGTAATGCCACTTAACTCGGTGCCCCGTCCGAGAACGCCGAAGTCGGCGTGAGCGGCTTGACTGAGAGGAGGACCGAGAGGAGGACCGAGACCGAGACCCGAATCCTCAGGAAAACCGAGAGCGGGCCTGGGAAGGAGCGGGGGGTGCCCGCTCTTCCCTCGGCTCGGAAGGAAGGGCGGAGGCCTGTTGACCCGAAGGTAGAGGCAGAACCTCAGCCTCCGCCGGGGGGACCGGCGAAGGGATGGTGGCTCCAGCAGAGGACAGCTCAGATGACGGGTCAAGAGAACTCGACAACATCGACGGGAGTCCTGGCCGGCTGACCTGATGGGGACACCATGAAGCCAGAGGCCTGAGCCGCACCCTCGACCGAAGTCGAACGTCGGCCGGCAAAGGAGGGGAAGCTCTCCTGCTCCCTCCAGCGCCGACGATGGGACTTAGCCTGTGACTCCTTAGACTTGGGCCAAGAGGCAGGTCCCGAAGTTCCCTCTCCCTTCGAGGAAAGGGACTGGCGAAGCTCCTTGAACGAAGCTGAATGAGGAGAACTCAAGGATAGCGGGATAAGCGCCGTGACCGAGGAGGAGGGGGGGCAGACTTGGACGCCACCCCCTCCATGGAGGAAAGAAGATCGAGCTGCTCAGCCGAGACAGCCGATGTGGACACTGCCCGATGAGTCTCCAAGGAAATTTCCGGTGCGGAAAAAAATTTCAGGTTGCCCGAGCCCCGAACGGGCTGCACGATCCTCCAGTGAGCTGGTCGAAAGGGCACAGCAAAAATCGCAAACTTGCGGATCATGATCCAAGTCGAGGCAGTAGACGCATGTGGAGTGCGGGTCTTTCCTGGAGGAATTAACCGGGTGCCTCCGGGAGCCGGAAAATGAACGATTCATTGCCGCAGCGAGAGAAGAAGATTGAAGTTTAGAAAAACTTCCAATTAAATTCGGAGAGACCGAAAATTTCAGGAACCAGTCAAAAAGCAGAGCACTAAGGAGGGAACCTGAGCTTCCAAGCGGTAAGGAAGATCTGGCGTCATGGGGCGGAGCCAAGAGTTTTAACACCCGGGTGGGTGGGAGGAGCCAGCTTGCAGACCTTCCGGCAAGATTTAAAGCGGCAAGGAACCTGCCAATAAGTGTGGATGAACAACATATCCATGTCCCTAGAAACAACATTTCAAAAAACGACTGGCAGATTTACAGACTATTGGTATAGCTTTTACGAAACTAAAAAAGCAGCTAATGTTACTGTAAAACATTTGTACTCGCTACAAACATTTTTAATGCATTTTCGGTGGTCCTTTTTCTCCAGTCTTTAGGATGCCCCTCTTCCCCATTTAGTCTTCGTTAGCACTTTTGTTTTCATGTAACTTCCCCCACCTGTGATGTGAGTGATGCAGTCGAGTAGTTATACGGGAATGGTGGAGTCGACTGGATGGTCCCTAAGGTTGTGAAGTTATTAGGATTTAGTGGTGGGGCAGTGCCTCCGCGTGCAGGAATCCTTCTGAGAGAAGTCATGACAATATGTCCTGCAGCCCCAGATGGCTCAGAGCAATGTACAATCTAGATTTAAAATGCAGAAATAAAGTATAACAGACATAGGGCAGGCGGGAAGATCGTTAATGAAAACATGTACTGTGATGGGGTGGGAGAGTGAAGATATTGATGTGCTTTGGGCTGTGCTGAAATGAGTGATCTGGCATCGCATTCAGCTCTGAGAGCAAATACTGGTTTAAAATCTAAAAGTAAATTTTGCGTAAGTGGCCCTAGGAACCAGTCTATTAAAATATTTGAAACACTGGTCAAAAATGATACTGCCAAAATGAGGCAATCTTCAGAACCACAGAGATTTAACAATCTCACTGTTGCTGAATGGGATGCCATTAAATAGCTTAAAATGAATAAAGACATAGTAATAAAACAATCAGATGGGGGGCAGTGGTTTTATAAGATGTATACAATAACATATCAACACTTATTTTAGTGACAAATAAATTAAAATACCAGTTTTGGTAGCTAAAAATGTGACTCCTTAGAAAGCTTTACTCATTTTGTCTTTTAGGTTCTGCTACAGATGTACCAAAGAATTTCACCAAAGGCTATACAACTTCTAAACCAACTAAAGAGATTAAAATAGGTAAGCCCTTACTTGTTTTTTCAATTAGAAAAAAAGGGAAAATACAGGTTACTCACCTGTAACAGGAGTTCTAGGAATGGTAAATGTTGTTCATCCACACTTATTGGCAGGTTCCTTGCCGTTTTAAATCTTGCCGGAAGGTCTTCAAGCTGGCTCCTCCCACCCACCCGGGTGGTAAAACTCTTGGCTCCGCCCCATGATGCCAGATCTAGCCCACTGGAAGCCAGGTTGTGCGTCGAAGCCGGGGAGGCCGGGTGGGTCATGTGGATGAACAACATATACCATTCCTAGAACTCCTGTTACAGGTGAGTAACCTGTATTTCAGGGACATGGATATGTTGTTTCATCCACACTATTGGCAGACTCTAGCAGTTCTCTGGGAGGAGGAGGGAGGCAAGGCATACACCCCTACTTAGGTATAAAGACTGGAGAACCGAGGCCCCGACCAACATCCCGGCGTGACCCAAGGTCGATGTGGAAGGGGAAAACAGTATAGCCTGCTTCCAGGTAGGAGCCCTGCGGATATCCTGGACAGGAGAATCCTCGGAAGCAGCCACCAATGCAGCGGAAAGGCAGGTAAAAATGAGCACTTAACCCTCTGGGAGGCTCCATGCCCACCCACCTATAGAGGAAACCTATGCAGGAGGTGACCCACCCGTCAAGCCGTCCACGTGGCTGCAGGTCTGCCAGGTGCGGCTTCAGCGTAGATGACAAACAGCTGGTAAACCTCTCCCAAACTTCAGCCCTACGCTCCCTGGGTAGACGAGAGTTAAATAGGGTCCAAATGGATCCTATATACGGCCTCCGAGCCGTGAATGGGGATGAACCCTGGCTGAGACAATACCCGGATAGGGAAAAGACTTCACCACCACCTATGGAAGGAACTTCGGGTGGGGCGCAGGACAACCTTGTCCCTGTGGAAGACCAGATAGGGAGATTCAAAGGAGCGCCTGAAACTCTCCCCTCCTTCTGGATGGCAGAGAAGCCACAAGAAGGTGTTCTTCCACAACAGGTGGGGAAACTCGCATCTGTGCAAAGGTTTGAACAGCTTGCCGTGAGCTAAGCCTCATACCAGCGAAGATCCCACAGAAATGGGGATACTCTCCCCAAAGGGGAGGTGTGATCGAGGCCTAGAAGCACCAGAACACCTTTTCTGCCACCGACTGCCTTCCGGCCCGTGCCCGGAAGACAGGGGTGACCAACAGAAGCACCTAGAGGGTCGTCGGCTGAAGCCCTGGTTCAAAAGAACGGACCGCAGATGGTCCGGCATGCTCGCCGAGGGACGGGAGAGGACACCAGGCCCTATCCCAACACCAAATGGGGAACTCTTCCATTTGAAGGCGAGCATGTTTGGCCGACTCTTGGCAGGACGCCTTGAAATGTCGAGGACCTTGCCGAAGGACCCAAGGCCTGGCCCTAGCCGCACAGGGACCAGGCCTTCAGGTGCAGAGACTGAAGGTCCAGATGGAAAACCTTCCCCCGAAAACAGAGATCAGGACCGGGCGGGCTGGAAGCCGCCTCGGGAGCCTGGGGCTGAGACTGAGGAGAGCTGGATACCAGAGCTGGCAAACCAGTCTGGGGCTACCAGCATCGCCTGCGCCCTAGTCCTCCTCGCCTTGCCCTTGAGTCAAGGGAAATGGGGAGGCGAGAAGAGCCAGGGTCTGGCGGCTCGACGGCATCCCCCAGCGAACCTTGCTGAGGGGGCGGCATGAGACAGTCTTGGCCTCAGATTCTCCCTGAGGAAGGAGGGAGAAGATCCTGTGCCATCCTACAGGGGAGACCACTGTGAGGCGCAGCCTATGTCCGGCTTAGGCATCAGCCAGGGTGCTGGAGGCCTGCCATCGAATGGCTAGAGACCGCCTCCTGCTGCGTGAAAGACCCAATGTAGAGAACCTCCTTATGCAGAGGCAAGGGGCTTGTCCGAACCTGGTGGGGTAGGTAGCACATGGTCGTGGTGTTGTCCGCCTGGACTTAAATCACTAGACCCCGCACAAACGGAGCGAGCGGTGCAAGTTAAGCAGACCGCCTGGACCTCCAGCAGGTAGGAAAGACATCAGGACTCCCGAGAGGACCAGAGGCGGAGCACTCTGTATTCCCCTTGATGGGCACCCCCACCCATCCGAGAAGCATCGGTCGGAGAAGACCGTCGACTCGGGGCGGACGAACAGGATGTTCTCCTGCAAGAGCTGGAATGGTCCGAAGAAGAGCGTTCCCTAACTCCTGGGCTGTAGTCACTAAGTGGTCCGAAGGAACGCAGCACTGTGACCTCTGGCTGACCAGCCCCCCCCAGGGGGACGCATGAACCGGCGGGTCCACAGACCACGCTGGAGCAGGCCGCCGCGAGGCCCAGGAGATCCAGGAGGTCCCAGCAGGGTGCAATTGCCCAGTCAGACCTGACTAGGTAAGGGAGGAAGAACCTCAGCCCTGTCCGCCAGGAGCCGAGCTCGGACTCAAGAGTCGAGCCTCGTCCCAAAGAAAGATCACCCGCTAAGACACAAGTTCCAACGTGGCTCCGATAAAAGGAGACCAGTCTGAGAGCCAGAGCTCTGGATCATACCCTTCCGCCTGGAAGGGTTGCAGTCAGGCCGCCATCTGGGTGGAGTTATGCCCGGACCCCTCAATGCCGCAGAAGCTGCTGAGCAGAGACCGAAGGGCCTGGTCTGGAACTCGTAAAGAGATCCCCCGCTTAAGAAAGGGAGGAGTCTCCCAAGAAATGGACGGAACGAAGTGTAAGAACATCCTGGAGGTCCAGGAAAGAAGCCACACGCCTCGTTCTGAGGATGGGACAGCTGAGGCAGAGAGACCATCCGGACGTCCGGAAAAGAATAGGGCGCAAGCCCCCCATCCTTTTGGGACCAGGAATACCTGGACATGAACCCAGGGTCTGAAGGAGGATCCGCAACCTTCCTGAACACTTCTATTTAGAGGGCCAGGCAAGTCGGCTCAGCGGGCCGACAACGAGGCTGTGGACCCCAAGACCCCCGTGGGGCAACGGCTCGAAAGCGTGGTGCCTGCTCGCAAACCCGAGGCAGGGCCTTCCCCTAGCACCTCCGACACCCAGAGGTCCGGGAAAGCGGACCAGGTGGAGGAGGGGCCGAGCCGTCTCCACGGGAGAACCTGGAAGCGACGGGCCGGGACAGCGCCCTAGCCCGGCCACTGAGCAGGCTTGGAGGAGGAATTGGCCGAGGGAGCTCCTGGGCCTTTACCTCCCTGCTTCCTTTTAGAGGAAGACACTGGCTTGGAGTCAGGATGCCCAGCACAAGCCTGCTGGCCCTCGAGCTGGGGTTGATGGGCCAGTCAAGCCACAGGGGCCGGGGGGCAAATGGGCTTACACAAAGGCTGCCGGCTGCCCTTGTCCCTCCGGGCGGGAGTGACTGTCCAGAGTGGCATCGGACTTCTCGGTCCCCTGGAGGTGTCCCTCCACTCCAGGGCTGAAAAGGTCAGTCCCCAAGAAAGGGATGTCCGCCAACTTGTGCTGGGTTTCCAATGAGAAAGAGGATAACCTCAGCCACGCCCTGTGGCGCATGGCCACTGCGGCCACCATTGACCTGGCACAGGAATCACCTAAGTCCAGAGCAGTCTGAAGCTGCTGCTTTGCCACCACTCTACCCTGGTCCCGCACCCGCCGGACCGTGGTCCGCAGGTCAGCCGGGAGATGAGGGAGCACCTCATCCAGGGAGCCCAAAAGGGCGTGGGAGAAATGTTCCATCAGTGCAGCCGAGCTGGCCTGTCGGAGGCCTAGGGAGGATGCAGCGTAAACCTTGCGCCAGACATAGTCCATCCTTTTGGACTCTTTGTCAGGGGGCCTATCCACATCCCGAGCGTTCCCAGAACACTGGAAAACATTGTCGGTAACTAACTCCTCAGCCGAGGGTGCTCCGAGAAACCGGGCAAAGAACCGACAGGGACAGAGTACTTCCTGGCCATCCTGGCCGAGGACGCAGGGCAGGAAGCAGGCCGCTGCCAGAGCTCCAAGGCCGGGCCTACGATGGACTCGGCCACCGGGAAGGCCTCCGAGGGTGAACCCCCTCAGTCTAGAATCTCCATCAGGGGACAAGGGGCCCGTTTGGACACGGGCTAGAGCTGCATCCCGGTGAACTCCGAGATGAGCTGAAGCAGACCCATGAAGGACGATGGGCTGTCATCCACAGATCGTCCCGGAGAGGACCCCGGGTCCTCCCGACTGGGGAACATAGAGGAGTCGACTTCGGACTCCGAGGGGTCTGCAAAGAGCTGCCTCAGGCCTGAGTCACTCTTCGTCCACCGAGGGTGGGCGGGAGTAGGGGGGACAGACAACCTGTGGGACAGGTCGTGACCCAACCGAGGTTCCACCGAGGGCGGTGAGGCACCAAGGTTCAGACGAACAACCGGCCCCGGAGTGGGCACCTCGACTGCAGCGAGCGGCTGAGTCGGCTAATCGGGCGGCAGTTGCTTGCTGGATGGGGAATGAATCGGTGTCGATTGATTCCCGGACAACAACAACTGCTGCCACATGAACTCCTCGTAACGTCGACGCCATCTGCATCGAAGCCACTCCTCATCCGAGGAAGAATGGTAATGCCACTTAACTCGGTGCCCCGTCTGAGAACGCCGAAGTCGGCGTGAGCGGCTTGACCGAGAGGAGGACCGAGACCGAGACCCGAATCCTCGGGAAAACCGAGAGCGGGCCTGGGAAGGAGCGGGGGGTGCCCGCTCTTCCCTCGGCTCGGAAGGAAGGGCCGAGGCCTGTTGACCCGAAGGTAGAGGCAGAACCTCAGCCTCCGCCGGGGGGACCGGCGAAGGGATGGTGGCTCCAGCAGAGGACAGCTCAGATGACGGGTCAAGAGACTCGACAACATCGACGGGAGTCCTGGCCGGCTGACCTGATGGGGACACCATGAAGCCAGAGGCCTGAGCCGCACCCTCGACCGAAGTCGAACGTCGGCCGGCAAAGGAGGGGAAGCTCTCCTGCTCCCTCCAGCGCCGACGATGGGACTTAGCCTGTGACTCCTTAGACTTGGGCCAAGAGGCAGGTCCCGAAGGTCCCTCTCCCTTCGAGGAAAGGGACTGGCGAAGCTTCTTGAACGAAGCTGAATGAGGAGAACTCAAGGATAGCGGGATAAGCGCCGCGACCGAGGAGGAGGGGGGGCAGACTTGGACGCCACCCCCTCCATGGAGGAAAGAAGATCGAGCTGCTCAGCCGAGACAGCCGATGTGGACACTGCCCGATGAGTCTCCAAGGAAATTTCCGGTGCGGAAAAAAATTTCAGGTCGCCCGAGCCCAGAACGGGCTGCACGATCCTCCAGTGAGCTGGTCGAAAGGGCACAGCAAAAATCGCAAACTTGCGGATCATGATCCAAGTCAAGGCAGTAGACGCATGTGGAGTGCGGGTCTTTCCTGGAGGAATTAACCGGGTGCCTCCGGGAGCCGGAAAATGAACGATTCATCGCCGCAGCGAGAGAAGAAGATTGAAGTTTAGAAAAACTTCCAATTAAATTCGGAGAGACCGAAAATTTCAGGAACCAGTCAAAAACGCAGAGCACTAAGGAGGGAACCTGAGCTTCCAAGCGGTAAGGAAGATCTGGCGTCATGGGGCGGAGCCGAGAGTTTTAACACCCGGGTGGGTGGGAGGAGCCAGCTTGAAGACCTTCCGGCAAGATTTAAAGCGGCAAGGAACCTGCCAATAAGTGTGGATGAACAACATATCCATGTCCCTAGAAACAACATTTCAAAAAACGACTGGCAGATTTACAGACTATTGGTATAGCTTTTACGAAACTAAAAAAGCAGCTAATGTTACTGTAAAACGTTTGTACTCGCTACAAACATTTTTAATGCATTTTCGGTGGTCCTTTTTCTCCAGTCTTTAGGATGCCCCTCTTCCCCATTTAGTCTTCGTTAGCACTTTTGTTTTCATGTAACTTCCCCACCTGTGATGTGAGTGATGCAGTCGAGTAGTTATACGGGAATGGTGGAGTCGACTGGATGGTCCCTAAGGTTGTGAAGTTATTAGGATTTAGTGGTGGGGCAGTGCCTCCGCGTGCAGGAATCCTTCTGAGAGAAGTCATGACAATATGTCCTGCAGCCCCAGATGGCTCAGAGCAATGTACAATCTAGATTTAAAATGCAGAAATAAAGTATAACAGACATAGGGCAGGCCGGGAAGATCGTTAATGAAAACATGCGTACTGTGATGGGGGTGGGGAGAGTGAAGATATTGATGTGCTTTTGGGCTGTGCTGAAATGAGTGATCTGGCATCGCATTCAGCTCTGACAGCAAATACTGGTTTAAAATCTAAAAGTAAATTTTGCGTAAGTGGCCCTAGGAATCAGTCTATTAAAATATTTGAAACACTGGTCAAAAATGATACTGCCAAAATGAGGCAATCTTCAGAACCACAGAGATTTAACAATCTCACTGCTGCTGAATGGGATGCCATTAAATAGCTTAAAATGAATAAAGACATAATAATAAAACAATCAGATGGGGGGGTCAGTGTTTTTTTAAGATGTATACAATAACGTCACAGAGATAAGAAGACAACCATCTGACACTGACTGTTATAGGTCACTAACATTTAACCCCACAGCACCGTTCAAGAACATTTTATATATGATCGATGATGCTTATGTTAAACGCTGGATAGACAGTGATGAAATTATGTTTCTACAATGTGATTTTGCAGTCTCCCCCACACTATATACCCTATCAAAAAATACAGCAAAATCTATGGGAGCCTCCTGGGAGACCCACTGTCTCAGGCATTGGGTCTCTCAGTGAGAGCCCTTCAAAGTTTGTAGATCATTTTCTTAAACAGGTTGTAGTAAAAACAGAAACTTATATTGGAGATACTGCTGATTTATTGAACAAAACTGAGAACTTTAAATTAGTCTAAACATTATTGTTGGATAGCAATTGACATTTCATCACTTTACACTAGTATTCGCCACTGTGATGGAACAGAGCAATGAAGAATTTTGTATTGGCCAAAACAAATCGAAGAGGTGCTCCTACGACCTTTATCATTGATTTATTGAAATGTGTGCTAAAATACAACTTTTTTATGTTTGATGGTAAATATTACCATCAAACACAGGGAACAGCTATGGGCGCATCACTTGCGCCCTCCTATGTGAACATTTTTCTTGCATGGTGGGGAAAACATGTAGTGCTGGTGGACTCTGAACTCCCACCTCTGTACATATAGTTATATAGTATTGCTTTCTTTGACAATATCGTATGTGTCTGGGGTGGGGTTTTGGGTTTGGTACCAGCTTTCCTTGACTGGCTAAACTGCAATAGTCTAAACATTACATGTGCATACAAAACTGATCCCCTTAAAATTGATTTCTTGGATGTGGTACTGAGCACTGTAGATAATAAGGCTGTGAGCAATATTTTTAGAAACCCATTTCAGGTAACACTATGTAACACTGAAAGCTGTTATCCCACATCTCTTATTTAGAGCATCCCATTAGGATAGTTCTTGAGACTGCGCAGAAACTGTGCACTTAATAGTGACTTTGAGATAGAAGCACTAATATTAACACAACGCTTTAAAGAGTGTGGCTATAGTGCACAAACAGTCTCAGATGCTTTGACTAAAGTTTGAGGTTTAGAGAGGGAAACATTATTGTCACCTAAAGAGAAAAATACTGAATGTGCCTTGCAGAATAACAATATTTTTTTGTAATGGATTTTAATTCTAGATCAACGGAAATTCGAAATATAATCAGAGAAAGCAAGACAATTTTTCAGGGTGATAGTACGTTAAGTACAATACTGGGAAATTCACCAACAATATCTTTTAGAAGGGGCTCAAATTTAAGAGAAATGCTCACGGCAACCCATTTCCAAAATCCAGAAAATATTAAAAGACCTATTCCGTTCACAAAGGTTTCTTTAAATGTAGATACTACAATGTTTGCAGCTGTGTGGTAATGGGGGAAAACGTCATACATCCAAGAATGGGACACTGTTTCAGATTAAAGCATTATTTGCATTATCAAGGTTCATTTATAGTCTATGCATCTTGGTGTGATTGTAAACAGCTACATATTGGGAGAACTGTCAGACCCCTCAAAAATCACATTCAATAGCATGTAAGAGCGATAATAAATGCTAAATTTGACAATGCTGTTGGAGCACATTTCTTTGAAAAGCATTCAAGTAAGCCCAAGGGACTGCACTTCAGGGCTATTGACCACATTCCACCTTTGGTTCGAAGTGGTGACAGAGTTAATTTGCTAAATAAATGTGAAACCAGGTGGATATCAATTCTGGGAACTCTGACACCACTCGGTCTAAACAATCAAACTGATTACAGGCATTACTTGTAGTTGACCTTTTGCACACAGTAGTGACCTTCCATGTCAAGATTAACCAAATGTGAATTTTTTTGATAATATAAGATTTTAAATGGCGTGAAAGCTGTAAATCATTAAAACCAAATGGGCCTTATAAGATAAAAACAGGATCTAATGGATTTTTGAAGTAATTTATTATAAAGATTGTAAAGATACCAATAAATGATGCTTAACTTTACATTTGGTTATGGTATAAATATGAAATTAAAACATATTGTTTGTACATAAAAACAGATGTGCTGCTGTTTACTAAGATAAAAATGATACAAAGTTATAGTATGAATTAGGATATATTATTAAAAAAGGTTTTCTTTCTTTTTTTCTTCTATTTTGTATTGTGCACTTGTTCTCAAAAAGTGCAATATACCTAGGGGATGACCCCAATAACACAGAAACAGATATAATTTTTTACTGAGGAAAACATTAGTGACAAAATAAATAAATTAAAAAATTCATACTCTGCTGGACTGGATAACATTGCCCCAAAAATGCTGAAACTCCTAACACCATATATCGCCACCCCACTGAAAATATTATTCCAGAAATCCTTAACTGATAAAGAAATCCCACCAGACTGGTTATCAGCAAATGTGATACCTATACATGAAAAGGGAAATAGGGCTGATCACGCTTAGTCTGCAAACTCTGTCACTGATATTGATTGAGCTGATTCTGCAGTTGCTCAGTTTCCTGGCTGTCATGTTTCCTAATTCTTTCTTTGTGTCATGATGATCTGTCACATATTGAAATTGTGCGATATCCCCCTTCTAAAACACTGCATACCGCCATGATTTTCTGCAAAGGGTGTGGCATACCCTGAAAACACGATTTGTACCCCCTGATACATTTGGAGGAGGGTACGCTGTACCCCTTGTGGATGTGGTGGGAACACTGGCTACTATACAAGAAGATCTAGATAACATCTACAAATGGGCCATCCAGAGAGGAATGAGTTTTAATATTGATAAATGGTGTGTTATGCACCTAGGAAGACAGAACTTAAAATAACTTATTTTTTGAATGGACAAACTCTTAGGGAATCCAATGAACAAACAGACCCGGGTATAATAATGAATGACAGTCTCACATATGAAACTCATTGTAATAAGCAAATATCAAAGGCAAAACAAGGTATTATGGGCTATAAAATAAAATTTTAGAAGTAGAAATGAACAAGTTATAATGCCACTTTATAGATCATACGTTAGACCCCTTTTGCACTACTAAAGTGTGGTCTGGGGACTTATTAAAAAAAGTTGTATAAAGAAAATAGAAAGTATTCAAACGCATACCACCAAAATGATACATAACCTAAAAGCTGTACCACACAACGATCACCTTAAAGCACTAAACCTAATGTCCCTTGAGACTAGAAGAACAAGGGGAGACTTGCTGCTATGCTATGATATAATACAAGATGCCTACTTGTTAAATTAGTTAAATATGGAATTCAAATGCAACAAAGCTACCTATATGGGGACCCCCTACAATTAAGACAAAAAAATTCAATACAAATAATAGAAAGCCTTCTCCACCCAAAGTGTACTGACACTTTGGAACAGATTACCAGTTGAAATCATTGTAAGCAAGAATAAATACCAATTCAAGAGTAGACTAGATGTCCACATTACAGAAGGAAACGTACTGACATATTATGATTAATGTGACAGAAGTCAACATGGGCTAACCGCCTTTCCTAGTTCCTTAGTATGAACCTTAGTATAAATGCAATAGATTGTTCACCCTAAGTACAAACAGAAGGGAAAATCTACTAAAGCTGGCTGAGGGAAAGTTCAGGAGGGATATCCACAAGTACTTTTCTACAGAAAGAATCGCAGACAACTGGAACACACTGTTGGAACAGATGGTCTGTAACCAAACAGTAAGTGGATTCAAACATGGGTTGTACAGGAACAAGAGCCTGATAAGGGCAGGTGGAGTTGAAAATGGAGAAGGGATAAGGAAGGAAGACAGTCACCAAGGGCCACTGCATGAGTATTAGGTAGGGCCGGGCAGATTGGATAGGCCAGTAAGCCATTTTCTGCTCTAATGGTTCTATGTTTCTTTTAATAATACTATCCCCAAGTTTGAATCAATATTCTCATCTGTTTCTGAACACCCACTGTTTAGCGTCAATTTTCTTGGACTAAAACGAACTAGCATGCAAGAGACACAGCTCACTGACCTAATGAGATAGTGAGTTTCGAAAACAGCTGTGAAAACCTAGGATAAACATACTGAAATTAGTACTCCTTTTATTATTTCAACCTAAAGAAAGACCAAGCAGAATCAACCTAAAGAAAGACCAAAGCAGAAACAAACCAGGGAAAACAAGGCATCTTACAAGACAGGAGATGAAAGACAATCTAAAATAGAAAAAAAGAGCATTAGTCAAAATTTTCATCACAAAATGCATTGTTGCATTAAGATAATGTGCAAGTGTCACACAATTATAATTTTTATTTTTTTACAATTCTATTTATACACCAGGCCGCACAGGACTCTCTCTGACATGACCAAGGTACTCACCCTGTAACCGCTCTCCGAGACCTCCACACCTTGCCTCTGACCCATGCGCTCCTCCTCCTCCTTTGCTTCTCCGACTCACCATCCCCCCAGCTCTGAACCCCCCATGAGGTGGGGCCGCCACCACCTGACCGGTGCTCTATCTACAATCTAGAGTGTGGTCAGAGAGCAGGGCGGAACCAGAGGCCGGCTTGGCAGATCCGGCATTGAGCGTGTTGGGCAGTCCTGTTCCTGTCATTGCCTTCCCAGGTACCAGGGAGGATTTCCTGCTTGTCAGTTCCCAATGGAGGCGCGGACATGCAATGTAGACCAGCGTGCGCTGCACCACCCTCAGCTTATGCTAGAAGCCACTGGTACATCAGGAATTGAGCCCACCCTCCCCAGGAGAGGAGAGCAGTCCTCCCAATGCTCAATCCTCTCCTGTTCCTGCCAACCCCTGGCAACCCAAGTCCGTTCCTGAACTCAGGTCGCCAGCGTGGCATGAGGTTTGGTGTCCAATGCCTCAACCCTCAGCGCCAGCGGGCCAGCTCATAAAATTATTTTTAATATTAAAAAAATCAAACTATAGAAATGCTGGACCAGTTATTAGCAATAAAAGCTCTTGTTTTAATATGTGAACTACAGGGGTATAACGAATACTGTGTGTTTCCAGACAAATATTCTTTTTTCCTTTGGGTCCTCACATTCCCAGAAGCAGATTTATCTATGTGCCACACTGCCTCCATCATCAACACCTGGCAGTCTTAATTTCACAACAGGGCCCTTTCTGTGGGCACTGTGTAAGGACCAACAATACAAGTGTCTTAGGCAGTGGGGGGAAGCTGAACCTCAACTGAGAATTCAAGAAAGAGATAGGTGTATTTTTTTCTTATAAAATATGGCAACTAACCTGTTGATGTTCGCCCAATGGGCCAAAATACTCTCAAACTCGTCACTGCTCACTGTACTTCTTCTTATTCATTCTCTAGCTACCCTCATATTGACAGATCCACTGTGCCCCCTCCATATCCAAATACTGGTTTGGGTCCCATCTCTCTTACCTTTCATCACTCCTCTCCCTCATCCCTGCTGCCTCCTGCTCCCTCCTCTCCAAGGACCCTCGCCAATCTCATCCCAACTCCTCTGCTGGGCAATCTGCTAGTTTCAACTCACTTTGGAACCAGTACCCCCTCATCTCTCTGCTTTACTGCCTCCCTGGCTCCCTCAGCTTTCAGTTGATACTCCTTGCCTTTACCTCCCCTTCCTGTTTTCCCACTCCCTGACTGTTTACCATGCAATTGCCATCCTACCCCAAGGTATGTGTGGCTGAAACATCCAACTGCTGCTTTCTACCTGTTTGCTTGTTTTCTCTTAAACCTGTATTAATCCTGTTCTCTGAATGCACTTTATTGTAACTGCGAAATGTGTCTGTGCTATGTATCTTGTATCCCCTATTCGTTTCCCCTGGGTTGCACCTTGAAATGAGCCTTGGCTCAGAGTGCCTTTCCCCGTCACCAATTTTCAAGTAAATAAATAAATTACAAATTCAAAATACTCATGACTCACTTTACTGCACACTTTCCACACACGTATGCTCCCCTTCCAAACCATGGACAACTGAATTCCCCCAACAAAAGGTGGAAGTCTCCACTGGAATGCTTCTTCAAGTTCCTACTTAAAGCTGACTTTACCACAGTCACATAGCATCCTGAGAGCAGAGTAACCCTTCAAGATTCTTTGGCTATAGTTGACCTCATTCCATACTGATTCTCTCAGTCCATGTCCAGTTTTCCACTGACTGTATTCCTATAGTAAGTCTGTGCATCTTCTCGTGCCTCAGACATACTGTAGGCCATGGTTTGATTCAGGGAGAGGGCAAGAACCAGCAAGCAGCACTTTATCAACATGGACAGAGAAACAGGAGATTGCAACTGCAAGAATGAGGATGTCTCTTGAGATTCTTCTATCCCATTATGGGGCCCCAGTAAAAAGGTTTTGCTCAGAGCCAGTCGATCATTATGCCTGGCCCTACTGCTGGCGCACTGTGACAGTCCTGGACTCAGGACACAAATCGAGTCTACTGTATGATAAGTGGCAATTCTGCAGAACATTCTGACTGGCCCCATCTCAATATTGTTGGTTTATTCGTGTGTTTAATGCATATTACTTTGTATACGCTTGTGTAATGTCCCTGTTGTTAATCAGGACCTCCTTGTAAATGAGCCTGCTCAACAGCGTTTTTGTTTCCTACCAATGAACTTGAACTATTTGTATTATTTCATCAGGCAGCTAGACAAAGAAGCCACTAGAGAAGGTGCAGTGCTGGTCCTGGTGCTTACAATCAGGGACAACATTGCAGGTGTCAGGGTGGGCAGTCCCCTTGTTACCAGTGATCATCGTACAATGTCACTCAGCCCCAGGTGGCCATTTTGAATAAAGTTAAGCATAGAACATTTCGACTCACATGTGAGTTCTGGGACTGAGTGAGCAGGAAAAGAGGCTAACCACACAAAGACAAGGGTCCTAGACTTTACGAAGGTGGATTTTAAAGAAATGGGGGACTGCCAAGGAGGGATAGTAGGAAAAAATAAGGGCGGGCATATTTAAAGCAATAACCTCTTCGTGAAGGAAGTAAAAGCAGAAGGAAAAAAGAAACTACGATGGTTCTGTAAAGAAGTGTCAAAAGGTTCGAAGCAAAACGGTGGTATTTAGGAGGTATAAGGAAACACAAAGGGTAAAAGACATTGAGGTATACCTAGTAAAGCAGATGGAAGCAGGCAAGCCAGTGAGTGAGCAAAGGTGCTGTCACAGAAAAGTATCACCAAAGGGATCACTAAGGGGGATAAGACTCTTAAGATACATAAGTGAGAAGAGAGTAGAAGCAGAAAACAGAGAGCGGTGGTAAATGGTATACAGTCAGAAGAGATGCAGGTCACAAGTGGGGTACCTCAGGGATCAGTCCTGGGGCCCCTCCTCTTCAATATCTTCATCAGTGACATTGCAGATGGACTGGAGGGTAAGGCTTGTCTGTTTGCAGATGACACCAAGATCTGCAACAGAGTAGATGATCCAGATGGGGTGGGCAGAATGAGAAGAGATCTGGATAAACTAGCAAAATGGTTAGAAGAGTGGCAACTGGAGTTTAATGCAAAGAAGTGCAAGATCATGCACATAGGGAAGAGAAGCCCTGAAGCCACCTATAGGCTGGGAGGGGAGTTGCTGGCAGTCACAAAGGAAGAAAGAGACTTGGGCGTCATCATCACCAATGACCTGAAATCATCCAAGCAGACCTCTAAAGCAGTAGGTAAGGCTAGGGGTGTTGGGGTGTATTAGTAGGGGTATCCTGAGTTGTAAGAGGAGGTAATAATCCCTCTTTACAAGACACTGGTTAGGCCCCATCTGGAGTACTAATGCAGTACTGAAGGCCACACCTTCACAAGGACATTAACCAAATTGAGGCAGTCCAGAGAAGGGCAACCAAAATAGTGCAGGGGCTGCATCAGAAGACATATGAGGACAGATTAACGGAGTTCAATATGTATACCCTTGAGCAAAGGAGGGAAGAGAGGTGATATGATCGAAACATTCAAACACCTTAAGAGCATTAACAAGGTGAAAGAGTTTAACATGTTTAAATATAAGAAAAATAGCAGGACAAGAGGACACAGCATGTGATTAGAGGGAGACTGATTAAGGGGGGAATGTGAGGAAATTCTTTTTCACAGAAAGGGTGGTGGATGCATGGAATGGCCTACCTCAGGAAGTGGTGGATATGAATACAGTGCAGAGCTTCAAACAGGCATGGGATAGGCATAAAGGAGCAATACAGATGAGTATGAATAGATAGGCCACTGACAGAGCAAAGGTCGATGGCACATTTATAAGGTAGAAAAAGAAATGGGCAGACTGAATGGGCCTTGCAGTCCTTATCTGCCGTCAACCTCTATGTTTCTAAGAGGAAAGCAAGGAGATGGATAGTGAGGATTAGAAGGGCAGAGGGGAAAGACTGCATAAAACAGGACCAAACAAAAAAGCAGACATCCTAAACGGGTACTTCTGCTCAAGCCACAGTGCAGGAAAGGGGTACTGACCACCATGGAGTAGCAGAAACTGGGGGAGGGAGGTGGACACAAGTCCATTTTCAGAAGAGAGTGCCTGGAAGAAACATGCAGCTCTGAAGGTGGATAAAGCTATGGGACCAAACAAGATACATCCAAGGGTTATAAAAGAACTCAGTACGGTGCTGTCTGCACCACTGACAGCCTTATTCAGCAGCTCAGTGGAAACAGGTGTGGTTCCAGAGTACTAGAAAAGAGCTAATATGTTCCCTCTACACAAGAGCCACAGAAGGGAGAAGGCTAGCAACTACAGACTGGTCAGTCTTACTCCAGTGGTGGGGAATTTAATGGAAACCCTGCTAATGAAAAGACTGGTAGAAAGTATCGTGAATCCAGTAGGCTTTGAGACTACAGGCAGCATGGATTCACAAGGGAAGAGGTTATGTCAAAATGAATCTGATAGATTTTTTTGACCAGGTGACCAGGGAAATAGATCAGAGGAGGGCAGTGAATGTAGCCTATCTGGGCCACAGCAGGCCTATGATACTGTGTGACACAGGAGGCTGCTAAAGAAACTGAGCAGCCTAAGGGGTAGGATCCAAAGTGGTAAATTTGGTTAAAAACTGGTTAGCAGAAAGGAGACAGAGAGTGATGGTAAACAGCACTCACTCTAATGACGGGACCATGACCAGTGGGATGCCACAGGGCTCAGTACTGGAACGAGTGCTCTTCAATGTCTTCATAAACTCCATTTGCAAGTTATACAGAGGCCACCCCTCAGCCCTTGCTCTCTCCTTAATATCAACTTGTTTTTTTTCCCTCTGTATGGCAACCAGGCGGACAGTAGTTATTTCTCTAAATTAAATGGAATCCATGCAGCACATACAACATTTAGTAATCTAGTCGCGCTCAAGCTTCCCCCTCAAAGTCACACAGTTATTCCTTTCCCTATGCTAGCTCCTTCTACTGCTCACCACCTCACCTCTCCACTTCTTTTCACTCCTCTCTCCCAGCCATTGTCCTTACCCCCTCCCCCTTTGCCTCCTCTTATCCTGGCCCACAAACACCAACCATGGCGCTCTTCACTCTCCTACTGCTTCTTCTGCAATCCCCACTCCCCTCACCCATTTCAGGTCTGAACACCCCTCCCTTCACACCCACTTCATCCCCTGTAGACCACAGCCTGCCTGGCCTCTTCACCTTGCCACTACCTCTCAAACCCTCCACCTGCCCTTGGCTCTCTCTCTCATACTACCGCAACAGGATCCTAGACTCTTCCTCCTCCTCTCCTACCAGACTCTCTACCAAGCGTATATCTGTCACTCGAGTTAAACACTCACGGTGCCACAAACCAAAGTTGCTACCCCTCATCACAGGGTTTTCCAGGACCCTTATCCTCCTCACCAGAACCACCCATCCAAACACTGGTCCAAGTAACCCCTGCCCCTTTCCTGTTCCATCCCACACTAATAAAGGGAAAAACATTAGCATAGTCCACCTGCACATACAGAGTCTCCCAGCTAAAATAGACGCTTTCCAGGCCTGGGTAGTTGTAAATGACTTTAATGTTATTGCACTCTCAAAAACCTGGCTCTCTCACAAATTTGCCGATGGGGAGATCAAACTCGGAGGATTCACCTCTGTCAGGATAGATAAACAGGAAAAAAAGGGGGCGGCTTTATGTTCTTTGTTTCCAACAAATTCTCTTTCACCAAACACAATCTCAGCTCTGAGTACATCCTGCTTAAGACCCTTTCCATTAACCTGTTTCTCTGACAAAATAAAACCCTCACCCTCACTACTGCCTATCTCCCCCCAGGAACCCCTCCCTCTGACCTGGAGTCCTTGCTAGCCCTCAAACACTACCTCCTTCTTAACAGGGAGTGGGTTCTTCTCTGGGACTTCACCATAAATTGGTTCTCCAGCCAAGCCGACACCGCCAAATCCAGCATCACCGACCTCGGCCTTCACCAGCTTATCTTCACATCCACAAGGTCAAATCATAAGACGGGGACTCAATCACTAATCGACAGGGTCATTATCTCCAACCCCTCCCGCATCACCGACTCCAGAGTATTGCCAGACTGCATCACTGATCACTGTGTTGTAGGAACAAAACCCTTGATGGAAAAATTATTTTAGTTTTATTATCAAGAACTGATTTTTAATTATTATTTTGTGTGATTTTATATGGGATTAATTATGGGAAGTTTTACTATCAGTAGCAGTCAGAGAAAATAATATAAAACAACAAGAGGGGATAGGGATAAGGAAATGTACCATCTTGCATCTAGAAAAGTCACCCGTATGGTGAGGGGAGCAAAGTCCAGTAAAGAGCAGCGGCTGGCACAGGGATACATGGAGGGAAAGGGTTCTTCCAGTACATTGGGGAGCGGAGAAAAACTAAGGGCCATCTCAGCAGATTGAGATCAGAAGGAGGGTGGGTGGAAGAGGCGAGGGACCAGGCAGAGGTATTTAATGAGTACTTTGCCTCTGTGTTCACTAGGGAGGGGGATGGGATATCTACAAAGCAAGGCACGAAGGGGATAGAAGCGGCAGCGAGTGGGATCAGGGGAGCAACAGAAATGGAGCAAGAGGGAGGGAGAGGTACCCCAGGGGTGTCACATCTGGATAAGGATAAAAAGGCCAGTAAGGTGGAGGGGACGGATGATGCTATCTCCGCCAAAAGGGTGTGGTTAGCCCTCAAGGCCCTAAAGAAAGACAAATCTCCTGGGCCGGATGGCATTCATCCAAGAGTACTATGGGAATTGGTGGACATACTGGCTGCACCCCTGGTGGAGCTCTTCAACAGGTCACTTGAGACGGGGAGGGTACCTAGGGATTGGTGAGGCGCATGTGGTACTAATCCATAAAGGGGGTCGAGGGAAGTACCAGGTAACTATAGACCCATCAGTTTGACCTCGTGGTGGGAAAATTAATGGAGAGTATACTAAAGGAACGATTGGGAGTGTACTTGGAGGAGGTGGGAGGTCTGGATAGTCGGCACAATGGGTTTGTGCCAGGTAGATCATGTCAAACCAATCTTGTGGAGTTCTACGAATGGGTAACATCAGAACTGGACAGGGAAAGCCTGTGGATGTATTATTCTTGGACTTCAGCAAGGC
The DNA here is from genome assembly GCA_016271365.2 of Neoceratodus forsteri. Lineage (NCBI taxonomy): Eukaryota > Metazoa > Chordata > Ceratodontiformes > Ceratodontidae > Neoceratodus > Neoceratodus forsteri. Next base: position 705,104,092 of record CM028131.1, on the reverse strand, counting down.
GTTTGACTCTGTCCCCACAATGGTCTGGTGGAGAAACTGATGGGGTTAGGAGTAGGCCCTTTGATGGTCAGATGGATTGAAAACTGGCTAGCTGGATGCACCCAGAGAGTAGTGGTCGGTGGGGAGCTCTCAACCCAGAGAGGTTGGTAGTGGGGTACCACAGGGCTTGGTCCTGGGTCCGATCCTGTTTAATGCATACATATTGGACATCAGGGAGGGTATAGGGTGTGAAATGAGTCTCTTCGTGGATGACTCCAAGATGGGAGCAGTAGTTGAGGGAGAAGAGGGGAGGTTGGCCCTGCAAGGGGACCTGGACACCCTGGAAAGCTGGGCTCACACATGGAAATTAAATTTCAATATCACCAAGTGCAAGGTGTTGCATCTTGGTCGGGAAACCCTAAACACAGGTACACCCTGGGAGGGGAGGCGCTGGAGGCCTCAATAGGGGAAAAAGACCTAGGGGTCATGGTGGATGTATGTATGAATAACTCTGAGCAGTGCAGAAGAGCGGCTAGCAAGGCAAACAGGATGTTGGGATGCATCGTAAGGGGGATCACCTCTAGAAGCAAGGAAGTGATTCTGCCGCTGTACAATGGACTGATTAGACCACACCTTGAGTACTGTGTACAGTACTGGAGACCACACTTGAAGAGGACATACAGCTCCTGGAGAGGGTACAGAGGAGGGCAACTAAATGATACGAGGGCTAGGGATTTGACGATGAGGACAGACTTGAGGAGCTCTGCCTGTTTTCATTGGAGGAGAGGAGACAGGGGGACATGATTGAGGTCTCAAGTACCTCGAGGGAATAAATAGAGTAAACATGGAGGGATCTTTAGACTAAAGCAGGGAGGTATCACCAGAGGGCATGGTTTGAAGTTGGAAGGTGGAAGGGTGAGGGGGGAAAGAGGAGGAGGTTTTTCACTGAGAGGGTGGTGGACCCTTGGAATGCACTGCCTGGCGAGTTGGTTCAGAGATCCACAGTGGAGGGCTTCAAGAGAGGGTAGGACAGACACAGAACGTGGATGTATCAGATGATGGCCTGTCCCAGGGGGGTGGGGATGGATGATAGGGGTTTCTGGAGCACAAGGGATGGGAGGGCCTCGGCACCCAACTAAGGATCTAAGGTTCGAGCAGACTCAATAGACCGTAAGGCCTGATCTGCTGGCAAATAGTATGTTAGTATCATTTCTGGTTAAGATTACTATTTGCATGAATTCCTAAAAGCAAAACAAAAGTGCTAATTTAAAGCAAGATATCTGGTCTTCAAACTTAAGAGAGAAAAAATCTCTGCTTCCTGGCTGAGTAACTCTTTGCTCATATATGGCAGATGAGTTTCTTGCCTAAATCTAAGAGAAAACTTCAGTTTTGTTCTTAAGCCATGATATTAGAGACACTTCTCTTACTCAGATCCAGGAATATGGGGGCCTAGCTCACATTCTTGGAATTCCTAAGCTAGCTAGAGCCAGGCCCCCCATATTCCTGGATCTGAGTAAGAGAAATGTCTCTAATATCATGGCTTAAGAACAAAACTGATGTTTTTCTCTCTTAGTTTTAGGCAAGAAACTCATCTGTCATATATGAGCAAAGAGTTACTCAGCCAGGAAGCAGAGATTTTTTTTTTTGCTAGAATTTGTTTTATTTGTTATTAGTTTGCTTAATTTTCTGAAACAATCTAGTTGATGTTTACAGTTATTATGCTTGATATTTATGCTAATGAAGAATATTTAGAATTATTGTATGGGTGTCAATAAAATATATATTTTTTATATTTATAGGTGTAGAAAGAAGTGTTACTACCATTATCGCAAATCTGGAGAGCAAGGATAATATATGTGAATTTTATAATTATTTTTGGTAATTTGTGAAAATAATTTTTGGGTCAGGCCCGAGGTAAATCCAAGTGCATCACTGTAAAAAGTGATATTATAGCCTTTGTTCCGACAGCGCCACCTACTGTCTATGGTCAGCCCAGTGCCCCAAATCCCCACCCTCCCCAAGTTCATCTTCTCTAGACGCTGGACAAATAACTCCATTGAAAATATAACACACAATCTCAGCACAGTCGACAGTCATTTACTGCTGCACGAGGTAACCGAGACTCTGTCCTTGACAGATTCTCTACCATCCTCAACAGTGTATGTGACAAATATGCCCCTCTCAAACAAATGAGGGTTAGGGGACGTGTTAATGAATGGGTATCATCCAACATCATTAAATTGATGAGGACCAGAGACAAGGCCTGGGCTCGTTACACCAAGCACAGAGAACCTGCCCAGCTCTCCCTCTACAAAGCACTCAGAAACAAGTGCAAATCAGTCATCAGAAAAGCCAGAATTGCCAGCCTGGTGGCGCAGAGGGTTGAGGTGCTGGCACCTTGCCTCACACCACACCGGCGACCCGGGTTTGGGAACGGACTTGGGTCGTCAGGGGTCAGTAGGGGAAGGAGAGGACAGAGCATTCACAGGACTGCTCTCCTCTCCTGGGGTGGGTTCCAGGGTTGCTTCGGTCTGCAGCAGCCCCCGGTGGAGACTGGGAGCACTGCATCAAGCGCTGCAATGTGGGAAGTACCAGAACATGGAAATAACACTCCAGATTGGCCGGATGATGGCATCCGGTCTACCAGCACACCTGGAAGACTTCCTGCGGGCCGGCCGTCTTAGCAGCACCCGAGGCCGAGGAAAAATATAAGCGTACTGGGCTGTACGCACAGTGTCTTCCCCTGGAGAGAGGGACCCACTCAGCTGAGAGGGTAATGCCGAGCTACCTCAAGGTAGGCTGCAATGTGTGAGAATGGTGGCCTCGGGGTTAGAAGGGGTGTTGGTGACCTTGATGCCCGGAAGAGAGGTGGCTTCGGGGCACAGAGGGGAGAAAAAATAGATCACTCAAAAAATAAAAGCTAAAATTGACTCTTTCCATAATAAACAACTTGGAGAAACATCCAGCCCCCGTCAACTTCGGGTTATACTCAACTCACTACTTGGGAAGCACAAGAATATCAAACTTATCACTCTGATTCATGGTGGCAAGCAGACCAATGACCCCTCAGAAGCAGCAAACATTTTCAATTCATTCTTTGGTGACCTCAATAAATATAAACCCTCCCCCTCCACGCCCCCCTCTCCCCTCATCCACCCACTACCCCCCTGCCCCAATACTACTTCTGAGCCCAGCCCCAGATTCTATTTTAGGGTCCTAAAACCCTCGGACACCATAAAGCTCATCCAAAGTAACAACCCTAAACCCAACAAAGGGGCAGACGGAACGGACTTTAAAATCCTTAAACTGGCATTAATTCATTAGCGGTCCCCATCACCAACATACTAAACCGCTCACTCTGCTCTGGCTATTTTCCTAGCACCTGTAAAACTGCCACTGTCAAACCACTGTTCAAGTCAGGGTCAAGGAATGCAATAGCGAATTACCAGCCTATCTACCTCCTTACTCCCCTCTCCAAAATCATTGAAAAGGTTGTTGATACCCAGCTCACAGCCTTCCTCAATGTCATAACTTGCTCTCTGTTGCTCAGCATCGTTTTGGATCTGGACATAGCACCAAAACCACCCTGGGCAGGTTCACCAGTGATATCCTCAAGGCAAGCGATAAGGGCCAGTACACAGTCTCTGTTTTCACAGACCTGATCAAGGCGTTCGATCTGGTCAACCATTGCCTTCTTCTAGAAACCCTCATGGGCTTGCACATATCTGAAACCGTCGACAAATGGGTCAGAAGCTACCTCTTCAGCAGATCACAGAAAACTAATATCAATGTTCATTTTTCTGCTGCACGTTCGATTAAATATGGGGTACCCCAGGGCTCCATCCTGAGCCCACTCCTGTTCTCGCGCTTCATCAATAACCTCCCTTCCATTTGCCAAACCACCCATCCAGTCCTTTACTCTGAAGACGTGGCCCTCTACTGCAGCGACACTAACCTGGACACAATGTTCAGTAACTTGCAGGCTGACTTCTACAAGCTACACACTTGGTTCTCTGCCAAAGGTGTGGTTCTCAACTCCAAGAAGACAAAGTTGATGATCTTCTCTGGCCCAAGAAAAGCCTCAGTCACGGGCCGATCCCTCTCAGACAATCTTGGTAACATCATAGAATAATTCTACAATTTCAAATACTTCGGACTGTACTTAGACCTTTACCTGACCTACAATATCCATATTACCAACCTCATCAAGAAAATCCATATGAGGCTAGGTCTCTTTTCCGAATCAGAAAGTTCCTTATCCCTGTCTCCAGACTATGCCTTGCCAGCTCCCTTCTCCTGCCCCTCCTTGCTCCACTGTCCACTCCTCTTCCCCAACACATCCCCCCTTTTCTCCAAACTCAGGACTACATACAATTATATTGCACGCTTTGTGACTGGCCTCCCCTGGATGACCCATCACTGTGCCCTCTATGCCTCCCTCAACTGGCTCACCCTTGAAGGCAGGGGGATATTAGGGTGCGCCTCGGGACCGAATCACACCAGCCGTGGTAAATCCTTCAATATACCCACACCCTGGAGGGATAAATTGCTTAAATATCTCATGTGGTTATGTCACCACAGTGAAGATACATGTTTTTATCACACTCATTTATCCTTCACCCCTATTGTATAAATATATATACTCTTATCTCTGGTAGCACAGCATGCAGGAGTGCAGAGGCTAAGGTTCTGGAAGGGGAGGTAGGGAGGGAAGTTAGGAATACCTGAGTATCACTGGGAAGAAACAAGATTACTATGGTAAGTAATTTTTTCTTCTAACTCCAGTAATACTCAGGTATTCATAACTTTCTGCAGACTACAAAGCAATACTTCTGGAGCTGGGCACAGAACTTTATTTTGGAAACAGACTTTGCAGGACTGCTGTGCCAAACCTAGCGTCACCCCCTGGTCAGAATATCCATGTTGCAGTGCTTTGTAAAGGTGTGTACTGTTTTCCAGGTAGCTGCTTTACAGATATCAACCAGTGGAACATCCCTGGCAGCTGCTAAGGTGGCAGCTGTTCCTCTTGTAGAGTGGGCCTTCAATCCTGTTGGGGGCTCCCTACCAGCTTAAGTGTAACAGAATTGTATACACTGAACTATCCATTGAGAAATGGACCTTTTTGATGCTGGATTACCCTTTCCCACATCCCCAAATGTCATGAACAGCTGCTTTCTGTCCTGCCTATGGTACTTAGTGGCTGTTATGTAGTAGCTGAGAGCTCTCTTGACATCCAGACTGTTAAGTCTTCTTTCACCAGAAGTGGAGTGCTCAGTGAAAAAGACAGCTAGGGTAATGGATTGGTTAAGGTGGAAATCAGAAACCACCTTAGGGAGGAATTTTCTGTTTGTCCTCAGGACTACCTTTTCCCTATGAAATGAAATGTAGTCCTGTTCAATGAAGACAGCCTGAAGCTCACGGATTCTTCTTGCAGAGGTCATTGCCACTAGGAAAACTGTTTTCCGTGCGACATATTTTAGGTGAGCTGAAGACATGGGCTCAAAAGGAGGTCCCATGAGCTTAGCTATGTACACACTGAGGTCCCTTGCTGGCATCGGTTCCCTGTGAGGGGGGATGCAAATGGACCAGATCCTTAAAGAACCTCCTAAAGATAGGTTCTGAGGCCATTGTTACCTTTGCTCCAGCAGAAATGTAAGCAGATACTGCTGCCAGGTGAACCTTCAAAGTGCTGGCCTGCAGTCCCAGGGTATGTAAATGAGAGAGGTAGCCAAGAACAGCTGATACACCAGCCTGTACTGGCACCAATTCTCTAGCTGAACACCAAATTGAAAACCTTTTCCATTTTGAAGAATAGGTTCTCTTAGTGGAGGATTTCCTGTAACCTCTCAGAATGTCTAACACTGCTTCAGAGAGGTATATATTAGCATACTCTAGGTCCTCAACAGCCAAGCTCTGAGAATGAGACCTAAGGTTCGAGTACTGCAGGGTTCCCTGGTTGGAAGTTAACAGGTTGTGCCTCCAAGGGGGGTGTATTGGTTTGGCTACAGACATGGAGAGCAGAAGAGTACCATGGCTGCCTGGGCCAGTCTGGAGCTATCAAGATTAGAGATGCTGAATGGGATGTGAGCTTCAGCAGTACCTGTAATACAAGGGGGAAGGGAGGAAAGGCATACAGGTGCTTCCCTGACCAATCCAGAGCCAGGGCATCCAGAGGCAGTGTACCCCAATCTGGTGGTCTGCAGCAATACTGTGGCAGGTGGTGGTTCTGGTTGGATGCGAACAAGCCTATCTCTGGAGTGCCCCACCCTCTGAAGATCACCTGCACCACTTGCCAGTTCAGAGTCCATGTGTGATGGGCCTGGTTGATTCGACTCATGGCATTTGCCAGGGTGTTGTCTTTTCCCAGCAGATGGATTGCCTGCAGGGATACTCCCAAAGAATGAGCCAAGGTCCAGATTTCATGGCTTCTGTGCAGAGAGGACCTGACCTAGTGCCTCCCTGCTTGTTTAAGTAGTACATTGTAGTGGTGGTGTCTGTTCTAACTTGTACCACCTTCCCTTTCACCAATGCTGTAAAAGCTTTTAGTGCCAGAAACACAGCTCTGAGTTCTAGCAAGCTTATGTGCTGGAGGGACTCTGCAGCTGACCAGGTACCCTGGGTTGTGTGATCCCCTAAATGAGCACCCCAACCCAGGAGAGATGAATCTGTTGTGAGAACAATTGACGGAGACTCTCTCTGAAAAGGAACCCCCTCTCTTAGGTTGGGTTCCTCCTTCCACCACTGGAGTGCTTGTAACAAAGTCCTTATTACTGGAGTGGGCTTTGAAAGAGGGTCTTTTCTTTGACTCCAGTGAGCCCAGAGGTGAAACTGGATGCCTCTCATTTGGAACCTGGAGCCCAAGACTGCCTGTGGCTGCAGTCATATGGCCCAGCAGCTGTAAAAACTGCCTTGCAGTTTTGTGTTTGTGCAAGCCGAATGAATTTGCAATCAGCTGGAGGTTTCTGACTCTGTTCAGAAGCAGGTAGACCTTGCCCTACAGGGTACTGATATCTGCTCCTGTGAACTGCAGGAATAAGGACTGATTTTTTGTGATTCGTCAGGAACCCCAAAGACTCCAGGAGCCCTTGGGTGGTCTGTAGATATTGTCTGACTTGGTCTGGTGATTTCCCTACCACCAACCAGTCATCCAAGTACAGGAACATTGTGACCCCCTGCCTTCGAAGATGTGCCACAACTGCTGACAGGCACTTTGTGAACACCCTTGGGGCCAAAGAAAGGCCAAAAGGCAGGGCTGAAAACTGGTAATGGCCTGAAGGGAGTCTGAACCTGAGATATTTTCTGTAGGACTCCCTTATGAGGATATGGAAATAGGCATCTTTTCAGTCCAATGATGCCAACCAATCCCCGTTTTGGAGTGTTGGCAGAATCAATGCCAAAGTTACCATTTTGAACTTTGTTTTTTCCATATGCTTGTTGAGAGCTCTGAGGTACAATACAGGCTGCCACACCCCATTTTTCTTTGTGGTGAGAATGCACCTGAAATAAAAACCCCTTCCTCTGAGGTAGGTTGGGACAGACTCTACTGCCCTTAGCAGTAGCAGATTTCGAACCACTGCCTCCAGCAGTTTCTTTTCTGCTAAGGAGGGTGAACTGAAAACCCTGTTTTTTTGAGGAGGAAGGGATTTGAAGTTCAGAAACAGACCCTGACTCACTACCTCCAGGACCCACTTGTCTGTGGTGATGCTTAGCCAAGCCTGGAGGAAGTGAGACAGTCTGCCTCCGACAGGGAGGGAGAAGGCAGCCTGTGCATCAGGGTGTTTGTTTTGCTTGGGGCTGAGGCTGGGCCTGTGACCCTCGCTTAGAGCCCCTTCTACCCCTGCCCCTGAAGTACCCTTGTTGTGGGTACTGCTGGTACTGGGGTATGGCCACTGGTTGGAAAAAGGGTCTGATGTGGAAGGACCTGCCCCGACCTCCCCCCTTCCATAAGGTTTGGTGGATGGTGAAGCCTTCTCTTTATTAGAGTTGCTTCTATATGTGGCCTTGTACTCATCCACTTTTTTCATGTAGGCCACTGCTGACTCCCCGAATAGAGCATTTCCTTTTAGAGGGAAATCAAGAGCCTTTGACTGGGTGTCTTGAGTAAGATTTGTGGCCCTTAGCCAGGCAAATCTCCTCTGGGCTACCATGTCTGCCATCCATCTGGATGCAGTATCATTTGTATCAGCAGCCATTTGGAACTGGTATTTAGCCACCTCCAGCCCAAATCTAGCAGTTTCTGCTAGGTCGTCAGACAGGGGTGAGGAGGCTTTCTGAGCCATGCCCAAAACCGACTGCCACAAGGACTTCTGGTACTGGGCAGCATAGGCTTGAAAATGTGCTTGTCATATGGCTAAAGAAGCTGACAAGTACCCCTTCTTTGCCATACTATTTTCCTAGAATGCTTGTCTGGTGGGTGTGATGGCAGAGGGACCCTAGTCTTATCACAGGCAGCTGCCTGTACAATCCTTTGATGATCTGGATGGGAAAAGAGAAACTCTGCCCCTTCCCTCTCCATCTGATATTTTTTGTCCATACTCTTGTCAAGAGAGGGAATGGAATTAGGGGTTTGAAGTAGTTTTAGAGCATCTTTTTTGAAAAATGTATTTACAGGAAGGAGGAGTGCTTTGGTGGGAGTTAGCCCCATCATTTCCAAATAATCCACCTCCTCTTCATCCTCAGTCTCCTCCCTTGTGGTGATGTCCAGCGCATCAGCCATTTTTTTCTCACTAAAGTAAAATGTGAGGAGTAATCTTCGGATGTTCTGGGAGGAGAGCCAAATTCCTGCTCAGGGGAAATCTCAGTTTCAATGGGTTCCCCTTCCTCCTCCTCACATTCACTGTATTCTTCCTCTTCAGTGAAGGAAGATCTGCCTGTGCTGCCAGGCTGTCCCACAGGGGTCTGGACAGGCGGCTGCTGATCAGTAGGCACTAGGCCTCATAATGCCTGAATTACCCTGAAATCCTGGGCAATTTATTGGGGAGAAGGCATAGTCGAGGCAGACACATAAGTCCCTTTTTTGTAGATGGGGGTTCTGTGTGTTTTAACTTTCTTGATTTCTTAGAGGGAACCAGTGAGTCAGCCGGTTTGAAAGCCCTCTTGGTGCCTTTGTCCCTGCATCAGGGGTAGAGGCAACAGCAGAAGTGGTTTCATCCACATTAGCAAGGGCTATCGACTTGTTAGAGCCAAAGGGACCCCTGGGTGGAGGAAGTTTCTTTTTTAGCTGTTCCAGATGTTTTTCAACAGTTTTTTCAGGGAATGTCTTGCAAATGTCACATTCCTCCTTAAGATGCTCATATGCAAGGCAGGCCACACACAAATTGTGTTTATCTGCCTTGGCAAAGACTTTCCCACATTGTGAACAATTTTTAAAACCAGGTTCACCAGTCTTTTTCTTTGGTTTTTCTGACATTTTTATCAGGACCGATAAAAATAGGTAGACTGCTAAGTCAGATATGAAATTTAAATAAAACTTAGCGGTTATGGTCAGTTCTGGAACCAGTAGGAAACAAACCGATGGAACAAAAGTGAACAGGGATTAGCAGTTCAGTAACCGAAAATAGTGGTTACAAAAAAAGAAGTTTTAAAACTAAAAACTAAGAAACTAATGTTTTTTTTTTAGTCAGAAACCCTGACTAACTAAAAATGAACCTGGTTCACTCCCAGTTATACCGAACCAAGAGGAACCGGCAAGAATTAAGTAAATAACGCTAAACTAAGTTTAAATAACAGTAAACAATAAGTATAAGGCAGCAAATTAAATAAAAGATACTTATAGTATTTTTATAAGTTTCTTCACGTCAGAATGGAAAGTAGAAGAGCGATACTCCGAGCGACCAGACTTTTCAGGCGGAGAGTGAAATCTGAGGAGTTTAGAACACTGGCAGTTAGTATAGGGCAGCATTTGAAAAGTTGTCAAGTGCCTCTGGGCAGTCTTACCTAGAAGGCTTAATGCAGAAAGTTATGAATACGTGAGTATTACTGGGGTTAGAAAGGTCTATTTCCGAATAATGAAATAAAAATAAATAACTAGTGCTAAAGCCTGCAGTATTTGTACTGTAATAGTTAGTGCTGTTGCTGTCCTTGGCTGTCCTCTGTTCTTGTTTTATGGCTGGCCATGGAACTTTTCAAGGCATAATAAGTGCACTGCTGTTTTCTGTAGTTAAAAGAGTGTCTGAGTCAGAAAAAAATGCTTTTAGGGAATGTAAGAACTCCATACAGCATATAACAGAACTGAATGAGAGTACAACTTCTGCTGGCTTGGTACACATCATCAACTCCCACGATGCCAGAATGAGTGGAGTCATGACTTCTGCAATGGAGACAAACAGGTTTTCATACCAGGGCAAAAGAGAGTGAAGCAACCTCATTTAAATTTCAATTAGGATGAAATTAAGGGGATGCAAGAGAAGGAATCATTGTTCATTACTACAAACCACACAGGTACAGTATACAGAAAATAGGTAGAGGGGACTTCCACTTAAAGAGAGATGTGAGGAAATATTTCTTCACTGAAAGGGTAGTAAATGCCTGAAACAAACTGCCAGCAGAAGTTGTGGAGGTGAAAACAGTGGGGGGCTTCAAGCATGCATGGGATAGATATAGAGGGGTATTAGAAAACAGGCAGGTAGGAGGCAGGGTCACCAGAGACCAGTTAAGGTCTACGGAGACAGAGTTGGCAGTGAACATCTGGACAGACTGGGCAGGCAAATAGATCCTTTTCTGCCAACATATTCTATGTTCTATGTTACTATTTTCTTTCAATTCTTTCAAATGACTGGGCATCAACAGGGTTCCAAAATACAAATCGAAAGTAACAAACCATTACATTTTAAAAAAAGAAAATTATTATTTACATAGTATAAACTTTATTTTTTAACAAACTCTACACACCTTGCTTTTTTCAATTACTACAACAGGTGTTCCAACAGATTACACTGAGAGCTACAAGACTTCCAAACCAGAAGGGCTACCAAGCAGTAAGAATCTAACCTTTTTTTTTATTTATATTTTATGCTCCCACACCAGGACTGGCTCTATCTACTTCTATCAAGATACAACCTATATCAGAGTATAAACTGGCTCACACTAGACCTCAGAAAAAAAATTCCAAACTTGCCTACTTAGGAAGAAAGCCCTGCTAAGGCCCCCCCCCCCCATGTCTGCTACATACCCCCTTTAACCACCACTCTACTAGGAGTGTTGCAAGAAATGCACTGTACATCCCACTGCAGGACCACTCAATCTATGAGGGCGTTCCCATACCAGGTGCCAGCCTGGTTGAATGAACTCCCCACCTCACTGCTGGAGTTACCTAAATTGAACCAATTTAAAATAACCCTATGAAAACACCTCTTCCTACAACATGTATGCCAGTGCAACCACTAGACAAGTCCCACTAACAATGTCTTTTCTGGTTGTGCTACCTGACATGCCTGGATTCTGTAGACAAAGTTGCTTCCCTGCAACTGCCCAAACCTTAAGACAATGCATTACCTGCTGCTGTATTATCCTTGAGCATAGGAACTAATCTCTGATTAAAACCTTGTATTGTGTATATGTTTTCTTGGATCTTGCATGATCCTTTCATTCATGTTTTCACTTACTGTAACTAAACACTACTGCATTCTCTGACGTGCAACCTTTGTAAACAAGATCTTCTCAAAGGTAACTCTGAATATTCCAATAAATAAATAAACAAATCTAGTGGACACCACCCAGCCCCATACGTCAGCATCTCTAACACTTCCTTCCTCCCTCCCTTCCTTCAACGTCCCTCTGCTTCACCTTCCGAGGTTGCATCCACTGGACCTGACTAGGGTCCACAGAGTTGATGACCCCTCTGCCTAGTCAAGGCTCATTTCAAGGTGTGACCTGGAGGGAAGAGAATGTGGAACAAGCAGAGGAAATACAGTAACACATCACTACAGCAACAATATTATACAGAACTTAGAAGAACTAGCACCCAAGTTGCACATTCAGAAATAAAGTACTGTGAATGTCCAGCAGTGCATAGATTGGCAACAATAATCAAAAGGAGCAATAACTTGGAATGGAAAAGATTCAGCTATCAAGATATCAGGAGGAAGGGAAACAGGAACAGGTGGGGGAGGGGTCGAAGTTTCAGCAGGTGCCTGAAAGAGCCAAGTTATGTGGAGTGTCGGAGGGAAGGAGTTTGTCCCAGAGTGAGGGAAGGCAACAGAAGGCAGACTGCCCAGCGGAGGTGAGGAGTGGCAAAAGTGTGCTGGTTCCTGGAATGGAGGGAAAATGAAGCAGGTGAAAGCTGGGATAGGAGAGAGGAGAGGTAAGAAGAAACAGAACCAAACTAGTATTTGGAAATGAAACAGGCACAGTGAGCCTGGCAGCGAGAGAGCAGGGGAAGGATGGCTAGGGAAGAATACAGCTAACAGTAGTGGGTGAGTTGGGGGGGGGGGGGGAGTTAGTAGCAAAGTAGCAGAATGAGTTGAAGAGGGTGTCCAGTCTTGCAAGGAAAGTGGAAGAGGCAGTGCCACAGACCACATCCGCACAGTCGAAGACAGGGAGCACCATTCTGGTAACAAGCTCCCTGTGGAGATAAGCACTTTTTGTTACGATACAAGGCACCACGCTTGGGATGGAGCGTAGCGTGGATGGCATCAATGTGGGCTGAGAAGTCAAGCTTGCTGTTGAGCCACACTCCCAGGTACTTGGAAGGACTGAGCCACATCAAGGGGGAGCAATCCAGAGTAGTGAAGACCAGCAGGGCAGAGAGTTAGGCCAGTTTCTGACTGGAACCAAAGGTCAAGAACACTGTCTTTTTAGTGTTGACTCAGAGTTGGTTAGGTTGAAGCCAGTGCAGAACTTTGAAGAAATCCACCTGGAGTGCGTCCACCACAGCCTCAGCAGAAGGACCAGAGGCAAAGATGACTGTGTCATCTGCATAGGGTACGTGTGGACATGTGAATGGACACAGGCAGTGGGGAACTCACCGAGAAAGATGGAAAAAAGAATGGAGCCTGGAATGGAGTCCTGAGGAACCCTAGCCCAGATAGGAATGGGTGGAGACAGGGCACCTCCAACCTGAATCGATTGCTTTTGGCCTGTTAGCTATGACTGGAACCAAGAAACGGCAGTGGCAGAGAGGCCAGCTGAGCTCAGTTTGTCCAGGAGGAGAGGATGGGTCACTGTGTTGAAGATTTTGGCCAGATCGATAAATATGCAGCCATGATGAATCCCCTGATCCATCCCAGAGAAAATGGCATCAATGACATGCAACAGGGAAGAGACAGCCAAATGGTGCAACTGGAACCCAGACTGGAAGGGTGACAGGAAATTGGAGGATAACAGGAAGTTGTGGAGTCTAGAGTGAACCAGTTTCTCTTATAACGTAGAGAGGGAAGGGAGGAGGGACATGGGGCAGAAGTTACCAGGGGAGGACGGGTCTCCACCTTTGTGAAGTGGAATAACTTTAGCGAACTTCCAGGACTGAGGAATGGCACAGAGGGTGAAGGAGATGTTAAGCAGGTGAGTAAGGGGAGCTGCAATGATAGGAGCGGAGAGGTGGAGGAGCTTGGGATTCACTCTGTCTGTGCTTCATTTACATGGGTTGAGAGAGAAAAGAGCAAGCAAGGTTTCCTTGATGGTGACTGGGGGGGAAGTGGTAACTCAGAGAGGGATGGAGGGTTAAGAAGGAGAGGAGCCGGGTGGGGTGGGGAAGAGAGAAAGGCACAGCTTGTGAAGCACTCTTTGAAGATAGCAGAGACGGAGGATAGGTCAAACAGAGGTGAACCATCTACCGCAAGAATTGGGGGGAGCAGACTGGGCGGGGGCGGTCAAAGAGGGAGTGGATAACCTTCCAGAACTTAGTTGGTGAATTAAGGTTAGTGCAAAGGATGGCACTGAAATAATGTGATTTCGCAGTCTGGATGGCCTTGGTACAGTACATTTGTTTCTCAGTGCCCTGTAAGAGGTGATGTCAGGAGCAGAGTGGGCAAGCTTGTAACAGGCCCATGTGAGGTTCTGGGACTTGCACAAGTCTAAGATATCAGTACTACTACAGGGATGATGGGAGGTTTTTACTCTGGCTTTCCTGAGGCGGGTGTGCTCATCCCAGACAGAGGAAAATTTAGACTGGAACAGTGCAAGGGCCACCCCAATATCTGAGACAGTGAGGATGGCTGACTAGTGTATTGCGGTAAGATTGCTCAGTAGAGAACTAATATGAAGAGACCTACTCCAAATGTATTTTGAAGATGAGAGGGGACACTGGATTTTTCCTGACGCAAAACATTGTACAGTGGTCACTAAAAGAGTCAGGCAAGATGCTATCTGCAACAATGTGATGGGGGTAAGAAGTTAGAATCCAGTCCAGGAGGAGTATACCGACGCCACATCAACTCCCCGATCGCCAAGACCATCATAGCAACAGTATTTAGGCAAAATCCCCATGTTGCTTGATGGTATCTGCACCTCAGACTGCCTGCAGGGTATCGGACCCCCCCCCGCTCCAACTCTGACTTGAGTTATAATCCAAGAGACTGGGGGGTTTGGGGGGGCACAGCTCCCCTATAGAAACACGGGGGCATCCCCGACACTGCAATGCAGACACTGCGGCTGTCGCTGTTGAGGATGTCTCTGTGTTAGATGTTGGGCTGGCATAGTAAAACCTCCAAGAGGGTATGATTTATGGAGTGTGGACTGAGTCGGGTAGGTTCAGAAATAATCTGAGACAAGAAAAAATTACTCACCATAGTAATGTTTCTTCTAATGGAGTCTTGCTGTATTCTGACTATATGAAGTTAGTCCCAGCACTTGAACTGCTCTGGAGAGGAAGGGTTAACTCTACGCAGAAACATAGAACGTTGAGCTTGAGCTCGGTTTTCAAACCTCTGTCCCTGGTACATTCTAATGTAACCATCAGATTCTTACGAGTACGATACTAACTAACTAATAGCTACAGAAATTGCCACAAATACTTGGGTTCATAAAGACTCAAGTCGAGAATCCAAGAACCACCTTATGTAGATAGTGATACTAACAACAACAGTAAACAACAACTCAAAAAAGGAAAAAAAGGGGTACACCTCTGGGGTGCAACACTGTACCTGCCAACCCACATCCCAAAAAGACTGGGGAGGCAGGGAGGGAGGTCAGAATACAGCAAGACTGCATTAGGAGAAACAACATTACTATGGTGAGTAATTGTTTCTTCAAACAACATGAAGTCTTGCTGTATTCTGACTATATGCAGACTACCAAGCAGTTCCCCTCTAGAGGAGGGGATACAGAACCTACTTTGGGAACAAGTTCTGCAGCACTGCTGTGCCAAACCTAGCATCACTTCTAAACTGGGTGTCCAGAGAGTAATGCTTGGTGAATGTGTGAACAGTTTTCCAGGTGGCTGCTTTACAGATTTCTGACAGAGGAATATCCCTAGCAGCTGCCAAGGAGGCAGCTGTACCCCTGGTCGTGTGTGCCCTCAGGCCTAAGGGAGGCTCTTTTCCCAGTTTTGTGTAACAAAATTGAACGAAAGAAACAATCCACCTGGCAACAGATCTATTAGTGGCAGGTTTACCTTTTTCCCACTTCACCATAAGTGAGAAACAACTGAGTACACTCCTTCCTGTGGCCCTTAGTATGCTCTATATAATACCTAAGTGCCCTTTTCACATACAGACTGTGCAATCTTCATTCACCTAACGAAGAATGGTCAGTGAAAAACACAGGTAAAGACACAGATTGGTTAAGATGAAAATCTGAAAATACAGGTTATTCACCTGTAACAGGAGTTCTAGGAATGGTATATGTTGTTCATCCACACTGTCTGGCATGTTCCTTGCCGCTTTAAATCTTGCCGGAAGGTCTTCAAGCTGGCTCCTCCCACCCAACTGGGTGGAAAAACTCTCGGCTCTGCCCCAAGACGCCAGATATAGCCCGCTGGAAGCCACATTGTGCGTCGAAGCCGGGGTGGCCGGGTGAGTCATGTGGATGAATATATACCATTCCTAGAACTCCTGTTACAGGTGAGTAACCTGTATTTCTATGGACAAGGATATGTTGTTCATCCACACTGTCTGGCAGACTCCTAGCAGTTCTCCGGGAGGAGGGAGGCAAGGCGCACACCCCCTACTTAGGGAAAAATGACTGGAGAACCGAGGCCCCAAAACCAGCATCCTGGCGTGACTGAAGGTCAATGTGGTAGTGGGTAATGAAGGTGTATGCTGACTACCAGGTAGCAGCCCTGCAGACTTCCTGGATAGGGACGTCCCTGGAAGCAGCCACCGATGCAGTGGGTATGGCGGGTAGAATGAGCTCTTATCCCTCTGGGAGGCTCCATGCCTGCCAACCTATAGCAGAGATCTATGCAGGAGGTGACCCACCTGCCTATCGTCCACTTGGCTGCAGCTCTGCCAGGTGCAGCTTCAACGTAGTGACAAACAGCTGGCAAACCTCTCCCCGAACTTCGGCTGTCCACTTCTTGTAATAAGCGAGCGCTCTTCTAGGGTCCAAAGTATGGAGCCTATATTCAGCCTCCAAGGTGTAACTAGGGTAGAACACCGGCAGAGTCAACACCTGGTTAAGGTGAAACTCCGACACCACCTTCGGAAGGAATTTCGGGAGGGGGCGCAGGACAACCTTGTTCCTGTGGAAGACCAGATAAGGAGACTCGATGGAAAGCGCCTGGAGCACTCCCCATCCTTCTGGCTGACGTGATAGCCACCAAGAAGGTGGTCTTCCACGACAGGTGAGAGATGTCACCTGTGCATCGGTTCGAATGGCTTGTCCATGAGGTTAGCCAATACCAGCAGTAGATCCCATGGAGGTGGAGGTTCTCGCACCGGAAGGGATATGTGATCAAGGGCTTTGAAAAAAACCCCGACCACCTTCTCCTGCACCACCGACTGCTTCCCGGACCACGCTAGGTAATCAGAGATGGCTGCCAGGTGCACCTTAAGGGTCGTCAACCAAAGCCCTTGCTGAGAAAGGGACCGCAGGTAGTCCAGAATGCTTGCCAAGCAACAGGAGGAAGGGTCCAGGCCCTTGCCCTGACACCAAATGGAGACTCTCTTCCATTTAAAGGCGTAGCATTTTCTGGTCGACTCCTTACGGGATGCCTCAACCACGTTGAGGACCTTGCCGGAAAGACCTCAGGCCTGGAACCTAGGCGCTCAGGAACCAGGCCATCAGGTGCAGGGATTGAAGGTCTGGATGGAATACCTTCCCCTGACTGACTGAGATCAGGTCCGGGCAGGCTGGAAGACGCCTCGGGAGCCTGGAGCTGAGACTGAGGAGATCTGGATACCAGAACTGGTGTGGCCAGTCTGGGGCTAGCAGAATTACCTGCGCCTTGTCCCTCCTCGCCTTGAGAAGCACCTTGTGGATCAAGGGAAATGGGGGAAAGGTGTAGAAGAGGCCCGGGGTCCACGGCCTCAAGAAGGCATCCCCCTGCAGCAAGCCCTGCTGAGGGGGGGCAGGCATGAAAGAGTCTCAGCTTCGCATTCTCCCTGGAGGCAAACAGGTCCACCTGAGGCATACCCCAGTGGGAGAACAGATCTTGTACTACCTCCGGCAGGAGAGACCAGTCGTGGGACGCAGCCCCTATCCGGCTTAGGGCATCGGCCAGAATGTTGGAGGCTCCAGCCACATGGATGGCAAGGAGATCTGCCTCCAGGCTGCGCACGAGGGACCAAATGCAGAGAGCTTCCCTGCACAGAGGCATGGACCGCGGCCCGCCCTGGCAGTTTAGGTAGTACATGGTCGTGGTATTGTCCGTCTGGACCTGGACCACTTGACCCCATACAAACAGAGTGAAGGCAGTGAGGGCTAGATGAACCACTCGAAGCTCCAGCAGGTTGATGTGGCATCAGGACTCCCGAGGGGACCTGAGGCCGTGCACTCTGTGCTCCCCCAGATGGGCACCCCAACCCATCAGAGAGGCATCAATCGATAGAGAGACCATCGGCTCGGGGCAGACAAACGGGATGCCCTCCTGCAGATGAGCTGGAACGGTCTACTATTGGAGAGCATTCCACATCTCCTGGGTCACTGTCACTAGCTAATCCAAAGGATCGGAGCGCTGTGACCATTGGCTAACCAGTCCCCATTGTAAGGGACGCATGTACCAACAGGCCCAACAGACCACACTGGTACAGGCTGCCATGAGACTCAGGAGGTGCAGGAAGTTCCAGGCAGGGCGCAATTGTCCAACCTGAAATGACTGGGCAAAGGAGAAAAGAACCTCGGCCCTGTCTGCCGGGAGCCATGCTCTGGCTCGCAGAGAGTCGAGCTCTGTCCCGATGAATTATATCACCTGTTTGGCACGAGTTCCGACTTGGCCTCATTGATAAGGAGGCCAACTTGAGAGCAAGCCTGGAGGGCCAGATCCCTGGACCGCTCCACCTCCATTCTGGAGGAGGCTGCAATCAGCCAGTCATCCAGGTAGGGGTACACCCGGACCCTTCGGCGTCGCAGGAATGCTGTCACCACTGCCATGCATTTGGTGAAGACCTTGGGAGCTAGAGAAAGGCTGAAGGGCATGGCCTAGAACTCGTAGAGGGACCTCTCTGCCCTGAAGTGGAGGAATCTCTAGTGGGACGGATGGATTGGGACGTGAAAGAACACGTCCTGGAGGTCCAGAGAACAGAACCACATGCCTAGTTCCAAGGATGGAATGATCTGAGCCAGAGTGACCATCCTGAAGATTTGAGACCTTAGGAACCTGTTCAGGTTGTGCAGGTCTAGAATCAGGTGCCAGCCCCCCATCCGTTTCGGAATCAGGAAGCACCTGGACACAAACCCGGGCCTGGTGGAGGATCCGCCACCTTCCTGATCACCTCCTTTTCGAGGAGCAGGGCAATGTCGGCTCAACGGCCGACAGGGAAGCTATGGACTGTGAGTCTCTCCTGGGAGATGGCTCGGAGGGCGGGCCTGCTCGAACTCCGGAGGCAGGCCCTTTCCTACCACCTCCAACACCCAGAGGTCCATGGCGATAGTGGACCAGGCAGAAAGGAAGTGGCGGAGCCGTCCCCCCACAGGGGGAACCCAGGGGGGAATGACGAGGCTGGGAGCGACACCCCTCAACCCGTCACTGGGCAGGCTTGAAGGAAGGACCAGCCGAGGGACATCCTGGGCCTTTTCCTTCCTGCTTCCTGTGAGAGGAAGCCGCAGACTTGGCTTTGGGGTGCCAAGCACGAGCCTGCTGGCTCTGATGCTGGTGTTGCTGGGCCGGACATGCCGCAGGAGCAGAAAGGTGAAAGGACTTATGTTGCTGATGATGGCCCTTGTCCTTCTGGGTGGAGGTGACCGAGTCCAGGGTAGCGTTGGACTTTTCGATCCTCTGGAGGTGGCCTTCCACTCCAGGGCTGAACAGGTCAGTCCCCAGAAAGGGGACATCTGCCAATTTGTGCTGGGTATCTGCTGTGAAGGTGGATATTCTCAGCCATGCTCTGTGGCGCATGGCCACTGCGGCTGCTACTGATCGGGCATAGGAGTCTCCAATGTCTAGAGCCATTTGAAGCTGCTGTTTCACCACTGCCTTTCCCTGATCCCGCACCTGCTTGACTATAGTCTGGAGGTCGGCCGGGAGATGAGGGATCACCTCATCTAGGGAGCCCATGAGGGCGTGGGAGAAGTGTGCCATCAGCATGGCTGAGTTGGCCTGACGGAGGCCAAGGAAGGACACAGCGTACACCTTGCACCCGCCATAGTCCAGCTTTTTGGACTCCTTGTCGGGGGACTTATCCACATCCCTAGCGTTCCCGGAATGCCAGAAAACGCTATCGGTGACCAACCCCCCCCCGCAGAGGGGTGCTCCGAAAAACTGGACAAAGAGCCATTAGGTACCGCATACTTCCTGGCCATCATGGCCGAAGGCGCAGGACAGGAAGTCGACCGCTGCCAAAGCTCCAAGGCTGGGCCAACAATGGCTTCAGCCACTGGAAAGGCCTCTGTGAGAGAATCCCCTCGGTCCAGTATCTCCATGAGGGGATACTTGGCCCGCTTGGATACGGGTTCGAGCTGCATCCCGGTGGACTCTGAGATGAGCCAAAGCAGACCCATGAACGACGATGGGCTCTCATCCATCGACTGCCCCCCGGCGGACTCCAGGTCAAGGGGCCTGGAAAACAGGGAGGAGTCGTCGCCAGACTCCAAGGAGTCTGCGAAGAGCTGCCTGGGGCCTGAGCCGCCCTCCACCTGCTGAGGACGGTAGGGAGTGAGGGTGACTGACAACCGGTGGGGCAGACCCTGACCCGACTGAGAGTCCTTGGTCGGCACCCCGATTTCGGTTGTGGAGGCGGAGATTCCACCACAATCACTGGGGCAGCTGGTTTCAGCCGAACAACCGGCCTAGGCTTGGGCACCTCGACTACCGTGAGGGGTTGTTTCAGCCTTTCGGGTGACAGCCACTTAATGGCCGAGGAAGACGACGGCGTCGGCTTGTTTCTGGACAAAAGGAGCTGCTGCTACATTAAGTCCTCGCAGCGTCGACACAATTTGCGCCGAAGCCTCTCCTCTTCTGAGGAGGAAGACGAGGATGAGTGGCGCCGTCGCTTTCCTCGGTGCCGAGACCGCCAATGTCAGTGGGATTTGGCTGGACCGAGACGAGGTCCAAGACCAAGACCCTCGGTGTTTCCGAGGGTGGGTCTGGGAGGGAGCAGGGGACACCTGCTCCTCCCTTGGCTCAGGAGCCTTGACCGGGGACTCCGGCACAGGATGCGCAGCCAAGTCCTCGGTTTCCACTGGGGAAATGGTGAAGAAGTGTTGTCGGCTTCACCAGTCGACAACCCGTCCGATGGGTCGAGAAAAATCTCGACCGCATCGACGGGTGTCTTGGCCGGCTGATCTGACGAGAACATCGTGAAGCCAGCAGCTTTAGCCGCAACCTCAACCGAACTCGAGTGTCGACTGTCCGGGGAAAGGGACTTCTCCCACTCCCACGAATGTCGATGGTGGGACTTACCCTTCGAGTCCTTCTTTCTTGACCGAGAAGAGTGTCCTGATGGCCCTTCTCCCTTCGTGGAAAGGGACTGGGAAAGCTCCTTAAAAGAAGTTGTGTGGGAGGATCCCAGAGAGAGTGGGATAAATGCCGTGACCGAGGAGGATGAGGATGTGGCCTGGGCCGCCTCCTCCTCGAGGGCGATCATCTGCTCGAGTTGCTCAGCCGAGCCAGCCGCCACGGACACCGCCCAATGGGCCTCCTTAGACTTCACCGGCGGGTAACGCATCTCGGGGCACCCAAGTTGTAACCGGGCAGCATGGTCTTCAAGGACGTTGGCCGAGAAAGATCTACACAACTCGCAGGCCTGTGGGTCGTGATCAAGGCCGAGGCAGTAGACGCACGTAGAGTGCGGGTCCGTCCTGGACATCATCTGCCCGCATGGGCACTGCCGAAAACCGGGAGTCAATTTGTCCATTGCAGCCACGAGGGAAGAATTTGACTGAAGTCTTGAGAATTTTAAAACTATTTTTGGGTGAACCAAAAAGGATCCAGTCTATACACAGAGCTTTAAGGAGGGAACCTGAGCTTCCAAGCAGTAAGGAAAGTATGGCGCAGTGGGTTAAGGCTCTGAGCTGCAAATCCGGAGACCTGGGTTTGAATCCCACAGCCCCCTAGGTGCACACTGTGTGACTCTGAGCAAGTCACTTAACTTCCTTGTGCTCCCAGGTTGCACCTGCAAACAAGCTTTCAGCTTAGTGTGTCTCACCTGGTAAAATAATTGGTAAAAAAAAAAAAAGGGAAGATCTGGTGTCATGGGGCGGAGCCAAGAGTTTTACCACCCGGGTGGGTGGGAGGAGCCAGCTTGAAGACCTTCCGGCAAGATTTAAAGCGGCAAGGAACCTGCCAGACAGTGTGGATGAACAACATATCCATGTCCCTAGAACCACTTTTTTGAAGAAATTTTCTATTTGTTCTAAGGACCACCTTATCCCTGTGAAAGGAAATAAAGTCAGGTTCCACTGACAAGACCTGTAATTCACCGATCCTCCTGGCAGAAGTAATGGCTACCAGGAACACAGTCTTCCAAGTCAAGTACTTCAGCTCAGCTGAAGATAAGGGTTTGAAGGGGGGCTGCATAAGCTGTGCAATACAGATATTCAAGTCCCAAGCAGGAGTAGGCTCCCTAAAGGGAAGGTTAAGATGAACCAGACCTTTGAAAAATGTACTGAACACAGTGTGAGTAGCCAGAGAGGTAATCTTCCGTGCTGAGACAAAAACAGACACAGCTGCCAAATGAACTTTAAGAGCAGCAGGCCTGAGGCCCAAGCTATTCAGATGAACCAGATAGTCCAGAGCTGTAGCAATGCTTGCACTATCTGGCTGAATATCCCTCTGAGAACACCAAATAGTGAATCTTTTCCATTTGGAGCTGTAAGTCTTTCTAGTAGAAGATTTCCTAGAAACTTTGAGAATATCCATAACACCCTGAGAAAGGTGTAACCTTGCATATTCTAACTCTTCAAGAGCCAAGCTTTGAGTCTGAGGGACTGGAGATTGGGGTACCAAATCCTCCCCTGAGAGGAGGTCGTGCCTCCTAGGAAGAAACAGAGGAAGTGTTACTGAAAGAGACAACAGTAGTGGATACCATGGTTGTCTGGCCCAGTCTGGGGCCACCAGAATCACCATGCAGGGCTGAGACCTGATTTTGATCAGAGCTCTGAAAATCTGGGGAAAAGAAGGAAAGGCATGAAGGAACCTGCCTGTCCAATTTAACAGGACAGCATCTAGGGGAACAGACCCCAGGACTGGAAGTCTGCAACAGAACAGGGGAAGTTGGTGATTGTCTGGGGCTGCAAAGAGATCTATCTCTGGAGTGCGCCATCTGTTGAAAATGATCTGAAGAATATGATGATTCAGAGACCACTCATGGTAACCTTGTAAAATCCTGCTTAGGGCATCTGCCAGCACACTGTCCTTCCATGGAAGATGAACTATCATCAGGGAAGTCTGGAGAGAGTAAGCCAGTGACCATACCATCATGGTTCCATGCACAAGGCCATGGATCGAATGCCCCTTGCTTGTTTATGTACCACATGGTGGTGGTGTTGTCTGTCCTGACTTGCACCACTTTCCCCTGAACTGACTCAGAAAATGCCTGAAGAGCTAGGAATACAGCTCTGAGCTCCAGCAGAGTGATATGAAGAAGAGACTCTTGTTGAGACCAAGTGCCCTGTGCAGTATGGTCTCCCCAACCTAAGAGAGAAGCATCTGTGGTGAGAACAACTGAGGGTGTCTGATGCAGAAAGGGAACACCCTGTCTGAGACTGTCCTCCTCCAGCCACTACTGAAGAGCCTGGGCAAGAGTCTGAGACACTGTAACTAGCTTGGTGAGAGGATCCTTCCTCTGAGACCAGAAGGACCTGAGGTGAAACTGAATGTCCCTCATCTGAAACCTGGCTCCTGGGACCACTGCAGTGGAAGCTGCCATGTGGCCTAGAAGTTGAAGAAAGTGTCTGGCTGGACGAGAAACCAAAGTTTTGAAAGAGGAAGCCAGATCTGTAAGAGCCTTTACCCTTGAGTGAAGCAGAAAAGCCTGTGCCTGAATGGTATCCAGCTTTACCCTTATAAAAGTGAGAAGCTGAACAGGTTCCAGAACTAATTTGGCTAGAATGAGGAGACATTCTAGACAATCCAGAAGCCTCTGGGTAGCAGTCAGAGCCTAACTGACTTGGTCTGGTGACTGGCCTATAATGAGCCAGTCATCTAGGTAAGGAAACACTGAGATGCCCTGCCTTCTGAGGAAGGCTACCACAACCACCAGGCATTTTGTGAACACCCTTGGTGCAGATGCCAGGACAAAGGGCATTGCTCTGAACTGGTAGTGACCTGAAGGCAACTCAAACCTGAGGTACTTTCTGTGGGACCACCTGATGGGGATGTGGAAATAGCCACCCTTGAGGTCCAGGGAGGCTAGCCAGTCTCCTGGCCTTTGAGAGGGAAGAATGATTCCCAGAGTCACCATTTTGAATTTTGGTTTTGTGATATGTTTGTTCAGATATCTTAGGTCTAGGATGGGCTGCCACTCCTCTGTCTTTTTTGGGTTAAGGAAGTATCATTAATATAAGCCTTCCCCTCTGTGTGGCAGAGGTACTTGCTCCACAGCCTTTAGGAGCAACAACTGAGAAACCTCTGCCTCTAAAGCAAGTGTTTCCAATGGGGAGGCAGTTTTGAAGGACCTTGCCCTGATTTTGGGGAATCTTTTGAACCTGAGAGCAAGTCCTTGACTTATCACTTCCAGAACCCACTTGTCCGAAGTGAGAGGCTTCCGAGCCTGGAAGAAATAAGCCAAAATGCCCCCCACTGGAAGTGAGAAGGCCACCCGGTCTGATACATCAGGGTGTCTGTTTGGCAGGAGCCCTAGGCTGAGAAGAGGATGCAGCCTTGCTCATCCCCTTTCTGCCTCTCCCTCTGAAAAAACCCTCTGCTGGAAAGAAGAGGAAGCCTGGGCTTGGTAAAAAGGCCTCTGAAAAGGCCTGCCCTGCCAGTCCTAGACTGCTGCCTCTGAGGAGTGGCCTGCTTCTCATTGGCCATTGCACTCCTGTAAGTGGTCCTGTATTCATCCATCTTCTTCTTGCTCCCCAAACAGAGAGTTGTCTGTGACAGGGAAATCCATGGCCTTAGCCTGGGTATCCTGTGATAGGCTAGCACATCTGAGCCAAGCAAACCTCCTCAAGGAGACAGATGTAGCCATGACTCTTGATGCCACATCATTGGAGTGCACTGCAGCATGGAATTGTACCTTGGATGCCTTTATACCATCTGCAGCCACCGCCTCAAGCTTCTTGGCCAGCTGGGAAGGAGCATTTTTAGCTAGTTCCAGAACTGTATCCCACCTAGATTTCTGGTACTTAGCAGCATAAGCCATATAAGAAGCCTGTCTGTGTCCCAAGGAAGATGCCAAGTACTGCTTCTTTGCTATGGCATCCACCTTCTTGAAATCCTTATCTGGGGGTGAAAAGCAAAGGGATGTTAACCTTGTCACAGGCTGCAGCCTGCACTTCCAAAAACATGACTGCAATGAGAATAAAGAAATTCCGTCCCAGAACCTGACAACACATACCTCTTGTCCATTTCTCTTATCCACAGGTGGTATGGAAGATGGCACCTCTAGCAGTTTTTTAGTCTGTTTCCCCAAAGATTTATGCAGGGGAATAGACGGTCTCTTTGACTCTGAGACATCCATCATCTCCACATAGTCAGGTTCTTCTGTCTCCTCAACAGCTTCCACTGCTGGCAGCTGAAGAGTCTCTGCCGCCTTTTTAAAAAACAAAAAGTGTGAAGGGGTCTCAGAAAGTCTGGGAGGAGAAACACTGGTAGGCCTGTCTGGGGAGATGTCAGGCTCTACTGGCTCATCTAGGCCTTCATAATCATCTTCATTTTCATCCTCAGCCTTGGGATCCCCCCTCCCAATCCAACTCATAGTACTCCTCCGGTTCATATTCATTCTGAAGGAGCTGGAACCGACCGAACGATTGCACTATATTTATCGCTTTCACAATCTCTTCCGCAGTTGGGATCTAAGGAGCAGTAGCCGAACCGGTCGATTTCTTTTTCCTTTTCGACGGAACCGATCCCTCAGAATCTGATTTCCTTTTGCCCGAGGAGGTATCGCTCTGGTTAGAAGGTAGCCCCTCAGGTTCTGTCGGAACCGAACCGGGCTGGCCATCCAGATCAGCGGATTTCTCGGCCTCCATTTCCTTAAACTGAGCTAATCTTTTTTCTAAAGTGGCTTTAGGGAAATTAGCACATATTTGGCAGTCTGTTTTGAGGTGGTCAGACCCCAGACAATAAACACAGACGAGGTGGGGATCAGCTTTAGCAAAAAACCTCCCCACACTCAGTACAGTGCTGCAACCCAGTGGGACTGGTTTTCTTCTTGGGTTTTTCAAACATTGCCTTTTCTCACAAAAACTGCCCTTAACAGCTTTTACACCAGGTAATACAAACACCAACCAGTTCAAGGGTTGTTTAAAAAACTGAAATAAATTGTAGTTTTTTTGAGACCGAAAAGTACCGAATCACACTTTTATCACAGAAAAAACAAGAGTTAGAACAATATTTCGGTTCCCAACCGAACCGACTGATAAGGAACCGAAGAAAAACAATTTCTATCACTATCTACCACTGTCACACTACCTGTACCAAAGACTGAGATTTGATTACCGAAAACATAAGAAAGTGGTTAAATTAAGCGATCGAATAACTACACCAAACCGAAGCAGTGAGGGGAAATTCTCTGGAGTGTCTTCACGGTTAGGCGGAGTAAAGAATCTGGTGGTTACATTAGAATGTACCAAGGACAGAGGTTTGAAAACCGAGCTCAAGCTCAATGTTCTACGCTTCTGCATAGAGTTAACCTTTCCTCTCCGGAGCAGTTCAAGTGCTGGAGCTAACTGCATATAGTCAGAATACAGCAAGACTTCATATTGTTTGAAATTAAGGGACTCAGTCCTCTGGATAGTAAATTTGGAGGATGAGGAAAGCATTTATTAAGTATTAGAACAGACACTGCAAAATTAATATTGATTTCTCTTATCCTGCCAAGGTGTCTGATGTAACAAACCGTATGCAAGCCAGTTGTCTGTCGTCCTCCAGGACCCTCATAAAAATACAATTGAACGAAACAGACATCTACTGTAAAACATGACAAGAATGTAAGTTAAAAACTGACCAATTGACTTCTATGGAGCATGGTCCTGTGCTCTCCAAACTTGGATGTTACAAAATGCCTTTGACTGAGTGCAGGCCAGCACTTGGGGAAGTGGAATGGGATCTGGCAACTGTCTCACTGGAGCCAAAATATGATAGTTGCCTTTCCCAGCTGGCTACAATTAAAAATTATATTGATTCAGCTGCTAGACTCCCATGGAAGTAAGCTAGCTTATGAGATTTTTTGGATTACCAAAATTGCTGCTCTTTAAAGCAGCAGTGCATGTTGCGGTGAAAATTTTGGCCTGTACATTGTATCCTATTTAGAGTGCCCTTGTCCACCAGTCTCAAACAAAAACCCTTTCTCTCCCACTTAGGGTCTGCCTTAACACTTTTTTTATGCTTGCTTGACAACAGCATCAGCAAACATATTGCTATTATTGTGGGAGGTGTCTACTGTGCTGTAGACTGTCTTTGTGCACACCAGAATAAATGGCCCTTCACCATTTTTTATTATCAAAGGCATTTATTAATACTGGCAGTAAAAATATGTATGCCCACCACATCCCACAGAGGTGATGAAACTATCAATACTTTAGTGGCCACAACTTGAAACAAGTTCTAGCCAGAGCCGATTAAGCTGTGGTGAGCTTGTAAAGCTCTGGAGAGTGAGTGCCGCAACTGCGCACGCACTGTATTTGCACATACACAACTGCAGTGAATGGCTTTCTGCTACTCAGAAGATGGCGGTGCCAGTGGAATAGAATGCAGAAGTAACAGCCGAAATAGTGTGGCTGCTACTCCGTCGCGACCGACTATGGCAGAGTTTTCCGATCTCTTTTAGATTTTCAGAAGGATACTTCCAAAAGTCCAATGGAAGTGTGTCATGGTCAGCCGTTTTTGAGAAGCCGAATCCAAAACGGCTGTAGGCTCTGCCCACAGCCGTAAAAGGTGAAATGAAAAGCCACAGTACCAGTTTCTTTAGTTTCTTCTTGGCTCAATTGCCTAATCCACCGTGTTCTTGTCCTCCATTTGATTTTTGGAGTGAAGCCTTACAGTAGTCCTGCCAAAGTGTAAAACTGCAACTCAAACGGTACTCCTAGTTGGCTCATGTAAGCAGCAACTGAATGCTTTTTTGTGTGATTCCCAGGCTAGGAGCATCTTTTCCAAGGTGCTACTGCTTTACCTGCCTTCAGGTGTGCATTTAGATGTGCTGATGTTTCATAGTCATGTGACTCCATCCTCAGAGCTCAATAATATTGCTATTATTGTTGGATATGGTTTGGGAGGGGCTAGTCCCTCTCCACTAATCACAGGCTTAGGTTTAGAAATTGCCTTCTCGATACCCCACACTCTACGCCTACTCTCTCTACAGTCACAAAGCTGAGAAATGCAAAGCAGAAGTTGCTGTGGCAATCTGTGCTGTCTTGAAGGGCCCTACCATACTAAGAACATTTTCTGTGTTTTTTTGTACTGCACAGCTGTCTCCTACAGCCACCTGGTGGCACCTCCAGTTTTCTCTCTACCTCCCCCAACCTCAACACTATCTACACTATTTAGGCCCAACATCTCAGCAGCAATATGAGCAAGCAAACATGACTGGCATAGTCAATGCTTGTTTTACATTTGAAACTAGGAAAGAATGTGTTTATTCTTAGAACAATCACAAGTAACTTCAATCGTCTGCAAAAAGAAAAAATTACTCACCTTAGTAATCTTATTTATTCCAGTGTATTCTTCTATATTCATAACTGTATGCAGTCTACCTCCTAAGTAGAACTGCCTGGAGAAATGGAACTATATGCAAATGATAGAACCTATCATTGCTCGAGACACACATTCAAACTGCTGCCCTCATCTATTGTAACATTCCATCAACGTCTCAGATTTCGAAAAATAGCCTACAAGGCAGAAATGATGTGTACCTGTCTATACTATCTATAAAACTATAAATGCCTAGAAAGGGATAAATTCCCATAACAAACATACATAAAAATATATATATATCCTAGTGACTATTTCACTAGTAATAAAGGACAAGTTTTATCCTAGAAACTCAGGTATCCAAAGAGAAAGAGGAATCCTCCCCAGGTAAAAAGTACCTCAGTGGGGTGTACATACTCGTATAAAATCCAAGATAACATCAGTATGCATGCTGAGGCTCTGTTCTGGTAGGGGATAGGAAGGAGAGTGTTAATATAGAAGAATACACTGAAGAAATAAGATTACTAAGGTGAGCAATTTTTCTTCTAACCCATGTATTCTTCTATATTCATAACTGTATGCAGACATCAAAGCAGTACCTTTGGAAGTGGGCAGAAAACCTACTTAGTAAAGAGGCTCTGCTGGACTGCTGTGCCAAATCTGGCATCCCCCCTGGACAGTTTGTCCAGGCTGTAATGCTTAGTGAAAGTATGTACTGTCCTCCACGTGGCAGCTTTGCATATGTCCAGTAGAGGGACATCCCTTGAAGCTACTATAGAAACAGCTGTTCCCCTAGTTGAATGGGCCCTGAGTCCTGATGGGGCCTGTTTGCCTGCTTTATGATAGCAGAATTGTATACAGCTAACTATCCAATGAGAGACTGATCTCTTGGTAGCTGACGTACCTTTTTTCACATCCCATAGGTAAGGAATAATTGTTGTTTGTCCTGCCTGTGACCCTTGGTATGAAACATGTAGTAACTAAGGGTTCTCTTCACATCCAGACTGTGGAGTCTACGCTCACCTGAAGAAGAGTGTTCAGTGAAAAAACACTGGTAATGTGATGGACTGATTCAAATGAAAGTCTGACACCACCTTAGGGAGAAATTTTCTATTGGTTCTGAGTACCACTTTGTCATTATGGAAAGACAAATAATCCTTTTCCACAGATAGGGCCTGAAGCTCACTTATCCTTCTAGCAGAAGTAATAGCTACTAAGAATACAGTTTCCCTTGTGACATACTGTAGATGGGCTGAGGACATAGGTTCAAAAGGTGGCCTCATAAGATGAGCAATGCAAATGTTCAAATCCCATCCAGGGACAGGTTCCCTAATGGGTGGATATGTAAGACACAGACCCTTGAAAAACTTTTTAAAAATAGGGTCCGATGCAATGGAAGTGGGGAGTCCCACTGAAATATAAGCAGAGATAGCTGCTAAGTGGACCCTTAATGAAGTATGCTTAAGGCCCTGATCATGTAAGAAAGTAAGGTACTCAAGTAGGGTTGGAATTTCTGCTGAGGCAGGTTTGATGCTGTGCAGGGTGCACTAAGAGAGAAACCTTTTCCATTTGGCTGAATAGGTTTTCTTCGTGGAGGGTTTTCTATAGCCATTAAGTATGTGCAAAACTGCTTGGGGAGGTTTAAGTTTGCAAATTCCATGTCCTCAAGAGCCAAGCTTTGAGACAAAGGGAGGCAAGATTGGGATATCCTATTTTCCCTTGGTGGGAGGTTAACAGGTTGTACCTCCGGGGAAGATGTATTGGTCTGGATACCAGCATGGATAGTAGGAGAGGATACCAATGCTGTCTGGGCCAGTCTGGGGCAATGAGGATCACTGAGGCCGACTGGGACATGAGCTTGATCAGAACTCTGAGAATGAGGGGGAAAGAAGGGAAAGCGTATAGGCTCTTCTCTGACCAAGCCAGTACCATGGCATCCACTGGGACTGTGCCGCTGAGTGGAGGCCTGCAACAAAACAGTGGTAGCTTGTGGTTCTCTGGGGAGGCAAAGAGATCCACCTGTGGGGTACCCCACCTTCTGAATACTGAATTTGCCACCTGTGTGTCCAATGACCACTCGTGATGGCCCTGACTGATTCTGCTGAGGGCATATGCTAAAATGTTGTCCTTCCCTGGGACATGAACTGCTTGCAGAGTTACTTCCATAGCGTATGCAAGATCGCACAGTTTCATGGCCTCTGAGCACAGGGGGTCGGACCTTGTGCCCCCTTGCTTATTTATGTAGCACATTGTTGTGGTATTGTCTGTTCTGACCTGTACCACACTGCCAAGTATTAGATGGGCAAAAGCTTTTAGGGCTAGGAAAACAGCTCGGAGCTCCAAGAGATTTATGTGCAGAAGGGATTCTGCTTCGGACCAAGTCCCATGGGAGGTGTGTTCCCCAATGTGGGCGCCCCATCCCAGTAGAGAAGCATCTATTGTGAGAACAAAGGAAGGGTTCTCCTTTTGGAAAGGGACACCTTGCCTTAAGTTGTCTGAATTTTTCCACCACTGTAAGGCTTGAATAACAACCTCTGTTACTGGGATGAGTTCTGACATCTTGTTCCTTCTCTGGGACCAATGGGACCTGAGATGAGATTGTACTAGTCTCATTCTGTACCTTGCCCCTGACACTGTACCTGTTGCTGCAGCTATATAACCCAGAATCTGCAGATAGTGTCTTGCTAGGCATGGCTGGCTTAGTTTGAAAGAAGCAGCCAGGTTGAAAATACTTTGCACCCTGTCCTGAGGGAGAAAAGCCCTTCCCTGGATGGTATCTAGCTCTGCTCCTATGAATTGAAGCACCTGAACAGGGGTAAGGACAGACTTTTCCTGATTTATTAGGAAACCTAAGGATTGTAGGAGATGCACTGCTGATTGTAAGTGCTCGGAGACCTGTTGTGGGGATTTTTCCACTACCAACCAGTCGTCCAGATAAGGGAAGACTAGTATACCAGACTTCCTTAGGTGTGCCACCACTACAGCTAGGCACTTTGTGAATACCCTTGGTGCTGAGGTCAGACCGAAGGGAAGGGAAGTGAACTGATAATGACCTGAAAGGAGCCTGAATCTGAGCTACTTTCTGTGAGATTACCTCATTGGGATGTGAAAATAGGCATCTTTTAGATCCAGAGATGCTAACCAATCTCCCCGCTGAATAACTGGGAGTATGGACCGCAATGTGACCATCCTGAATTCTGGTTTCACCAGGAATTTGTTGAGAGATCTGAGATCCAGAATAGGTCGCCAGTCCCCATTTTTCTTTTTGGTCAGGAAGTAGCGGGAGTAGAAACCCGTGCCCCTGAGATGTGCTGGCACATGCTCCACTGCTTTCATGTGGATCAATTTCTGTACCTCCTCCTGCAAGAGCTTTCCCTCCAAGAGGGAAGCTAGTTTGAAAACTCTTGAGTTCAGAGGGGGAAGGGATTTGAAACATAGGGACAAGCCCTGACTTACCACCTCCAGAACCCACCTGTCTGTGGTGATGGATGACCAATTCTGGAGGAAGTAAGTCAGCCTGCCCCCTACTGGCACTGGGGAGGTGACCTGAATCAACTGGTCAGTGGTCTGTTTTGGGGTTGCCTGAGCTTGGGCAGATTGGAACCCCTCCTGCTTCTAGGTCTAAAATACCCAGTCTGCTGTGGGTAAGGTTGTTGCTGAAAAGCAGCTTGACCTTGGTATAAAGGCCTCCCATAGGGGGACCTTCCCCTGCCTCCCCTTCCATAAGGCCTATAAGAAGGGGTAGGCCTGTACCTGAAGGAATTACTTTTGTAAGTGGCCTTGTATTCGTCCACCTTTTTCATGTATTCCTCAGTGTGCTTTCCAAACAGGGAGTTATTCTCCACAGGAAAATCCATGGCCTTTGTCTGGGTATCCTGGGAGAGATTAGTGGCCCTAAGCCATGCCAGTCTTCGTAGGGCCACTGACAGAGCCATCCAGCTGGCAGCATTATCATTAGCATCAGCTGCCATCTGGAACTGATATTTAGCAGCTACCAGACCAAATCTAGCTGTCTGCCAGGTCGTCAGAGAGGGGCGAGGGGGCCTTCTCTGACACAGCCAGTACTGATTGCCACAATATTTTCTGGTATTATGCTGCATATGCTTGGTAATTAGCCTGCCTTACACCCAGAGAGGCATCCAAGTACCCTTTCTTAGACACCCCGTTTAATTTCTTGGATTCCTTCTCAGGAGGGTGGGAAGAGAGAGGAACCCTCGCCTTTTCACAGGCTGCCTGCTGAACTATGCCTTGGTGATCAGGATGGGAGTATGAAAATTCTGCTCCCTCCCTGTCCAAGTGATATTTCTTATCAGACTTCCTATCTATAGGAGGGATAGAGTTAGGAGTCTGCAATATTTTAAACAAGTCTTTTTTAAAGAACTTGTTAATTAGCAAATATACCTTCTTTGTGGGGGTCAACCCCATCACTTCAAGGTATTCAGCCTCCTCTTCATCATCGACCACTTCAGTGGTAGCTAGATCTAAAGCGTCCACTATTTTTCTAACAAAGGAAAAATGTGAGGAAAAATCCTCAGGTCAAGGTGGGGAGCCAAATTCCCGCTCAGGTGAGATTTCAGGTTCTATAGGATCATCTTGTTCAGGATCCATCTCACCATAATCATCAGTTTCCAGTTCCTGTGATTCAGGGGCAGGAACAGTGGCAGGAGCCTTGGGAGGGGCAGAAGGAGCAGGTTGAGCAGGTAAAATTCCTTGTAAGGCCTGCAGAATCTTCATAGCCTGACCTATCTCCTCTGCAGAAGGCAGGCTGCAAGACACAATAGGGACCCCTTGAGGAACAGAAGCCTGGGTTCTATGTTTAGTTTTCTTGGATTTCTTGGGGGGCCAGAAAGTCAGCCAGACCACTCCCCTTTTTAAAATGCCTGAACACCCTTTATCAGGGTGGTGACAGATGGTATGATCACCACAATTTTAGGCGGCTGGTTAGAGCCTGAAGGACTACTGTCAGCTTTTTTAAGCCTTTCCATCCTTTTCTCAATTGTTTTAGGGAGAAAAGATTTAAGAAATGGCACAGTCTGCTGAAAAATGATCAGGTTCCAAGCAGACTAAACAAAGGTCGTGTTTGTCAGCTTTTGCAAACACTTCCCCACATCTTGTACAATTTTTAAATCCTGGGGGACGAGTTTTTTTCTTTGGTTTTTCTTGTGTTTCCATTTCCAGGAGAAAAACCAATAACCGTTTGCTAGTATTCAAACCAATGTTTTTTTATTTTTTTTGGTCGGTTCAGCAACCGGTCAGGGATCCGAGAAAGAATCGATAAAATTAAGGACTGAACCGGGTTAGCGGTTCACAGGAACCGAGGTATCAGTTCAAAAGAACTGTTCGCCCGGAACCAAAATAAATTTTACTAAATATATATATATATATATATATAAATAAGACTAAAGTACGGCAAAAATGCCGAAATAACTAGAAAAGCCCTGGTTCCTCAGCCGTTATACCGAACCGTGAGAAACCGAGAAATAACACAATTTTACCGCTAACTAAATAAACTTACCCTTATTTTAAATAATAGAATCGAATTAAACAATAAACAAAGGCAGCAGTTTAAATATTATGAAGAAATAATGCTTATAAACTGGAATCAGCTTGAACTGATGAGAGGGCGATCTCCAGGCGTCTGACTTGTCAGGCAGAGTGAGAAATCTGAGACGTTGAAGGAATGTTGCAATAGATGAGGGCAGCAGTTTGAATGTGCGTCTCGAGCAATGATAGGTTCTATTATTTGCATATAGTTCCATTTCTCCGGGCAGTTCTACTTAGGAGGCAGACTGCATACAGTTATAAATATAGAAGAATACATGTGGTTAGAATAAACTTTTATAATGGTATAATTTTAAAATGTTCGTTGAAATGTAAGCTCTTTTAGGACAGCGCATCAGTGCAGCAGTAGTGCTAGTACTCATGATGCTGATGCCCCGGGTTCAGGAACAAACTGGCATCATCAGGGGATGGCCAAGGAAGGACTAAGAATCCCAGAGCACACTCTCCTCCACTGTAGAGGGAGAGCAGCCAGCTCCAGCTCTCTATTGCTACCTGGGTGGTCACAGGCAGTACTGTGCCTGCAGCAGCTCACTGAAGCGAAGGCCAATGGCAACAAGCTCGGCACGCTCGACATACCTGAGCATGCTCACTCCCTGTTATGCATCAGCAGGGACCAAAAACACATCAATTTAAAACCTCAATTACATAGAAACATTTATTTTACTAACAAAATAAATTAAAATGTTCTGGTAACTAAAAACATGATTCTTTAGAAAGCTTTATTCATTTTGTCTTTCAGGTTCTACTACAGGTGTACCAAAGGATTCCACAAAAGGCTACACGACTTCGAAACCAACTGAACTGATTCAAATGGGTAACAATCTAATTGATTTTTCAAACAGAAAAAGGGAAAACAACATTTCAAACAACTACTGGCAAATGTTTAGGCTACGGGTATAGATTTTACCAAATTAAAGTAGTACCGAGTGTTACAGTAAAATGTTTGTACTCGTATTAAACATTTTTACTGTATTTTAGGTGGTCCTTTTTCTCCAGTCTTTAGGATGCCCCCTTTCCCCATTTTGAGTCTTCGTTAGCATTTTGTTTTCATGTAACTTCCCCCACCTGTTATGTGAATGGCACAGTTAAGTAGCTGTAAGGGAATGGCAGAGTCTTTAGACGTTCAACTGGAGGGTGCCTAAGGTTGTAATCTTATTAGGATTTAGCAGTGGGGCAGTGCCTCCACCTGCAGAAATACTTTTCAGAGAAGTCCCCACAGGGTAATATAAATCCAGGTGGAAGTATGCACAATGACAATATTTGCCATTTATACATACTGTGCATACCTCATCTATAGTGTTATTTCCACTGTGCTGATGTCATCACATACTCTGCAAGTTCCTCGTTTCTGCTGGGACTACTTTCACAAACTATAATTACTTAAGCAGCTCCAAATAATACACAGTTCCTGTACCCTACTGATAACAGAAACCTGCCAAACAGAGTGCGTCTCATGTAACATAGGAAACAAACTAAAGAGAATTCTCTTAACTTCAGTACCTTCCTGTTTTTTATGTCCGTTCCTTTCAAGCACATCTTAGTGACACTGACGTTCTGGAATCCAGCTCCTCTGGTGAAGTGAACTGGACATATATCCAAAAAGCACATGCCAATGAATAAACACACAAGATCCCCTAAAATAAGAAAATAAACTTCTTTCAACCCCCCCCCAAAATCACAAATCTTATTAAATAAACAATTGCAAAACATGGCACGCAAACTCTGCACGTAAGAAAACCCCACCCACACTGAGTAACTACCCAATCAGAAAACATGTCACCCTCACACAAACCGCAAAGAACCAATCACAAAACAGACTGTCACAACCAATGACATAACACAACCAGAACGCTTTCAAACATACAGCCAATCAAAAATTACAACCAGCACTCATTCATAAATGGAAAGTAAAACCATTCAGAAAACCGCAGCACAGTCGTGCAAAGAAACCAAAATAAAAAAGAGCACCATGCAAATGACACATTTTCTTCATAGCAACACCACATGACATCATAAAATACACATGTCTGCTCAATTGTATAAATCGCATACATGATGGGCAGGAGTGAAATATGGCAAAATATCTAAACTCGTGAACTGTGACCATGGGATACCTTTACTCGTGGCTCCGCTACACTCCACAACCCGTGAGTATCCTGATGTTACTGTTCACTCGTTTAGATATTTGCCGTATTTCACTCCAGTCCATCATGTATCCCATATATATCTTTGCCCTCTAGCCCCATAGGGCTCAGAGCATTGTTGCAATATAGATTTATAACAGAGAAATAAATAAATTACAACAGACTTAAAGGGACACTGTCAACCTGTTTTGCATTATATCATTTCTAGTTGAAAACCCACATTTTATGATTGCTTACCTTCTCTACAGTTAACTGATGTTGCTGGTTGTTTATCTGCTTCCTTTCTTACTAGAACTGAAATGCATGCTAATAGGATAATCATAAAGAGCCTTGTTATTTTTTAAATCCTTGATCAACTCTTATTTCATACATCCTGAACATACGGAGCACCCCCAAATATGATGTATTATTCTCCTCTGCTCCCACTGCATCATGAGTGGCTAGAGTGTGTTGGGGGGTGGCGGGGGGTCCCCAAGTCCAGGAAAGATGCAGTTGAAGTTGATCAAGGAATGTAAACAAACCTGTTTTTGTGTGGTAACACCAGTATGGTAAGCAGTCTGTTTTTTACTTTTAAAAAGGAAAAAGGAATCCGAATCATACAAACAGCTACATCAACAATCTTTACAGAATACAGACAATCATAAAATCTGTTTTTTAAACTAGGGGCAATTTGAGGCCCAAGGGGGTAGATAGTGTCCCTTCAAACCAGGCAAGGTAGAGTGTTAAAACCGAAGGACCCCCAACCTCAAATAATAGTTCGCTGCTGGAAGTGCTGAGATTAGCATCCACCAACTGGTGGTTAAAATATGGTGACCTGTTACTCATCAGGGTTAGTTTAGGTTTATGGTGTATGAGCAAGGACTGATGCTTGGCTCCTGCCTTCTCCACTTCTACCTCTCTTTAACCTCTGTGTGCACTATATGGTTGATGGTGATACTGCCTGTGATAGCACCCCCTTCCCATGCCTCCTCTGCCACAGGGTCTGTAGTATTCTCTGAGGTTTTCCTTTTCTACAAGGTTTTTAAAACTACAGCAGCCCCAGCCAGGATGAAATGCAGTAAGAATGTAGTACTGTATATCACAAAATGCTGCAGTATACTACAGGGAACAGTGTAAGTCAATGACAATTAAGCCCTTTTGTCATGCGGTATTTTGTGACTTGTCATGTCCTGCATATCACTGTGTTGCATCATGGCAAGCGCCGCTGTAGTTCTGTTTCATCAACCTTATTCATGTACCTCTTGGTACAAACTCTAAAGAATGACATTTTCAAAAGTGAAGTCAGCAGCTTTATTCTGAAGATCCACAGACAAAACCTGAGGTTCATAACCACACGTACCTTTTAGTAGATACTGCATTTGAAAGGGCTCTGGTTGCTGTATAACTAATATCCACAGCCATTAGCAATTGGAAGGCAAGGAAAATTTATTAGTTAGGCACTCATCCCAATGGCTCTGGGTTCCGTACCATCCACAGGAAACACATCAATCAGATTAGCAAACTGCTTATATAGATACAAACACCCACTATAAAAAAACATTATGCTTGACTGTATTTGGATCTGCTTTTACATGCTGCAGCAAGTCCAACCTCTCCACAGAGCAGCTTTTACAAAAAGGTAGCACAGCTGTCAAGAGTGATTCCTGTTACAGTAATGTCATATGTAACTCAAAAGCGCTGTGTCCAAGCCAGTCATTCAGTGCACAGGCAGAGGTGCCACTCAAGACACCAGCTACCCTGGCTGGGCAACAAGCCTGGGAAGTCGGGGACAGTGAGAAAAAAGGAGGAGGATTCAGCATCTCAAAAGATGCTATCCTCCTCCAAGCTGGGAGTACTGTATTCACTCACCCTGTCACCACTCCCCGTAGGATTAGAAGAGGTAGTGCAACAGACAGGACAGGAGGGATATTGTGTAACACATGGTGAGCTACTGGCATGCATGCGCCTCTGCAGAGACAGATGTCCTGGCATCAATGTCCCCAATGGGAGGGGCAAATATGGGGTAAATAAACTCTACTTGGCTCCTCAAAACTGACATGACCAGAAGGTGGTATAGGCACCCTGCTGGATGGCAGAGCAAAAGCAAAGCTGAAAAAAAAAACAAAAAAAAAAACTACCTCCGTTGAGGGTGGCAGACACGCCCAGTTTATAATCCTATGGGTTAGGGTGTTGGTAAAGATATTCTGAACCAGTCCTGGCTACTATGCATCTTTTCTTTACTTTATATCAGTAGCTATGCTGATGCAAGCACATGTAGAATCTTGTTACTCACCTTTGTATAAGTGTCATGGATGGGAATACAGACTCTTTTTGCAGATGTCAATCCCAACATGCTCAAGAAATATGTCTTTCCAATGTCAGAAGAGATTTCCACAGCAGAGAGATCAATCATAAATGCCATGCCACTAAGTAAGGCAGAGGATTAATCCTCCTCAAATTAGTATCCCTTCTCTGTGACAGTAGGTGGAACCACGGAAGGAATTTTTGGTGCGTGATCCTTCCTAGTCTGGAAGAACTGCCACATTTGCCGGCCTGGTGGTGCCGAGGGTTGAGGCGCTGGACGCCACACCTCATGTCATGCCGGTGACCCGGGTTCAGGAACAAACCCAGGCTGTCGGGGGCCGGCAGGGGAGGGAGGGTGAGGAGTGGAACTGGGCTGCCGCGAGGCGGCTCCCATCTCCCGAAGAGGGATGAGAGGTTTCCATGGCCCTTGGTTGCCACCTGGTGGAGGACGGGTGGCAGTTCAGGCGACAGCCGCAGGGTGGGGTGGTAGGGGCCAAGCCAATATCTGGCATATGTGTGCGCCTCCACACAGACGGCCATGTCTGCCAGGGTCCCAGGACTGGGGAGAAAACCCAGTGAAAAAATTCACTAAGTACTAATGAAAAAAAAAAAAAGAATTGCCACATTCGCTAGAATTCCTCTGTGAAGAGCTTCCAAGCATCACCGGAAGGCCGGATGATGGGCTCATTTACCATTTCTTTCTCAGGCTCCAAATGTTATTTTTTCCCCTTGTCTTTTTAAGGCTAGTCTGAAAGGATGACTCCTCTGCTTGCCTTTTCTAAGAGTCCTTTTTTCTAAGTGTTCCTCAGTCAAGGATTTATGCCCTTTTGTGGTCTTCCTCGCAGACTGTACTTTAGACTGGTCTTTAGAGAACATGTGTCATGGGGACATTTTATTAAAGAGATGTTTCTCAATCTTTTTAATAGGGGAACACTCTTTGGAACTAGACAAAGAGGATGGATCAGACAGACAGCGATTGCTTTTCCTTTTTGTTGTCCAGGCATGGAATGGCCTACCAGATGGGGTGGTGGGAGCAAAGACAGTGGGGGAATTCAAGCGGGCAAGGGACAGACGTTGTGGGATACTTGAGCAGGCAGCTAAGTTGGGGGGGGGATTAGGAAACCATGGGCGGACTTGATGGATCATACAGTCCCCATCTGCTGGCAACTTCTATGTTTCCTTATTTTTTTTTTCTGTGTCTTAGGACAAAACACTTTGTCCAGATCAGTTTAACCAATCATGTTCTATGCTCAAACTCTTGTAATACTCTGTATGCCTATCTGCCTTATTTGGGCCCATGTAATTTTGGTTAGGTTTCTATTTTAACTCAGGTATAAGACCACATAAAAGGCACAATGATAAAATCCCTGAACTTAAGTCACTGAGAGATGGTATTTCATCTTGACCACAGTCTTGAGAGACAGCCAGTTTTAGTTCACTTGTCCACAGTTGTTGTTAGCAGAAAACAGTGTAAAAGTATAGAGCAAGGTACAGCACTTTGTCAACCACATTTGTGAGTCAATCAATTTAAAAACATTCGCAACAGTAACTGTAAGCGGACAAAAAACAAAGACACAAGAAGTTCACAATTTTTTTATACAAACTGGAACCATTATAACAGAACAGCTAAGTCATTAATCAAAACCACAAACTCCACCACAGTCACTGTGAGTAGGCATCTTTTGTTATCTAGGCCACCGTTCCTGGAACCATTGAGAAACTATGTAAAAAAAAAAAATATACATCCATAAAGCACTAGTTTGCACTGGCACACAGACTGGAAGACTGAGCAAACATACATAAACTTGATAAACTTACACTTTTTAAAACAATACATTTTTAGGACTTAGCCATCAAATTAGTTGGTAGCACTACAAGGGGTGATGGTGATTTTCAACCAAAACTAAAGTTCTACTGTTGGAATGCTGAGGGGTATGAGAACAGCACAATGAGACAGAGCATCCTTAAAACCAATTATGTTCCTTGCAGAAATGGTGCTCAAGTTTAACCAGGCTGTTCTAATTCTTGCTAGAAGATTATGTTTTCATGCATGCAGAGTCCTGCTTTTTACACATTTTTCATGACTTTTTTTTTTGCAAAACTGAGGTTCCATTTTCATGATTCGTCATCTGTTTTCGTAAGAGAAGTCTCCCATTTCTGTGCATCTTAGTGGCCACAAAAACAGGGGAAACACATTAAGACACAGAGTAATTTTTACTCTGTGTTTTCTAACAAACATCTGCAATCTCAAATGCACAGAAAAAAGCAGAGTCAGTATGGGAGGCAGTATAGTGCAGTGGTTTAAGGCTCTGAGCTGAAAACCTAGAGACCTGTGTTTGAATCCCACAGCCCCCACTTGCATACTGTGTGACCCTGAGCAAGTCACTTAAATTCCTTGTGCTCCCAGGTCACACCTGGAAACAAGTTTCAGCTTAGTGTGACTCTCCTGGTTAAACAATCTCCCCTTCCCTCAAATGTCTGACTTGTGTTGTTGAGAAAGAAAGATGTAAGGGTGTTACTTCCACTGTTATCTGAAGAAAAAAAAACATTGTTTAATTGTGTTGTTTTTTTAGACTACATCTCAACCTTTGTGATAGTATATGGTTACTAAAGTGGAAACATTTTGTTTCAGTTAGTGCACAAATGTTTACTGTTTTTTGCGAAGTGTGATGCCCAGGCACTGAGTGATGGGTCAGGTGCTTTATGTATAAACCACTGGGCCATGCACAAACCAGCTACAGGTCTGGGGTTCTGACTGATGGGGCACCTCTACCAAATCAAACTACAGCTCTGGGGTCTGTGCTTGACAGGGCACCTGCTTTGTATACGACCCAAAGGGTCACATGCAAAGCAAGCTACTGGTGTGGGGCTATGCCCGATCCTTCAGCTGCTACATGTATGGCCTGCATTGTCACACACAAAGCAAGCACTGTTCTTGGGCATGCCGAACCGAGCAGCTGCTTTGTTAGAGCAAACTACAAGTCTGAGGCTGTACACGATGGTGCACCTGTTGTGTGTATAGCTTG
Source organism: Neoceratodus forsteri (assembly GCA_016271365.2). Lineage (NCBI taxonomy): Eukaryota > Metazoa > Chordata > Ceratodontiformes > Ceratodontidae > Neoceratodus > Neoceratodus forsteri. Next base: position 705,062,771 of record CM028131.1, on the reverse strand, counting down.
CTGGTTAATGTTGCAAAGCAAGCTTCTTGTCAGGGGCCATGCTGATGTTAAAATACATTAAAGCTGGGTTCTGCTATATCATCCATTTTGGTGGGGCTGACGGATGGTGGAGGTAAGGTTAAAAAAAAAACTAACACTGCACTTTCTCACCTTTTTCAACTTGATAATAAACCTTAACTTGCACTAACATAGTTGTTTTGCAAATAATTAATATATTACTGAATAAGGCTGATCAATAATACAGTGCATTTTTGAAGAACTCCCCAAAACATGCCAGTTTCCAGGGCACCTGTGTGTGAGACAGACTCTACAAAATAAGAGCGTCTTACATGCAGGGGAAAGGAGCACCCCAATTGGTCAGAAGCATGCCCTCAATCTACAATAGCTGTTTTAATGAATTTAGAGCACAGGCCTGTTGTAATAAGTCAAAGTTCACAAACTTCTTATACTAACTGTATAGTAAAAGAACAAGTTTAGACATTTTTCAGACAGTAAGGAGAGAAGAAAAGTCAGAAGTAACTTGACCTACTGACAACAGCTTTTGTATTATACCGTATAAAATGTATCACAAGTTTGAAAACTGTTGGGTTTATAAAAGCATTTAAAAAAGGGAAGGAACACTGGTACAAAAAACTGTTGCAGGAGTCGTCCCAGGAAGACCACACAGTTGTGTAAGGGAATAGCACTCTCCCAAGGCAGGCATCGCAGTGCTGACATGAGGGAGGAGGGTCCTAAGGGGTGCAGGAGAAAGGTAATAGTGCTGAGGGAATTCAATACTGAGAGGTATGGGGAGGTAATTGGATCTCATGATACGTGGACAAGAGGTGGTACACTGTTACTGTGGTGCTACAGCGGACAGACTCGGGTGGTCGAACTTATAAGCAAAGATGCAAAACAGATTTGGTCGCACACGTACGTACAAATGATCTGAGTAGGAGGAATGTGGAAAAGGTAAAGGCAAGCTTCCGTACTCTAGTGCAGGTAGTCAAGAAAAGCGCAGGGCATGGGTGGTACTCTTCTGAGAGGTACTACTATGGTCACACCTGAATAAAAGGAAACAGTTTTACCTGTACCAGTTCAATGCATGGCTAAAAGGGTGGTCGTGGGTGGGGGTGGGGGATTTTAAATCCTCAGGGACTGGGGCACAACTTGTAATGAAAAACAGATCAAAATAGGAGACGTGTGCCGACCACCATCTCAGAACCAGGAGGCAGAGAGAGAATGAGTGGAGATTATAAGGAGGGCAGCAGAATTCAGAAATACAGGTATGCTCATGCTAGGGGATTTCAATATGCCAGACACTGACTGGAGTGTCCCAGAAGTGGCAAGTGCAAGGAATCAGCTTAAAGCTACCAACAGTCCCCATTTTCCCAGGACAGTCCCTATTTTAGGCAGCATGTCACGGTGACCCCACAAGTTTTGCAAAATGTCACTTTTGTCCTGATTTTTGCTTACTTGTCCCAGTTTTGTCCCCTTGTTTTTGCTGACTGTTAATCCGTGAGTGACAGTTATTTCACCACCACTGTGGCGCTACTCAGGTTGGACAGCAGTTTGCAACTTCAACCCCCGCATCTGTGTTGCACTGCAAGCATGTCAGTGGGAGCAGAGTAAAGCATGTTCCCTCCTGTTAGATCAGACTGGGTAGTACTGCAAACAAATGCATGTGAACGTCTACCTGGCAGCAGCTGAGTGGGACTCCAGAAAGAAAAGACACTGGCAGCAGTGAACTCAAGGTACCTGAACCTGATCAACTGTAGGGAAGTGTGGAAACAATCTGGTGTGGTGGTGGGACTCACTGAAATGAAGTTTGCTCAGCAATTGAGGTGAGTGTGAGCGGGTTGGATGGTACTGTCAGGAGGAGCAATACATGCAGCTTGAATGTCTGATCACAATTTAATGCAGGTTTGCTTCTAATGAACTTTCCGTATGATTTGGAACTTGCTGCAGCAGAATGATGTATTGTTTTAATCTGGATGTTTGCTACTGGTGTTACTGTGGGGTGGCATGGCCAGAGCAAGCAGCAAAATGTAACTGATTGTGTGCAGCGCTGTCTACGGTGGTGCCTGTGGGAGTGACAAGGTGGGGGGGGGTCATGGTCAGAATGGCCCATCCCAGTTTTAGGCCTCAGAAAGTTGGTAGCTTTAAATCAGCTCCTAGTGGAGGCATGCCAGGAAACATTCCTTACACATCTAGTTCAGGCCCCCACAAGTTCAAGTTCAAAGTTTATTATAAGTAAAGTGCATAGTCAAAGATGTACACCCGGAAAAGATTACAACAGACCAGTACATTATTCTCACCTGTAAGCAGTCAAGGAATAAAAACATGTGAACAACCATTAATATAGAGGATAATGTATGGTCCTCTATCGGTAAACGGTCTATTAACCGTTGAGAGGACGCCAGGGCGACCATGTAAACCTTGAAAGTGAAGCTTGAGAGGTTTACATCGCCCTGGCAACCTCAAGACGGTTAATAGTAACCGGCTGCCGATAGAGGGACCATACATTGTTTTTTATAGTGTATGGTTCCAAGAAAGACTGAAAAGGGCTCCTTACTTTTTAAATAAATCACCGCCGCGGCCATTCAGTCATTCCATCACCGCTGCTACATCTGACAGTTCCTGAGAGAAAAAATGTGCACACATGCGCAGACTGTTCCCAGTTGTTAACCCATCAATGTGACGTACCATTGTTGGATTAACAAGGATGAAACGTCACATCGATGGATTAACAACACTGGGAAATGATGATTTTTGTGGGTTAACAATGTTCTACCATACATTATACACTAGTACAACGGAAGCATTGCTTCCCTTCCATTATTTACATTAATACTTATTGAACATTTCTCTAGGCAACAATATTTACAAATGCCAGTGCACAGTGGGCCACTCCCAAATAAAAGGGGGAGAGTCAATGTGTAATCCATTTCTATTTTCAGTACATTACAAGCCTGAAAACAGAAATTGATCACAGCATAAGTGATCATATTAGCGTTGTTTTTTAGCGGAAAACACAGTTTTGGTACTGACGCCAAGTATTTTACATTAGCATATATTTGGACAACAACTTTTGTCTTAGGTCACCAAGTAGCTTACATGCCAAAATAAAATGTTCTGTAGAGATTAAAGCTTTCTTAGAGTGACAACAGTATTTCCCAGTATTGAATTCTTGCCATGTGAGACAGACTGATCTATAGTTAAAATGAATATTACATCTTATCCTGGCCAATGTTTTCCTATGTAAATCATGTTCACCTCAAGGAAAGAGCCATGCTATACCTGGTTCTCACCAACACGGATAAGATCCATAGTGTTACAGTCTGGAAGCTGCTTGGTTCAAGTGATCATGGGACAATCTGGATTAGGATCCAACTATACCCTAGACATAAAAAAAGCTTCAAATCCCTCATTCTGATTGTCTGGCTAGCACCTCCGAGGTGTTGAAATCCTATAATCACCAATGAAAGAGGTGCCAACCAGCTATACCCTTGTGCCCCCCAAACAGTAAATCTATCTGAGCAGGTTTTAACCTCGAAACCGCCACCATTGTTTTTCTCTCCACTACCAAGAGTTGAACCGCGCCTCCATTTCAAACTCTCCTAAACCACAATGAAATCAAGTTTTTAATTTTGACCCGAGAGAACAAGATTACATTTTTCATCTGCTTCAGTCAAAGGAGCCCCGAACAGTTCAACCTACCAAAACAGCTTTACCCGTTGCTCCCCCTACTGTGTTCAGTGATCCTCAGGCTTCAACCACTGAAGCAGTAAACCAACAGAGTCAGAACTATTTTCTGTCGCACTCCAAGAAGATGAACAAAAAATGGTTTTAATGAGAAAAAAAAAACTTCTTTTTTTTTAAAGGGACTCGGGGGTATAATCACAATAAGCCATGAGATGCCATGCCAGCCGTGGTAAATCCCCCCATAACCCACACCCTCTTATTGCTTAATTAGAATCCAGCAGGATACACACCAAACTAAAGTATGGGACCTTCAGAAGAGAGGTCTTTGGCAGGGTGCTGGAATTACTGGTGGACAGCATGGGAGGTCACAGAAGGAACCGAGGTCATGGACAAGAACTGGGAAGCATTTAAATCAGATGGGAGAAGCTGCAGGATGCTGTATTAGGTAGGTAAGTAAATGCTGGAAGGTGAAAAAAAATGTTCTGGTTCACAATGGAGATAAGAGATGCAGTGAAAAGAAGAAAAAGAAAGAAGGGCATTTAATTAATACAATGACAGACAGGAGGACGAGGACAGGGAAATGACCTGAAATTAACATTGGAAACCAGTGAGGTAGTGAAAAATCAAAAGCCATGGTACAATTAAGACTGGCAGAGGGGCTAATGCAAGGGGATATGGCACACTTCCAATCTATATGAGAGAACAAAATTAATTAGGGAACAATGAGACTGAGGAAAGGGGAAGGACTGGAGGAAGGGGATAATAGTCAAACCAGTATACTAAACAATATTTTCATTCAGTATTCCCTAAGGAGGAGGAAAGTCCACTGCTGGACTTTGCAGTCAGGCCGGATTGGGGAGGAAGGGGGGGACCACTGACACTTGGCAGAAGAAAGTGGCTAAGAGTGCGGAAAGTGGCAAATGTCTTGATCCAGAGATGATGCATCCAAGAATACAAAGGGAAATGGCAAAGATGCTTGTAGCTCCACTAGCAGACATATTCAACTGCTCAGTGAACACTGGGGTGGTACCCAGGGATTGTAAAATGGCCGTAGTTGTGCTCTTGCACCATATGGCAGTAAGAATGGTCTGTATAACTACAGAGCTGTCAGCCTGACATCTATTGGTAGCAAATTAGTGGAGTCTATACTAAGAAAAAGGCTGGTAAACTGTCTCGAGGTAAACAATCTACATGACTGAAAACACAGATTCACACGGAGGAGCTCAAGCCACATGAACCTGATCGAATTCTTCAACTGGGAAACAAGAGCAGCCAACAAAGAACAGGCAGTAGTCATACTGCACTTAGGATTCAGTAAAGCCTTTGACTTGGTCCCCGACAGGAGACCAGTCAAGAGACTGAGAGATCTACAGGCACAGCAAAGGGTAACAAAAGGGGTGGGAAAACCAGCTAATGGTGCAGCCCCAGAGGGTGGTAGTGAATGGGGAGCACTCTGAAGTTAAGGAGGTAACAAGTAGGATACCACAGGACTCAGTCCTGGGGCCTGTCTTCTTTAACCTATTTATTTGTGACACAACAGTAGAACTTCGGGGAACAATCTCTTGCTTCCTGACTGCAAGATTTGTGGGAGGGTGGACATCAATGGGATCTGTGCAATGATAAAGGGCCTGAATGTACTTGAAAAGTTGTCCAGGATACGGCTTTTGAGACACAGTTCCGAGAACTGTAAGGTAATGCACATTGGGAACAAGAACCTAAAAAAAACAATCCCTGATGGGGGCAGGTATTAAAAGAAATCAACTGATCAAAGGGACCTAGAGGTGATAATATTAGAAAGCCTGAAATCTACAGCATAGTGTAACTGGGCAGCGGGGAAGGCAAATGGGGAAATCGGAAAAGATTTCAATTTTGCTGTGGCACACCGTAGCATAACATCACAATACAGAACACCAAAGAGGCCTACCTTAACCGAGCCTTCTTTTATTCAGTGCATAAATAAATAGGTGTATGGAGAAATAAATAACCGTTGCTAAAGTACAGTGCAAAAAGCAGACTTACATGAGAGCAAAATATGTCACTGCCGACACCAGCATGGTGTTTTCTCATTCGGACACTTAGGCAGCCTGCAGACCAGTGTGCATCCCAAAGGGCATGCACAATGTGCTGACATTTCGGTGAAATGCCTTCCTCAAAGCTGATTGGCTCACACCCCGGGCTACATTTAAATAGCAGTTCGTCTGCTTTTTTACTGGCCCCTGTGATATCAGCTGGAGGGAGTTCAAAAGTGTTTTCGTTTAAAGCGCCATTACATATAATACTAAACACAATGTGCAAACAAACATCACCAAATAGTAAAACTTTTCTAACTTAACCACAGTGATTCAACATCAATTAATATACTAACAAATACCACTGAAATACAATGAAACATATCTGACATACAATAGAAATTTTAAAAGTCAATATGTATCATGTGAGACAAACCTTGTGGAGTTCTATGACTGGGTGACGAGCGCCTTGGACCTGGGGAGGCCGATGGACATCCTCTTTCTTGACTTCAGCAAGGCGTTTGACTCTGTTCTCCACAGCGGCCTGTTGGATAAACTGGGGGAAATGGGGGTTGGGAACAGGATGATCAGATGGATAGGGAATTGGCTCCAGGACCGGACCCAGAGGTTCGTGGTTAGCGGGATAGTCTCATCCCCAAGGAGGGTCATTAGTGGGGTCCCTCAGGGATTGGTCCTTGGGCCCCTCCTGTTCAACACCTATGTCTCTGACATAAGGAAGGGTATCAGGAGTGAGATGAGTCTCTCTGCAGATGACTCAAAGCTGGGGGCAGTGGTGGATGGTAGGAGGGCAGGGCGGCCCTTCAGAGGGACCTGGAGGCTCTGGAAGGGTGGTCTAGAAAGTGGAAACTGAGGTTCAATGCAGGGAAATGCAAGGTACTGCACCTAGGAGCCAGAAACCCAGGCCAAGTGTACATCCTGAGGGGGGAGCAGAAATGCTACAAGTCTCAATGGCTGAGAGGGACCTGGGGGTGGTGGTGGTGGATGTCAAGATGAACAACTCAGAGACTTGTAGGAGGGCTGCGGATAAGGCCAACAGGATACTGGGATGCAGCACTAAGGGGATCACCTCCAGAAGGAGGGAGGTGATACTACCTCTGTACAACTGCTTGGTGAGGCCGCACCTTGAGTACTGCATGTAGTTCTGGAGGCCACACTTAAAGAGGGACACTGAAGTCCTGGAGAGGGTCCAGAGGAGAGCAACCAAAATGATCTCGGGCTTGGGGGACAGGACCTATGGGGTGAGGCTCGAGGAGCTAAATATGTACACATTGGAAGAGAGAAGAGACCGGGGGGACATGATAGAGGCCTTCAGGTACTTGATGGGGATGAATAGGAGAAGTGAAGTCAGGGTGCTCTGAAGGAAAAGGGGGGCAACTAGAGGGCATGGGTGGAAGCTGGAGGGAGAGAGATTCAGGGGAGAAAGGAGGAGGTGTTACTTCACTGAGAGGGTGGTGGAGCCATGGAATGCACTGCCCAGGGAGCTGGTGGAGGCAGAGACGGTGGAGAGGTTTAAGAGGGGGTGGGACAGGTACAGTTGAAGGCTTCTGGAAGCAAAGTCCAGTGCAGCGAGAATATCCGGGACTGGTAAGGGAGAAGCCTGAGAGGGTTAGGGGGGCAGCAAGGTCAGTTCTCAGGGTGGGGGCTGACCAAATGAGCAGATGCAAAAGGCCTATTCCACTGGCATGCTAGTCTACTGAAGACAGAATTCTCGCAGATAGCAACTCATCAGTAACTCCTCATTTAGTCCACAGGGAGTCGTGGTATTCAGGGTAAAGATCCAAATTGTTTCATGCTGGGAGAGCCGATTTCTTAGGTCTCCTCCTCATACTCCCAGCATGACTTTTTTTATTGCCACATATTTTAAGCCAATGGGAGAGGCATGATGCATCTGTTCAAAATGTCTAGCTACTGACCTACTCTGTACTCGATTTCTTATTGTGGATTTGTGTTCACAAACCCTTTCTTTCAATGTTCTTTTTGTTTGTCCCACATAACCAAATCCACAAGGGCAAGTTAATAAATGATTTAATCTGAAATCTCTGCCCTCTGCGTGGATGTTTAAAATCTGTGGTATTGTACATGTTGTTGCACTGCGTACAGTGTTCACATCTGAAACTTCCTTTGGGAGGGGGGGACCATGTCTGTCTTTTTTTTTTTTTTATTATTTATGTTTATGGGCCTCTGCAGGCCCCCACTGACCCGGAGGACAGCAGGCTCACTCGATATGTGGGGGTCCAGCACGGCCATCCCAGCCCATTGAAGGGTCCCCCTTACCTCTCCGCCCCTGGGCTGAACCGGACACCCCCCCCCCCGCGGACACACATCCATGACAGGCCTCCAGGTCGGCAGGAGCATAGCCATCAAGCTGCATGGTCGCCCAGCCTTTTTCCACCAATTGAGCCCCAGGAGCCAGCAGTGCAATGATGCACAATGCTTATGCGGGCATCTTACCACACTCCTCCCCATTCTGGCGCTGCACCTGTGCCACCCCAGGTCATCACCGGGGGCCGCTCAAGTGCGACACAACCCCCAAGCCCACCCCAGAGGAAGGAGAGCAGTCACCGGATGCTCGATCCTTCCTCCTCCCTGCCAACCTCCAGCGGCCCAGAGTCTGTTCCCGAACCCGGGTCACCGGTGAGGTGTGGCGTCCAGCGCCTCAACCCTCAGTGCCACCGGGCCGGACATGTCCACCTTTCTTCTCCTGACAAATGCAGACTTTGAACTAATCTGTCTTTCAAATTTCTCCCCTTCTTATATGTTATCCTTAAGTTCTCATTTGGGGTCCCTTTAAACATCTTCTCATTACTAACAATGTTCCAATGTTTTCTTATGATATTAGATACAGCTTTCACTTCATTACAAAATGTTAGGAAACACGTCGTTGGTTGTCTTGCATCTTCTTTCTCTCTAGGCTGCAACAAATTCTCCCTTTCACAGCCATCCGCTCTCTGTATTGCTCTATTAATATTCCAATATGGATATCCTCTGTCTATGAAACGTTTTGTCATGACTCCCTTTTGTTTCACATAACCTTGTTCTGTACTACACAGCCTTCTGGCCTTTAGCATCTGCCCCATTGGAATATTGTTCACTAGTGGCCTAGGATGGCACTGTCATAACGTAACATAGTGTTTCTCTCCAGAGGTTTTCTATATATAGTTGTCTCAAGATGTACCCCCTCTTTAAAAATTGTCAAATCCAAAAACTCCACATGTTCAAAATCAGTATTTGACACAAACTTCAAATTCACATCTGTGGAACTGATGTACTCCAAAAACAAATTCAAGTCACTTTCTGTGCCCTCCCATAAAAGGAGACAGTCAGCAATAAACCGTCTCCAATACAATCTATTTTGTATAAAAAGCATGTTTGAATACAGAAATTCCTCTTCCCATCTGCCAACATATAGATTCGCAAAACTTGGCACAAATGTCGTCCCCATCGCTGTTTGCTGACACTGTTGGTAATACTTCTGTTTATAAATAAAACAGTTCGAGTTCAAAACCATATCTGCCATTTCGCACAAAAATTCTGCGTTTCCAGTGTCTTCCCTTGTATTCAAACAATATCTCATGGCTGCAACACCTCCTAAGTGTGGGATATTCGAATACAAACTTTCACAATCTAAAGTCACCAATACTGTCATCAGAGAAACTATGACGTCACTCAGACTCCAAATGACGCTACTGCTGTCTGCTATATATGACACAAGTTCTGTCACAAGTGGTCTTAAGAAACAGTCAATAAATTAAGAGAATGGTTCCTTTCTAAAGCCTATACTAGACACAATCTGATGGCCATGAGGTGTCTACATTTTTATGAATCTTGGGTAGCAAATAAATGCATGTTTTTTTGGGATATTCTACTTTTAAAAATGTTGCATCTCTCTCATTCAGAAAACCTTGTTAAAAAATTAACTTCCACAAACATCAGTGCTCTTCTTTTAATCATTTTTGTGGGGTCCCCTGTCAGCTTATGATAGTACTGCTGATTATTTAACTGCATTTCCATTTCAGCGTCATATCTCTCTCTGACCCATAGAACAATAGCGCCATCCTTATCGGCTGGCTTTATGAGCAGATCTTTGTTAGATTCTAAATCCCTTAATACAGTTCTTTCTTAATATGTTAAATTTGTTCGATTCTTGGTTGTTCTAGGTTTTCTGAGAAGTTCATCCACTTCTGCATTTACTCTGGCTGAAAAATTATTTACTGCAACATTTATCAATGTTGGGGTGTAATAGGTGGAGTTTTTCCTCAGTTGGCCAGTGGGGCTATTACAATCCATCACACCCACAGAACTTTCAACCACACTCCCATCGGTTACACTACTTGCTTGCAGGTCATTACTGCTTCGATTGGCATAAAAGGAGCGCAAATGTAGATTTCTATAGAATTTAAAAAGTTCTACATGTATCTGGAAGGGATTAATGGGCATATCAGGTACAAACGAGAGGCCTTTCTGCAGTACTCTCTCTTGTACTGCACTGATTTTTATACCTGTTAAATTGATGACTGCCAGCACTTCTGGCATGGTGAATGCCTCACCTGCTGCTGTGGTTGTTGCCAATAATTTCTTCCTCTGTTCCTGTCGCCTCTTCTCCTTGCCCTTCCCCCTCCTTGTCCTATTTCTGTTTGATGTTCTTGATATTGTGGGTTTGTCTGATAAGGTTGTTCGCCTCTCTGCCCCCTCCCCAAAAAAGAAAGGACCTCCTCTGTTCTGATTTGTTTCCACTTCACTTTCTGGAGACAAATCAAAATTAGCTATTCTAAACCTCTGGCCGTCCTGACTGTGAAATGGTTCTCTTCTCTGTGTTGAATGCCAGTTATAAATCTTTCCTTGAGCATAATCTCGTGCATCTCTATTATGCTTCCCAAGTTTGTACTGCTTAAGTTCACTCTCATATTTGTTAATTGCATCATTAATTTTACTAATGATTTGATCTGCCTCTGTTGAATTCTTTTTAATCTTCCTTCCATCTGTAAAATGTCTTTCTCCACTTGCAACAAAGCCCTTTTTGCTTTCTTTATTAATGTCAGTATCGAATCACTTGATGTTCTATTTAGAATCTGCTCCCATTCTAACATAAGCATTGTGTCATCCAGACCATAGGCCAGACATTTCTGTATCCTTAACCCCCTTGGAATCCTCTTGTCTCTCCAATACTGTGAGAGTGACACAGCATGCATTTAAAATTGTACTGCTCATTTTCTCATATTCTCTAAAGTGTTGCTGTTGGGTGTTAATTGGAAATTCATAAGACCTCCCACTTGGGATATGAACTCCGTACAAGCTGCCATATCTAATACAATGCTTGCTGCTGCTTCTTCAGAAAATGTAAGCAAACCTTGGCTAACTTGGGCAAACGCCCTTCGCCATTGTTCAACTGCCTTCAAAACAGTAACCCAACTTGCAACTTACGTCTCTAAAACCACCAGGAGCACCTCTCACAAAAACGGTCCTCTGAGTAACTGCCCGAAGTAACAAGCCATACAATGGAGTTGAGAGAGCTCTCCAAGTCTCACTGACTTCTTTAACTGGTGAGTGCTCATAACCATAGGAGCAAATGACACACACGGGGAAATCAGAAAAGATTTCAATTTTGCTGTGGCACACTGTAGCATAACATCACAATACAGAACACCAAAGAGGCCTAAATTAACCATGCCTTCTTTTATTCAGTGCATAAATAAATAGGTGTATGGAGAAATAAATACTTGTTGCTAAAGTACAGTGCAAAAAGCGGACTTAAAATGTGAGCAAACAAAAATCACCGTCGACACCAGCATGGTGTTTTCTCGTGCGGACACGTACGCAGTCTTTCTCCACTTGCAACAAATCCCTTTTTGCTTTCTTTATTAATGCCAGTATCAAATCAGTATGAAACATTTTGGATCTTTACCCTGAACACCCTGACTCCCTGTGGACTAAATGAGGAGTTACCGATGAGTTGCTATCTGTGAGAATTCTGTCTACAACATATTGACTTTTACAATTTCTACTGGATTTCAGATATGTTTCATTGTACTTCACAGGTATTTGTTAGAATATTTATTGATGTTGAATCACTGCTGCTAAGTTAGAAAAGTTTTACTATTTGGTTATGTATGTTTGCATACTGTGTTTAGTATTATATGTAATGGCACTTTAAACGAAAACAATTTTTGAACTCCCTCCAACTGATATCACAGGGGCCAGTAAAAAATCAGATGAACTGCTATTTAAATGGAGCCCAAGGTGTGAGCCAATCAGCTCTGAGGAAGGCATTTTGCCGAAACGTCAGCACGTTGTGTGTGCCTTTTGGGACGCACGCTGGTCTGCAGACTGCCTAAGAGTCCACACAAGAAAACACCATGATACACCCACATTTTAATCAACATTCTCCTCTGCTTTTGAACACCCATTGTTTAGCATTAATTTTCTTGGACTAAAATGAACTAGCATGCAAGAAACACTGCTAACTTGCCTAATGGGACAGTGAGTTTCGAAAACAGTTAATAATGTGAAAACCTGGGATAAACATACCGAAATAAGTATTCCTTTTATTATTTCAAATGAAAGACAGCCTAAAGCAGAAATAAACCAGGGAAAACAAGACATCTTTGTCAGAAGATAAAGTGCAACAGTGTATAGTGAACCCTTATTACGCATGGAAACCAGAAGTTCTCAAAATGTTGTTCTGCTGCAGTTCAAAAGGTCATGGAATGTGATTGTACCCTACTGCAGCAGAACAACATTTTGAAAACCTCTAGAGGTTCCACGCGCTCAGTCGCTTACCTGTACTCGTCTGAAAACAGCAGGCTCCACACTTCGGCGGCGGCAGTACAAGCAGCAACACTGGAGTCTCTCAAGATGCAGGATCAACCAGATATTTTTTAAATGCAGGACCAACCAGATAGATTTAGATTAAAAGAAAAGAAACCGAGCGATCCCCAAACTCTCTCTCTCTCTCTCTCGCTAAGCGAGAACTACGGCTGCCATTTTATTTTTGTTGAACATTCCTCCCACACAGACTTGATAGCCAATAGAAGGCTACTACGCATACAACACAACGTCTCGGCTCCCTAGTAACCACGTACAATACCCAACACGCAGCCGTAACTCGATGAGCATGACGGAGCAGCAAACTTTTAGGGGTTTTTTTGTATTTTAAAAATTAAAAAAATGTAACTATCTAATTGGGAACTATACACTATAAAAAATAGTGCATGGGCAACCACACAGCCTATTGTGCCACAGAAGGGTTCGGTCCTGTAGACCTCTGGAAAGCGTGGCTGCAGGTCTGAGGTATCGAAGTTTCAATAAACTGAATGCTTATAGTTGCCTATGCACTATTCTCTATATCAAAATTAGAAAAAATGAGCATTAGTCACTAATGTTCACCACAAAATGCATTGCTGCTTTAAGATAATGTGGAAGTGCCATAAAATTATTTTTAATATTTAAAAAGAAAATCAAACTATAGAAAGCAGTGAAAGCTCTTGTTTTAATATGTGAGCTATAGGTGTATAATGAATACTGTACAGTATGTATTCCCACACAAATATTAATTTTTCTTTTGAGTCCTCACATTCCCAGAAGCAGACTTATCCATGTACCACACTGCCTCCATCATCAACATGTGGCAGTTGTCATTCCACAACAGGGCCCTTCATGTGGGCTATGTGTAAGGACCAACAATTACAAGTGCCTTAGGGAGGGGTGAGCTGAACTTCTACCAAGAATTCAAGAGGGACAAGGGTGTATTTTGTCTTATAAACCATTGCAACAAACCTGTAGAGTAACCCTTCAAGAAGCTTTGGCTATAGTCAACCTAATTGCATACAGGTTCTCAATCTGTGTCCAGTTTTCCACTGAATGTATTCCTATAGTAAGTCTGTGCATCTTCTCATGCCTCAGGGATACTGCTGACCACGGTTTGATTCAGGGAGAGGGCAAGAACCAGCAAGCAGCACTTTATTAACATGGACAGAGAAACAGGAGAAGGAAACTACAGAAATGAGGATGTCCCTTGGGGTTCTTCCATCTCAATATAGGGCCCCAGTAGAAACATTTGCTCAGAGCCCATGGATTATTATGCCTGGCCTTACTGCTGGCCCACTATGACAGTCCTGAACTCAAGACACAAATCAAGTCTACTGTGTGATAAGTGGCAGTTCTGCAGAACATTCTGACTGGCCCCACCTCAATATCTGCATTACTTTACCATGCAGCTAGTCAAGGAACCCACTAGGGATGGTGCAGTGCTGGACCTGGTGCTTACAAACAGAGACAGCACTGCAGATGTCGAGTGGGCAGTCCCCTGGGTAACTGTGATCAATGTACATTGTGGTTTAACATTAAGACAGAATCAGAGGCTCACCACACGAGGGCGAGAGTCCTGGGCTTTAGAAGGGTGAATTTTAACAGAATGAAGGACTGCCTCAGAAACTGCCTGGGGGCTGGGGTTGTCAGGGAGGGATGGAGGCAAGGTAGGGAAACATATGAGAGGGTATAATTAAAGCCACCAACCTGTATGTGAAGGAAGTGAGTAAAAACAGAAGGAAAAAGAAAGTGTTATGGTTCTCTAAAGTGTCAAAAGGTAGTGATGGAAAAAAAGGTGGCATTCAGAAGACATAAGGAAACACAGAGGGAAGAGGGCATGAAGGTATACCTAGTAAAGTAGAGGGAAGCAGACAAGACACAGGGGAGCAAAGGTGTTGACAGAGAAAAGTATCACCAAAGGAATCACTAAGGGGAATACGACTTTCTCTAGATACACAAGTGAGAAGAGGAAAGCAAGGTGGACATTAAAGATCCTTTGGCATTTCTCAAAAAGAGTAGGAGAACTTTTATTGAAGGTTGGACTTCATAAAAGAATTACAAACATACATAGGTACATTCATAAATTCCACAAGAAGAAAAACAAATCCATATATATATATATAAACGTGACGTTACTATAAACCATAAACCTGTTGTTACATCCTAGTTATCCTGTTCTTGCACTAGTCTGCAGTAATATATTGACAACTCATAAACAAGTATTGAGAATACACTTAAAATTAACATTTCTGTCATCCTAACCATTTTTCACAATTTAACCACCAAAGTTTACTTCTTTCCCATGGGTTGAGGGAAATGTTCCTCTGCTGTGCAACCTGTATGGCCTGTTGTACAACTGTTAAGATTCCGGCAGGGGATACAAGCTTTTGCTGAAAGAGTAATGAACATCTTGCTTACCACAAGTAATATCTTAGTATAGCAAATACTATGTGTGAAGCATCCCTATGGAATTTGTACCAAGCTCGAGACCTGACCATACATCAATGCTGTATAGGATAAGGACTGAAACATAGGTTCTTCCCATTGATGTGATACTAAGGCCCAGAACTCTTTGGCATATGGGCATTCAAAAAAAAAAAGATGTTCCTGAGATTCTACAATTTGGGGAAAAGATCCTCTGGGGCAATATCTGTCACATAGTTGTTTATGTTGGTGGTTACCCCGCACATCCAACCTTCCATAATTGCCAAGCCATACCGTGTCCCACAGATAAGGGGGTAGTCTTGGGTTGGATAGCTGTGTTATGACTTCCTGCACTTTGGTGTCTGGACAATGAGGGAATGAGCTGTCTTCGCTCCTTTCTACTACCAAAATAGTTGCATAGAGTGCTTTCTTGTCCTGGATCTGTGTCTGAGTAACTGTAAAGTCCCATTTTATCATGTTTTTAATACATTCTGAGCCATGCTTTGGCAAATTGGGAATTTTGCCAACATCCATGGCTTATTTTGGTTCCAAAAAGGACAACATGGTGATAACCATTCTCTGTGTTTACCCATGGTTTATCACCTGGCTTCAGTGCTACACCAATATTGTATGCAATAAATAAACTACAGAAGAGAGCTATGGGGTTTAACATAACTCCACTTTCCTTGACATTCCTATAAGTGTAGTCTCATTTGATTGGGTTCAACCTACTTCCCCAAAAGGCCTGGAAGAAGACATTATATAAGGAAGTAAACAAAGATTGGGGTGGAGCAGAAACATAACATAAATATAAAAATACTGGTACTAATAATGACCTAATAAGCACAGACCTTTTCCTTTTGGATATCAGTTGCCCTTCCATTCAGAAATCAATCTATTTGCTCTAACCCAAACCTTTTTCCCAGTTTGAAACTGCGTTATCACCAGGACCATACTCAATTCCTAGGACTGTGATATTGCCTTCAGTTAGCTCAATACCTACAAATGTATTATTAAGGAGCAGGGGGTGTTCCCCAAGGGTATTCCCTTACTTTTGTAGTAGTTGATCTTTGACCCCGACTAGATGGAAAATGTACTTAGGGTGTTAAGAGTTCAGATACATCTGTTGCTAATGTTAGTACTAAATCCTCTGCATAAGCGAGGATTTTAAGCAGAGATCCTCTTATGTCCATAGGTAATCCTTTAATGTGGACCTCTTGGGTGATACTTCCAATGAAAATGTAACTTCAAAAGTCATACAAAAGGGGACTCAGTCTCCCATGTCAGCCATTTATGTTGAGGATGACAGCAGCATTCTTGTACATTAACTTAATCCAGTTAACAAAAATCACAGGGGATTCCAAAGGCCTGTAACACCAAAAATAAAAAGTGGTGGGATAGCCTGTCAAAAGCCTTTTCCTGCTCTAAACTTATGACATACCCTTGTACCTGACCTGTGTTCCCCCTGTAGCATAATTCCCACAACAAAATTAAATTGTCATGTTGTTTCCGGTCAGGGATAGCACGTTTGTGATGGGCTAATCAGTAGTTTTGAAAATTGTGATAACCTTGCCAATAGGATTTTACTAAGGATTTTAAAATCCGTATTTAGGAGACTGAGGGGTCTCCAGTTTGCTAAGTCCTCTTTAATGTCCTTTTTGTGAAGCATGTTCAAATTGGCTTCTTTCATAGAAGAGGCAAACGGCTCATTCTGTAACATGTAATTAAATAGAATTACTAATGCAGAGGTCAATTCCTCTTTAAATTTTTTATATAAAGAGTAAAGAAAAGAGATGGGGAAATTTTTATTAGTATTTCAAATCGAGAACAACAATAAAACATCTCATTCATGTTGTAAGATCAGCGTTCAAGTACCATGTCCAATGGATACTACACATAAATACCACGGGCAATCATACAAATCATAACAAAAAGGTAAAACGTGAAAAAAACACTTTTCTTTTTCCTGAAGAGAGCCTAAGGAGACTGCCCACGACCAAAAACAAAACAAGACTGCAACCTCTAACCTCATTACCCACCCACTAAGAAAAGATTTGACATAGTCCTCCCCTAACCCATACAATCTATACCCTCCCATAACAGAGTACAAAGATACTCCCCTCCAGTTTATTGCATTCGGCAATGTAAATTGCATCTAGTTCAGCCTGGAGTTTAAACAAGATGTCGGTCATGGTAACTTCTTCCCCTTGTAAAAACCTCTGACATCTTGCATGCCATATGACCCATTTCAGACATGCTAATATTATAAATACAGTACTCTTATGCCATTGCTGCCAAAGCTTTGTTAGTTGACCATAGACAAGGATTTCATACATCATTCCCTTAAAACAGGAGGTATTCCAGAAAGTTTCTAATTGTACATTCAAAGAAAATGCATCATAGTCTCTACCTGCTCGTTACAATCAGGTGTCAAACAAAATCTCTCCTGAATAGACTTATGTTTGTGGTTACCTCTTACATTGAACTTATCATGACTGCAGATCCACATGGTATCCTGCAACTTTTGTGGGATCCTAGGTTCCAGCATACACCCCAACAATAAAGCGCAATCAATTGAGGGAGCCACTTTAAAGACACGGTCTTCAAAATACAATTTTCCTACAATCTTCGCATAAAATTGCTTTCGTGAAATGCTTGTAAACCAGCTAAGTTCAATTTTCCATAGTCTAATGTATTTTAAGCATACTTGAATATGCTGTGGCAGAGATTTTTTTTTCCTTGTGCCATGTTCCCCTCCCCATGCCGAAAGAAAGCTTTCTTCCCATATCTGCATGTCCTTAGTACCCACCCCCTTTTACCCCAACACCAAAGGCCTAATATTCATATAGAAAAAAATTCCCAAATAAAAACACAAGGGGTTGTAACATATTTAACCCTCCATCCTTCCATGCCCTGTATGTGTGAGACCGTTACACAGGATTTAACCGGCTACCCATAATAATGGAAAAAATAAGCCCATAATTTTAGAGTGCATGTTGAATGGAAGGGGGAAAACTTAGGAAACATACACAAATAGTGGCGCTATAAATGCCCTTATCAAGTACACCATTTTCTTTCTTGTCATCTTCCACGCCTTCCATTTCTGTATTTTCTTACTAGTAGCATCATAAACTCCATCCCAATTACTTTGAATGACTTCTTGAGATCCAAAGCATACCCCTAAAATTTTAACCTTGTCCTTCCTCCTTCCTTACAGGTATCACAAATCAAGGATCTTCTGATGCCTTACCCAATGCTAGAGCCTTGCCTTTCTTCTCGTTAATCCTGATACCAGTGGCCTGCTGACAATCCTCGAACACCTGTAAAGTCTGCAATCTTGAGTTTAAATCAGCTACCACCAAAACACAATCATCTGCGTATGCAGTGATCTTTGCACATGTGACCCCTACACTATGCTGAATCGGAGTAATCGATTCCTTCCCTTCCAAAACCCTCAGAATGGGGTCCAACCCAACTGCATACATAATTGGCTTAAAAGGCACCCCTGTCGTACCCCATTCTTAACGTACATGGGAATGCCAAGATGCCCGTTAATCATAGGCCTCACCTGTACCTCTTGGTATAGCAACCGTACCACTGTAATGAAACTTTCTGGAATACTATACTATGTCAAAACCATCCAAAGATACTCATGCTTCACAGCATTAAAGGCAGTCTCTCTTGATCAACAGTAAAAATGTAGCCTCCTAGGTTCCCCTTCAAACCTTGCTCAACCACTTCATGCAAAACAGTCAAGTTTTGTGATATACCCCTCCCAGGACTTGCACAAGTTTGAACTTCTAAGATGAGTTTTTTTACTACATTTGCCAACTGAGCTGTGTAAATAGTAGCTTGGATTATGTAATCTGCTGTTTATAAGCTTAAAGGCCTCCAATTGCCAAGGTCTTCTCAGTCCCCTTTTTCATGAAGGAAGATCATGATTCCCTCCCTCCCTCATGCTGGCACCTATTTCCCGTAATGTCGCCATAGCTTGGTACACTTCAACTAATATAGGGGCCATCTGGTCCATGAATCTTTTATAAAAATCATAGGGTATGCCATCAATCCCTGGGGAGGTGTTCAGTGACAGTTTACTAATGGCTGCCCTGACCTCCACTTCTGATATAGGTTCCAAAAGCTGCCCTCTCTCTTCCTCAGTTATTTGGGGGAAAGGGCAAGGATTTTATGAATCCAACCTGACATTGGGCCCCTCCTACTTGGAACCTGTCCTGAATGTGCTGCTGTACCGCCTGCTGCATAGACATCTGATCCGATGCTATTGTTCCATCAACCCTTCATAAGGAAGACATAACCCTCTACCCTGCCTTATCAGCCTCTATATCATAGGGGTTAACCTGCCCCTTTTTCCCCTGTATGCAAAACTTTTTGTTCAAAGGCCCTAGAGTGTTCTTGTGCCTGTAAATAAGCATACATTTTACCTTTGATTGCCGTAATTTGGTCTGTGAGATCTAACTCTGATACCCTCATCTGCGTTATCAACTTCAGAAAGTTAGTCCTAAGCCCCAAATACTGTGTGTATTTCTTTTTAGCCTCCCTAGAGGATAAGGTAATTACTAAGTCCTTTAAATCCCATTTCATATCCCCCACCAGTCTATTGGATTATTATACAAAAATCTAATTTCATGTTGGGATTCTAATAATGTTAAAATGTCATGACACTGGGCATCTGATTGCAGTAAGGATACATTCATTTTCCAGTAACCTCTCCCTATGGATATGTTTTGTCTGTACCCCAGACTTATTTATCTATCCTGGTTGATAAACAATCTTTGTAAAATGTGTGTATAAGGGCTTCACCTAAAATGTCACAGGCATCTTTTAATCCATTACGGTTTAGAATACTATGCAGCAAATTGGAGTCACAGTACACTTTCTCCGTTTTCCTACCCCAGTCCCTGCTAGTTAGTCCACAGTTAAAATCACCTCCCCATAATATTGTCTTAGAAGTGGTTAAAAAAAGGCCTAATCTGCCTAAGCAGAGCAGTTCTGTCTGCTTTGGACTGAAGGGCATAGATGTTAATAAGTCGGTATGCAATCTCTGTGATCACTGCATCCATAATCAATACTCTTCCGGGAAAGATGTCGAACACTTTCAAAACTTTAATATCCAAGCCAAAAAACAGTATTCCTAAACCAGAGCATAAATCCTCCCCCAGTAACAAAACTGAGGGCCCCCAATGCCAGTCTGTTTGGGCTTGTGCAATTTCTGGGAGGGTATGCTGCCTTGCATCCTGTAAAAAAAATTTAATTTCCTTGTGCCATATGCAGTCTTGTGAAAGTGACTTGCCTTTTATCTACTGATTTAATGAAGTTAACGTTTAAAGTTAACAAGGTAAATGGCATTAAAATATGAAAAGGTTGGTGTTCAGCAGTCATAAAGACTATCTGTATAAGTCATCATGTGTTCACCCTTTTTTCTTCTTCTTAGCCATAGGCTTCACCATTAGCGCCATCTCTCCAACCATCTCCATCTGGGAGGAGGATATGGAGGACACCTCTGAAGCTCCATCAGAGTCCACTGACTCAAAGTCCCCTAGTACTTCATAAGGGTTCTGGATTGACAATGCACTGACATCAGCATTAACAACTGATGGTGGAAGCTATAATGCAGCCTTTGACTGGGTCACCCTTTGAAAGGCGGGATCATGCCCTGTGGCAGGAGGGGCCATGTCAGAAGAGGGTGGAACCATCTCTTGCGGCTAAGCTGAGGGGTCTCCAGGCATAGTCTCACTGGTTCCCTCTATGTCCGGGACCTCCTTGGGGCTCAAGACTATGTTTGGTTCTGCTACCACTGGTGGGGGAGAGGGAGGAGGGGAAGGGCCAACTGTCACAACCAAGGGACAGTCTGTGGGATGGGAGGTAGAAGCTTGGGATTCTCCTGGGGTAGGAGCTTCTGTTCCTGGGGTCCTCTCAACCCTAAGCCTAGTAACTTTCTGGGGCAGAGGTTCTGGAGGAACAGCTTGAGACAAGCCTTCCACAAGCCTCATGCACTCCTTTTAAGCTGTTGCCACAAACCCATCTTGTTCTGCCCATATTGTCTTTTCCAAGCTACTGTGAGATGCCCAGGCAGAGAAATGAAAAAAGTGCCCAGGCTCTTCACATAGGTTACACCTAACTGGGCCAGGACAATGCAGATCACTATGCTCTAGTTCCCCACATAAGACACATTTTAACCATGTGCATAAATTGCTGAGATGACCCACTTCCCCACATCGATAACATGCCCGGGGCTGTCCAGGGTAAAACAGAACCACTCTATCCCACCCCAGAAAAAAACTGCTGGGAAGATGTCGTGTCTCTCCATTTTCCTGCCTTAAAGTGACCTTGTACCACCATCCCCCTGTCCAAAGCTGCTCTTCGTCAAGGATGGGTTCAGGATACCCTTCCATGTTACAATGCTTTTTCAACCAACATGTAATGTCTGCAATATCTACCCCCTCATTTTGGAATAATACTGCAATACTTTTTTTTTTTAACCCTATTTTTATACTCCTACTGACCTACTTTCTCCACTCTCGTGGACATCCTCACTACTGCATCATGATCCGGTCACAATCTGCCCCTAGAGTGCATGTTCCACTAATCCTAGGTACCCAGTAGCCCCTGGGCGGGTGAGAAGGGACCCCTTACTCCTCCTCCGATTCAATCATTCTCTTTGTTGCGGTCCCAGCTCAGCGGAATCTGCCACAGCCATCTGTAAATACAGCGTGAGGTGTCGTCGCCTAGGAGAGAGTGAGGGGTGTTTCCTCCTGTTTTTACGTCCTTCCCCTGAAGTCAGTGTACAATGGGGGCCAATGAGCCCATGCCTCCTGCTCCACCCCCTGCCAACTTCTACCCAATGCTGCTGCTGCTCCCATCTATCGCACCATCCAGCCAAGCTCCCCTAGGTAGTGGTATTGAGGCAGGAGTGTGCAGTAATCCCCCCCAGGGAAGGAGAGCTGCCGTTGGGCGCTCGATCCTTCTCCTCCCCGGCCAACCCCCGGCAAAATACTGTAATGCATTTGAAAGCAGGTTTCGTCAGGGGGATGGTCACAAAAGACTTCCAATGAGCAGTATTTTTAATCAACTGATACTGCTTCCAAAATCATTCAAATCCTGCAGGGTGCTTAAAGCTATATCATATATCGTATCCCCAGGCATATGAATAAGAGCGTAAATATTCATAGGCGTAGTACTTCATACTGGTTTTCAATAGCGCCCTGCCTATGAAAAGTTTATCTGGTATATCCTCCATGCTCCCCCGATACCTCAGTCACACTGCATTCCTATGAGTGGCAGGTTCAGAGAACAGTCTCACTGTTTCAAGGAAAAGACGTTCTTTTACGGTAGTGTTCCAAACATTTTCCCTACGACCTCCCTGCCACTCAGTGGCGACTCAAAGGGCCATAGAGTTTGCTTGTTCCGAGGACTCTAAGTTCTGTGGAGATATTTGTACCTCAATACTGTCTTGGGAACCCTCTATATCCTCCATTTCTAGCATCAGGGCTACTGGCTCTTGCACTTCCCCTTCAAAAGCCAAGATGTCAGTCACTAAATTATGAAGGTGTTCAGTAGCTACTTGCGACTCCAAGCCACAGGCTGATTTTGTGCCCTGACCCAGGGGAATAGATGCAACAGTGTTTCCCTCTCCCCCATGGTCTGACTCAGGCGTACCTGGGAAGACTATGGGAGCAGCTTCCCTCCCCACCGATGCTTTGGGAGGTTCGCAACCCACCCAGTCCCTGTCTTCTGCCACCTGGCTCCTTTTAATGCTGCCTGAATCCACCCAGGATCTGATTTATCAACTGCAGAGGAAGAAGAGGGAGACTCCATAGGCCTCTTGTCTTTAATTCCCAGTTTAGCTTTCCTCAGATTCTTCTCCGCAGGAACCTTAACTGCAGCTGCTGTTTTACTGAGACTACCATTGGAAGTCCCAATTGAAAATATTTTTGTTTGCAGCAGCCCTGGGTGCAACTGTGACCTGAAAGAATCATATGAGACCTTGGTGTCGCTTGGTTCCACACTACTTTGTATATTTACTGGGGCCACACCCTGTGTTACAGTAAAACATTTTAAAGTCTTACCTCCTGAGCACTCCCCCCGGATACAGTAGCACTCGAGGAGGCTTTTACCTCCGAGTTGCTTTTGTTAATTCCAGAGTGCGCAGCCTGCTCTGAACTCACCTGGATTTTACCAGCACCGGCATCTAGTCCACCAGAACTTCCTGCCAAGAGCACTTCCTCGTTCATCATTAAAGCCGTCCCTCTCTGCCTCAACTCCTGCTGTAGCTAGTTCTGTCATTCTGCAAAACATTGTTCCTCTGCCCAGAGCAACTGCAACAAAGCGGAGGACAACAAAGTACCAGTCATTCCTTCTCCCTCCTCTGTCGCCTGACTTTCAATCTCGACCATGGTTCCGGACACAACGATCTGCTCAATCTCCATATGTAAGCCACTATCTCCTTCTTCACCAATGCCGTGGACCTCTAGGCTGACTGAGACTGAGGAGGCGACCTTCCCCTCAGTCTCACACATGTCCTGTTCCTCCACCTGCCGGGAGAGACTGGCCACACAGCACCAGTCATAGCCCCTATCACATAGTAGGGTAATTTTCCCGGTGTCCTGGCCAATTTCCCCCATTCACTAAAATACCACCAGCAGCTTAATCTGGTTCAATGTCAGTTGGCATCCATCTGTTTCCCCCTTCCCCGGGACGAGGCTGAAAACAGGTAGAATTGCCTACTCCTCTATTCCCTGTCAACAAAAACTACATAAATAAATAAAGGGAGGGATAGTGAGGATTAGAAGGGTGGGGGGGGACTTCCAGTGACATCAGCAAGAAACATGATGGCTAACTGAGGAGCTCCGTCATAGCCCGCTAAACAAGCCTCTGAAATCATAACTTCTCAGTTGGCTTTTTTCAATTTAAGCACAGAGAGGCCTTTATTTAGTTCATGGGCAGAGTGAAAAAAATCGAAGTCTGCCATTTCTGACTGGGATCTCTCCACAAACTCACTAGCTATGTCACACCAAGATCCTCAGCACGAAGACGTGGTGGTAACTTGTGAGTGAAGCACCAGTGCAGCTACAGTCAGACCCAACTAATGCAGCAATATTGCAGGATTTAAAGGATTTCTGCACAGAAACACGTACCATTTATTCGGAGCTCAAGGAATCCATTTCCTTGTTATAAACAAAAGTCTGTGACAATTAAAAGTAAGCTACAGAAACATATACCTGAATAGATAGGTTGGAGCGGGTACTAATTCGAGCCCTAAAAGATTGCCAGCTACTTTTAGACTGATGTGAGGATTTAGAAAATCGCTCGCACAGAAACAACCTATGAATCTATGGTCTTCCAGAAGGCGAAGAGGGTATAGGTGATTTGAAACTTTTTTTACAGTCTTTTCTTCCATTGTAGACATTGCAGACTTATGCCCCTTGCCCACAGAGCGAGCTCACAGAGCATTACTGCCGAAGCAATCAAACGCCTCAGCACACCCTCGATCAATATCAGTAAGATTTTGTAATTTTGCCATCAAACCAGAATTACTTAATCGTGCTTGGCGTAAAGGGGTAATATCATATAAAGAATGTTGGTTGTATTTTGATAATGCCTATTCCCCAACTTTACTGGCAAAATGCCAAGCCTTAACCCCAATACTTCATATTTTGTAAGCCCATAATATAAAATTTTCCATGCCATTTCCAGCCTGTTTCCTTATACAATTCACAGATGGAACATAGAGGATTGTGTATGAGTAAACATACACAACAAGGCAGTTGTATGATTGAGAGGTTACCGTGATAACTAGAGACCTCGAGAGGTCAGTTACCACAGAAACCTTGAGATCGTAAAACTGCCTTGCTTGTGTATGGTTGCTCATATACAATCTTTTATAGTGTATGGGCAACCATAAGTGGCACTCCTTGATCCCCCAAACAGGTCTCCCAGTAGCCTGCTTAACTGCACATGCGCGACCACGTTCAGTGTTGCTGTGCTGCACTAATGATGTACTCGGTGCAGCACAACAATGCTGTTCCAGGCATAGATTTTCACGCAGAACAGCATTCTACCATACACTATCAAGATATCTGAAGATTCAGAACTAGATCTTCAAGAGCTTCAATCCAAAAACTTGGATAAATCATATCAGCTAATGGAACTGACTGAAATTCTGGAGAAGTGAGTACTGCAAAAAGATTCCTGGACCACAGTATTACCTCTAAGTAAAAAACTCCACAAGGATGCAGCTCTCCAAGAGATAAAAGCTATGCTGCACGCCTTTTGCCGTGAGGAATCCTCATAACGGACATTTATAGAATAATAAAGTAGCTACACGGCGTCTTTTGTGTCAGTGTTTACACTTCATTTATAATGCAACTTTAGCATTTGTTTTCGTAACAAAGAAACTGAGACTTTCTTATTGAGCTTCCCTATATGGTATCTTACAAAGTCAATACTTAGCTACTTGCCAATTAAACACACCATACTAGAGTTACATATTTATTATTTTCAATTATTTTATTGTTCCCAGAGAGCCTGTACTTGATTCTCGCTAATAATTAGTTATTGCTTTTGTTTGCACCACGATCTATGCTTCTTACATATTTCTTACTGAATCTGTTTATTGAATCTGTAGTTTAGTGAATCTAAATACTGATATTTCCTTTAGTTTGTCCTCAACTCCAAAAATTTACTTTTCTTTTTTTGTTTCTCCTTTTCATATCTACATAGCCATTGCTCATAACCATTCAGAAGAAATGTTTCCCTCTGCAGGACCAAGGTCATACTGTGTAATATAAAGCTTTATTTGCAAATCAAGCTCTCCTCCAGCTACAAGCAAAATCCTTTAGCAGATGTTAACAGTCAAATGTATACAGTCCCTTGGTCCTGCCAAGAAAGTCTTTATAATTGATTTTATACTTATGCTTTCTAAATGCCCAGAAAAAGGACTCAGTTTCTTAAGAATATAGTCACTTCCCATTATTGAGAGCACACGGAGCCCCCTCCACCCCTTTTTTTCCTTTCTTCTTTCTCTTTTTTTCGCTTTGGCATTAACATTTAAGAGATGTACCCGTAACATCTTTCATTGTCTATCAAATTAAGCAATCATTAGACATAATTTTTTGTACAGGAGGGACCACAGTCAGTACTTCTCAATGGTGCTTTATCAGTTAAGGTACCTACCTGGTACCAGCAGAAGAATAACTAGCAAGTTAGTTTTAAATTATAGTGTACTCACAAATTAAATTCCTTCCTCTAGATTAAAAATATATTACATGTTTTATTTTATTCTAATACAATTTTGGGATCTTTTTTCTTTAATGGAATATACCATATTGATACTATCTCCCTATGACAATAATAGTTTCTATCTAAAAGTGTACATTACAGAACAGTAAATATGAGAAAATTGGCTTGTGGTCGCTCTACTAGAAAAACTTATTTTAGCTAACATACAAGCTTCTAGCAGTTACTTCTTAGACAAAGTTCATCATAAGGTATTAGGACTCACGGCAATTATAAGCAGCGTGTTCTTGTCCTGTTCATTAAGGACAGACTTCTCTTTTTTAAGTCCAAACTAGTGGTATACAAACCAAAATTCTGAATGATGAACTTTGCCCATTACATTTCCTATAAAGTAAATAGATAACGGCAAATGGAGTAATGGTTTTAACATCATTTTCACTGTTGTACTCATGCCATTAGAATCTGGGGGCTCTCAACTAATTGATACCTTACCCCCTGTGGCGCTCATGTAACTCACAGTGCTACGCAGGATCCTAAAAAACAAGGTCAACTCCCTATCTTGGAAGCCAGCATATCTTTTTTATACGCTACTGAGCAGGTTGTCTGTAAAATCTCAATTCACCTGCCTGGTTGGCAGATTTTGTTATTTTATTGAATATGCTGTGTGACATCTTCCTACAACTCCGAGGGTTAAATATTTTCATAAACAGAAGCAGCTCCAGCTCTTAGTTGGAAAGTTTCCAGCGATAATTTGGTTTATAATTAAATCGCAGCTCTCAGAGTACTTTATGTATCAGTTAAATACTGGACAACTATACAGGAATAAGTGTTTCACTTGTATCAGGGCAAAGCTAAATACAGAGAATTTTTTTTGTTTTTGATGAGTTCTATTGTACAGTTTCTTTTTTTTTTTTTATACTTCAGCTTTATTGAAACTCTTCATTTCAAGTTCATAACATCTTGTATATGACCTTATATCATTACATACTCTCAGTATTTAATACATATTACTAAAAACCACTATTCAATTTCCATGCAGTTTAACATAACTTAAGTAAAGCTTCAGCCTTCCTACTAATTGGAGAACTCATTCGCTTCATTCTTATTCCAATGCGCTTTTGGGAATCTCACTCCAGCCCCCCCCCTCCCCAAATGCCCTTCTTTAACGCCACGTCAAACCCCTTCCTCTTACTTATCCCGCCATCCCTCTTTCTACTGTAGAAAACCCGTTCTTGAGTTTATAGCTTATAATAATCTGCCCTCCCGTACACTTCTAGAATTCTCCTCTACTTTATTTTCTTTCCTATTAAATTATCCCTTCGATCTGTTTCAGGACCCCCCATCTTCGCCAACTCTCTCCTCCGACATTTCCCATCTTGTCCACCTAGTTATATAAAGATGGCGATTTTGTCTGAGTGAAAAAGTAATTCTCTCTAATACTTTCATTCCCTCTATTATTTCCACCCACTCATCCCAGGTAGGGGCCTTAGGCTGTAGCCACCTCCTGGTTATTGCCTTCCCCGCAGCAGCGGTCAGTATGTTCCATAGGTACTTCGCTTCTTTCCCCTTCAGATTCTCCGGGTGCAAACCCAGGATCATATGTTCGGGTCCCAGTGGAGACTCTATACTAAACAATTTCTTCATATATTTTTGTATTTTCTCCCAGAACTCTCTCAATACAGAGCAACTCCAGAAAATATGCACTAAATTCACCCTCTCAGCTTTACAATTTCTCCAACAACCAGCTGGGTTCGGAGTACACCCTCTCCCCGGATAATATGGCACCTTAAAGAACCGTATTCTTAACTTCCACAGAAATTTCCTCCAACTTGGAGATGTAGTTGTGTTCCACGTATTTCTCCAAACCCCTAACCAATCCTTAGCAGTTAAAGTGGTCTGCAGTTCTCATTCCCATCTTTTTTTAATGTAATCGGATGTATGCTGCAGGTCAGATAGGTACTTCTTATATAAGATAGAGATGGCCCCCTCCCCCCTGCTCGAGTCCCATATGTTTTCAAAAGTATTCGGTATTGGGGCCCCACCTCCTTTTCTCATTGATTTGTTCATCTCCTTTGTTATGTAATCCCTCATCTGGTAATAATATAGTAGCTCTCCCTTCCTCCAGCCAAATTTGGTCTGCGCCTCCTTAAATGAGATAACCTGTTCCCCTCTTAGAAGCTGCCAAGGGGCCGTAAACCCCCTCCTCTCCTGTTTTTTTATACCAGGGATCTGTAAAGGCTATACTCTCCTTATTTATAGTCCACCAGGTGTATTTCCACGTATAGACCTTAGATAGGCCTTTCATTAGTCCATGCCTGTAGCCTAATAAGGCCGTCTCTGTCCCCACAAATGGCGTCCTACCCCATCCAGGTTTTGGGCTTAGAATCGTGCATTGTGCTAGTGGGGGGGGGATAGGGCAATCGCCTGGTCCACCTCCTTCCACATGGCCTGATAACCTGGGTGCTGTAATAACAAGATTACTCTCGACTGTGTTGCTATCCAATACTCCATTAACATGGGGACTGCTAATCCTCCTATCCCTTTGGGAAGGTATAAAGTCTGTCCCTTAATTCTGGGCTTTCCGGAACACCAAATGAAGTCTCCTAAAATTTTTTGCCACTTTCCTATTTGTTTAAACATTATTGGGGCGGGCACACACTGAAACAAAAACAAAAAACGAGGTAGTACGATCATCTTTATTGCCTGGACCCTTGTCCAGATAGAATCAGGGAAAAGCCTCCACCTCCTCATATCCTCCTGCACCTGCTTCACCACTGGCAAGTAATTTAGTTGGACCATATGAGTAGTTACTTGCGCCAACCTCACCCCCGAGTATTTCATATGAGGTAGGTCCCATTTCATAGGGAATCTCATTTTTAGCTCATGCGACGGTTGAAAGTTTAGTTTCAATACTTCTGTTTTACCTTCATTGAGTGTGTAACCTGAAAGGGCTGAGAATTCCGCAGGTGCTGAAACAGGTTCGTAGCGAGTGACCGGTAGGTCAGGTACATGAGTACATCGTCAGCGTATAGCGCTAGTTTTTGCGGGCTCTCCCCTAATTGTACCCCCTGTATGTTTTGATTTTCCCGTAACCCTTAGAGCCAATGGTTTTAAATATAGTGCGAACAGGAGAGGAGAAAGTGGGCATCCCTGCCACATTCCTCTCTCCAGCTGAAACACCCCGGAATGATGTCCATTTACTCTTACGTATGCCTTTGGAGAGGCGTATGTCTTCGCAATCAAGGTCATAAATTGCATTGGAAATCCAAACCGAACGAGCACCGCCTGGAGAAAGGACCATGAGACTTTATCAAACACCTTCTCAGCGTCTAAGCTGAGGAGTATAGCAGGCTGCCCGGTATGACCCAGATGATCCAGGACATGCACTGTCCTTCTTAGGTTGTCCTGGGCTTGCCTTCCAGGAATGAATCCTGTTTGGTCCGCATTTATTAACGTCGGTAGAAGTTGTTGTATTCTACAGGATATTACGGCCATAAATAGCTTATAATCCGTATTAAGCAGAGAGATGGGCCGATAAGCGGAACAAAATCTGAGATCTTTATTCTCCTTTGGTATTACCGAAATAACTGCCTGTGACCGTGACTCGGGGGGTGATCTTTCAGTCAAAAGGGTATCATTGAATACTTCTAACAGTAGAGGTGAGAGTTGGTCCTGAAAATGCTTGTACATCTCTGCCAGGTAGCCGTCTGCCCTTGGACATTTATTTGCTTTTCACCGGTCTAACAAGTTGTCTTTGAGCTAATTCTGAAACTCTGGGGAGAGTGATCTTGTTCAGATACTGCTCCATCTCTTGCCTCTCACCCTGGGGAGGGGCCATGTAAAGTTCTCTGTAGTATGATCTAAAGGCCTCTGCTATGTCCGGGGTGGTTTGTTTAATATCCTTACTTTGAGGGTGTTCCACCCTAACTATGTGCGCTCTTGCTTTTTGTTTGCGTAATCTGGCTGCAAGCATTCTAGCTGCTCTGGGGCCCCCTGCATAGTATCCCTGTTTTACAAAATAACTTCTGTTCGATCTGATATTCCAGCTGCTCATTTAATTCCTTCTTTAGGTTATTTAGTCTGCGACACACCTCTCTATCATATTTTACTTTTAGTTTAGCTTCCCAGTTTTCTATCTCGCTTCTCAAGGATTCTATTTTTCCTTCCCTTTGTTTCTTTTTATACGCCGCTATGGATATTAATTTGCCCCTTACAATAGCCTTTATAGTATCCCATAGGAGTGCTGAGGATATGTCTGGGGAGGCATTCTCTTCTATTGCCCGCTTAATAGTATCCTTTACCTGTTGTTTAACCTCCTTATCTTGCAGTAAGGAGACATTTAGTCTCCAAAATGTTTTTTTCCCAAAGCCCCCCAGGTCTACCTGCAGGAAAATCGGAGCATGGTCTGAGACTGTCATAGTCCCCATCCAACTATCCTTCACTCTGGCCCACATCTCTTTCGGCAATAAGAAGTAGTCTAACCTCGAGAAGGTTTTATGCAGTGGTGAAAAGAAGGTGTAGTTTCTTTGCTTGGAATGCCCTTTTCTCCAGGCATCTATATATCCTAACTCCCCCAGAAATTGCCCCCATCTCCGTGAGATCCCCCTCTCTCGCTGCCCTGTCAATGACGTACTGTCCATCTTTGGATCCATTGTTATATTTAGGTCACCCCTATAATAACCTGTCCCTCCGCCCATTCCTGTAGTTTCAACATCATACTTCTATAAATTTGAAAATCAGAACCAGGCGGGACATATACTGAAGCCAACGTTAAGATCTCTCCATGATATTTCCCTTTTAAAAACACATATCTCCCCTCTTTATCCGCACACTTGTCTAATACTTCAAATATTGTTTTCTTTGGAACCAGTATCGAAACTCCCCTCCTTCTTCCCTGGCCATAGGATGCACTAGTCTCGTAATTAAAACCCATTTTTCCCAACTTGGTGTGCTCCAGAGGAGAGAGATGTGTTTCCTGTAACATTATAAAATCAGGTTTCTCTTTTCTAAGCCAAGCCAGTACTTTGCTCCTCTTGACCGGGTTTGTTAACCCATTAACATTAATCGAGCATATTATTGTGGTACTATCCATTCTCACATATTTCAGTGACTTTGCAATTACATTCAACGCCTTTCTTATCCCTCCAACCCACTCTCTCATTTAGTGTTTTGGCGCAGCCCTTTAAACCTGTTACTACTACTCTGCCATCTATCCAATTCCCACCCAGTTCCTCCCCCAATAGCAAAACCTCCCCACAGGCGCAAAATAACTCCAAGGTATTAGTGGCTTCTTTTCCGTTCCCTTTCTCATACATACCTTTACCCCGCATTCGTGAGTTAAGGGCTGAGGCCAGAGCTCCCTCCCATTGAGCAACGTTCTCCCATTCAGGCTTACTTAATGTTAGGAAAAACCTTAAATCAGTAAACATGTAAAAGGGGATGTCTTACAAACAACAGACCCCCTTAAACTTTTGCAGACTTACTCAGTGTCTGCTACTCACTCTAACTATATAACTCTCTTTATTATATAACAATTCCTTTGCTTCCAAGGTAGGGGCACCCAACCCTGTGGGGCCCTTATTCTGCTCTTTGCAAGATCGAAGTTTGAGCAGATACGAGGGGTAGACGTCTCCTTTATTTAGAGATCTCCCTCGTAAGGAAACCACCGCTTTTGGAGGGTTCTCTTCTATACTATCCTCCCACGTACCAAAAACTGTTGTGTTCCCAGTTGATATCACCCCCGCTCTCCCTCCCGCCTCGCCGATCCATTCTTTTAATATTTCCCTCCTTCCCTTCCATTTATCTAAATTTACTTCTGGAGGCTAATCACATCTCTCCACCGCCCCTGCCACCCCACCCCCCAGTTCTCCCCATGTCTGTAAATATACATTTCGCACTTCTCCCCCCCTTCATCCCGTCCCCTCCACCGGACCCTTCTTTTATAGAAGCCTTCCTCACCACTCCTCCCTTCCCCGTCACCCCCATCCCTCTTCCTTTTTTCTTTCCATCTCCCCATAAACAGCAAGCTTAAAGGTGCCTGCGTCCACGAGGCAGTATCTCCTATTAAAACTGAAAAATATTGAGGATGTATACAATTTCTAGTCTTGAGAATCTGTTATCATCATTCGGGGAGAGACAAGCGCACGAGGGCACAAGGCAGAAAGACAAGGGGTGGGGGGGTACATAATGGACCAATCCCCCTGAGGATCAAAAACATGAGGGGGGTAGACACAAGGGGCTGGGGAGACAATTTGGGAAAACCATCATGATAGTCTGCTTTGTTGGGTATAGCAGCCGCTCCAGCAGTCCAAGAGACTACTAAGCCCCTTTGGTTAAACTGTCACAGTTCAAGCAGGCCCTTGTTTTTCATCTATTATTTTCTTTCATCTCCGGGCTTCCTCGCAAAGCATCTTTCTGCAGCATGATCTTTATCCTCTCTAAGGATTCCAGAAGCTGTCTCGATGAGGAACCCCTCCGCTGCAGCCCCGATTGGAACCAGTCAGTAAAAAATGTCTGCCTCTTGTCTATCCGTTCCATGTCCTCCGCTGATAACTTAATTCCCTTTTGTTTCAAGGCCTCTAAGGCTTTATATGGTGAGCCATATGTTTGTACACCATCCTGCCAGAAAATCCTCAATTTGGCCGGGAAGGGGGTTTGGAAACGGATCCCCTTTTCCCGTAGTGCACACAGTATCGGGGTGTATTGCTGCCTGGCCTGTTGTATCTCTGCAGGATAATCATGATCTACCGTTATTTTTGAAGAAAGGTATGTCAGCTCCTTCTTAGACCAATCTCTACGAAGGATATCCTCCTTAGTTTGAAAACTCGCCACCATGAAAACTATCGAGCGAGGTCGAGCCTTCCAATCCTGTGGCCTAACCCCCAGCGCTCTGTGTGCCCTTTCAATTTTTAAGTCATAAGTTGGGGGTAACTCTAGAATATCACGCAGCAGGTTTTCAACAAATGTGGTTACCGGAGTTGTCTCTGCCCCTTCCGCAAGCCCATAAAGCCGCAGGTTATTCCGTCTCGATCTGCTTTCCAAATCTATTGCTTTAGCTTGCATCGCCACCGATTGTTGTAACAGGGCACTAACCGCTTGGCTCAAACTGGCATTTACATCTTCCACCCCTGATATTCTCGTCTCAGCCTCCTCGAGTCTTTGATCTAGTTTCGACAGTTGTGCAGACAGCCCTTGTAAGTCTTTTTTCGTTTCCATTCTGGAAGCTCTTATTTCTTTCAAGATCGTCTCAAATCGGGACCGGGTTAGTTTATCCTGCTCTCCATCTGTGTCATAGTCAGACCCTCTTGAGCTGCTCGGTGAACGGCTTCTGCTTTGCGGCCTATGGCCCTCCGTGATTGCTTCCGTTTCTGCGATTTTTTTTGGTGTTCCAAGCCTCCACGGGCCCTGTTTGTCTCTCTTACGTGGGTCCTTTGCCATCTTTACAGACTTTCCCCTCATTTACTGCTTTCCAGGAGGGAAACTTAACTTATTTTTGCTGGCGAGGCGTGGAGCATTCGTGAAGCTCTGCTTAGAGGTCCGTGGCGGAACCGGAAGTCTCCTATTGTACAGTTTCAAGGCAGGACATGGCCTACATTATAATAAGGAGGCCCTTAAAAGCATTTACACCTCTTTTTTATTTATATTTCAGTGAAAAGCAATGTGACTCATATACTTATTTTTAGTTACCTAGGCTATTTAAGAGAAGATATGATCTATTTTATAAAGGTTGTATTTTATAATTTATTTATTTATTGGTAAACCCAGAATTGTAATCCTTTGAGTCAAAGACTCGTTTCCAAAGGCTCATCGTCAAGTAGGACAGCTACATAGACAGGTACACGGATTAACAGGTAAACACATAGTTACAGAGTTACATGAGTTTCAAAGTACACAGGCAGGTAGATATTTACAAAATTTACACCAGTACATTGTAGAGTGGTACATCATGATAAATAAGTTCAGGCTTGGGTTTTATTACACAGCTATGACCAAAGCCAGAGAAGAGTTTTATTCCTGCAAATCATTTTTTTACAGCATTTACTACAGGTGGGAAATAACACTGGCCTATACAATGAGGTAAGCTACACAGTAAAATAGTGCAACCAGGGATTTGGTAGCTGGGGAGAGGGGGTAAATTGCAGCCATAGGGGTGTTGTCAAGAAGACTGTAATGAAGTGGCAGGCCAACAATAAGGGCTTGTATGCAAAGAGGAGCACCAGACTGGTTATAAATAATGTTAATGGAATACATAATCCAGTAAAACGTTTTCGCCTCCTTCAGTATTTTCGTAAAAAGCAAGCAGAACTAATTCTTTAATGCACCTGTTGTCAGACGAACGTATGAAATTTTTAAAGCTAGGTAATAAGGTTTTTTTTTGTCTCATAAAACCGGCTGTTGAAGAGGTGTTTTAACTTTATGTCGTCACAGCCTTCCTCTACAAATATGTTCAATTACCTGTGATACAGCTGGTCATTATGTCACTGTGACCCGCACTCTGTATGACCATGATCCAACTATAGTAAACACATACTTCTCTCCATGCACAGAAAAAATATTTTTTCAACTTTTCTTTCAGTACTGTTGAACCATTTAAAGGGACAATTAATTTGGGTGGGGGCAACCTAAACTTGACCTTAAACCTAACCTAGATGCCTCAAACCCTAAAGTACACTGTTGCTCTTCTATCCATAAATACCTACACAAAACCCTTAAACACTTAGGCATAGTAGATACGTGGCATTTTCTGCACACACACACCCCCCCCCAAAGGAATACACTCATTATTCACTGAGGCATGGGAGCTTTGCTAGAGTAGATTATTATTTTTTATGACTCTGAAGCATATTGGCCCATACGTATGGTCAAGCATGGCTCCTTCCATCTTCCCGACCGTTCCCCCATCAATATCTCACTTTCGTTGGAAAACCCCCACCCACTGCATTTTGGAGGTTACATCTGGGTCTCCCAAAAGATCAAGGTCTAATATAAAATTAACTAATCAGATTACTCAGTTGTTTCCGGAGAATGACAACGGCAAAATATCTCCTAGTATACTCTGGGATACCTTAAAGGCAGTGATAAGAGGAACAATAATTGCGCATGCCTCAGCTAAGCACAGGGAATGAGAAAGAAAGGTGAATTAGCTACTTAATATCTTACGCTCTTTACAAACAGCTTGGATGCAAGGAGAAAAGCCAGTATGTCCAAAAATTCTCGAGGTCCAGGCTGACCTTCTAAAGCTTATGGATCAGAAAAGAGAACATGCCCTTTTCTACTTAAGGCAGAAATTATATGAAGGCAGCTCCCAGGGCATGTGTTACTTGGCTCACTAACTTTGTACTTATTGCGTAGCTGCCACTGTAGTTAAGCTCTGTTACTCAGATATAGGAACGTCAAAGTATCAAGATGCCAACATGTTATCTATTTTCAGAGCATATTATGCTTCGCTTTACTCCTCTGAAGCTCCCACCCCTTCCAATCCATATAGCCAGTCTTTTCTTTCTCAAGCATGTCTTCCTTTATTATTGCCCAAACAAGCCCTTTGGTTGACCACCCCTACTACTATCCAAGTTGCTTCCTACTATTCTCAGAGCAAAAACCGGCAAATGCCCAGGTATCGATGGATTTCCATCAGATTTTCATAAGGCTGAAATTATCAGAGATTTGCTAACCTTGCGTATGCTCCGGGTATTTCATTCTTGACAGGAAGGAAGGAAAAGCAGCTCCACCATCCTGGAATTATG
The DNA here is from genome assembly GCA_016271365.2 of Neoceratodus forsteri. Lineage (NCBI taxonomy): Eukaryota > Metazoa > Chordata > Ceratodontiformes > Ceratodontidae > Neoceratodus > Neoceratodus forsteri. The sequence goes on along the minus strand of CM028131.1, from coordinate 705,026,833 downwards.
CAGTTATAACAGACCTTCTTAAACCAGACAAAGACCCTACCATTCGTGAGTCTTACTGCTCTATTTCCATTTTGAATTCAGATTATAAATTATTTATGTTCATATTAGCACTTCAGGTGGAGGGCCTTCTCCCCACCCTGCTGGACCAGAACCAAGCTGGTTTCATTCGTAAAAGACAAGTGCATGATAATGTGCGGCATACCTTATTATTATTAGATTATGCTCACCAGCATTCGATTCCACTGGTCCTGGCCAGCCTGGACGCAGAGAAGGCATTTGACTGCGTTTCATGGCCCTTCCTTTGGTCTGTAATGCAGTCTTTCAGTTTCCCAACTGCGTTCATAACTATGTTACAATAGCTATATAAATCTCCACAAGCGTATGTCAAAGTTAATGGACTATTAACTTCTTTGTTTGCATTAGGGAGAGGTGCCTGTCTGGGCTGTTCTCTCTAACCATTATTATCTGCCCTATACATTGAGCCATTAGCTTATCATATGGTATACCTCTAGTCAGTCGGGGCTATAGGATTACTTTATTTGCAGATCACATTCTCTTAACATTAATTGAACCTATCCCATCTCTCACAGAGGTATTTAATATTACAACAGTTTTTAAGCAATTAGCTGGATTTCAGTTCAACAGAACTAAAACTGATTTAATAGCATATCATTATTCTCCCCCACCAAAGATTAGAGAATTATCACCAGTTCGATGGAACAGAAACTTTATAAAATATTTAGGAGTATCTATTACTAGGTTTCCTGACCAGCTCTATAAACTGAACTATGAACCTCTGACAAACATAATAGCAGAAGATCTTAACCAATGGTCAACCCTGCCTCTCTCCTTTTTCCGTTGTGTCGAAACTATTCATCTTAATATTCTCCCGAGACTTATTTCCCCTCCAAACTTTTCCCCTTCCTCCTCCTAAATATTTTCTTTGAGAATGGCAATGTTTAATCTCCTGTTTTATCTAGAGGAGAAATAAACCTAGACTTCATTCTACAATATTACATTTATCACCAACTAGAGGTGGCATTAACCACCCCAGCCTCCGATGGTATGTCATGATTTGCCAACTGCGTATTCTCTGCTTATGGACCTCAGAGTTCTTTCAATCTCCTTGGAAGGACATTGAGTTCACTTTAAATGATTTACATGATAGAAGACAAATACTATATACCACTCCACCAGGTTACCTTTCATTTTCCAATATTTCTTGCTATACTAGGGAAGTTTTGTAAACTTGGCATAGCATTTGAAAACATCTAATAGGAGATAAAGTTGGTACCAAACTGCCCTGGCCTGGAACCACCCCCTTAATAAATCAGATTGTTTTCTACGACGTTGTATCCAGCCAGGATAATATACTATCATCAGACTTTAGACTCAAGCGGAATCTGAACTTTTAATGACCTCCAATCCCAGTACAGTTTACCTAACATGTATCACTTTCGATATTTACAATTCCGTACCTATCTACAAACTTTGCCAACCTGGACTTGGAACCTCTCTGACACAATTTCTCCCCTGGCTACTTTAATAATAACCCACCAGAAAGGAGGTTCCCAGGATCACTTAATAGGTACTATCTAGTCTATCTTTTGCTCACAGTCAGAAGACTCTACTTTATCTATATTAATTAAATAGTCAACAGATTTAAGAATACAGTGTAATCCAATTAACTGGGAGAAAAATTCTTTAGCTACCTAGAAACTTTCAACAATTTCATACCTTAAAGAATTCGTATGGAAATGTAGGATGCTTTTTTTATGACTCCAGCACACACTGCTGCATATAAGAGTTCTGTAGCAGGAAACTGCTGGTGGGCATGTGGTGAACATATGGCTGATCATGTACATATTTTGGGGCATGCCCTATTACACAGTCGTTCTGGACATCCGTTTACCAAGTAATTGGTCAGATATTTGATATTCCACTTCCACCTATTTTGGTATTACTTCACATTCCTCCAGCTAATCCACCAATTCATAACCGACAACTAAAGTTGTTACTGACTCTTGTAGTGTGTGCCAAAAAGACTATCACCAAATTTTGGCTTAAATCCCAACCCTCAAAGATTATGCACTGGACAGATGTTGTAGATTCTACTTAGTGGCTCGAAAAGGGTAGTTATAAATATTTAAATCACCTACAAACCTTTGAGGCAATCTGGAGCCGATGGGTTCTATATAAACTCCAAGCAGATCCCAGTTTCATACCTTAATACAAGAAAAATTATGTTTGATTTCAATATTTATCCATTTGATATTAATGCTATATTAATATTTAACACCTTAACTCTAATTAATAAAGGTAATAGGCCATGTCCTTGATATTAACAGGGTAAGTTTTTATTAGTTGAACTGTCTTATAAATAATATGTCAAGCTCTATATGTCAGATTGGTATTTAAGCAAAAATATTTTATTTTTGATGTACGAAACATAATACCTACTAGTCTACAGCTTAATTTTCTTATTCCTGTAACAAATGTTGGGTAAAGTTGTGGGAAAATTCCTGAAGTAATGTTACTGTAAATTTTCAAATTTTGATCGTTAGGAATTTATGTATATAATGTTTACTGTTTCTGTTGCTTATTAAACGTACCCTTAATAAAAATGTTATAAAAAAAGAAGGGCGGGGCAACTGCACAGAAGAGGACCAAAAACAGCAGACGTCCTAAACAGGTATTTCTGCTCAGTTAACAGTGCAGGAAGGGGGCATGTACCACCAGGGAGTAGCAATAACAAGGGAGGGAGGTGGACATAAGTCCATTTTCAGAGGAAAAAAATCCAAAAGGGACTTCCAATTCTGAAGGTGGATAAAGCTATGGGACCAGACAAGATACACCCAAACTTATAAAAGAACTCAAGATGGTGCTATCTGCACCACTGATGGCCTTATTCAACAGCTCATGGGAAACAGGCATGGTTCCAGAGGACTGCAGAAGTGATGACGTGGTCCCTCTACATATGAGCAGCAGCAGGGAAGAGGTTAGCAACTATACGCTGGTCTTACTCCAGGGGTGTGGAAATTAATGGAAATCCTGCTAAATGAAAGACCTGTAGAGAGTATCTGGAATTCAATGGGCTGTAAGACCAAGGCAGCATTGATTCACAGGGGAGGAGATGATCCCAAATGAACTGGATACATTTCTTTCACTGGATGACCAGGGAAATATTACGAGGAAGGCAGTGGATGTGGCCTCTCTTGACTTTAGCAAGGCCCTCAACACTGTATCACACAGGAGGCTGATAAAGAAACTATACAGCCTAGGGGTGGGATCCAAAGTGGTGAATTGGGTTTAAAATTAACAGACAGAGCGTGATGGTAAATGGCACTCTAATGATGGGAGAGTGACCAGCGGGGTGCCACCAGGCTCAGTACTGGGACCAGTCCCCTTCAATGTCTTCATAAGTAACACTGCTGAGGAACTGGAAGGGAAGGTATTCCTTTTTGCAGATGGTACCAAAATATGCAACAGGGTGGGCACCCAGGAGGGGTAGAGAGAATGTGTAGGGATCTCTGGAAACTTGAGGAGTGGTCAAGAGCACTGTAGTTGAGGTTCAGTGCCAAAAAGTGCAAAGTCATACACCTAGGGCATGGGGGTTACTAACAGTCACTAAACAGTGAAGGAACCTTGGTGTTACCATATCTGATGATGTCATATTGGCAGGGCAGGGTATCATGTCATTTCATCGCAAACATTTTGTCGCAAACACTTCATCGCAAACAACTTCAACGCAAGAAACAATTTGCCGCATGACATTATATCGCAAACCCACTGAAGCTTAATAGGGACATAGGAGGCAGCTAACATTTAGTAACGTGCAATTATCTTAAAAATCAATCAATCAATATTTTTGCCACTCCCTAATGACCCGAGGTAAAATGTGCAAACAGGTAGAAATAAAAGCTCTGTTGTATCATTTCCTGAATGCATATCTTCAACTACTATGTAGATGACCTGAAGCACTGGGAGTTTATTTTTTTGCCATGTCTTTAACACTACTTCAAGATGATGCCGCGACAAAGTTTCTGCACAAGTGAATCTTCTCCATAAAACCAGCCTTATGATATTGCATTTATCCTGCGACTCTGGGTTCTGATCTGCTCCGTATAGATACAATACCAAAGGTTTCCTTAGAGCGGGGAACAGCCGAGAGTAAATCCTTCAGCTCACAAGACATTACAGAGAAACAAGCAGCATGAGATCCTCACACACACACACACACAAAAAAAAAATTAAACAAAGCAGGAGCCCCTCTTATGCTCCCCCCCACTGAAGGCTAGTTTGCATCTTGGTCAAACGGGCAGTATCTCCAGATCCAAGCCGTTGTCACCGCAAGCAAGGCACCAGTCCCTAAAGTAACCCAACTTGGAATTTAGTGAACAACAACCCGGGTGTCGGGCGGGCGTCTCACAACAACCCCAGCCTCGCCTGCTGGGCTCTGGCCATGTAGCAGCACACCCGATGGCAGTGTAGTTCACTCTCCTACCAAAACATCATGGGGTTAACTTTTCAAACTCACTAACAGCAGGAATGACATTGACAGCGCAACAGAACAGCGAATTAATATACGCTGAACTGTCATGCGCTGTAGAGTCTATGCGCTTAAATGTATTGCGCTCTAATTACTGCGCGGTAATTAACCGCGACAAAAGTTTTGCAATGAAAAGACATGGAACTGCAGGGCAGTGTGACAAAGCAGTGTGTAGGGCTAGTAGGATGCTGAGGTGCATAGGGAGGGGCATCTCTAGCAGGAGGTGGGAGGGAGGTGGTATTATCACTGTATCACTCACTGGTGAGAACCCACCTGGAGTACTGTATCCAGTTTTGAAAACTGCATCTCGGAAAGGACACAGACAGGGTGGAAGTGGTCCACAGCAGGGCAGCTATGGTGCAGGAGTTGCACGAGAAGCCCTATAAGAAGAGACTGAGGGATCTCAACATGTATACCCTGGAAGAAAGGATTGTGAGAGGTGACATGACAGAAACAGTACAGTTATGTGAGAACTTACCATAACAGTAGATCTTCATGAAGAGCTCTTGCAACAGGTAACACCTTTAGGACTGAAGCCGGCAGGCACCAGGACCCCACAGAAACTTTCTAGTTAGCAGTGCCCAGCAGGGGACCACTTTCGACGTCGGCCTGTCCTCGACGTCATGTATGGTATAAATGGGGCGGTCCCCCAGCCTATCCCAAGTTCCACCGCTGGAGACCAGCGAGAGAGATTAAAACAGAGAACTGAGGAATGAAGGTATCTGAGATGAAGAGGGAAAATACTGTAACTGCTACAAGAGCTCCTCTCGAAGATCTGCTGTTACAGTAAGTTCTTATGTAACTGTACTATCTTACTTCAAGATTCACTCTTGCAGCAGGTAACACCTTTAGGACAGAGTTCCAAGCAGTAGAGGAGAAATCCTCTGCAGAAGGGTGGAGGTAAAGTCTCCTCAAATGAAATTAGAACAGAAGTCCTTGAAGGAATGCGAGTCTAAAACCAACCCTGCGGCGAGAAGCAATGTCCAGACTGCAGTGTTTCATGAAGGTGTGGACAGAACCCCAAGTGGCAGCTGCACAAATGTCAGCAGCAGATGCATTTCTCAGTCCCAGTGAGGCAAAAGAAGCAGCCATGCCCCTGGCAGAATGACCCTTAACTGAGCCCAGTAAGGGTTTCTCCTGTTTTTCGTAGCAAAACACAATGCAGTTAACCAACCATTTAGATAAACACTGTTTAGAAACTGGAGCGTCTGCCATCCGGGGTGAAGGAAATAAACAACTGATTGGATTTGTGAACTGGACGGATGCATTCCAAATAATAGTGTAGCATCCTATGGACATCCAGAGTACGTAACAAAGCCTCCCCTCGGTTCGAGTATTCTGGGTAATATACTGGTAGGTGGATATCATGATTCAAGGTAAAATCTGAGATCACCTTCGGCAGAAACTTAGGACTAGTCCACTAGGACACCCTGTTCTTGTGGAATACCAAATAAGGCTCCTTACACATCAGGGCCTGAAGCTCAGAAATTCTCCGAGCAGAAGTAATGGCAACCAAAAATAATGCTTTCCATGAGAGAAAGCGCAGCTCGCAACTCACAGCAGGCTCAAAGGGAGGTAGGGTGAGTTCTCTAAAACAAATAAAAGGTTCCAAGGTGGGACAGAGTCCAGGATGGGAGGCTTCAAGTGTAGAATGCCCCACAGAAAAGTGTAGGGAAGGTCCAGCTGGGCAACATACTTGCTCTCAGTAGGCACACGGTACACAGAAATGGTCAACAAGTACACCTCTGACGAAGAGTAGCTGAGTCCAATATCAGAAAGGGAGAGGAGGTACTCCAGCACCGAGTTCACTGGGCAGGTGAAAGGATCCAGGTTTCTAGCAGTGGCCCAAACACAGAACCACTTCCATTTCATAGCGTAGGTTGCCCTGGTGGACGATTTCCTGGCAGCCACCAGGACGTTTGCTACCCTGGGGGAAACCCAAAATCTGGAGATGGCTAGGTCTGCAGGAGCCATGCATGGAGATGCAGCGATATGAGATCCAGATGGACCTGGGAGCCCCACTCCTGGGAGAGCAAGTCTGACCGAAGGGGCAGAGGCACGGGATGTTCCACTGCCAGTTGCTGCAATAGTAGGAACCAGATACGACAAGGCCACAACAAAACCACCAGGATAATTTCTGCACCCTCCAACTGCAACTTGATAACTACCTGTTGCAGCAGGTGAAATGGAGGGAACGTGTAAAGAAACCTCCCCGACCAAGAGAGAGACAATGCGTCTTGGCAGAAAACACCAGGCCCTGGATTTAGCGAGTAAAAATTGGGCAGTTTTGCGTTGGATGGGAAGGCAAACAGATTGAGCTCTGGGCGACCCCATCTGGTGGAAAGATCTTCTGCCACTGCGGAGAGAAGTTCCCACGCATGGGCCTCGGACCAAGACTGACTGAGGCTGTCAGCCAGAGTGAATGCCCGGGATGTGGACTGCAGAGCGTTCCCGCTGATGGTCCACTGTCCAAGTCCACACTCTCATGGCTTCTCTGCAAACAGGATGCTTGCTAATATAAAACACCACTGACATGTTGTCAGTTTGTACCAGCTGAGGGCCAGGTAGGAGGACTGTCTGGAAGGCCCCGAAGGGCATAAAGGACTGCCCTCATCTCCAGAACATTGATGTGGAGATGGAGCTCTTGCTGAGTCCAGGAACCCTGAGGCTAGTGAGTGCCCAGGTGAGCTCCCCAACCCTTAGCCCGACGCATATGTAGTCAGGATCTGGGTGGCAGATTCCTTCCAGAAAGATACCCTTCTGGAGAGGCTGGGAGAATCTAGCCACCATGTCAGTGATTGCTCGACTGGGCTGGATACCAGGACTTGTTGGTCCAGGGTGTCTGACCTATGATCCCACTGAACCATGAGGTTCCACTGGATCACCCTCTTGTACAGTCAGGCCATGGAAACAGTGGCAATGGCTGCTGCCATATGTTCCAACAGTCTGTGTACTGTCCGGGCTGGAACTTGGGAAAGCTGAGATCAACTGCTGCGAATGGGATTGAAGACACTCTGCTCTTTCTTGGGGAAGGAAGGCCTCACCTTGTGCCGTGTCCAGGATTGCTCCTCTGTATAGAAGCCACTGACTTGGCCAGGGGGAGGACTTGGGAGATTGATCCCCAGGTCCTGAAAGAGGGAGAATGTGTCTTGAATGGTGCCTATAAGCCGGTCCCGAGAGGGAGTGGTTAGAAGCCAATCGTTGAGGTAGGGGAAGACATTATGTCCCTGCCTCCTGAGACTTGCAGATACCATGGCTAGACACTTGGTAAACACCCTTGGTGCTCAGGACAGGATGAAGGGCAAGGCTCTAAACTGGTAATGACGCCCCTGAAACTGGAAGTGCAGAAACCTCCTGTGCGGCTGGAAGATCAGAATGTGGAGGTATGCATCCTGCATGTCCAGGGAGCATAGACAATCCCCTTGGTGGAGCAGAGGGAGCAGGCCAATCAAGGTAACCATCCTGAATTTCTTGTACTCAATGTACTGATCCAGGTGGCTTAGGTCCAGGATAGGATGGAGGCCTCCTGTCTTCTCTGGTATGAGGAAGAAGTGGGAGTAGAATCCTGTCTCTAGTTCTGGGGGAGCAGGCTCTATGGCATTCTTTTGAGGGACAGCCTTGATTTCGTCTATTAAGAGGATGCTGTGGGCTGGAGAGTAGTGAGGCTACACTGAAGGGTTGTCTGGAGGAACCTCCGTAAACCCGAGAATGTGCCCCCTTTCGATGAGTTGCAGGACCCAGTGGTCTGATGTTATCTGGTGCCACCCTTCGGTATGCAAGAAGAATTGACCCCCCACTGCCTCACCTGAAGCTTCAGCCGGTGGAGGGGGTCAGGCAATGAGTCAGGCAGAGGAGACACGGAGATGAAGCATGGGTTGAGAGGTTCTTGGGGACCATGGGGTAGAACCTCCTGAAGCAGGGGTGGAGGCCTTGCATTTGAAGCCTGCCTGCTGTTGTTGTCCTCTATATTGCTGCCGGCCAGTCTTATGAAAGGACTGCTTAGGTTGCTGCTTAGGTCTATACATGGCACGTACTGCCCCAATGGCTTTCCCGGCCTCTTGCAGATGGGAAAAACAGGTTACTCACCTATAACAGTAGTTCTAGGAGTGGTATATGTTGTTCATCAATATTTCTTGGCACTGTTGCGTTCCCCTTTAAATCTGCCGGAAGGTCTTCAAGCTGTCTCCTCCCACTCACCCGGGTGGTAGTCGAGGACGTTAGGCTGAAAAGTGAGGCAGAACTCGCAGGTTGTGGTGTCATGGCCAACACAAAGGCAGTAGATGCATGCGGTATGCGGGTCCATACGCAACATGTTCTGGCCACATGGGCACTGGCAAAATCCAGGGGAAGACTTGTCTTCCATAATCGAGAAGCAACAGTCACAATCGCTAACGCGAGTAAGTTGAATTTTCAGAATAACTGAAGGTTGAGAAGCCAGGGCCTACAGAATGTGAGAGCATGAAGGGGGCAACCTGAATCTTCCAGCGGAAAGGAAGATCTAGCGTCATGGGGCGGAGCCAAGGGTTATACCACCCGGGTAGATGGGAGGAGCCAGCTTGAAGACCTTCTGGCAGATTTAAAGGGGAAAGGGACAGTGCCAAGAAGTGCGGATGAACAACATATCCACGTCCCTAGAAATTATATTGTGGGTATCCTCCCCAAATAGAACTAGCCCTCTGAAAGGGGCATCCATTACTTTGGACTGGACGTCTGGGGCAATCCCGGAAATTCTCAGCCAAGAATATCGTTGGATACAGACCGCAAAAGCAGCGACTCTGCCTGCCGAGTCCACCGTATCATAAGATGCCCTCAGGATGTGACTACTGATGTCCGAGCCTGACTTCATGATAGCCATAAGCTCCGCCCGTCCGGGGGAGTCTGGCACAGCTTGAATAATCTCCAGTGCCTTGTCCCACAGGGCATTTTGGTACTGTACCATGTGGGCAAGGAAATTTTGTGACTGGATGGCACACGTAGAGGAGGAAAAAACTTTCCTTGCCAGATAATTGAATTGCTTAGAGTCCTTATCTGGGGGTTGTGTACTGAGGTGCCGTGGTTGTTTAGACCTATTGTGGGAGGCATTCAGCACAACAGAATTGGCCCCAGGTTGTTTCCAGTAAAAGGGGTCTTCCCAGGGAACAGTGTACAAGCGGTCCAACTTTTTGGATACAGCTGTAGTCAAGAAAGGATACTTCCAAGAAAGCTTGTTGATGTCCTTGTAGGAATCGATCATCGGAGGGACTACCATAGGTAGGGCGTCCTTCTTTCAAAGAAAAGCAACCGACGTCTTTCATTCCAGGTCGAGGTCTTCCATGTCCCAACCGTTCAGTTGCTGGATGTGATGCATCACATCCATGAATGAAGTGTCGTCAGGCGGGGAGCGTGGGGTGTCCTTCCAGATGTCTGGGTCTGACGGAGCGTCCGAATCCCCAGGGTTAGAGGGGGAAAAAGAATCCTTATCTGAGTCCTCCGAGTCTGGAGAGTGGGAAGGCGATCTTGGTGGCCTGTGTGGTCATTCCCCCCTAGGAGGAGTAAGCTCCTTATCTGGCGTCACCCCCTTGGGAGGCAGGGCAGGAGGGCGGCCCAAGACTTTGGCTGGAGGAGGTCCTTGGGGAGCCGGCTTAGCAGGGGTCATGGGGGCTTCTTTCTCTTTGATTTCTCTTTGAAGTAGGCCCACCACGCCACAAACAGTTCACTGAGGCCCTGCAGCGGAGCCGAAGTATCTGGCATTGGGGGGCTGGCTTGGTTGGCCACAGTGTCAGGTCGTCTGGCTGGGGTAACCCCGGCATCAGGGTGATCTGGCCTAGGTCCTCTGGTATTGGGACAGGGAGGGAGACTTAGTGACCGGGATCCTGGAGGCCCATCCGGAGGAAGGGGTTGCCGACTTAGTCGGGGACCGAAAGCGATCTTCTGCCTGGGACTTCTCCTTTTGTTTCTCCCAGTGCTTGTGTTTACCGCTTGATTTCTTCTCTTTATGAGAAGAAGAGGACGAGCTTTTGTGATAACATTCCTTCTCCATAGCAGATATGTTTTTTCAGCAGGAAAGCTTAGAGGGTCTTCTGGTGCCAGAGCTGTGTGTGCTGACTGAAGTCACGGCAGTGCTGACAGACCTCGATGTTGTGGTATGGGCTGCAGCAAAAAAAGCAGGCCAAATGGCCATCTTTATGTAGGATCTGCTTGCCACACGTGCACTTAGAAAGGCACTTCTCAACTGAAGAAGCTGGAGAAAACGACGACATGTACTTTTGGAAAAAATTTGGAAAAAGGTGTTGAAAAATGCAGTAAGATGGCAGTCAACTAGCTGAAGGCATGTGTGTGGAGGTCTGACTTGCGGGTCGACGACTGGAAAAGAACTGGGAATAGACTGGGGCACCACCCCTTTTATACCATATGTGACATCAGGGACGGGCTGACATCGGGGGCGGGCCCCCGCTGGGTACTGCTAACTAGAAAGTTTCCGTGTGGTCCTGGCAGCTGCTTTCTTCAGTCCTAAAGGTGTTACCTGCTGCAAGAGTGAATCTTGAAGTAAGATCTACAAGTACCTCACAGACGTGAACAGATGCAAGAGGGAAGTCTCTTTCAAATGAGAAAGAGCATCCGGACCGGGGGCATATAATGAAACTGGAGTGGGGGGAGTTTAAGAAAGACATAAGGAAATATTTCTTCACCAAAAGGGTTGGTAAGCACCTGGAACAGATTGTCAGCAGAAGTGGTGGAGGGGGAAACAGTGGGGGGGCTTCAAGTATGTGTGGAATAAACATAGGGGTGTATTAGAACACAGGCAAGTAGGAGGATGGGTCACCAGAGACCAGTCAAGGTCGGTGGTGACAGAGTAGGCAAGGAATATGTGGGCAGAATGGGTGGGCAAAGCAGTCCTTTTCTGCCAACAAATTCTATGTTCCACATTTCTATTTTCTTTCAATTCTTTTGATTGACTGAATATCAACAGGGGTCAAAAATATAATTTGTACGTAACAGACCCATTACATTTAAAAAAAAAAAAGAAAATTACTGTTTAGATAGTATAAACTTTATTCTTTAACAAGCTCTACCCTCTTTGTTTTTTTTTTTTAGTTACTACAACTGGAGTTCCAACAAAGTACACTGAAGGCTATAAAACTCTCCAACCAGAAGGGCTACCAATCAGTAAGAATCTAGTCTTTTTTTTTTTATTAATATTCTATGTTCCCACACCAGGACTGCCTCTATCTGGTGAACACCACCCAGCTTCATACACCAGCATCCCTAACAATTTCTTCCTTCAACACCCCTCAGCTTCATCCTCTGAGAGTGCACCCCACTGGGCCTGGCAGGGTCCACAGAGCTGATGAACCCTCTGCTTAAAAGCCCCCTACGCAAGGGAGTGGCTAGTTGTTAGCACCAGGGCCTGAGCATGTCCCTTACTATCCTGCATGTCCTGGGGCCATGTTCCTAATTTCTCACTCTTTCCCCTGCAGACGCTAGCACACAAGGGGCATTGTAAACTGGCCATCTCTGCCCCTCCCTCGCCTGAGTCTCCACTGCACTACCATCTGTAGTTACTCAGACAGCAGTGTGGTAGCGGGGGCTACCACCCCCCTCACCTGGGGGAGGACAGCATCCTGGGAGATGCACAATCCTTCCTACCCTGCAGGACCTCAACACCTCAGGTATGATCCTAAAGCCAGGTCGTCAGAGTTGCAAGCAGCAGCACTACCCCTGCACTGACAGGCCTTTTCTAAGGTTTTTTTTTTTTTAAAACAATGAAGAAAACAATATTTAAAAAGCAACTACTTATAGATTTATTAACTATTAGTAGACATTACACAATTAATATTGATTTCTCCTATCTTGTTGGTGTGCCTGATGTAACACACTGTATGCAAGTCTGCTGTCCTCTAGGACACTCACAAAACCAAAACACTAGATTCAATAAGGCTCACTAGCTGAATGGTGACTTTGATTCGAACAAAACATACCTCTAAAAACTGACACAAATGTAAGTTAAAAACTGCCCCATTGACTTCCATGGAGCATGCGTCTGTGCTATCCAAACCTAGATGTTACAAAATGTCTTTGATAAAGGGCAGGGCCAGCACCTGGGGAAGTGGAACGGGATCTGGCAACCGTCTCATTGGAGCCAAAATATGATCCTTGTCTTTCCTAACTGGCTACAATTAAAGATTACAGCAATTCAGCTACTGGACTCCAATGGAGGTAAGCTAGCTCCTGGGATTTTCTGAATGATCAAAACTGATGCTCTAAGTGGAGCACATTGCAGGGAACATTTTGACCTAGACACTGTATTCTATTTAGAGTGCCCTTGTCCTCCAGTCTCATGCAAACCCCCTTTCTCTCCCACTTAGAGTCTGCTTTAACACTTTTTTTACACTCACTTGACAACTGCATCAGCAAATATTTTGCTATTATTGTCTGATACCGTTTTGGGCCTAGTTCCTCTCCACCAATCGCAGGCTTAGGTTTAGAAATTGTCTTCCTTGATACTGCACGCACTACACTTACTCTGTATGGTCACAGAGCTGAAAAGTGCAAAGCGGAAGTTGCTGGGACAACGTGTATTGTCTTGAAGGCATGCACATATGCACACGCACAGCACTAGCTGCTTTGGCAATGTATACTGCCTTGAAAGTTCCTACTGGAAACATTTGTTGTGCTTTTTGTACCACACAGCTGTCTCCTGCAGTCACCTGGTGGCTCTTCCAGTTTTCCTCTCTGCCTCCCCCACCCTCAACACTATCTACACTATCTAGGCCCAACATCTCAGCAGCAAATATAAGCAAGCAAACATGACTGGCATAGTCAATCCTTGTTTTACATCCGAAACTAGAAAACAATTTATTCTTAGACTGAACAACCACAAATATCGTCCATCCTTAGCAAAAATTACCTTTTATAATATGTTACAACGGTTGAAATAATATTTTGAAAGCTGTAACACTTGAACTGTTAAGTGCAGAAATGTAAGTTGTTTTAGGCCAGTCCATCAATGCAGCAGTAGCACACGTACTCATAATGCTGATGCCCCGGCTTCAGAAGCGAACCGTGGTCATCAGAGGGCCGGCAGGGGAAGAGGATCGAGTGTCTCAGAGCACACTCTCTTCCACTGTAAAGGGAGGGCAGCCAGCTCGAGTGCTCTACTGCTACCTGGATGACCACAGGCAATACTGCGTCTGGAGCGACTCATCGGATGGAGGATGACAATGGCAACGAGCTCAGCATGCTCAACGTGTCTGAGCATGCTCACGCCCTCATGCCAGCATCCTCGGGGAGGACTGGAAAAAAGCTGGAAGGCTAAATGCGGGTCTGACTCCTCACGGGCTCCACATCAGCAACATAGCCTGCCCCGAGAACCAGATGCCATGTATGGCAGTGTGAAAGGGGGAGATGCAGACACTGCCACAGGAGGTAAGCAGTGGGGGCAGAATGGGCATGATGGTAAGCCCACCACGAGTAGCCGGATGATGGTGCTGGTGAGGGTTGGACCTTAGAAAAAGTCTCACTGGAGGGGAGTGAAGAAAACATTACTCATCGTAGTAATGTCGTCTCTTCTCAGGGATCCATCAATGTGCTATACAATGAGCATTTTTCTCCCAGCAGTGTGCTGCCCTAGAGATAAAGTGGATGCTAATTTTAGAACTGGAAACCAGTTCAAACTCTGCACCGTATTCATGCACCCCTAGCGTTCCAATGTCAGATTTGTCTCTATAGCTAGGTGAGCTGTGACCAGTAAGACTAGCTAATTGGCTACCAAATAATTTTAAGCAGACAATATCAAAAAGTTTAAATGATCACAGTTTAACAATTGCTGAGGAACTGCAACAAGGTACGTTTAAGCAACTTTAAGAAAGTGTGAACCTATTTTCAGGTTCTGAAAGGGAAGCGAAGGCAGGGTCAGGGTTTGTAAATCTCACTGATGGATCCCTGAGAAGAAACAACTTTACTACGGTGAGTAATTGTTTCTTCATACAACCAGTATTCATCAGTGATGCTTTACAATAAGCAGACTCTACAGCAGCACCTTGGGAGGACTGGTCAAAAACCTAGTTAGGAAAAAGGGTCTGAAAGACAACAGTTCCAAAACTGGCATCCCTCCTGGACTGTATGTCCAAGTGGGAGTCTTATGAAATACTGGCAGTCACTTGCCTGACTTACAATAGCCAGACACCCTTTGCTCAACAATCACATGCTCGGCATTAGAAAGTTGCCCACGACTGAGGTGATTATATTTAAGAATGGGGGTTCGAGGGGCAACCCCCCCCCAAAGTGGGGGGTTGTGAGAGACAAAACCACCCAAAATATAAAATCACTTCCACAATGGGCAAATTTCTATTGCCGCGCAAACGGTGTTGGGCTATTGTAAGTCGGGCATGTGACTGTCGGTATTCTGTAGTAGACCCGTCCAAGCAATAGTACTTTGTAAAGGAGTACACTGTTTTCCAGGTAGCTGCTTTAAATATGTGTAGAAGGTGGCTGGCTCCGTGGTGCCAGGCGATAAGAGGATTGCCTGGCACGCTAACGACCCGGGTTCACACCTGAGCCCGGAACGTCAGCAGCTGAGGCCGGCAGGGAGGGCTCAAGAGCATCCTTTGGACGCTCTCCTCCTGGGGGGGGATTGTGGATGCACTGCCTTTCAGCAGCTCCTTGTGGCCGGATTCGGCCTTGCGCTTTCTGGGCGTGGGTGACTAAAATGCCTTGTCTTGGGCTCAAGACCGGGGTGCATCCAGTAGGTCGGGAAACAGGAACAAAGAAGATGGCCACCCATGCCAACCAGATGACAGCGGCCCACCTCCCCTGGCCGCAAAGCCGGGAAGCCCCTAAGTTGCACCCCGTCGCCCATCCAAGATGCAAGGAGGTACTGAAGGGTACCTCAATCTCCCCTCTCGGATTCCTCTTTTTGGGTAGCCCCCCCTCCCCCCGGTGAAGGGATACATTGGGACAGATGGACGGGTGGGGGCAACGGTTGGCAGATCAGAGGAGTGGCGGAAGGTAAGACTTGGTCGCCCGAAGGAGTGGGTGGCCAGGGTTGGAAGGGGGCACAAACAGAATATGCAAAAAAATATATACTGTATATGTATATGCTAGAAGGGGGATGCCTCTTGTAGCTGCAACAGAGGCAGAGGTATCCCTGTGGAATGTAACCTTAGGCCTCTGGGAGGTATTTTACCAGCTTTTTCATAACATAATTGTATGCAAGGTACAATCCAACAAGAGATAATCCTACAAGCTGCTGGCTTACTTTTGCCTACCTCTGACAGGTAACAAAAAGCTATGAAACCTGTGACCTGACATCCTTTGTCCAGTCCATGTAGTGGTCTAGTGCTCTTTTTTACATTCAGACATTACAATTTCTGTTCATCTGTACTGGACTGTTTAGGATAGAGCACAGGAAGGGCAACTGACCTGTTCAGGTGGAATTCCGACATCACCTTAAGTAGGAATTTCCTATTAGTCCTAAGGACTACCTTATTCATGTGGAAGCTTATGTAGTTTAGATTTGAACAGAGGGCTTACAGCTTGTTTAATCTTCTCACAGGTGTCATGGTAATCAGGAAAACTGTTTTCCATGTGACGTATTTTAACTTAGCAGTAGCCATAAGCTCAAAGGGAGCCTCCATCAGCTGGGCAAGACAGACAATTAGGTCCCATGGAGGGACTAGATCCCTTACAGAGAGATACAAATGCTTGAGGCCTTTAAAGAACCTTTTAAAAACAGGTTGCGAGGTCAGCCCAGTGGCGCTAAGGGTTGAGGCGCTGGTAGCCACACCTCACGCCATGCCAGTGACCCGAGATTGGGAACAGACTCTGGTTGCTCAGGGGTCGGCAGGGGTGAGGAAGGATTGAGCATCTGTAGACAGCTCTCCTTCCTTGGGGAGGGGGACTGTGCTGCACGTTATAGGCCGACACCCAGTGGTGGCTGGGTGTCAACACAGGTGTGCCACCAACAATGGGGAGGGCCCACATCCAGGGTATAAGGCTGCCTCTGCAGAGGCAGAGCCCAGCTGCTCCACCCACTGCACGTTCGTGGGCCCGGGGAAAAACAGGCAGAAAAACCGGGCACCGACAGGGTCCATGATGGCCCAACTTGTCCCCCTGCAATATGCTGCCCCAACTTCTGGATTGTGCTCGGGGAGGGGGCAGATGTGAAGTAAGCTGGTGCTCCTCACCCTGGCCTGGCCACAGGGGGTAATTCATGGGGAATCATGGGGGTCTGGCTGACCGGGGGACGGTTGGAGATCGGAGGATGAGCCCCTCTGGGGGGGGGGAGGGGCAGAGTCACCTGTCAGCACCACGGAGGCAAAGTAAAGTACAAATTAAAAAGAAAAAAAAACTGTTTGTGAGGCCAAGGACATGTTCTTGCCCGCTGATGAGTAGGCTGGTACTGCTGCCAGATGTACCTTTACGGTTGAGGGTCACATGCCTAAGGACTATAAGTCTATCACGTAGTCCAGAACTGTAGGCTGCCCTGCCTGCACTGGGATTATCTTTCTAGGGGCACAGCAGTATGATAATCTCTTCAATTTAGAGGCGTATGCTTTCTTTGTTCCTGGTTTTCTGGAAACCTTCAGCATTCACAGCACCTCCTCTGACAGATTCAAACTAGAGAATTCTAGCTCCTCAAGAACCATGCCCTCATGTGTAGTGCTCTGAGGTCTGGGAATGTTACTCAGTACAGAGACAGCAGGTTGTAGCTCAGTGGCTGGTTGACTAGAATCCTGCTGGACAGGGTAAGATGTATTAAGTACCAAGACTGTCTAGTCTAGTCCAGGATCATCAGAATTATTGTTACTGGTTCCTTCTGCACTTTATAAGCATTCTCTGTACAAGTGGGAATGGGGAGGGGGGAGGCATACAGGAACCGCCCTGTCCAGTCCAGAATTAGGGCATCTTCCAGGACTGTGCCCCTAGCCAGTGGCCTGCAACAAAATTGTGGGAGCTAACTGTTCTCCCAAGAGGCAAACTATCTATTTCTGCAGTGACCCATCTTTTGAAGACTGCTGGTTCAGGGCCACTCATGGTTTTCCTGGCTGATTCTGCTTAGGGTGCCTGCTAGGATACTGTCCTTGCCTGGCAGATGTACTGCAGAAATTCTTGCATCTAGGGAGTAGGCCAGATACCAGATCCTCATGGCTTCTGTGCACAGGCATGAGGATTCTGTTCCTCCCTGCTTGTTTGTGCAATACACTGTTGTGGTATTGTCTCTTCAAATCTGAACAGACTTGCCTTGTAGGTGGGAGAAGGACTGCCCTGCCAGCAATACTGCTCCAAGCTTCTAGGAGACTGATGTGCTCCTGAGCCTCCCGTGGGCTCCAGAAGCCACTTACTGTGAGATACCCTAGGTAGGTGCCATACCCTAGGAGTGAGGCATCTGTTGCGAGAACACTTGTTAGGGATTGCTGGAGAAAGGGAATGCCCTGTATGGAGGTTGCTTTCCTCCTCCTCCTCCCACTTCAGGGCCTGCACGAAGGTCCTTGTGACTGGCACTAGCTTGGACAGTGAATAAAACCTTTGAAACCAGTGAACACTTAGGTGATACTGAATGTCTCACATCTGAAATCTGGCCCATGGCACCACTGCTGTAGATGAGGCCATGTGGCCCAATGACTGTAGGAAATACCTTCCAGGCCTTGGCTGGCCCAGTGTGAAGGATTTTGCAGTGCCAATCAGATTTGATACTCTTTCCTGTAGAAGGAAAGTCTTCTCTTGCAGGGTGTTCAGCTCTGCACCTATGATGTCGAGCATCTGAACCGGTTCTTTTTGGGACTTCTGCAGATTTATCAGGAATTCCAGTTTTTCTAGGGTGTTCTTTACCCTCTGGATAAAACACATTGCCTCTTGCTCTGTTTACCCTGAGATGAGCCAGTCTTCTAGGTAGGGAAAGACCACCACAACGTGTATTCTCAGGTGTGCTGCCACCATAGCTAGGTACTTTGTGAAGACACCTGGGCTATGAACTGGTACTGTTACTGTAGTTTGTTTCCCATCCTGAACTTGAGGTATTTCTGAGTAAGTCTGACTGGAATGTGAAAACGTGACTGTCAGATCTAGTGACACCAGCAAATCTCCTGATTGTAAGGATGGTACCACTGTGCCTAGTATGGTCATCTTGAAACTTTCCTTTTTGAGATGCATGTTAAGATATCGTAGATCTAAAATGGGTCACCATTTTCCATTTTTCTTCTGGGTCAGGAAGTATCTTGAAAACAGGCATTTGCCTCACTGTGAGGTAGGGACCTTTTTTACTGCTTCTGCCTGCAATAGTTTCTTTACTTCCAGTTCCAACAGATTTTTTTCTGCTGGTGAATAAGCTTGAACGTTTGGGGGTTTCTGCAGTTTTCCCTGTCCCTGCCCCACTACTTCCAGATCCACTTGTCTGTAGTAATTTTTTCCATTCCTGGAAATACTGGGACAGCCTTCCCCCCACTGGCAATGGTTGGGTGACCTGAGTAAAACTTTCAGGGGTTTTGTTTTGGCTGTGGCTTGGGCACTGCTGCTGCACCAACAGCACCACATCTGCAGCCCCTCCTGCCTCTGCCTCTGCAGTTACTTATTTGTTGCTGGTACTCGAAGGGTGTGTACCTCTGCCTTCCCCTTCCATAGCACCTGTGGGAAATCGAGGCTTTCTCTTTTTCAGTGCTATTTTTGAAAGTGGTCTTGTACCTGTCCACTTGTTTTATGTATGCCTTGGTTTTGTCACCATATGAGGAATTTCCCTCCAAGGAGAAATCCATGGCTTTAGTCTGGGTGTCTTGGAAAAGGATAACCTTTAGCCAGGCAAACCTCCTCAATGCCACTGCATGGGTTAAGACCTGTGAAGCAGAGTCACTGATATTGACAACCATGTGGAAATGGTATTTTGTGGCAACCAAAGCTGACTTTGCTATGGCCGTCAGGTCCTGTGCCACATCATCGTCAACCGTATCAGCCAGTGCCTGCATTGCATTCCACATTGCTTTTTGGTACTGAGCTGTAGAAGCCAAATAAGCTGCCTTTCTTAAAAGCAGGGCAGCTGTGGCATACACTCTTTGGGCCATAGAATCCAGTTTCCTGGAATCCTTCTCAGGGGGCTATGCGGAGAAGGGCACTTTGGCCTTCTCACAAGCAGCTGCTTGGACCACTCCTTCATGACTGGGGTTGGCATGCATGAATTCCACTACTTGTGTGTCCACATGGTATTTCTTCAACTTCTTTTTTAATCAATGCCAGCAGCTGAATTGGATGCTGACATGATATTTGAAGCTGCTTTGTGGAGTGACTTGTGGATGGGAACTAGCAGCCTTCTTGTGGGGGGACTAGCCTCATCATATCTACGAACTCCGCTTCCACTTCATCCTCCCCTGTTTCATGAGAGGGGATGTAGAGTGCGCTCACCATCTGTTTGATGAACAAGGAGTAAGAGGTATAATCCTCTGTGGGCCTAGGAGGGGAGACAAACCTCTTATATAGGAGAACCATCAGGTTCTATAGATTCACCTTCCTTGTCCTCCTTTTCATAATGACCTTTCCGGTCAACAAAACTAAATAAATAAATATATATCTCTTCCTCCTCCTCTGCAGGCATATGGTCTGCAGGCTTAGCTGGGGGACATACTGAGGAGGTATTCCATAACCTGGAAGGTCTGGAAAAACTGCCATGCTTTGGTCACGTCCTCAGTTGAGGGCATTTGTCTTTGGTCCACTGCCTGCTGCTTTTCCTTTGTAGGAGGAGTGGCAAGGAAACAGTATTCTTTTTGTTTTTCCTTCATAGTCACTGGTTCCAGTACCAGCTCTGAGGCTCTTTTATTTCTAATTTTTGCCATCACAGGAATCAGGGTTTTCTCCCCTTTGGATACCCTGTTATCTGTACCATATTTACCATTCTTATCAGATAGCTGAGCAGCTTTATCTTTTAATTGTCCCCTGTGACAGGGACTGTTGCTGTTTATGAGGAGACAAACCCGCTGATGCATGCTTTCCACCATCATTAGGAACACCCCCAGAGCCTTTATGGTGACTTGGAGGCAAACTGGGAAGCCATAAAATCTTTTTTTTTTTTTTTTTAGCTCTTTTCCTTTGGGTTTTTGTCCCAAACTTTTTAACAGAGCTTACAACTGACAAAATCGTGGTTTGGACTCAAGTACCTTAAACACAGTTC
Organism: Neoceratodus forsteri; assembly: GCA_016271365.2. Taxonomy (NCBI): domain Eukaryota; kingdom Metazoa; phylum Chordata; order Ceratodontiformes; family Ceratodontidae; genus Neoceratodus; species Neoceratodus forsteri. The sequence continues at coordinate 705,006,152 of CM028131.1, read as the reverse complement.
ATGGCAATCTGCCTATCCCAGGGACAGAAAACAATCTGTACAATTTTTAAAGCTTGTCGGTCCTATTCATTTTTTATACCAAACACTGAAGACTTTCTAAAAATGATTATTTCGTTGAAACATAGAAACACAGAATTTGACGGCAGATAACGACCGCTTGGCCCACTCAGTCTGCCCATTTCCCTACCTAATGGCTATGCTGCAGATCCTAGTTAACCAGTAGCCTACTTCTTCCTACCCCCACCCCCTAGAATTGCCTTATGACTGTCCCATGCATTCTTGAATTCCACCACTGTTTCTGACTTCACAACCTCCTCCAGAAGGCCGTTCCATGCATCCACAACCCTCTCTGTGAAAAAATACTTCCTTATATTACCTCTGAGCTGCTCCCCCCCCCACTATCTTCAAATTGTGCCCCCTTGTTCTTGCACACCTCTTTATCTGAAAGATGCTACCCCTCTTGGACGTTGTTGATTCTCTTGAGGTACTTAAAAGTCTATCATGTCCCCCCTCTCCCTGCTTTCCTCGAGGCTATGCATATTAAGCTCCTTAAGTCTCTCTTCACATGCCTTCCGGTGCAGACCCTGCACCATTTTAGTTGCCCTCCTCTGGACTGCCTCCATCCTGTTTATGTTTTTGCAGAGATTGGGTCTCCAGAACTGCATGCAGCACTCCAGATGGGGTCTCACCAGCTGACTGTACAGAGGGATAACAACTTCCTGTTTTCTACTGGTGATGCCTCTCCCTATGCATCCCAGTATCCCCCCTGCCCTCCTTACTGCCCTCTCACATTGCTTGCCCACCTTTAGGTCATCTGATATGACTACCCCAGGTCCCTTTCCATTTTTGTTGTTAGTATCTCACCCCCCGTTGTGTACTCTTCCCCTGGGTTTTTGTTTCCCAGGTGCATTACTTTGCACTTCTTAGCATTGAATCTAAGCTGCCATACATTTAACCATTCCTCCAACCTTGCCAAGTTCCTTCTCATCCTTTCCACCCCACCTTGCGTATCAACTCTGTTGCAGATCTTTGTGTCGTATGCAGAGAGACATACTTTTCCTTCCAGTCACTCTGCAATGTCGCTTATAAAGACACTGAAGAGGACCGGTCCTAGTACTGAACCCTGCGGTACCCCACTAGTAACCACCCTTTCTTCAGAGTGGACTCTGTTTACTATTAACCTCTGTGTCCTGATCTCCAGCCAATTCTTTACCCAGGCTACCATCTTGGGACCCACTCCCAGGCTGGCTAACTTGTATATTAATCTTTTGTGTGAGACTGTGTCAAATGCCTTGCTAAAGTCTAGGTAGGCCATGTCCACAGCCCCTCCCTGATCTACTATTTTGGTCACCCAGTCAAAGAAATCTATTAGATTAGTCTGACATGACCTTCCTGCTGTGAATCCATGCTGCCTTGGGTCCTGTGCCCCTCTGGCCTCTAGGTACTCAACAATTCTTTCCTTCAGAAGTGATTCAATAATTTCCCTATCACTGAGGTTAAACTAACAGGTCTGTAGTTTCCTGCTTCTGCCATGCTCCCACTTTTGTGAAGTGGAATCACATCTGCCCTCCTCCAGTCCTCAGGTACCACCCCATCCTCCCATGATTTGTTGAAGAGGGTAGTCAGTGGTGTCACTAGTTCAACCCTTAGTTCTTTTAGAATTCTGAGAAGAATCCCATCAGGCCCCATTGCTTTGTCCACCTTCAGTTTTAAGAGTTCTTTCAGAACCCTTTCTTCTGTAAATGGACTGGTATCAACTCCTTTAGATAAAAAAATGAATCAATTCCAATACGTTTTTAAAATATTTAAATAATCCCCCCCCCCCCACAAACAGTGGGATGGGGTGCTAGAAACAAAGCAGTTTGCAGTTGGAAAGAGAAATGCAGTTTGGTTCCCAAAAAACAGAACCAAAGGTAAATCTTTCAAAAAAACACTTTAAAGGGACACTGTCAGCTTTTCAGAGATTTTACATCACATGCCTGTTAGAGTGCCAGCGTTTTCATAAAGTACTGTTCACTGTACACTCAATTTTCAAATTTGTGAATTTTTTTAAGAAATCACAAAAATGACCTTTTCTTTCCTCCCAACCTAAAGCCACTGCCAACAGCTGAAAAGCACTGCTGAGCATGTTCATATCTTAACATGACGCAGAGGTGCCGATAATGCAGGATAACCAAATATATTTGCCACTGGAAATATATTAATTTATCCCATATTGTTTAAAAATGAACTACCTGTGCATGCACGAGTTAATCAGTGCCTCTGTGCCATGAATGATCTCAGCTTGTTTAAAAATGAACTACTCATGCGTAATGAGTTAATCAGTGCCTCTGCACTATGCTGAGATATGAACAGGCAATTCACTTCAGCTGCTGGTAACGGCTTTAGGTCGGGACAAAAGAAAAGGTAATTTTAAAGATTTCCTAATCAAATACTAACATATTTGAAAACTGAGTGCACAGTGAACAATCTTTTATCAAAATCCCCAAAAAGCTGACGGTGTTCCTTTAAAAGTGTGGTTTTTAAAAGCTTTTGCTTTAATTGCTGTTGGTTCCTTCGAGGGAGAAACTGCATTTTGAATTCAGCTTTCTTTGGTTCCTGGAACCAATCCAGAGCCAGGAAAACTGCAAATTATAATGAAAAGACAAAAAAAAAAAAAACACTCTAAACAATGCAAAGCATAAAAAAAACCTAACTTGAAATAAGAAAATAATAAAGAAGCATCGGCTGGATAGCCCAGCAGTAGAGTTACCGCTTCCCATCCAGCAACCCGGGTTCGGCTGAGCCCAAAACGTCTGGTGCCGACTGGTGAGGTGGGGTTTGGGTGTCCACTGGACACCTCCCACCTCAAGGAGTGAGGGCACCTCCTTCCATCGCACGACCGCCCCCCCCGGTGACCCAGGGGAGGGGGTTGACATGCAGGAAGGAACAAGTGGTCCCTCTGAGGTGGCCTTACATTGGCACACACCCACTCACCTGGCAGGCATCATAGAGGCATGACTTGCTCACAGTGGAGCAGGCAGGGGAGCACCGAAGGTAGAGTGGGGCTCACCCACCCTTCCAATGGCCCTGATATGCATCTCGCCAAGGCCACCTCTCATGACCATGCCCTTGGGTTGGATAAGGGGAGGGTCTAATAGGGGAATAAAAACCCCAGCAGCACCGGGCAGATGAAGCTGACCCGCCCCTTCCACGCCACAGCTGGGTCTCCTTGACTCCTCCCACACCTCGCCAGCTCCACCCCATGGGCCACGACTGTCGAATGAAGTATGTTCCTCATAGCTTGAGAGGAATCGGGGGTCATGTCTGTGACTGGGAACTCCTGCCACTCTTGAGGACCAACCTTTCCTTAAATCTGTTGCAACAGTTCTTCTGTTTCTTAGCCTAATCTATCCTTTACAATTTCTAGTCCATAAGGTTGGTCACCTAGGGGCTCCCCTTTCCCTTTCTTGACTATGCTATAGTGTCCTCTTTAATTTTCTATTTCCCTCTCAGGTCCTCGTACAGGGAGGTTACTGTGGTGACCTCCAAGCATATGTAAAACAGGCTGTGTTTATCATTGTTGGATTTAGTATGTTATAGTACTATGTCACAAAATACCTTGATGTATATACCTTATGTTTATGAAACCTGTAAATGTTGAAAATACCATGACACTAGGTGTTTCTGATAATGGTAAAAAGTACTACAAGACTATTATAGAAATTAAGTTAGTTGTGCTATTTAAAATGCATGTAAATTGCTGTAAACTGAACAAGTCTGAAATATGGTGATTTGATGCATCCAATGATGCTTTGCATTATGGAAGAATGTATGATGTTGCATTTCTTTGAAACTTGATTTCGTTGCCAATGCCCTTTTGGGTAACACCTTTATTCAGTGACTCTGCATTGATGTTCTGTTTAATAGTTCACTAGAGTCAAGTGTGGTACCACAGGACTGGAGAACAGCACATGTAGTGCCCCTTCACAAAAGCGGTCCCAAGGATGATCCAGGGAATTACAGACCAGTCAGTCTGACCTCCATTGTGGGCAAGCTCATGGAGACCATACTAAAGGAAAGGTTGGTGGAATATCTAGAGGAACATGGTCTCCAGGATGAGAGGCAGCATGGGTTCATGGGGGGGAGATCATGTCAAACAAATCTGATTGACTTCTTTGACTGTGTCACTAAGACAGTAGACAGGGGCCAAGCGGTAGACATCCTCTATCTTGATTTCAGCAAGGCCTTTGACTCTGTGCCCCACAGAAGGTTGATCAGGAAGTTGTTGGATCTTGGAGTTGGGGAAAAGATAGTCAGTTGGGTGGAAAATTGGCTGAGGGACAGAACGCAGAGGGTAGTGGTAGGGGGGAAAGTTATCTGACACCAGAGAGTTAACCAGTGGGGCCCCACAGGGCTCTGTGCTGGGGCCGGTGTAGTTCAATGTCTTCATTAATGACACTGGGGAAGGCATTAAAGGCAAAATGTGCCTATTCGCTGATGACACCAAGCTCTGTGGGAGAGTGGACACAGTTGAAGGGATATGGGACCTTCAGGAAGAGCTGGAAAAGCTGGGGAGGTGGTCCAGGATCTGGCAGCTTGGCTTCAATGCCAAGAAAAGCAAAGTTATGCATACTGGAGCCAAAAATCCCAGGGCAGAGTATTACCTGGGTGTAGTCCAAGTATCTGCATCAGAGGAGGAGAAGGACCTGGGTGTGATGATCACTGTGACCTGAAGCACTCCAAGCAGTGCAAGAAAGCAGCAGCAAAGGCAAACAAGATGCTGGGATGCATAGCTAGGGAGATCAGTAGTAGGAGAGAGGAGGTTATACTGCTCTTGTACAGGTCACTGGTAAGGCTGCATCTAGAGTATGGAGTTCAATACTGGTGCCCATACCTCAAAAAGGACATTAACCTGCTGGAAAAGGTACAGAGGAGGGCTACAAAAATGATAGCCAGTCAGCAGGGCAAGGCATAGGAGGAGAGACTGAGGGTACTGAACATGTACTCCCTGAAAGACTGGAGAGAGAGACAGAGAGAGAGAGAGAGAGAAAGGAGAGACAGAGAGGAGACATGATTAGGACATTCAAGTACTTGAAAGGGATGAATAAGGTTGATAAGGAGAGTCTCTTTAAGCTGAGTGGCAACCATATCACAAGGGGATACAGTCTTAAGTTGGAAGGTGGGAGGTTTAGGTGGGAGGTCAGGAAGAACTTCTTCACAGAGAGGGTGGTGGACATTTGGAATGCACTGCCGGAAGAGGTAATCTCATTGAAGACAGTGGGCAGCTTTAAGAAGGGCTGGGATAGGCATAGGAGGAAGGTAAGAATCATGGATAGGGAGGATGGGAGGAGTGGGGAGGGAGGGCAGGGACATTAGCTCAAGCTTTTGACCCAGCAATACGACCAGACTTGAAAGACCAAATGGCCTTCTTCTGCTGGCTTCTTCGTATGTTTGTATGTTCTTTGTCTATAGCTTATTTTGTTTTGTTTTTTCTTTTTGAACCCCCACTAGCCAAGCAAACAAGGCCCACATAGGGATGAAGGGGTTTCAGCACAAATGTTTAGATCAGAGATCAGTGAGTTAGTAGGTGCTGACTAAGTGCAGAGAAAGGACATACATAGTCTGTTGCTGCAAACTGATGTACTGAATAAGGGATATGCCATTGCTTAAGGCTATCTGATGCATTTTGAATAAACATCACACAGAGATTGTGTGTTGAACTTGAAGTTCGGTGTCTGGTCCGTCTGTTATTCCACAACCCCGGCACAGACTTGGTGTTTGAAGTGGGATAACTTGCTGGAAGCATCTGGACTGGCCAGAGAGGGACATTTTCTGGTGGATATCGCCCAGATATCCCAAGTGGACCGATGCACCGGGAGTTGCAAGAGGAGAACCTGGAGAATAAAATCTGTGGAGTTCTGACTAGAACCATGGCTGACAGACTGGGAGAGAAACTGCTGCCTGGACTAGACCTGGGAGCCTGGAGGAAGGCCAAGCCTGAAGACAATGAAGAGATGCAAGAGGATGTGGAAGAATCGAGGGAACTGCCTCCTCTTGAAGACGCTCCACCGGAGGATGTAGGGGAGTTGTTGAAATGGCTCTGCATAAAACATGTGCAGATAGAAAGAGAAAGAGACACTGAGCAGAGAAGCCAAGATGTAAAATGGGTGGATACCATGAGGGTCTTGCATGCCATCAACGCAGGGCAAACAGAAAGAGCCAGTAGCCTAAAAGACATTAAACGGTCTAAACTTTCGGACAGTGATGACATTGAGGCCTACCTCAAAACGTTTGAGAGGATTGCTTGAACATGCGCATGGCCAAGGGAACAGTGGGTTGTTTAACTGGCACCACACCTGACAGGCAGTGCCCAGTCGGTTTAGAGCCACACGGACTCCCGAGAGGCAGAGGACTATGACCGTGTGAAGCAGGAGATCCTTAGGCGCTATGGGATAAACACTGAAACCTATCACCAGAGGTTTAGGTTTCTTAAAATGCGGTCACTGGATTACCCCCCTTCCCGAGAGACTTATGCCCATCTCAAGGAGCTCTGCTACAAATGGTTACAACCGTAGAACAAGAACAAGGACCAACTTCTGGAGGCGGTGTTTACTTAACAGTTTATTAAAGTTTTACCCCAGGATGTACAACTTTCGGTTTGGAAGCATGTGCCAGATTCCGCTGATAAAACCATCACATTGGCAGAAGACTTCCTGGCAGCCCGAACATCCAGACTCAGAGGGTTTCAAGGGACATCAGCAGCCGCAACCACCAGCAATCTGGTAAGGAACCCTTTTACTTATAAACTGTCTAATCCAGCCCCAGAGAAACAAGACTAGAGAGCAGAGAGATGGGGGCACATTTCAGTAGCTGAGATTGTATGTCATGGGTGCCAAAAGAAGGGACATTATGTAAGAAACTGTCCTTGTATAAAGAGAGACACAGCTCACGTAGCCATAGCGCACTTGGGTCACTTTATGGCTACTGTGTAGATTGGATAGGACTGATTTAGGGAGTCGTAAGACTCTTGTGCGAGCAGATCTAGTGATGGAATAATAAAGGACTGAATACAGCAGTCATCTGTGTGCATGGTGATACCCATTGATAACCTACTGACACCATACAAATGATTGTTCAAGAAAACACACATGAGGTAGAAGTGGGGTTGGTACCTTGCCTACCTGTGCCAGTTATTATCAGGCATGACCACCCAGACTTTGCTTCATTTATACATTGTCATGCCGCCCAGGACTCTACTGTAGTTACTGTAACCACCAGAGCTCAAGTGAAGAAGAGACATTTACCATCTGTTTTCCCATTTGATGATGATGTTTTTGAGGATCCTGACAAGGACTGTAAAACTAAGGCAGAGAAGATGAAGCTAAAGAAGGACTGGATTGATACTCATGCTGGTGTACAGCCAGACTTGGGACATACTTTTAAATATGATATGCAGCATGAGCAAAAAGCAGACTCTTCAATTAACCCTTTTTTTTTCCCCCGCAGGTGGGGAAGGGAGTGGAAAACTGTGTCACTTAGTTTGCTGTAAAACATGGACTACTGTATAGAGAATACACTAACCCCAGAACTGGAGAGGTAGTAGACCTACTAATGGTTCCAGAAAACTTCTGCTCTCAAATCATGTATCTGGTGCATGACATCCCTTTAGCAGGCCATGCAGGCAGAGATAGCACCCTGAACAGGATATCACACAGGTTTTACTGGCCCTCTATCCATGAGAGCATAGCTGAGTACTGTAAATCATGTGCTGAGTGTCAGAAAGTAGCTCAGGCAGGAAAAAGGGATAAGGTACTGTTACAACCCATCCCCATTGTAACTAACCCCTTTGACGGGATAGCCATGGATGTAGTGGGTCCCCTGGAAAAGAGCTCCAAGGGTAACAGATTTGTAATGGTCATATGTGATTACGCTACCTGCTACCCAAAAGCTATCCCCATTAGAACTGTCATAGCCTCAAGGATAGCAGAGGAGCTAGCAAAGGTATTTAGCCACATGGAAATCCCCCAAGAAATACTTACTGACCAGGGGAGTGATTTTAATGTACACCTGCTAAAAGAATTGTACCGTCTGCGGGGCATGGTAGCAGTGCGTACTTCCCCATACCACCCACAGACTGACTGCCTCATAGAGAGGTTTAATCAGACATTAAAGAGAATGTTGAGAAAATATGTAAAAGAAGCAGGTAGAGATTGGGATAAGTACCTCCCCATTTACTTTCGCTCACAGAGAAATCCCTCAAGCATCCATTGGTTTCTCGGCTTTTTCATCATTGTACTGGAGGAACCCGAGGGGGCCACTAGATGTGGTTAAAGAATACTGGGAAGAAGGGAAGGAGGTGAGACATCTTAATGTCATAAAGTACATATCTCAGTTACGCAAATGCCTGGTGAGGTATATCAACTTGGCACACCAGAGCTTAGAACAGACGCAAGACTTACAGAAAGAAAGATATGATCAAGGTTTGAAGACTAAAACATTTTAGTCAGGGGACAACAAAAAATTACTCCATAGTAATGTTGTTTCTTCTAATTGAGTCTTGCTGAATTCTGACTATATGCAGTTAGCCCCAGCACTTGAACTGCTCCGGAGAGTAAAGGGTTAACTCTATTCAAGGGCATAGAATGTTGAGCTCGAGATCGGTTTTCAAACCTCTGTCTGTGGTACTCTGAAGTGTAACCGTCAGATTCTTATAAGCACTAAATTAACTAACTCAAAGTAAGAAATTGTTTCAAAATGTTTGTGCCAAATGGCAAAACAAAGTTTTAGGGTCAAAGACTCAAGTCGAGAAAAGCCAAAAAGAATACAACAGGTAGTGCTTCACCAAACTAAAAGAAAAAAAAACCCTAAGAGATGGAGGCATGTCCAGAACACCTCTGGGGTGCAGCACTGTGCCTGCCCCACCACATCCCTATACTACTAGGTTCCAGAAGGGGAGGGAGGGAGGTTAGAATACAGCAAGACTCCATTAGAAGAAACAACATTACTACAGTGAGTAATTTTTTTCTTCAAACAACATGAAGTCTTGCTGTATTCTAACTATATGCAGACTACCAAGCAGTACCCCCTTGGAGGAGGGAGTTACAGAACCTATTTTGGGAACAAATTCTGCAGCACAGCTATACCAAACCTAGCATCACTTTGTGACTGAATGTCCAAAGAGTAATGCTTGGTAAAGGTGTGAACAGATTTCCAGGTAGCTGCTTTACGTATGTCCACTAAAGGTATATATCTCTAGCTGCTGCTACCGAAGCAGTTGTACCTCTGGTAGAATGAGCCCTCAGGCGCTAGGGAGGCTCCTTCCCAAGCTTAGAGTAGCAGAATTGAATACAAGAGACAATCCACCTGGCAATAGACCTCTTGGTAGCAGGTTTGCCATTTTCCACTTCATCATAAGTGAGAAACAACTGAGAGCAGTCCTTCCTATAGGTAGGGCCCCTACTTTTCTGAGGCACAGTGGGACCAAGTTCTGCTGCAAGACTACCATTTGCCACAGCACTTCTGCGGCGGTGGTTTGTAATTTCTGTGGAAGTTCTACGGCACTAACAAACTACCGCATCACAGTGTCAGCTTGTCATACTGACTTCACTTTCATGGCAGTGGTTATAGCAAACAGGATGGTGGAAAGCACAGTAACACTAGTTCAAAAAATAACAGACTTATAAAAATAATGTTATGCCTAAAAAAGCAAAACAAATGTCTCTCCCTTAAGGTCCTAGCCTGTTGCATAAATGACATATGCAGAGGGGATCTTATGTGATAAATAAGGTATTTCTATATGTACATTATATATCCCACTAATGAGGTTTCCACTATCACTTATATATTTGTATGTGCTTTCTACACCACTCATGAGGTTCCCACTGTGTATCACATATATTTATATGCAATCTGTAACATACATACAAATGTGTGTGTGTGTGTGGTGAGAGAGACAGAGATACTGTATATGTGTGTGTGTGTATATATATATATATATATTTTTTTTTTTTTGTTTAATTTCCATGAACTTGCATCCTCATTCATACACGTCCCATTGGAAATGGAATAGAGGAGTTATTGCAAAACTAATTTTTCATGTCAACCTGCTTACCCTGACACACTGCGTAACACTGTCAGGCCATGACATGCATGTGAAACGATTGTGGGATAGAGCTCTCCAGCCCATCACAATGTGTCCACCATGTGACAGAACACTGCAACATACCTTCCCAGGCTCTGAGCAGTGATGTGTTCCACCAATCCTTGTGCTGCCCAGCCAGCTCCCAGAGTTAATCTCTGAACCTGAGTTGCCGGCATGGAAACACAGCATGCTGCCCTCTGGCCCAACAGCTGTCCCTGCACACAACATTTCTTCATAACTTTTAGGTGATTCTATCAAACAATGACAATATGTAATCAATAACCCTGGCAAAAATGCATACAGTGCAATTATTTATTTAACATGTCTAGTCTTTCAACAGGTCTACACATTATTATATTCCACTTTTCTGGGCATAATTACTTTATTTTTCTTAAAAATGACAGTTAAATTCATTTTACCAGTTATTCATTTCAGATGGCATCTCTATACTTTAAAGGCACAAATAGGTTTGTACAAAGTGAGGTATGGACTTTACAAGTCTGTGCTATTGACAAGGTTTTGTTCAACTTGGCCCTAGCGCAATAATGTAAGACTGAAAACTGTATTAGGCTGTAGTACAGGTTGAGCAAATATCACCATGCATGATGTGCTGCGCCACCGTCTCTGGCAGTGGGAGCTGTGGTAGATAAGTGACTGTTCATTTCTGCTGCAGAATGCAGCCATTTCATTAGCTAATGTATGATGTTATAGCAATGATAACATCACATTCTGAGCATATAGTGGGGTTTTGGATATAAAAAGAGGGAAAGAGAACCAGATTCTATGGATAAACAGAAATATTAATAAAAAATCACCAAGAAGAGTGAATTCTACGGCACCGCAGAAGTTCTGCAGTAGAGTGCAAGTTCTGAGCAAAATTCTGCGGCCGCAGAATTCTAGGGGCCTTGCCTATAGGCCTCAGTATGCTCAATACAGTAACTAAGAGCCCTTTTCACATCAAGACTGTGTAACCTCCTCTCTCCAGAGGAAGAATGATCAGTGAAAAAGACAGGCAAAGACATAGACTGGTTCAGGTGAAAGTCTGTCACCACCTTGGGAAGGAACTTTCTATTGTTGAGGATTACCACTTTATCCCTATGAAAGGAAATGCAATCAGGTTCCACTGATAAGGCCTGCAATTCACTGATCTTCTTTGCAGAGGTAATGGCCACCAGGAATGCAGTTTTCCAAGTCAAGTATTTCAGCTCAGCTGAAGATAAAGGTTCAAAAGAGGGCTACATAAGCTGTGCAATACAGATGTTCAGATCCCAAGTAGGAGTAGGCTCCCTAAAGGGAGGATTGACATGGACCAAATCTTTGAAGAATTTCCTGAAAACTGGATGAGAAGCTAAGGAAGAGTCCTTACCAGCAGAAAGGAAGGCAGACACAGCTGCCAAATGTACTTTAAGAGTAGTAGGCTGGAGGCCTTAAGTGTTAAGATGTACCAAATAGTCCAAAACAGTGGCAAAATCAGCCAGCTCTGGTTTAGTATGCCTACTGGAATGCCAAAACCCAAATCATTTCCATTTGTAGTTGTAAGTCTTCCTAGTAGCAGGCTTCCTGCTAACCTTTAAAATATCTAGGACTGATTGGGAAAGATGCAAACTTGCATATAAGAGCCAGGCTTTGAGCCTGAAAGTCTGAAGGTTGGGGTACAGAATTCCCCCCTGAGAGGAGGTGAGGCGATTATGTTGCCTGGGAAGACACAAGGGCATTGTTAGTGACGGTGACAACAGTAGAGGATACCAAGGCTGTCTGGCCCAGTCTGGAGCCACTAGAATCACCTTGCAAGGCTGAGACCTGATTTTTATCAGGACCCTGAATATCAGAGGAAAAGGAGGAAATGCATATAGAAACATGCTTGTCCTATTTAGTAGAAGGGCATCCTGGGGAACAGGACCCAGAAGGGGTGGTCTGCAACAATAAAGAGGAAGTTGACAATTGTCCAGGTTGCAAAGAGATCTATCTCTGGGGTGCCCCATCTCCTGAAAATGGCTTGAAGAATGAAAGGGTTCAGGGTCCATTCGTGGTGACCCTGAGAAATCCTGCTGAGAGCATCTGCTAGAATGTTGTTCTTCCCCGGGAGATGCACAGCTATCAGGGAAGCCTGAAGAGAATAAGCTAGAGACCATATTTTCATGGCCTCTCTGCACAAGGCCGAGGACTGAGTGCCTCTCTGTTTGTTGATGTACCACATGGTTGTGGCATTGTCTGTTCTGATCTGCACCACTTTCCCTTGGACAACTGTAGAGAATGTCTGAAGTGCTAGGAAGACAGCTCTTAATTTGAGCAGATTTATGTGTAGAAGGTACTCCTGGTGTGACCAAGTTCTCTGAGCTGTAAGATGATCTAGGTGGGCCCCCACTCCAACAGGGAGGCATCTGTGGTGAGGATTACAGAAGGGACCTGACTGATAAAGGGGACCCCTTGTCGAAGATTGCCTTCCTCCAACCACCACTGAAGGACCTGGATCAAGGTTTTGGAGACTGGAACCAGTTTGGAGAAAGGGTCCTTTTTCTGAGACCAGTAAAATCTGAGACGAAACTATATCTCTCATCTGAAATCTTGCTCCCTGAACCACTGCTGTGGAAGCTGCCATGTGGCCCAGCAGCTGTAGAAAGTGTCTGGCTTGACGAGACACTAGAGGATGAAAAGAGGAGGCCAGAGTGACCAATGACTGAACCCTTGAGAAAGGAAGAAATGCTCTTGCCTGAACTGAATCTATTTCCACCCCTATGAAGGTGAGAAGCTGGGCTGGCTCTAGAACAGACGTCTCTAAATTTAGAATGAAGCCCAAGGATTCTGTAAGTCTTTGGGTGACCTCTAAAGCTGACTTGACTTGGTCTGAGGACTGGCCCACTAGCCAGTCATCCTGATATGGGAACAGAAGGACACCCTGCCTCCTGAGGAATGCCACTACTGCGAGACACTTGGTGAACACCCCTGGAGCAGATGTTAGGCCAAAGGGCATGGCCCTGAATTGATAATGGCCTGAGGGCAACTCGAACCTGAGGTACTTTCTGTGGGAATGTCTGATAGGTATGTGGAAGTAGGCATCCTTGAAATCCAGGGAGGCTAGCCAGTCTCCTGGTCTCAGAGAGGGAAGAATTACTCCCAGAGTCACCATTTTGAACCTTGGTTTTGTCAGATGTTTGTTCAGGCACCTTAAATCCAATATGGGTCGCCACTCCCCTGTCTTTTGGGGGGTAAGGAAGTATCTTGAATACAATCCTTTTCCCCTGTGACAAAGAGGTACCTTCTCTACTGCTTGCAGAAGCAGAAGAGAGGAGACTTCTGCCACTAAGGCCTGTGTCTCCAAGGGAGAGGGAGGACTGAAGGACCTTGCTCTCATTTTGGGAACCTTTTGATACTGAGAGAAAGTCCCTGGCTCACTACTTCCAGGACCCATTTGTCTGAAGTAATAGACTCCCAGGCCTGGGAGTAGTGAGCCAGCCTGCCTCCTACTGGGATTGGGGAGGCGACCCTGACTGACACCTCAGGGTGTCTGCTTGGCAGGGGGCTTGGACTGAGTAGCTGATGAGGTCCTAGTTACCCCACGTCTACATCTTCCCCTAAAGAACCCCCTCTGCTGAAAAGAGGAGGAGGAGGCCTGAGCTTGGTAAAAAGGCCTGCCCCTAAACTGCTGCCTCTGAGGAGTGGTCTGCTTCTCTTTCACTGCAGCACTACTATAGGTGGTTCTGTACTCGTCCATTGTTTTCATGTAATTCTCTGTTTGATCCCCAAAGAGAGAATTACTAGTTACAGGGAAATCCATGGCCTTAACCTGGGTATCCTGTGAGAGGTTGGTTCACCTAAGCCAAGCAAATCTCCTCATGCAGACAGATGTAGCCATGACCCTGGAATGAACATCATTTGAGTCTACAGCAGCGTCGAATTGCACCTTGGATGCCTCAATACCATTTGCAGCCACTGGCTCCAACTCCTTGACTAGCTGGGGAGGGGCATTCCTAGCCAGTTCCAGAACCTTATCCCACATATATTTCTGGTACCTGGCTGTATATGCCATGTAATTCGATTGCCTGAGTCCCAAAGAGGATGCCAAGTACTGTTTTTTTTGCCATGGCATCCACTTTCCTGAAATCCTTATCTGGGGGGGGGGGGAGATGCCAGGAGAATATTAGCCATGTCACAGGCTGCAGCTTGTACTACCCTAACATGGCTGCTGCTGTGATTCAAAAGGAATTCCATCCCAGGACCTGACAAAGCATACCTCCTGTCCATTCTTTTTTCCACAGGAGGAATGGATGTAGGAAACTGTAAAATTTTTTGTGTCTGCTTCCCCAAGGATTTCTGTAAGGGGGATAGACACACTTTTTGACTCTGGGACATGCATCATTTCCAGATAGTCAGGTTCTTCCTGATCCTGTTCAGCCTCTTCCATAGGAAGCTGAAGAGTCTCAGCCACTTTCTTGTAAAACAAGAAATGGAAAGGGGACTCAGAAAGCCTGGGAGGAGAAACAAGAGAAGGCCTGTCTAGGGTGATGTCAGGCTTTACTGGCTCATCTAGGCCTTCACATTGTTCTTCATAATCTTCATCCTCCTCCCAATCACCCTCATAATATGCCTCAGGATCTATATCCGCAGCAAGAACTTCCGACCAAACCAATCGGCTCTGAGCCGATGCCGGTTCAGTCGGAACCGGGCAAAGCGACTGAACTATTGAAATCACTTTCACTATCTCATCAGCGGTCGGACCATGGGAAGCCAGATCCGAACTGGCTGATTTTCTCTTCCTCTCACTCGGAACCGAACAGTGGGCACCTCTTCAGGTTCGGACGCAACCGAACCGGGCTGGCCATCCGAGTCGGCGGACTTCTCGGCCTCCCTCTCCCTCAGCCTACTCAAAGGTTTATCCAGAGTGGCTTTGAGAAAGTTCTTGCATATTTGGCAGTCTTCCTTGAGGTGGTCAAACCCCAGACAATACACACAGATGAGGTGAGGGTCGGCCTTAGCAAAAGCCTCCTTACACTTGGTACAGTGCTGAAACCCAGTGGGTCTGGTTTTCTTCTTAGGATTCTCAGACATGCCTTAAACCAAAAATCACCTTACAGAGTGGTTAAGCCGGGCGATCACAACTTAATGGTTCCAACTGTGTCACAGGTCAGTTAAAAAAAATCCTAAATACTGGATTTTTTTAGGAACCAATAAGCACCGGAAAAACCACACACAAGTATACTATCTAATAAAAGAAGATCAGTGTCAGTTCTGAACTGAACCGACCCACAAAGAACCGAAGAACAAAACTATTTCTTAACCAAAAGCACACTAAGTAACCACTACCTACTACTACCACTTACTTTTACCGAGACAGAGGCAAGAATACCGAAATACTGAAGCAACGGTTTGAACTGGACCGAACCAAAGCGCAGGAGGGATCTCCTGAGCGACTTCACAGTTAGGCAGAGTAAAGAATCTGACAGTTACACTTCAGAGTACCAGAGACAGAGGTTTGAAAACTGAGCTTGAGCTCAACGTTCTATGCTCTTTGCACAGAGTTAACCCTTTACTCTCCAGAGCAGTTCAAGTGCTGGGGCTAACTGCATATAGTCAGAATACAGCAAGACTTCATGTTGTTTGAAAGTGTTGTTACTCCATCCCTCCACAGAGAACAAATTACTCAATAAATGGCAGGGCCCCTTCACCATTTTGAGGCAAACAGGAGCAGTGAACTATGAGCTTAGCATGCCTGGAAAGAGATCTGCCCAGAAAATTTACCATGTGAACCTCCTTAGGAAATGGTGTGAGAAGTCAAACCCCTCCCATTACATTCATCCTGAAGTTAGGGAGTCAGAACTTGAGGTTGCCTATAGAAGGCTTGAGCAGTCAGGACCATTGGAGGAGAGTCAGATAAACCCTCAGCAACAGAAATATTTACAGGGGGTAATACAAGAATTTGAGCTCATATCCACAACTGTCCCGGGGGCGGGCCAAAGGAATTGTGCACATCATAACTGCCACACAAGACAAACCCATACACCAAAAGCCCTACAGACTGCCCATGAAGGTGAGAGATGAGGTGATTCAGGAAGAAAAAAAATGGAGCAGTTAGGCATAATTGTGCCCTCAAAGTGTGCATGGTCTTCACCCATGGTCATAGTGGACAAGAAAGAGGGTGGGATATGTCTATGCCTAGATTTTAGAAAGCTTAACGTGTCACTGTTCGATGGCTACCCAATGCCCTGAATAGATGACATCACTAACAGGCTAGGCAATGCGTAGTATATCTCCATACTAAGGGATATTGGCAAATACCCTTGTCACCTGATTCACAAGATAAAAACGCATTTAGCATCCCAGTTGGTTTATACCAATTTGTCACAATGCCACTTGGACTACATGGGGCCCCAGCCACTTTTCAGCATCTTATGGACCACATTCTAAGACCTCACACTGAGTACTGTGTGGCTTATTTGGACAATATGATCAAGTGCGCGTCCCTTCGACTACCTCAACTGTCACCCTCTCCTGTATGCCGATGACCTTGTCCTCTTCCACAGTGACAAATCCATGGCCACAGTCTCCTCAATTCTCTCGCACATCTATGCTGCGGCCCATAGCTGGTTCTCAAAAAAACCTCCTCTTAGTAAATGCCAAAAAAACTAAATCCATGCTGTTTGGATCTAAGCCCTTTCTGGACAAAACTAAAAACCATGACCCCTTACGCATTCTCACCCTAGACGGCCCAGCCCTGGAGGATATCAACATCTACAAATACTTAGGAGTACTGCTCGACCCCTCCCTCACCTTCACTGAGCATGCAAATTCCCTTATCAGAAAGTTCCATGAAAAGTAAGGTGCCGCCCATAGATTCAGGCAATACCTTACCCCTGAAGCCAGACTAGCCATTGTCCAGGGCAATCTTCTCCCTATTCTTGACTACTGCTCCCCATTTATGCCAGGACCTTAGCTACTGCCATGGCTAAACTCTCCACTGCCTACAACAGTGCCTGTCACTTTGCTTTATTGGCCCCGTTCTCCACCCACCACTGTACTCTCTATAATACCCTTGGATGGCTACCGCTACAAGGTCGGTTTGACCTAGCCCTCTGCTGTATGGCAGACAATGTCATCCGCACGGCTCCAGAATCACCCCAACTGCCCTTCTGAAAATCAGAATGCTCTTCCGCAACCTCCGCTCTAATGGTACTCCCCCTCTAGCTGTTCCGAGGGTAGCCACCAATATGGGTAGCAGAGCTTGGTCTACAGCTGCCCCTTTGCAGTGGAACAAACTACCGGCTGAACTCCGTTCCATTGACACACACACTCCAGTTTCAAGTACTGCCTTAAAGTCTGGTTCCTAGCAAACTCATCCTGCCGCTGCTCCCTGGGGTCTGACGCCAACCCACACTAGTCAATTCTCCTGCCTATAACTGTTATATTGTATTTTTCACACTAATATTTGACTTCCTTGCCTGTACATATTGTATATATATATTTTACTGAGTATTCTGTGTATTACTTGCTCACTGGACGATGCAGTCACACACTGTACACTGTGTCTACGATTTGTTTGTTTTGTACCGAATCTCCTCATGTCCAATATAGAAACCTTGTATTCAGTGTTCTCAAACTGACCTATTGCATCAAACCTGTATATTGTGCTTATTATTATTGCCTGTATCAAATCTGTTTCATGTGTATTACTGTTACCTTGTACTCTACTGTCACCCTGTGCCATGTGTTATGGCCTGGGTCGTGCCCGAAAACGGTCCCTGGGATCAGTGCACTCACCCAGTTATCAAAGTCATAAATAAATAAAATTATACAATGGAGTAAGTTGTATGTGGCAAATGCTGCATCCTGATTGGTTGGCTGGTACCTTTCCCAGCATGGTAAATCCTCCCGTGTACCCATGGGAAAAAGTGCCAGCCAACCTTATCTCGTGATACTCTGGTCGCTTTCACTTTAATCGAAACTGCAGCCATTTGTCCTGTTGCCGCTTCGCTAAAACCCCGCGGTAAATATTAAAAAAATGACATCCTCTTTCCAACCGTACGGACCTCAGTTACTTACAAAATATCTAAAAAAAATAATTAAAACAACATTTGCCATTGTATAATATAAATGTATCCCTCCAGGGTGTGGGTACACCGGAGGACTTAACACAACTGGTGTGGTAAATCCTCCGGTATACCCACACCCTGGAGGGATAAATTGCTTAAATATTCAGTCCTGACTGGGAAACCCATGTTAGACACTTGTCCCAGGTATTGCAAGCAGTAAAGGAGTCAAGAGTGACCATTAACCCTGCTAAGTGTGCCCTAGCAAAGACCAAGACAAGAGACCTAGGGTTCATTTTAGGAAACGGACAAGTGAAGCCAGAGATAGAGAAGGTTACAGCAGTAGCAAACAGCCCAATACCTGCCACTAAAAAGCATGCAAGATCTTTCCAAGACTTGGCTGGTTATTATCAGAGATTTATTCCTGATTTCTCAGCCATTGCTAGTCCTTTGACTGATCTCACTAAGAAGGGGTGCCCAGATAAGGTTCAGTGGACCCCTATTTATGATGAGGCATTTAGGAATATCAAGGTAATTCTGTGTACAACTTCTGTACTGAAAAGCCCTGACTTCAACCAAGTGTTTGAGGTTCAAACCGATGCATCAGAGAATGGTATTGGGGCAGTCTCATCTCAGAAAACAGATGGGGAAGAACATCTGGTCATGTATATCAGCAGGAAGCCACATGAGAGGGACAGAAGATATGCTACCATAGAGAAAGAATGCTAAGCTCTGAAGTGGGCTATTGAGTCTCTGAAATATTACTTGTTGGGGGCTGAATTTAAGGTTGTAACTGATCACAACCCCCCCTCTGCTGGCTGCACCAAATGAGAGAATAAATCCCCATATAATGTGGTGGTACTTGACTCTTCAGCCTTATCAATTTACTGTGTCCCACAGGGCAGGGACAAAACATATAAATGCTAATTTCATGTCTAGATATGGTACAAGAATTGATGTCAGTGAAATGTGATGTACTTTCCCTAAAAGGAGATAGTTCAGGGAAGGTACTTGTTAGTCTCTGTTAAGAAATGTGTTAATGCCTCAGAGTAAAGAATGATCATATCCACTATGTTTATGATAGAATGTTTATCATTAATAGCGACCCTGAGACAGAGCTTCTGACAATGGATGGGTGGAAGTTCCATTCCTTCCTGGGACAGGAAGGTGGTAAGCAGTCTGCAATAACTGCTTCCCTCTTAAAGGTGAAGGATATGTGACAGGGAGCTCCTGCCACTCTTGAGGACCAACCTTTCCTTAAATCTGTTGCAACAGTTCTTCTGTTTCTTAGCCTAATCTGTCCTTTACAATTTCTAGTCCATAAGGTTGGCCACCTATGGACACCCATTTCCCCTTCTTGACTATGCTATAATGCCCTCTTTAATTTTCATTTTCTCTCTCAGGTCCTCGTACAGGGCAGTTATTATGGTGACCTCCAAACGTATGTAAAACAGGTTGTGTTTATCATTGTTGGATTTAGTATGTAATAGCACTATGTCATAAAATACCTTAATGTATATACCTTATGTTTATGAAACCTGTAAATGTTGAACATACCATGGCACTAAGTGTTTTTGATAATGATAAAAAGTACTAGATGACTATTATAGAAATGAAGTTAGTTGTGCTATTTAAAATACATGTAAATTGCTGTAAACTGAACAAGTCTGAAATGTCATGGTGATTTGCATATATACCATGATGCTTAGCATTATGGAAGTATGTATGATGTTGTACTTCTTTGAAACTTGATTTGTTGTCAATGCCCTTTGGGGTAACCCTTTTTTTCAGTGAGTCTGCATTGAGGTTCTTTGTCTACAGCTTGTTTTGTTTTTTGTTTTTCCTTTTGATCCCCCACTACCCAAGCAAACAAGACCCACACAGGGATGAAGCGTTTTCACTAAAATGTTTAGATCAGAGATCCGTGAGTCAGTAGGTGCTGGCTAAGTGCAGAGAAAGGACATACATAGTCTGTTGCTGCAAACTGATATACTGAAGAAGGGGTATGCACCGGCCTGGTGGAGCTGAGGGTTAAGGCGCGTGGATGCCACACCGCGCAAGGCCAGCGACTAGCTAACAGCGAGGATTGAGCGCCACTGGTGCTCTCCTCCCCGGGGGGGAGGGTTGGGGATTGCCCAGCGTGACAGCAGCTCCCAGTGGAGATGGGGGACACTGCAGCATGTAGGGCAGCATGACAAATCAGCGTTGCTTGCGCAAGGCAGGGTTGCTGTGCGCCATTGCATCAGGGCATGCGCCACACATGGGGGGGTGAGCACTAGAAAAGGGAAAAGCCCGATCCACAGAGTAGATGACAGCACCCATCCCCATGCCCATAGCCGGGTCCATCCTGCCCGACCTTTCTGGTTCCTCAACCCGGGCCCTGACCCACAGTCTGAGTCTATGTATGTAACTGCACTCAAGAGGAGAGGCGGCCCTACACCAGAGGGGTTAAGCTGGGGGTGCTGACTGTGGGATGAGGGGGAGGTGAGAGAAGGCTGAAGTAGGAGGACTTCAGGCAGGGGCAGGAACAGGCAGGATGCCTCAGAGAGGCCCCGTGGACCATGACCAGGAAGGATAAATAATTGGGGGGGGGGGGAAGGAAGGGATATGCCACTGCTTAAGGATATCTTCTGCATTTTGAATAAACATCACACACAGATTGTGTGTTGAACTTAAAGTTCGGTGTCTGGTTCATCTGTTATCCCACAACCCCCCCCCCCAACACCGCCCATGGGGGGATAAGCCACAGGTTACAGTCAGGGTTCCCAGACAGTTGTCGAGTAAAGGAAGGTGTTGGGTTAGATCATCGAGGGGTACGTCACATGGCGGGTAGAAGGCGGTACCGGCAGCTGGCGAGGCAAAAATTGGGGACAGAAAGTAAAAAGAAAATAATAAAGAAGTAAACAGGGAAAAGTTTGTTGACCAGAAGGCTGGAGCTGTATTTTGAGGCGACTGCTCTCTTCAGGCGGAGAAACAATTTTGATGTTAGAACACTATGGGGAGCGAGCGTGACCTCAGTGCAGAGTCTGAACTGGATTCTGATTCTAAAATTAGCACACATTCTATCTCCAGGGCATCACACTCTGCCTGGAGAAGACCTTACAACATAAATAGATCCTAATAATACAGTCCTCGTATGTCGCTAAATGTCTATACATGTTGATATAATGCATTATTAAAAATAACAGGACTTTAAAAATTTAGTGAACAATTTTACGTTTTTAATTAAGCAGTAAGACCCGATGAGGTGTATGTTGTGCTGGCAGAATGCACACCATGGGTGTAGTGAGGCACAACACCACAGGTGGAGTGCCTCTGGCCCCTGGAAATGCATTGTGCCAGCAAAACTCTCACTCTGAAGTGTCTTACTGTGCTTGTAAAATGGGTAAACTGAGAAAATAAAAATTTTTTTTTTTTTAATTAAAACCATGCATTTTCTTTTGTTAAAAGTTATTGGTACAAAGTAGTCCCACCTCAGCAGTCAAGCATCTGTCTATTCACACTTTCAATAGAAGAAATGCTTGTTTGCCATAGAATGCAGGAATTCAAACTACTGCAGAATTCTGCTGGCTGAGGGTTCTCCTCTCCTTACACAAACACACAACAGAAGGCCTCAGTAATGCTAGGGATTCTACTGTGTCTGAAGGCAGGGCCAACAGCAAAGATTTCCCTGGTAGGCACCTAAGGATAGGGGGTAGGGCAGCTAAGGTTGGGGGGAAAGTGCTCCATGGTCAGAAAAGAAGATCCCAAAAATAAAACTGTGAGTAGTATTTCATTTTAATTTATATATGTGTAGAAGAAGGGGAGTATACAGGAAAAGAGCTGCTAGCTGGCAGTATAGCCTAGAGGTTAGAGTAAAGAGCTGTGAATCAGCTTGGTTCAGCAGACCTGGGTTTGATTTCCCCAACCTCCACTTGCATACTGCGCGACTCTGAGCAAGTCACCTAACCAGCCTAAAGCTCCTGGGTCATGCCTGAAAACAGGCAGTTGTGCCTTGTGGGCCTTACCTGGTTAACAAAGAATAAAAAAATTAAAAAAAGAACAATTTGTTTGTTTTTTGTGGGAGTTTTAAGGGCCTTGGTGACTTTCTCAGTGAGTAAAGGTGGCAGCCATGTTTGTAATGGCAGTCAGGAATTTTTAAAAAGGCACTGATGTTCTTAGTATGATGTGTCCTGATTGCCACCACTTTTTTTTAACCACGCATTGTGCTCTCCCAACACACAGGTCCTAGCCAGTCAGGATGCAGCATTTCCCCTCCTTATTTTATAAATATCAATTTGTTTAATATCTTTATAATAGTTTTTTTTTTTTTTTTTCAATTTAAGAGACAATATCTTACAAGGGATCTTCAATTTGGATCACAAACAGGGTGAAACAACAATTCATTCTACTTGCATTGAACCATACTAATTGCATGTGGAAACTATTTCTTACTTTAACTTGCAATAAGTTAGGCGGAGTATACATGCCCACATCTTGTGAAGCAGCTCCTTCTCAGGGAGGAACCAGGTTTACAGTATCCCACTCAGATTATGCTTTTGCAGAGTACCAGTGCCTCCACTGTAGGAAGGCAGTCAAGAAATCTACCCAGCTGCACAGAAATAACTCCTCCTGACCTCTCAGTATAAAAGTCAGTTTCTCCAGGGCTAATGCCTGACACGTTAGTATTTTCCACTGAGGCAGCATTGGAGTCACACAAAATACCCAAGTGTTTTGTATGCATTGGTGCACTAGTCTCAACAGGACCGACATTCCCCCTAGGATATGGTTCTCACCCTTCCTTCCCCATTCTTCCATACCAAATAATAATGACACTGGTGAGCATGGGACATGCCTCCCAAACATATGGGGAAACTCCTGTGCCACTGTCATCCAATATGTTTTCAGCATAGGACACGCCAAAAAATAATGCAAGTATGTACCCAATGCAGTCCCGCACCTACCAAATGAAGGGAAAATGGTGAGATTGAAATTATGAACCATACTCGGAGGGCAATACAACCTGTGAATTAACTTGAATTGGGATTATTTGTATTTATTATATAAAAACAGGCCTATATGAAGTTGTAAAATGCTGCCTCAATTCTCCTCTGCAATGTGTATCCCCAGATCTCGTTCCCATAGTGATTAAAGTTTTTTTTTTTTTAAATACACATTTTATGTCCCGTTTTCGCCCCCATGCCTCGATAACATGTGCACACTGCGGCTCCGAGGCACCCTCCCGCTACTTGCTGCCCCCACCCGCCTACGCTGCCCACTGGACCTCCACCAGAGGGCAGTGGAACTATTGGGGGGGGCAGTGAAAGAGATCCTCCCAGGGAAAGGAGAGCCACCGTTATGACTGTTCAATCCTGCTCCCCCACGACCCTAGCTCGTTTCTGAACCTGGGTCACTGGTGTGGCATGAGGTAAGGTGTCCAGCGCCTCAGCACTCTGCACCACTGGGCCAGTGATTAAAGTTTTTATGATAGCTCCAGCAAGAGGTTCTGCCCTGTTTTGCCAGTCTAGGCATTAAACCCTTTAGGATCACTCTGGAACTGAACACTCCCTGCTCCAAGGGGTATAACGAGGATTTATCTATTGGGTCATGACCTAAACTCCTACCAAAGGCTTGGACCTGAAAGTACTTATTGCAATGGAAATTCAGAATCTCCAACTGTGTTTGGAGGTCCATAAAAGACTGCATGCCCTCCTTGTCCTATAAATCCCCCCAAACATCTCACCTTTCTCTGTCCATTGCTGGAACCCCCTTGTCTTCCACCCCGAGAGGAATTATGGATTGCCCACCAGTGGTACTAGCAAGGTTTGGTACTTTCTGACATTCCTGTGAAGCCTCACCTCTCTCCAAGCCTCCATAGTCAGATTCACAAGGGGATTATGCCCACCACCCATTCTATAAGCCCTCCTTTGGAGCAAGGTAAATGGATACTCTTCTTAGACTGACTCTTCCTCCATGTCCAGCAAGCTGGCTACCGCTCTTCAGCTCACCCAGTCTAGGATGTACCTACAGCGGTGCTAGCCATGATGCAATGTGTGGTACCTTGCAGTATTACTGCAGTATAATTGCAGAGTGATGCAGTATGCTACAGGGAACAATGTCATTCAATGGCAATCGAGCCCTTTTGTCATGCAGTGTTTTGTAACATGTCATTTAGTGCAGAGTACTGTGCTGCATCGTGGCTAGCACCACTGTGTGTCCTATGGCTTGATAATATCCCTTCAACTCCAAAAAGCATAGATCCCCTTTTTCTATGCGACTCGTAAGTTTCTGAAGACTCATCCTAGGTCTCTTGTTCTGCCAGATAAAGGTAGTGATCCACTTCTCTAATCTTTTCATGTCCACTTTTGTGTGACTCCTAGATAACATCTGTATGACATACAATATCTTCTGCAAAACATTTGTCTTGAGAAGGATGATTCGACCCAACAAAGAAACAGGGAGGGCTCTCCAGTTCTGCATGAATTGCTCTGAACAAGGGCCTGTAATTCAGGGAGTATAAGCCCCCTATATCCTGTCCAATGTTATATCCAAATACGTAAAGGCACCCTACACCATCTCGAACCCACAGCTAATCCCATCTCTCCAAGTAGGGCCTTTACCTAATTTCCGCATCTCTGACTTATGGAGATTTAGTTGATAACCTGTGAAGGAAGCCAAATCTTCCTCCACGCTCAGGAGGGCAGGCACCACAACGTCCAACTCCATCACAAAGAGGAGTAAGTCACAGTATATAATGAAATCATAGGTTGTCTTCCTGACCCTCCCACAATGCCCCTAAATCCCCACTGTCTCGAATTTTAATCCTCAAACTGAAGTAACACATGCAGGCATTCAATTGTCCTATGGTTAATGACTTCTTCAGTCTCTGTATCGATGTAACACCTGATGTAATGTCCTGTTCGGTGATTCTATTTCTAGGATATATTTTTTTTTATTTATTCCTTTGTCCCCTTGCTGACCGGCACCCTTCCACCGCCCCACCCCCATCACCGTCACCGGACGACATGCCGGTCATCACTTCTCTCAAATTTGAGGCACCAGCTGGCCAAGTGCGGCAGGAAGACAGGCTTCATCCTGCCGGTTGGCCTTTTCTCCTCCAGTTTTTGTCCTGCCCCGAGCGTGGAGCCAAGGCGTGCAATGACACCAATGGCCGAGCTGCGCACGCTTCCATATGCAGCACACCAGGCGTCTAACTCAGCTCCGCCCCCCTTGTGTGGGTCCATTGCACCAGTCCCCAACTACCGCTTAGCTAGTCAAGCAGCGGACTCTCGCCCCACCCTCCAGAGAGAGAGAGAGCTGTCCTCCAGACGCTGGATCCTCTCCCTCTCGAGTACCTGCTTGCACTGCGGAACATGAAAGGCCGCGGGTGGCAGGAGGAAGGCATGATGCCTCAGCCCTCCATGCCACTGGGCCGGCTTGTATGATTTCTTTTATATCTATAAATTAAAAAAAAAAAAAAAAACGTAATCACCAATGGCTCAATTGCCAGTGCAAACAGTAAGGGAGATAGGGGGCACCCCTGCTTGGTGCCTCTATATAGCCTTAACATCTCTGACAGCCCCCCATTCACCAGCATTTGAGCCCTGGGATCTTGATACAGCAAATTCACCAGCCCAATATATACGTTCCCCAGCCCAAACCTTTCTATAACAGCGTAACAGATACTCCCATTCAATATGATCAAAAGCCTTCTTGGCATCCATGGAAAGCACAAGTGCCATCCCTGGACACCGAGAACCCCAATGTACTACATTACACATCCTTCACATACCATGGTATGATAACCTCCTGCATAAAAATGTAGTTCTATCCAAGTTTACAAACTCCAGCTCAAGGGGATGTGCCAGAATTTTGTTCTAAATTTTAAGATCACAGTTCAGGGCTAACAGGACACACAGACTAGGGTTTTTTCCCCAGGTTTAAGCAAAACACAGACTAAGACCACATAGTACAAGGCTGGAAACCCCCCTGCTTGGCCTCCTCCAGCATTTCACTTAAGGGCCCCCACCAGCAGCTCCTCCACATTTTCTTAGAATACTCAGCCACAAATATATCTGACCCACTCACCTTCCTTCACTTCAAAGAATTATTTAATCACCCTCCTCCCCAATCTATTCTTCAGTGTTATCAGCCCCTAGCAAGGTACGCTGATCCTTCCCAATGGTGGGTATAAATTCCAGTTATCCCTTTTTGAATAAATTATCTTTAGGACAGTCTCACTTTGAAACCGGTGGGGCTAGAAACTTCATTTTTTTTTAAACTGAAAACTTTGAGTCTAGCTGTGTCAATGCTGTTGTATGTGTCAATACTGTAAACTACATGATGGTTTTAAAACAACATTTTATAACAATTAGTTTTTTCTTTGTTTTATTTTACTTTTTCAGATTTTTTTTTTTTTTTATTATTATATTTTATCCTCCTTCCCATCTCTCCAGCCCCACACCTTCAGGAGCCCCAGTGGAGTCTGCTCCCGCTTCAGCAACATACCTTAGCCATCCCAAAGTCCCCCCATGGAACCGCGGTTCTACCCCCTGGGCGGGGATGAGGTGGGGCTGCTACACCTCGAACACTTCTTGTCTTGTCGGGATCCAGGACCGGCTAGGCAGATGTGAGCCATGAGGGGTCTGCTCCGGAGCTCGTCTACTCGGAGCCTGAAGAGTATGTTTCCCCTGTTCTGATAGGCGCGATGTCCACCCGATGTCATGGTGTGATCGCCGACGTTTGTCACACCTTCTCCCTTGTATCCGGCACAAGGCTTGCTGTGCCTCAGGTTTCCGCCTGGGGTCAGACAAGCGCTGGTCACAGTACCCCCTTCCTCCCTCCCTGAAGAAGACAAGCAGTCCATAGGATGCTCAGTTTTCTCCCCCTGGCTGGCCCTCCAACTCTTCGGGCTCGTTCCCTAACCCAAGTCATCGGCGTCACAAGCGGTAGCGCTACTGCTGCGGCGGCAGTCCAGCTTTTTTTGAATTTTGATTACATTACATATTATTAATTTAAAAATGTGTAGTCTACAACTTAATTTTCATTCATCTTATGTCCTTAATTGTGCTATTAAAAATGTATTCTCCCCTCTAGCAGTATTTATTCTTCCTTGCCTAATTGGTCAGGCTTCCTAACATTACCACTGATGCTACTGCCCAGCCCCCTTCCTTTGTGATCATTTGAGACTAGCCCTGCTTGCACCCCATCATGACAGCAGAGCTGGCTGTGAAAGCAGCAGGAAGAGGGAGGGACCTACTAAGACAAGTCAGGATGTTTGAGGAAGCCCATCCCCCTAAATCAAGGACTCATGGGGGACAGACCAGATGTACTATTTTTATTAATTGGGAAGTCAGGTTTGGGAGGGGTGTCATACTGAAGACACTGACAGTCATTGTTGCACTATACCAGGAAAGACAGCAGAAACGATCCTCAGCAGTGGATTAGATTTCAAAGTGCAATTCAATTTTATTCAAGTGCTGAAACACACATGCAATAATGTAAATGGTCAGTGCCTGAAATAGGATTTCTCAGAGCCCTTTAAAACACTCGACAAGTTCGCTCCCTCTACCAGTCCTCCAAGACCACTCCTCTGTGCATATCCTTAACCTCCCTTATTCTGAGTTTGGTCCACTGATTATTTACCTGCTGACACCAACACACAAACTACTGTTTATTAGACCTTTCCTATTTTCCCCACGGGTTCTCCAATCATGTATAGCAAAGCTCCATAGGAAGGAGGACCCTGTTTCTTACCCATGACCCTTATCTACATTGGTTAGCGTGCCCTGTGGAACTGTGAATGCCATCCTGCTCATCATAGTGCTCACCTTCCACTGGCAGGAGGAGAACCCATTACAATGCAGATGCACTATGTTTGGGACTGTGACTGAACCACAGCAAACAGGTAAACAGAATAGTTTACAAAAGCTGAGAGCTGTAGAAGGGTGCATTTATGGTTAGTCAAGAAAATGGAAAACCACATTTATAAGACCTGATGCATGTGTGCATCCTTTCCTTGTTTAATACTATCTCTTATGTTCTACTAATTAGCCTGTGAATGATTCCAGATATTATATGTGGTGTTTTGTTGATAAAATTCAATGAACAATGGTCCTCGGACAACTGGAAGTCAAGACTGATTTTTGTCATTTTATAATCTGATGCACTGTTAGTGTACTGAGCGGATAGGATATTGATAGCAATCATGTCATTCTTGCTTAAATTACATCAGCACTCACCCAAGATTCTGTCAGTAGGTCTTAAAAAGTCTGAGACACCTTCTCTGAAATTATCAAATGGAGAGGAAATAAATAGCATATATATATATATATATATATAGGAAATGGTAGTTCCTGCATTTTATTTGTAATGAATAAGGCCTGGCTTTCCTTATATTACAGAAAATTAGTAATTTTTACATTTATGTGCGGTTGATCTTTATGCCGTGTGGAACAGCTGAGGTCTGGGAACATAGACACTTGCATTTTCATTTACAGGAACCCTCCCTCCTGCTTCACTGCCTGAAGCACCGTATCCTGCCCTCCAACATTGTTCATGATCACTAGCAAGGTACAAGCAGTGGTCTCTCTTGCTGGCACACAGTGGCAGTCCTAGACACACACCACAAACCCAATCTCCTGTGTGGTACGAGGCAATACTGCCACTTGTACATAGAGGCCAACCACACTCTCATATCTGTATTATTTTCAAATCAAATCATACTTTATGAAAAGTGCCTTTCTTACAACCAAAGTGCTTTTACATAATAAAAAAAATAATTTTCTTTCAGTTCTTTTAAGTGATTGTACAACAGCAGTGGTCAAACATATTAATCTAAAGTACTAGTTACAGTAAGAGACATTTTATTGATTTTATTGACAAAACAAATCAAAAGTACGAGTTCCACTGCTTAAAACCTGATTCTTTAGAAGTCTTTAAACATTGTTTTTTTTTGTTTTTTTTTTAAGGTTCTACTACAGGTGCCCCAGAAGATTACACTAAAGGCTACAGTACATCTGAACCAGGTGAAGTGATTAAAATTGGTAAGAATGATTTTATTTGTTCAAAAACTAAAACACATTTTTGTATATTTATTGACTTGAAAATGTTTTTGTAAAATTAATATTGATTTATAATCATCTTTTTCTTGAGCCTGAGGTACTGTAATAAGCAGCTACATGCATATCCTGGGGGAGTGAAAATTTCAGAGAATTACATAAATAATTCTTTCCACTACTCCCTATTCTTTTTTACTGCTTGCTGTTGGTGTAGAGTACAGAAAACTATCTTTATTTTTTTAATATATGGATTTTTAAATTAGTACTATTCTAAAGCATACAAGTTTTTTTTGGTAATGCCATCGTCCCCAGAGTGATAATACTACATTTCACAACTGATAATAGTATCATTCAGATACAGTAATACCATCGTTCCGTACCTACTATTATCACCAAACCTCAACAGCGCAAGCGCAAGTCTACCCCCCACGTCTTCATAAGTGTGCCTTCCCACTGGCTGGCTGTGTGGGCGGGGAGAACAACTTGCAAAACGTGGCTCGCTCTCTCGCTTAGCAAGAGAAATCTTTGGCGCTATGAGCAGCATTTTGTCTTTGCTCCTTACTCCAGCTTCATCTGTCCCATTCTTGGCCATGCAGGACTTGGCAATCCACCTCGCTCTCACCCGGCTCCTCTTCTCAGTACCGTGGCCCAACTGATACTGCCGCTGAAGGACCGCAGTTAATGTTAAAATACAGAGAAAACAAAACAAACAAACAAAAAAAAAACAGGCCAAATAAAGCCCACACCACCACCAGATCCTTAAGGCTGATGCTCACAGGAACCATGCTTCACAGACAGACCGACCGTCAACATATACATGGACCCGCCAACTCGACCCGCAAACCAAAGGTTAGTCTGTTCACCTCGGATCCATACTGTATATTAAAAAAATGACAAATACGTTAGTATGCATCACAGGGCAGTAATACCATTTCGAGGTTCTGGGGACATGGGGACCTCTTGATGGCATTACTGCCTTGTAATGGACACTAACCTATTATTCTATTTGTATTTATTTTTTGCCTTGTGAGTGAAAACTAACTGACTAAGTACTCTTGTAGCCACTAAACAATGCCTGTCCTGTTCTCCTTCCTATGCCCCACCTCAGAGAAAACTATTTGCCCTAGGTGACTTTCAAATGAAGCACGTCATATACAACAGGAGACACACAGAGGAAAAAAATAATATCAAAGAGAAAGTAAACATTGCAGGGATCACTCAAGCTGTGAAAGCCCATGAAAATATATTTTAAATGTGATACTGGGCTTACCTTCGGGAATCAGGAGTCCTAAAATATGAATTTGTAAAGCATTTATACCCTTTTACTTCTTTCAAGCTCTCCCAGTAGCAGTATCCCAAAAGGTTTTCAGGGAGTAGAATGGGGTGGTCTCTAGATTTATTGGGAACACTCAACATTCCAGGATTATTTACAAACCTCTGATACTACTGTACCTAAAGAGGCAGTGGAGCTTGGCCTACCATCACTGGAGAGATATCTGTGTGCAGCATAGCTTCGCACCATGATATGTTGGTGCTCTACTGATTATGAAGCAGAGTGGAAGAAAGTAATGATAGATACTAACACAGACCTTGACATCCCTGACATCCTCTTTAATGGCAAGGCTCCCTTAGGGCCCTGACCAAACAAGGAAAACTGGACTTGGGGAAACCATACTTCTATGGAGATGACTGGGAAGTAATCTCAGTTTTTCTACCAATGTCAGACTCATGGTGAGATTTTTTAAGGTTCCCCCCTTCCTACTAGCTAGACCTGATCCCAGTGTCCAACCATGGGACAGAATAGTAATGGCCACCCCCAGGCAGTTATTTGATGGTACAGTGATTGAATCCTTTAGAGATCTTAAAGGGGAATTTAACCAACACTGCAAATCTTTTTTAGATACTTCCAACTCAGGACGTATAGTATGTTACATCCCTACCAGACTGGAAGACAGTTCAGCAGAACCCTGTAGAACTCAATACCATGTTTATGTCTGCAGTACAGGGACAAACTCATCTTTCAGTTATACAAGGCTGTGGAAGCCCTAGACAAGTGGAAATCTGGCTATATCAAGCAGAAGTGGGAAAGAGAATGGGGTATACAGATTTCAGACAAAGCATGGATGAGGCTGTGTTATATCCAGCAAAAAACTACTTGTGCCCCGAGCTGGAGAGAGAACCCTTGGAAATACCTAGCCAAATACTTTCGCACCCCAGTAATCCAGACCAAGTTTATGCCCTGGATATCTAATACATGCTGGAGAGAATGTGGAGAAGCTCAGTGACCCACACCCATGTCATGTGGTCGTGCCCAAAGACTTGGAACTACTGGGTACGATGTTTAGGACAGATTAGCAAAATTCTGAGGTGTTCTATTGTGGAGGAACCATTGTCAGGCATACTTAGGGCTGACACCACAAGTTTTAAAAGAAAAAAATAAGAGAAAATTGTTTCTAATTTCACTGGCAGCCTGTAAGAAAATCCTGACTAGAAACTGGTGGACAACTAACATTCCCAACATAGCAGAATGGCACAAGCAAGTATCACACTTACATGCATACGAATATACAAAAAAGCCAGCAGAAGAAGGCCATTTGGTGTATCAGATCTGCTCGTATTGCAGGGTACACAGCTTGAGCTAACGTCCCTGCTCTCCCTCCCTACTCCTCCCATCCTTCCTATCCCGATCCTTACCTTCCCCCATGCCTATCCCATCCTCCCTTAAAGCTGCTCACTGTCTTCAACGAGATGACCTCTTCCGGCAGCGCATTCCAAGTTTCCACCACCCTCTTGGTGAAGAAGTGCTTCCTGACCTCCCTCCTACACCTCCAGCTTAAGACTGTGCCCCCTCGTGTTATGGTTGCTGCTCAGCTTAAAGAGACTCTCCTTATCAACCTTATTTATCCCTTTCAAGTACTTGAACATCCCAATCATGTGCCCCCTCTCTCTCCTGTCTTCCAGGGAGTACATGTTCAGTGCCCTCAACCTCTACTCATATACCTTACTCTGCTGATCGGCTTTCATCTGTGTAGCCCTCCTCTGGACCTTCTCCAGCAGGTTAATGTCCTTTTTGAAGTGTGGGCACCAGTACTGAGCTCCATGCTCTAGATGCAGCCTTACCAGTGACCTGTACAAAGGCAGTATAACCTCCTCTCTCCTACTACTTATCCCCCTAGATATGCATCCCAGTATCTTGTTTGCCTTTGCTGCTGCTTTCTTGCACTGTGTGGAGGGCTTCAGGTCACTAGTGATCATCACCCCCAGGTCCTTCTCCTCCTCTGATGCAGATACTCAGACTCCACTCAGGTAGTACTCTGTCCTGGGATTCCTGGCTCCAATATGCATATCTTTGCATTTCTTGGCATTGAAGCCACTTGGATGACATGGAAAGAATTACAGTCAGAAAAAATAGCAAAACCAACTGTTTGAAGAAACCTGGGTCCACTGGATCTATTATACTTGGAGTCATACTTGGATATATAGGACAACAGAAGGCGTACGCCCATATAAGTTGTCACCACTACTCAGTGGAGGTAACTGAATTACCAACTGTAATGTATCTGTCCAATCTAGCCTTAAAGGACTGAAATGTAGGTGCACTAACCACCTCATCTAATAAATGATTCCACAGTCTAATAGACCTAGACACAAAACCATGTTTCCATGCCTCAGATCTACGTCTTTTCACTGATCTGTTTTTTATGGCCTCTCATATCATACTTATAATCCTTAAAAAAACTAAACCCAAATCATCCCTCAACATATCATCACTGAGTATTTTATATAATAATAATATGTCCCCTCTTATTCGCCTAACTTCCAAGGGCCATAGACCCAAATAAATAAGTCTAGCCCTATAGGGTTTCTCTTTACATCCTGTTACCAATTTTGCAAAAGACCTTTGTGGTTTTTTAATCATCTTATCTTTTATTAAGTAAGGACTCCAACATGGAGAGCTGTAGTCCAGATACGGTCTTATATAAGTATCGTACAAAGGAAGTAGGACACCCTCGTTTCTGGAGAAAAAACTGCTTCGCACACTGTTTATCAAATACATTGCTTTAGTGGCTGCGTATTTACAGTGAGCTTCACTCTTTAGGTCACTCCTAATATATATGCCTAAATTCTTCTCACAATTTGTTGTCCTTAAATTGGTCCCCTGGATGTAATAATCCTGGTGGATACTGTTCTTCCCCATGTGCATTAAAGTACATTTATTCAGACTAAACTTCATCCCATTACTCTCAGCCCATTCAACAACAGTTATAATATCTTGGTCAAACCTTAATCTATCCTCAAAGGTGTCCACATTTCCCCTAAGTTTAACATCATCTGCAAATCTGGTTAATTTATTCACGCTCACAATGTTATGATCACATATATATATATATATATATATATATATATATATATATATATATATATATATAATAACAATGGGCCCAACACTGACCCCTGTGGAACTCCACTTTCTATTTCCACATCATGAGATACATGACCATGTATGCACACAGATTGTCTCCTATCCATTAACCAATGTATTACTCACTTAATAATGGTATTGCTGATGCCTAATTTGATCATTTTTGAAATCCGAGTTCTATGAGGCACAGAATCAAAGGCTTGACTGAAATCGAGCAACACCACATCAATTGCTTTACCTTGATCTAATTTTTCTCCTATAAAGTTATAGAAACTGATGAGATTAGTATTACAGGATCTATTACATACAAAGCCATGTTGGGACCTGTCAATCATATTCACCTCACTTAATGAGTTCCTAATTTCCTCAGCAATTAAGTCTTCAATTATTTTACCCACAATTGATGTCAAGCTGACTGGTCGTTAATTTGCTGTGTCAACCTTACTCCCTTTCTTAAAAATTGGTACCACAATTGCCCTTCTCCAATCTCTGGAAACATAACCTTCCTTTAAATATCTTAATCCTATGTCTGCTATAATAGGTGTGATTTCATTCTTAAGCTCCTTTAGCAATCTTGGATGCAAGTCTTGCTAATTTATTACCCTTTGACTCCCCAATTTGTTTTGAATACTTTGTCACTAGTGATGAATTCAATGTACTCCAACCCTACAGTATCAAGTAAATCACTTGATCTCATAGAATCTACCTTACTAAAGACTGAACTGAAGAAATCATTAAATTCCTTGGCCATTTCCATTGGCTTTGTCCACATTT
Source organism: Neoceratodus forsteri (assembly GCA_016271365.2). Classification (NCBI taxonomy): domain Eukaryota; kingdom Metazoa; phylum Chordata; order Ceratodontiformes; family Ceratodontidae; genus Neoceratodus; species Neoceratodus forsteri. The sequence goes on along the minus strand of CM028131.1, from coordinate 704,971,772 downwards.
TTCCATTAATATTAAGAGGATTAATTACCCTTTCATTTCCTTTCTTATCATTTATATAATTGAAAAAGCTCTTTGTATCGCACTTAGTATTAGCTAATCTAAATTCAGTTTGTTTCTTGGCCTTTTTTATCTCATTTCTTAATTTGTGCAATGCCTTTCTATAATTATCCTTGTTTTTATCTGATGGATTGTTTTTCAATTGCCTGCAACAATCTCTTCCTACTACTTAATTTGGTAATCCTTTTACTTAGCCAAATTTTGTTTTTACCTCTATTATTATACATTTCTTTTGATGGGATGTGCTTTGTAGACATATCTTCAATGATTTTCACAAATGTGTCCCAGCTTTCTTCAGTTGTTAAACCTTCACTTAAAGTTCTCCAATTAATGTTTGACAGTGCCTAACGTATGGCCACATAGTTAGCCCTGTTGTACAATTTATGTATGGTTTTACCTCTTATAATTTTCTTTGACTTATTAATTTGGAATTTTATACTGTCATGGTCACGTGTACCAATCTGGGGAAGAAGCTTAGTATTGCTAATATCCTCAGTCATATTGGTTAAAATTACATCCAAGACGTTTTGCCCATGAGTTGGTTCATTAATACATTGTCTTATTCCTGCTGAAAACAAATCTGCCTGGATCCTTTTTGCCATTGCATTACTGGAGCTGTTCAAACCATTCCAGTCCATACCAGGAATACTTAAATCACCAACTAATAACAGATCACTGTGTTCTGCTAATGTTGTGATGTATTCAATAAAATATTTAGTTTCACTTGCTGGAGTGTCTGGAGGGCTATAAAAAACACCCATCTTGAACTTCTTTCATTTGAACCCTACACAGTCCACCCAGAATACCTGAATGTTTTCATAGTCATTGCGTGTTTCCTCTTGAAAACATTCAGTGTCTTCTCTAATATATAGGGTGATCCCACCACCTTTCCTCATCTTTCCCTCTTTACTTAGCACGTGAAAAATCAGTTATATTTCTATTTCAGCTACAGTAGTGGCCCCACCAGGTTTCTGTAACCCTGATAATATCTACATTTTCTTTAGTTATTATCAAATTCAGTTCCGACATTTTGTCTTTGTTCAAACTCCTTGCATTAAAGAATATAACACTGGCCATGTTGATAATCCTGGATTTTATGTCTTTGACAATTTTGTGCCCTGAGAAATGATTATGAACAATCCTTTTATTCAGTTTAAACACATATTTAGTTCATTTTTTATCCCTGTACCAAATACTCTACTCCCGCTAAAACTTAAATGTAGGCCATCCCTATAATACATTTTCGGTCTACCATGAAAGGTATCCCAGTGTCTTAAAAAATGGTAACTGTTCTCGTGCGTCCATGTTCTTAACCATGAATTTGCCAAACAGATTTTTTTTGCTTATAGGCTGATGCTCTTGGTTCGGGAAGTATTTCTGAAATGATATACCCTGGAACAAGATATTTTGTCCCCTAAACAGTCACATTAACCCAACTGGGTTTTATACTTTTTTTTTTAAACGTAAATTATATTGAACAATAGGTCATACAATACTTTGTCAAAGTCATAGGATTACTATCCAGTCTCAGGTACTGTAGCTCAACACCCTGGGTTATGAAAGTGCAGTTAAATCTATCTGATCAAATAACATTGCATACTCTAACGGTCATATAAGGTATTAATTTTTATAAAATATTGAATCTGAGGCAGCCACCTATGGGGCTGCAAGCCAATGTACAGTAGACTCCCCATCTGTGGCCTGGAGAGGGGGACACCTTTTATACTAAGTCTTCCAGGTACGAATCCCCTTCAACCATCTGGTGAACATTTTTATTTATTTATCAAGTCTAGGATTATAAATACCTTTGAGCCTTGGCTCTTTTACACAGGTTACACATCAGAGAAATACAAATTATGGGGAACAACAAGACAGACATTACAACAATATGGATATTGCAAACAGAGTACAGATTAATACAATTCAAGGGTAGCATTGTAAGCAAGGCAGTCAGTGGCATTTGTCAGAGAAAACAGACAACAGATAAGAAGTGCCAGAGTCACAGGGAGAGGGAAGGGGGGGAGAAGGAATGTAGGAAGGGTGAGGAGAGGGTGAAAAGTGCAGCATTGGGTATACCAAGATGTGAGGGTAGAATCCAGTGAGGAGGGGAGGGGGGGACCACTAGAGCAGGCAGGGAAGTGGAGAAACAAGGTTAAGTTGGGCAGTCACAGGAGTTGTTAGTAGTGAGATAGTCCCAGAGCCTAGTTTTAAACATACCAATTGTTGGGGCAGAGGAGATGGTGGGGCTGACACCACTGAACCAGAGTGGCACTCGATAAGCAAAAGAGCGCTGATCCTGTGAAGTGTGACAGTGGGTAACTTTCAGTAGCTGTAGCGTGGATCTCCTAAGGCACCATTTGTTAATTCAGTGTTGTAACAGAGTTGAAACCCCAGAAGGTGCAAGGCCAAGGTAGATTTTTTTCGTCATGGAGAAGGTGAGAAACTTTATGCGGTTTGATAGTTGGAGCCAGCCAGTCTGAGTGTACAGGTCACATGTGTGGGTGAGACGGTGAGCACCAGTGATGAGCCAACATGCCTTATTTAAGGCAGTTGAGAGGCATCTAAGGGTTGTGGTTGTAGCCGAGCCATAAATGATGAGACCATAGTCTATTACAGAGATCACAGAGCTCAGGACTGCAACCTTCAAAGCTTCTGACGTGAGGTGTGGTCTGTGTTTGTAAAGGAGACCAAGCCGTGTATTAGCAGCTCTAGCTACATTATCTACATGAGGTCCATAGGAGAGAATAGGATCAAGCTGTATCCCTAAGTATTTGAAGGACCCCACCTGATCTAGAGTGTTCCCCTGGGTGGTGGAGATAGCCAGGTGGTGTAGCTTGTGTGGGTTATGAGAGCTGCAGAAGAGCACAGATTTGGTTTTTTTGTCATTGAGGACCAGTTTATGATTAAGAAACCATGTCTCTACAGAACTGAAACCAAGCTGAAGGTTGTGTTGAAGAGTTGCAGGATCTTTGTGAGTGGAGAATACAACAGCATCATCGGCATATAGTATGATCTGCTCAGAGCAGTGGTAAGGGAGGGAGTGTAAGAAAAGGCTAACATGTTTGTATTCTCCCCATCATGGTGGTTTCACTTTAAGATAGACAATGGTTATCTGGCCAACTATTCCCCTCTTGGGTAGGGACTGGATTCATTCATAGGGAAATTTTGCCACTCCCCACATACCCAGTCCTCTACTCCACCCACCTCAGAACACACCTCAAAGAGTAAAGCATTCCCATGCTGATCTGTAAATAGTCATTGTTCTGTTTATCACCTATGCTATGTCTGGAGTATAAGGACCCTATAAAGTCATCCCCTTGAGGCAGGGGCTGTTTCATTGCCTACTATAGGTATGTGATATCTAAAGTAGTACAACTTGTTCCAAAGCTGAGCGAGTTCTTACGCTATATGTACCTTTCTGTAAGGCCTGTATGCCTCCTTTGAGGAGGTGAGCAGACCATAAACTAGAAAGTTAAACAGTGATTCTGAAGTTTATAACAATCAGAGGGTAAACAAGAAGGTTTTATTATGCCTGAGATCACAGATATCTGTCAACCTGGACATGCAATCCTCATGACATGTAATGTTCATACTAAGGTGGATATGGAGCTAGGGGCTGAAAAGCCCATAAACTGCTCCTGCAATTAATAAAATTTAAGTTTATAGCCTGATAGAATGAGCTTATCAAGTCAACGCTTAAATTCCACTTTATTACTACTACTGATAACGTCCACAGGGAGACTACTCCATGGGTTTACAGTTCTTAAAGTAAAGAAATATTTTCTGGTTTTAAGATTGAATTTCTTGTTATAAAGCTGAAGTGGATGGCCTCTAGTATTATAGTAGTTGTTTTAAATTTTAGACCTAACTCTGCAAACAGAGTAGGGTCATGTATGACATCATACATAAATAGAAGGTCCCCTCAAACATCTAGTGGATAATGTCATTAAATTTAAAGTATTAGTTCTTGACTCATATGAGTCACTAAATAGACCTTGAATATGTTTAGTAAATCTCCTCTGAACCCTTTCTATTAGATTGATTTCTTATTTTTATATGGGCACCACAGCTGTGAAGTATACTCTAAATGTAGCCTTACATAGGCCCTATACAGTGGCAACATTACAACACTATTTCTGGTTTTGATGTTTCGTTTAATAGACCAGACTACTTTATTAGCCTTGAGTATAGCTGCATTTATCTGATTTGCTAGTTGGAAGTCATCAGAGATGTTAATACCCAAATCCTTTTTGTTAGCAGAAATGATAAGGTTGTGATTATTTAAAATGGAAGGGGCACATGAGTTAGAAGATCCCATATGCATAACTTTACATTTTGCAGAGTTGAGTAACATACCCCACTGATTAACCCACAGTGTAATTGTATTAAAAGATCAGTTTGGATTAGATCTATTTGTTCAAGGGTAGCACAAGGTCCTCCTATTTTAACATCATCAGCATATTTAACTGTAGATGAAAAACAGTTATTAGTCATATCTGCGATGAATGCTTGAAATAAGCAAGGCCAAAGGAGTGAGCCCTGGGGCACCCCCCTTTTAATTTGTCCAATGTTAGATAGTTGACCCATTATCATGACCTGTTGTGTTCTATTAGTGAGCCAGTCTGATATCCAGTTTATAACATTTTTATTAATATTTGTTTTCTGAAGTTTAGATATTAACACTCAATGAGGCATAGTATTGAACGCTTTACTAAAGTTAATAAAAACAATATCATAGGGTATCCTACAATCCAACTGGTAATGGACCTCTTATAAAAGCACATAAGGTTGGTCAAGCATCCTCTACCCTATTTAAATCCGTGTTGAGTGGTGTTAATATTGTCCAAAATAGGTGCCATTAGGTCTTTTATAATACTTACAAATAGTTTACAGATGGAAGATGTTAAACTAATTGGTCTATAGTTATCACGGTTATTACATAGTCCCTTTTATGAATCTGAATGATATATGCTGTTTTCCAAATATCCGGAATAAAATTTGAGGATAAACTATTTTCAAATAGTAATTTTAACGGGGAGCGATAAATTGTCTGCTAATAAATATAATAAGTGGCCAGCAATATTATCTGGACCTGTGCTCGTTTTACCCTTAAGAGTCTTTAATTTATTATAAATACAGTCTTTAGAGATGGTAATAGTCCAATGAACCTACTGAAGCATCAATTTGAATATGATTATTAGATGTAGTAAAGGCTTCACAGAATTTTGAATTAAAGGCATTTGCCATTTCCTTAGGATCATTCAACAGGGTGTCACAATGAAGTAATGGGCCAACCTGACAGCTGGGTTTTTTAAGGGAATTAATATAAGAATAGAATGACTTGCTATTCGTTTTATTAGCATCTGTAGCCAGTTTGTATTCTCATCTTGCTTTAACTTTTCTACTTTGTTTTTTACATTTTTTCTGAATTAATAAATATGATGACCAATTGTTAACTGTTCTTGATTTAAGGTAGTTACTATATTTTTTTTTCTTTTGTTTTATAAGTTTGTATAAATAGTTGTTCATCCATCTAGGTCGATGTTTATAATTATGTTCTTTTGTTTTCATGGGAATGTTTATCTCCAAGATATGATAACATATCACTAAATTTTTTCCAACTCTCAGTAATGGGTTGTGTGGAGAATACTTGGTCCCATTGTATTTTATTAATTTCTACCTTCATGCTGCAAATGTCAGCTCTGTCGTATAGATACATTTTTGTGTTACTATTGGTGTAATTAACAACTGCCTCATTTATAAACTATATTGCATTATGGTCGCTATTTCCAAGGGGTGGCTAAATACTAATATTTTTGATGGTGACATTCTCATCATGAATAACTAGATCGACAATTCTGTCTCCTCTAATAGGCTGATGAATGCTTTGAATCAAATGACACTGTTCACATGTACTAAGTTTTTTACCCATGCCTGAGCTAGCTATCTGCTCTTTCCATGAGATATCACCGAGATTAAAGTCCCCCGTTAATATAATTTCACCTAACTCAGATGCATTTTCAATTTCATGTATGATTTCATCCATAATATTAATTGTAGAATTGGGAGGGCGATAATTTCCAATAATATAGTTTGAGTTATTCAGTGTGATACTTTAAAGGTATGTTTGTTGTACAAGAAAAAGAAATAAATAAACATTAATTTAAAAAAAGAATGAAATATGCTGCTTAATTCAACTTCCCTATTAGCCAAATTCCCTTGGTCACTGCAAAGCCGTTTAATTCTGTAAAATTGGCCAAGGGCCATATTGTCAAATAAATGATGTGGGCGACAGCTTCCATTAAGCAAGAGGACATTTTTATCTGTGCTTTTAAGGTATATGTCAGTGGTTGTGCCATTGTTAGAATTTTTGATAATCTTAAAGTCTAAGAACTCTATCTGGGATGCATTATATTTGAGGGAGAAACAAAGGTTGGAGTTACTTGCGTCTAAGTGTCTCTTGAAGCAAATTAATTCTTCCACATTGCCCTTCCACAGAAAAAAAAGAGTCTGTCAATGTAGTAATAGTAATAACATTTATTTATACAGTATATCACCATTAGGACAATTTACTCCCTATTTGCAAAGTGTACCTGTGCAGTAAAACATATGAATACAAGTTACCACACATAACAATGAAACTAACATTACATATTTGGATTATTCAGTCAATAATTAAACGCACACACATTTAACAAAGATGTTAAATTGTACAACAAATGATCAACAAGGACAACACTAAACATATGCGAACTACAGGTAATATTTAAATACTACTGTACTATCAGTTGCACGTACATCTAAAACTAAAGTGCTGTCTAGCCTTTATTTTGAAACTAAATTTGGAAAAATCCAGGTTTCTTAAATCTGGGGCAATGCTTTCCAAGTGCTGACTACACTAAATTCAAAGGTCATTTTACCAAAATTATTAATAATCCTAGGCTGTATCCAGTCCCTAGTTCAGTTTTTCCTTAAATTTAAACTATGTTTAAGTCTTTGTATTTTCACTACCAAATGTTGAGGTGATTTGTTTCTAAGCATACTCCAGACAAGATTTGTCCAAGTATTCTTACGTTTTAGCTCAAGTGATTGCCAACCCAGCTTATTGTACATTATGCAATGGTGAGTATTATAGCTACACCTCAAAACAAATCTTGCCAATCTATTATAAAGATGATCGAATTTTTCCAACTGCTGCTTTCTTGAATATCTATAGATATGATTTCCAAAATCGATTATTGGCAAGATTAATTGATTTGCTATTATAAGATGTACAGATTTAGTTGTACATGTTGAAAACCTCTTACCACCCCATATGGCTGTTTACTCTTTTTGCTAGGTCTAAAATAGGACAACCAAAGCTTAACTACTGGTCAAAATAAACCCCTAGATATTTATAAGTAGCAGTTTGGGTCAAACAGTTCCCTTCTGAAGTCATTATGTGCAATCACAAATCTTTTGATCTAGAACGCCTAGATGCAAACAACATTGTTTGCATTTTTTTATTGTTAATAATCAAACCCAGAGAAGTAAAGCACTCCTGCACTGCTGAAAAGTCCTGTTGTAATTTAATTTCCACTTCGCTGGGGCTGCCACCCTCAGCCACCAGCACAGTGTCATCCGCATAAAGGCGGATAGAGGAGTGCTTCACAAAATTCGGGAGATCATTAATATAAACAATAAACAATAATGGCCTCAGAACTGAACCCTGGGGCACCCCACGGGTTACTGGTAAAGTGTCCGACTGAAATCCATTTACTGCTACTACCTGTGTTCTTCCATTTAGGTACGAACAAAACCATTGACAGGATTCGCTTGTTAAACCAATGTTTTTTAATTTTCCCATCAGAATATTATGATCCACCAAATCAAATGCTTTTGACAGGTCCACGTTCACAGCACCAATGGACCTCACCATCCCCAAAGGGGTAGCCACTGTATCCAAGAAGTCCGCTAGCATGGTGGCCGTGGACCTGCCTCTCCTAAAGCCAGACTGATAGCTCGTTAACTTTTCATACTTTTCCAAGTATTCAATCAGCTGACTATGAACTATTCTCTCAAGAACCTTTGAGACTATTGGTAGCAGAGCTATGGGATGATAATTTGTTGGGTCTATAGGATCTCCACCCTTAGCAACTGGTTATGACTTTAGCCATCTTCCAACTTTGGGGAAAACTCCCTCAAACAAACTCCAATTTACAATACTCTGGATTACTGGGGACATTTCTAGTGCTAATTCCCTCAATAACCTGTTTTTAATACCACTAGCCTTTTTTATCTGTAAGTTCTTTACAATCTTAAAGACTTCAGCAATAGTGACCTTGCGAAATCTAAACTTAAGTGTATTTTTGTTCTGCTTCCCTTCTTTTGTTACCTTTATAGCTTCCTTTTCGGCATTTATTTGTGGAATTATTAAATCAGGCAAATCAATGAAATAATTGTTTAATAGGTTTGCAGAAATGTCTGTTTGTTGCAACACCCCATTTTTCTTAATCTGTATTTCCAGACATTGTTTAATTGGATTAGTAAGATTTTTTTATCAAAGATCAATAGTTTTTAGGATTCACCGTTTCTTCTATTTTTTTGTTTGTAATAATAATAAGCTTTTGAATTCCTAATCACTGTACTAACTCTATTTCTTATTTTTTGATTTTTTTCCATATTTCTGGATCCAATGATTTATCAGCTTTTTTCCAAAGCTGTTTTTTTAATCAAATTAATTTACTTATTTTGGTTGTTACCCATGATAAGTTTCTGTTATCATGCATTGTCTTTTTTTTTTTTTTTTTTTGAGAGGAGCAAATTTATCACAAGCTTCCAGAAACATTTTTGTGAATTCCACAGCAGCCATGTTCAGGTCTGGAATTAGAAATACCCTGTACCAGGGCATTGCTGCTAAGTAATTCCTAAATTGCGAGTCATTAAACCCAATGTAGCACTGATAGAAATCTATGTTTGCATGGAAGAGGTTGACAGAAGCATACTGTATAGTTGCCTATTCCCACACACCCATAAAGATACCCATATTGTTGGAGGCTAGAGCAGCCCCCATCGTGGTACGTGTTAAGTCTATCTGCATATAGACTAGATTCCCTTAAGTGAAGTGTTGCGAAGTGAAGGCCCTTCTCAGGGTGATGTTCATATACAAGGCATATGTCCGCCCACTCTTGGACTACTCAGCCTCATTTTGAGCACCATTCATAAAAAAGGACATCAGTGTACTTGACAGTGTCCAACGAAGAGCAACCAAGTTAGTAACAAGGGTAAGAGACCTCTCATATATAGACAGACTCACAAGTTAAATCTTTATGATCATCAGTTGAGAAGAGACAGAGGGGACATTCTTATGATCTTTAAAATACAGTACTACAGGACGAAAGTTTAAGTAAAGAATGCAACCTGGTAATTGCCCCCAAAACAACAAATCTCAGGTGTCACAATAAACAATTGTGTATACGGAAGGCAGTTACAAACAAAAGGAAACACTTTTTTACTATAAGGGCATGTAAAAGGTGGAATATCCTTCCTCATTTCCTAGTGGACATTAACAACTTCTCCAAGTTCAAAAACCAACTCGATAGATTCCTTTTCAAGGACAAATAATTCCTCCCACATATGTGGGGAAGGCAGTCACGATGTGCACAATGCCTTCTTCTGCCTTTACAATACTGAGTAATATAACACCTCCACATCCATGGTCACTAGGAGGAAATCATCTCAAAATATAAATTTTCAAGTATTCCTAGCTCCTGACTATATCTTACTTTGTGGCTCTTAATCTAAGTGATAAAGTTTTAAAGCTGCCTATTGTACTTATCTGAGCTGCTAAGAGCTCATTAGAGAGTCCAAAAATGTGATTTACATTGTTTTAAAATATTGTAACACTCAATTTCACTCTGTTTGCAGGGAAGACTTGTCGTCATTTAACCTGGAAAATTTTATAAAGTGGATGGATAAACTCTAATCCACTTTGTCCAGTACCCACCTGTCTGTGGTAATTTCTTGCAGCTCCTTGAGAGAGTGGGCTAGGCCCCTCTAACTGGCAGTGAGTGTATGGCACTCTAGATGAAACTGTTAGGGAGGGGTTGGCTTTGCTTGTGACTGAGGGGCTGGTGCAGGTCTCTGCCTTGCCCTTCTCCTACCTCTTCCTCTACCGCTATTCATAGTGGATGTAGGGCCTACTGGGGTTGCCTTCAACCCTACCTCCCCTTCCATAAGGCCTGTAAGAGGTGGAGGTCATTTCCTTTACTATCAGCTTTTCAAAAGTGGGTTTTTTGTTCATCCACTTTTTTCATGCATAGTATGCTTCTGTTTGTCATCAAACAGGGATGATCCTTGAAAAGGAAAATCCTTGGCTTTACCTTGTGTGTCCGGTGTCAAGGTTGTCACCTCTTCACTAAGCAAACCTTTTCAAGGCTACTGAATTTGCTAATGGCCTAGATACTGTATCATCAGCATCTATTGCCAGTTGAAACTGGCACCCGATAGCTTCCAATCCCGTTTAAACTGTGTTTACTAGACTGGCAAGCTCTTTGAAGGGAAAGATTCACAAAATGGCAGGACTGTGCTCCAGATGGCCTGCTGGTATTGTGCAGTGTAAACCATGTAAGTCATCTAAACTGCTTGCGTGAACTGCAAGGTAGTTGATGTATAAGCTTTCCTTGCCATGTAATTCAGTTTTCTGGAACCATTCTCAAGTTGGAAGATTGCCTGGGGCCTTACTATTCTCACAAGCAGCAGCTTGTATCAAACCTTCATAGTCAAGGTGGGCGTACAGGTATTCTGAGCCCCGCTTGTCCACTTGGTACCTTTTCTCTACCCTTCTGTCCATAGCTAATGTGGCATGAGGTGATGCCAATACTCTGTCTGCGGCCTTTTTCAGGGGCTTATATATGGACACCATCATTCTTTATGAAGATGACAGGCCCAACATACTCATAAACCTTGGCTCCTTTATATCCACCTCTGTCTCAGTGGAAGGGAGGTTACAAATGTTGGCCATCCAGAACACAAAGACTAAGTAACAGCAGAAATCTTCATTTACCACTGGTGGAGATCTAAAAGTCCTGCTAGGGGATACCTCGGTTTCTATCAGTACCTCCTCCTCCTCTATTTTACGTTCTTCACATGAACCTGTTGAGTACCCAGGACCTGGGAAGGGGCAGTGGTCAGATTCCACATAGCCTGCATAGCTTGGAAGAACTGCCACATTAATTAATATCCTCTAAAGAGTGCACAGTCCTTTGCTCCACAGGTTACTCAGATTCCTTTTTGGGCAGAGTAACTATGGAGTGCTTCTCCTGTTATTTCTTTTTCCCCCAGACGTTGAGGGCAATGACTGGTCAGAAGTTCTTTTATGTTTTTTGCCATCAGTTGCATTAAGGCTCCCCCTATTAGGCGCCTTATGCGCTTTACTGTGTTCTACAGATGGCTATGCATTCATGTTTGTCTCTTTTGGCAGAATTGATGGTTTGTAGCATTTTTTAGTTACCTTTGGCATCAGTGACCACTGCAAAGGACAGAGACACCTGCAGATGCATGCTTTCCACCATTTCTGAAGTGACACAGATGCAGACTGGGAAGCTGTGAATAACTCCCTTAAAGCACCTTTCTTTCTGGGGTTTAGGGCAAAAACATTTAAAAAGGATTACAATTATCAAAGTTATGGTCTAAGCCCCAAAAAAGTTCATGGCGGTCTGTCATTGCCAAGAGCTCTGAGTAGGCTGTACAGTTTTTAAATCATGTAGACAGTTTTCTTGGGTTTGTTAGTCATAATAAATCAATTGAAAACCCTAATTTTACCACATGCAGTTTTTATAATGATAAATGCAGTAAACCACTAAAGATATTTGTCCAAATTAAATATTTTAATAATATTTTAAAGTTTTAGATCACTAGTCGGGAACTGAGACCCACTGCATTTTCTCCATTTCCAGGAACTGCTGAGGAACCAGAGAATATAGTGATTGTTTTGCAAAATAAATACAAAGTTCCCAAAGAAATGCAGAGAATCCATAAACTAACTTTCCATGATGTGAAATAATGTAAAAAATAAATGGAAACTTAGCCACGGGGACAGAACAGGACTCAAGGGCATCTGAACTCTGCCGCAGAGAAAACAAATTTGCCTTTAGAATGTAGAGGGGACATGACCACAGCAGAGTTTCACTCTAAATATCCTACATACCATCTATAGGGCAACCACTCAGGTACAAGAGGATTACAGATTTTTATGACATCGCTATTATTGTTGTTAGAACTACTGGAACCACAGTGCCATTTTCAGTTACATGCTCGGGCTTGCATCAGTACCTTTTTTACCCTCTGGTAGTAGTGCCATTAAGGAATAGGGACAGCAGTAAACTCAGCAAGTTGTCTCCTGAGATTTATTTATTTGGCGTTTGTTAACCGGGTAAGTATATTAGACAACTGAATGCCCACTTTCAAGGATCAGGTGGAGAGTACAATAGTAGGCATAGGACAATTAACAGGATCAGATGCAACGAAAATACAATGCGAAAGTAAATCATAACAAGGATAACAACTAACAATAGAGCAGTACAATATAAGTAACAGTGCTCACAAAATAGACAATGAATGCAAAACAATTTAGGTTTATAACATTTTAAAGCACTAGAGGGGGATGGATCAAAATGCACAGTAGGGCTAGAGACTGGAGAAGGCAGATCTAAACTGCTACCCATAAGGGGGAAATAAGCTACCCCACTGGAGGAGTGGCATGGCTTAGGTGCAATCATACCCCACTAGAGGACTGATATGAGTTAGGTAGGGACAATCATAAACAAAGGATTTATTAACTTTTATTGATCAGGTAGCACACTAGACACAGTTGCATCTATTTTCAGGTATGACCCAGGAGGTTACAAGACAATCAGTACAACAACATACAGGATAAGTATGGACAACTACTGGCAACAAGTGTGTATAGCCATCGAGAGGTAGCAATGGCGATCATTTAAACCTTAAGTGCGAAGCTCAAGAGGTTTCGAACGCCATGGCGACCTCGTGTATGGTCCACTCAAAATTTGAAGCAAATATACTCGGCAGAGTTCATTCTTACTTTTCATTTTTTTTCTCACTGTCACTCTCTTCCCAGGCCCACTCTCACCACTGCGGCTATTTCAGGAATAGTGGAGGTTCGTGTACCGTGCATGTGCAAACACGTTCCAAGTTGTGCTGCAGTAGCTACGTAGCTAATGCAGCACAGCAGCTATGATGACGTAGCTACTGCAGCACAACATTATTGTTGGAGGGATGGATTTTCATCCTCAACAACATTCCACCATACACTATAAACAGGGTACAATACAATAACACAGTAAGGACTGATGAAGCAAATTGACAAATAAAGCAGTGAATGTTCTGGAACAGAAAGATTAAAAACATAAGATACAAAAATTTATGAAAAATCATGAGCTGGCCAGAAGAGTTAGTAAGCTACAAGCTAGCGTGAGTGCATAGCCAACAAAAACTGAGAAAGTATCGAAAATAAACAACTAGCACAGTCTGCCTAGAATGGAAGAAATGTGTAGACTAGTTTTGTTTAGACCATGCTGAAGGCAAGGTAAAACAGCTGGAGGATATGTGATGATCAGAAAAGAGTTGGCCTTAAGGTGAGTCCACAAAGACTTTTTAAATTGAAGGTAGGAGAGGGAGCTAAGGATTACGAACAGCAGAGCTGCAAAGTTTGGGTGCAGTAGCACTAAAGGCCTGGTCCCCCGTGAGGGTGGATATTTTGACGACAGTGACAAGGGACCTGTCATTGGATCTCAATGAGTAGGACATGTGGGAGGGCTTGAGTAGGGATGCCAGTCTTAATTAATCTGTCAGTGTAGCAGCCTAGAGCAAAATGACAACTATTTACAGGGGGATAACCAGCCCAGGTGGCTGTAGAGGTCACAGTGCCGGCTTGCTCATTTTAGTGAGACAGCAAATCTGTAAATGTTATTGTAGGTGGTCTCTCACTTGGAAAGCAATGATTTGGAGGCATTAATGAAGGATATAAGACCATAATTGAGGGAGGGGAGAGGGACTCCCCTAGCAAGGGCTAATCAGGCACTGGGCAGAAGGCAGTTCTTAACCCAATACAAGAGACCAAGCTTGGCATTAGGAGTCTTACAAACACTGTGGATGTGGAGGGAGAAATCTAGGTGTGTATCAAGTGTAGCCCCAAGGTATTTAAAGAATGGTGCCACCTTCAGGCGGGGTTCCATCTGTGAATCTGATGAACAAGGGGGTGGGACAGTTTCTAAGTCTGGCAGGTGACCCAAGAAGCTTGGTTTGAGTCTTTTTGGCATTCATTACTAACTTGTTTTGGATAAACTAAACTTGCAGTTTGCGGAAGTCCTCTGTTGGGTGGCAGTTGACAAGATGTATATTCTTTGAACTGTGAAGGAGCATCAGGTCATCGGCATACAATGTGGTGCTAGATGAAGTGATTAACGGTAGGGAAGCTGTTTGTAAACAGTGAAAAAAGAACTGGCCCAAGAATATAGCCCCAGGGCTCTCAAGTTTAATGGGGGCTGGTTCAGAGATGGAGCCACTGAACTTGATCATCTGTCATCAGTTAGACATTTAGTGCCTGAATCGGGTGACAGCATGCATGGACAGTCCCATGCCATGCAGTTTCGAACATATGAGACTGTAGTTGATCAAACCAAAGGCCTTGGACAGATCAGTGAAAATGCCCCCAGTGAGCAGGCCCTGGTCCATGGTAGATTTGATGCTGGTAACCACAGTAATGATAGCAGTCGTGGTACTCTGGTCTTTGAGGAAACCATGTTTCTCAGGTGTTAGTATGTTGTGGGTGTAAAGGTATTCGGTGAGTTGGTCAGCCACAGCACACTCAAACAGCTTGCTAAGGCAGTGAGTGTCATGATAGGGCTGTAATTTTCAAGACATCTTGTGTCCTCAGTTTTTGGGATGGGGACAACTTTAGCAAGCTTCCAACTGTCAAGAACACTGTCAAACACAAACAAAGTAACAAGCAAATAAGGACCACTAGGCCCATCCAGTCTGCCCATTTTCCCTGCCTACTGTAAAAGCCGCAGACCCTACTTGATCTCCGTTTTTACCTCCTCATTCCTATTGCTAGAGTTCCCCATGCCTTTCCCATGCATGTTTGAATTCCCCCAGTGTGTTTGCCCCCCACTACCTCCACTGGGAGTCTATCCCATGCATCCATCATTCTTTCCATGAAGTAATACTTCCTCATGCTACTCCTTAGTCTACCCCCTTCCAGCCTCATGTCATGCCCCCTCATTCCTGCACAACTCCTTTTCTGAAAGAAGCTAGCCTCTGGTATCCTATTTATGCCTTTTAGATATTTGTAGGTTTCTATCATATCTCCCGTCTCTCCTCTCCTCTCCTCTCCTCCAGGGTATATATATTGAGGTCTCCCAGTCTCTGTGCATATGACTTTTGGTGCAGGCCCTGCACCATCTTTGTTTCCCTTCCTTGAATTGCCTTCACCCTGTCTATGTCCTTATGGAGATGCGGCCTCCAGAACTGGACCCAGTATTCCAAATGAGGCCTCACCAAGTATCTGTACAGTGGCATCACCACCTCCATTTTTCTGCTGGTGATACATCTCCCTATGCACCCCAGCACCCCAACGGCTCTACCCACAGCTTTGTCACATTGTTTGGCCACCTTTAGGTCATCAGATATGATGACCCCCAAATCCCTTTCCTGTTTGGTGACTATCAGTATCTCCTCCCCATCATGTAATCCTCCCCTGGGTTCTTGCATCCCAAATGCATGATTCTGCACTTTTTCGCACTGAATCTCAGCTTCCACACTCTAGACCATTCCTCCAGTTTACATATGCCCATCCTCATTTTTTCCAACTCTCCTGGCATGTCCACCCTACTACAAAGCTTAGTGTCTTCCGTAGAGAGGCACATCCTCCTTTCCAGCCCCTCCACAATGTCACTTATGAAGACATTAAACAGGACTCGCTCCAGGATAGATCCCTGTGGCACCCTGCTGGTCACCCTCCTTTCCTCAGATTGAGCTTCATTTACCATGATCTTCTGTCTTCTATTACTCAACCAGTTCACCAGTTCCTAAGACAAGAGGTTAAAGATGTGCTTTACCAAAGGTGATATTATGGGGGCATCGGTTCTCAGTAGTTGAGGTTCAAGGCCATCATAGCCAGCACTCTGATATTGAGAGAGGCTAGTTAGGAGTCTGAAGATGGCATTGGTCATCACAACCCTGAGGTAACAAGGAGCATGTTATGAGGAGGGATCAGGGGATCATGAGCTGCTAATGGAGCCCCTCTCACAGGAGGATGGAAACTGGGAGGTTAAAGCTATAAGGCCCATGAACTGCCGGTTGAATGTATCAGAAATTATCTTTGCATTGCTGCAGTGTACTCCACTTACCTTTATGTCACTGGGATGCTGCTTAAAGGAGCTTCCCACCTGGCCCCTGGTATTTTTCCAGAAAGATCTAGAATCTTTTAAAGAAGCAATCAGTGCTTCACAGCAGAAAACACTTTGGGCAGTGTGGATGTCATGCCTGTAAATGTTCCGCAGCCTTCTGCACTCGTGTAGGTCAGACAGGGATCGGGACACTTTACAACAGAACCACTTTCTGTTTCTCTGCTTAGAAAGCTCAAAGGAGAACTGCACTGAACCTGTAAGTCATTTTTCCCAACAGAAGCTGTATTTTAAGTACTGGTTAAATTTCTGTTATTGTTCCATCTCTATAGGCCTTTCAGTAATCTTAGTGGGTGTTTCTACTTTACACTTGAATGTTAAGTGCCATTTTAGAACTGCATGATGTAGTTTATGCCCCTTTAAACCACAGAGGTCTGCAACAGAACATGAATGCATTGTGCCAACAATAGAAGAGTAGAACAGGGACATTACATCATACAGTTGTAAATGGTTCTGAACAGCAAGTACATCAGAAAAACCCATTAGGATGGCTAAAAAGCCTGGCTAGCTAGAAAAATAACAGAATTTGAACCAGCATTTAAAAAATAGCTTCCACTGGGAAAAATGACTTATGGATTCAGTGCAGTTCTCCTTAAGGAGGTCACTGGGGAGTCACTTTGTTGCTGCACCTTTTACCCTCCTTCTGAAAAAAGAAGCATGAGCCTCCTAAATAGAGACAAAAGCCTGCATGAATGCAGCCAGGGCAGGAGTGACAGAAGGGGAGCAGTAGACACAGGACCAGTCAGTATTCAAAGGAAGAGCCCTGGGTCAAACTCTGAGTAGTCACAGAGGCTTCTGACTTTAGGTGGCACATTAGGAAGGTTACTTTTCCAGACACAGTGGATGGGGAAGGTCTGAGATGGTGTCAGGAAACACACCAGCTTGCAGGATTCTTCTGTCCACCCTGTTTGCCATGGTCCTGTCAATAAGCATGTGGGACTCCCCTTTCAACGACAGCCTGATCAGGTTTGACATGATTTGGGTGACACCAAGCTCAGACAGCATGTGCTCAAAAAAGCTGTAGTTAGACTCAGCCAATTTAGGCTAAGGTTCCCTACGATAAGAACCTCATTTGACTCCACTGTGCTTCTGACATGAGTAAGGGGTTGACACAGGCCATTTAGGCCCTGTCAACACTGACAAGCATTTTCAAAACGTCTTTCAAAACATTTTAATTTCCATGTTGGAGCGCAGTGTGGATGCTCAGACACTGTGTTTGCCTGCTTGAGTTCCCAACTGGCAACTGTGGCAGTCAGAAACTATGCTAAAACCCTGCTCTAATCAGGGTTTTTAGCATGTTTTTAAACATGGTTTGTAGCACAGTTATACTGTGCTATGGTGTGGATACAATCCGTGTTTGCCATTCTTGTAATGTTACAGACCGCTGGTAACGTTACAAGAACACAAGTGTGGACAGGGCCATAGACCACAGGCGTGTGTGTGTGTGTGTGTGTGTGTGTGTGGGGTTATACACCCACATGAGGCTGATCTTCTTGGTATTCTTCAGCAGGGGCAATGTAAGCACTCAACATGTGACTCCACTAAATGGGTGGTTGAACCAAAGAGACATTTAGGTGGGATTTATAATAGACAAGAAATCCATCACCACATTTTGTCCCTCATCAGTCCAGCCTAACATTATTGTAACCTGGGAAGGTGCAAACCATGTCTTCTGCAGTGGGTTTAATCCATGTCTATAGGTAGGCTGGGAAATGGGTAGACTAGGTGGTCCAGGCGGTCCTTATCTGCTGTCAGCTTTTATGTTTCTATGTCTCAGTTAAGCTGAGGATGTCAGTTGTTGGTCCAGGCCGTTAATTCCACTTAGTTAGCAAGTAAGCTGCGGATGTTTAAATGGGCAACATTTAAACCTCTGCAAGAGGTCCAGCTTGTTGAGGTCTCCCCCCCCCAACTGTATTTATCCTCCTGTGGTGAGTCGACTTCTGCGTCCGCCGAGCCTACCGATCTCGGGGTCCTTCAGGGGCTTCTAGTGCATGCACGCCCTAGCGGATCCCCAGAGTCGGTCCGGGGGCATCATCCATGCTGGCCACCACAATTTTCCTCCATTTCCTCCCCATCACTACTACCTGGGACCCCCGGAAGTGGCAGCGGATGCGTGTGGAGGCACACATGCGCACTGCAGCTCCGGACCGGGTCCCTTTCACCCTTCCCATCGACCTACCATCAGAGCTCCTCGTGAGTGGCACTGTCCCTCTGGCCTCCACCAGAAGGCGGCCAAGCTCCAAGAGAACTGGGGTTCTCCTCCCGAGGCAAAGCACTGCCAGCTGGCAGTGTCTCTCATCCTCTCCTCCCCACCACCACTGGCCTCCGACAGCCCTGGCTCGTTCCCGATCCCGGGTCGCCTGCATGGCATGAGGTATGGCGTCCAGCACCT
This sequence comes from Neoceratodus forsteri, assembly GCA_016271365.2. Classification (NCBI taxonomy): domain Eukaryota; kingdom Metazoa; phylum Chordata; order Ceratodontiformes; family Ceratodontidae; genus Neoceratodus; species Neoceratodus forsteri. The sequence goes on along the minus strand of CM028131.1, from coordinate 704,952,857 downwards.
CAACCATCAGTGCCACTAGGCCGGCAGCTTGTCGAGGTTGAGGCTGGCATGGGCGTACATCCTGGGTTCGGGGCAATGTCACCAGCAAGTGTGAGGTGAAGGAATACCAGACACAGGAAACATGTGAGGCACAGTGTATAGCACTATAGGAAAGGTACAGCTTGCTCTTAAGGTGCCACACCAGTGGCAAAAAGAGGTGAAAGTGAAGTTGCCCAGTTATGGGCACCTTATCTGTACTGTTGCACAGCATGTTAGAAAAGGTGATTGGTTGCCAGGTATGGGTTGAGGAGGGAGGCAGCAATACTATGGAGAGAGAGGAGGACCAGAGGACCTGCCATAAGAGTAGTGAGGCTGCAAAAACAGAACCATTGTGAAAATGGGATGTAATATCACACTGCACAAAACCCTGAGACCATGAATTTAGATACACAGGGCACCCAGTTTGGGACCAGCTACAAGTGTCAGTAGTAACAGTTCTGCAGGGTGTCTATCCAGAGAATATGGAGACAGGTAAGAACTGTGCCCTTATAAAATCAGATAAGTTACCCAAGAGCTACATCTAACTGCTCCATGAGTATCGGGGCAGACTCAATGGGCAATGGAGTCCTTTTCTATTAACAGTCTTCTATGATTCTATGATGACCTTACTAAGTTTCAGGGGCCCTGCTAGAGATACCCTGTTATAATGTATTAAGCAACTTTGTACATTTATTTACACACAGGGCACTTGGTTAGGGACCAGCGACAAATCTCTGCAGTAACAGTTCCACAAGGTGGCAGGGAGATTAGTATAGCCAGAGAATGTTAAAGTAGATAACAACAAGCCCCGTCATGTTAACAGACCCTGGTTACAGTGTAACAGCTTGGTAGGCAGTAGGATAACTGCAAGATAGCAGTTGTTTTATATGCAGTTTTTAAACCAAGTAAGCCCTAGCGTCTCTATCAATTACAACATTAGGTAGTGAAAACAAGCAGTGGTTAATATCTAAGAGCAAGGCGTCGGTAACAGCAAGGGGCAATTAGCAGTGAGGCAACAAACAGGCAGATGTTAATGCAACACGATGAGTACTTGAAAAGTTGAACAACTTACAGTCAAGGTACAGTTTATACAGTAATTCAAATGTCTGTACAGTACCAACAGATTCAGGAGCTGAGACAAGGGTGGACAGTATTGGGAAGCATGGCCCACCAATGGCTGCCTCCACAGCTGGCACCCACAATATGATGCCCTTTGTACTCTGGTGCAAATGTTTTCTTTGGGGCCCCCAGCATTTAGTGGAGCAACTGCATGTGAAAGCGGGTACAGAGTTCCAGAGCCTCGGGGCAAATGAAAAGAAGGCCTGATCACCTATTCTGTAGGAGATCGCAAGAAAATCAACATAGAGATCACCAGAGATTTTGGGGGGAAAAAAACTTGCCAAATCAACTGCTATTACTTTATGGCTGCCTACCAAACAGAACACAGAACTGTTATTGCTCATTTTATAAGAAAGTAAAATTACAAAACATGGTGTTGGTAATAGTGTCATGAATGCACGTCCATGGGCACCGTAAGGTAAGAGATCATGACTATGGATATAGTAAGGCACAAGGTCAGTCTGTATAATAACCATTGCTTATATCTGCTATAATGATAATAATATTGTAATAACTGGGTACTGTTTTTTCCCCATACAAAAAGCTGGTTATAACTCGCTATTATAACCCATGGGTTATAACATCAAACATGCACCAGCTTCTTCTATGAACAGTTTGTGCTGCCTCACCCATGCGGCAAGCTGCACAAGTGCCATCAATCTAAAATCAAAATAAACAGCCCTGCATTTCACAAACCATATCGGATACAATATTTGCATGCAGTGTACAAATCAATCACCTTGCATGTAAACCTAGTAAATTCCTGGTAAAAATGTTGTTAATACATCTGTTAGGATTCCCACCATCAAAAGTCGAGAAATATGGTGTTATGGTTTCCAACCCTAACACCCCAACCTGCACACAACAGCAGGCATCGGGGGTGCTTTGGTGTCGCAGCTCCTAACGTTCGCCCCATTCCATATGTAAATAAAATGAGATGGGTACAGTATAGGAGAATAGGGTGAGTATTAGGGCTGATGACCCCTAGGTACAGCCCCTACGCCTGTTGGTGTGTGCAGGGTTGGGGTGGAGTGTTAGGGCTGGAAACCCTACCACAATATTTCCCAACTTTGAAAGTGGGAATCCTAACTAATGCATTCACTAAGTTTTGTCAAAAATATCCTTTTTTTGAGAAAGTATCACTTCTAATGGTATCCATATTTACGTAAACTATAACGATGTGTATGTAGGTGCGGATGTGCAGGGCCCTTCCAAAGTGAGAGGTGGGAGCATCAGTCCATAATGAGTAATGGAAGCAGAGGGCCATCCATGCATATTGCAATTCTCCCCCATTTCCATGTGGGACTGCAGGGCCCTGCACTCCTATCAGTCCATAGTGGGCAATGGGAGCACAGGGCCCTCCGGGAGCTGTGCTTCCCATCCATGTCTACTGTAATTGTCCCTAAATTCCATGTTGAGGGCCCTGCGCTCCCATCAGTCCAAAGTGAACAGCAGGAGCACTGGGCCGTCTGGGCCCTGCGCTCCCATCCATGCATACTGTAATTCTCCCTCATCCCATCAGTCCCTAATGGCATCCATAGCTACATATGGGAGCACAAGGCCCACCTCATGCCTTACTCCACCCCACCAGGGCCATAGTAAGGATCAAGACTCTGATTTCTGGGAGAGTAGTCAACATACAAGGTTCTACGTCATAATGGCAACTGCTGAAAGGCAACCGTCATTATGGCGACGGTACATCACCAAAAATCTATTTTGGCAATGTATATCCTCAAGACAGGAAAACAGCAAAGAGACTTAGATTTACAGTGTTAATGTGGGGGCACCCCTCTACTAAAGGATTCTTAATCCAAGGGGGTGCATGTTGGGGGGTGCATATTCTGGTAAATCATAAAAATTACGGGCCGGGCACACCAAAATGTAGCCGTCCTTGGACCTGAATCCAGACCCCTCACAGCTTTAGGCTGCCTCCCACCCACCACGCTACAGTGCCAGCTTGGCAGCCCCATGCCAACCACATGAGGCCAACCCTCCCTCCCTTCCGTCATGTTCACTCTCCCCACACGTGTATACATATAGTGATGCCCTGACGCTATATGCGTGAGCCTCTCCCATCCTGTTGCCTTCCTCAGACCCTCGTCCTGCCCTTCCTGTGCCGCAAGTGGGTCGCAGTTTTGGTAGGCGCCCACTTGCGGATAGCCCACATCACAGGATACAACATACACCTAATTGAAAACAAAGCAGTACTGCTAGCATGTTGAGAATATATGCCACAGTATATCTCAGTCACCTATACCCTATTCGTTACAATTCACCCACAGCTTCAAACAAGGCCTGGAAACATGCAAAATAGCTTACTATGCTACGAGTCTGTACTTCGAAGCATTTTCTAGATATAGCTGCCGAAATGCACCCCAACCATTAAAATGCTATCCTATAGGCTATGCCGAAACTTCAAACTGTTACAACTACTGTATGTGGCACATTAATATTTTCCCACCAAACCACCAAAAGGCACATCTGTGGAGCAAGCCCTTTCTATCCAGAAAATTACAGGACAAAATTCCAAACTGTATTTTTGTTATGAAGTGACAAAGAAACAGCTACATAAAAATAGTTGTTTCGCAACTTGCGAAACAAACAAACTTTATCTGAGCTTGTGTTTCACAATTTGCGAAACAACTTAAATCCTCTGTTTGTAAATTACAAAAAAGGTTGTGTTTTTCAACAAAACTTTTCTGCGATTTGAGGCACAATAATTCCGCAGATAAAATAAAGACATTTCTGGGCATTATTTTTAAGAATTGATCCCAGAATCTGATTCCTCGGGCGCTGATTAGGTAAATACAAGTGTTGATGTTTACCAACAACTTGTATTTTTTTTTCAAATTTTAACTCTGTTTGCCTCATTAACTGAAAACAAGATGGCAGAATCTCAACACAACTTTCTGTATCTGTGGCAAAAAAACCTTCATCCGTGTCCAGGCGTTGTTGTAAGTAATATTTCAGGTATCAAGACCTCTGTGGAAGCAATAAAATAAGTATAATAAACTACCACAACTGCTGCTACAATAAGAGCAATGGTGTTTGACACATCACTAAATGGGTGTAATACCCATAAGCATTTGCACCTGCTCGATCAGGACCCGCTCTGCGCTTCTGCGTTCGGCCATAGGTTTTAGCTATTTAGTAAAATCTAATACTGGCATTAAAAGTGAAGATGATTGCAGCTCTTGACTCCCACAGCAGTACTAGAAGTTATGTGGGGACAGGAGTGGACTGCTATGGTTCTTTGCAGGTCATCTTTAATATTAAACCTCAGATTTTGCACTTTAATAACTTTGCAACCGATCAATGGATTTGCACAAAATTTTGGTGTATGATGTCCCGTGGGGTAGATCACTTGATGTGGCAAGTTACTTTCCAGTAGGATGTACGGTCAGATTCTGAGACCCGGATGTACGGATTGTGAGATCCGCACCATGGGATTTAATGACTGGTTGAAAAACTGGTTTTGAGCTCAGGGATTTGGCTTCATTGGGGACTGGAGTTCCACCTGGAGGGATGTAGGCCTATACTGGTGCAATGGTCTGCATCTATCCTGGAGGGGAACCAGGATCCAAGGTGATAGGTTTAAATGCTTCACTGGCGCTATTTAAACTAGCCGGGGCACTGAAAAGGATAAGGGAAATCCTAGCTCTCCTCCAAATAAAATCAGGTAGTTAGTGAGGTAAACACCAACATAGAGCAGTCGATAGGAGAAGGGCAGGGTAAATGGAGAAAAGACAAAGGCAGTAAGGACAAGGATGAGGCAAAAGAAATAAAGCCATAAAAAAATGAGTGTGGAGTACCAATGCCTCAAGTGAAAGGCTCCCCGAAATCGTGGCCTCGATGGAAGAGGGATACCTGGATATCTGACAGTCACAGAAACATGGTACACAGAGAACCATGACTGGGACGTCAACATACCAGAGTACACAATCTACAGAAAGGACAGGGAGGGAAGAAGAGGAGGAGGAGAAGTAGCTCTCCATGTAAGGGACGTGATCAAAGCAACATAACTAAAGGGTAAACAGGGAGGAGAGGAGGCACTGTGGATCACCCTGGAGACTGGAAATGGCACCACAATCTGCACAGGGGTTGTATACAGACCCCCATCTCAGGGGGAGGAAATGGACAAGGAAAAGATAGAAGGCACCCTAAGGATGGCAGAGAAAGGGGAGATATTGCTGATGGGGGACCTGAATATGCAGATGTTAACTGGAGCACCTTTGCTGCAGCCACATCCAAGAGCAGGGCCATTCTTGATGCCCTCCAGGGGGCATGCCTCAGACAGCTAGTTTTGGAACCCACTCTGGAGGGAGCAATCTTAGACCTGGTACTCTCAAATGGGAATGAAGAGAGGATCTCCGATCTTGAAGTGGGTAGCCACCTGGGAACAAGCGACCACCAAACAGTGTGGTTCATGATAAACTTAGCTGTAGAGTCAAGCCATACAAAAGGGAAGGTACTGGACTTCAGGAGGGCGGATTTTGTCAAAATGGGAGAGTGCCTTAGAAAAGCACTAGCAAACAGGCAAGAAGGTGGGGTGGAGCAACAATGGGGAAATATCAAAACTGCCATCACAGAAGCAACAAGTCTTTGTGTGAAGTAAATAAACAAAAACAAAAGAAAAAAACACTATGGTTCTCAAAAGAAGTGGCGGGGAAGGTTAGGGAGAAGAAGATAACATTCAGAAAGTATAAGAAAACACAGAAGTAGGACAGAGAACTGTACCAGTTAAAGCAGAAGGAAGCAGGGAAGGCAGTCAGAATAACAAAGACCCAAACCAAGGTAAATACAGCCAACTCAGTTAAGAAGGGGGATAAAACCTTTTATAAATTAGGGAGCAACAAAAGATTAAGGCAGGGATACTGAGGCTGAATAAAGAAGAAGGTGGTTGGGCAGACAGCAACAATGAAAAAGCAGGGATACTGAACAAATACTTCTGCTCAGTATTCACAATGGAAGAGCAGGAGAAGATACCTAATCCAGTCAACAGAAGCACTCTGGATAGGTGGGGTTGATAGTAGTTCTTTTACAGAAGAAAGGGTTCTAAAAAAACTCTTAAAACTGAAGGTGGAAAAAGCAATGGGGCCTGATGGAATTCACCCCAGAATTCTAAAAGAACTAAGGGAAGAACTAGTAACACCACTGACTACCCTTTTTAATAAATCATGGGAGGATGATATGGTACCTGAGGACTGGAGGAGGGCGGATGTGATTCCCCTTCACAAAAGTGGGAGCAAGACAGAGGCAAAAAACTACAGACTTCTCAAGTTTGACCTCAGTGGTAGGGAAAATGATGGAATCACTTCTGAAGGAAAGCATTGTTGAGAACCTAGAGGCCAGTGGGGCATAGGACCCAAGGCAGCATGGATTCACAGCAGAAAGGTCATGTCTGACAAATCTAATTGATTTCTTTGACTGGGTGACCAAAGTAGTAGACCAGGGAGGGGCTGTGGACATGGCCTACCTAGAATTTAGCAAGGTATTTGACACAGGTCTGCACAAAAGATTAACAAATTAGCCAGCCTGAGAGTGGGTCCCAGGGCAGTAGCCTGGGTAAAACACTGGCTAGACAACAGAATACAGAGGGTAACAGTAAATGGAGTCCATAGTGAAGAAAGGGGAGTTACTAGTGAGGTACCGCAGGGTTCAGTACTGGGGCCAGTCCTTTTTAATGTCTTTATAAGTGACATTGCAGAGGGACTGGAAGGAAAAGTATGTCTCTTTGCAGATGACACAAAGATCTGCAACAGGATTGATACGCAAGGTGGGGTGGAAAGGATGAAAAGGGGCTTGGCAAGTTGGAGGAATGGTCGAATGTATGGTATCTTAGATTCAGCACAAAGAAGTGCAAAGTAATGCACCTGAGAAACAAAAAGTCAGGGGAAGAGTACACAATGGGGGGGTGAGATATGACAATAACAAAAATAGAAAGGGACCTGGGGGTAGTCATATCAGATGACCTAAAGGTGGGCAAGCAATGTGAGATAGCAGTGAGTAGGGCAGGGGGGATACTGGGATGCATAGGGAGAGGCACCACTAGTAGAAAACAGGAAGTTGTTGGCCCTCTGTACAGACAGTTGGTAAGACCACATCTGGAGTACTGTGTACAGTTCTGGAGACCCCATCTCCACAAAGACATAGACAGGGTGGAGGTTGTCCAGAGGAGGGAAACCAAAATGGTGCAGGGTCTGCACCAGAAGACATATGAATAAAGACTAAAGGAGCTTAAGATGTATAGCCTCAAGGAAAGGAGGGAGAGGGGGGACATGATAGAAACTTTCAAATACCTCAAGGGAATCAACAAAGTCCAAGAGGGTAGCATCTTAAAAGAGATGTGCAAGAACAAGGGGACACAATTTGAAGATAATGGGGGGATGCTCAGAGGTAATGCGAGGAAGTATTTCTTCACAGAGAGGGTTGTAGATGCATGGAACAGCCTTCCTGAGGAGGTCATAGAGTCAAAAACAGTGAGGGAATTCAAGAACGCATCGGACAGACATAAGGCAATTCTAGTGGGGGTAGGAGGAAGTAGGCTGTTGGTTAACTAGGAACAGCAGCTTATCCACTAGGTAGTGAAATGGGCAGAATAGGTGGACCAAGCGGTCCTTATCTGCCATCAGATTCTATGTCTATGTTTCTATGTAGTGCTAAAACCTTAAAAGTCGTCATTTTTTTGAGTTTTTTTCCTCATTGCCTTGCATCCAGACAGTGTGGAATTTTGGTGAAAAAATATTAATCTGTTGCAAAGTTATTGAATTTTTAAGCTCCCATTGTTTTCAACTGGAATTCTCCTGTCCAAATTAGAGGAATAAAGTTTGACGAAGGACGGACCTTGCGAAAAACGGTTTCCTCTCGCAAGATCCATTCCATTTTCATGAGGGAAAACTCCTTTTTTGCCAGTCGCCATCCTGTTTTCTGTATTTTCTTAAATTATTTTTCAAAAACCATAAAAATTACATCCTGGAGTGACACCACCACACCTAGCTAACTGATCGGGACCCCGTTAGGTGCAATCTGCATTTCAAAGTTAGGAATATGTCCCATGAAATTTTTTTTTTTTTTTTTTAATATAATGAATCCTTTTTCTTGACCGCGAGATACGTAAAAAAGAACCCTTTTTTGCTTCACGAATCATGAAAAAGGATCCTTTTTGTCACTCGAGAATCCTGCTTGTCCCTCCAATTGCCCTCCCCAGTACTCAACTGTATTTCCCTGGTGTCTAGTGGCCCCCACTCTCCAATACCCCTGCCCCTTTATTTCCCTAGTGTCTAGTGGCACCCCCACCCTCTGATTACTGTCCCTGTAATAAATATAATTTCCCTGGTATCTAGTGTCACCCTCACCCTTTGATCACTGTCTCCGATGTTTCCCTAGTGTCTAGTGGCATTCCCCACCCTCCTATCACCATCCCTTAGTTTATGACCTCCCCCAGCAGTGTGGGACACTGAGGAACCCACTCCCAGTGTCCCGAAATATTTTCTTCATTAATTCCTGTAAAAAGATAACAGTCCCCTGGCATCTTTTTTTTTTTTAACCTGAAAAAAAGAAAACTGTCCCCCATCGTCCCCTTCCCCATCCCGATCCTCCCTCCCTCTAAGTACCCACCCCCTTACCCTATACTTACCCCCGAAGGTCATAGGCTGTCATCTTCTGTAGACCAGGACATGTCTGCACTCTTCAAAGCCAAACCATGAACTGAGGAAACAATGTAAGTGTCATATAATGTATTTTAATGGCATCTGAACTTATGTTCATTACTTTTCCATTTTTTTGAATTGTTTCACCAAATTTTCAACGTGGCCTTTTTGGGACCCCACCTCATGTACACTGCAACTGTCATTTTGTTAATCTGGCCCAGAAGGTTATTTCTTGGTCGCAATCTTTAGGGACTGAATAACGAAATTTCACATCAATGTTCATGAGGTAGGAATTCAAAATTAATTTATTAAAAATTCTAAAAATAGCTGGCCTGGTGGCACTGAGGGTTAAGGCACTGGACGCCACACCCAACACCTCGCCGGCGATCTGGGTTCGGTAACGAGCCCAGGTTGTCAGGGGTCAGCGGGGGGAAGGCTTAGAGCTGAGCTGCTGCAAGGCGGCTCTCCTCTCCTGGGGAAGGATGAGGGCTTTTCCTGGCCCTTGGCTGCCACCCAGTGGAGGGCATATGGCAGTTCAGGCTATGGGGGGCCCAGTGATAGCCAGGAGTGGATGGAAGGGGCCAAGCTGGTACCCGGAGTACATGTGCACCTCTATGTGCATGCACTGCCCTGTCTGCCGGGGTCCCGGGACTCTTGGGGAAAAATGGAGTAAAAGTATAAAATACATATGGAAAATAAAATTCCTAAAAATGATCGAGTTACGCGTATTAGTTGAAATTTTTCCACGCATGCACATAACTTTGCTAATTTTCAGTATTTTGACTCCAAATTTTCAACACAGCAATTTTTTCACACCATCTCATGAACACTACAGCTGTCATTTTTCGCATCCTGTCCAAAACGTGTTTTCACACCTGTGGCACGGAATGGCGTTTTGGTGCGGTTTTGACAATTTTCACCTATGGTGTTTATGAGGTGGGGTCATAATAAGACTATGTTGAAAATTTGGGGACAATGCCTAAGTTATGACCATTCACTGCAATTTTGTTACTCCCGCTCGTAACTTGGAAATGTTAAATATTTTTACCCCAGATTTTCAACATAGCCTCCTTATTACCCCACCTCATGTATATCACAGTTGTCATTTTTCAAATCCTGGCCAAAATGTGTTTTCGCATCTCTGGCGCAGAATGGAATTGCAGTTGTGTGGAATCACATTTTGACGGGGATTAAAAAATGTTCTGTACTCGGTACATGGGGTGGGGTAATAAGATGGCTATGCTGATAATTTGGTTACTGATGTCCTATAATTGGAAGCGCACAGCTACATACATATACGCATCTATGGATACAATTATACTATCTCAAAAAGTAAGGAAATAAGTTGCAAAAAACGTTGTTAATGCTCCAGTTAGGGTCAAAGTGATAGATGTTGGGAAATGAGGGTTTCTTAACCTACTATCTCCAAACCAGGCGGAGTGGGTGGGTGTGTTTTGCTTTCAGCCCAACACTCACCCCATTCTCATAAAGTCTACACATCTGACCTTATTCACAGATGGAATGGGGTGAGTGTTAGGTTTGAGAAGCCCAGGGCACACCCCACACCTGCTCTCCTGCCTGGTTTGGGAGGGTGGGGTGTTAGGGAAACCCTAACATCTCATTTCCCCAATTTTGGTGCTTTGACCCTAACTGGAGCATTAACAAAGTTTATATATAAGGGATATGCAATGGCAGGACTGGAAATATCAATAATATTTCCCAGAGTGCTGTCTGACCTTATGATGTCATGAGAGGCGGTGCCACGAGTAACGTCACAAGGGCAAACTGCACAAGGGGAAATATCAATTATATTTCCAGCCCCCCCATCCCCACTGCATATTTCATTTATGTAATGTCTTTTTATGTTTCTTGTTTAGGTTTTTTGATAAAAAAAAGTTTTAATATATTTTTAATGCTTTTTCCTCAGCATTTCTTTCATCGTGATCTTCCTAACAGGTTGGGACGATAGCATGGTTGCCAGGGTCCCTACCTACACCACTTGCTAACGTGGCCTTTGACTGGCTGGTTCTGATGTGTGGGCAGACAAACTTTTCTTTTTTTTTTTTTTTTTAAATATGGCGACGGCAGTTCCCAGTTAGCAAGAGATCGAGGTTTTGGCTCTAAACTTTTTTTTTCCTTTATCTTTTAAATGCTGACTATTTGGTTGATCCTGCTTTCTGTTATAAACGATGATATTACGGGCCAATGGAAGCACTGTTCAGGAGTGTAGGATGTTCCCGGATGGCCGATACACTGAGAGACAACGAGAGGTAGGGAGTGGAAGTTCTGGGTGGAAAGGGATGAGTTATTGGCTGCAGCGTTTTGGGGTTTTGGCAGATTCCTACACTTTCTAGTGGCAATATTATTATTTTTTTCTGAAAAAGAAGAACCTCTCAGTGAGAATGCCAGTTTCACACTGAAGAGGTTCAGAGTTGCAACTTGCAGCTGACCCGTGGGTGAACTCGGGGCTGTACTGAGCTGCAATTTGAGTGCAGTTTGTTCCCCTCATGTGGTTAAATGCACAAAGTGTCTCTTGGTGACCTACTGTGTGGATAACTGACCTACAGTGAGGATAAACACAATATCCTCACTGTAGATCAGACCACCCTGCAGATATTGCAGATATTTGCTGAAATGTATCCACATTGGCAATACATAAATATATATATATATATATATTTATTGCAAAATCTTTGTTAAAGCTTCAGTTAGGATCAAGTCTAACGCTCTCCCCATTCTCATAAAATCTACACATCAGACCTCATTTACAGATGGCATGGGGTGAGTGTTTGGCTTGAGAAGCCCAAGGCACACTCAACACCTGCTCTCCTACCGGGTTTGGGAAGGTGGTGTGTTAGGGAAACCCTAATGCCTCATTTCCCAACTTTTGTTGCTTTGACGCTAACTGAAGCATTAACAAAGATTTTGCAACATATATATTTATACAATAGGGGTGAGTGATAAATGAGCGAGATAAAACAGTGTATCATCCACCGCAGTGTGATATTTTTACCCTCTGCTCTACTGTGATATCATCAGCCATTTACACACACAGGTCACAGAAATCATCACTCTAGGCAGCTTTCCCCTCAGCATACAAAAACACCTGTGCTGTTACCATAGACACAAATGCAGAACTACATGAGAGGTCTCACTGCTGCCTGCAGCTAACTCAGCATTACAAAACACTATCACCTATTCCCCACACTCTAACTTCCAGCTCATTACTGTGATACTCTCAGTTTGACTGCAGCCAGAATTCTAAAGAGCACAGCTTCACAGAACAGTCTGTTCCTCACTGCTGCCTGCAGCTAACTCAATTACCACTAAAACACTCACCTGTTCCTCAAACTCTGCCTCTCGGCCCATTACAATTACTGTGATACTCTCAGCTTGACTGCAGCCAGAATTCTAAAGAGCATAGCTTCACAGAACAGTCTGTTCCTCACTGTTGCCTGCAGCTAATTCAATTACCACTAAAAACAATCACCTGTTCCTCAAATTCTGCCTCTCAGCCCATTACAATTACTGTGATACTCTCAGCTTGACGGCAGCCAGACTTCTAAAGAATACAGTTTCACAAAATAGTCCGTTTCTCACTCATACCTAAAACTAACTCATTTAGCACTGCAAAACACACCCATCTGTTTCCCAGAGTTTGCAACACTGCCAGCCCATTCAGAAAAACTCGCACGCAGAATGAGCAAACACATAAACAGGAACAGAACATAAGACAACACAAAAATACTTCTGAAACTCCTGGCTCTATTGTATAAATCGAATTCATGATGTGCAGATCGTGTGCTATGGCAAATATTGTCACTCCTGCAACGTGAGCTCTGGGTATGTCACTCTGCAGGCATGACAATATTTGCCATATTACACTCATGCCCATCATGTATCCCTATATATATATATATATATATATATATATATATATATTCATTAATTGCAAAAAGCTTCGATAATGCATCAGTTGGGGTTGTTAGTAAAATGACAAAAGTAAGGAAACGTGGCATTAGGGTTTACAACCCTAACACTCCACCCCCAACCTGCAGACACCAACAGGCAAGGGAGGGTACCTTAGGGTCATCAGCCCTAATGCTCACCCCATTCTAAAAGTAAATAAGCTGAGATGGGTATAGTATAGGAGAATGGGGTGAACATTAGGCCTGATAACCCCAAGGCACCCCTCCCCCAATGCCTGTCGGCATCTGCAGGGTAGGGGGGCACGTTAAGGTTGGAAACCCTAATGCCACATTTCACTACTTTTGTCGCTTTACTAACAACCCTAACTGATGCATTAACAATGTTTTTTGCAATGAATTTCCTTACTTTTTCAGATAGTTTACTTGTATCCTTATTTGACTGTGGAAGCACAGGGCCCCCATCCTCCATAACCATCCTTATGTCACAGTGGGAGCATAAGGCCCATCCATGCTCCGTGATTTTCCTTATTTTACATTATAAGCGGGCACTCCAAAATTGCAACCAATGCTGATAACAAAGATTTTTTTTTTTATATACTGACCACAAATTTTGAACATAGTCTTCTTATGACCCCACCTCATAAACCCCATAGGTGTAAATGTTCAAATCCATGTCAAAACCCCTTACCGCGCCACAGGTGCAAAATGACGTTTCAGGCAGGATGTGAAAAATGACAGCTATACTGTTCATAAGGTGGTGTAAACAATATTACCAAAGTTACACATCTGTGTAGAAAAATGTCAATGAGCGTCCGTAACTTGGTCATTTTTAGGAATTTTTCCACAAAATTTTCAATATGGGCTTTCTGGGACCCCACCACATGAACACTTGTACTGTCATTTCATTAGTCAGTCCCAAAAGCTTATTTTGAGCAGTGACTGTGCCATTCCATGCCACAGGTGCAAAAAACATGTTTTGGGCAGGATGTGAAAATGACAGCTGTACTGTTCATGGTGGTGTGAAAAAATGACTGTTGAAAATTTGGAGTCGATATATTAAAATTACCAAAGTTACGCACATGCATAGAAAAATGTCAACAAGTTACAGAGCTCAGCTATTTTAGGAATTTTTTCAAGAGTTAACATGGTTTTAGTTCCCACCTCATGAACTCCTGGCACTGCTGTTTCATTAATCAGTCCTGAAAGGAGATTTTATACAGCAATGGCAAAATCATCTTCCAGGCCCAAGTAATGAAACAAAAGTCACAGTGTTCATGAGGTGAGGTCCCAAAAAGCCCATGTTTAAAATTTAGTGAAAAAATATAAAAAAATGGCTTAGAGATCAATATAAGTTCAAAACGTCATTGTAATACATTGTATGGTACTTACTCAGATTCCTCAGTTTGCGGTTTGGCTTTGAAGAGAGCAGACGTGTCCCTGTCCACAGAAGATGACAGTGGATGACCTCCGGTGCTAAGTATAGGGCAAGGGCGGGGTGGTGGGTGCTCAGTGGGAGAGTGGGGATGGGGAAGGGGAACGGCGGGAATGACAAGGGGCTGTCTTCTTTTCAGCTGTAAAACTTAAAAAGACATTATGGGACTGTTTTCTTTTTGATAGGTCCAATGTAAAAAGGGATTTCGGGACACTGGAAGTGGGTTCCCCAGTGTCCCACACAACAAGGTGGAAGGGGGCAGCAATGGAACACTCGGGACACTAGGAATGGGCTCCCCAGTGTCCCACACTGCTGGGAGAGGGGAACATGAATAGGGATACTGAGAGTGGGCTCCCCAGTGTCCCACACTGCTGGGGGAGGGGGTTTTAAATATGTATGGGGACACAGGGAGTGGGCTCCCCAGTGTCCCACACTGCAGGGGGTTCATTACTATGGACACTGGGAGTGGGCTCCCCAGTGTCCCACAGTGATTGGAAGAGGAGGAAATGCATCACCCGGGACACTGGCAGTGGGCTACACTGCTGGGGGGCTGATATATGTATGGGGACACTCTGAGTGGACTTCCCAGTGTCCCAAAGTCTTGTGGGGAAGGGAGGCATCCACTTGCGGCCCCTTGGGCTGTCAATGCAAATGCTTGCCGCAAGTGGATGCCAAATGCCGGCAAGTGTGGAATGTACAAGAAGAAAAAATTACTCATCATAGTAATGTTGTTTCTTCAAATGGAGCCTTCCTGTATTCTGACTATATGCAGTTAGCCCCAGCACTTGAACTGCTCTGGAGAGTAAAGGGTTAACTCTATGCAAAGGCATAGAACGTTGAGCTCCAGCTTGGTTTTCAAAACTCTGTCTCTTGCACTCTGAAGTGTAACCATCAGATTCTTACGAGCCCTTAACTAACTCAAAGTAAGAAATTGTTTCAAAATTTTTGTGCCAAGTGGTAAGAAAAAATTACTCACCTTAGTAATGTTGTTTCTTCTAATGGAGTCTTGCTATATTATGACATATACAGAGAGTCCCTACCTTCGAACTACTCCGGAGGTGAAAGAGTTAACTTTCCACTTTGAGCTCGAGCTCGGTTGAAAACTCTGTCTGTTGTTCTTCAAACTCAAACTGTCAGATCTTTACGAGCTAAACTCACTAAGGTCCTGTGTGGAAACTGTAAACCTACACTAGCCAACTGGCTACTAAATATAAGAACACATTTTTTTTTTTTTTTGGTCCCAAAACAAAGACTCAAGTCAGGAGACCCAAAAAATGAAAAACACAACACCCAGTCACCCCAAAAAAGGAGGGGTGAAAAACAAGGTAGGCATCTACTAAGTGCCAACACTGCACTGCCCACCCACATCCCAAAAAACAGAGGTTCTGAGAGGGGCAGGTGGGAGGAGGTCATATATAGCAAGACTCCATTAGAAGAAACAACATTACTAAGGTGAGTAATTTTTTCTTCAAACAACATGAAGTCTTGCTATATTATGACATATGCAGACTACACAGCAGTACCTCCATGGAGGAGGGACAGAACCTACTTAGGAAATAGGCTCTGAAGCACAGCTGTGTAAGCCGAGCATCACTCCTAGCCTGGATGTCCAGAGGTAATGCTTGGTAAAGTGTGTTTTCCAGGTAGCTTGACAAATCTTAGAATGGGATGTCCCTGCAGCAGCCAGGGAAGCAGCCGCATTCTCTGGTAGAGTGAGCCTCAGGCCTGAGGGAGGAACCTACCCAGCTTTCATAACAGAACTGGATACAAGAGACAATCCACCTGGCAATGGATCTCTTAGTGGCAGGTTTCCCTTTACCAACCTCACCATAAGTGAGGAACAGTTGGAGGGGGTCAAACCTGTGACCCTTGGTACGCTCTATGTAGTAACTAAGGGCTCTCTTCACATCTAAGCTGTGCAGTCTCCTCTCGTCAGAGGAGGAATGGTCAGTGAAGTACACTGGAAGAGATATAGATTGATTAAGGTGGAAATCTGAAACCACCTTAGGCAAGAACTTCCTGTTAATCCTGAGGACCACCTTATCTCTATGAAAGGAGATAAAATCAGGCTCCACTGACAAAGCTTGTAATTCACTTCTATGCTCTGGCAGAAGTGATGGCTACCAGAAACACAGTCTTCCAAGTCAAGTACTTAAGCTCTGCTGAAGACAAAGGTTCAAAAGGGGTTGCATAAGCTGAGCAATGCAAACATTAAGATCCCAGGCAGGGGCAGGGTCCCTGAATGGAGGGTTGGTGTGAAGCAATCCCTTAAAAAACTTAGAGAATACAGGATGAGCTGAAAGAGAAGAGGGTTTACCTGCTGAAATAAAAGCAGATACAGCTGCCAAATGCACCTTTAGGGTAGCTGGTCTCAGCCCCAAAAGTGTTTAAATGGACCATATAATCCAGGACTGTGGGTAAATCAGCAGATTCTGGGGAAATATGCTTCCCAGAACACCATATGGAAAACCTCTTCCATTTGGAATTGTAAGTAGCCCTGGTGGAAGGCTTCCTAGAAGCCTTCAATATATCCATTACACATTGGGAAAGGTGTAGGCCAGCAAACTCTAACTCTTCAAGAGCCAGGCCTTGAGATTGAGAGATTTGAGGTTCGGGTACCAAACCCGTCCCTGAGCACAGGTTAACAGATTGTGATTCCTGGGAAGACACAGGGTAAGACTGACTGCTAAGGACAGTAGGAGTGGATACCAGGGTTGTCTGGCCCAATCTGGAGCAATCAGAATCACTTTGCAGGATTGAGATCTGATTTTGACTAACACTTTGAACAGGAGAGGGAAGGGGGGGGGGGAAAGCATAGAGAAACTTCCCTTCCCAATTGAGAAGTAAGGCATCCAGAGGGACTGAGCCCGACACTGGGGGCCTGCAGCAAAAAAGGGGAAGTTGGTGATTGTCTGGGGCTGCAAAAAGATCTGCAGGGTGCTCCATCTGGCAAATATTACCCCCAGGACCAGGGGGTCCAGTGACCATTCGTGATGGTCCTGTGAAATCCTGCTGAGAGCATCTGCCAGGACATTGTCCTTTGCCTGGGAGGTGAACTGCCGTAAGGCAGGTGTTCAGGGAGTAAGCCAGAGACCACAACTTCATTGCCTTGGTGCACAAGGCCATAGACCGAGTGCCTACTTGCTTGTTGATGTACCACATTGTAAAGGTGTTGTCTGTTCTGACCTGTACAACTTTGTTCTGAACAGATTTGGAAAAAGCTTGAAGTGCTAGAAAAACTGCTCTGAGCTCCAACAGGTTGATGTGGAGCAGAGATTCCTGAGGGGACCACAGTCCCTGGGTAGTAAGGTCGCCCATGTGAGCACCCCACCCCAAGAGGGATGCATCTGTAGTAAGGATTAAAGAGTGAGACTGAGTGACAAAGGGAACCCCTTGTCTCAGGTTGTTCTGATCCTGCCACCACTGTAGGGCTTGGATCAGGGTTCGAGTTACTGGGATAAACTTGGTTAGAGGGTCCTTTCTTTGAGACCAAAAGGCTCTCAAATGGAACTGAATGTCCCTCACCTGAAATCTGGCTCCTTGCACTACTGCTGTAGAAGCAGCCATGTGTCCCAGGAGCTGCAGAAAATGTCTTGCTGGTCGAGAGACCTGCAGGGTGAATGAGGAGGCCAGAGAGAGACCAGGGTCCTTGCCCTGTCCAAAGGAAGGAAGGCTCTGGCTTCCTCTGTGTTCAGTTCTGCGCCTATGAAGGTGAGAAGCTGGACAGGCTCTAGAACTGACTTTGGAAGATTGTGAAGGAAACCTAGAAAGGTAAGCAGTTGCTGAGTTATCTGAAGATGTAACTTGACTTGGTCTGGAGACTGGCCTACTATGAGCCAGTCGTCCAGGTAAGGGAAGATGGCAATTTTTTGCCTTCTTAGGTAGGCAACTGCTACTGCCAGGCATTTGTGAATACCCTTGGAGCAGAGGTGAGGCCAAAGGGCATTGCTCTGAACTGGTAATGGCCTGAGGGCAGCTCGAACCTGAGGTACTTTCGATGGGAGCTTCTGATGAGAATATGGAAGTAGGCATCCTTGAGGTCCAGGAACGCTAGCCAGTCCCCTGGCCTTAGAGAGGGTAAAAAATTCCCAGAGTCACCATTTTGAATTTTGGTTTTAAAAGGTGCTTGTTTAGGTATCTGAGATCCAGGATGGGCCGCCATTCTCCTGTCTTTTTTGGGGTAAGGAAGTACCTGGAGTACAATCCTTTGCCCTGGTGTAGGGGTGGAACCCTTTCCACGGCTCTGAGAGCCAGGAGGGTAGAGACTTCTGCCTCTAGGGCAAGTGCCTCTGATGGATTTGCAGGTGGAAAGGATCTGGTTCTCATCTTTGGAAATTTTTTGGAGCTGAGAACCACAGTCCCTGGCTTACTACTTCCAGGACCCACTTGTCTGATGTTAGAGACTTCCAGTCCTGGACAAAGTAAGCCAGTCTGCCCCCTACGGGTAGTGGAGAATCGACCCTGACCACCCCATCAGGGTGCCTGCTTGGCAGGGGCTTTAGGCTGAGGGGTGGAAGCAGGTCTGCTTGTACCCCGTCTGCCTCTCCCTCTAAAGAACCCCCTCTGGGCATAAGCTGAAGAGGAGGCCTGGGCTTGGTAAAAGGCCTATGAAAAGGCCTGCCCTGCCCCTGGAAGGCTGCCTTTGAGAAGTGGCCTGCCTTTCTTGGCCTGTGCACTCCTATAGGTGGTCCTATACTCATCCATTTTTCTTTCATGTAATTCTTCTGTTTGCTCCCAAACAGAGAATTACCCACAACAGGAAAATCCATGGCCTTGGTCTGGGTATCCTGTGACAGGCTAGTACATCTGAGCCAAGCCATTCTGCGAAGAGCCACAGATGTAGCCATGACTCTTGATTACACATCATTAGAGTCCACTGCAGCATGGAATTGCACCTTGGATGCCTCAATACCACTTGCTCCAGCTCACTGGCAAGCTGGCCAGGGACCTGCTTTGCTAGAGCCATAACAGTATCCCATCTGGATTTCTGGTATCTAGCAACATAAGCCATATAATTTGCCTGTCTGAGTCCCAAGGATGCTGTCATGTACTGTTTCTTTGCCATGGCATCAATCCTCCTGGAGTCCTTGTCAGGGGGGTGTGAAGCCAAGGGAATATTAGCCTTGTCACAGGCTGCAGCCTGCACTACCCCAACATGGCTGCATTGTTGTGTAAGGAACTCCGTATCAGAGCCTGACAATGTGTACCTCTTGTCCATTCTCTTATCCACAGGAGGTATAGTGTGAGGAGTTTTTAGAATTTTTACTGTCTGTTTCCCAAAAGATTTATGCAAAGGAATAGACAGTCTCCTAGACTCTGGGATATCCATCATTTCTACATAGTCAGGCTCCTCTTGATCATCCACAGCTTCCTCCATAGGGAGCTGGAGGGTTTCAGCCACTTTTTTATAAAACATAAAATGAGAAGGGGACTCAGAAAGCCTAGAAGGAGACACTCCTGAAGGTCTGTCTGGGGAGATGTCCGTTCAATGGGACATCCAGACTTTCAAATCCACATTCACTCTCTCTCATACTCCTTCCCTCCTCCGTTCATAAAATTCTCTAAATCATACTCTTGAACCGTGGAACCACTGGAACTGCACGCTACTCTGATGGTGCTGGTTCGGTCGAACCAGGGAAAGCGAATGGACAATTTTAATCACTTTAGCTATTTCTTCAGCGGTTGGAGAGGAAAGTTTTGGCTCCACACCAGCTGATTTCCTAGTCCTTTTTGTTGGAACTGACTCCTCAGAGTTGGCTCTCCTTTTGCCCGAGGAAGTCTCGCCCTGGTCAGAGGGCACCCCCTCCAGTTCGGTTTCAACCGAACCGGGCTGGCCATCCGGGTCAGCAGACTTTTTGGCCTCCCTTTCCCTGAGCCTACCAACTCTCTTTTCCAGGGTAGCTGCAGGAAATTTTTGCAAATCTGGCAGTCTGCATTGAGGTGGTCAAACCCCAGACAATAAACACAGGTGGTGCGGGGTCAGCCTTAGCAAAGACTTCCTCACAGACACTGCAGTGTTGAAACCCAGTGGGCTCGGTTTTTCTTTTGGGTTTCTCAGACATAGTGCCAGTCCTAACCAAACTTGCCCATTTATGGCAATCCGCCAAGCAAGACTCTCTTATCGGTTCCCAACCGTGTCACGGGTCGTGGAAAAAAAACGTAATGAAATCCGTTTTTTTAGAACCGATAAGAACCGGAACCGCACTCTAAAAGACAGATTAATATATTTTAAACAACCTGATCGGTTCAAACCGAACCGACAAACCGCTTACAAGTTCACACAGAAAGTAAATGTAAACCTATCTAGTACTTACAAATACCACAGACAGAGCTTGAACCGACTGGTTGCGGTTTAAATTCAGTCAAAACCGAGAAAATAATACTTTAACCGACAAAATGAACCAAGCAGAAGGAGAAATCGAGCGACTGTTCAGTGAGGCGGAGTAAAGAATCTGACAGTTTGAGTTTGAAGAACAACAGACAGAGTTTTCAACCGAGCTCGAGCTCAAAGTTCCATGCCTGGCATGGAAAGTTAACTCTTTCACCTCCGGAGCAGTTCGAAGGTTGGGACTCACTGCATATGTCATAATATAGCAAGACTTCATGTTGTTTGAAAACAAGGTTTTAGGGGCAAAGACTCAAGCTGAGAAAACCCAAAAAGAACACAACAGGTCGTGATTAACCAAACTAAGAGGGAAAAAAACCCTAAGAAATGGAGGCATGTGTAGAGCACCTCTGGGGTGCAGCACTGTGCCTGCTCCACCACATCCCAAAACTACTAGGTTCCAGGAGGGGAGGGAAGGAGGTCAGAATACAGCAAGACTCCATTAGAAGAAACAATATTACTACGGTGAATAATTTTTTTCTTCAAACAACCTGAAGTCTTGTTGTATTCTGACTATGTGCAGACTACCAAGCAGTACCCCCCTGGAGGAGGGAGTTATAGAACCTATTTTGGGAAC
Organism: Neoceratodus forsteri; assembly: GCA_016271365.2. NCBI lineage: Eukaryota > Metazoa > Chordata > Ceratodontiformes > Ceratodontidae > Neoceratodus > Neoceratodus forsteri. The sequence goes on along the minus strand of CM028131.1, from coordinate 704,931,748 downwards.
AAGCTCTGCAGCACAGCTGTGCCAAACCTAGCATCACTTCGTGACAAAATGTCCAAAGAGTAATGCTTGGTGAAGGTGTGAACAGATTTCCAGGTGGCTGCTTACATATATCCACTAAAGGTATATCTCTAGCTGCTGTGACCTAAGTAGCTGTACCTCTGGTAGAATGAGCCCTCTGGCATGAGGGAGGCTCCTTCCCAAGTTTAGAGTAGCAGAACTGAATACAAGAGACAATTCACCTGGCAACAGACCTCTTGGTAGCAGGCTTGCCCTTTCCCACCTCACCATAAGTGAGAAACAACTAAGAACTATCCTTCCTATGGGCCTTAGTATGCTCAATATAGTAACTAAGAGCCCTTTTCACATCCAGACTGTGTAACCTCCTCTCTTCAGAGGAAGAATGATTAGTGAAAAAGACAAGTAAAGACAAAGACTGGTTCAGATGAAAGTCTGACACTACCTTGGGAAGGAACGTTCTACTGGTGTGGAGGACCACCTTATCCCTATGAAAGGAAATGAAATCAGGTTCCACTGTTAAGGCCTGTAATTCACTGATCCTTCTAGCAGAGGTAATGGCCACCAGGAATACAGTTTTCCAAGTCAAGTATTTCAGTTCAGCTGAAAATAAAGGTTCAAAAGGGGGCTGCATAAGCTGTGCAATACAGATGTTCAGATCCCAGGAAGGAGTAGGCTCCTGAAAGGGAGGACTGACATGGACTAAGCCTTTGAAAAATTTATTGAAAGCTGGATGAGAAGCTAGGGAAGAGCCCTTACCAGCCGAAAGAAAGGCAGACACAGCTGCCAAATGCACCTTAAGAGTTGTAGGCCAGAGGCCTAAACTGTTAAGATGTACCACATTGTCCAAAACAGTGACAGTGTCAGCCAGCTCTGGCTTAATATGCCTACTGGAACACCAAAAACCAAACCTCTTCCATTTGGAGTAAGTCTTCTTAGTAGCAGGCTTCCTGCTAACTTTTAAAATATCCAAAACTGATTGTGAAAGATGCAAACTTGCATATTCTAGCTCTTCAAAAGCCAGGCTTTGAGCCTGAGAGTCTGAAGGTTGGGGTACAGAATCCTCCCTTGAGAGAAGGTGAGAAGATTGTACTGCCTGGGAAGGCACAAGGGCAGTGTTAGTGACAGTGACAACAGTAGAAGATACCAAGGCTGTCTGGCCCAGTCTGGAGCTACCAGAATCACCTTGCAAGGCTGAGACCTAATTTTTATTAGGACCCTGAATATCAAAGGAAAAAGAGGAAATGCATACAGAAACCTGCTTGTCCAATTTAGTAAAAGAGCACCCTGGGGAACAGGACCCAGAAGGGGTGGTCTGCAACAATAAAGAGGGAGTTGATGATTGTCCAGGGCTGCAAAGAGATTTATCTCTGGGGTGTCCCATCTCCTGAAAATTACTTGAAGAATGACAGGGTTCAGGGTCCATTTGTGAGGACCCTGGGAAATCCTGCTGAGAGCATCTGCTAGCATGCTGTCCTTCCCTGAGAGATGCACAGCCATCAGAGAAACCTGAAGGGAATAAGCTACAGACCAAATTTTCATGGCCTCCGTGCACAAGGCCGAGGACCGAGTGCCTCCCTGCTTGTTGATGTACCACATGGTTGTGGTATTGTCTGTTCTGATCTGCACCACTTTCTCTTGGACAGCCATAAGAAATGTCTGAAGAACCAGGAAGACAGCTCTTAATTCAAGAAGATTTATGTGCAGAAGGGACTCCTGGTGTGACCAAGTTCCCTGAGCTGTGAGGTGATCTAGGTGGGTCCCCACCCCAACAGGGAGGAATCTGTAGTGAGAATCACAGAAGGGACCTGACTGATGAAGGGGACCCCTTGACGAAGACTGTCTTCCTGCAACCACCACTGAAGGGCCTGGACCAAGGTTTTAGAGACTGGAACCAGTTTGGAGAGAGGGTCCTTTTTCTGAGACCAAAAAGATCTGAGATGAAACTGAATATCTCTCATCTGAAATCTTGCTCCCTGAACTACTGCTGTGGAAGCTGCCATGTGACCCAGCAGCTGTAGAAAATGTCTGGCTGGCCAAGACATTAGAGGATGAAACGAGGAGGCCAGAGTGACCAGTGACTGAACCCTTGAGAGAGGAATAAATGCTCTTGCCTGAACTATATCTATTTCCACCCCTATGAAAGTAAGAAGCTGGGCTGGTTCTAGAACACACTTCTCTAAATTTAGAAAGAAGCCCAAGGATTCCAGAAGCCTTTGGGTGATCTCTAAAGCTGACCTGACTTGATCTGAGGACTGGCCCAAGAGAAGCCAGTCGGCCAGGTATGGGAACAGAATGATGCCCTGCTTCCTGAGGAATGCCACCACCACTGCAAGACACTTGGTGAACACCCCTTGGGTGGATGTTTGGCCAAAGGGCATAGCCCCGAATTGGTAATGGCCTGAGTACAACTTGAACCTGAGGTACTTTCTGTGGGAATGTCTGATAGGTATGTGGAAGTAGGCATCTTTGAGATCCAGGGAGGCTAGCCAGTCTCCTGGTCTCAGAGAGGGAAGAATTACTCCCAGAGTCACCATTTTGAACTTTGGTTTTGTCAAATGTTTGTTCAGGTACCTTAAATCCAATATGGGCCGCCACTCTCCTGTCTTTTTGGGGGTAAGGAAGTATCTCGAATACAGTCCTTTTCCCCTGTGACAAAGAGGTACCTTCTCTACTGCTTGCAGAAGCAGGAGAGAGGAGACTTCTGCCTCTAAGGCCTTTGTCTCCAAGGGAGAGGGAGGACTGAAAGACCTTGCTCTGATTCTTGGGAACCTTTTGAAACTGAGAGCAAGTCTCTGGCTCACTACTTCCAGGACCCATTTGTCTGAAGTAATAGACTCTCAGGCCTGGGAGTAGTGAGCCAGCCTGCCCCCTACTGGGATTGGGGAGGCGACTCTGGCTGACACCTCAGGGTGTCTGCTTGGCAGGGGGCTTGGACTGAGTAGCTGATGGGGTTCTAGTTACCCCACGTCTACTTCTTCCCCTAAAGAACCCCTCTGCTGAAAAGAAGAGGAGGAGGCCTGAGCCTATAAAACGGCCTGCCCCGCCCCTAAACTGCTGCCTCTGAGGAGTGGTCTGCTTCTCTTTCGCTGCAGCACTCCTATAGGTGGTCCTGTACTCGTCCATTTTTTTCATGTAGTTCTCTGTTCGGTCCCCAAAGAGAGAATTACCAGTTACAGGAAGATCCATGGCCTTAGCCTAGGTATCCTGTGAGAGGTTGGTACACCTAAGCCAAGCAAATCTTGTCATGGAGATAGATGTAGCCATTACCCTGGAATTAACATCACTGGAATCAACAGCAGCGTGGAATTGCACCTTAGATGCCTCTATACCATTTGCCGCCACCTGCTCCAGCTCCTTGGCTAGCTGGGGAGGAGCATCCTTAGCCAGTGCCAGAACCATATCTCACATAGATTTCTGGTACCTGGCTGTGTATGTCATGTAATTAGATTGTCTGAGTCCCAAAGAGGATGCCAAGTACTGTTTTTTTTTTGCCATGGCATCCACTTTCCTGGAATCCTCATCTTTTGGGGGGGGGGGTGAGATGCCATGGGAAGATTAGCCTTGTCACAGGCTGCAGCTTGTACTACCCCAACATGACTGCTATGATTTGAAAGGAATTCTGTCCCTGGACCTGACAAAGCATACCTCCTGTCCATTCTTTTTTCCACAGGAGGAATGGATGTAGGAAACTAACATTTTTTGTGTCTGCTTCCCCAAGGATTTGTGTAAGGGGATAGACACCCTCTTTGGCTCTGGGGCATCCATCATTTCCAGGTAGTCAGGTTCTTCCTGATCCTGTTCAGTCTCTTCCATAGGAAGCTGAAGAGTCTCAGCCACTTTCTTGTAAAACAAGAAATGGGAAGGGGACTCAGAAAGCCTGGGAGGAGAAGCCGGAGAAGGCCTGTCTGGGGAGATGTCAAGTTCTACTGACTCATCTAGGCCCTCACACTGTTCTTCATAGTCTTCATCCTCCTCCCAATCGCCCTCATAGTATGCTTCAGGATCTATATTTGAAGCATGTACGTCCGACCGAACCGATTGGGACTAAACCGAAACTGATTTGGTCAGAACCAGGCAAAGCGACTGAACTTCTGAAATCGCTTTCACTGTCTCCTCAGTGGTCAGACCATGTGAAGCGGAATCCAAATTGGTTGATTTTCTCTTTCTCTTACTAGGAACTGATTCCACAGAATCAGCTCTCCATTTGCTCGAAGAGGTATCGCCCAGGTCAGTGGGCACCTCTTCAGGTTGGGCCGCAACAGAACTGGGCTGGCCATCTGGGTCAGCGGACTTCTCGGCCTCTCTCTCCCTTAGCCTACTCAAACGTTTATCCCGAGTGGCTTTGGGAAAGTTCTTACATATTTGGCAGTCTTCCTTGAGGTGGTCAAACCCCAGACTATACACACAAACGAGGTGAGGGTCGGCCTTAGCAAAGGCCTCCTTACACTCGTACAGTGGGTCCAGTTTTCTTCTTGAGTTTCTCAGACATGCCTTCAACCAGAAAAAAATCACCTTACACAGCGGTTAAGCCAGGCGATTACAACTCAACTGTTGCAACCGTGTCACAGGTCAGTTAAAAAAATCCTAAAATATTGGATTTTATTAGGAACAAATGAGTACCGGAAAACACACACACAGTAGTAATAATAATAATAATAAATAAGATAAGCTTCAGTTCTGAACCGGACCGACCGGCAAAGAACCGAAATAAAACAATTCCTTAGCAAACAACACAGAAAATAACCACTACATATAGCTACCACTTACTGGTACTGAGAAAGAGGTAAGAATACTGAATTGCAGAAATCACGGTTTGAAAAAAATGACCAATTCGAACTAGACCGAACCGAAGCGCAACAGGGATCTCTGGGGTGACTTCACAGTAAGGCGGGGTAAAGAATCGGACAGTTACACTTCAGAGTACCACAGACAGAGGTTTGAAAACCGAGCTGGAGCTCAACGTTCTATGCCTTTGCATAGAGTTAATCCTTTACTCTCCGGAGCAGTTCAAGTGCTGGGGCTATCTGCATATAGTCCGAGTACAGCAAGACTTCATGTTGTTTGAATACGCTTCACCTATTTCCATGCATGCCACATCTGTGAACATTTAACATCCACTTATAGCAAAAACTGACATTCTTTTATAACTAAGGGAAAAGCACTGTCTTACAGAGCTTCTGTGGGTGAGCAGATGACTAGGTGCATGTCCGCAAATGCGAATGTGCTGGGTTCGAGACCAGCCTCTCCATATTTCTTTCCCACTTTGATTGTAGGTGGAAAAAAATATGGAAGGGCTGGTCTCGAACCCAGCACCCTCACACTTGCAGTCATGCACCTAGTGTTCTGTGCCACCACTGAACCTCTGCAGGAAAGTGCTCTTTCTTTACTTAACAAAATATGTTTGTCTGGATATTTGACTTTTGAAAATGCAGTATTTTCGAACATCAAGTATCCAGTTCACTGAGGAGACCGATCCAGTCACAGTGCACAGAGGATGACAATGAAAGACCTCTGCAGGTAAGGGATGGGGATGCGGGATGGTTGGTGCACAATGGGAGGTTCAAAATGTGGGAGGGGTAGTGGGGACAACGAGTGACTGTTTTCTTTTTTTATAGGCTGGACAAAGAAGATGCTGAGGGATGGTTTTCTTCTTTACAAGGGATAAAATAGCTGTTTGGCAGCACTGGGAGTGGGTTCCCCAGTGTCCCAAAGTGTTGGGGGAGTGGGCTACTATTGCCAGCAAGGGGTTGGACCCCCCCAATGCCAGAAACAAGAAAGAAATAAACAGACTGCGGGGGGGGGCAGAGACATCTGACACTGGGAGTGGCATCCCCGTTATTTGGGGGGCACAGGGAGTGGGCTCCCCAGTGTCCCAAAGTGCTGGGGGGATCCAAAGCTGGCACGGGGTTGGGCCCCCCGATGTTGGTAAGGATAAGGAAAAGGGAATGGGGGCATCTAACATAGGAAGTGGGCATCCTGGTGTCAGATTATATTAAAATAATAAAATGCTGCTAGTGGGGAGAGGGTGCCACTAGACACCAGGTCAACATAAAGGGGGTGTCACTAGACACCAGGGGTAAAGGAAAATGGGCTGGGGGCTGCCACTAGGCTCCAAGAAAAATGGGTGGCTCAAGAGTGACTCTGTAGCTGCAGCTGCAGAAATTAAGAAAACCCCGTTGTTCTCATACAGAGAACAGAGGTAGAAGCGGTCCTCTTGCTAAGCTTGCCACCCAAGATTTGGGTGGCCAACAAAGGTGTTTCTGGACACAGTATATATAAAAAAAACCATAATCTAGCTAAATGGGTTCTGTTTAGCCAAGTTCTAACATTTATTTTTTTATATTACATCTATTTGTTGCTTGTTTCCTCTCTCGCTAGCGAGAAAACAAAATGGCAGACAGCAGAGCTCTGCGAAAGTAAAGCAGGTTCTGTGTGACCCTACATGTAAAAAGACAGCCAGTTTTGCGAAAAAAAATGGCTGAATGTGACCCTCCATGCCAAAACAATGTGCGTAAAATAACACTTTTTTGCACAAAAAGAACCCCAAAATGTGCAAAGAAAACCCATTATGTACGTAAAAAACTAAATTTGTGCCAAAAAAAAACTTTCATGCCTGACATATAAATTTTTCTATTGCAAATAATGGGAAATTTAAAATTTTAATAACTTTTGAACAGATTAATATTTTTCCACCAAACCTTCAAAAGGCACATCTGAGATTCAACGGCTTTCTACCCTGAAAATTTCAGAGCAGAACATAAAGCTGTTCTGAGATACAGGTGGATAAGAAAACGTAAAAAACAGGTAAATTTAGAATTTTGACACTGTATCTCAAAAACCACAAAACAGATTCAAACACAATTTGGCACGTCATGGGACCTACCCCTAGAGATTACGCACACCACATTTTGTGCAAATCCGCTGAACTGTTCCAAAGTTATTACGGTTCACAATTTCGGGTTTTAACAAATAAATGTGCACCAACCCTAACTATTGTATGGCCTGGCAACCACCGAGTGGCTCTTCCTGAGCAGCAGTGAGGTCACAGTCCATGAAGTCAGAATGCTAATGATATTGCGGGGGGGGGGGGATAGAGCTAAGTATGTCAGCTGCCAGACTGTTCCACAAATCACATCTATTAACATCAGGGAAACAATCTTCTAATTAAATAAAGGGAAAAGAAAAAGTACTTCAGATATAAAAGGTAATAGCCATCTGCTTTTAAAAGTAATATTAGTTTTAGGCAGTACACTAGCTCTTTAATGCAGCATAATGGCAGGGCAAAAAAAAAAAACAGTCCTCAGCAATTACATAAAATAATACATGGGAAGGAGTTCAAAACTCAAATTTTATGCACTCTCTCAGTGAGGGATGCTTTGATAAACCCCTCAAGCTTGGCTCTCAGGGGTTTATGTAGCATCCCCACACCTAGGGTGTACTCCTCCCAATACATGTTTCTATGTATTATTGATGTACCTATAAATGGATCTCATCTGATCTTCTACAGAAAACTGATAGCCATGATGCAACATGGGAAAGATACAAACTTCAGTGAACAGTGGGATTTAATAGGTGCAACCAACTGAGGAACTGATGTACTTCCTTGTTAAGGAAAGTAAAAGTGGCCCCCAAGCTACTTTCGCTACCTGGTGACCAATTCTGAGCCTTGGCTGGTGGGTCCCACTGCCCCTTACATAGTGTTGATGCTATACTAGGGAGCAGAGAACTGAAACAAGAAGAGTAGGACTTAACTGTCTTGTTTGCAGAGGCATCCCTGTAACTAGCATTGTGACCATATATTTTCTTATATGACCATATATTTTCTTAACAAAACAGCAAGAACTCAAATTATTATTTTCCACAGCTTAAAAAGCCATTCTTTGTAAGCCATTGTCCATTTGTTTCAGCTACTACAACAGCAACACAAAAGCCTCGAATAACAAAAAGGCCACGTACTCCCAGTGAAAGAATAGGAATTCCAACAGGTATGAATTTAAACTTTACTCCTTTCCTATTCTTTCTCACCATTCATTTCTGTTCAATTTATACAACTGCATAGAAAATGACAGACAAAAAAAAGATGATGGGTTGATCATGTTTGTCTTGTACCACTTTATATAAAACAATAAAAAAACCAATGGGACGCCATTTCTTTCCCAATTAATTAAATACTGTTCCCACTAACGGTCTTCTCCTGGAGAAACTGATCAATGTTACAGGTTGTGTTTTAAATTAAACTGATACTCTCAAGTTTGGATACTTTGTGTATACAAGGCTTACATCGTTTTTGTGTAGCTAGCAAACTACCGAGTTCCATGCAACAGTTTCATTACGTAATAGTCCTAAAACAGGAAACAACTGCACCCTGATCTTTCCTGACTTCAGTAATTTGAGAATCAATACAAATAAGTATCTCAGTACACCACTAACATTTCCTGGTAAATCATTCATAAATCATCACAAAAAATGTAATCATGAGCAGCTTTCCATTTGATTCTTGAACCACTTCAAACTCTGTAAACCATGTGAATGGTGAGCATATGGTGTAAACAGTGCTGAATCCTAATGTTTCAAGAACATATATCTCTACCAGGATATCCTGTCAGAGCGCACTGACAGGCTGTTTACTTCAGACACATATTTTCCAGTCTTCTGGAATCAGTACAAGGGTGACAAGTTTGCAAGAATGATTCAATCAATCAAAGTCTTTATTTAACCAAGCAATCACCATTGAGCAAGCTCATTTTCGAGGTGGACCTGGGTTTGTTAACAAGGAACAAGGGATAATATACATGGGATGCAACACACAAGAAAATAATAATAATACAAATAAAGTGAGATACAATAATATAGTATATACAAAGTATCAGCAGGTAGCATTGACAGTAGTATATGTTTGGAACAGAAGATACAGCTAGTTTTGGGTATGACACAATTTTTCATAAAAGTAAAGAAATATACATATCAGGTACACCGAACACAAATAAAACCTAATATAAAAAGATATATAGTGATACGGTATGGAGAATTTAGAGCTGGAACCAGGGTCAAAGGAATGTGAAAGGACAGATATGGGGCAGAAAAAGGAGAGGGAAGAGTCGATTATAGATGTGATCAGTCTTTAACAGTAGTAATTAGAGTGTGCTTGGACTTATAGGAGTCATTATTTAGGGTAGACAGGCACAGGACTCCTTATTATGATGTAGATAGAGATTTAAAAGCTGCTAGGCTGATGGGGTGAGTTAATTTCAAAATTTTTTGCAGCTTGTTCCACAGTTGAGGGAGCACAAAGCTGATGGCTGCTCTGCCAATGCGAGATTTTGCTTTGTAAACATAAAGGTAGATATATGAGGTGCTTCTCAGGGCATACTTCCCCAAAGTGCACAAAGGAAAACAGACAGATATATTGGGGCAGTTTATTTGAGATAGCTTTGTATGTCCAAACCGCAGCATTTTTTTGCTGTCTGGATGACCATCCCACTGCCGTGTATAATGCACAGTGGTGGGCTGAGTATGGAAGACCCGTGATAAATCTTATGGCTTTGTGATAAAGCATATCGAGTTTGGCTAGGGTACCTGCAGGTCCCTGACTACATAGAAAGTCTGCGTCATCCAACAGGGAAAGAAAGGTAGTTTGAACTCCCTTTCAGTTTAGCGTCTCTTGTGAGGAGATTATTAATCCTAAAGAACAGACCAAGTCTTAGTCTAAGTTTCTTTGCCTGTTCTTCTAAGTGATCTGTGAAAGTAAGTCTGTGGTCTAACCAGATCCCCAGGTACTTGAACTTTGGTACATAGTCCAACTGCTCACCTAGAATGGTAGTGATCTGTGGGAGTGTCCTAGCAATTGCAGGATTTACTGCATTTTGAAGGGGCGAGAGGAACATTGCTTTGTTTTTGTTTTTTTTGCATTTAAGAGCTGTTTCTGGTTTATAAGCTGATGTTGCAGCAGATTAAATTCATTTTGAAGGGCTTTACATGCCGCTTCAGGTGTGGAGCTACTAGCATAGAGTAGTGTATCATCCGCAAATAGGTGTATTTGTGCTTCTTTGATGGGGGCATCTATGTTGTTAATATAAATGGTGAAGAGTAAGGGACCAAGAATGGAACCTTGCAGGTGGAGAAACTTCCCCTTCTGCCTTTACTTGTTGAAGTCGTCCTGAGAGGTAGTTGGAGAACCATTTAAGAGACAGGGAATCCAAACCAATGTTCTGGAGGGACAACAGAAGCAGTCTGTGATCAACAGTATCGAACGCCTTGCTTAGGTCCAAGAAAACTTGGCTAGAGCAGAGATTGTACTGTGCTGTGCTCTAAAACCGGATTGTAACGGTCTGAGCAGTTTTTATGATTCCAGGTACTTCCCAAGCTGGGAGTTCACTATTTTCTCCAGCATCTTTGACTGGATTGGAAGGAGGGAGAAGGGACCACAAGTACATTTTTTCAAATGGGCGGTAGGTCACCCTGGGACAAGGATAAGTTGAAGAGATGAGTAATTGGGACTGTAAGGACACAGTAGCTGACCTTTAAGTACGGGTCAATGAGGTCGGCCCCAGCACTTTTCCTAGTGTCCAGCTGAAGGAGAAGATCTTCGACTTCTTTCAGGGAGGTGGGCTGCAGAGAGAAGGATGGACTGGGGATGGGTTTTTCTTGTGTATCCAATCTAAGTTGTTGGTGGAGGATATTCGCGGGAGAGGAGTCAAAGGCTAGCCCTGCAGTGGCAAAATCGAGGATAGACGGTCTGTCGGAGATGACAGTATTGTCGATCAATAATTTAGTAGGTAGGGAATTTGTAGTGGTGTGACCTTCAATGTCTTTGATAGTCTTCCAGAACTTGGAGGCATTTCTTGAGGAGCTCTCCAGCTGAGAGCAGTAGAAATTAGCTTTGGCTTCTCTGACCATTTTGGTGCAGAGGTTTCTCGCCCTCCGGAAAGAATTCCAGTCATCTATTAAATTAGTTTTCCTAGCAGTTCTCCAGAGCACTGTATATCCCGACTCCGCAAAGCATCTTTCAGGTCTTCTGTAAACCACCAACAGGATTTGTTTCTGGCACGAACTTTTACTATGGGAGCATACTTGTTGAGAGCACCTAGCACAATTTCTGAGAAAATATCATAAAGCCGTAGTCAGGAACTTGGTTAGATAGAAGTCCTGCCATCGCATGGAGTCTCTTAGGTCTGATATATACCCATGGAGATCAAAGTTGCGCATGCGCCTTTTAAAGGAGAATTTTGGTACAGTTCTGGATTTAAGAGTGGATCTTACACACGCGATGAAGCAATGGTCGCTAATATCAGAGAAAAAGACATCAGCATGGGAGAATAAATGGGGTTTGTTAACTAAAATGATATCCAAGAGAGCACTGTTATTAGGGTTAAGCTTGTTGGGACAAGTAGATTCATTTATTAGCTGTGACAACACAAGGGAATCACAGAACATTTTAAGTGGGGTGGATGCACTGGAGAGCCAGTCTAAGTTGAAGTCCCCTAGTATGATACACTCTGAAGATGCCCGAACCCAGGATGTTTTCGAGATGTTTTAACAACTGTAGTCCAGCTGATGGGGGGTCTGTAGCATCCTATTATACATAATGAGACACTGGTGGCAATTTCAATCTTTAATGACAAGCTTTCGAATTCTTTTGGGACTGAGGTTCAGTCAATTATGGAGGCAGGGAATTTATCCTTGCTGTAAACAGCTACCCCACCACCTCTGGTTTGCCTGTCGGCTCTGAACAAAGAGTAGGAAGGGATGTTAACTTTGTTGTTACTGGTCACCGGTCGAAGCCAGGACTCAGTAATCACCAGAACATCTGGAGCAGTATGACATACCCAGGCCTGAACAGAAGTGATTTTTTTTAATAGGCTACATACATTAACATGCAAGAATGTAAGCCCCTTAAGGCTTTGTAGCTCTGCTGGGGATTCCATGGGTGACAGAGGGCCTGGATTTCAGAGTCCTAGGAGAAATGTGGGTGGCTGGGTCTTCTTTCACTTACATGATTTGTCTGCAGCAGTACAGGGAGTTCTGAGGCTAGTGCCCAGTTTTCCTGATGCTGCATACAATAATACCCTGACCGAGAGAGTCAATGGGAGTAGGGGGGAGTATGCAGAAGGTGGTGTAGCCCTGTGGGCAGGCTCTAGGAGAGTTCCTGTATGCCGGTGCAGGTGAAGGACCAGCAGCGGCTAGGGAAGTTAGAGCACACATAAGTTCTTCTACTTGATAGAAAAAGTCCTGGTCGGACAATGTAAAAAGAGAGCCATTCTCCACTCTAGGAGTTATTTTTTGATTCATGTCCGGGTCCAATACATGTAAGATGAGCAGAGACAAGCATAGAAGCAGGTAATATGCCCTCATTATGAGGCTATCACCCAATGGGCACTACAAGTTCAGGCAAGAGAAGGGATTCTCAATGGAGGAGAACTTCTTAATCCCTGCAGAATACTACTATAGGCAGTGGAGCCTGAAACAGTAATCCTTAAGTACAGCTCCTAGTCAGGCTAATAAGAAAAGAGTTCACCTGACTATAGAGTAGTACTGGGGCAGAGAGGATTTGAAGCAAATTTCTTAGCTACTACTCTGGAACAGACTAAGTATTAGAGAGATCACCTGACCTAAATCAACTGCCTTAGTAAGACAGGATATGCTAGTCAGCAATAAGCAAACCTAAAGTACCAAAATGGGATGCCTCAGCAAGACAGAATGAGATAAAGCTGCTAGAAGGCTTAGTTGCAAAAAGGGGATGGGAGAAATTGCAGTTGTTGACAGTAAGTAACCAATAAATTGAAACATCAGATAGGAGTGGGCGGAGACTGTGTGCATTTAAAGGAGGCCTGGGAGGCGGGGGGGTGGGACGAAAAATCAAGGGGAAGTCTGCAGCTAGCACTGAATCAGTGCACATACAGTTGGAGAGAAACTGCAGAAGGGGGGAATGGTAAGTTACTTTACACAGGCCGAGCAGGACAGGCTAAATTAAAATACATAAATTAGAAGTCGAGTACAGGGATGCAGGCTTACATTAAGCCACACGTCTCCGGTGCTCCTGTCTCAGGTGAGTGAGACCAGCCAATCAGGGAGCTCTACAGAGGCGTGAAGCCAATAGTGCTACCCTGAGAAGGCGCTGAAATTGAAAACAGCAAACTGCAAGTGATGATCTGGTTCAGCATTCACGCAGCATTCACGCAGAGAAACAGTGGCAATTATTCAAGCGTCATACCTTATCTATCTCTTAGTGGGGTGGGTGGATCATGCTCCTTGCACTGTAGAAGCATTACTAGGAAACAATCTCATAAACTCACTTCGATCCATCCCTTCCTTTTGTATACTGTAGCCAGCTCTCTATGACACAGAAAAATTGTCATTGTTTCCTGTTTCATCTTTCTAGAATCCAGTATGTATCAGCAGCAAACAAGAAAACAAAATAGTGCTTGCTTGTTCCCAGTTTCCATGCAGAGAATGAGACAAATGACAGAAATTAAAGTACAATGTAGACCTTCGTCACTAAAGTGGGAAAATGAACGTAACGTACTTTAACTGCAACACCCTCTTGTTAAAATGTGAAAAAAAAAAAAAAAAAAGGCAATCTCTGGTTTCATCTGAAGTAAGAAAATGTAAAACTAGTTCACAAATAGCAAAATCAAATTTACTGAAGATCTAGACCTGGGGAATCAGACTTAAAGGGACATGGTCTATACCTGAATAGGCAATTTTTACACTTTAATAAAACATGATGGCCTGTAGTGCTGCAAACACATAAAAAATGCCAATAAAACTGTCTCCACGACCTTTTTATGGCTGCGTGAGTGGAGCTCCACAAACATGTTGTTAACATTCTCTGTAGGAGCACAGTGGAAGCACGTGACCGGACCACTGTCCAGCATGCTTCCACAGTGCTGTGGCACAGTTCCACTCCTGTGTTTTTGAGCAGCTTTTCCCCTTCGCCAGCTGTATAGACACACACCCTCTGTGGAGCACTACTTTTCGTTCCGCAACTGCATAAGTGATGGCTGCAGTGCACAAAATGGCCGACAATGAACACTGTGCATGTACAAGTATTGCACATGTGCCATTCTGTCATGACCGCCATCTTGGGTGTGGCAGACTCCAGCGCAGTGAGAGCTCCAAGTATTGGTTTTACTCGGTCTCACCGCTCTGAACAGCCATACTGGTTTTGACCAGAGTTTGTTCAGTAAGCAGAGACTTGCTGAGCTCCACAAAACTCATTTACATGATTCTGGATTGTTCCCCTTTTGGAAAAGTCCTACATTTCAAGTACCTTGGTGTGCAACTGGATCATACACTTGACTTCTCCACCCACATAAATGCCATTTGTAAATAAAAAATCCTTTCCAAACATGGTATATTTTTATGCAATAAATCCTTTGACTTACTGTCTACCATGAGATAAACTTCTGCTGTTTGACTAGAAGGATGTTGTGCAGAGTGCTGTCTCCAAATGTACCCTAGTAGGCTAGACTCCCTATGCCACTACTTATAATATGTAATTTCACTCTTGACACGCCTCCTCACATGCACTGCTGCCCCTCTACTCTTCTCTCTCCTCCCCTCCTTCTAAACTCAGTGTCGATCACACTGTGCCTCCTTTCTCTCCACCGTATGGTGCAGCTCCCTTGATTGCTACCTCACCTCACTCTTCTTCCCTCATTCTACTTCCTCTGTTCTTCCCATTCAAACTCCTTCATCCCTAGATGTAAAACTTCTGTGAAAATATACCATTTCCTCCTGATTTCCCTTCACCTGTAACAATCTCCATCCTGCTCTCTGCTCTTCTTCCCTATACTCTTACAAAGCCCTATTCCAGGACCTCTCCACTTACACTTGTTCTTGAAACTAGTACCCTGCTCCTTTATCCTATTCTCTCCGTCCTCCTTTTACTCACATCCATGCTCCTCCTGTCCCTGCAGGGTAGTTACTATACAAAGCATGCTTCATTTAGGATTCCCTTTGCCTCCCTACCCTTCATACTTGTTCACCAGTTTACAACAAACTGATGTGATTACCTCTGCCCCTTCTTGGCAGTTTTTCATTCACCTCTTTCTCACTCACAGTCCCTGGCTACTGGTGGAGTGCACTGATTTGGAATTCACTACTTAGCTGCATTTGCAACTTTACCTCTTTTTTTTTTTTTTTTTTTTTAACAATTATTTATATTTTTGGTAATGGAAACAAATCTGAGCATTGCTGTTTGAGGTTGGAATGGATGTCCATCATGTCTAGCCCATGCCACCCACAGCTTTATAAGCAGGGATGAATACCTATAGGAAGTGAAACATGCACTGATTTATAGGGATTTCCCTACCCCCTCTACTACCCAGGGTACCACAGACCTACCTTGGTAAGCATAACTTTGTCAAGTCTTACCTTTCAGGCCTGTGCAGTCTTCATGCCCGCTGTCACTAGCAGACTGCAAATAGCCCTCTAACAGAAGCAGTGCCTAACAGTATCCTTGAGTTTACCACCTGTGAGTTTCAGGGCTTGCCCTGCATCATGCTGGGGGACCAGATCAAGTATCTTTGTCAGTTCAATATTGTTGATATCACTGAGTGCACGAATGACTGAAATCATGCCTGTCGTTACGACTTACGTCAGGAAACATGCAGACCAGGAGAAGTTGTAAAATTCGCAAGTAGCATTTTATTACTATTAATGACAACAGAAGAAAAATAATTTAAAAAATGTACAGAATGGTCTCAAACAGACAGTCCAAACATAAGTCCTTTTCTTCTGAGCTCAAAACCAAAGCAAACTAAACACTAAACTATCCAGCTCTCTCTTTTTTATGATTTTTTTTTTTAAAGCAGGTTAATTGCTACCTCCTGTTGGAGACAAGCTGTCTCCTGCTCTTCCTGAACCCTCAGAGATACAGTAAGTGTGCAAGTCTGCCATACCTCGCGGCTATATAAATATGAACGCTTGTTTATTTTATTTAGCTAGTTTTTGTTGACCAGGCAAAGAACAGCTAGGTAATTCTCCCTTTTTTCAGCCTTGTCTCAGGGGTGAGAGGAGATACAAATGGGAACTGACATGCTGAATCTGGGTAAGCGGTTGGTGGTATTTTAGTAACTTAAACCTACTGCACTCACTAGCTCTCCACCTTTCATCCTCAGAGGACTCTTTTTCCTGTTGCTGCCACTGATCCTCCTAACATGGTCTTTCCTGGTTTAACACTCCCTGTTGCTTCCAGCTGCAGTGTCCTACAACCCTATATCTTCAGGGTTTGTGAAGAAGTATGTCTCTCCCCATGCACTACGCAGAGCCAAACTAGCATCGGCACACTGTGGGTGATGATCTCATGCTTATGCAGCTGTGTCCTGACCCCACTGAATTGCTTGCAGCATTGCCAGGTTGTGTAGCTTAAGACTGCATAGAGGTAGATTTCTCTCACTTATTTCTCACTATTTGTAGAACATGGTCCCAAGCCTTAGGTCCTGCAATCAGAAGTGCCATCCTTGGCCCAGCCTGCTCTGCTGCATTTCATCGGGGTGTCACCCAACAGCCTTTGACCACCTAAGGCTTTCTATCTTTTTACAGTCGTTTGTGCGGAGCCCCTAAGTGAAGTGTATAACTTCGCTTCAATGATATTGTCAATACTGCCACATTAGGCCCATTTAAATGTAAACTACGGCAACTCCTTGTGGCTCGTGCCACTTGTGATTGCTTCACTTAAAATTGGTGAAGGTCTGCTCTTCTCAGCCAACATCGTAAACCAGAGCCTCCACCCTTTACCTACTCCCCACCCCATCACTCCCCCCACCCCCTTCCCCTCTCTTCCTCTCTGCGCTACTCTCCCTCTCACTTATTCCCCCTCCCAATCCAATGTCTCTCCCTCATATCTCGATGATGCCTTTGGGCAGCATTTTTTTTCTCCTATAGCACAGTAAGAATGTTCGCCCCAGTATTATTAAACTTATAGTTGCACTAGTTTCAGTCATTAGTTCCAGGCATACATTGTCAAGTGCCTGTGTGCAGTCTGTTTTCTCATTATTAACTTTACCACCTTGACAAGGCCTCCAGGCTGCACTACTCCTAATTGTACAGTAAGAATGTGTTTGATCACCTCTAGTAATTTATGTTAGCTCCAGTATATAAATCTCTAGTCCAGATTTACCCTGGATAATGCCCCTTTATAATCAGTTTGTTCATATTAAGCTGTCTTGTTTGCCGGCCTATTGTATTCTTGTTCACCTATCTTCCTGTTATAATTTGTATTGTACCCGTCTTTATACCATGAAGTGGAACCTATGTAAAAGAGCTCCTGGCTCAAAGGTGTTAATTCCAAAATTTAAATAAATAAAAAGTAGATAAATAACCCTGGGTCAGCACCAAGCACCTCTAGTATCCAAACTCTACCATTCTCACATTCATCATTCAAGCCTGGTTTTCCATGACCTTGAGGCACTTCATCCCTTGATAAAGCTGCATACAGACTGAAAAGTTGGGGCATTTTCACACCTAGAAACACTGACCTCTGTCTGTATGCACCTTATTGTGGTGAAAATAAAAGAATCTGCACCTTACCAAGGATCTTGTCTGGAAGTGTTTGCTTTCCCACAGCAGCGGTGAGTGCTGTGTTTTTCTTTTCCTGGACCCTGAGGCACTCTACAAGGAGAGAGTACTTTTCAAAGAGCTGCAATGAGGCTTGGCAAGCTTTCCCTGCCATTACTGTACAGTTCAACATCTCAGCCTGGCATGTCCACCTTCACCTCCACCGTAGTCAGCCTGCCTGTAAACTAGTCCAGCTCTCTCATCAGTTAGTGCAACCAACATACACAATTGCTCAGTTTTGTTTCAGAGACTTCCCAAGCTTGGTTCCCCTTCATCGATGGGGCCTTCTTCCCCACTTGTGGGCTGTAAGCCTTTCTTGACTGTAATCTCCTTTAGCCTATCTCCTTCACACACACACACACACACCTCCCAGCTCTTTTTCACTGACACATCTTAGG
This sequence comes from Neoceratodus forsteri, assembly GCA_016271365.2. Taxonomy (NCBI): domain Eukaryota; kingdom Metazoa; phylum Chordata; order Ceratodontiformes; family Ceratodontidae; genus Neoceratodus; species Neoceratodus forsteri. The sequence continues at coordinate 704,913,773 of CM028131.1, read as the reverse complement.
CAAGGAAACAACAGCTACTGAGATTTAACTTACTGCAAAACAAGATTGCGTAGTATGACAAGGCAGTAGGAAAGGCTACTGGGATGCTGGGGTGCTTTAGAAGGGGGATTTTGAGCAGGAGGAAGGAGGTGGTACTGCCGCTGTATCACTCACTAGTGAAGCCCCGACTGGATTACTGTGTACAGTTCTGGAGACTGCACCTGTGCAAGGACATTGACAGGGTAGAAGTGGTACAGAGGAGGGTAACCAAAATGGTGCAAGGACTGCATAATAAGCCATACAAAGAAAGGCTGCAGAATTGCAATATGTATTCCCTGAAGGAGTGGAGAGGACAGTGAGAGGGGACATGACTGAGACCTACAAGAACCTCACAGGGGTGAACAAGGTGCAGGCAGGTGTCTCTTTCAGACAAAGGAAGACACTAGAAGAAAAAAATATTTACCATAGTAATATTATTTCTTCCAAGGGATCCCTCACTATGCTTACTAATGCAGTTAGCCTGGAAGGTTCAGCTGCCCCAGAAAGAGTGGAATGTATGCTAATTATGGAACTCAGAACGCATTTTCAAATCTCTGCCTTGTGTTGGCACTGCGTTCTGCAGCCCATCAGATTTATTTTGAAGCCAATAACCACAAATTTTACTAACTAACCCTAAACTATACCTAAAAAGGAAAACTACCAAAAACGCAATAAACGTTTGGCCTCCCAGAACAAGCTAAGGTAAGACTGCAAAAAAAAAAAAAACAACATACCAACCAACTGATTGAGAATCAAACAATAAATAATGCTCAAGCAACTGAAACCCAACAAACACTGATTATTGTAGAACCTTTTTCAGGTTCAGAAAGAGGAGGCGGGGTGGGAGATTTAAGCATAGTGAGGGATCCCTTAGAGGAAACAATATTACTATGGTAAGTAATAATTTTCTTCAAACCCTAGGAATCCTTCACTATGCTTTCTAATGCAGACTACAAAGCAGTACCTTAGGGAGCTGGGTACAGAACCTACTTAGAGAAAAGGTTCTGCAAGACAGCAGTGCCAAAGCTGGCATCTCTTCTGGACTGCACATCCAAGCAACAGTACTTTGTAAAGGTGTGGACAGTTTTCTAGGAAGCTGCTTTACAAATTTCTAACAAGAGAATATCCCATGAAACTGCCATAGAGGCAGCAGTGCCACATGTGGAGTGTGAGGCCTTCTGGTGGCTGCTTGCCAGCTTTATTGTAGCAGAACTGGATGCAGGAGACTATCCAGCCAGCAATGGTCCTCTTAGATGCTGGCCTGCCCATGCCCACTTCACCATATGGGAGAAACAGCTGTGAGTGGGAAGATCTGAGGTCCTTAGTGCTGTCCAGATAGTAACTGAGTGACCTCTTGATGTCCAGACTGTGGAGCTTCTGCTCGCCAGAACTGGACTTTGCTGTGAGGAACATTGAGAGAGTGATGGATTGTTTCAAGTGAAACTCGGACACCACCTTAGGAAGTAATTTCCTTTTAGCCCGAAGGACAACCTTGTCTCTGTGGAAAATAATCAAGGCCCTAATTTTTCCGTGATTCCGTGACCGTGAAATTTAATGTAAACCCACAGAAAACCGCAGAATATTATTCCGCCTTTTACATGAACTGCAGAATGGTATTCCATGGTTTACATGAACTGCAGAATATTATTCCACAGTTTATATGAACTGGTTTACATGAAATGCAGAATATTATTCTGCAGTTTATACTGAAGAGTCAGTATTTAGCTGGCCCACCAACACAGCGGTACCGCTAGCGATGCTGATAACCCAGGTTTGTAAACAAACCTGGGAAGTTGGAGGGCCAGCCTGGGGAAGGAGGATTTAGCATCTTATGGACTGCTCTCTTTTGGGGAGAGGGTGGGGATAAAGCCAGTGTTCGAGTAACTCCTCACTGTAGCCTGGGGTATGAGGTAGGACAGCTGGGACAGCCTAAGTTTGGGAGGCGTTTCAGATGTTCAGCGTGCCGCCCCAACATCATTACATGACATGCCTCGCAGAGGGAAAACAGGAAAATGGAGGTTCCACTGCTGCATGACAACGTCTGTCCCCACAGTGCAGACCTCGCATCACTGACCTGGCTTTCACGCCCATTCTCGTTCTACCAATCAGTCTCTGTCGAGGAAAGGGGACCCCCAGTGGCCCCATCCCTGGGGGGTAAGCCGAGGGTGTTCAGGAGTGAGGTAAGTCCTGGGGTGTGTGGCAGGGCTGAGCGTGTGTAGACTGGACTGCTGGGGGCCAGCGGATAAGGAGATAAAGCATAATAAATAAAAAAATGAAGAGTCACTAGAAACTGAGTAAAACAAATCTGCAGTTTACATTGACTCTGACCAAGGAAAATTATTCCATGGATCATATAAACTGCAGTTATTCCATGGATCATATAAAGCCCAGAGAACTATTCCGCAGTTTATATTAAATGCTACAGAATGCTTTTTGGAATTCTTTGGAATTTAACACAAAAATCTGAAAAGCATTTTGGAATAGCTCCTGCCCATTAGTTTGTCTGCTAGGGCTTTAACGTTAAAAAACAAAACGGGTAAATCCCCCCATCCAGCTCAGTCCCACCATCCTCCCTACCCCACCTTGAGAACCTCTGTGAGTCCTTTTATTTGGAGTAGAAACAGTTTTATCAGGTCCCATACAGTGCAGCAATTCTCACCCTTCTAATTTCACCGGCAGGCCTGAATTCCGGTTTCTTGCCCCAGAAGTGCTTTGAGCACAGCCGCACAAAGCACTGCTAAAATGAGAAACTGGCAGTCTGGCCTAGAGGTGAAAGTAGAAGGATGAGTCACTGTGCACTGTGATAGCTGCTAAAAATATTACTTATTCAAATTTGGTGGTCCTGGGGACTCTGAGGCTGGGGTTGGGATGGTGATGGGGCAGAGATGGATGGGGTGGATTTTTTACTTTCTAAAACTAAGAACTAAGGAGTTAACTGACAACCTTCTCTGGTTTGTAGTTTCCAGCCCAAAAACTAAAATTTTTTCCCCTACCTTGGTGCTTTGGGGAGTTTGGGGGGGGGAGGTGTTGCTGACTGCTACTGAAGCCCCCAACTACCACCACAGAATTTCCGCAGAAATACGAAATTAATGCCACAGAAGTTCTGCGGCAACAGGAGGATGTGCCACAGAATTTAGACCCAAACTGCTGCAGAAAAACTGGGGCCTGGAAGATGATATACTTGGGGACAGTGCAGAGGGCCTGCAGCTCACAGACACTTCTGGCAGAAGTTATGGCTGCCAGGAAGACTGCCTTCCTGGTGGCAAACCTTAAGTCTGCAGCAGCCATGGGCTCAAATGGGAATTCCATGAGTTTGGCTATGCACAGGTTCAAATCCCAGGTAGGGACTGACTCCCTAACAGGGGGATACTGATACAACAGGCCCTTAAAGAATGTCTTGAAAATGGAGTGTGAAGCCACTGTTTTCTCTTTACCTGCTGAAACAGCTGCGAAGTGTAATTTAATGGTTGAAGGCCTCGGGCCCAAAGCCTGTAAGTGAACTAAGTAGTCCAAAAGTATGGTCAGATCTGCTTGTAAAGGACTGAGCTGCTTAGGAGCACACCACAGGAAAAAACCTTTTCCATTTGGAAGCATATGTATTTCTGGTAGCTGGCTCCCTGGGAAACCCTGAGGACCTTAAGGACCTCCTCTGAAAACTGAAAATCAGAGTACTCTAGCTCCTCAAGAACCATGCGTTGAGGCATAGTGACTTGAGGTTCAGAAAAATTACTCTGCCACGAGACCTGGTTAGTAGATTGTGTCTCTGTGGGAGATGAGTAGGCTGTTTGGTAGAAACAGCCAAGAGCATGGAGTACCAGGGCTGTCTGGCCCAGTCTGGGACCACTAATATCATGGTTGAAGGCTGGTTCCTTGGCTTCAACAGTACTCTTAGAAGTAGAGGGAATAGAGGAAAGGCATACATGAACCTCCCCTACCAGTCCAAGGTCAGGACATCCATGGGAACTGAGCCCACTTCTGGAGGCCTGCACCAAAAGAAAGGAAGCTGATAATTCTCCTTGGAAGTGGACTTCTGAAGATTGTGGCCAGCATCTGCTTATTTGGAGACCATTTGTGATGCCCCTGGCTGATCCTGCTGAGGGAATCCACCAAGACATTGTCCTCCCCTGGAAGATGGACTGCTGATAGCTGCACTTTCATGGAAGAGGCAAGATACCAGATCTTCATGACTTCCGCACATAGCTTTGATGTTCTTGTGCCTCCCTGCTTGTTGATGTAATACATGGTAGTGGTGTTGTGATTTGGACTGACTGGCCCCTTACCTGGGTAGCGAATAACTGGAAGGTGAAGAAAACTGCTGTTTGTTCCATGAGGTTTATGTGCTCTCTGGATTCCCAGAAAGACCACACTCCACATACTGTCAGGTCGCCCAGGTGGGCACCCCAGCCTGTAACAGAGTTTTTGTCACTGGCACCAGACTTGAAAGGGGGTGTCGCTTTTGGGACCAATGAGCCCTTAAGAATGGTACTGAATGTCTCTCATTTGAAATCTGGCTCCTGGCACTGGGGTTGTGGTGGAAGCAATATGACCCAAGAGCTGAAGGAAATACCTTGCTGACCTGGGATGGCCCAGGACAAAGGTATTTGCCAGGTTTAGGAGGCTTTCCATTCTCTCTTGGGGCAGGAATGCCTTGCCCTGGAGGGCATCTAGCTCTACTCCTATTAACTCCAGTACCTGCACTGGTTTTGTTTGGGACTTTTGGGTATTTATGAGAAATCCAAGTGTTTCCAAGGTGCTCTGGGTTAGATGGAGAGAGTCCTTGACTTGCTGGTGCGACTTCCCTGCGACTAGCCAGTCATCCAGGTAAGGGAAGACCATTATTCCTTGCCTCCTGAGGTGTGCTACCACCATGGCTAAGCACTTTGTGAACACCCTGGAAGCAGATGAGAGACCAAAGGGGAGGACTATGAACTGGTAATGACCAGAGGGCAGCCTGAACCTTAAGTATTTCCTGTGACTGGGCCAGATTGGAATGTGGAAATACACATCTTTCAGGTTCAGAGATCTCATCCAGTCTCCCTGTTGGTATCACTGTGGACAGGGTGATCATTTTGAAATTGTTTTCCCTTCAGGTGTTTGTTCAGAAACCTGTAGTCTAAGATTGGTCGCTACTCCCCACTTTTCTTGTGGGTGAGGAAGTACCTTGAATAAAGACATTTTCCCCACTGGGAGGAAGGAACTCCTTCTGCTGCATTTGCCTGAAGCTTTTTGACCTCCAGCTCTTCCAGAATCCTTTCTGTTGGAGTGGAAGGTTTGAAGTTTCTGTGAACCTGCAGCCTGGGGAGTCTTCTGAACTGCAGTACGAGCCCTTGGCTCACTACTTCCAGGACACACTTGTCTGTGGTGATGTTCTTCCATTCTTGGAAGTAGTGCACCAGCCTTCCTCCCAGTGGTAATGGATGGGTGACCTGGACCTACTCTTCAGGGGTTTTGTTTGGGATGAGCCTTAGGTGCTGGGGTTGGATCAGACCATTTGGTACCTCTTCTGCCCTGCCCCTAAAAAAGCCTGTCATCTGAGAGTAATCATACAGCATAGGTATGTAGGCATGAGGAATAACCCCTACCCCTACCTCCCCTTCCAAGGGGTCTGTACAACATGGAGGCCTTTTCCTTCTCTGTTACTTTTGTAGGTGGTTTTGTACTCTTCCACCTGCTTCATGTATGCCTCTGTCTTGTAACCAAATAGGGAGTTGTTCTCGCATAGGAAATCCATGGCCTTTCCTGGGTATCCTGAGGCAGATTAGTGGTCCTTAGCCATGGAGATGACATGGGTCATAACCCTAGAGACAGTGTCATTGGCATCCACTGCCATATGGAACTGGTATTTGGTAGCACTGAGAGAGGTTTTGTCAGTGTCTGCCAAATCTTGAGCCAGGTCCCCTGATGCTTTCTCACTCATGGCCAACAGAGTTCCTAGGAGCTTCCTGGTACTGGGCCGTGTAGGCCATGTAAACAGCCTGTCTCAACAGCAAAGAGGAAGAGCTGTACACTTTCTTCCCCATGCTGTCCAGCTTCCTAGAATTCTTGTCTGGAGGCCAGGTGGAGAGGGGAATCTTAGCCTTATCACAGGCAGCCGACTGAACCATCCCCTCGTGATCTGGGTACGAGTAGAAGTACTCAGCATCACGTCTGTCCAGCTGGTACTTCTTTTCAATTTTCTTGTCTATCCCTGGGGTAGAAGAAGGTTATCTGTAGTAACTTGCAGGTTGCTTTCTTAAGGGATTTGTGGACAGGTAAAGCAACCTGTGACCGGGTGACCCCTGTCATGGAAGGGTGCCCTGAGTCTGTTCTAGATCCCCCCCCAAAGACTCACTAAAATGCTTAGGAAGCACAGAAACAAAAAGTAAAAGAAAAGTGCAGGACAGGAACAGCAGTCCCCCTTGTGTTCTGTTCCCTGTGTTTGCTAGAAACTGCCCTTGGCAAAGGGACAAAATGAAAGTAAAAGCTGATGGCTGCACTTTACAGCTGTAGGCAAATGTCGAACTGTTTTCTACAGCTCTAAATAAGAGCAGTTAATTAAGCAGCTTGTTGCTGCTTTACTTTAAAATACACCATTCTGTGGTATAGGGTTTTCATCTGCTCTAATGAAAGTTTAAAAAGAGCAGACAAATACCTCAAACAATAATAAAACAGTTTCAATGACAGTAGGACTCTGGGGCCCCATTAAGATTATCTGTGGTGTTTAGCTAAACTCCTAGCAAGGTACACATTGCTTTAAGTAGAAGAAAATAAAATACATGTTTGGGCCTTGTTTACCAGGAAATTTACAAGATGCTTACCTGAGTTTAGTGCAGGAGGAGTGACAGTTTGTAAGTCAGAAAACACAAAAAGCTAGATAAAGCTCTAAGGATAACTTTTATGAAACAGTCATTCTTACCTGTGGGGAGCCCTTTGCTGTATACTGGTGCTGTTATAGGGCTGGCAGCCCACAGACTGTCTGATTTTTGTGGAACTCCAGTTAGTGAGGTCACTGGCAGAGGTGGAGCTAGGGAAATTAAGTTCCCACAGCTATAAAATTGTGTAGCCAGGCCAGAATGAATATTATGTTAATGTTGCTAGACTTATTAACAAGGCTTGAAATATCCCTTTTTCTATGTTTAGGACGGGATATGAGCCTCATAGAGAAGTGTTTTTAGTTAAAAGACATAATGTGGTGTTTCCAAGGAAGTGATGTCACTAGGACACAGGATAAAAGATTGCCACTAGAGGCTTTAATTTAGATAAGGCGTCAGTCTAGAACTGACTGTGAGAGGTGTAAGACCTTAAGTTTAGAAGGCTTGTGTCTATACCCTAGACAGCATTGATGTTACGAACTTAATGACAATTTTCTTATTTTCTGTTCTGAATAATTATCATTTTATGCTACAAATAATTAAATGATAAATGCCAGCCTGGCATTTTTTATGCACTGATTTTGATGGCTGCCTGCTAATTGTCTTCTGAACAACAACGCCGCTACACAACCTCTTGGCTGGAGTTAACCCTATCATGTCCAAAATAAATCAGCCTCCTACTCGTCTTCCACAGTTTCCTGAGTGGAGAGGTTGAAGGTGTTCACCATTTTCCTCATAAAGGCATAGTGGGAGGAAAAATCCTCTGGTCCCCAGAGAGGGGAAACAAAGTCTTGTTCAGGGAAACTGATGAGTTCAATTGATTCCCCTTCCTCCCCCTCCTCATCATAACAAAATTTAGCCCCCTGGTCCTCAGGAACCAGAAGGGGGACAGATACTGTACGAAGAACTGGCATGTCCATAAAGGAACCCATAGCTTGAAAGGCCTGGAAGAACTGCCAAACTTTAGTCATGTCCTCCACAGAGGGCAGTTTTGCTTTGTCCACTGATGGCTCCTTTCCTTCTTTAGGAGGAGGGTATAAGACATGTTTTTCTTTTTGCTTCTTGTTAGCAGAAACTGGGTCCAGGACCTGCTCGGATGTTCTTTTATGCTTGGCCAGCTTGGGGTTCCCTTTTTTCAGGAACCCTAGTATCAGATGCATCTTTTGAGGACCTTTCCTTTATGTTTGCTGGACAAAGAAGAGCCCTCTTTTGAGTACTTTGGTGATGTAGAGGCAGACTTGATGAGCCATAATAACTGCAATTTGTTAACCCTCTTTTTTACAGTTTTATGGCAAAACTTGCTGCAGACCTCACAATCAGTTAATAGGTGTTCAGGACCTAGGCACCTTAAGCACAACTCGTGGCTGTCTGTCTAGGCCAAGAGGTTGTAGCACCTTTGGGAGCACCTTACACAATTCTGTAGCCTATAGGTCCCAATTTCTTTTTGGGCCTGTCTGACATGCCAAAATAGCAGGCCGTATGCAAGACGCTTTTGGCATGTCAGACAGACCCAACAGCCGGGATATTCAGAAGTGCACATGCAAATGCAGCCATAATGCATGCAAGGCGCAAATGGAGCCATTTGCATGCCATTATGGCCCCATTTGCATGCAGGAGCAACGATCCCCAGCGACTTGCACCTGGCACCCTGCCAGGCTGCAGCCGTCGGGGACCGACGCCCCCTGCACATCGCTGCAAAGCGCCCCACTGCCCGATCGCAGGTGTATGTAGAATATAATAAACGTCCAATATCCCTGGTGGTCCAGTGGACCGCTCACAGCCTAACTGCATGCATATGTAGAATAAAATAATCGTCCAATATCCCTAGTGGTCCAGTGGACCGCTTGCATCCCGATTGAGGGCATATGTAGAATAAAATAATCGTCCAATATCCCTGGTGGTCTAGTGGACCACTCGCAGCCCAATTGCGGGTGTCAGTAGAATATAATGCCACACCAAACCAACCCTGGTGGACTAGCGTACCCTCCCCACCCGCCCACTGAGCCCACCGCCCCGCTCCCCTGGTCAGCGGTGAGCGGCAGCCTCACCCACTTGCTGCCCCTGACTGACACCGCACGGCACAGGGCGCCCATTGGTCCACAGCGTGAGCCAATGGCGGCAGCCTGTACCGCACTACACAGTCCAGATATGGAATGGATAGCTGGTGAGCTGCCACCCGGCCACTGACCAGGGAGCGGGCGGTGGGTTCGTGGGCGGGTGGGAGGTTACCACTAGTCCACTAGGGGTTGGTTTGTGTGGCATTATTCTACTGACACCGTGATCGGGCTGTGAGGGTCCACTGAACCACCAGGGATATTGGACCATTATTTTAATCTACATATGCCCGACACAAGTAGTGGTCCACTGACCACCAGGGATTTAGGCTGTTATTTGTATATGTATGCCGTGATCAGGCATGGGGAGCGCCACCAGAAGGTGCAGTGAGCAGGTGGCAGCTGCCGTTGCGCCTGCAATACGGCAGCTCACCTGTGGGTGGCCAGTTGTTGCTCCTTTTTTTTTTTGGCTCACCTGTGTGCACAAGTAGGTGTTACGACGATGGGCTCAGCACATCCCGGCTGAATATCGGGATGTGTGGAGTATGCATGGCATGCCTCTCCACCGCGCCAAGATATATACCGATGCACTCCGCCGCATCGGGATTTGTGCCAGGTTCAATTTCCATTTGAATATCACGCCAGGGTGCATCAGTGGGTTGCGCATGGTGCAACTGTGTTGTGCCATGCACAAACCTTCTGAATATCCCAGCCTGAAAGTAAAACTACATACAGAATTGCGCTATACTAGACACTAAAATGTAGAGATAGAAAAGACAAATAAAATGAAACTTTAATTGCAGAAATAAAAGCAGCAAACTGGATCCAGCTGAAGAGAGCTCTTCAGGGCAACTTGCTTTCTCTGGCAGAGAAATTAATCTGATGTTATACTGCAGAATGCTACACCACTACGATGGCAGAGATTTGAAAATGCGTTCCAAGTTCCATAATTAGCATTCATTCCACTCTGTCTGGGGCAGCTGAACCTTCCAGGCTAACTGCATTAGTAAGCATAGTGAGGGATTCCTGGAGTTTTAACACGGAAGCATGCAATGAAGCTAAACGGGGGAGTTTAGGAGAGACGTGAGGAAATACTTCTTCATGGAAAAATGGTGGATGACTTGAACAGCCTGCCAGAAGAGGTAGTGTGGACAAAGACTTTGGAAAGCTTCAAGCGTGCATAGGATAGGCACATGGGTGAATAAGGCAGTTGAAAGGAAGGTGGGGGGAACGTCAGTGACTATGTGGGTCAGACGTGTCGGAAATTGGTAGGGTAAAGGGCTAGACTACATGGGCCTACAAGTCCTTTTCTGCCAGCAAAGTCTATGTTTCTATGCTTAAAAGTATAAAGTTGAGTGGTTGGGAAGGGTGCTTGAGGCACAAGCATCTTTCTGAGAGAGGATGCAAGCCATGCCCTCCTCTTAGCCTCCTTTTCCTAAAGGTAATCATATTAAGGAAGGCAGCCTCTCCTCACAGCTTTCGATGCCCATATCACTGATCATTTTGGAGACCCTGGATTGCATCCTCTCGATTGCCTCAATGCACTGGGATGGATAGGACACCTAGAGGACAAAATAGTAAGTGGTGTCTGGAGCACACAGTACTGTATGGAAGACATATACCTGTTACTGCTCCAAGCAGTTTTCCTTCCAATGCAGTCTTTCTCCTTCTTGTTGCAAGAACATACAGTCCAAATCAAGAAAGACAGTACAATGACAATTATCTAAACAAGCAGGAAGGTACCAGATCCAAAAAGTTCTGTACAGATGTGATGGGCAGATGCGACCTGGCATCATCCTTGCATGCCGAAATAGCTGCAGTGCACCTGCCGGGAAAAGAATGTCTTTGCAGATTCCTTTAAGCAGGATGAATAAGGGAAGTCATGAGTGGTCACTAGATCAACAAGTGTTAAACACAGAGTTCAAAAGATGGGGTGTTACAAATATGGATCTGTTCACCTCCTAGAAGAAAGCGAAGTTGCCCATGTTTTGCTGTAGACCACCCTGTAAAGTGACTGAACCAGAGGAAGCACTGACCATGTCCTGGAAAGGAAAATTCTTTATGATTTTCCTCCATTTCCTCTATCACAGAGAACATACCTGAAACTGAGTAGGGTGTCAGTAAAAAAAATCCTGACAGTTCCACACTGGACCAGGCAGGTCTGGTACTCACTGCTACTATCCCTGTCACACAGAAATCCAATCATACTGCCTCTGAGATGCAATCTACTGACACTGTCAAAGGACGGAGTGACTCGTCCAGACCTCAGAAAATACTGGAGCTGAAGGTGCAGTTCCTGAAGAGCTAGAGTGTTCTGGTATAAACCTCTCCAGACAGATTCTGTGGGCTCTTCAAGAGGCAAGAAAGGTTTCTACAAGGAAAACATATTCCTCGAAGCAAAACAAATATTATCACTCTGCGTCTGCTTCACATAAAGTGTCCCCATTACAGGCAGACTTGTCTGTGGTTCTGGATTATGTGGTGCACTTGAGGTCTCTTGTGCTCAGGTCTTCTACCCTTGCATTTGGCAGCTGTCTCAGCTTATAAATCAGTAGGCAGACAAAAATCCCTGTCATCACAGCCAGCATTCTAAAGATATTTTAGGGACCTAAATAACATGTATCCACCAATGAGGGAACTGATCACACTATGAGATTTAACCATATGCCTTGCTCATCTGGTGCAGCCTCCTTTTAAGCCAATGGTTTTAGCAGATCTCAAATATCTAACATGGAAAGCAGTGCTTTTGATAGCAGTAACTTTTGCCAGGAGGTTCAGTGAACTGCAAGTCCTCTGTACAGAACCTATCAACATTATGTCACATACAGACAGTGTAGCGGTGAAAACACAGAGAAAATTCATTCCTAAGATGGTATCAGAATTTCATCTGAACCAGTCAGTTACTTTACCTGTGCTCCCAAACCACTCAAACACAGTTTAACATAATCTCCCTAGCCTGACAACGAAGAGGACACTGAGCTACTACCTAGACAGAACACCAGAACTGACAGCACCCAGCTGTTTGTCACTTATGGCCAGGTAAGCAAAGGCAAATCAGCAGCAAAGATGACTGTCTCTCGGAAGCTATAGAAGCTTCTTGTATCAAATTAATTTATGAGAAAGCTGATAAGCAGCCACCCAGAGGACTAAGGGTGCATACTGTAAGAGCTACACCAACCACAGTAGGAGCCACAAGCAATATCCTCTTCAACTGATTTGTAACGCAGCTAGCTGGTCTACACTGCACACTTTTACAAGACAGTATTGCCTGGACATCCAGTATAAAAGGAATGCCACGTTTGGAATTGTAGTCCTGCAGAACCTTTTTCCAAATAGATTCTAGACCCTGTTTTCCAAGGTACTGCTAGTGAGCCTGCAGAGTTGTATGACATCACTATTAGACTCTGATTGTCAGAAGAAAAAAATAATCACTGTAGTAATGTAGTTTCTTCTAAGGGGTCTAATAGTTATTCATACAATCCCTACCTTACCTCTGCTGTGAGGACCTTTGTGGGACACAGCTTGAGGAAGGGATACCTTTTTTCCCCTTTGAGGAATATGTTTTCCTTGTAGCTGGTTTTCTGGACACTTTTAGAACTTTCAATACCAGGCTAGAGAGGTGTTATGGATCTGGTACCTCCTTGCTTGTTTAAATAATACACTGGAGTGCTGTCTGTCTAGAGCTAGACAGTTTGTCCTTGCAATAAGAAGAACGACTGCATTGACAGAAGAACTGCTTGGAGCTCTACCAGGTTTGAGCTCTTCATGCATTCCTGTGTGCTCCAGATACAGCTATCTGTTCTGTCCTCTAGATGTCCTCTCCATCCCAGCAGTCAGGCATCTGTTGTGATAACCATTGTGGGATATGGCTGCAGGAAGAGGATACCCTCTCTGAGGCTGTCCTTGTCCTTCCATCACTTCCAGGCATAGAACAGTTTTTGGGTGACTGGCACTAGAGGATCCAAGGGCTCTGTTGTCAGTACATTTTTAGGTGGTACTGCACATATCTCATTTGTGGTCCAGCCCATGGCACCACAGTTGCTGCTGTAGCCATGTAGCCTAGAAGTTGAATGAATTCCTGTGTAGTCTTTTTGTGGCCTGGTAGGAATTAATCTGTACACTATAGGCAGAAAAGCCCTTTCTTCTAGTGTGTTTAGCTCTGCCCCATATGAACTCAAGTAGCTGGCTGGATTCTTGATGTGGTTGTTGCAGATTTAGGAGGAATCCTATTTTTTCCATTATACTCCTTATAGCTCCTAGGGAGTAAATTGTTTCCGCCTTTATTTTTCCACTTATGAGCGTCATCTAAGTATGGAAAAACCACCATACCTTTCCTTTATAGGCATGCTGCAACTACGGCTAGGCACTTTCTTAACATCATCGAGGATCATGTCAGGCCAAATGGCAGTGCTAAGAATTGGCACTGTCAATTTGCTAACCTGAGCCTCAGGTACTTTCTGTGAGCGGTTCTTATTGGACTATGGATATATGCATCCTTTGAGTCCAGGGACCTACCCATTCTTCTTTTTGCAGGTATAGGATTGCTGTGCCCAGTGTTACCATCCTGAATTTTCCTTTTTTGAGGTAGCTGTTTTTTTGAGGTACTTTAGGTCCAGAATGGGTCGCCATTTCCCAGTTTCCTTTTTAAGTAAAGAAGTATCTTGAAAACAAGTATTTGCCAATGTTGAATGTTTCCTTGCTTGATGCATGTGACACAAGTGTATTTTTAGTTGAAGTAAAGGGAGAGAAGGAGTAGCAATATTGGTAAACATCAGGATTTACGTGTATGTGTGTGTGAGATTCCTGCCCGAATGCACTATGTACGAACAAAGATAACTGTGTATCCCTCCCCAGAGAGCTTGTGGCATACGGCAAAGGGCGAGTAGGTGAGCCAACATTTGGGATGAGGGTATTAAATAATGATTTCTATTTATGTGTAATAAGGGGGGGTGTCTAGGTTGATAGGCAGAAAGAGAGTGATCACTGTTACCAACAGATGTTTGGCCAGGAGAAAGAGAGAGCTCATCCCATTCATCTATACTGTACCCAGTTCAGCTTATTTACTTATGGAATTGCATGAACATTAGGTCATTGGCCGTAATGCTCACACCATTCCACCCCCACCACCACCCTGCAGGCACTAACAGGTGTCAGGGCGTGCCTTGGCGTCATCGGCCCTAACGCTCATCCCATTCACCTATACTGTACCCATCTCAGCTTATTTACTTATGGAATGGCATGAGCGTTAGGGCTGATGACGCCAAGGCATACCTTGGCACCTGCCAGTGCTTGCAGGGTGGGGGTAGGGGTGGAATGCCATTAGCGTTATGGATGACGACCCCAAGGCACACATCCCTGATGCCTGTTAGTCCCTGCAGGGTGGGGGTGAGGATGGGACAATAGGGTTGGGAACCCTAATACCTTATTTCCCTCCTTTTGCTGCTACAGTACTCACTCTAACTCATGCGTTAAATACAGGTTACTCACCTGTAACAGGAGTTCTAGGAATGGCATATGTTGTTCATCCACACTTACTGGCAGGTTCCTTGCTGCTTTAAATCTTGCCGGAAGGTCTTAAAGCTGGCTTCTCCCACCCACCTGGGTGGTAAAACTCTCTGCTCCACCCCATGACGCTAGATCTAGCCCGCTGGAAGCCAGGTTGTGCGTCGAAGCTGGAGAGGTCGGGTGGGTTGTGTGGATGAACAACATATACCATTCCTAGAACTCCTGTTACAGGTGAGTAACCTGTATTTCTAGGGACATGGATATGTTGTTCAATCCACACTTACTGGCAGACTTCTAGCAGTTCTCCAGGAGGAGGGAGGCAAGGCGCGCACCCCCCTACTTGGGAAATAAGGACTGGAGAACCGAGGTCCGAAAACCAGCATCCCAGCGTGACTCAAGGTCAATGTGGTAGTGGGTAATGAAGGTGTGTGCTGACTTCCAGGTAGCAGCTCTGCAGATTTTCTGGAAAGGGACGTCCCCGGAAGCAGCCACCGAAGCAGCGGTATGGCAGGCAGAATAAGCTCTTATCCCTCTGGGAGGCTCCATGCCCCCCAACCTATAGCACAGATCTATGCAAGAGGTGATCCACCTGCCTATCATCCGCTTGGCTGCAGGTCTGCCAGGTGCGGCTTCAGCGTAGGTGACAAACAGCTGGCGAACCTCTCCCCCCAAACTTCAGCTGTCCACTCCTTATAATAAGAGAGCTCTCTTCTAGGGTCCAAAGTATTGAGCCTATATTCGGCCTCTGAGGTGTGATTGGGGTAGAACACCGGCAGAGTCAACACCTGGTTAAGGAGAAACTCCAACACCACCTTCAGAAGGAATTTCGGGTGGGGGCGCAGGACAGCCTTGTCCCTGTGGAAGACCAGATAAGGAGACTGGATGGAAATCGCATGGAGCTCTCCCATCCTTCTGGCTAACATAATAGCCACCAAGAAGGTGGTCTTCCATGACCGGTGGGAGATATCGCACCTGTGAATCGGTTTGAATGGCTTGCCCATGAGCTTAGCCAACACCAGTAGTAGATCTCACGGAGGTGGAGGTTCTCACATCAGAGTGTATAAGTGATCAAGGCCTTTGAAAAAGTGCCCGACCACATTTTCCTGCACCACAGACTGCTTTTCAGCCCGAGCCCCATAAGCAGAGATGGCTGCCAGGTGCACCTTAAGGGTCGACAACCAAAGCCCTAGCTGAGAAAGAGACCGTGGGTAGTCCAGAATGCTGGCCAAGGAACAGGAGGAAGGGTCTAACCCCTTATCCTGACACCAAATGGAGAATCTCTTCCACTTGAAGGCATAGCATTTTCTGGTCAACTCCTTACGGGATGCCTCAACAACGTTGAGGACCCTGTTGGAAAGACCCAAGGCCTGGAACTCTAGCCGCTCAGGAACCAGGCCGTCAGGTGCAGGGATTGAAGGTCCGGGTGGAGTACTTTCCCCTGGTTGACTGAGATCAGGTCTGGGCGGGCTGGAAGCTGCCTTGGGAGCCTGGAGCTGAGGCTGAGGTGATCTGGATACCAGAACTGGCGGGGCCAGTCTGGGGCTACCAGAATCACCTGCACCTTGTCCCTCCTCGCCTTGAGAAGCACCTTGTGGATCAAGGGAAATGGGGGAAAGGCACAGAAGAGGCCCAGGGTCCACGGCCTCAAGAAGGCATCCCCTGCAGCGAGCCCTGTTGAGGGGGGCAGGCATGAAACAGCCTCACCTTCACTTTCTCCCTGGAGGCAAACAGGTCGCTTGAGGTGTGCCCCAGTGGGAGAACAGATCGTGTACTCCCTCTGGCAGGAGAGACCACTCGTGAGATGCAGCACCTATCCGGATTAGGGCATCGGCCAGAGTGTTGGAGGCTCCTGCCACATGGATGGCTAGGAGATCTGCCTCCAGTCTGCGCACGAGAGACCAAGCGCGGAGAGCCTCCGTACACAGAGGCAAGGAGGGTGTCCTGCCCTGGCAGTTTAGGTAGTACATGGTAGTGGTGCTGTCTGTCTGGACCCGGACCACTTGACCCCGTACAAATCGAGCGAAGGCTGTGTGAGCTAGTCGGACCGCTCGAAGCTCCAGCAGGTTGATGTGGCATCGAGACTCCTGAGGGGACCAGAGGCCGTGCGCTCTGAGCTCCCCCAGATAGGCACCCCAACCCATCAGAGAGGTGTTGGTCGTTAGAGTGACCGTTGGCTCTGGGCGGACAAACGGGATACCCTCCTGCAGATGAGAGGGAACGATCCACCACTGGAGAGCATTCCCCATCTCCTGGGTTACTATCACTGGCCAGTCCAGAGGACTGGAGCACTGTGACCATTGGTGGGCCAGCCCCCATTGCAGGGGACGCATATGCCAGTGGGCCCAACGGACCACACTGGTGCAGGCCACCATGAGGCCCAGGAAGTCCTGGGCAGGGCGCAATTGCCCAACCAGAAATGATTGAGCAAAGGAGGAAAGAATCTCGGCCCTGTCCACCGGGAGCCATGCTCTGGCTCAAAGAGAGTCGAGCTCTGCCCCGATGAACTGAATCACCTGCATTGGCACGAGTTCCGATTTGTCCTCGTTGATGAGGAGGCCAATCTGAGAGCAGACTTGGAGGGCCAGATCTCTGGATCGCTCCACTTCCAGCCTGGAGGAGGCTGCAATCAGCCTATCGTCTAAGTAAGGGTACACCCAGACCCTTTGGTGCCGCAGGAATGCTGTCACCGCTGCCATGCATTTGGTGAAGACCCTGGGAGCTGGAGAGAGGTCGAAGGGCATGGCCCGGAACTTGTAAAGGGATCCCTCTGCCCTAAAGTGGGGGAATTGCTGGTGAGACAGATGGATTGGGACATGAAAGAACGCATCCTGGAGGTCCAGAGAGCAGAACCGCATACCTCGTTCCAAGGATGGAATCACAGTGACCATCCTGAAGGTACAAAACCTTAGGAACTTGTTCAGGTCATGTAGATCTAGAATGAGACGCCAGTCCTCTGTCCATTTTGGGACCAGGAAGTACCTGGACACAAACCCTGGATCTGGTGGAGGATCCACCACCTCCCTGATCACCTCCTTCTGTAGGAGCAGGGCAATGTCATCTCGAAGAGCCGACAGAGAGGCTGTAGACCCTGTAGCCCCCCATGGGGCGACGGCTTGATAAGGTGGGGACTGCTCGAATTCCAGAGGCAAACCCTTTCCTACCATTTCCAGCACCCAGCGGTCCGTGGTGATATCGGACCAGGCAGAAAGGAAGTGGCAGAGCCATCCCCCCAAGGAGGGGAACCCGGGGAGGAGTGACGAGGTTGAGGGCAACACCCCATAACCCATCACTGGGCATGCTTGGAGAAAGGACCAGCCGAGGAGCCTCCTGGACCTTTCCCTCCCAGCCTCCTGTTGGAGGAAGCAGCAGGCAAACCTTCTGGCACTGATGCTGGTGTTGCTGGGCCGGACATGCCGCAGGGGCTGAAGGGCGAAAGGGCTTACGCTGCTGCTGGAGGTCTTTGTCCTTGTGGGCAGATGTGACAGAGTCCAAGGTGGCACTGGACTTCTCGATCCTTTGCAGATGACCCTCCACCCCGGGACCGAACAAGTCGGTACCCAAGAAGGGAATGTCTGCCAGCTTGTGCTGGGTATCTGCCGTGAAGGTAGAGATCCACAGCCAAGCTCTGTGCCGCATGGCCACTGCAGCCGCTACTGACTGGTCGCATGAGTCAGCAATGTCCAAGGAAGTCTGGAGCTGCTGCTTGGCCACCACCCTTCCCTGATCCCGCACCTGCTTTACTGTCATCTGAAGGTCAGCCGGGAGATGAGAAATCACCTCATCCAGGGAGCCCAAAAGGGTGTGTGAAAAGTGTGTCATCAGAACGGCCGAGCTGGCCTGATGAAGGCCTAGTGAGGAAGCCGCATAGACTTTCCACCTGGAGTAGTCCAGTTTCTTGGACTCCTTATCGGGTGGCTTGTCCACATCCCGAACATTCCTTGAACACCGGAAAACGCTGTTAGTCACTAGCCCCTCCGCGAAGGGGTGCTCTGAGAAACTGGAGAGTGAACCAGTGGGAACAGCATAATTCCGAGCCATCCTGGCCGAAGGTGCTGGATAAGAAGCTGACCGCTGCCACAGCTCCAGGGCCGGGCCAACAATGGCTTCGGCCACCGGGAAGGCCTCCGCGCGGGAATCCCCTCAGTTCAGTATCTCCGTGAGGGGATACTTGGTCCATTTTGAAACGGGTTTGAGCTTCATCCCAGTGGACTCTGAGATGAGTTGAAGCATTCCAAGAAACGAGAATGGGCTCTCATCCACCAACTGACCCCCAGTGGACTCCAGGTCAAGTGGTCTGGAGAATAAGGAGGAGTTGTCGTCAGACTCCGAGGAGTCTGCAAACAGCTGCTGAGCGCCTGAACCACCTTCCACCTGCCAAGGTCGATCGGGAGTGAGGGTGACCGATAAACGTTGGGCAAGCCCTGAACTGACCGAGAATCCTTGGTCGGTGTCCCAGTTTTAGGTTGTGGAGGCGGAGGTTCCACCACAATGGGTGGCGCAGCTGGTTTCGGCTGAACAACCGGTGCCAGCTTTGGCTACTCGACTACAACGAGGGGTTGTTTCGGCCGTTCCAGTGACAGCCATTTAATGGCCGGGGAAGGTGATGGAGTCGGCTTATTCCCGGTCAAAAGGAGCTGCTGCCACATTAGATCCTCGTAGCGGCAACGCAATTTGCTCCAGAGCCTATTCTCCGAAGAGGACGAAGACAAGGATGAGCGGTACCGCTGCTTTCCACAGTGCCGAGACCGAGACCGCCAATGTTGGCAGGATCGGTTGGACCTGGAAGAGGTCTGAGACTGAGACCTTCAGTGTTTCCGAGGGTGGGTCTGAGAGGGGGTGAGGGAAACCCACTCCTCCCTCGGTTCAGGGACCTTAACCGGGGACTCCAGCACAGGCAAGTCCTCGGTTTCACTGGGGAACTGGTGAAGAAGGGTTGTCAGCTTCTCCAGTCAACAGCCCGTCCGATGGGTTGAGAAAAATCTCAACTTCGTTGGCGGGTGTCTCGCCAGCTGGCGTGGATGGGACACTGTGGAAGCCAGCAGCCTTAGCCACAACCTCAACCAAAGTCGAGAGTCGACTATCCGAGGAAGGGGACCTCTCCCACTCCCACGAACATCGACAGTGGGACTTACCCTTGGAGTCCTTCTTCTTGGACTGAGAGGAATGTCCCGAAGGCCCCTCGACCTTGGTGGAGAGGGATTAACAAAGCTCCTTGAACAAAGTCATGTAGGAGAAGTCCAAGGAGAGCACGATAAATGCCGCAACCAAAGAAGATGATGCTGCGGCCTGGACCACTTCCTCCTCGTGGGCCATCATCTGCTCGAGCTGTTCAGCCGAGCCCGCAGCTGCAGACACTGCCCAATGGGCCTCCTTTAACTTGACCAGAGGATAACGTTTCTCGGGGCGCCCAAGTTGGAGTCTGGCAGCATGATCCTCTAAGACTGTGGCCGAAAAGGACTTGCACAAGTCGCAGGCCTGTGAATTGTGTTCAAGTCACAGGCAGTAAACGCACGTGGAGTGCGGATCGGTCCGGGACATCTTCTGCCCACAAGGGCCCCGATGAAATCCGGGAGTTGATTTGTCCATTGCAGCCATGAGGGAAGATAAAGACCGAAGTCTTGTAAATTTTAAAATTAGTTTCGGGTTAACCGAAAAGTTTGGATGCAGGCCTAAGACGCAGAGCGCAAAGGAGGGAACCTGAGCTTCCAAGTGGTAAGGAAGATCTGGCGTCATATGGCGGAGCCGAGAGTTTTACCACCCGGGTGGGTGGGAGGAGCCAGCTTTAAGACCTTCCAGCAAGATTTAAAGTGGCAAGGAACCTGCAAGTAAGTGTGGATTGAACAACATATCCATGTCATGCTGGGATGCACAGGCAGGGGCATCATCAGCAGGAAAAGGGAGGTCATAATTCCACTATACAAGACACTAGTGAGGCCCCACCTGGAGTACAGTGTACAGTTCTGGAGACCTTACTTATGTAAGGACATAGACAGGGTAGAGAAGGTTCAGAGGAGGGCAACAAAGATGGTACATGGATTGCATCACAAGTCTTATGAGGACAGGTTGAAGGAACTGAATACGTACTCCCTAGAGGAGAGGAGGGAGAGAGAGGATATGATAGAGATATACAAGTATCTTATAGGGAGGAACAGGGTGCAGGAACACACTATTTTTAAGCAAAAGATGTTCAGGACTAGAGGGCATGGGAAGAAGTTGGAGGAGGACGATTAAGAGGAAACGTGAGGAAGAATTACTCACAGAACTGGTGGTGACAAGTGGAACACCCTGCCAGAGGAAGTGGTGGGGGCTGAAACAATCACGGGATTTAAGAATGTATGGGATAGACATAAAGGAATTCTGGAGGTCAGGGGTAAGGGGCAACAGACTTCTAGGAAAACATAAACTGAACTTACAAGCTCAAATGGGCAGACTGGGTGGGCCACAGGCCCTTATCTGCCGACACCGTCTATGTATGTATCTATGTATGTCCCTAGAATTAAGTTTTTTGCAATGAACTTCCTTACTTTTTGAGATACTGCAACAGCAATGGACTCTGCGCTCCAATCCCTCCGAAGATGCACAAATGTATGCAGGTGTGGAAGTGCATAAAAACATAGAAATTGTTGGCAGATAAGGACCGCTAGGTCCATCCAGTCTGCCTGTAAGCCTTGTACTTAATTATGGCTTCTGACTTTCCCTCTAACTTTACTTGTATGGTTCCCCTATGCTTGTCCCATATATGTTTAAATCTACCCAGAGTGCATGATTCCACTACCTGCAGTGGCAAACCATTCTATGTGTCCAGTACCCTCTCCGTGAAGAAAAATGTCCTCACATTCCTTCTTAACCTGCCTCCTTCCAATTTCATGTCACGCCCCCTCATTCTTGTACTTCTCCTGTATTGGAAGATGTCCTCCCCCTGCACCTTGTTTTTCCCTTGAGGTACTTGAATGTTTCTATCCTGTCCCCTCTCTCCTTGCTCTCCTCTAGCGAGTACATATCGAGGTTCCATAATCTCTCCTCATAACTTTTGTGGAGCAAGCCATGTACTATCTTAGTTGCCCTTTCTGGACCATGTTCAGCCTGTTTATGTTCTTTTGATGGTGCAGCCTCCAGAACTGCACACAGTACTCTGTGTGAAGCCTGAGCAGGGTTTTCTATAGTGGCATTACTTCCTCCCTCCTTGTACTGGTGATACCCCTGCCTATGCACCCCAGCATGCCACTCGCCCTTCCCGCTGCCTCTGCACTTTGCTTTGACATTTTCAGGTCATCTGAAATAATAATCACCAGGTCCCTTTGTTCCTTGGTGACTACCAGCAACTGCCCTCCCATTCTGTAGCTCTCCCCAGAGTTTCTATACCCTAGGTGCCTAATGTTGCATTTCTCTGAATTAAACCTCAGTTGTCACTCCTCAGACCATTTGTCAAGCCTCCCTAGGTCTTGTACTCCTCTGAGGTTCAAACATAGAAACTGTCAGCAAATAAGGACCGCTAGGCGCATCCAGTTTGCCCATAAGACATGTATTTCACTAAGGCTTTTGACCCTACCTCAGCTTTACTTCTATGGGTCTATTTTTTTTTTTTGTTATATATTTTCTACCATGCCTTACCTCCTCGGCAGGAGTGTTCCTATGGATCCCTTTTCTAGTCGGCCCCAGTGGCACCGCACCAGGTGCCAAGCTCACCCCCTCACCACCTTACCAGTCACATCACGGTGCCCCACTTCACTGTGGAAGATCATCGGGGAGTCATTTTCAGAGGGGGAGCACCCATGGGAGCATCTGGTGCAGTGCCGTTGGGGGTCAGCCTTCATGAGCGCCACAGGATTAGAGCCATTTTCCTTCTTCTGGTCCCCCCCCATGGCGTGGTCATGCAATGATGTCAATGATGCCTCCATGCGTGTTTCCGCACACTGCCCATCTGACACTGAGCCAAGTCCACCCCAAGTCTTAAACAGCAGCATGCACCGACCACCACTCACCGCCAGAAGCCAGCGCAGCCACAGTTGTCCCACCCCACCCTCCCCGGAGAGCAGTCCTTGTATACTCAATCCTCCTCCCCCTGTCCGACCCCATGAGTCCGCTCCCGAACACGGGGCACTGGCATGGCATGAGGGGTGGTGTCCAGCTCTGCAACCCTCAGTGCCACCAGGCTGGCGTATGGCTCTCCTATGCCTGTCCCAAGCATGTTTAAATCCCACCACTGTGCTTGCTCCAACCAACTCCTGTGGTAGACCATTCCATGGGTCCAACCTCTGTGTGAAGAAAAATGTCCTCACATTCCCTCTTAGCCCCCCCATTCTTGTACTCCTTTTGTATTGGAAGATGTTTCCCCTTGCACGTTGTTTATACCCTTGAGGCACTTGAATGTCTCTATCATATCTCCTCTCTACCTCCTCTCTTCCAGCAAGTGCATATTGAGGTCCCTTAATCTCTGCTCGCAAGTTTTGTGGTACAAGTCCTGTACCATCTCATCTTAGTTGCCCTTCTGTGGACTGTCTCCAGCCTGTTTATGTCCTTTCAAAGGTGAGGTGTCCAGAACTGCACGCAGTACTGCATGTGAGGCCTGGCCAGGGTTTTATATAACTGCATCACTACCTCCCTCCTGCTGGTGACACTCCTGCAGATGCACCCCAGCATGCCACTGGCCCTCCCCGCTGCCTTTGTACTGTGCCTTGACATTTTCATGCCATCTGAAACAAATAACCACCAGGTCCCTTTGTTCCTTGGGCCCCCATCCTGTACATGTCCGCAGTGTTTCTGTGTACTCCTCTGAGGTTCAAACATAGAAACTGTCAGCAGATAAGGACTGAATGGCACATCCAGTCTGCTCATAACACATGTACTTGACTATGGCTTCTGACCCTACCTCAGCTTTACTTCTATGCTTCTATTTTTTTTCCCAAGCCTCCCTAGGTCCTTTCTTATTTTCTCCACCCCTTCTGGAGTATCCACCCTGTTACAGATCTTGGTGTCATCTGCAAACAGACAGACCTTTCATTCCAGCCCCTCTGCAATGTCAGTAATGAAGACACTGAACAGGACTGGCCCAAGGACCGATTCCAGCGGTACACCGCTGGTCACCTCTTCTCCCCAAATTGTACCCTATTTACAACCACCATCTGTGTCCTGTCTGTTAGCCAGTTCCTAACCCAGTTCACCACCTTGTCTCCCATGCCCAGACTACCCATTTTGTTATTAAGCCTTTTATGTGGGACGGTGTGGAAAGCCTAGCTGTAATCGAGGTAGGCAACGTTCACCGCCCCCCCTTCCCCGATTAACTTCCTTTGTCACCCAGTCAAAGAAATCTATCACATTCATCTGACATGATCTACCTGCTGTGAGGCCTGACCAGGGTTTTATATAACGGCATCACTGCTTCCCTCCTTCTGCTGGTGACACCCCTGCCTATGCACCCTTGTAACTGTTTCACATTTTGACCCCAAATTTTCAACATAGTGTTCTTATCACCCTATCTCATAAACCCCACAGGTGAAAAGAAAAAAAATACTTACCTTAGTAATGTTGTTTCTTCTAATGGAGTCTTGCTGTATTCTGACTATTGCAGTTAGGTCCTGCCTTTCAACTGCCCCGGAGAACAAAGAGTTAACTTTCCATGGCCAGCATGGAACCTTCAGCGCGAGCTCAGTTGAAGTCTCTGTCTGCTGTTTAAACTCCAACCGTCAGATCTTTACAAGTAATACTCACTAGAAGTTCTGTGTGGAAACTGTAAAACTCACACTAGCCAACTGGCAACTAAATTTATTAAAAAAAAGGTTTTTTTGGTTTCAAAGCAAAGACTTAAGTCAGGAAACCCAAAAAACAAAACACAACACACACCCAAAATAAAGGAGGGTGAAAAAGGAGGCACCTCTAGGGTGCCAACACTGATTCTGCCCACCCACATCCCAAATACCAGGTTCTGAGAGGGGAGGCAGGGGGGGAGGTCAGAATACTGCAAGACTTCATTAGAAGAAACAACATTACTAACGCGAGTAATTTTTTCTTCAAACAACATGAAGTCTTGCTGTATTCTGACTATTGCAGACTACCAAGCAGTACCTCCATGGAGGAGGGACAGAACCTACTTTGGGAATAGGCTCTGAAGTACTGCTGTACCAAACCTAGCCTGGATATCCAGAGAGTAATGCTTGGTGAATGTATGGACTGTTTTCCAGGTGGCTGCTTGACAAATTTCTAAGATAGGAATATCCCTGGCAGCAGCTGTACCTCTAGTAGAGTGAGCCCTCAGGCCTGAGGGTGGGGTTCTACCCAGTTTTTCATAGCAGAATTGTACACAAGGGACAATCCAACTGGCAACAGATCTTTTAATGGCAGGTTTGCCCTTACCGACCTCTCCATATGTGAGGAACAACTGGAGGGACTCAAACCTGTGACCCTTGGTGCGCTCTATGTAGTAGCTGAGGGCCCTTTTAACATCCAAGCTGTGCAGCCTCCTCTCCAGAGGAGGAATGGTCAGTGAAGAAAACAGGGAGAGACATAGACTGATTAAGGTGGAAATCTGAAACCACCTTAGGCTAAAACTTCCTGTTAGTTCTTAGGACCACTTTATCTCTACGGAAAGAGATGAAATCAGGCTCCACTAACAGGGCTTGCAATTCACTGATACGCCTGGCAGAGGTAATGGCTACCAAAAACACAGTTTTCCTAGTCAAGTACTTAAGCTCTGCAGAGGACAAAGGCTCAAAGGGTGGTTGCATAAGCTGAGCAATGCAAACATTAAGGTCCCAAGCAGGAGCAGGGTCCCTAAAGAGGGGACTGGTGTGCAACAATCCCTTGAAAAACTTACAAAACACAGGATGGACTGACAGACGAGAGGGCTTGCCTACTGACAGGAAGGCAGAAACAACTGCCAGATGCCTTTAAGTGTAGCTGGCCTAAGTCCCAAGCCATTAAGATGAACCATATAGTCCAGGACTGTAGGCAACCCAGCAGATTCTAGAGAAATATGCTTATTGGAGCACCAAATAGTGAACCTTTTCTATTTGTAGTTGTAAGTCTTTCTGGTGGAAGGCTTTTGATAAGCCTTAAGGATATCCAGAACCCATTGAGAAAAGTGTAGATCAGAAAACTCTAACTCTTCAAGAGCCATGCCTTGAGACTGAGAGATTTGAGGTTCAGATACCAAATCCTCCCAAGAGGATGTCAACAGGCTATAATTCCTGGGAAGAGACAGGGGAAGGTGGACTGTTAAGGACAGCAACTATGGGTACCAAGGCTGTCTGGCCCAGTCTGGAGCAATCAGGATCACTTTGCATGGCTGAGACCTGATCTTGACTAACACTTTGAACAGGAGAGGGAAGGGTGGAAAGCATACAGGAACTTCCCTTCCCAATTCAGAATCAGAGCATCCAGGGGGACTGAGCCCAAGACTTGGGGTCTGCAACAAAAGAGAGGAAGTTGGTGATTGTCTGGGGCTGCAAAAAGATCTATCTGTGGAGTGCCCCATCTCGAGAAAATCACTTCCAAAACTAGGGGATCTAGGTTCCATTCGTGATGGCCCTGGGATAGCCTGCTGAGAGCATCTGCTAGGACATTGTCCTTCCCTGAGAGGTTAACTGCTATCAGAGAGGTTTGCAGGGAATAGGCCAGAGACCACAACTTCACTGCTTCTGTGCACAAGGCCGGAGACCAAGTGCCTCCTTGCTTGTTAATGTACTACATTGTGGTGGGATTTTCTTTTTAGATCTGTACCACCTTGTTCTGTACAGATTTGGAAAAGGCCTGCAGTGCTAGAAACACTGCTCTGAGTTCCAAGAGATTGATGTGAAGCAGAGATTCTTGAGGTGACCACAGCCCTTGGGTGGTAAGATCCCCCAAGTGGGCTCCCCAGCCCAGCAGGGAGACATCTGTGGTGAGTATCACTGAATGAGACTGAGTGACAAAAGGAACTCCCCGTCTCAAACTGTCCTGATCCTGCCACCATTGCAAAGCCTGGATCAGGGTTCGAGTCACTGGGACTAGTTTGGTAAGAGAATCCTTTCTTTGGGACCAGAAGGCTCTTAAGTGGAACTGAATGTCCCTCATCTGGAATCTTGCGCCCTGGACCACTGCTATAGAGGCTGCCATGTGGCCCAGTAGCTGCAAGAAATGCCTTGCTGGTCGAGACACCTGAAGGGTGAAAGAAGAGGCCAGTTCTATAAGGATCCTTGCCCTGTCCAGGGGAAGGAAGGCTTTTGCCCTTAGTGTATCCAGCTCTGCCCCATAAAGGTGAGGAGCTGTACTGGTTCGAGAACTGACTTTGGAAGCTTGAGGAGGAATCCGAAGGAAGTGAGCACTTGTGGAGTTATTTGCAGATGTGACTTGACCTGGTCTGGAGACTGAACCACTATGAGCCAGTTGTCCAAGTATGGAAAGATGGAGATCTTTTTTCTCTTTAGGAAAGCAACCACTACTACCAGGTACTTTGTGAACACCCTTGGGGCTGATGTTAGGCCAAAGGGCATTGCTCTGAATTGATAGTGGCCTGAGGGCAACTCGAACCTGAGGTACTTTCTGTGGGAGCTCCTGATGGGAATATGAAATTAGGCATCTTTAAGGTCTAGGGAGGCTAGCCAGTCCCCTGGCCTTAGAGAGGGCAGAATTATTCCCAGAGTCACCATTTTGAATTTTGGTTTTAAAAGGTGCTTGTTCCGATATCTTAGATCCAGGATGGGCCGCCATTCTCCTGTTTTTTTGGGAGGTTAGGAAGTACCTGCAGTACAATCCTTTGCCCCTGTGTAGGGTAGAAACCCTTTCTATGGCTCTGACAGCCAGGAGGGAAGAAACCTCTGCCTCTAGGGCAAGGGTCTCTGATGGATTTGCAGGTGGAAAGGATTTGGTTCTCATCTTGGGAAATTTTTTGAAGCTGAGAACCAGTCCCTGGCTTACTGCTTCCAGGACCCACTTGTCTGATGTCAAAGACTTCCAGTCCTGGCAAAGTAAGCCAGCCTGCCCTCTACAGGTATTGGAGAATCGGCCCGGGCAGACCCATCAGGGTGTCTGCTTGGCAGGGGCTTTAGGCTGAGGGGTGGAGGCAGGCTTGTTCACTCCCCGTCTGCCTCTCCCTCTGAAGAACCCCCTCTGAGCATAAGCAGAAGAGGAGGCCTGAGCTTGGTAAAAAGGCCTTTGAAAGGACCTGCCCCTGCCCCTGGAATGCTGTCTTTGAGCAGTGGCTTGCCTTTCTTTGGCCTGAGCACTCCTGTAGGTGGTCCTGTACTCGTCCATCTTTTTCATGTAGTTCTCGGTCTGCTCCCCAAACAGAAATTACCAATGACAGGGAATCCATGGCCTTAGCCTGGGTATCCTGTGATAAGCTAGTACATCTGAGCCAAGCCATCCTCAAGGGCCACAGATGTAGCCATGACTCTAGATGAAACATCATTGAAGTCCACAGTAGCATGAAACTGCACCTTGGGTGCCCTCAATCCCATCCATGACCACCTGCTCCAGCTCCTTGGCAAGCTGGTCAGGGCCTGTTTAGCTAGAGCCAGCACAGTGTCCCACCTGGACTTCTTGGTATCTAGCTGTGTAGGCCATATAGTTAGCCTGCCTGAGTCCCAAAGATGCTGCCATGTACTGCTTCTTTGCCATGGCATCAGTCCTCCTGGAGTCCTTATCTTGGGGGTGTGATGCCAAGGGAATATTTGCCTTATCACAGGCAGCAGCCTGCACTACCCCAACATGGCTGCATTGCTGGGAAAGAAACTCTGTGTCCGAGCCTGAAAGGGTATACCTCTTGTCCATTCTTCTGTCCACAGGAGGTATGGAATTAGGAGTCTTTAAATTTTTAAAACTCTGTTTCCCAAAAGATTTATGGAGGGGAATAGACAATCTCCTGGACTCTGGGATGTCCATCATCTCAACAAAATCAGGCTCCTCCTGAGCCTCTACTGCTTCTTCCATTGGAAGCTGGAGGGTTTCAGCCACTTTCTTGTAAAACATAAAGTGGGAAGGGGACTCAGAAAGCCTAGGAGGAGAAACACCTGAAGGTCTATCTGGGGAGATGTCCTGTCAATAGGCACATCCAGACTTTCATAATCACCATCGTCATCATTATCCTCATACTCTCCCTCCTCCTCCTCCGGTTCATAAAATTCTTCTAAAGTATAATCCGGAACCGGGGGAACCAACCGAACCGAGCCCCTGCCAGATGGTGCCGGTTCGGCCGAAACCGAAGTTAGCGACTGAACTATCCTTATCGCTTTGTCTATTTCATCAGCGGTCGAAGAATGAATTTGTGGATCAGAGCTGGATGATTTTTCTCTTCTCTTCTAACCGGAACCGAGTCCTCAGAATCAGCTCTCCTTTTGCCCGAAGAAATTTCACCCTGGACAGAGGGCACTCCTTCTGGTTCGGTCGGAACCGAACCAGGCTGGCCATCCGGGTAAGCGGACTTCTCGGCCTCCCTTTCCCTCAGTCTACCTACTCTCTTATCCAGAGTAGCTTTGGGAAAACTTTTACAAATTTGGCGTGTGAATCGAGGTGGTCAAACCCCAGACAATAAACACAGGTGGTGTGGGGATCAGCCTTAGCAAAGGCTACCTTTTTTTGGCAATCCACCAGGCAAGACACCCCTATCGGTTCCTGACCATGTTACGGGTCTTGGAAAAAACGTAATTAAATCCGTCTTTTTAGAACCGATATGGACCGGTTACCACACTCTAATAAATTCAAAACTTTTTTAAGACCAATCTGATCAGTTCAAACCGAACCAATCCAATATTTACAAGTTCCACACAGAAACTAAATGCAAAACCTATCTAGTACTCACGGTACCACAGACAGAGACTTAAACCGACAGGTTCAGTAGCAGAAATTCGGTAGAAACCGAGCGAAAAAATTACACTTTAACCGACTTTTTTGAACCAAGCAAAGGAGCAATCTCCGAAGCAACTGTTCAGTGAGGCGGAGTAAAGAATCTGATGGTTGGAGTTTAAACAACAGCAGACAGAGGCTTCAACCGCGCTCGCGCTGAATGTTCCATGCTGGCCATGGAAAGTTAACTCTTTGTTCTCCGGGGAAGTTGAAAGGCAGGACCTAACTGCAATAGTCAGAATACAGCAAGACTTCATGTTGTTTGAATTTCTTATTCAGTGGCTAAATGTGATTCCGGGCCTCAGGTACGGAAACTCATTTTGGGGAGGATGTGTTGAATGACAGCCATACTGTTAATGAGGTGGTGTGAAAAAATGGCTCTGTTGAAAATCTGGAGCAAAAATATAAAAAATTGGCAGTTACACACATGTGTAGGAAAATTTAAACGAGCGTGCATAACTCAGGTGTTTGTTGGTATTTTCGCTCCAAATTTTCAACATGGAATTTCGGGACCCCACTTCATTAACAGTGGCACTATCATTTCATTACACAATCCTGAAAGGTGGTTTCGTGCAGTGACTGTGCTAGTCCATGTCACAGGTGCGAAAACACGTTTTGGGCAGGATGTGAGAAATGACAGCTGTACTGTTCATGAAGGGGTACAGAAAATGGCTATGTTGAAAATCTGGAGTGAAAATATTAAAAATTGGCAAAGTTGAGCACATGTGTAGGAAAATTTCAATGATCGTGTGTAACTCGGGAGTTTGTTGGTATTTTTGCTCCAAATTTTTAACATGGACTTTTTGAGACCCTACTTCATGAAAAGTGGCACAATCATTTCATTACTCAATCCCAAAACGTGATTTCATGCAGCAACTGTGCAATTCTGCACCACAGGTGTAAGAACATGTTTTGGGCAGGATGTCAGAAATGACAGCTATACTGTTCATGAGGTGGTGTGGAAAAATAGCTATGTTGAACATTTGGAGTGAAAATATTGAAAATTAGCAAAGTTATGCAGGTACGTAGGAAACTTTCAATTATCTCCCATAACTTGGGTGTTTTTTGGTATTTCTGCACTAAATTTTGAACATGGGCTTTTTGGGACCCCACCCCATGAAGACAGGCACTGTCATTTTGTTAATCAGTCCCAAAAGGTGATTCCGTGCAGCGACTGCGAAATCACCTTACAGGTCTAATTAATGAAATTACAGTGACAGTGTTCATGACGTGGGGTCCTAAGAACCCCATGTTGAAATTTTGGTGCACAAATTCATAAAAACAGCTAAGATAGCAACATAAGTTCAAAACGCCATTGACTGCCATTAAACGGCGCTTACCTTGATTCTTCAGTTCGTGGTTTGGCTTTGAAGACTTCACACGTGTCCCGGTCCACAGAATATGACAGCGCCCGACCTCTGGAGGTAAGTATGAGGTAAGGCGGGGGTGCAGGAAGGTGGGTGTGCAGAGGCAGAGTAGGGATGGAGGAGGGAGACGGGGGAGAAGACGAGAGACCATTTTCTTTTTTACAGGATTAAAAAAAAAAAAGACATTGGGGCAGTTTTTTTTTTTTTTTAAGCAGGTTAATAAAAATGTTATTATAGCACACTACTGGGAGGGAGTAAATACCAACACGGGGATTGGGCACCCCGATGTTGACAAAAATCAATTAAAACAGGCTTTGGGGGGTGGAGGGCATCAGACACGGGTCATCTTTGATGGGTGCCCAGCATTACTTTACTATGGCTGCCTTCTGTTCCCGTGTGTCTCTCTCGTGTATGCTGCTTCTCTCACCATGCAATGCTGGGGCTGGGGGTGGAAGAGCTAGTCATGACTGTAGCAGCAGCACGTGTGGGGAGGGGAAGCATGTGGATGGATGGAGGGGTTCTTCATTTCCTGGGCAGCTGTAGCTTGCTGGGTGGGGGGCTCCTCATTTCCTGGGCAGCTGGCGGCATACATCAGCTACATCATTAGTGCTGTGATACTGCTTGCCAGCAATAGGTAAATGAAAGGAATGACATTGGAGCACTTCATTTCTTTCAGCTAGAGAATGGCTTCAGGCTGTGAAACTCTGGCAAGTGTCACAGGCTGGCTGTGTGCTCATTGGCCTGTCAGGGATGAGCCCACTGTAGACTGCTCTGCACTGGACTCATCCCTGACATACCTCCGAAATGTTGTTCTACCGCAAGATGTTTCTTGGGCACACGCAAGGAAACATAATAGCCCTTTTCTGACTGTAGGAAGGAAACTTTTCCAACTGCTTTTAGTTGAATTCTTTTTGACATTTGCAGTTCTGGAGGAGTTTTTGCTCATGACTGAGAGCTGATGGACTTGTGATCTGTTTAACCTTGGAAGCTTTACAAACTGAAAGGTTAAACCCGGACTCACTACCTTCATGACCCATCAGTCTATGTTAATTTGTTTCCACCCATTCAGGTAGTGGGCTAGGCACCCTCCAACTGGCAATGGAACCCTTGTAACTTGTGCAAAATTGTCAGGGGGTTAATTTTGTTCATGGCTCAGGAGCTGGTGCAGGCTTCTGCCTTGCTCATCTTCTGCCTCTTCCAGTACCCTTCAGTACTGGATACTCACAGTGGACGTAAGGCCTGCCATAGTAGGCCTTAACCCCATCTCCCCGTTGGTGGAGGACTTTTCCTTTTCTGTCAGATTTTTGTAAGTGGATTTTTGTTCATCTACTTTTTTCTATCTTTGTTGTCAACAAAAAAAGAGATGATCCCTCAAAGGGACATCTATTGCTTTATTTTGGGTACCCTGGGTTAGGTTAGTTGCCCTTAAAGGAAAACTGCATGTTAAAATCAGGAAAATATATGTATTACTGCTAGTTTTCAGTTCTCATTTCATCCCAGTTTTATGTTTCTACCTAGGCTGTGAGTGGAGTTTTTTTCTAATTTTCCCTAAGTGTTTTATGACGTCTGGGGGCTGCCATTCAGGTTT
The DNA here is from genome assembly GCA_016271365.2 of Neoceratodus forsteri. Classification (NCBI taxonomy): domain Eukaryota; kingdom Metazoa; phylum Chordata; order Ceratodontiformes; family Ceratodontidae; genus Neoceratodus; species Neoceratodus forsteri. The sequence continues at coordinate 704,881,573 of CM028131.1, read as the reverse complement.
GTTTTATTGCATCTTCTCCAAGTTAGTCTTCCCAGAGTGCCCTTTGGTTTGATGTCTAATAGCCCCTACAGCAGGCCAGTGTCTTGCTTAGCCACAGCAGAGAAAGAACACTGCAGCCAGGATTCACACCGCTTTACAATGTACTATAGAAAGTTACCTGTTTAACCCCCCCCCCCCAAAGCAGAAAACAGCTGGATAATGTACCAATATTTAGGAAACTTGTCATACTTACCCAGAGTCTAGCAATGTGAATACTGGCTGCAGTGTTCATTCTCTGTTGTGTTATAAGGCACTGGCCTGCTGCAGGGGCTATTAGACATCAAACCAAAGGGCATGCTGGGAAGACTATCCTGGAAAAGATGCAATAAAACAAACCTAAATGGCAGCCCCCAGAGGTCATTAAAACATCCAGGGAAAGCAGGGAAAGTTACAAAAAACTCCTCTCACAGCCTAGGCAGAAACAAAACACTGGGATGAAGTAAGAACTCAAAACAGGTAGTAATGCATATATTTTCCTGTTTTTAACATGCAGTTTTCCTTTTACAAGGAGAATCTACTTTTGAATATACAAAAGCTCCAGATGCTTTGTCATTAGCATCTTTCTGGTATTTGAAACTGGTAAGTTCTGGCTTCCAATCAAACTTTAACAGTGTTAATTCACACCAGAAAACCTGGACTTCAGGCACACCTTAAGAAGCTCGAAAGATACCCTCTCTCCCCCAAGCTAGGGACTCAAGTTGAAAACAAGTTTAATATGTTTAAATAAATGTGGACTTACAGACAGTAGCAGAAGGTGACACGCAGTAAGGACACCAACTATTTGCACAGGTGTGTACTTTTTCAAGGCATGATAGTGCCACCTAGTGACCAGGTTTAGTGCAATTTCTTAAAGCAACAGTGTAAGTTCTGTAATAGTGACATAACTGTTTAAAGTGCAAGCAATATAAGTACTAACTTGGTATCATCACAGTGACATTTACTTGAAAAATAATGATTAAACTTAATGACAGTGCATATGAGAGTGCATATGATATTATAGTACTAAAGTCCCAAGGTACAAAACAGCAATTTTAAGTACCAGGAATAGATTTCTTCTGTCTATAACACCAGCTTTGTAGATCAACAGTTCTCCATATTTCACCTTGCACTCATATACAATCGTAGGCACTTCTAATAATGATATTCCAGTCTCTGTTTCTGGTGTTGGTTCAGGTGTCCCCTCTGCCAGTTGTGTTCGCTGCTTCTTGCACTGGCCTCCTCTTCTTGTTCTCCTGTGTTGTGTTGGAACCGAATAAATCATTGACTCTGTCTCAGTGATCCCTGCTGGTGAAACCTGTGGCCCCTCTGGCAGTATCTTAGCGGTCCCTCTCTGTCTGACAGGTCCTCTTCTAAAAAAGAAGATTCAGTTTCCAATCTACTCGTACAAGACACCTCACTCTACTGATTGCTTTTTTCAAAATTGGCTTCGGCTTCCCAGACCCTCTGCTTCACTGCATAATGTTGCCATTAAGTCATTTGTGTCATTCTCAAACTTCCTCTGTTTCACTGCAGCTATTCTATCATCATTATTTTTGACCGACTCCTTAAGTGTTTTCCTATAACTGGAGTACTCAGCTGAATCACTAAACTGGGGTGCAGTATTTTCTTTTTCCAAAATGTATTTTTTTGACCTTGGCTTCTATTTCATCCGAGTCTTCCAGGTCTTCCACGATCAGGTGGATTCAAACAAATGAGGCTTCATGTATACTGTAGCTGTCTTCCATTTCCCCAGGAATGGATTGTGTTCACTCCCAAACACCAGCAGTTTTGTGATCCTTAGCCTCTTGGGAACGTAGTTCATGCTTAAATAAGCCTCCAGTGATATGCGATGCCGGTATAACTGGTGCTGTTTCAGGACTGCCCATTCCAGGAAAACAAATGCTTGCTTAATGTTAACTGGAGCATCTTCCCCAATTACTGACTGGCTTAATTCAACTGCAGGTGGCTCCCTTTGAGTCTCATCTGAAAGTAACAGGGATTCCCTTCACCTTTCTGGTAAAAAAGGGAATCTACAAAATCATTACAAGTCATAGAATCTAAGCTGGGACCACTGCTACTAGTTGCTCCATCCCTACCGAAGTAATTTCTGACTTTATAAGATCTCCAAGAGGGAACCTGTGCTGGCTTAATACTGTAGAACAAAAAGCACAGAAAGCATCACTGAGTATGGTGGAGCACACAACAAAGCCACAATATAATTTCCACCAAAAGACATGGGCTTCACACACAGACACACACACACCTCTTAACATGTTGGAAAGCCCCCCAAAGAACTGAAGTTCAAAACAAGTTTATGATGCTTAAATAAATGGTGAACTTACAAGCATGAGCAGCAGATGACACACGGCAAGTATGCCAATGTTTTGCACAGGTATGCCCTTTTTCAAAGCATGATAGTGCTACCTAGTGATCAGCTTTTACAGTGCAATTTCTTAAAGCAACAGCGCACATTAAGTCTGTAAAAAGTGCACAGCTATTTAAACATCAGGCAGTATAAAGTGCTAAACTGGTACCATCACTGTGACACTTATAAACTATGGTTGCTAGAATAGCTGAGAATTACTGATGAAAACTTAGGGATAGCCACACTGAAAGCAGTGGTCCTATTAATTATTTTAAATCTAAACAAATGCAAAATCAGAAGAAAAATTGGGGAAAAATTGGCATCTTACAGGATAGAAGGAAAAACTGGGGATCAAAAATAAAATAAGAAAGGTACAGTATGAAGGTTGTCATCATAACACATACTGTTCTGCTAAGCATTTGACTGTCTCCAACTGACCTCATAATGGCTTGGTTAATGGCATCATAGTGGTTTTCATGACAGCAAAGTGCTAGGTCAAAAGCAAGGCAAGTGTGAGGTAAGTCAAAAAACAAGTCAGCTAATGTTTGAAATTTTAAAGTATGTACATCATTATCCGAAATATTTGGTAGAATAACGGAAAAAAGTAAACAAATAAAAAAATACTTTGGCAAACAGTTTAAGAAACAGTATTATATTGCTTTCAATAGAAATTCCATCAGGTTTGAAATTAATGCAGTTTATGTACATCCAAATGTTAAAGGAGAAATACATTAGAAAAGCGAAAATTTCACAAGATGTACTGTAGTGATACACATACTAAACGTATGTTGTAAATAGAACAGTTGTAAGTCTTTATGTTGTTAGCTACCTGCTCTTTAAATGAAAATGTTAAGACAGACTGCTCTGAAAATACTTTTTCCTTTTTATAGCACTTCCTAAAAAAATCAAGGATTGTTCTGCATATTACAACCAAGGAGAAAGGACCAGTGGGATTTACCCTGTGATCCCCGATTCCAGAAGTGAACCCTTTAAGGTTTACTGCGACATGGAGACTGCGGGAGGAGGCTGGACCGTGCTGCAGGTTCGGAAAGATGGCAGTGTTAACTTCAATACAACATGGGATCAGTACAAAAAAGGTTTTGGTAGCCTCACTGGTGAGTTCTGGCTAGGAAATTACCACATCCACAGCCTGACCAAAGCTGCAGAAATGGTCCTGAGAATTGAGCTTGAAGATTTCAAAGGAGTCAAACAATATGCACAGTACAGCCAATTCTATGTTGCTAATGAGTTTCTTCGATATCGCCTAACAATTGATGGCTACAATGGTACAGCAGGAGATGCCATGCGTTACAACAAACGGTACAACCATGATCAGCGGTATTTCACTACCCGGGACAGGGACAATGACAGGTACCCTTCTGGCAACTGTGGAGCCTACTACAGCTCTGGTTGGTGGTTTGATGCATGTATGTCTGCCAATCTCAATGGCATATATTATCACAAAAGTTACAAGGGGGTTCGGAATGGCATTTTCTGGGGTACCTGGTATAGTCTGACTGATGAGAATCTCAGTGGTTACCGTGAATCCTTTAAATCAGTACGAATGATGATAAAGCCTAAGGCTTTTGTGTCCTAAGTTTAACCTGTACTAATAGTACTGTACTGTGAACAGTTTGGCTCAGATAAAGCTTAAATGAATGACTTCACATTTTTGTTGCTTCAATGAAGATGTTCTCTCGTTTTCTTTCTTCGTTTCTAATGTCATCCATCCCCAAAAATGTATTCCTGAGATTTCAGACCAGCAAATGCCAATATAGTACTGTGGGTTAATACAATGGCATGCTAGTGAGAAGCAGTGTGTTCCAAAACTTTACAAGCAAATCCAACCAACAGTGACACAGTGGCCCTCCGAGGAACGTCACTGTCTGATGTGGTGATCCCTTGGGAGGTCAGAGCAAGGGAACATCTCAGCACCGACGAACTGTCTGAAATAGTGGGCACTGTAACAAGCACTGGCAAGAGACTGCTTTGTACAAACTCAGGGTATTGCTGCACCCCCATCCCAACCAGGAACACAGCTGCTATATGTACTACATTTGTTCTGTTTTTCAGTTGAGCCCAGGGATAGAAGGAAAACAATTACCACATAAATTCATTCTTTGCTGCTTTTTATAAATAAAACACCCACATGTAGTGAACCACTAATTTGAAATCTGTGAAAAAAGTTCAATTATAATACTTCCTTTATTTTCTTCCTTATTGAACAGTATTGCAAATCTAGTAAAATCCTTGCTATATTTACATTAAAAAAATTATTCATTTTCCAAAGGCAACAGAACATTTACCAAGAGTAGCATCATATCTCAAGTCCATTACAATATAAACTTAATAAGTCAAGGTTACAGGTCACAACAGCTACTAACACTTGTATAGTAATTTTCAGCTTTCATGCTGTGCCTCTATTTTTGACAAGACACAACAGATGTAAAAAAAGAGAAAAAACAACAAGCTGCTAACAGTGCAGGTGAAGACAAAAAGAAAGACAGAGGTGAAGAAGAAAAACACAGAGGAAAAAGAAAAAGCATTCAACTACAGGTCCATATCATGCATATTATGGGAACACAGTTTAGGGTTATTTCCTATCATCCTGTCATACACATTAAAAATCCAACTAGTGATTTGACTGCCCTGGTCAGTGGAGTACCCCCCTCCATAACCCTCCCATGCCCTTTCCCTTCTTCCATGGTGGACACACCAGAATGCCTGTCCTTACCACATCAGAGCCCTCTCCTCCAGGCCACCGGCCTTCAAGACCGGGGCCCACATATTCATGAAAGCTTCCTCTTTCCCTTTGGCCCTATATAACAGGCTCTCCAGATTTAAGGCGCCCCATGTCAAGTGTCTCCACTGCCCTATGGTGGGCTTATCCTCGGAAACCCATGTGTTTAGAATACATTGGCGAGCCAGGGACAGCAGAATCCTTATCCATCTATCGGCAAACGTCCAGTCTACTGCCTCAGTATCTTCCATACCAAAGAGCATCAGAAGTGGTATCACTGGCAAATCCCCACCCCTTATGCCAGCTATTTCTTTTGCCACTTGTCTCCAGAAAACTTGGAGCACTGTACAGGACCAGAATGAATGAAAGTAAGTGCCCACCGCCACCCCACACCTCTGACATATTGCGGACACAGCCGAGTTGTATTTATTAACTGCCACGGGGGGCAGTACAGCCTATGCCTTGCTATATTTAAACAGCAGCTGATGCCTTGAGGAGCACTTTAACAAAACATATTTAGACCCAGTTCAGCTTATATTTCACATTATTTCTGTATTTCCCCTTACCATTACTTATTACTGAGGTCATTTGCATGAAAACAGGATCTTTACTCCCGAAGAGTTCATCTATTCCTGTTGCTTTTTCCCTATCTGAAGTCATAATGCACTGCTTGTGACATCACAGTTACTCCCATGGCAACAGATTGTGATGTCACAACAGAGTACTATGATTTCAAGTAGGGAGTAAGTCATAGCGGCAGAAGAACTCAAAGGGCTAAACAGCACAAATTGATGCAAATTTACTCAGTAAGAAATAATGGGGAGGAGAAATCTATAATGCAAGCTGAAGTCCACTTAAATATTACGTTTTTCAAAGTCTTCCTTGAGATGTCAGCAGCTCTCTAAATGTCTCCTTAGAAAACTGGACTTGATATCAACAGGGCTCCCACAACTTGGGATCAAAAACCTTTCAAGACAAGGTTCAAATCTACAGACTTTTTATACATTGTAATGCAGAACTACTATATGCCCTGTGTTGTGAGAAGGGACATTTTATTTTTTTATAATCTACAGCAATGTACTTACTGTCAGCAGTTTTAAGAATCAATTGGTATTGCAGGGGAAATTTAACTACTATTTAGAAAAAAAAATGCCGTTCTTATTTTGGGTTTGCTGAGGCCCAGTTCCACATTTTTACCCTTAACTCATTTTCACCTAGGCCATTCTGTTTCATGGTTTAAAAAGGATGGTTTAGACTTCTAATGGAGCTATCCCTCTTTCTGCTACCCACATATTCAAAGAACATTTCACGTCACCTAACCACTGACACAAGATAGACCACGAAGTCCGTAGTGGAGTGCTGGACAGCCATACATTCCAGTCAACCCCCGGCAAAGGTATACACTCATACCGTCAACCAGCCCAGTGAGTGGTATGTCTAAGAATACTCCTGAATCATGGTTTGCTATCATGCCACGGGGCCAAGGCAATTCAGCTTACATTCCATAGAGTCTGCATGCATCTCCCCTTCACTCTTTATGTGTATGGGCCATTGCATGATAATAAAATTTCATCATTTTTAAACTCTGGAAATTATAATAATTTCCAGGGCAAAAGATGTTCACGTCATTAGCAGACAATTACAGCTTCCGGTGTAGAAAAGTGACAGCAGCAGGTAAAAAAGAACAAAGATCTTGTTTTCATGTATATGTCCTTGATATAAAGGAAGACAGAAAATGAGAACTGTAGCAAATAAATGAAATGTAAGCTGAACTGCATTTAAATGTGTCTGTCAATCCCCCAGGATGCCTTTAGCTTTTTAACTGAAACAAACAGTGGTTACAACACAAATGCAAAGACTGGCATAGTTTATTTTTTATTTTATTTTTTTTGTTAAAGGCGGCCTATTTTGAGTCCCTCATTGTAGACTGGCATGAAGATGCTGCAAACACCCCTTACTGCAAGTGCTCACTTGTGACTCCCTCTTGTGTATCCACAATGTCCTTTGAAGACAGTCCAGAAAGGTGCGAGGGCCACAATGCAAATGGACACAGAGTCGTACACAGATAAATGATGGCTGTCACAGGCCGAGCTATAAGTCGCTGCATCTTCTCCATGTTATTATTTGCTACAAGCAGGCAGTAATGGGACTGCAGTGGCAAAACAGGTAGACAGGCTGCCATGATCCTCAGACTGCTGTCGGGGGGACCACTGGACAATCAGTGATACACGTGGATGTTAGACATGGGTGAACAGTGGGACTTCCAGGACTCGGTGACATTGGGGAAGATAGGGGAAACCTCTGGACCACCAGCAAATACCTAATAAGAGCATTAATGAAGGGTCACTGGAAATTCGGGCACTACCAAGTGCTGTCATGATGCCACAGCTTTGGATCAAAAGGTGGCAAAATTCTCTATGTGCAAAACCCCTGACCACATCTCAGAATAAAGCCCAGAAGGCTTTGAGAAACAGTCTTGATCTGGTGCACACAAGAAAATAAAATATATATAATATCTGTATCTATCTCTGTCCATCTATCTAGTTATGCATATATACAGTATATATATATATTTAGATATTTATTTATGCAACGCTTGTGAGAATAAATTTGGTCAATTATTTGTGATATTCACAGGGTGTTCAGACCTAGAGTGAGGATACTGTGTTTATCCTCACTCTAGGCCCCCTTGGCCAAATTTATCCACCCTGTAGGTAGTAACTGCCTGGAGCCAGCAGTGTGAGCTGACAACCAATGTCATCTCAGAAGTGTCAGGGGTGTCAGCATATCGTAATTTCCTTATCAACCTCTAGCAACCAGTCTGTCCAGCGAAGTAACACACAGCCACAGCACCAAAAAGTACACTGCATTTTTTTTTTTTTTTAAATACCAATTAAAAATGAATGTACTGCCACTATCCTCACCCATCCTTGTTGCATAAATGAAGTATGCGATGGGGAGCTTGTTGAAGAAATTATTTATTTTCACTCATATTGTTTGACATTGGGCACATCAACCTTATTCTTATAACCAAAGACAGAATTTTTAGGCTACAATACGTCACCAGTTGACTACACAGGGAAGCAAACATCTTTCATGCTATGCCAAGATCAGTAACAAAATCTATTTTTTTTACAACAGCTGATGTATTAACTGAGCATGAAAACACCAAGTCTGCCACAATGTAGGACACGTCACTGTAAATAACTGCTTATAGAGAAAGGGCTGATATATATTATCTGGCAGCCCTCCATTTTCCCTTCCCCTGAAATAACCACACAACACAGGCCTTTGAGTAAATGGTCGCAGCCATGCATTTACTAAAGTAAATCACCACGTTTTAGGAGCAGCGTGCGGTGCCAGGAGGATACGCAGTCTTCATGCAGGCCTCTCACACTCTTGCCCCCAATTCTTGGGCCACTCTAGTGCTGGCCTGATGACTGATATACCACCTGAGTTGAAACCCCTCCAGTAGGAGTGGGTCAGGTCATATGCCCCAACACCCTTATAGGTTCATAGGTAAGAATATCAGGTCCAGTAGCCTCTAGAGCCAATAATGGTCCTGCCACTGATTAGTGGATAAATTCCCATTTTTGTTCTCCCATATGCCTATCCAGTGTGGACTTAAAGGCTGCCATACTATTCACACCACAACCTCGCGAAGGAGCGAGTTCCAGTTGTTCACCACCCTTTGGCTGAACCATCTCCCTCTCTTAGTGGTGCTGTATTTTACTCCCTTAAGTTGCTTTGAGTGCCCTCTTGTTGGCATACCCACTCTCTCCTTCCAACATAACCCCGCAGATTCCCAAAGTAAACCATTCTTCATGTCTTTGTGCACAAAACATAAATCCCCCCCCCCCCGCAGTCTTCGCTGTGACTTGTAACATGGCTCTGAAGATAGCAGGCAAATGGAGAGTGGAGATTGGTGCAAATGCATCATGTGATGGAAAATGAACAGTGATTAAGCCACCAGTAGAGCCCGCTTGTGTAGTACATAAAGTGCCCACAGTGGTAGTAGCCCATTAGAGACCGCTTGTGTAGTACCTGCAGTGGCCAGAGTCTGCCGCACTAACTGAGTGAGAGCGAGTGTGTGTGTGAAAGAACACAGACACAGTCGTCAGAAATAGCGGATGTGTCAAATGTGAAACGACAGCATGTCAGTGAGAGAGGAGATGTCCACCATCTCCTGGATTTAGTAAAATACCACGACTTGCAGTCTGTCTGCAAACACCCCCCCCCCCCCCCAAAAGACTATACTGTGTAGCCCTCCTTGCCCTACCAGAAGCAGCCACACGGTGCAGCACTGGGAAGACAATCACAGTACAGCCCGCTTCTGCGCTACCAAACCTCACCACAATTCTGAAGTGCTACCTGGGGAACATCAATGGCTAGGTAGAGATCGCCCGTTAGTGCATGTGGGTGAGAAGGAGCACGCCTGCAATTGTGAGCATGCAAGATACATAGAGGGGGTGAATAGTGCTGTCAGTCCCTGTAGATGGCAGTAGTGGAGGACGAGTAATATACCCATCGCTGAGATGCAGCGCACCGAGCGGGTCCTCTGGTTACGGATCTGTCCCATGATGCAGCATAGCAATGCAGCATCGGGATAGCTGAGCGACGAAGAAACCGGAAAATGTCTCGCGGCGATCAGAAAATCGGACTGTTCATGGGTTGTGGGAGCACAGTGGCCGCGGACATAAGAAAACAAAGCAGCACACACTATATAAATAGTAGTGTGTGCTGTGGAACAGGAACACGCATATCTCTCCAGCATGCCTGTCTGTCAGAAACAACGGTGCAGCAGAGCGTTAGCAACATACTTACAGATCTCGGTAAGTGGAGTCTGCTGTAAAGGTCAACAATATTATCACAATCTCTGTCTCGCACTTGCCATGTTACAAGCGCATTAATCACCTCCAGCGTCGGGCTCTACCGGGGATTAATGCCCGCTGGGTGGTTGGAAGCACTCGGCCGCACCAACCCCCCCCCCCCAGCAGGGCAGTAATCCACCGGTAGAGCCCTCCTCTGTCGGTGATTAATGCTTGCATGGAGTATAACCCTACTGAATACAGTCTGTTTTTATAGTCCCAATCTTTCATCCCATATATCTTTTCGGTAAATCTACATTGGACATGTTCAACCTTTTTACATAAACCTGATTCCTGGGGCATACAGAATGGGCAGTTTTGGCCTGACCAAAGATCTAAACAAGGGAACCAGAACATCCCAGTTCCTACTTCTAATATTTCTTAAGATGTTCCATGTGACCCTAGTTGCCATGGACACCATTTCATGAGTGTGTCTGGCAAAGTTTAAATCATTTGACCTCACCACTCCCAGATCTTTTTCATATTCAGTGATTGGTAGTGGCTTTTTGTTCAACTCATATTGTGCCTGTCTGTTATGACCAACATGCATCACTTTGCATTTTTCAATGTTGAACTCTAGTTTATTCTCTCCTGCCATTCCCCCAATCTGTCAAGTTGTTTCTGGAGAATTATGATCGAGTCAGTATCGTTCAATACTGCTCCAATCTTGAAGTCATCAGCATACTTGCAGATCCACACTCCATCTAATACCTGCATTGTGGATATCATAATACTGAATAATCTAGGTCCCAGGATCGAGCCCTGGGGGACTCCACTGGTGACACTCCCCTCTGCGGACAAAAAATACCTCTGATCCTGACTCTCTGGTGCCTATTAGTTAGCCATGATGCCACCCATTTCACCAAGTATGATCTAATTCCCAGTTTTTGCATCAAATTCAACAGCGTTTCATGTGACACAGAGTAAATGCTCCACTGAAATCCAAATAAACCACGTCCACTGGGAGACCCACATCCAATGCCTCACTCACTGGTTCAAGAAAGGTAATAAGATTACTTACACAGGACTTCCCCTTTTCAAACCGCTGTGCCAGAGGAATTATCCTGATGAGGTTGGACCACGACCCCTCTCATCTGGGTCCGGGTCTTGCAGTCCCGAGCCTCATGCCAACTGGAAATAACGAGCCCTTTGGGAGAATTCGACTTGTATCCTCCTTCTTCCCCTTGTATCCTCGGTCTGCGATCCTCCCGAGCCGCCGCACATGGCTGCGACAGTTGTGTCATGCTTCATCAAGTCTGGACAGATTCTCTACCTTAATTTCTATCTTCCTTTTAATAAACTATTTCTTAAATTATACATTATCTAGTTACTCACTAAATTTTACAACCCTTTGGAGGAGGTGAAAAACCCAGAAAAACCCTGTTTAATGGGAAAACTGGGAAAACTCACTCCCCGACCCATAATGGGTCAAAGGGTGGCCCTGCCTCCCTGGCTCCTCACACTGCTTTTACGAGGGCGGGCAGGTGGGAGTTTGATGAATGGATGGGAAAGAAGGGAGAGCTGCTGGCCCTCAGCTCACTTGATCCTTCTTTCTCCATCTGCCACTGAAGCCACCGCCTCCAGGCAGCCTTGTGGGACCTCCCCTCATGGCTTTCCCATAACATCTTTACCCCCCAGAGGAAGTCCCCTACATTCCTTCCAGGTCCAGTGAAGGAGGGCTCCAGACAAATGGCCAACTGCTGTGATGCCTTGCAGCTTCTCTAAAGTATTAAATGCAAAGGGAAGTAGTAAAAAAATGAAGAATGTAAGCAAGGTTCTGTAATGGAGATCACATGTGGTGTGACTACTAACACCTTTTGTTTGCCACTTCTGGCAAGGATGTTTGGTTGCCTCAGAAATCATAACAATATCATACCGTCTGATTAATGAGGATCACCAATTTTTTTTCTCAGTAAAAGTGACTAGGTGCCTGTTTAAAGGAAAGGACTGCAGAGCTTCCAGACCAAATGTGGTAACTCTACTGTATAGCATCATTTTCTTCTTCTTCAGACAAATGCCTTTCTAGTGTTGACATGAACACCACTAGAGTTAACAATGACAGTTATATTTCCGGGTAAGATAATAGTGTGGATCATATAGGCAGTGTAGCCTAGTGAATACAGAGCAAAACTGTGAACCTGGAAACCCAAGTCTGAGTCTCACCACCACCACATTATCACTGCATGATCTTGAGTAAGTCACTTAAAACTCCTCCTTGGGTAGTAGAGGGCACTCAGCTTCACATAAATGCCTCAGGGCATCCTAAGAGCCAGGCTTCCGGGGCCTAAGCCCCGAATCTTTTAGTATGGGCCCTGAACCTTTGCTCAATACTACTGCTGAAATTAGTCCCTTTTCCCAATAAAATCTACAGTTTACCACAGATCTTGAAGGCTTGGGCCCCAGATCTTCTGTCCTTCGTGAAACAAAGACAGCAGCTCACAATGCACTCAAGTCATTTTAGGATATGCCTACCCAGTCGTGTATTATTGCTTAAATATTGCATCTGAGGAAAGATGCCAATGAATATAACATCAGTGATTAAAAAAATAATCTGTAAATTCTTGGCATGTACTACAGGCTCTGGAGAGGCATTTTTTCCACACAAATCTTCCAAAACAAACATTTTGAAACAAGATTCTTAGTTTATCAGCTGTGGATGGGAAGGGATGATGGAACACAGTTATAATCAGACAGCTCTGAAATTCCTTTTGAAATTTCGGCTGACCCATTAACAGAGATCCATCTGTCAATATTTGTGCTGCATTTGTCCTTCACTGCCTGTTCTCCCCAAAAATATTGCAACTAATTTGCTTGATAATAGTACAGAAATCTTCATATGTGCCCAAGTCTGATTGATTTTCTTTTTGCTAAATTCAAGTTTATAAATTCAGAACTTTATCTAGAATTCTGTATATCACTATTAAGTATACAGTTACAGTATGCGAACGTTCAAGTACTATAATACCTTTTATTAACCTTGTTAGAACACGTAGGAATGTTCAATTCATTATTGTTTGAAACATATTTATTTAAATTTTGGAGACCGCACTTCTTGATTACTGGATTAATGCAGCTTCTTCTACTTTCTAAACTTTAACCAAACATTTCAGGGAATCTACAAGTATTAAGTCAGAAGCACTGCAAGTTATAGGTTCACACTGTCCCCATAATTCCACCTCGCCAATATTCTCTTTGGTGGAAATAATGAATATAGATTGTTCAGTAAGGTGAACACAGGACTTTACAAAGTCTGCAACCCATATGTTAATTCCCCAGGAATGCACAGGTTGTAACAAGTTCAGGCAGTAAGATTTGGAATCTGGAATAACAGCAAACAGAATTCATGAGCCACTTCACTCATCCCGGAGAGTCATATGGCTGCCACCATCACTCACTGAAAAACTTTAACAAGGCCATACAACATAACACATCCTCAAATTTCAAAAAACAACGATTTACTCCACTCACGATACCCTCCTTACACACATAAACAAATTGAAAAAATGAAGTACTACTATTCAGACTTAATTCTTGGTCTTTCTTTGATGAGCATGATAAATCTCCCCTCCTAGCCTTAACAGCTTGCCAATGCATTCTTATCTGCACCCTGCTATGGGTGAAAACTGAAGACTTTCTGTTATGTAGTGGGTAGGAGGGTTGATATTCTGCCAAAGGAATTTTGAAAACTTTTGAATTCCTGTATTCCATGTAATGAATATGTGGAAAGACTGCTGATTGGCATGTGGGAAGGAACTACTTTTTACTAGTTACTTAACGTTAACAAAAGGAAAATACCTGTTGTTTTATAAAAATTGGCATTTTCGTTTTTTAAAATTGTTTCTCAGTTGACCCATTTTATAAGTGCAATAAAACACTGCAGGTTGTTGGTTGTCTGGTGTTAATGTACTTCCAGGTGCTAAAGTTATTTGACACAAGTGCCTTGTGATCACATTAAGCACCTGGCTGTGCATTAATCCCAGATAACCAACATCCTGTCATGTCTCATACACTACCATGTCAACTGCAACAAAAACAGGAAACTACTACACATCAAACATGTGTGATAACATGGTCCGATTATGGTGAACATTTGCAGCAAATCAAGGTCATAAACAAACTCATGCATTGGAGATGAAAGTTCATCAGCTTAGAGAAGGTTTTTTTTTTTACTCCATCACTGCTAAGTCATTTTAGGACTTGCACTAAAGGATTTATTTAAGCAATAATATGACCAAGATGAACAGTAGATGAGGTGGTATAAGAGATTAAAAACTCAGAGGTTACATGCTTTTTAAAGTGATTTTGTCACATTTACCCTGCTGGAAATGGACTTGCCACCTTGAATACTCAAAGGTAGTGAAAGTCAGCCTATCCCAATTTTAATTCAGAAAGCAGTGCCTGAACTGAAATTTTTAGATACAGTATTTTGCTAACACGGCTATGTTCCTTTACTGCCTTGTACACTGACTCGCTGCCCCCTCCACGGCTATGGCGTCCTGCAAGGGACAGCGTGGAGGAGTGCTTATGAAGTGAATGACTAATTTTGCATCATATTTAACAACATAATGGCCTGTTTGAGATAAATGAAGGACATCGCTCGACTAACAAGAACCTTGAGGTGTCCTTCATTAATCTCAAAATGCCCATTATATTTGTTAAATCTGATGCAAAATCAAGTCCCATTCACTTCAAAGGGGCACGCTTCTGCTCTCTCCCTTGCAGAATGTCATAGCACGGGGGCATAGTCAGTGAATGAGGAAGTAAAGGAATATGCTGGCCAGTGTTGTCGGGGGGGCAAAATGTGATCTAAAATTTCTCAATTCAGGCACTGCTTTCCATATTAAAAATGGGATAGGCTGACTTTCACTACCTGAGTATCCACGGTGGTAAATCCATTTCTAACAGGGTAAATGTGACAAAATCACTTTAAAGGAGAACATTTCTGCAATGTACAATGGTCCTCATAGTCTGGAACCCCATGAAATTTCTTTTAAACAAGGTATTGCACTTATTTATATGCACTTATTTATAGCTGGAAGCAGTCCAAACATACCATTTTTTTCCCCTACTACTACCCTCCTCTCCTTCTCCCACCATCACATCCTTCTTCCCCTATGCCTACAGAGTCTGCCCCTGGCAAGGTTCACTACACCCTGAGGGCTAGCTTTTAGGCCTCCCCCTTCCCAAATTTCCACCTCTGTCTCCTCACTACTTAGCACTTAAATAAGTACCAGTTTATTTATACCTGAACTCCTGCACTTTCAGTCCTGTTCTGTGTAGTGTTTATTACTGAATACAGTTATTCTCAGCCATGTTAATTATTTAAATATGTTAATCACCTTTCAAAATGCATGAATTATGTATCAT
Organism: Neoceratodus forsteri; assembly: GCA_016271365.2. Classification (NCBI taxonomy): domain Eukaryota; kingdom Metazoa; phylum Chordata; order Ceratodontiformes; family Ceratodontidae; genus Neoceratodus; species Neoceratodus forsteri. Next base: position 704,866,215 of record CM028131.1, on the reverse strand, counting down.
TCTTATCTGTTTATGTTGTACTATTACATTTTGCTGTATAATGCTATTGTATGTCATTATTGCCACATCCTATTGTTCCCCTCCCCCCAGGTCGCACTGGGAGATGAGTTACTCGTTGTTCAGTGTGCCTTCCTGGTGAAACATTTCAATAAATAAATAAATTAATAACGCAAGTCTGCAGTAGATTGGTACTACACTGCCACCACTGCATGGAACCTTGTGATGTCACAGAACAAGCTGTGCTTGACTGCATGTAATTATGCATAATTTATCCCTTAATGACAGCACAAGGTTCTATAAACTTATGGCAATGTAGTATCAATATACGGCAGACAGTCAGCTATATCTCTGGACTGCTTCTAGCTACAGGTTAGCGCAATCCCTTGTTCAAAATAACTGTGCATGGGATTTCTGATTACGTGGGGCAATCTACATGAGTGTTCTCCATTATGTTGTGAATAGGCTCACGGTTTTCTGCTTTGTCACTGGATTGTACGGCATACAGTACTCAGCATCTTTCACTAGAGGTCTGGAAGCGGAGTTTGATACTGCCACCTAGGAGACTTGGGTTTGTATTTAGACGAGGGTTTCATGGCATGTGGACTGGCAGGTACAAAACTTGTCAAAAGCAGAGGATCTCAATTCCCAGAGGTAGCCCAGGATACCTAATGCTTAAATAGCCCCTGCTGGGAAGTCAAGAAGTGGCACTGGTTGTGAAGAAGCTGCCTGTCCACGCTCCCAGCTGAAGGAAAATGTACTACTAGAAAGGAGGAGATGGCAGGGAGATACACTGTAACTGGGAGAAACAGGAGTGCACTGATATAGCTCAATGGCTTGGGGACAGTGTGGGAAACCCAGGTTGGGAGTAACCTTGGATCTCTCTCCCTCACTCGCTTTCTTTTTCACTCCTACACTTTTTCACAGATTTATCACAGAGTTCTCTACAGGGACAGGTTATGGTGTGCATCACTCAATAGTACCCCTTATGTCCAGCTCTTGCACTGGACTTGGCATCAAGTTCAAAGAAGACGGCCACCTGTATCCCTCATGGTCAAACTAAAGTGCTGCAATACAAGTAGAAAAATATGGGAAGGGAGCAGGAGGATGCAGTGACAAAACTGGAGGATAAAAAGGAAAAATATAAAAAGATACAGTAACTCTCTACTCCCTCTCCCAAATAAAGGCACCTGAGGTACAGAGCAAACAACACTCAAGTCAAATTCTTCCATAAAAAAAGTATGCACAGATACCTGCAGTTAATTTGTAGTACAATGCTGTAAATCTTACAGTGACGTGATACAGTACCTAACTTTAAGTTGGCTTGCATCTGTATCCCCCCTCTCCTGGGATGAGGCTGAAAATAGACAGTATTGTCTAGCCCTCATTTTCCAGTCAACAAAAATTAAATAAATAAATAAATGTCTTACATAAATCTCTACTGTATCAGATCCACTTATTTGTTAGAGTAACGTCAGTCTAGGTCTTCCACAAGTTTTATTCTACAAAACTGTACAACCACTAATACTTTATTAAATGGTGAATAGTCTGAGGATATATTGTTGGAAATGTATACATACAGTGATGTATATGAGAAGAATGATCTAAATATAAAATAATATATATTTTGATAAATGTACAATGGAAGGATTTGGGCTAAGATATGAAAATGTATTGTTTTTATGTTACTTGCTCAAGGCTGCAAATTGCACAGATCAGTATTTCTGTTTTGCTTTTAATATACACTGTTAACAAAGGTATGGCAATGTGACCACTGCTCAGAGCACAGAGCTTTGATCCAGGTAGCCCTACCACAGACACAGTCTCACTGTGTGACCTAAAGCAAGTCACTTAACCTCCCTGTGCTGCAGTTTTCCCAGCAGTAAAATTAGATGGAAGCAGGACCCCACTAAAAATTAGAAAATTAAATCAATACTTATCACAATTTTCCATTCTATGAATCCCAACGGTATCCCTCTAGAAATATATATGATGGGCTTAACTCTGGCTCTGGAAAAACAAGACAGGGAGAACAAAGTTCTGACATATCATTTACTGACTCGGTTTGACCACCCACAAATATTAAAGGGGAAAAGTCAGCACAAAGCGCCCCACACCCAAGTGTGAGTCTGGTCCCAATGTGCACTCTGTGTACAAAAACTTTTTGTTTCCATTACTGTTTACTGTAGTACAGTAGCTTGCATCAGACAAATTGTCCTTACTTCCAAGCTGACATTTTCTGTAACTATAAATCCCAGAATCCCCTGCAACTGACATCAAAAGAGGACAGCAACAGTGGAGGATTCAATGGTCTGCAGTGCATGTTAAAGTTTATATAAGCTCTGATCTTTTGTTTGCTTATCCCACAGCCCTCCCAGGGCTACCTACAATCACAGAGGACTGCACATAGCCCTTGGAGAAAAGCAGAACTGGATTTGATCTGAGCCTATAAAAGCTCTAACATGCACTGCAGGCTATTGAATCTCCAACTGCTGCAGTCCTGCTCTGATGTCAGCTGCAGGGGAATCTAGGATTTGTAATTACAGAAGATGTCAGCCTAAAAGTAAGCAAAATTAGTCTGATACAATCTTCTATACTACAGTAAACAGTAAGTAACACAAAATGTTTTTGCACACAAAGTACACACTGGAACCAGCCCCACATTTGGTTGTAGGGTCCATTGTGCAGACTGTTCCCCTCTAAAAACGATAAAAATGGCCTAAGAAGTGAAGTAACCAGTCCAATATGTGGGACAAAGGAAAGGAACACGCACTTGCCTGAAGAAGAGAAGTCTTATGTTTGTCCGTCGTTCATATGTTCATATGGTTGCAAGTGGGGGGAGAGAGGGGTTGAGGGGGTATGTGTGAGAGGGCCAAGGGGGATATGGGGAGGGGGCAATTCACTCTGTAAACACAATGAGAACTGCACACTCAAGCAGACTAGATAGACCATAAGGCCTTTATCTGCTGGGACATTTGTGTGTTCGTAAGCCCTGAGGTATTAGTTAATGTCCAAATTACACAGAAGAAAAAAAACTTTTCTTGTGATGAGTTGTGACTGTAAATGAAAGAAGTTCCGCTATTCTGAAATTGATGAGGGACTATTCATTCTGACCCAGATAGAGGATCTAAATGCAAGGTAAAAAAAATCCAAAACAGAGACTCTGCAACCAGTAAAAGTTAAAAATAAATATTCAAACAAAGGAGAAACCCGTAACTGCTGCCTGCTCACTATAAGACATTAAGTATCTCATGGGCGGAGCCAATGATGACTGACACATGATGTCAGAACTTTGATCTTCCTGTCAGTTCATGTAGGGTTGGGTGTAAACCGACTGTCAAGATTTCTGAAGTCTCTAGAGGCTACCTCAGGTGAAACAGAATGCAGTGTTGCACTTTGGTTGGGCTAGCAAGCATAAATAAACAAAGTCAAAATAGGCTTACTGGTTCTCATTTATTTTTAGAATGAACTAGAATTTATGATTAGCATGTAACCCAGTGAAAGAAATGCTGACTCTATTTTTTTAATTTGGATACAGATATTAACATCTTACTAAATATGCTGCTTCTAGCTTCTTTAGTTACAAGTGCAATATTGACAAATTATGTTAGCAAACTTTGTTCATAACAAAATGACTGAAATGGAAATGTCTGATTGTTGCTCTGATGGTCTATAACTACAATTTATCGTAGCCTTTAATATAAAAGGTCTGTTGTACACAAGTAAAAACTAGATAATAAAAGTATAGTCTGTTTGTTTACAGGTTAATGTTTTAAGAGAACATTTTATTAATCAGTTTATGCAATGTAGGGAAAACTGTTTCTCCTACTACGTAAGAAATCCAGCTAAACCACTGGATGCATAATGAACAACGTACAGATTTCCTTGTTTTTACATGACTGAAATTATTAATTCATCTCATGTTGTTATGCATAGTTTTAGGCAACTGCAGTACTTGGACAAGAATGTAGCCCAATCTCCAGCTATGGCAGCTTAAACTCTTTGTAATTCTTATCTGTCCACACGGAAATCAGAACTTCTGAAATATGTTTTAATAAAGTTTTATATTGTACTATCTGAGTGAAATTATTATTACCGTACTCCATTACATTTTGATGCATTTTCAATCATGGGACACTTCAAAGAGCCCGGAAGAATGACAGAAATGGCATGTTTGGTATTTAATGTGCTGTATTTCATAATTATACTAAGCACGTTGCTTATGCAAATGCTAGAAACAACAATTACAAAATGAATGAATAAACCAATGGGATTATAGTCAATCAAATAAAACATGGTATAGCATTATGACATCTCTTTTATAAGCTTATGAACATATATATCTACAGTATATCAAAATGAAATGCTTAAGAAATTGAAGACCATCTTCATAATACTTTACTGTATATCATACCTGTGCAAACAAAGCCATTCAATACAAATCAAAATGGTTTATTCTTCTTACGAAAAGCTCATTTAAAGTCACACTTGACTGAAGATATGTAGTTTAAGAAGCCAAACAGTTCCTCAAAAATCTAATTATTTCCTACTATGACTGCACCTGACAGCTATTCTGTATCATAATGTACACGCTACTCTTGTTGTTCCCCACCTTACTGTTCATGCTTGAATTTGTTGTAAACCACGTACAGATACTCTAAATACATTATTTTCTGCTGCTGTTTTTTGGCCCTGTATGGTTCTCTGGTTAGGCCCCTGTTGGAGTACCGTGCCCGGTTTTGGACACCTTGTAAAATTGGTGATGTTGCTCTACTGGAGAGGGTGTGGAAAAGGGCAACAAAATGGATTAACGGATTGTCACAACTCTCATATGACAAAAGACTCAATGCGCTAGGCCTTTATCCCCTAAAATACAAAAGGCTTCAAGGAGATTTGTGCCTGACATAGGAGGAATTTAGAAGTGAAGATATCTGGGAATGTCTAGGCCTATGTAGAAAGGCAGTTACCAGAGAGAAAAGAAATCATAGTTTCCAACTCAGGGGTGAACTATACAAAACAACAAGAAGAGGGTCATGGTTCAACCAGAGGGTGGTGAACACATGGAAGAGTCTACCAGAGAAAGTAGTTACTACTCCAAACATAGATTCTTTTAAAATGGCCCTGGATAGTTACATATTACACAACCACACATTTTGATCCATTGTATAATGGCGAGTCGATGATGGCTAGCGCTACTGACTCAATACTATTCTTAAGATTCCTATGATTCCTGTTATTTGTTCCTCTCCCCCTTCCCCAGTTTACAACTATAAACAGGATTATTACTCTATCTCTGTATGTTTACCCGGTGAAACAATTTTAAATAAATAATTATCTCCACAGATGTGGAAGGCAGGACCATAAGCCATGAGTAGAGAAGAAAAAATTACTCACCATAGTAATGTTGCTTCTTCCAAAGGGATCCCTTACTATAAATTCAGCATGAAATTCAAACTCTGCTGTGTGATCACACTCACACCTGCACCCTATGATTAGATTTATTTCTAAAGCTAGGGTAAGCAGTGAGCACTAAAACTAGCTAAATGGTTATCAAAAAATACCAAAATTCATTTCAAAAAGTTTGTAAAAACTGCTTAAATATCGCAGAACAACTTTAATCTTAAGAAAAATTAAGTAGCCGAGACCACCGATTAGCAACTGTGAAGTCAGTGTAACAGGTAATGCTCAAGCAAACAGAAAGAACTGATTCTTGTGTGAACCTTTTAACCGGTTCTGGAAGGGGAGGTAGGGATTAGGGATTGTTAAGCATAGTGAGGGATCCCTTTGGAAGAAAACGACATTACAACAGTGAGTAATTCTTTTTCTTCAAACCCCTGGAATCCCTCACTTATCTTTAACAACTGCAGACTCCAAAGCAGTATCTTGGGAAACCGGGTACAGAACCTACTTAGGGAAAAGGCTCTGCAAGACAGCAGTACCAAAGCTGGCATCCCTTTTGGACTGTATGTCTAGATAGTACTGCTTTGTTAAAGTGCGTACTGTTTTCCAGGTAGCTGCTGTACTGATTTCCTGCAGGGAAACGCCTCTAGATACTGCCACAGAGGAGTTTTCCCTAAGGCCTGCAGGAGGTAGCTTGCCAGCTTTGTCATAACAGAACTGTACACAGGAAAGTATCCAATGAGGAATGGTTCTCTTGGATACTAGTTTCCCTTTCCTCACCTCATCATTGCTGACAAATAACTGAGTATTAGAAACATAGATACTGTTGGCAGATAAGGACCGCCAGGCCCCTTCAGTCTGCCCGTATACCCTACCTCTATTGGCAGCAGAGGTCCCTATCTAGTCATCGGCTTTAGCCTCTCCTTTCCACCTCTAGGGTTCCCTTTTGCCTGCTGCATGTTTAAATACCCCCACTGTGGTCGCTCCCACCACCTCCTGGGGTAGGCTATTCCATGCATCCACCACCCTTTCCATGAAAAACTAACATTCACATTTCCCCTTATCCTGCCCCCTTCCAATCTCATATTGTCGCCCCTCGTTCTTGTATCTCTCCTATATTGAAAGGTGCCGCCCCTTGCACCTTGTTTATGCTCTTAATATACTTGAAGGTTTCTATCATATCCCCGTTCCCTCCTTTCTTCCAGTGTATACATATTAAGATCTTCTAATCTCTCCTCATATGTCTTCTGGTGCCCTATCTTTGTTGCCCTTCTCTGAACTGCCTCCACCCTGTCTATGCCCTTACAAAGATGTAGCCTCCCGTACTGTACACAGTATTCCAGACGAGGCTTCACCAGTGCTTTGTATAGTGGTATCACCACTTCCCTTCATCGGCTAGTGATACCACTCCCTATGCACCCCAACATGTCACTGGCCTTCCCTACAGCCTTTGTATTCTGCTTAGTCACCTTTAGGTCATCTGAGATAATAATCACCTAATACCTTTCTTCCCTGGTGACCATCAGTAACCCCCCCCCAATCCTGTAGCTGGTTTCTGCAGCCCAGGTGCATGATTTTGCACTTCTTCACATTGAACCTTAGTTGCCACACTTCAGACCATTTTTCCTGTTTTCCTAGGTCCCTCCTCATTCTCTCCACCCTATCTGGAGTGTCTATCCTGTTGCACATCTTGGTGTCATCTGCAAACAGGCAAATCACTTCAAGCCCCTCCACAATGTCACTAATGAAAACATTACAAAGGAATGGCCCCAGAACTTATTGTTGCGGTATCCCACTAGTCACCCCCTTTCCTCGGATTGCATCCCATTTACCACCACCCTCTGCTCCCTGTCCCCTAACAAGTTTCTAACCCAGTTCACCACCTTGTGGCCCATATCCAGGCTTCCCAACTTGTTTAACAGCCTTCTATGTGGAACAGTGTCAAAGGCCTTGCTGAAATCAAGGTAAGCGACATCTATCGCTCCCCTCTGGTCTACCTCCTTCGTCATCCAGTCAGAAAAATCTATCAGATTTGTTCAGGGACCCTGGTTTTCCATTTTTACCGGTAACACCGGTAACAATCACGGAATCCTGCTTGGTTTGCGGATTTTGAATTCTTGTACCGGTGCCTCACGGAAATTGCATGTCACTGCACAGAATCTCAAAGATTTCCGCATCTTTTTAAATTTTTTTTATCTTCTCTTTCTATGTCCCCTTCTCACAGCATCAGTCTCCACTTTTCAGAGATCCCTAGGCTGGGTATCCCCTAGCTTCACCACCAGGTAATGCTCAGGAGCTCCTGTGGGCCTGCCCTATCCTGCCTGGATTGTACCCCTCCCAGGTGGGAAGGAGGGGACCCCAGTTCACCCTCCACACTCCCTTAATGTGTGCGGGAAGCTGAGTGGGTCCCTCATGGAGCCTGGTTATGAAGTCAGGGGCACCTGGGTCCCTTCTGCCAGTGGCCGATGTGGGGTGATTGTTCCTGGTTTTCTGGTCTCTGTCCCTGAGGGCACCGGTACTAGAGGATATCCAAGGAGGTAAGTCACATAAGACATGCCACTGCTCCAGATCCTGGCTAGCATCCTCCCCTCCTGATCACTCTGCAGCACCATAGCACCACCATCCGTGGCCACACAGGTGGTGGTAAAGCAGCAGGACCTGCAGCCTGCCCTCCCTGGAGGAGGAGAGCAGTCCCCCAGGTGCTCGATCCTACTCCCCTGGCCAGACCTCCAGCAACCCGAGTTCACTTCTGACTCTGGGTCGCTGGCATTGCAAGCAATAGTGCTACCGCAGCACCAGTGAACTGACCCAGATTTCAGCATCTTAAAATTGGTGCTGCTGTGCTTTGCATTCTCTCTGCTTTGCTGCATATAGAGTCAGTAAGGAAATCACCCGCACTGCTTTGTAGTAATCAGCCATTCAGTTTAACCACCCAAGTCTAGTGGTTAAAGTAACAAACAGTGATTGAACTGGGTACATCCAGCAGACGTGGGTTTGATTCCCACAACCTACACTTGTATACTGTGTGACTCCAAGCAAGTCTTAACCTCCTCAGTGCTTCTAGGTTACTCCTGAAAACAGACAGTTCTGCCTAGTGGGCCTTACCTGCTTGACAAGGAATATAAAAAAAATACCAATATATGTTTACTGCATCATAGAATAGTAGTCAGGGTACCATGTAATTTACCTGAGTTTTACTTGGGCTGCAATGATTTTGTATAGGTAAAGATAAATGTTCAGATACATTTTATGTGTTTTATGCTTGTTTTTAGATTTTAGTCAGGTTTTTATTGCATTCTTTGCATATAAGCATCTAGGTTGTAGATTACTAAATGCAGGATCACTGTTACCAACTAACTTATTCAAGTTTATAATCAGTAGGGCCATCAAAAATCCTCAGTTGTTTGAATGAAAACAAGTCTGAATGAAAGTATGTTCACAAAGAAGAAACTGCCTTACTACTTATTCAAAGACTTCATAGTTAGCACCCCATTTAGGTGAATTGGATCATTTCCACCTTTTCTCCCACCTGCTGTTTCAGTCTCTGTGACAACAAAACGTTTTCTGATAGACTGCTTCAACAAAAAGCCAATGTTAAGTATTTAAGGCCCCATCCACACTGCACCGCTCAGACCCTGTAACGGATAGAAACCGTTACAACCGGGGAGTGGTGCAGTGTGTCCACATTGCGGCGGTGTCCATTATGGGACTGGTACTGCCGGTCCACACTAGGGGTGCCAGGCGACCGCTGTAGCGACACCATTCCCAGGATGCAGTTGCGCTGTGCTACAAGGGCCCCTGCGAGACCATTACCACCACGTCCACGCCGCTTGATAGCGTTACCGAGGCACGCCCGGTTCATAACCATTGTTGAAACCACCTCATATGGTTTCAACAACGGTTACGAAAATGCCTTCTGTAACATTATAGGTATAAATGCAAACCATTGCGGTAATGGTTTGGGCACTCTGTAACGCTACAGAGGCGTAGTGTGACAGGGCTAGTGTACTTATGTTTGGCCCATGGATTTGAAAGCACAGTCAATGATGTACAGAAGGTAAGACCCCAGGGCTGTATGATGCTGGTGGGCAGAGTAGTGCTCAATTCACATCTGAACAAAGACATGAAAACTGGAAGACACCCTTTTCATGGACACCAAGTAAAAAAAAGCATCCACATGTCTGGGAGATGCATGAATCCATTTCAAGGTCCTCCACTAATCACTTGTGGATTTTTTTGGTGAAGACACTTTATTTCAAAGAACCAAATTCAAGCAGTTTTTTTATTTTTTTTTGCTCCTCCTACCCCCTGGCCATCTACTCCTTCAGGCCTGCCAAGACCCCCTACCACCACTGCTGAGTCCTGACCACCATCCACTGCCCCTTACTGCTGTGCTACCAGGTAACCCAAAGTAACCCTTCATTGAGTGGGCCCCTACCCGTGTGGGTGGCTACCAGGTGAGGAGAATTGCCCCAAAGAGCTTCCTGTGTATCCTGGGCATGGCAGGGTCAGAACGGACAAATGTTTGCAGCTTCCAGCTTATGAAGGGACCAACAGCCATCCTTCGGTTGGTCAGCGGGTGTTTTCCCATTTTCTTGGGAGCGTGACAGGCCACATGATGTCAAGGCACAAGCCAACGTCTGTCACGCTCCCTCCTGCAGTGAGGGCTGATGTGTTGTGCCTCTGGCCTCCACCAGGGACCAACAAATGCTGAGCCATGAACCCACCCTCCCTCCCTGGAGAAGGTGAGGGTCATTGAACACTCAAGCCTTCACCTACCAGCTGGTCCTCCAACACCCAAGTCTGTTCCTAACCCTGGTCAGCAGGATCACAGGCAGAAATCCAATTCAGGCAGTTAAATTATAGATAGGAAAAAACAAAGGTAGTCCACCTTAGTGGTGATGGTTCAGATGAATTCACATCTGAATTCTAACAAGCAAAGAGACCAAGTCATTTGTAACTTGTGCATGTGGGGTGTGGGTGTTGAAGAAAGGGGATCATAGTGCTGTCACTACTGCCATCACCCCAGAGGGATGTGGACTGCATTGTTGCTACTGCTATCACACCAAAGGGGTGGGGGCTGTAGTGCTTCAGCCATCACCATTGGTGGATGGGGAATGTAGTACTGCTTTCATCCCACCTGAGGGATGGGGGCCATAATGCAGATACTGCCATCACACCTGAGGAATGGTGAACGTAGTACTGCTGCCATCACACCTAAGGGATGGGGGCCACAGTGCTGCTGCTTCTGTCACACCTGAGGGAGTGAGGTCATAGTGTTGTTGCTGCTGCCATCAAACCAGAGGGATGGGGGCTGTAGTACTACTTCCATCACACCTTAGGGATGGGGGCTGTAGTGTTGCTGCTGCCATCACATCTTGCACCTAAAATAACTTTAAATTGGTACAAGGATGGAAGGATGCATAGTGAAGGTCAACACTGCTAAAATGCACATTAGCAGAGTTAAAAATTATTAAATAAAGTATTATAAATAAACCGGATTTTGGCTTAGCAGACACCGGTGACAATACCGTCTTTTACAATGTGTAAAACGGAATATGCCCTTTCTCAATCCCGGTAAACCAGTGTCCCTGGATTTGTTTGACATGATCTTCCTGCTGTGAATCCATGCTGTCTCGGATCTTGTGCACCATTTGATTCCAGGTGTTCCACAATCCTTTGCTTAAGCAGTGCCTCCATAATCTTACCCACTATTGAGGTGAGACTGACTGGTCTGTAGTTTGCTGCCTCCTCCCTGCTAACATTTTTGTGAAGAGGGACTACACGTGCCCTCCTCCAGACCTCTGGAACCACTCCTGTGTTGAGCGACTAACTGAACATGGCTACCAGTGGTGCTGCTAGCTCCATCTTTAGCTCCCTCAATATCCTGGAATGTATGCCATCTGGTCCCATTGCCGTGTCCACCCTCAGTTTTGTGAGCTCCTCAAGGACTCTCTTTTCTGTAAATGGACTGGTGTTGACCTCTCCCCTTTGTTTCTGATGCCCAGCTGTGGTCCCTGTCCCTCCCCTTCTTCAGTGAATACTGAACAAAAGTATTTGTTCAGTATTAATGTTTTTATTTGTTTATTAATGCCTTTCACCAGGAAAAAACACACTGAGCACAAAATAGCTAATTTCCGAGGGAAGGGAGAGGGATAAGCTTAAAAACATTCTAAAAAAAGATACATACAAGTTGTACAGGATGAAATGAGCACAGAAGTGGATTAAATAGAGAATGCAATATATGTACAATATATATATAAGTATACACAATATATATATATATATATATATATATATATATATACACACACACACACACACACGTAAGATATGGATCTTCAAAATAATACCACCAAAAATGAGACAAAAAAAATCCTTGTAATACATCTCACAGAACACTGCAGTCCCAACAATACTACACTTCACTGCCAATAATACTATCATTCCAACGAGCGATAGTATCACTGCAGCACCACAGTGCAAGCGCACCCTTCAACCTCGCGCCCAGCACGAGCCACTTTCATCACCACACAGCTGCAATCATTTGAAAAACGGATCCACGGGAAAGTAATGCTCGCAACTATTCGGCGACATACTCTGCCAGTGAAAAACGCAAACATGGCTCTATCAAAGCCACAAACGGTAACAGAAATCAGGCTATAATTTATCTCTGAGCAAGAAAATCAAAATACATTAAAAAAAACAGCCTTAGATTTGAAACTGCTCCACAACTACCTCACGACCATAGGTGAGTCACGCTCTATAGAAAACACTGAAATGGAGCAATTAGACACCATCCTAGCCGACTTCATATTTCAATTAAAAAAACAGGATGGCACAGAATACAAAATTAGCACAATCAGAGGAATAATGGGCAGCACAGACTGTTATTTAATGAAAAAAAATTACCCAGACTCAATCTTCCAAAGTGTCACAGTAATTTTCAAACAGACCCACAGCACACTCGTAGCCAAACAAAAGTACCTGAAAAAACTGGGCATGGGGAATCGACCAAAGCAAGCGCAGCCACTAACTGAAACAGAAATAAATCAACTGTACAGCACGGGCACCCTCGGCCTCAACACACCCACAGCTCTCCTACGTCTTTTGTTTTTTAACATAGGCCTACACTTTGCATTCCGAACAAACGAACAGTACCAACTGTGCTGAGGTGACATTGAGCTGGGCAAAGAATACTTAGAATATCATGAGTGAGCCACCAAAACAAGAACAAGAGCTAATATCCGAGACATCGGACTAGTGGCACCCAGGCTCTACCAAAACACACAGTGCCCAGAACGAGATGTTGTAGCTGCTTACCACACATATGCTACCAAGAGACCCCCCAGCGATGAACAAACCAGAAGCCCCCTTTTACCTCACTCCAAAACTAAAGCTCAAACCCTCAAGCCACTGGTACAGAGCAATGACTATAGGGGAAAACAAGATCCAAGGTATTATGAAGCTTCTTCAGCAAACAGCAGGTCTTCCCCCAGAAAAAAGAATCACTAATCATTCCATGAGAAAAACAGTGATACAGATGCTCATTGACTCCAACATACCACCCACTGATGTCGCTCAGCTCTCTGTACACAAAAATATTCAGAGTATAAATAATTACTCTACCTTATCTGAAACAAAGCAAAAGAAAATGTGTTCAGTCCTGTTATTCAAGCAGCCTTCCACCTCCCGAGCCCTGCCACAGGCCGCATCTCCAAAATCCACCTTGGAACTGACTACCGATGCACAGACTGTCTCACAGGAAATGACAGCAGCTCAGACTCTCACCAATAAATGTGCCCAATTTTCTCGAACGTCTGGCAACATTTCCAGCTCCCACTGCAACTTTTTTTGGGAATGTTGCGATCAACATACAGAAGTCTCCTCAGCCCAAAAAGAGAAGATATGTAATGTACTCAGACTTGGAGTCTGAGTAAAAACCACAACCGCAAGCATTACTCCGTTCAGTTACTTGTTCTTCTGCCGCGATCATTGGCTTTCTATTTTTTTTTTTTAAAAGTTCTATTTTCCACGTTTGACAATGAACTTTAACTTGTTGCTCTCAGCAGTTCTCACTGTTACAAATTCCTGTTCAACTCTTCAATCAACTTCCTGATGCAGCGTTCAAGCCATCGCCTAGCCTACAGTCTACATCCCACAGGTAAGAACTCGCCAACTTCCTTCATCCATAAATTAAAAAAAATAACAAATCGGTTACTGTACATTGCTCGGCTGAAATTTCATCTCGAGTTTCGCTCTCGAGGTTATCTATGTCCCCAGAAACTCTCGATGAAATTACAGCCTTGTAATACACAGTAACCCATCTATTATTCTATTTATATACAATAAGTGCAAAATACAGTGATAGAAGTTAGGTACCAGTGTTCATACAATGTACAGGTCAGAGTACACAATACATGTAAAATACAGTCACAGTAGTTAGGACCCAGGGCAATAGGTGGAGGGTCAGCATACGTTTAAGGATAGTGGCAGGAGGGAGAGGTGTGAGGGCAGACAAGAAAAATAAGTGAGGGTTTTGAAGAAGCTGAACGGATGTTTAAGGGGAGAGAATTCCAGAGTTTAGGAAAGCGGAAAGTGAAGGCTGATTGACCTGCAAGAGTTTTATGGGAAGAGAGCTTAAGGGAGCGAAACCCAGAGTTCCGGAGGGAGTAAGAGGATGGGGTGGATGAGAGAGTAGGGAGGTGAGATGGGGGGGGTAAGGAGGACAGCCAGAGTTTGGAAGTGAAGGAGGCACAGTGGGACAGATGGCAATCCTCCAGGAAAGGGAGGGAGAGAGCAGAGTATAGAGTACAGTGGTGGGTGCAGGTAGGGCAGTTAAGAGCACAGCGACAGAAGGGGTGGAAGAGGGGATCCAGTCTGGCCAGGGTGGATTTTGGGGCAGCACCATAAATTATATCGCTGTAGTCAAAGATGGGGAGAATCATCTTTGTAAGGATGTCTCGGCAGGCAGGTAGGAGGATACAGCTCTTGTGCCTAAAGAGGGCACCCAGTTTAGAGTGGAGCTTTTTATGAATGGCTTCAATGTGCTGGGAGAAATGGAGGTGATGGTCAAGGCAGATGCCAAGGTATTTGAAGGCAGGAATATCACCAACTGGGGTGCCGTCAAGAGTGTGGAAGGAAGGAGGGCAGGGACGGGAATTTAGAGAGTCTAGGCCTGGTGCCAAAGCACACAGAGATTCTCTGTCTGGCATTTAAAGATACATGGAGTGCCTCCATTATCTTGCCCACTACTGAGGTAAGAATGACTGGTCTGCATACCCCTGCCTCCTCCCTGCTGCCACTCTTGTGGAGTGGGATCACATGAGCCCTTCTCCAGTCTTCTGGGACCTCTACTGTACTCAAAGACTCACTAATGTGTTCTGCTAATGGCTCTGCTACTTTCACCCTTAGCTCCTTTAGTACCCTGGGATATATACCATCAGGTCCCATCTCCATGTCCACCCTGAGATTAGCGAGCTCTTGTAGGGCCCTTTCTTTTGTGCCTTGGGGAGATAGGAAACAGTGGGTCATGCGACATCAGACCCCTATATAGGAAATGCCTGCCCTGGGCGGGAGGGAGGGGGTGGGTGGATCAGCACACGGACTGAGTCTAAGTCCATACCTGTGTGTGTGTGTGTGGGGGGGTCCTGCCATCCACTGTGGTGGAGAGAGCCTGGTGTAATGACTCTTGTAGAGGGGGACTGCCTGCGGGGAAAGCAAACAATGGGTGAGATGAAGCCCAGAGGGAGTAGGTGATTAAGGGGTAAGCCTGGGACACAATGGGATGACTGAGGTCAGGGCAGGAAGAGGGACGAGGACACTGTAGAAAGTACTAGCAGGCACAATATGGCAACAAGTGACAATTACAGCAGAAAACAATTACAACAGCCTTAAAGGAAAAGTAGAGAAACAACAAATTCCTGGAAAAATACAGTTGAAGCCTTTAAAGCAGACACAGAAATGAGGCAAAACCTCCGTACAGAACAGACCCACAGTATGTTTTAAAATACAGTCAGTACACTGCCTCCGACTGAGTCCAAGTCCATACCTGCTCGGGGCGACGAGGGGGTCCGACTGCCACCCGCTGCGGAGGAGAGAGCCTGGTATAATGGCTCTTGTAGAAGGAGACTGCCTGCCGGGGGGGGTCTGCTGCGGTGTAAGAGACCTGGTGTAATGGCTTTTGTACAGAGGCGGTCTGTGGGGGGGTCCGACTGCCATCCGCTGACAGGTCCATATCTCCATCCACACCCCTTTATCCCTCTGAGCCGCATTATCCCTGGACTTCCTTCTTTCACTGATGTACCTATAGAATATTTTATCCCCTCTCTTCACTGTCTGTGCTGATCTTTCCTCTGTTTGCACCTTTGCGCTCCTAACAGCTTTCCCTGCTTCTTTCAATCAATTAAGGTACACCAACCTCTCCTCCTCCTCCTCCTGAGTCCCCTTATATTTTCTGGACACAAACCTCTTGTTTCTTACCTTCTCTGCTACATCTTTTGAGAACCATAATGGTTTCTTCCTTCTCTTACCTTTGTTTCTCAGCCTAATGCACTGGTTTGTCACCTCCACTATGGCTCCTTTTAGGCATGCCCAATGCTCCTCAACCCTCACTCCTGCCTCTCTCCTTGCCAGGGCTTCTTTGACACACATCCCCATCCTAGCAAAGTCTGCCCTCCAAAAATCCAAGACTCTTGCCTTTGTGTGGCTTGACTGTGACCCTTACCTATGTTAACCCACACTGTGTGGTGGTCGCTGGACCCCAGGTGACCTTCCACATGGACTTCTGTGATTCTGTCTCCACTGGTCAGTACTAAATCCAGAACTGCCCTGTCCCTGGTGGATTCTTGCACTAGCTGGCTGAGGCCTGCCCCCCTGCAGGGAGTCCAAGATGTCTGCGCTCCTGGCTGTGGCAGCCGCCAGGATGGTCCAATCCATGCCCGGCATATTAAAATCCCCCAAGCACCAGCACCTCTCCTTTTGATGCCATCTCATGTATTTCCTCCACTATCACCTTATTCACCTCCTCCCCCAGAGTCAGAGGTCTGCAGATCACCCTCGTGCGAACTGCTGTGCCATTGCCTGACTCAAGGGTGACCCACAGTGCCTCAGCCTCCCTGTCTATCTTGTACCGCAGCTGCTTTTATATCTTCCCTGACATACAGGGACCCCTTTTCTATACTCCCTATCCCTTCTGAATAGTGCATAACCTGGTATACTTCCCTCCCAGTTGTGGTTTACGGTGTACCATGTCTCGGTTATTGCCACTATGTCCAAGTCTGTCACTCTCATCAAGGCCACCAGGTCTGGGATTTTATTTCCCAGGCTGCAGGCATTTGTGTACATGGCCTTCCACGTGTTGCTGCCTGACCACCTTCTATTCCTGCTTTTTCCCTCTCGTTTCTTCCCTTTGCTGTCTCCGTTAGTCTGCTATACCCTTTATAACTGGGTCAGGTGTACCTGACAACAACTTATCTTTCTGACTGCTCCAACCTGTGGGATTGGGCTGCTTGAATCTCCCTGCTCCCATTGCCCCCCCCCGGCTAGTTTAGATGACTGCCAAGTAAGCATTTAAACCGTTCATTGAGGACAGCTGTCCCCTAACTAGACAGATGCAGGCTGTCACCCTTGTACAGGCCTGCATTGTTCCAGGTGGGTCCCCAGTCTTCAAAGAAGCCCAAACCATTTTCCTCGTACCAGCCCTCCACCCAAGGGTTGAAGCTTCTGATGCGGAGATTCCTAACCTTCCCCTGCCATGGATCTACAGCACCTCCAAGAATGGTACAGAGCTCTCTACCTCCCCAAGGTGCCTTCCTAACTCCCCGAAGTCCTCCTGCACCTACTCTATACTCACCTCATCCCTGGCCAGGTCATTTGTCCCCAGGTGGACAATGACCTCCAGCCCCCTTCTCCTTGCTATCACTTTAGCAGTCCTCTGGATCTGTTCCCCCTCCCTTCGAGCTGTGCCTCCTGGAAGACACTTTACCTCCCTCTCTACCTTGCTGCCTGCGCCCAAACCCATTCTCCAGAAAACTGAGTCCCCCACCAGGAGTAGCTTCCTTTACATCCTTTTTGTAGCCCAAGCAGTAGCTCAGAGGTCCTTTAACATCCAGACAGGTCAGTGGCTTCACAATCCATTTTCTGTTAGTTTTTTCTGGCAGATGTCACTGCCACCAGGAAAACTGCTTTCCAGGTGACATACTTCAAAGCAGCAATTGCCACAGACTCGAAAGCTTAGCAATGCACGTATTCAGGTCCTATGGAGGAACATGATCTCTTACTGGAGGGTACAGGTGATTAAGGCCTTTAAAAAACTTTTGAAAATGGATTATGAGGCCACTGACCTGTTTTCACAAGCTGAAGTGCAAGCTGACATTGCTTGCCAAATTAACCTGAAGGGTTGAGGGCCTGATGGACTAGGTAGTGCAAGATTGTAGACAGACTTGCTCACAATGGGTTGAGCTGTCTAGGGGGAACAACAAAAAGAAACTCTTTTCCACTCTGACGCATTAAATTTTCCTTATTATTGGTTTCCTGGAAACCTTAAGCACTTCTACAACCTTTAGTCCAGAGAAGAAAAAATTACTTACCATAGTAATCTTCTTTCTTCCCAGTGAAGCTCAGACATTCATAACTTTGTGCAGTCATCTTGATGGGTTGGACTGCCCGGAGAGATGGAACACATGCAAATGATGGAATTCTTTGCACGTGAGCATCTTTCAAATACTGCCTCTACCAACTGTAGTGTTTTCTTTCTTCTTTCACGCGAAAGAGGGCGACAGAGACTCCGAGCGACCAGACTTTCAGGCGGAGAGAAAAATCTGAAGGGCATAGAACACTACAGTTGGTAGAGGCAGTATTTGAAAGATACTCACGTGCAAAGAATTCCATCATTTGCATGTGTTCCATCTCTCCGGGCAGTCCAACCCATCAGGATGACTGCACAAAGTTATGAATGTCTGAGCATCACTGGGGTTAGAACTCCAGTTCTTCAAGAACAATGCTCTCAGACACAGAGTTCTCTGATCCAGGAATGTTATTCTGCCCTGAGACAATGTTAGTAGATTGCATCTCAGTGGCAGGTTGATAGGATATCTGTTGGAGAGGGACGGGGCAGAGTCCCAAATCTGTCTGACCCATTCCCTAGCTAAGAGGATCACTGTTGCTGACTCCCTTCTCAGTCTGAGCCATACTCTTGGCAAAAGTGGAAACGTTGAGAAGGCATATTATAGAAACTTCCCTGACCAGCTGAGGACTAGAGCATCCTCTGGGGCTGTATTCACCGATGGAGTTCTGCAACAAAACAGCTGGAGCTGGTTGTTCTCCCAGAATGCAAACAGGTCTATTTCTGGTGAACCCTAATGTATAAACATTGCTGCCATCATCTGCTGATTCAGGGTCCATTCATGGTTTCCCCGTCTGATTCTGCTCAGGGAATCTGTCAGTGCACTGTCCTTCCCTGGCAGGTGTACTGTTGACAGCTGAACTTCCAGGGAGTATGCTACGTTCCAGATCTTCACTGTTTCTGTGCACAGCTTTGAAGATCTTGTTCCTCCCTACTTGTTTATGTAACATATTGTTGTGGTGTTGTCCGTTCTGACCCGGACAGACTGACCTCTGATCTAGGAGGAAAATGCATGCATTGTCTGATGCACTTCCTTGAACTCCGGGATGCTTCTCTGCCCCTGAGTCACCTGGGTACTCCAAATACCACTTACCGTGAGGTCCTCCAGGTGGGGTTCCAGCCTATGAGAGAAAGATCTGTATTGAGTACAGCTGTAAGTGTTTTCTGAAGGAAGGGAATCCCTTCTACGAGGTTGCATTCTTCCTCCCACCATTACAAGACCCTCAGCAAAGGCTCTGAGATGGCACTAATATAGACAGTGAATCTCACCTCTGGGACCAGTGG
Source organism: Neoceratodus forsteri (assembly GCA_016271365.2). Taxonomy (NCBI): domain Eukaryota; kingdom Metazoa; phylum Chordata; order Ceratodontiformes; family Ceratodontidae; genus Neoceratodus; species Neoceratodus forsteri. The sequence goes on along the minus strand of CM028131.1, from coordinate 704,846,909 downwards.
TCTCCTAGGTGATACTGAACATCTCTCATTTACAACCTGGCCACTGGTACCACTGCAGTGGACAAGGCCATGTGCCCCAGTAAGAAAAAAATACTCACCATAGTAATGTTGTTTCTTCTAATGGAGTCTTGCTATATTCTGACTATATACAGTTAGTCCCAGCACTTGAACTGCTCCAGAGAGGAAAGCGTTAACTCTATCCAGAAGCACAGAACGTTGAGCTCGAGCTCAGTTTTCAAGCTTCTGTCTCTGGTCCTCTGCAATGTAACCGTCAGATTCTTACTAGCACTAAACTTACTAACTCAATAGGTAGAAATTATTTTTTTTAATTTTTTGCCGAATGGCAATAACAGATTTTTAGGGTCAAAAGACTCAAGTCGAGAACCCCAAAAAGAATATAAGTAGGTAGTGAAACAACCAACATTCATAACAAAAAAACAGAAAAAAACCATAATAAGATAAGGGCATGCCAAGTACACCTCTGAGGTGCAGCACTGTGCCTGCTAAACCACATCCCAAAACTACTAGGTTCCAGGAAGGGAGGTCAGAATACAGCAAGACTCCAGTAGAAGAAACAAAATTACTATGGTGAGTACTTTTTTCTTTAAACAACATGAAGTCTTGCTGTATTCTGACTATATCCAGACTACCAAGCAGTACCCCCTTGGAGAAGGGAGTCATAGAACCTATTTTGGGAACAAACTCTGCAGCACAGCCATGTCAAACCTAGCATCACTTCGTGACTGAATATCCAAAGAGTAATGCTTGGTAAATGTGTGAATAGATTTCCAGGTGGCTGCTTTACAGATGTCCGCTAAAGGTATATTTCTAGCTGCTGCGACTGAAGCAGCTGTACCTCTGGTAGAATGAGCCCACAGGCCTGTGGGAGGCTATTTCTCAAGTTTTGAATAGCAGAGTTGGATACAGGAGACAATCCACCAGGCAATTCTTCTCTTGGTAGCAGGTTTACCCTTTCCCACTTCTCCATAAGTGAGAAACAACTGAGAACAGTCATTCCTATGGGCCTTAGTGTGTTCCACATAGTAACTAAGAGCCCTCTTTACATCAAGACTGTGTAATCTTCTCTTCTCAGAGGAAGAATGATCAGTGAAAAATACAGGCAATGACACAGACTGATTCAAATGAAAGTCTGACACCACCTTAGGGAGAAACTTTCTGTTGGTGCGAAGGACCACCTTATCCCTGTGAAACTAAATGAAATTAGCTTCCACTGATGAAGCCTGTAATTCACTGATTCTCCTGGCAGAGGTAATGGCTACCAGGAATACAGTTTTCCAAGTCAAGTATTTCAGCTCAGCTGAGGATAAAGGCTCAAAAGGGGGTTGCATAAGCTGTGTTATACAGATATTCAGATCCCAAGAAGGGGTAGGCTCCCTAAAGGGAGGGTTTACAGGCACTAAACCCTTGAAAGATTTCTTGAAAACTGGATGAGAAGCTAGGGAAGAGGCCTTACCAGCAGAAAGGAAGGCAGACACAGCTGCCAAATGTACCTTGAGAGTAGTAGGCCGGAGGCCTAAGCTATTAAGATGCACTAAATAGTCCAGTACAGTAGCAATATCAGCCAACTCTGGCTGAACATGTTTCTGAGAACACCAAAACCCAAAGCTTTTCCATTTGGAGTTGTAAGTCTTTCTGGTAGCAGGTTTCCTGCTAACCTTTAGAATGTACAAGACTGATTGAGAAAGGTTTAGACTTGCATATTCTAGCTCTTCAAGAGCCAGGCCTTGAGCCTGAGAGTCTGAAGACTGGGGTAAAGGATCCTCCCTTGTGAAGAGGTAAGAAGATTGAACTGTCTTGGAAGACACAGAGGCATTGATACTGACAGTGACAAGAGAAGAGGGTACCATGGCTGCCTGGCCCAGTCTGGAGCCACTAGAATCACCCTGCAGGGCTGAGACCTGATCTTGATCAGGACCCTGAATATCAGAGGAAAAGGAGGGAATGCATACAGAAATCTGCTTGTCCAATTCAACGAGAGAGCATCCTGATGGACAGAACCCAGAAGAGGCGGTCTGCAACAAAAGAGAGGAAGTTGGTGCTTGTCTGGGGCTGCAAACAGATCTATCTCTGGAGTGCCCCACCTCTTGAAAATGACCTGAAGAATTAGAGGATTCAGGGTCCATTTGTGATGACCCTGAGAAATCCTGCTGAGAGCATCTGCTAAAATGTTGCCCTTCCCTGGGAGATGCACAGCCATCAGGGAAGCCTGAAGGGAATAAGCCAGAGACCATATCTTCATGGCCTCTGTGCACAAGGCCAAGGACAGAGTGCCTCCCTGCTTGTTGATGTACCAAATGGTTGTGGTATTGTCTGTCCTGATCTGCACACTTTCCCTTGAACCACAGTTGAGAATGTCTGAAGTGCTAGAAAGACAGCTCTCAATTCGAGAAGGTTTATGTGTAGAAGGGACTCCTGGTGTAACCAGGTTCCTTGAGCTGTAAACTGATCTAGGTGAGCCCCCCAACCTAGTAGAGAGGCATCTGTGGTAAGAATCACTGAAGGAGTCTTCAGTTAGAGCGGAAGGGGGAAGAAGCTTCTAGCTGGATGCTGGGAGAGTAAGGAGACTTGAAAGATTTTCTTAGTTGGTAGTGCTTGGAGGTGCAGTGAGGGGCAGACACAGGGCTGATACACTCTCATGACAGTCAGGTGTAGGCCCTTATCCCACCTCTCCCTCCCCAGAGCTTGGCTCTTTTATAGGGAACACCTGCCCTGCAATTGGAGGAAAAGGCTTCAGGTGCAGCCCATCTAGTTCTAGCCACTGGAGGTTGGGTTTAAGGGCTGGGACAGAGGAGCTTAGGGAGTTGTACACTTCCCCTATAAGTTTACTGTGTAGTACTGCACCTAGTAACGGGGGTACCTGTTTACTGTGGGACTGTATCTAGGATTAGTGGGTGACCTGATTAGTGGGTAGGGGTGTATCTTGGACTAGTGGGGAACCTAGTGGTTCACAAAAGGAATCCTACTTGGAGGGGGATGGGACCACACGTCATTAGGGCTGGCATCTTTGGGAGGGTGGTGGGCTGCACAGAGTGTGGGGCGGCCATAATATTGGATTGGACTTGGAAGTTCGGTGGTTGCCCAGTGTGCTACCAGCTGGCACAGCTTAGGGAGGAAGTTGAGGGGATTAGGAGACAACTGGAGGGAGGGGGGAGGTATGGTTGGGGACTAGGGCAGGGGCTCTCCCGCGGGGTTGCACAAGCACTACGGCCGGGGGCATAGGGAAAGGAGTGCAGGAGAGTACTCTATGGTCGCATAGGGACCCTGACAGAAAGGGCCCAAAAGGAGGACACTACCAAGGAAGTAGGCAGGTATCTGGGGACCCTCACAGAAGGGGAGCCAAAGGGAGGACATTCTCAGGGAAGTAGGCAGATGGCTGGGGCTGGACAGAAGGAAGCAAGGGGAGAGGTGGATAGGACCTTAAGCTCAGTAACCGCTTCAATTCTCGTCTTCTGCTTGAGGATGAGGTGGGTGATGTAGCCATGACAGGGTGCTTAGAGATGGAAAGGGAGTGGAGGGCAGAAGGCAGGGGCTGGATAGCAGGAAAAACAGGGGGGATCTTGGAACATGGGAAAATGGGGGGAGTGGTGGATCACAGCAGGAGGAGGAGGAGGGGGTAGAGGGAGGAAAGCACAAGGAGAAGAACCAGTTGGGAGGAAAAGGGCAAGGAGAGGGACCAGAAGTACAAGGAGGAGGATACAGTAAAAGCAGCTGAGGGTTTATGCCAGGGGAGCACGACAGGCAAGGAGGGTCTGAACGGAGACAGGAAGGAAGGGAGGAGGGAGGGAGGACGAGCCAGCCAAGTTTAGCAGATGGGGGGACCAGTTGTGAGCATTGATGGGGGGATAGCGGGGTACAAAAGGATACTCGGGAGGAGGAGAGGCATAGGATCGGAGGGGAGGGGTGGCCAGGTAAATAAGGAGGACGCAGGGGCACCCAGATAGGGGAGCGAGGAGCCGCGTTGGGGGAGGGGCCAGTAGAAGGAATGAGGGACATGGGGGGATGAAGGAAAAGAGGTGGTCAGAGTGCTCCTGTTCGGTGATTCCATGATCGGGTATCAAATGGGATAGGGAAGGGAAGCCTGCCCGGTTAGAACAAAATGCTTCCCTGGACTAACGGTGCATAGGGCCAAGCATGAGGTATATATCAGCTGGCAAAGGATTGTGGAGGTTCTACGGACATACTGGTCCACCTGGGTACCAATGACACTGAGGGAAATAGTGAGCAAGAGATACAGGCAAGGTTCAGGGAGCTTGCCAGGGTCTGCCATGACACAGGATGCACAATTTCCTTCTCGGAAATACTGCCAGTGCCAAGGGCTAGTGGGGAACACAAGAGGAAGATTAGGGAGATAAACCAGTGGCTCAGGGAGTGGTGTGGGGCCAGAGGGTATGGGTTGATGGGGGATTGGGGGGTGACCTGGGAGGATAAGGGGCTGTATGCTAGAGATAGGCTCCATCTCAATTTGGGGGATGGAAATCCTTAAGTTGAAAATAGAGGGGTTTGTTGGTGAAAGGTGGGGTTTAAACTTGTAAAGGGGAGGATGGGAGAAAAGGCTGTCGAGGGGGTCCGATAAAGGAGGGACTCTGTCTCCAGCCCCCTGGGGAGCTGGAGGAATGCGGGAAAAGGCCGACTGGTAAGGTGCTGACCGGGGAAGATGGAAACCCCATGGGAACGCGAGAAGAGGAAATGGAAGTATATGGAAAGGGTGGAAGGTAGTCCTGCTAAATGCCAGGAGCTTGGGAAAAAAATGCCTGAGCTCCAGGCGATGCTAACTGAGGGAGAGGTGGATGTGGCAGTGGTCACTGAGACCTGGGCCACCGCAGGGCACGAATGGGACCGGAATCTGGAGGGTTACACCATGTTCAGGAAGGACAGGGGGAAGGGAAGGGGAGGAGGGGTAGCAATAATAGTCAAAACTGCACTGGCATAGGGAGGAGGAGGAGGCGGAGGGAACTGTGGAGGCGATTTGGGTCACCTTGATAACAAGGGGGGCAAGAGAGTAAAATAGAAGTGGTATAGACCCCCTGCACTGGCGGAGGAGCTGGAGGAGAGTCTGGTGGCAGATGTTGGTAGGCACTGCAGATTGGGCAGGGAAGGGTGGTTGTGTTGGGACTTAAACATGCCAGAAATGGACTGGGAGACTATGACATCCTCGGTGGCCAGGAACAGAGGTTGTTGGATGTCTTTGGGGCAGCGTTCCTAACTCAGTAGGTGGGGGAACCGACCAGGGAGGCGCGGATACTGGATGTGGTCCTGGCAGACAGTGACCAGATTGGGGGCCTGGAGGTAAGGGACCCGCTGGTGGGAAGCGACCATGCCACGGTCTGGTTCAGCCTGGACCTAGGAGGGGTAGAAAGCTGCACAAAGACAGAGGCAGCTGACTTTTGGGGGGGGGTGGATTTCAAGGAAATGGGAAGGAACCTTAAGAAGCATTTGGATGGGATTGGGCCAGACATGGACGCTGACAGTAGGTGGGAAATCATCAGGAGTGGGGTGCAGGATGCTAATAGCACCTGTGCAAGAGTAAGACAAAATTGCGGTAGGGCCCGTAAACCCTGCTTGTGGACCAGGGAAGTTCAGGAGGTGGTGAGGGGAAGGTGGTGAGGGGAAGAAGGCGGCTTATAGGCATTTCAAGTGCTCAAGGAGTGAAAGAGATCGAGGGGAGTACGAGCTGATGGCCAGAAGGGCCTCTAGGGTGGCGAGGGCGGCTAAGGCAAGGAAGGAGCAGAATCTGGCCAGGGAAATTAGGAGAGGGAACAAGGGGTTCTTTAGATAACAGTGGGGAAAAACAAAGGGTGAAGGGGCAGATTAGCAGGATTAAAACAGGGGAGGGATGGGCACAAGACCCAGAGGAGCAGGCTGAGGTACTAAATGAGTACTTTGCCTCAGTTTTCACCAAGGAAAATGTTGGGGGCTGTCATACATGGGAGGAGATGGTAAACTGAAGGGGGACCCCTTGCCAATCGGCTGGTCTGGGGAGAGGGGGCCATCACTGGCAGGAGGGGGTAAGAAAAAGCAGGGACACGAGGTAGCAGAGGTGGAAATCATGGCAGAGAGAGAGTGAGGGAAGCTCTCAGGTCCCTTAAGATGGAGAAAGCACCGGGGCTGGATAAATTACATCCCAGAGTGCTGAAGCAACTGGCGGATGTCCTGGCAAAACCCCTGGCAGAGCTTTTCAGCATCTCTCTGAGAAGAGGGTGGGTGCCCCAGGACCGGAAGGTGGTGCATATAGTGCCTATCCACAAAGGGGGATCAAGGGAGGTGGCAAGGAACTACAGGCCAGAAACCCAAGCCAAGTGTACACCCGGTGGGGGTGGGGAATGCTACAAGGCTCAATGGCTGAGAGGGACCTGGGGGTGGTGGTGGATGTCAAGATGAACAACTCCGAGACTTGTAGAAGGGCAGCGGCCAAGGCCAACAGGATGCTGGGATGCAACACTAGGGGGATCACCTCCAGAAGGAAGGAAGTGATACTCCCTCTGTATAACTGCTTGGTGAGGCCGCACCTCGAGTACTGCGTGCAGTTTTGGAGGCCCCACTTAAAGAGAGACATTGAACTCCTGGAGAGGGTCCAGAGGAGGGCAACCTAAATGATCTGGGGCTTGGGGGACAGGACCTATGGGGAGAGGCTCGAAGAGTTAAATATGTACACACTGGAAGAGAGAAGGGACCGGGGGGACATGATAGAGGTCTTCAGGTACATGAAGGGTTAAATGGGGGAGCAGTCAGGGTGCTCGAAGGAAGGGGGCAACTAGAGGCATGGGTGGAAGCTGGAGGGAGGAGATTCAGGGAGAAAGGAGGAGGTGCTACTTCACTGAGAGGGTGGTGGAGCCATGGAATGCGCTGCCCAGGGGCTGGTGGAGGCAGAGACGGGGAGGGGTTCAAGAGGGGTGGGACAGGTACAGGGAAGGGTTCTGGAAGCAAAGTCCTGTGCAGCAGGAATATCTGGGACTGGGAAGGAGAATCCAGAGGCGAGGGGCAGTAAGGTCAGCTCCCAGGTGGGGGCTGACTAAACGAGCAGACACGAAAGACCATTAGGCCTATTCTGCTAGCATTTTAGTATGTTAGTATGTTAGTCTGACTTGATAAATGGGACACCTTGTCGAAGACTGTCCTCCTCCAGCCACCACTGAAGGGCCTGGACTAGAGTTTGAGACACTGGAACCAATTTGGAGAGAAGGTCTCTTTTCTGAGACCAATAAGATCTGAGATGAAACTGAATATTTTTCATCTGAAACCTTGCTCCCTGGACCACAGCTGTGGATGCTGCCATGTGGCCCAGCAACTGTAGATAGTGTCTCGCTCAACGAGAAACTAGGGGAGGAAAAGAAGAAGCCAGAGAGACCAGGGACTGAACCCTTGAGAGAGGGAGTAATGCCTTTGCCTGAACAGTGTATATTTCCACCTCTATGAAGGTGAGAAGCTGGGCTGGATCCAGAACACTTTTCTAGGTACAGAATGAAGCCCAAGGATTCCAGAAGTCTTTGAATGCCTTCTAAGGCTGACTTGACTTGGTCTGAGGACTGGCCCACTAGGAGCCAATCGTCCAGGTATGGGGACAGAAGGATACCCTGTCTCCTGAGGAATGCCACCACTACTGCAAGGCACTTGGTGAACACCCTTGGAGCAGATGTTAGGCCGAAAGGCATTGCTCTGAATTGGTAATGGCCTGAGGGCAACTCGAACCTGAGGTACTTTCTGTGGGAATGTCTGATAGGTATGTGAAAGTAGGCATCCTTGAGATCCAGAGAAGCTAGCCAGTCTCCTGGTCTCAGAGAGGGAAGAATTACTCCCAGAATCACCATCTTAAATTCTGGTTTTGTCAAATTTTTCTTCAGGTACTGTAAATCTAGGATGGGTCGCCACTCCCCTGTCTTTTTTGGGGTAAGAAAGTATCTGGAATACAGTCATTTTCCCCTGTGACAAAGAGGTACCTTCTCTACTGCTTGCAGAAGAGAGGAGACTTCTGCCTCTAGGGCCTTAGTCTCCAAGGGACAGGGAGGACTGAAGGACCTGGCTCTCCTTTTTGGGAACCTTTTAAAACTGAGGACAAGTCCCTGGCTCACTACTTCCAGGACCCATTTGTCTGAAGTAATAGACTCCCAAGCCTGGGAGTAGTGAGCCAGCCTGCCCCCTACTGGGAATAGGGAGGCGACCCTGACACCTCAGGGTGTCTGCTTGGCAGGGGGCTTAGACTGCGTGGATGATGGGGTCCTAGTCATCCCACACCTGCCTCTTCCCCTAAAGAACCCCCTTTGTTGGAAAGAAGAGGAGGAGGAGGCCAGAGTTTGGTAGAAAGGACTATGACAAGGCCTGCCCCTGCCCCTAAATTGCAGCCTCTGATGAGTGGTCTGCTTTTCTTTAGCTGCAGCACTCCGGTAGGTGGTCCTACATTCGTCCATTTTCTTCATGTAGTTCTCTGTTTGCTTACCAAACAGCGAATTACCAGTTACAGGAAAATCCATGGCCTTAGTCTGGGTATCCTGTAAAAGACTGGTACATCTAAGCCAAGCCAACCTCCTCCTGGAGATAGATGTAGCCATGACTCTAGAATGGACATCATTAGAGTCCACAGCAGCATGAAATTAAACTTTGGATGCTGCTATACCATTTACAGTCACCTGCTCCAGCTCCTTGGCTAGCTGGGGAGAGGCATTCCTAGCCAACTCCAGAACTGTATCCCACATCGATTTCTGGTACCTGGCCGCATATGCCATGTAATTTGATTGCCTGAGCACCAAAGAGGATGCCAAGTACTGTTTCTTGGCCATGGCATCCACTTTCTTGGAATCCTTATCTGGGGGTGACATGCCAGGGGAATGTTAGCCTTGTCACAGGCTGCAGCTTGCGCTACTCCAACATGGCTGCAATGTGCTATAAGGAATTCCATACCAGGACCTGATAGGGCATACCTCCTGTCCATTTTTTTTATCCAAAGGAGGAATTAAGTAGGAAACTACATTAATTTCTGTTTCTGTTTTCCCAGGGATTTATGCAAAGGGATAGACACGCTCTGACTCTGGAACATCCATCATTTCCATATAATCAGGTTCCTCCTGATCCTGATCAGCTTCTTCCATCGGAAGCTGAAGAGTCTCAGCCACCTTCTTGTAAAACAAGAAGTGGGAAGGGGACTCAGAAAGCCTGGGAGGGGAAACACTGGAAGGCCTGTCTGGGGAGAAGTCAGGCTCTACTGGCTCATCCAGGACTGCAAACTCTCCTTCCTCGTCACCTTCTTCCTCCTCCCAATCACCCTCATAATATGCCTCTGGGTCAATTTCTGAGCCCCAACTTCCGACTGAACTGATCGCATTTTGACCGATGTAGGTTCGGTCGGAATCGGTCAAAGCGATTGCACAATAGAAATCGCTTTCGCTATCTCCTCAGCAGTCGGGACATGGGTTTTTGGATCCGAACTGGCTGTTTTACTTTTTCTCTTAGTAGGAACTGACTTCACAGAGTCGGCCCTCCTCTTGCCCGAAGAGGTATCACCAAGGTCAGTGGGCACCTCCTCAGGTTCAGTCGCAACCAAACCGAGCTGGCCATCCGGGTCAGCGGACTTCTCGGCCTCCCTCTCCCTCAGCCTACTTAAACGTTTTTCAAGAGTGGCTTTGGGAAAGTTCTTACAAATCTGGCAGTCTTCTCTGAGGTGGTCAAACACCAGACAATATACACAGACGAGGCGAGGATCGGCCTTAGCAAAGGCCTCCTTACACGGTACAGTGCTGAAACCCAGTGGGACCGGTTTTCTTTTTTGGTTTCTCAGACATGCCTAATATTACCAAAAAAGTCACCCTATACAGGCAACTGAAAAACTTATCGATTCCAACCATGTCACGGGTCGGTTAAAAAAAATCTCACAAATTGGATTTTTTTAGGAAACGATAAGTGCCGGAAACCACCAAATACACACAAATAAATACAAATTACAATTGATTTTGGTTCTAAACCAGACCGACCGGAAAAGAATCTAAAACAAAAATAATTTCTAGTCAAATTAACACAAAAAAACCCCACTACCTACTACTACCACTTACTGTTACTGAGACAGAGGTAAGAATACCGATAGGATGAGGATTGAGGTGGAAAAAAATGACAATTCAAACTAAAACTGAGCTGAAGCGCAGAAGGGATCTCCGGGGCCACTTCACAGTTAGGCGGAGTAAGAAATCTGACGGTTACACTGCAGAGTACCAGAGACAGAGGTATGAAAACTGAGCTCGAGCTCAACATTCTATGCTTCTTCATAGAGTTAACTCTTTCCACTCTGGAGCAGTTCAAGTGCTGGGGCTAACTGCATATAGTCGGAATACAGCAAGACTTCATGTTGTTTGAAACACCCATAATCTCTTTCAGGTCTGGGCTGACCAGCCTTAAAATATTCTGCAGTTGCAATCAGATTTGCTATCCCTGCTTGAGAAAGGAATGCCCTCCCTTGCAAGGTATCCAGCTCTGCACCTATAAAGTCCAAAACTTGTACTGGTTCTGTTTGTGGATTTTGAACATTTATGAGGAAGCTCAGGTCCTCCAGTGTGCCCTGTGCTAGTAATAGAGAGGACTTTGCTTCCTAGTGTGTTTTTCCTGGGACTAGCCAGTTATCCAGATAGGGAAAAAAAATACAGGTTACTCACCTGTAACAGGAGTTCTAGGAATGGTATATGTTGTTCATCCACACTTATTGGCAGGTATCCTTGCCGCTTTAAATCTTGCCGGAAGGTCTTCAAGCTTGCTCCTCCCACCCACCCGGGTGGTATAACTCTCGGCTCCGCCCCATGACGCCAGATCTGGCCCGCTGGAAGCTCAGGTTGTGCGTCAGCCGGAGTCAGGAATGGATGAACAACATATACCATTCCTAGAACTCCTGTTACAGGTGAGTAACCTGTATTTCTAGGGACATGGATATGTTGTTCATCCACACTTATTGGCAGACTCTAGCAGTTCTCCGGAGGAGGGAGGCAAGACGCACACCCCAATACTTACTTGGGAAAGAGAGACTGAGAACCGAGGCCCAAAACCAGCATCCCGGCGTGACTCAAGGTCGATGTGGTAATGGGTAATGAAGGTGTTTGCTGACTTCCAGGTAGCAGCCCTGCAGATTTCCTGGATAGGGCGTCCCTGGAAGCAGCCACCGTTGCAGCAGTATGCGGGGGTAGAATGGCTCTTATCCCTCTGGGAGGCTCCATGCCGCCAACTTATGCAGAGATCTATGCAGGAGGTTACCCACCTGCTTATGATCCGCTTGGCTGCAGGTCTGCCAGATGCGGCTTCAGCGTAGGTGACAAACAGCTGGCGAACCTCTCCCCGAATTTCAGCCGTGCGCTCCTTATAATAAGCAAGCGCCCTTCTAGGGTCCAGAGTATGGAGCCTATATTCGGCCTCCGAGGTGTGATTGGGGTAGAACACCGGCAGAGTCAACACCTGGTTAAGGTGAAACTCCGACACCACCTTCGGAAGGAATTTCGGGTGGGGGCGCAGGACAACCTTGTCCCTGTGGAAGACCAGGTAAGGAGACTCGATGGAAAGCGCCTGGAGCTCTCCCATCCTTCTGGCTGACGTGATAGCCACCAAGAAGGCGGACTTCCACGACAGGTGAGAGAGCACACCTGTGCATAGGTTCGAATGGCTTGCCCATGAGCTTTGCCAGTACCAGCAGTAGATCCCACGGAGGTGGGGTTCCCGCACTGGAGGGGAAATGTGATCAAGGCCTTTGAAAAAGCGCCAGACCACCTTCTCCTGCGCCACCGACTGCTTCCCGGCCCGCGCCCGGTAAGCAGAGATGGCTGCCAGGTGCACCCTTAGGGTCGTCGACCTAAGCCCTTGACTAGAAAGGGACCATAAATAGTCCAAGATGCTTGCCAAGGAACAGGAGGAAGGGTCCAAGCCCTTGCCCTGACACCAAATGGAAAACCTTTTCCATTTGAAGGCATAGCATTTTCTGGTCGACTCCTTACGGGACGCCTCAACTACATTGAGGACCTCGTCGGAAAGACCCAAGGCCTGGAACTCTGGCAGCTCAGGAACCAGGCCGTCAGGTGCAGGGATTGAAGGTCCGGATGGAACACCTTCCCCTGATTGACTGAGAGCAGGTCCGGGCGAGCTGGAAGCTGCCGCGGAATCCTGGAGCTGAGACTGAGGAGATCTGGGTACCAGAACTGGCGAGGCCAGTCTGGGGCTATCAGAATCACCTGCGCCTTGTCCCTCCTCGCCTTGAGAAGCACCTTGTGGATCAAGGGAAATGGGGGAAAGGCGTAAAAGAGGCCCGGGGTCCACTGCCTCGAGAAGGCATCCCCCTGCAGCGAGCCCTGCTGAGGGGCGGGCATGGAACAGACTCAGCTTCGCTGCTCTCCTGGAGGCAAACAGGTCCACCTGAGGTGTGCCCAATGGGAGAACAGATGCTGTACTACCTCCGCAGGAGGACCACTCGTGGGATGCAGCCCTATCCGGCTCAGGGCATCGGCCAGGGTGTTGGAGGCTCCTGCCACGTGAATGGCTAGAGATCGCCTCCAGGCTGCGCGCAGTGACCAAATGCGGAGAGCTTCTTGCATGAAGCATGGAGCGGCCCCGCCTGGCGGTTTAGATAGTACATGGTCGTGGTATTGTCCGCCTGACCGGACCACTTGACCCCGGAGGAACGGAGCAAAGGCGGTGAGAGCTAGGCGGACGGCTCGAGCTCCAACAGGTTGATGTGGCATCGGGACTCCCGCGGGGACCAGAGGCCATGAGCCCGTTGTTCCCCCAGATGGGCACCCCAACCCATCAGAGAGGCATCGGTCGATAGAGAGACCGTCGGCTCGGGGCGGACGAACGGGATGCCCTCCTGCAAGTGATCTGGAACGGTCCACCACTGGAGAGCATTCCACATCCCCTGTGTCACCGACACAAGCTGGTCCAAAGGATCGCAGCATTGTGACCACTGGCTGGCCAGTCCCCACTGAAGGGGACGCATGTTCCAGCGGGCCCAACGGACCACGCTGGTGCAGGCCGCCATGAGACCCAGGAGGCGCAGGAAGTCCCGGGCAGGGCGCAATTGCCCAACCAGAAATGATCGGGCAAAGGAGGAAAGAACCTCGCCCTGTCCGCCGGGAGCCGCTGGCTCGAGAGAGTCGAGCTGCGCCCGATGAATAGAATCACCTGCTTCGCTCGAGTTCCGACTTGGCCTCGTTGATAAGGAGGCCCAGTTGAGAGCAGACCTGGAGGGCCAGATCTCTGGACCACTCCGCCTCCTTCCTGGAGGAGCTGCTATCAGCCAGTCGTCCAGGTAGGGTACACCGGACCCTCGGCGCCGAGAGAATGCTGTCACCACTGCCATGCATTTGGTGAAGACCCTGGAGCTGGAGACAAGCCAAGGCATGGCTTGAACTCAAGAGGGATCCTTCCGCTCGAAGCGAAGGAATTCTGATGAGACGGACGGATAGGGACGCGAAAACGCGTCCTGCAAGTCCAGAGAGCAGAACCACAGCCGCTGCTCCAAGGATGGTATTATCTGAGCCAGAGTGACCATCCTGAAGGTTCGAGACCCTAGGAACTTGTTTAGGTCGTGTAGGTCGAGAATGGGGCGCCAGCCCCCCGTCCGCTTCGGAACCAGGAAGTACCTGGACACAAACCCTGGGTCTGAAGGAGGGTCCACCACCTCTCTTATCACCTCCTTCTGGAGGAGGAGAGCGATGTCGGCTCGACGAGCCGCCAGTGAGGCTGGGGATCCCGAAGCCCCCCGAGGGGTGACGGCTCTGAAGGGTGGTGCCTGCTCGAATTCCAGAGGCAGGCCTCTTCCCACCACCTCCAAGACCCACCTGTCCGTGGAAACAGCGACCAGGCGGAACGGAAGTGCTGGAGCTGCCTCAGGGGACCAGGGGTAAGTGTGACGGGAATGGGGCGACACCCTCAGCCCGTCACTGGGCAGGCTTGGAGGAGGGACCGGCTAGGGACCTCCTGGGCCTCTTCCTCCTGCCTCCTGTTAGAGGAAGCCGGGCTTGGGTTTGGGATGCCAAGGCCGAGCCTGGCGGCCCTGACGTTGCTGGGCCGGGCGCCGGGGCACAGAAGGACGAAAGGGCTTAGGCTGTGGTTTGCGGCCTTGTCCTTCTGAGCGGAAGAGACCGAGTCCAAGGTAGCATTGACCTCTCGATCCTCTGCAGGTGACCTTCACCCCAGGGTCAAGAGGTCAGTCCCAAAAGGGAACATCCGCCAACTTGTGCTGGGTATCCGGTAAAGGTGGATATCGCCAGCCAAGCTCGCCGACGCATAGCCACTGCGGCCGCCACCGATCTGGCACATGAGTCCCTATATCCAACGCAGTCTGGAGCTGCTGCCACTACCGTCTGCCCTGGTCCCGCACCTGCTTAACCGTAGTCTGCAGATCGGGCGGGAAGATGAGGGATGACCTCATCCAGGGAGCCCAACAGGGCATGAGAAAATGTGCCATGAGGAGCCGAACTGGCCTGACGAAGGCCGAGAGGACGAGCGAGACTTTTCGCCCGACATAGTCCACTTCTTGACTCCTTGTCAGAGGTTTGTCCACATCCTGGCGCTCGCGCGCCGAAAACGCTGTCGGTAACCAACCCTCCGCAGAGGGTGTTCCAAAACCGACAAGGAACCGGAGGGACCGCATACTTCCTGGCCATCCTGGCCGGGCGAGGGCAGGAAGCAGGCGCCGCCAAAGCTCCAGTGCCGGACCCACTATGGCCTCGCCACCGAAAGGCCTCCGTCGAGAATCCCCGTCCAGAATCTCCGTGAGGGGATACCTGGCCTGCTTGGAACGGGTTCGAGCTCCATCCCGGTAGACTCGAGAGATGAGCCAAGCAGTCCTAGGAAGGACGACGGGCTATCGCCCATTGACTGACCACCTGAAGACTCCAAGTCCAGTCGCTTGGAGAAAAGGAGGAATCATCTTCGACTCTGAAGAGTCCTCAAGAGCTGCCTCGCCTGAGCCACCCTTCACCTGCCGAGGTCGGTCGGGAGTGAGGGTAACTGACAGCCGATGGGTAGACCCTTAGCCGACCGGAATCCTTGGTCGGAGCCCCAATTGGTGGCTGTGGAGGCGGAGGTTCCACCGGAATCGGTGGAGCAGCTGGTTTTGGCCAACAACCGCCTGGGTATAGGCCCTCGGATGAGTCGAGGGTTGTGTCGGCGCCCGTGACAGTTACTTAATGGCCGGAAGGCGACGGGTCGGCTTATTCCCGCCAGGAGGAGCTGTTACAACATAAGGTCTCGCATGGCCGACGAATTTACGCCGAAGCCTCCCCTCATCCGAGGAGGAGGACGAGGACGAGCGGCGACGCCGCTTACCGCGGTGCCGAGACCGAGACCGCCTATGACGGTGGGATCGGCTGGACCGCGAAGAGGTCCGAGACTGAGACCGAGAGTCCCGGAATTTCCGAGGTCGGTGCGGGGAGGTGTCGGCCGGAACCGGCACTCCCTTCGGCTCGGATGGTCCGTCCGAGGGCTCCGGAACCGGAGGCACAGGCGAGCCCACGGGATCCTCAACTCCTCCGGGGGGAACCGGGGAGAGGGAATCTCGCTGCTAAAGGCGACAAGCCCGTCTAATGGGTCGAGAAAATCTCGACTTCATCGGTGGGAGTCTCGCGTCAACTGACCTGACGGGACACCGTGAGGCCCGTGGGTCAAGCCGAGCGGTCGACCGGCCGACGCGCCGACGGCCGGGAGAGGGACCTTCCCCTCCCAAGAGCCGCCGACGGAGGGACTTACCCCTCGTCCTCTTTTTGACCGAGAATAAGGTCCAGCAGACGCAGGCCCTTCTCCTTTAGTGGAGAGGGACAGACAAAGCTCCTTAAAAGAAGCCGTAGGAAGAACCCAGAGAGCGGATAAATGCATGCCGAGGAAGATACGCCCGCGCCGCCTCCTCTTCGAGGGCGACCATCCGCCGAGCTGATCCGCCGAAAGCTCACAAGGACACCGGCCAACCGGGCCTCCTTGACTTCTCATCGAGGGAACGCTTCTCGGACGGCCCAGTTGCACCGGGCAGCACGGGTCTTCGAGGACGAGGGCCGAGAAAGATGAGCACAGGTCAAGCTTCCGCGGTCGCTCAAGGCCTAAGCAGTAGACACACGTGAGTGTGGATCCGCTCGAGACATCTTCACCCGCATGGGCATCTCCAAATCCGAGTCGATTTAACCATCGCAGCCGCTGAGGGATAGAAGACTGGAAGTCTTTTTTGCAAATTTTGTTTTGAACCGCAAACGGAGAAATAGAACCAGTCTCAAACGCAGAGCGTTAAGGAGGGAACCTGAGCTTCCAAGTGGTAAGGAAGATCTGGCGTCATGGGGCGGAGCCGAGAGTTATACCACCCGGGTGGGTGGGAGGAGCAAGCTTGAAGACCTTCCGGCAAGATTTAAAGCGGCAAGGATACCTGCCAATAAGTGTGGATGAACAACATATCCATGTCCCTAGAATACCCCTTTGCCACCTCAAATGTGCTGCCACCATGGCTAGGCACTTTTGAACATTCTTGGGGCTGAGAAGAAGCCAAAGGGAAGGGCTGTGAACTGATAGTGGCAGTTCCTTATCCTGAACCTGAAGTAACCTCAGTGACTCGGCCTGGCTGGTATGTGAAAGCAGGCATTCTTCAGATCTAGTCACCTTAGCCAGTCTCCTGTTTACCTGAATTTTTCTTTAAGTGCTTGCTCCGATATCTCAGGTCTAAAATGGGTCACTACTCTCCATTTTTCATTTGGATCAGGAAGTATCTGGAATAAAGCCCCTTGCTCCACTGTGAGAGAGGTAATGCATTTGCTTGTAGCATTTTTTTTCACCTCCATCTCCGCCAGAATTCTTGCTGTTGGGGTGTGAGGGTGGAAACCCTTGTGGTTCTGCAGTTCTGGGAAGTTTCTGAACTGTAGGAACAAACTTTAACTCACTCTTTCCAGGATTCACTTGTTTGTGGTTATTTCTGTCCATTCCTGAAAACAGTGTGTCAGCCTTTCTCCCACTGGAAATGGATGGTTGACCTGTACAGATCTGTCAGTTTTGTTTAGCTTGGGCTTTGGGAGCTGCATGCATTGTGCCCCTTCTATCCCTACTCCTAAGGTAACCTCTTTGTGGGGAGATACAAGGGTGGAGAAGTACCCCCTACCTCTAGCCCCCTCCCTTCCATAAGGCCTGTAGAAAGTGGAGGCCTCTTCCTTCTCAGTGTTGCTCCGGTGGGTCATTTTGTATTCATCCACAGTTTTAAGTTCACTTGAGCAAGGAACATCTGGCTACTAAATGCATTTTAGAGGTGTGTCACTGCAGAGTCAGTTACAGCTGAAACTGTAGTGGGCTTGACAGCATAGACCAATGACCAGGCACTCTGGTCATGACACTAGTTCTGCTTGCTGATATGGCACTTTCTGTAGTTAAAAGAAATGAACTGCTCCAGTGAGACAGCGCTTCATTTCTTTCATGCCCTCTGTTGCCCCCCCACTGTACGATATGTCCCCGTAATTAAACCCTTCCACTACCGCCCTCTGTGTGCTGTCCATCCCGCACCCTCTGTTCCCCCACCAGATCCCCCCCTCCCCAACAGCAGCCAAGACACCTCACGGCAGCATGAGCGCTGTTACCTGTGGCTGTGTCCCCTGATGCCTGTGGCCATACCATTCCCTCCTGACGCACTTGGTGTGTCCCCCAGTCACCTTGTCAGCCATCCGCTTGCAATGGGAGAGGCAGAGCGACAGACGTCAGAGGGAGAGCAAGCAGCGACTTGACCAGAGCGAGAGAAAGACAGAGTGAGAGACAAGCACAGCACAGTCCAGGGAGTCAAGATGACAGAGAGGGAGTGAGCAGAGAGTGAGCTGTCTCCTGTGTCACCAGCACATACCTTAATTTTCCCATGATGGACCTGTTGCTCCATCTTCTCCCTCACTCAGCCTTTCCATCTGTGTGTGCCGAGTGGCCTGCAGTGACGCTCATCTGTGCCCCAGAGCAAAGGTTCCACTGAAGGAAGCAGAGTGCCATCATTTGCACAAAGCAGCAGTAACTTCCAGGTAACAGGTCACTAGTGCAGCTGGTGTTGTGAGAGGTCAGGGAGAGACAGCAGCCAGACTTCAGTTGCTGTGGGCTTCTGTTTTAGTTGCCGGTGTGTGTGTGTGTGTGTGTGTGTGTGTGTGTGTGTGCGTGTGAAAGAGCGAGAGGGAGACAGAATGTGAGACAGAGATACCGCATTTGATTTGAAGAAGCATGTCTCCCGCAGCTCTGTCTGCCTTCCCTTACACAACCGCAAAGTGTAAATTGTGGCACCTCTTCAGCAGCACTTGTTTACCTTAAAAATAGATTTGCAAACGTTCTACTGAAAACTTCAACTCAGATTCTACTTTGTAAACCAAATGCCTGACGAAAATCAAAGAGAAGTAGAACTTAAAATCCTAGCGACTGACACTGTTATCAACACTACTGAGCTGGCCTGCCTAGTGGCACTGAGGGTTGAGGCACTGGACGCCACACCTCACGCCACGCTGGTGACCCGGGTTGAGGAACAAGACGGGGCCGCCGGGGGTTGGCAGGGGAGGGAAGAGATTGAGCATCTGGATGGACTGCTCTCTCTTCCCGGGGGAGGGTCTGGGGTGCGCTCACTCTAGGAGCGACCTCTGGCGGCTGCTTGAGGATCGCTGATTGCAGCAGCGTGGCATATGCCTCAGCAGCAGAGCTGCTGCACTCCATTGCCTTGCTGGCCGAGCACCACAGGGAGAGGGGGACCAACAAAAAGGAAAAATTACTCACCTTAGTAATGTTGTTTCTTCTAATGGAGTCTTGCTGTATTCTGACTATTGCAGTGATCTCCAACCTTTGAACTGCCCCGGAGAACAAAGAGTTAACTTTCCATGCAAGGCATGGAACGATGAGCTCGAGCTCGGTTGAAGCCTCTGTCTGCTGTTGTTTGAACCCCAACCGTCAAATCTTTACGAGCTACACTCACTGGGCGTTCTGTGTGGAAACTGTAAACTCACACTAGCCAACTGGCAACTAAATTTGATAAAAAGGGGTTTTTCGGTTTCAAAGCAAAGACTCAAGTCAGGAAACCCAAAAAACAAAACACAACACACACTCAAAATAAAGGAGAGTGAGAAAAAAGGGGCACCTCTAGGTGCCAACATTGCTCCTGCCCACCCACATCCCAAAAACCAGGTTCTGAGAGGGGAGGTGGGAGGGAGGTCAGAATACAGCAAGACTCCATTAGAAGAAACAACATTACTAAGGTGAGTAATTTTTTCTTCAAACAACATGAAGTCTAGCTGTATTCTGACTACTGCAGACTACCAAGCAGTACCTCCATGGAGGAGGGACAGAACCTACTTTGGGAATAGGCTCTGAAGTACTGCTGTGCCAAACCGAGCATCACTCCTAGCCTGGATATCCAGAGAGTAATGCTTGGTGAAATTACGGACTGTTTTCCAGGTGGCTGCTTGACAAATCTTTAAGATAGGAATATCCCTGGCAGCAGCCAGGGAAGCAGCTGTACCTCTAGTGGAGTGAGCCCTCAGGCCTGAGGGTGGGATTCTACCCAATTTTTCGTAGTAGAATTGTATGCAAGAGACAATCCACCTGGCAATAGATCTTTTAGTGGCAGGTTTTCCCTTACCGACCTCTCCGTAAGTGAGGAACAACTGGAGGGAGTCAAACCAGTGACCCTTGGTGCGCTCTATGTAGTAGCTAAGGGCCCTTTTTACATCCAGGCTGTGCAGCCTCCTCTCTCCAGAGGAGGAATGGTCAGTGAAGAAAACAGGAAGAGACATAGACTGATTAAGGTGGAAATCTGAAACCACCTTAGGCAAAAACTTCCTGTCAGTTCTTAGGACCACTTTATCTCTATGGAAATACATGAAATCAGGCTCCATTGACAGGGCTTACAATTCACTGATGCACCTGGCAGAGGTAATGGCTACCAAAAACACAGTTTTCCAAGTCAAGTACTTAAGCTCTGCAGAGGACAAAGGCTCAAAAGGGGGTTGCATAAGCTGAGCAATGCAAATATTAAGGTCCCAAGCAGGAGCAGGGTCCCTAAAGGGAGGATTGGTGTGCAACAGTCCCTTGAAGAATTTGAAAAATACAGGATGGGCTGAAATAGAAGAGGGCTTGCCTACTGACAAAAGAGCAGAAACAGCTGCCAAATGCACTTTGAGTGTAGCTGGTCTGAGTCCCAAGCCATTGAGATGAACCATATAGTCCAGGACTGTAGGCAACCCAGCAGATTCTAGAGAAATACGTTTACCAGAGCACCAAATAGTGAACCTTTTCCATCTGGAATTGTAAGTCTTTCTGGTGGAAGGCTTTCGAGAAGCCTTTAGAACATCCAGGACACCTTGAGAGAGGTGCATATCAGCAAACTCTAACTCTTCAAGAGCCAGGCCTTGAGATTGAGAGATTTGAGATTTGGATACCAAACCCTCCCCAGAGAGGATGTCAACAGGTTGTAATTCCTGGGAAGAGACAGGGGAAAGTGGACTGCTAAGGACAGCAACAGTGGGTACCAGGGTTGTCTGGCCCAGTCTGGAGTGATCAGGATCACTTTGCAGGGTTAAGACCTGATCTTGGCTAGTACCTTGAACAGGAGAGGGAAGGGGGGGAAAGCATACAGGAACTTCCCTTCCCAATTGAGTACCAGAGCATCCAGGGGGACTGAGCCCAATACTGGGGGTCTGCAGCAAAAGAAAGGAAGTTGGTGATTGTCTGGGGCTGCAAAAAGATTCATCTGTGGAGTGCCCCATCTGGAGATAATCACCTTCAAAATTAGGGGATCTAGGGAACCATTCGTGGTGGCCCTGAGATATCCTGCTGAGAGCATCAGCCAGGACATTGCCCTTCCCTGGGAGATGAACTGCTGTGAGAGAAGTTTGCACGGAATAGGCCAGAGACCACAACTTCACTGCTTCTGTGCACAAGGCCGTAGACCGAGTGCCCCCTTGCTTGTTGATGTACCACATTGTGGTGGTATTGTCTGTTCTGATCTGGACCACCTTATTCTGAACAGACTTGGAAAAAGCTTGTAGTGCCAGAAACATTGCTCTGAGTTCCAAGAGACTGATGTGAAGCAGAGATTCTTGAGGTGACCACAGCCCTTGGTGGTAAGATCCCCCAAGTGGGCTCCCCAGCCCAAGAGGGAGGTGTCTGTGGTGAGGATTACAGAATGAGACTGAGTGACAAAAGGAACTCCTTGCCTTAAATTGTCCTGATCCTGCCACCATTGCAAAGCCTGGATTAGGGTTCAAGTCACTGGGACTAGTTTGGTCAGGGAATCCTTTCTCTAGGACCAGAAGGTTCTCAAGTGGAACTGAATGTCCCTCCTCTGAAATCTTGCCCCCTGGACCACTGCTGTAGAGGCTGCCATGTGGCCCAGGAGCTGCAAGAAGTGCCTTGTTGGTCGAGACACCTGAAGGGTGAAAGAAGAGGCCAGTTCTATTAGTGTCCTTGCCTCTGTCCAGGGAAGGAAGGCCTTTGCTCTTATTGTATCCAGCTCTGCCCCTATAAAGGTGAGGAGCTGCACTGGCTCTAGAACTGACTTTGGAAGGTTTAGGAGGAACCCTAAGGAAGTGAGCAGTTGCTGAGTTATCTGAAGATGTGACTTGACTTGGTCTGGAGACTGACCTACTATGAGCCAGTCGTCCAGGTATGGAAAGATGGAGATCTTTTTTCTCCTTAGGAAAGCAACCACTACTGCCAGGCACTTTGTGAACACCCTTGGGGCTGATGTTAGACCAAAGGGCACTGCTCCGAATTGATAGTGGTCTGAGGGCAACTCGAACCTGAGGTACTTTCCGTGGGAGCACCTGATGGGAATGTGAAAATAGGCATCCTTGAGGTCCAGGGAGGCTAGCCAGTCCCCTGGCCTTAGAGAGGGCAGAATTATTCCCAGAGTCACCATTTTGAATTTTGGCTTTAAAAGGTGCTTGTTTAGGTATCTCAGATCCAGGATGGGCCGCCATTCTCCTGTCTTTTTGGGGGTTAGGAAGTACCTGGAGTACAATCCTTTGCCCCTGTGTAGGGTAGGAACCCTTTCTATGGCTCTGAGAGCCAAGAGGGAAGAAATCTCTGCCTCTAGGGCAAGAGCCTCTGAAGGATTTGCAGGTGGAAAGGATCTGGTTCTCATCTTGGGAAATTTTCTGGAGCTGAGAACCAGCCCCAGGCTTACTACTTCCAGGACCCACTTGTCTGATGTTAAAGACTTCCAGTCCTGGACAAAGTAAGCCAGCCTGCCCCTACAGGTATTGGAGAATCGCCCGGCAGACCTGGCTAGGTGTCGGCTTGGCAGGGCTTTAGGCTGAGGGTGGAAGTAGGCCTGCTCTACCATTCTGCCTCTCCCTCTAAAGAACCCCTCTGAGCAAAAGCACAAGAAGAGGCCTGGGCTTGGTAAAAAGGCCTATGAAAAGGCCTGCCCTGCCCCCTGGAATGCTGCCTCTGAGGAGTGGCTTGCCTTTCTTTGGCCTGAGCACTCCTGTAGGTGGTCCTGTACTCGTCCATCTTCTTCATGTAATTTCTGTCTGCTCCCCAAACAGAGAATTACCAATGACAGGAAAATCCATGGCCTTAGCCTGGGTATCCTGTGACAGGCTAGTACATCTGAGCCAAGCCATCCTCCGAAGGGCCACAGATGTAGCCATGACTCTAGATGAAACATCACTGGAGTCCACAGCAGCATGAAATTGCACCTTGGATGCCTCAATCCCATCCGCAGCCACCCGCTCCAGCTCCTTGGCAAGCTGGTCAGGGGCCTGTTTAGCTAGAGCCATCACAGTGTCCCACCTGGACTTCTGATATCTAGCTGTGTAGGCCATATAGTTAGCCTGCCTGAGTCCCAAAGATGCTGCCATGTACTGTTTCTTTGCCATGGCATCAATCCTTCTGGAGTCCTTGTATGGGGGGGTGTGAAGCCAAGGGGAATATTTGCCTTATCACAGGCAGCAGCCTGCACTACCCCAACATGGCTGCATTGCTGGGAAAGGAACTCCGTGTCCGAGCCTGAAAGAGTATACCTCTTGTCCATTCTTCTGTCCACAGGAGGTATGGAATTAGGAGTTTTTAGAATTTAAATGTCTGTTTCCCAAAAGACTTATGGAGGGGAACAGACAATCTCCTGGACTCTGGGATGTCCATCATCTCAACAAAGTCAGGCTCCTCCTGATCCTCTACTGCTTCTTCCATAGGAAGCTGGAGGGTTTCAGCCACTTTTTTGTAAAACATAAAGTGGGAAGGGGACTCAGAAAGCCTAGGAGGAGAAACACCTGAAGGTCCAGGGTTTTAAATAATTGATTAGCAGTTTTTTTCCTGGGACAATACTAACTGTGCAGAAAGTATTTATGTAGGTTTTCTAGAAGTGTTATGTTTGTTAAACACAGTGAGGCAAGTGCTATGCATTTTCACAATGTTTTAGCACTTTTATGAGCAAAACGCTAATCAATTTTTAGAGTTAAATAAAACCCTGAGGTCTGTCTGGGGAGATGTCCGGGTCAATAGGCACATCCAGACTTTCAGAATCACCATCATCATCATAATCTTCATACGCTCCCTCCTCCTCCTCCAGTTCATAAAATTCTTCTAAATTATAATCCGGAGCCGTGGGAACCGACCGAACCGAGCCCCTGACCGATGGTGTCGGTTCGGCCGGAACCGAAGTTAGCGATTGAACTATCCTTATCGCTTTAGCTATCTCATCAGTGGTCGGAGAAAGAACTTGTGGATCTGAACCAGATGATTTATCCCTTCTTTTTCTTTTAACCGGAACGACTCCTCAGAATCGGTTCTCCTTTTGCCCGAAGAAGCTTTGCCCTGGTCAGAGGGCACTCCTTCTGGTTCGGTCAGAACCGAACCAGGCTGGCCATCTGGGTCAGCGGACTTCTCGGCCGCCCTTTCCCTCAGTCTACCCACTCTCTTATCCAGGGTAGCTCTGGGAAAACTTTCACAAATTTGGCAGTCTGAATTGAGGTGGTCAAACCCCAGACACAACACAGGTGGTGTGGGGATCAGCCTTAGCAAAGGCTTCCCACACACACACACACACACACACTACAGTGTTGAAACCCAGTGGGCCAGGTTTTTTCTTGGGTTTCTAGACATGGCCAATCCTAACCAAAACTTACCCTTTTTTCAGCAATCCGCCAGGCAAGACACCCCTATCGGTTCCTGACTGTGTTACGGGTCTTGGAAAAAACCGTAATGAAATCCCTTTTTTTTTAGAACCGATACGGAACGGTTACCACACTCTAATAAAGACAGAAGTTTTTTTAACACAAACCTGATCGGTTCAAACCGAACCGATCAAATGTTTACAAGTTCCACACAGAAAACTAATATAGAAAACCTATCTGTACCACAGACAGAGACTTAAACCGACAGGTTAGAAGCAGAAATTCAGTTGAAACCGAGTGAAAAAACAACACTTTAACCAATTTTTTGAACCGGGCGAAGGAGAAATCTCCGGAGCGACTGTTCAGTGAGGCGGAGTAAAGAATCTGACGGTTGGGGTTCAAACAACAGCAGACAGAGGCTTCAACCGAGCTCGAGCTCAGCGTCCCATGCCTTGCATGGAAAGTTAACTCTTTGTTCTCCGGGGCAGCTCAAAGGTTGGAGATCACTGCAATAGTCAGAATACAGCAAGACTTCATGTTGTTTGAAGCACAAAAACCCCGGCTCGAAGAGTAGATGATGAGGGCTCCAGTGATCTCCCTCTCATCCCAGTGTCAGTGTCAGTGGCTCAGTACAGGTAGCACACTCACCTCTGAGGCCAGGAGATCAGAGGGCTGTGGGTTCAGTTCCCACATCTGGCACTTGGGATAATATCCCAGTACTGACACTGTAGTGCAGCATGAGAGGGGTGCTGCATTTCTGAGGTGCCGTCTTTTGGATGAGACGTTAAACTTGAGGTCCCATCTGCCTGGATTGGTGGTAGTTCAGGTGGATGTTAAAGATCCCATGGTGCTTATAGAAAAGAGTAGGGGAACTTCCCCGGTGTCCTGGCCAAATTTCCCTCATACACTAAAAATACCACCAACAGCTTAATCTGGTTCAAGATCAGTTGGCATTCATCTGTATCCCCTCCCCCTCCCCGGTTCATGCCTGAAAATAGGCAGGATTTGTCTAGTGCACTTACCCAGTCAACAAAAACTAACTAACTAAATAAATAAATAAATCCCCAATGCCGGGCCAAGCCACACCGGGGACCCATGGCAGACCTCCCAGAGGGATGGACCTCTAATATCAGACAGAGCCGCCGAGGGAGGGTGGGCCCCATCTGGGTGATCCGGAGCTGGGAAGTTCCTCGGGGAGGGGGGTGATCCAGTGTGGATGACCTCAGCGGGAGAAGAAGGGCAGGATTGAGTGGGCACCTCCAAAGGATGCCTCGGAGAACTGGCGCATAAACAGAAATAAAAAAAAACAAAAAAAAACCCCACAGGCGCAGCAGTTGGATTTCCACTTGCGATGCCAGCAACCCGGGTTCGGAAACAAGCTTGGATCGCTGGAGGGCCAGCCGGGGGGGGGGAGAACTTGAGCATCCCATGACTGCTCGTC
This sequence comes from Neoceratodus forsteri, assembly GCA_016271365.2. Lineage (NCBI taxonomy): Eukaryota > Metazoa > Chordata > Ceratodontiformes > Ceratodontidae > Neoceratodus > Neoceratodus forsteri. Next base: position 704,821,397 of record CM028131.1, on the reverse strand, counting down.
GTCTCCAGGGATGGAGGGAGGGCTGCAATCCGGTGTTGGGTGACCACTGGTGGAGGCCAGGGGTAGGGCAACACGTCGGGGTTCACTGCTGGGCGGTGCGTGACAGATGTCAGCTAATGCCTTGATGTCCGGACGTCACTTCACCTCAGAAACCAGGAAATACCACTCGCTGGCCGACGGATGATGGTTCTCTGTCCCTGAATGCCTCCAGTGCCTTCCCGGGGCCTCCTTCTCCATGGCAGCATCCCCGGGCCCAAAGAAGAGAGTGTGCTGGGGTCATCCCTCTCCCCCCGGTGCCCGGCAAAGGGATATGCCGGGATATCCTAGGGATCGGCTGCAATACGAGGAGTTAGAGGAGGGCTGAGTTAGGACAGTGGGGCTAGAGGGAGACTTGTAGAGCCTGAAGGAGTGGGGGCCAGTGAGCACGAGGCGGGCGGAAAAAAGAATAAACCAAAAAAAAAAAAAAAAACACCACTGAGCTGGACACTGGCATATGTTTTTTTTATTTGTTTTAATTGGTAATCTACCCTCCTGCAAGTTTATACTGCTGTGCATGTCTTCTAGCAGAGCTCGCTTGACGCGATGGTCAGCAACCCATTTTGTATCAATGCAGTTAAGAAGTGCCTCTTTAGTTTCAGTCAGACTCACAGCTTTGTGAGACTGTTAATAAAGATCATGCTTGCTAGGGGGTTGTCAGATCATATTCCACATGCAGTGTATGTAGATTTGTACATCACTGGCATGCTTATTTATATTCTTGTGGAATGTTATGGTAAGAAAAAAACATGCAAGAAAAGATAAGACGTTTCCATTTGCAGGACTCATACCCTGCACTATCAACACCAGAAGCAGTTATTGAGCCCACTGAACCACTGGCTCATCCTGTTTATTTGGGGGTCATCTGGTTTACTTATTTCTTTACAAAAAAGGGACCCGTAGTTAGATTTTTTAAAGGGTGATACACAAGTTTGCTTTTTAAATAGAGGAGTATAAAAACGGAATTTACATATGTGGAACTTACAACAATAAAAAGTACCCATGAGTTTCTCTTACAAATAGGCGACTCTCCCACTGCGCTAAATCACCTCCAAGCACTGGCTGGATGAGCTCCCTTCCTACCTCTCTTCCTCATTTATAACACCCCCCACCCCCCACTCCTTAGATCAACCGACTCCCATACTCCTGGTAGTCCCCTCGTAGATCCACTCCTTATCGGCCAATTCCTCCTCAAATCTATCGCTCATCCTCCTCCTCCTCCTCCTCCTACTCCATCAGTTCTGCCCTCAATAACTACCTTGCACCTAGATGTTCCTGCGAAGACCCTCCCTAATTCCCCCCCCTCTAAGCCCAGGACAAACCCTACCCCCTGTCAGTACCCTCACTCCCTAACACCTCCCTTTCCCCCTCCATTTCTTAGCCTCAGTTCTGGCTAACCCTAATCTGTTGCAACTTCTAGACAAACTTGCACTTCTGTCTCACCTTAGCTAACTTGTACCGTCTGTGTTACTCCCTACTAGCTTCCCCTAGATCAACTACTTGAACTCCATTCAGCCATAAGTAAGCTACTCATTTATGTGTCACTTACAGTTTACCATTAAATGTCATTTTGTGCTATTTTATTTACCAAGTTCTAAACTGTTATCATTGTACCTATCATTGTATCTATCATTGTACTTATCTAGTTCAAAACTCTTAGCACCCTGCTATTTCATTGCTTCATTACAGTTTACTCACTTTTATTTGAATGTTCTCATATGTAAATCTTTGTTAGTACTCCAAATCGATGCATGCTATCTTCATGTTCCCCTTCTCCCCAGGTCTTCCAGGAGGCAGGCAACATGTTGCTCGGTGTGCATTCCTGGTGCAACATTTCAATAAATAAATAAATTAATAAATAAAATTTCATACTATTTGCAAACATATGCAAACATGATCTTCTGGCATTTCCCATCCTTTCAGTGGGAATTTTAATTGCTAATTGTTCAAATAGTATGAAATTCATGGGTACTTTTTATTGTTGTAAGTTCCACATATGTAAATTCCGTTTTTATATGCCTCTATTTAAAAAGCAAACTTGTATATCACCCTTCAGAAAACCTGCTAATTATGAGTCCCTTTGTATAAAGAAATAAGTAAACCAAATGACCCAGTCAACCAAACCAAGCCTGTAGCTTGGTGGGTCAAGCAACTGCTTCTGGTGCTGATGGTGCAGGACTTGACTCCTGTGAGTGGAGATTTTCTACAGTTTCCTGTTTCGGTTATTTTTTTTTTTCTTACCATAACATTCCACCTGAATATAATGCACTTGCGCATGGAACGTCTTGCTAGTAACGGCATTTTAGAGGTATGTCACTGCCAAGCCAACTACAGCTGAAACTGCTATGGGCTTGGTAGTGTAGGCCTATGACCAGGCACTCTGGTCATGACACTAGTTCTGCTTGCTCACGAGGCACTTTGTGTAGTTGAGTGAAATGAACCACTCCAATGAGAGAGTGCTTCGTTTCTTTCTGCAGCCGTAACTCCGGGCATGCACATTAGAGTTGACACTAATTCGTATGCTCGGAGTTATGGCTACAGCTTTACCAATAACAGTTTAGCAGTGTTGCATTCTCTCTCCACCCCCACCACCAGACCACCACGGACTGACCAAACAGTGGCATTTTGCCATTCTTTGTGCAGCATGTCTGTGCGCTGTTGCTCCTTGCCCTGCAGTGCTGACATGTGGCTACTAGTAGACTTGCTTCCCTCTGTTGCCCCCCACCGTATGATGTGTCCCCACGTTACTGTGTCTTTTGCCCCCCTGCAGCCCACTGGTGGTGCATTGCTCCATTTCCCTCCCGGTGTTTTGTGTGTGACTGTCTGTCGTGTTGTGCAGGGTGTGATACAGTGAGTGACAGAGTCAAACAGAGAGAAAGAACCAGCCACCACCGATCTCAATGCTGTCAACCCTCCGTTATCCATCCTGGCACCAGGCATCCAATTAAACCCTCCTGCTCCCTCCCTCTCTCTGTGTGCTATCCGCCCCACACCTGCCATTCCTCCCAGGCACCCCACATAAAATTAAACCCTCCCACTCCCTCCCCAGTGTGTCATCTGCCCCACACCCTTCGGTCCCTGTCTCAGCACCTGGCATCCAATTAAACCCTCCTTCTTCCTCCCTCTGTGTGCTGTCTCCCCACACCTCCGTTCCCCCACAGGACCCAGCATCCAATTACACCCTCCCTCTCTCTCCCTCTGTGTGCTGTCCGTCCCACATCTTCCATTACCCCACCAGCACCCGGCATCCAATTGTACCCTCCCACTCCCTTCCTCTGTGTGCTGTCCGCCCCGCACCCTCTGTTCCCTGTCCCGACACCCATTTATTTATTTATTTATTAAAAATTTGATAACCGGGAAAGGTACCATGAGCAGAGCTCGTTTCCAGGTACAACCCAGGGAAGGAGGTACTGAAACACATACAACAGAGGGTAGATCATAAAAAGCAGACAGTCACACACATTTTTTTTCCACACAGAATATAACAATTTTTCTTCTAGGAATACAGTAATTACAATATGATACACTATGATAAAACAGTATTTACATAATATTGATATATAGCCTTGGAGCTTAGTAAAGAGTTTGTGAGCTAATAGGGAGCAGATTGGCTTGGGAAGGCTAGAGAGAGAAAAAAAGGGGGGTGCTAGAGAAGGGAGAGGAGAGACGGGGGGTTAGGAAGGAGAGGGTGTACTAGGGATGAGAACAAGTGCAGAAAGAAGCTGGGGTTGGTCTGAGTAGGCTTTTAAGGGCAGAAAAGGAGGAGATGAGACAGGTAGGGAGGGGGACACTATTCCAGAGGGAAGGAAGCCTAAGAGAGAAGGCCAGCTTACCAGCTGATGTGCACGCATGTGGGAGTACAAAGGAACGGGTGCCAAATGACCATGAGTTGTATGGGGATGGGGCGGCAGGTTTGAGGAGAGAAGCAAGGTAAGGTGGGAGAGTCCCAAACCAGAATTTGGATATGAGGGTGGAGCAGTGCAAAAGGTGTCTCTGGGACAGAGACTGGAGGGATAAGGCAGAGTAGAGGTCACAGTGGTGAGTTAGTCGGGGGGAATTGGTAGCGAACTGACAGAAGGCATTGTAGAGGTCATTGAGCTTAGTGAGGGAGGTCACGGGGGCAGCACTGTGGACCACATCAGCATAGTCGAAAGTGGAGAGGATCCATTTGATCACAAGGTCATGTTTGACGGGAAGAGGAAGACTAGCCTTGTAGCGGTAGAGCAGCCCCAGCTTAGGACGTAGTTTTGAATGAAGAGCATTAAAGTGGGATGAGAAATCGAGTGAGGGATCAAATCAGACCCCAAGATACTTGAAGGCAGAGACATTCTTGAAGGGAGTGTTCTCACCGGAGGGGAAGGAGGGTAGGACTTGAGTCCTGGTGAGTTTCAGCTTGGTTCCAAATATCATGGCAATGTTTTTTTTGATGTTTAGTTTTAGATTGTTTGCGCTTAGCCAAGAGGTAACTGCCTTGGAGTCCTCTTGTAAGGGGGTCTGAACGGCTGAGGTGGATGGACCAGAGAAGAAAAGGACAGTAACGTCCACATACATGTGGATGTTAGCAGGGGAGCAAACAGAGGGGAGATTGTTTATGAACAAGGAGAATAGAACAGGACCGAGGATAGAGCCTTGGGGGACTCCAGCTAGGATAGGGAGGGAAGAGGATAAGATGTTATTGATTTTTACCGACCGGGAGCAGCCAGTTATGTAGGATCTGAACCAGGACACAGCATTAGGTGAAAGGCCGGAGTCACTCAGTTTGTTTAGGAGAAGGGGTGGGACACGGAGTCAAAGGCCTTAGCCAAATCAAAATGGCTGAGGTAATAAAGCCTTGGTCTATGGCCGCGTGGATGGCATCTGTGAGACGCACAGGGAGGTAGTGGTAGAGTGGTTCTTTCTGAAGCCTGATTGGATGGGGACAGAGTGTTGGAGGAACAGAGGAACTCATTTAATCTGGAGAGAATCAAGGTCTCGGAGTTTTGCAAGAGAGGGGAGAAGTGAGATGGGGCAGTAGTTGCCAGGGGCAGTTGCATCCTCCCACTTTGAAGAGAGGGAGTACAGCAGCAGACTTCCATGCCTCTGGGACAGTAAAGGAGGAGATTAACAAATTGAGAATGAAGGTTAGGAGGTTGATAATTGAGGGACCAGAGATTTTGAGGAGCTTGGGGTACAGGCCATCAGGCCTCGATTTAGTGGGATTTAGGGAGACAAGAGCTCTATGGACTTTAGAGGGGGATACCATCTGTAGGTGGAAATCAGTGGGGTGAAGGGGGGATATGGGCTGGGAATAAGGAGGACCAGGTGGTACTGCACAGGTAGTAAAGAACTTGTTTATTTCTTCAGCAACAAGGACAGGCTCAGCAACAAGACAGCCTGACACACTAAGAGTAGGTGGGGGTAGTTCGATGGAGGGATGAATAAGCGACCGGAGAGCACTCCAGAAGGAGGAAAGAGTGCTATTAGTGGCTTGCAAGCGAGTTTTGAAGAAATCTGATTTGGTCTGATGAATGCTTTTAGTGCAATTATTGCAGAGAAAACAGTAAGTCTGATGGTCAGTTGGACTCTGTGGGGTTTTGAATTGATGCCACGATAGATCACGGGATTTGCACATGGACAGAATTTCTGGAATGACCCAGGGGTGGTGGGATCATTTAACTCATGGATTTTACTGGGGCATGGGTATCCCAAACTTTTAGAAAAACTGAAGTAAAGTGAGCGAGGGCATCGTTCACGGAGGTGGAAGAAAGGACAGGAGACCAGCTGGCCGAGGCTAGATCTAGAAGAAGTTTGCTGGTGTCAAGGGATCTGAGGGGTCAATACTGGATGCATCTGGGAGGACTTGGGGGAGGGTGGAACTTACTGATGCAGAAAGTGGGGCAATGATCGTTAAGTGCATTCGGTAATGTACCAGCACAGCAGTTAAGGTGGGGGTGGGTGGTGAGCACCCAGTCGAGCAGGGAGTGAGTCTGTGAGCGAGGGTTAGGGTGAGTGGGTTCTTTTATCAATTCGGTCAAGTTTAAGGCTTTGATCACTGGCATGCAGTAAGAAATGAGGGTGATAGCCAGTCGAGATTAAAGTCACCAAGAAGGACGGGTTCTCCAGATGCTGCTAGTGTAGAGGTAGCGGCAATGCAGGATACGAGTGAGGAAGGGGAGAGTTTTGGGGAGGCATAAAGCACGCCAACAAAGAGAGGCTTGCACAAGGGAAAGATGAGTTTTGTTACAAGGAGCACATGGGACTGGGGAAGAGCTTCCTTATGGAAAATAGTACAAGAGAAAGCGTCGAGGAAGTAAATGGCGACTCCACCACCCCGTTTACCTCGGTCTTGTCAAAGGATGGAAAAATCAGGCAGGCCCAGCTGATTGTTAGGGATATGGGAGGATAGCCACGTTTCAGATATGCACAAGATATCAGGGGAATGTTGCATGACCCATACTTTTAGCTCATCCAATTTAGGAAGAAGACTACGAACACTGATATGAACGATTTTTAATCCTCTAGGATGTGATGAAGGGGGGGGGGGGAAGAGTGGACGAGGGGCCAGGGTTTGGTTCGACTTCGCCAGCCAACAGTAAGAGTAGGAGGAGCTTATGTGAGCCACAATTTTTGTGCTTGGGACTTTACCCGTGGGGTGAAGCATGCAGTGATGGTGTGGGGGAGCAAAGCCTGTAGATGGCTTCTGGCTGTAAGAGAGAGCTTTTGAAAAGCCCGGAATGGGTAAGGGAGGTGGAGTAAGGAGGTCTTAAGATAAAGGGGGGGGGTGGGAGGAACTGGAGGCTGGGATAGTGATGTTGCAGAGGTGGCAGGAATTGGTGGAGTTGAAGGGGTGGGACAAGGGAAGGAAATTAAACCCTTCTGCTCCCTCCCTCTGTGTGCTGTCGGCCCTGCACCCTCTGTTCCCCCACCATATGTGGCATCCAATCAAACCCTCCTGCTCCCTCCCTCTGTGTGCTGTCTGCCCCACATCCTCATTCCATGTTCCAGCAACCAGCATCCAATTACACCCTCCCGCTCCCTTCCTCTGTGTGCTATCCACCCTGCACCCTCAGTTACCCATCCCGGCACAAACCTGTAAGTAAACATTCGGCACTAACAAACGCTTGTTCAAGTAAGCCTCTGGCTTGTCACCAAACAGTGAATTTCCCTTGTAGGGGAAATCAATCACTGTTGTTTGAATGTTCTGGGATAAATTGGTAGTTCTAAGCCAGACAGACCTCCTTAAGGACACTGCACGGGCCATGACCCTAGATGTAGTGTCGTTTGTGTTCACTGCCATATGAAACTGGCACTTTGTGGCATCTATGGCTGATCTTACTATGTCAGCCATATCCTGTGCCAAGTCTCCAGTTGCCTTTTTGCACAGTGCCAGTATGGAGTTCCAAAGGGCTTTCTTGTACTGTGCCGTGTAGGCCAGGTAAGCTGCCTGTCATCAAAGCAGGGAAGCTGACAAACTTTTTTGCCCATGCTATCCAGTTTCCTGGAATCTTTCTCAGAAGGCTGAGAGAAAATGGGCACCTGGGCCTTGTCCCAAGTGGCAGTCTAGAACATGCCCTCATGATCAGGGTGGGAATAGGGATACTCAGAACCCTACTTGTCCAGCTGAAACTTGTTCTCAGTTTTCTTACCTATGCCAGCAGCTGAGGTGGGTGCTAACATGATTTTGCAAGTGGCTTTCTTAACGGATTTAAGGATGGGCAGCATTAACCTCTTTGTTGGAGCCAAGTACATCACATCCATAAATTCTATCTCATTCTCATCCTCCTCAGCTCCCTGGGAGGTAATGTTGAGGGTATCTACCATATGCCTCACAAAGGTATAGGGAGACTTATAATCATCTGAGGGCATAGGAAGAGAACCAACTTCTTGATTAGGAGAGTCATCTGGTTCTCTGGGTTGTCCTTCCTCCTCCTCCTTTTTATAGTATGTTTTGACCCCCTCCTCCACAGGCATGGCAAGTGGAACCAGAGCCTGGAGAGGTGGGACAAGCATATTCATGAAATTCAACATATCCTGGAATGCTGGAGGAATTGCCATGCCTTAGTCATGTCCTCCACTAAGGGCATTTTATTTGTGTCATTGGCAGCTCCTTTCCTTCTTCAGGATGAGAAGTGATATGTTTTTCTTTGTGTTTTTTTTCTTGGCAGGTATTGTCTTAAGTGTCTGCTCTCATTTTTATTTTTGCTGATTCAGGGTTCCCCCTTTCAGACACCCTGATTTCTGAACCATCTCTTGCAGCCTTATCTTTCTTTTCTGTCCCCTTTGACAGGGACTGCTGTTTACTTTGAGGGGCTGAACCCTCATCTTCATCTAATCCTTTAGGTGATGTGGAGGCCAACTGATAAGCCATAAGGCATTCTAATTCTTTAGCCCTTTTCATTTGCATTTTAGGGCAAAACCTAATAAAGAGTTTACAACTGCCAAAATTGTGGTCTGGACCCAGGCACTTTAAACACAACTCATGGCAGTCTGTCCTTGCCAGGAGTTGAAAATAAACCATATAATTTTTAAAACCTGTAGGTCCTGTCGTCTTTTTGAGTCTGTCAGTCATGCCAAACAATGACAACCCTGGGAAGACGTTAGTGGTTCCCAATAGAAAAAAAATATTAAACTATATATATATAGATATAAAACTATAATGTTAAAAAGGGTTTAAAATATGAGAAATGCAGTTTGACGCCTTTTTAATTCAAACCACATTCACAAAACACCCAGACAGTGTTTTATTAGGTAAAATTAGTCAAATATCGCCTCAGTTCCCCAAAACATGGAACCAAGAATAATTCAAAGAGAAACCTCAAAGCAGTTTAAATGTAGGTAATTTAAAATGCATAAAAAGAAAAAAACAGAGTGGTTACATAAATGCAGAAACCGCACCAAAAACAGCCTTCTCCAGTTCCTGGGAACTGATGTGGAACCAGAGAAAAGCAGTAATTTACAAAGAAATCAACAAAAACAACCCTAACTAATGCAGAGTATCAACAAAATAACTAAGCACAGTTGAACATTTATACATTTTAAAATAATAAACTGTAAACTAGCCAGAAGTGAAGAGAAGACTGCAGGACGACTGTGTTTCAGGCACAGAAATACATCTGACATTACAGTGCAGGGTGAGCATGACCACACAACAGAATTTTAATTTTATTCCAAGTTCCATAATTACCATAATATTTTAAAAGCTCTGGGGGCAGATCATTCCAGGGGAATGACTGCAGTTGTTAACCATAAGTGAGGGATTCCTGAAGTTAGAAGCTGTGAACACGCTTCGCCAGTACTGATTCCTTAAAAGTTATGATAAAATGAATACTCTTTGGAGTGCTGTAGGCCTATACTGGCGTGATGGTCTGCATCTGTCCAGGAGGAGAACCAGGATCCTAGGTGATAGGTTTAAATGCTTCATTGGCAAGCATTTAAACTGGCCAAAGGGGGAGGCACTGGAAAGGAGCAGAGAAATTCTAGCCCCTCCCCCCAAAAAGTCAGGGTAGTAAGTGAGGTAAACACCAAGTTAGAGATGTCGATAGGGAGAAGGGCAGGGGTAAATGGAGTAAGTGACAAAGGCAATAAGGACAGGGATGGGGCAAAAAGGGGTGAGGCCATCAGGAAATGGAGGGTAATGAGTACCAATGCCCGTAGTCTGGGCAACAAGCTCCCTGAACTGGTGGCCTTGATGGAAGAGGGATACCTGGATATCGTAGCAGTCACAGAAACATGGTACACAGAGAACCATGACTGGGATGTTAACATACCAGGGTACACAACCTACAGGAGAGATAGGGAGGGAGAAGAGGGGGAGGAGTAGCTCTCTATGGAAGGGTAGGGATAAAAGCAACTGAACAAAAGAGTAAACAGGGAGAAAAGGAGGCACTGTGGGTCACCATAGAGACTGGAAATGGCACCATAATCCGTACAGGGGTTGTATACAGACCCCCATGTCAGGGGGAAGGAATGGACAAGGATATCATAGAAGGCATTCTTAGGATGGCAGAGAAGAAAAAATTACTCACCTTAGTAATTATGTTTCTTCTAATGGAGTCTTGCTGTATTCTGACTATTGCAGTTAGCCCCAGCCTTTCAACTGCCCCGGAGAACAAAAGGTTAACTTTCTATGCAGAGCATAGAATGCTGAGCTCAAGCTCGGTTGAGGTCTCTGTCTGGAGCCCTTTGAAATCCAACCATCAGATTCTTACGAGCAAAAACTCACTAACTATTCTATGTGGAAATTGTAAAATTTTTACTACCCAACTGGCAACAAAAAGTTCTGGATCCCCAACGAAAGACTCAAGTCAGGAAACCCAAAAACCAATCCAAATTAGAATAAAGATAAAACAAACACCCAAACAAAAAAGAAGAGGGTGTAAAAGGAGCGCCCCTGAGATGCAACACTGCACCTGCCCACCCACTTCCCAAAAACAGGTTCTGAGAGGGGAGGGAGGGAGGTCAGAATACAGCAAGACTTCATTAGAAGAAACATAATTACTAAGGTGAGTAATTTTTTCTTCAAACAACTTAGTCTTGCTGTATTCTTCTACATGAACTACCAACAGTACCTCCCAGGAGAGGACAGGACCTACTTTGGGAATAGGCTCTGAAGTACTGCTGTGCGAACCAAGCATCACTCCTAGCCTGGATATCCAGAGAGTAATGCTTGGTAAAGATATGGACTGTTTTCCAGGTGCTGCTTGACAAATTTCTGAGAGAGGAATATCCTGGCGCAGCTGTACCTCTGGTGGAGTGAGCCCTCAGGCCTGAGGGTGGAATTTTTCCTAGTTTCTCATAGCAGAATTGTATACAAGACACAATCCACCTGGCAATAGTTCTCTTGGTGGCAGGTTTGCCCTTCCCCACTTCTCCATAAGTGAGGAACAGCTGGAGGGAATCAAACCTGTGACCCTTGGTACGCTCTATATAGTAGCTAAGGGCCCTTTTAACATCTAAACTGTGTAGGCTCCTCTCTCCTGAAGAGGAATGATCAGTGAAGAAAACAGGAAGAGACAGACTGGTTCAGGTGAAAATACGAAACCACTTTGGGCAAGAACCTTCTATTGGTTCTAAGGACCACTATCCATATGAAAGGAGATAAATCAGGTTCCACTGACAGGGCTTGCAGTTCACTGATACGTCTGGCAGAGGTAATGGCTACTAAAACACAGTTTTCCAAGTCAAGTACTTAAACTCTACTGAGGACATAGGCTCAAGGAGGTTGCATCAATTGAGCAATACAAACATTTAAATCCCAGGCAGGGCAGGGTCTCTAAATGGAGGATTGGTATGAAGCAACCTTTGAAAATTTACAGAACACAGGATGAGATGATAGTGAGGAAGACTTCCCCACTGACAGAAAAGCAGAGACAGCTGACAAGTGTACTTTGAGAGTAGCTGGTCTGAGGCCTAGGCCATTAAGAGGGACCATATAATCCAGAACTGTAAGCAATTCAGCAGTGTCTGGGGAAATATGCTGCTTAGAACACCAAATGCTGAATCTCTTCCATTTGGAGTTATAGGTCTTTCTAGTGGCGGGCTATCGAGAGGCTTTGAGGATGTCCAGAACCCCCTGAGACAGATGCAAATCTACATACTCTAACTCTTCAAGAGCCATGCCTTGAGATTGAGAGACTGAAGATTGGGGTACCAAATCCTCCCCTGAGAGGAGGTTACCAGGTTGTAATTCCTGGGAAGAGACAGGAGAAGATGGACTGCTAGGGACAGTAACAGGGGGTACCAAGGCTGTCTGGTCCAATCTGGAGCAATCAGAATCACTTTGCAAGGTTGTAACTTTATCTTGACTAAAACTTTGAATAGTAGAGGAAAGGGAAGGAAAGCATACAGAAATTTTCCTTCCCAGTTCAGAATCAGAGCATCCAGAGGGACTGTGCCCAAGACTGGGGGTCTGCAACAAAAGAGAGGAAGTTGGTGATTGTCTGGGGCTGCAAAGAGATCTATCTCTGGAGTGCCCCACCTTGAAAAAAAATCACCTTCAAGACCAGAGGGTCCAGGGACCATTCGAGATGGCCCTGTGGAATCCTGCTCAGTGCATCTGCTAGCACACTGTCCTTCCCCAGAAGGTGGACTGCTATCAGAGAGGTTTGCAGGGAATAAGCCAGGGACCACAACTTCATGGCTTCTGTGCACAAGGCTGTAGACCGCGTGCCTCCCTGCTTGTTGATGTACCACATGGTGGTGGTGTTTTCTGTTCTGACTTGAACCACCTTGTTCTGCACTGACTGAGGGAAAGCCTGCAGGGCCAGAAAAACTGCCCTGAGTTCCAGGAGACTGATATGGAGAAGAGATTCCGGAGGGGACCACAGTCCCTGGGCAATGAGGGCCCCCAGATGGACTCCCCAGCCCAGGAGGGCAGCATCCGTGGTAAGGACCACTGAATGAGACTGAGTGGCAAATGGGAACCCTTGCCTTAAATTGTCCTGATCCTGCCACCACTGAAGGGCTTGGATCAGGGTCCGGGTCATTGGGATCAGTTTGGTAAGGGAATCCCTCTTCTGGGACCAAAAGGCCCTCAGATGGAACTGAATGTCCCTCATCTGGAATCTTGCCCCTTGGACCACTGCTATAGAGGCTGCCATGTGGCCCAAGAGCTGGAGGAAATGCCTTGCTGGTCGAGACACCTGAAGGCTGAAGGAAGACACCAGTTCTATAAGAACTCTTGCCCTTTCCAGGGGAAGAAAGGCTCTTGCTTTGACAGTATCCAGCTCTGCCCCTATAAAGGTAAGGAGCTGCACTGGCTCGAGAACTGACTTGGGAAGGTTGAGAAGAAACCTAGAAGTGCTTGTTGGGTCATTGCAGGTCTGACTTGATTTGGTCTGAGACTGGCTCACTATGAGCCAGTCATCCAGATATGGAAAACTGGAAATCTTTTTGCCTCCTTAGAAAGGCAACTACTACTGCCAGGCACTTTGTGAAGACCCTTGGGCTGAAGTTAGGTCAGAGGCATTGCTCTTGAACTGATAGTGGCCTGAGGGCAACTCGAACCTGAGGTACCTTCTGTGGGAGCACCTGATGGGAATGTGAAAATAGGCATCTTTGAGGTCCAGGGAAGCTAGTCAGTCCCCTGGCCTTAGAGAGGGAAGGATTATTCCCAGAGTTACCATCTTGAACTTTGGTTTTAAAAGATGTTTGTTTAGGTATCTTAGGTCTAGGATGGGTCACCACTCCCCTGTCTTTTTTGGGGTAAGGAAGTACCTGGACTACAGACCTCTGCCCCAGTGTAGGGTAGGTACTCTCTCTATGGCTCTTAAAGCCAGCAGAGATGAAACCTCTGCCTCTAGGGCAAGGGTTTCTGAGAGACCTGCAGGTGGAAAAGATCTGGCTCTCATCTTTGGAAATTTTTTGGAGCTGAGAACCAGTCCCTGGCCTACTACTTCCAGGACCCACTTGTCTGATGTAATAGACATCCAGTCCTGGACAAAGTAAGCCAGCCTGCCCCCTACTGGAATAGGAGAGTCGACCCGGGCAGGCCCATCAGGGTGTCTGCTTGGCAGGGGCCTTTGGCTGAGGAGTGGATGCAGCCCTGCTCATCCCCCTTCTGCCTCTCCCTCTGAAGAACCCCCTCTGTGAAAAGGAAGAAGAGGCCTGTGGCTGCTAGAAAGGCCTATGAAAAGGCCTGCCCCTGCCCCTAGACTGCTGCCTTTGAGGAGTTGCCTGCCTCTCTTTGGCCTGAGCACTCCTGTAAGTGGTCCTGTACTCATCCATTTTCTTTATGTAATTCTCTGTCTGCTCCCCAAACAGAGAATTACCCACTACAGGAAATCCATGGCCTTAGCCTGGGTATCCTGCGAAAGGCTAGTACATCTGAGCCAAGCCATTCTCCGAAGAGCCACAGATGTAGCCATGCCTCTTGATGACACATCACTGGAGTCCACAGCAGCATGAAACTGAACTTTTGATGCCTCAATCCCATCTGCAGCCACCTCCTCCAGCTCCTTGGCTAGCTGGGGGAAGCCTGTTTAGCCAGTGCCAGTACAGTGTCCCACCTGGACTTCTGGTACCTGGCTGTGTAGGCCATATAATTCACCTGCCTGAGTCCCAAGGAAGATGCCATGTACTGTTTTTTTTTTTGCCATGGCGTCAGTCTTCCTGGAGTCTTTATCTGGGGGGTGTGAAGCCAAGGGAATGTTTGCCTTGTCACAGGCGGCAGCCTGCACTACCCCAAAATGGCTGCATTGCTGGTATAAAAACTCAGTATCTGAGCCTGATAGTGTGTACCTCTTGTCCATCCTTCTGTCAAGAGGGGGTACAGAATTGGGAGACTTCAGGATTTTTTGTGTCCATTTCCCAAAGGATTTGTGAAGAGAAATAGACAGACCCCTGGACTCTGGGATGTCCATCATTTCTACATAATTAGGTTCCTCCTGATCCCCCATTGCGTCCTCCATAGGAAGCTGGAGGGTTTCAGCCACTTTTCTGTAAAACAAAAAATGGGAAGGGGACTCAGAAAGCCTAGGAGGGGATACACTAGAAGGTCTGTCTGGGGAGATATCCGGTTCCACAGGCTCATCCAGACTTCCATCATCATCGCCATCATCTTCAAACTCCCCTTAATCCACAAACCCGATTCATAAAAATCTTCAGGGTATAATTTGAACTAGGAACGACGAACTGAACCCCTGCGAGAAGGTGCCAGATCGGTCGGAACCGGGCAAAGCGATTCCACAATTTGAATTGCTCTGGCTATTTCCTCTGCATTCGGAACATGAACCTCTGGATCCGAACCAGTCGATTTTTCTTTGCATTTTCTTTTTGTAGGAACCAACCCCTCAGGATTGGCTCTCGTCTTGCCCGAAGAAGTATCGCCCTGGTCAGAGGGCACTCCTTCTGGTTCGGTCGGAACCGAACCAAGCTAGCCATCCGGGTCTGCAGACTTCTCGGCCTCCTTTTCCCTCAGTCTACCTAGTCTCTTTTCAAGGGTAGATTTAGGAAAATGTTTACAAATTTGGCAGTCTGAATCGAGGTGTTCAAACCCCAGACAATAAACACAGGTGATGTGGGGGTCGGCCTTAGCAAAGACCTCCCCACACTTACTGCAGTGTTGAAACCCAGTGGGCCCGTTTTTTTTCTTGGGTTTCTCAGACATGGCCAACCTAACCAAACTTGCCCTTTTTATGGCAACCACCAGGCAAGACTCCCTTATCGGTTCCTAACCGTGTCACGGGTGTTGGAAAAAAACATTCAAAACATGTTTTTTTAGAACCGATAAGACCGGTAACCACACTCTAAAGAAAACTCAAGGATTCAATACAAATGATCGGTTCAGCCGAACCGAACTAACACTTTACAATTTCCATACAGAAACAGAACAAAACCTATCTAATACTCATGGTACCACAGACAGAGACTGAACTGACTACTCGGAAATAAATTTGGTAAAAACCACCAACTTAACCGAGACTTTAACCGACTTTCGAACCGAGCTGAAGGAGAAATCTCCGGAGCGACTGTTCAGTGAGGCAGAGTAAAGAATCTAATGGTTGGATTTCAAAGGGCTCTAGACAGAGACCTCAACCGAGCTCGAGCTCAGCATTCTATGCTCTGCATAGAAAGTTAACCCTTTGTTCTCCGGGTCAGTTTAAAGGCTTGGGCTAACTGCAATAGTCAGAATACAGCAAGACTTCATGTTGTTTGAAAGGGGAGATACTATTGATGGGAGACCTGAATATGCCAGATGTTAACTGGAGCACATTTGCTGCAGCCACATCTAAGAGCAGGGCCATTCTCGATGCCCTACAGGTGGCATGCCTCAGACAGCTAGTTTTGGAACCCACTCGTGAGGGAGCAATCTTAGACTTCGTACTCTCAAATGGGGACAGTGAGAGGGTCTCAGATCTAGAAGTGGGTAGCCATCTGGGAACAAGTGACCACCAAACAGTGCGGTTCACGATAAACTCAGCTACAGAGTCAAGCAATACAAAAGTGAGGGTACTGGACTTCAGGAGGGCTGACTCTGGCAAGATAGGAGAGTGCCTTAGAAAAGCACTAACAAACAGGCTAGAAGGAAGGGTGGAGCAACAATGGGGAAACATCAAAACTGCCATCACAGAGGCAACAAGCCTTTGTGTGAAGCAAATAAACAAATCAAAACAAAAGAAAAAGCCACTATGGTTCTCAAAAGAAGTGGCAGGAAGGTCAGGGAGAAAAATATAGCATTCAGGAAGTATAAGGAAACACAGAAGGAGCAGGACAGAGAGCTGTACCAGTTAAGACAGAAGGAAGCAGGGTGAGAAGTCAGAATAGCAAAGGCCCAAACTGAGGAAAAGATAGCCAACTCGGTTAAGAAGGGGTATAAAACCTTTTATAGGTACATCAGAGAGCATAGAAAGACAAAGGGAGGGATAATGAGGCTGACTAGAATGGACGGTGGGTGGGCAGAGAGGGACAGTGAAAAAGCAGGGATACTGAACGAATATTTATGCTCAGTATTCACAAAAAAGGAGGAGGGGGAGGTGACTAATCCAATTAACAGAAGCACTCTGGATAGGGGGGTCGATCCCAGTCCTTTCACAGAAGAAAGGGTTCTGAAGGAACTCCTAAAACTGAAGGTGGACAAAGCAATGGGGCCTGACGGAATTCACCCCAGAATTCTAAAAGAATTAAGGGGGGAACGAGTGAAACCACTGACTACCCTTTTTAACAAATCATGGGAGGATGGTGTGGTACCTAAGGACTGGAGAAAGGTGAATGCGATTCCCCTTCACAAAAGTGGGACCAAGACAGAGGCAGGAAACTACAGACCTGTCAGTTTGACCTCTGTGGTAGGGAAAGTGATGGAATCACTTCTGAAGGAAAGAAGTGTTGAGTACCTAGAGGCCAGTGGGGCACAGGACCCAAGGCAGCATGGGTTTCACAATGGGTAGGTCATGTCAGACAAATCTAATTGATTTCTTTGACTGGGTGACCAAAGTAGTAGACCAGGGAGGGGATGTGGATATGGCCTACCTAGACTTTAGCAAGGCATTTGACACAGTCCCACACAAAAGATTAATAATCAAGTTAGCCAGCTTGGGAGTGGGTCCCAGGGTGGCAGCCTGGGTAAAACATTGGCTGGACAACAGGACACAGAAGGTAATTGTAAACGGAGTCCACTCAGAAGAAAGAGGGGTTACTAGTGGGCATCAAGAGGGTTCAGTATCGGTCCAGTCCTGCAGAGGGACTGAAGGAAAGTATGCCTCTTTGCAGATGACACAAAGATCTGCAACAGGGTTGATATACAAGGAAGGTGGAAAGGATGAGAATGGACTTGGCAAGATTGGAGGAATGGTCAGAAGTATGGCAGCTTGGATTCAATGCAAAGAAGTGCAAAATAACACACCTGGGAAACAAAAACCAGGGGAAGATTACACAATGGGGAGGTAGTAACAACAACAAAAATGGAAAGGGACCTGGGGGTGATCATATCAGATGACCTTAAGGTTAGCAAGCAATGTGAGAAAGCAGTAGGGAAGGCTGGGGGGATACTGGGATGTATAGGGAAAGGCATCACCAGCAGAAAACAGGAAGTTGTTATCCCTCTGTACAGACAGTTGGTGAGACCCCATCTAGGGTACTGCATCCAGTTCTGGAGACCCCATCTCCACAAGGACATAGACAGGATACAGGCAGTCCAGAGGCGGGCAACTAAAATGGTGCAGGGTCTGCAAGAGAAGCCATATGAGGAGAGACTAAAGGAGCTTAATATGTATACCCTTGAGGAAAGGGGGGGGGACATGATAGAAACTTTTAAGTACCTCAGTGGAATCAACAAAGTCCAAGAGGGTAGTATCTTTCTGAAAAAGAGATGTGCAAGAACAAGGGGACATAATCTGAAGATAGGGGGGGGGCGGTTCAGGGGCAATGTGAGGAAGTATTTTTTCACAGAGAGGGTGGTGGACACATGGAACAGCCTTCCTGAGGAGGTTGTGGGGTCTAAAACTGTGGGAGAATTCAAGAATGCATGGGACAGTCATATGGCAGTTTTTGAGGGGGGTAGGAAGAAATAGGCTGTAGGTTAACTAGGATCTGGAGTTCATCCTGTAGGGAAGGAAATGGGCAGATTAGGTGGGCCAAACTGTCCTTATCTGTCATCAAAGTCTATGTTTCTATGTAAAACAGCCTCAAGGACTGGAAAAGGACTGTGGGACATAGGAACTGTTTAGCAGATAAATAAAACTGATGTTACACCACTGCTGGTCTGGTGGGACAGAGGGCAGAAGCATTCATGCCTCAGCTGCCACAATGCCAGCGACCCGAGTTCTGGGACGAACTCGGGTTGCTCGTTCGGGGGTTGGCAGAGGAGGAGGCTCAAGCATCCCAGTGGATGCTATCCTCCTCCAGGGATGGTGGGCAGACTGCTGTGCTGCAATACTGCCACCTAGGTGATCATGGGTGGCAGTGCGAGCATACATCCAGCCATCGCCTCCATGAAGTGTCCGTGGGTCAGGAACCAAGAACAATGGAAAACACCATCAGCTGCAAGATGCCACCCTGTGTAGCCTAGCACACCCCACACTGCCTACTGGGTGAAGGGACCACTGGACTAAGTGTGGCACCAGAAGGAGGCTGGGGTCCCTCCAAATGGCCCTGCCACAGGAGGCAATCTGTGGAGGACTCAGTGGCACCCAGGTAAGTCCCACAGATAGCGGGTGATGGGGTTGGAGGCACTGCAAAGGCCAAAGGGGGCACACCAAGTGGAGCGGGGAGAAAAAACACTAGGGAGAGTGTGACCACAGTCCACAGTTTGAGTTTGAATATTACAAATTCTGTCTTTATAATGGTGCTTTGTAAAGGTGTGCACTGTTTTCCAGGTGGCTGCTTTGCAAAAGTCCAATACAGGGATGCCCCTTGTTGATGACACCGAGGCGAGGTACACCTTGTGGAATGTGCCCTTGGGCCTCTAGGGGTTAGTTCCCCAGTTCTTTCATAACAGAAATGTATGCAAGAGACTATCCAGTGAGATGTAATTCTCTTTGTTGCTGGTTTACCCTTGTCTACCTCACCATAGGTAACAAAAAGCTGAGTGCCCTGGAACCCGACATCCTTGGTCCGGTCCTGGTAGATGCAAAGCACTTGCTTCAGGTCCAGGCTGTGTAATATCTGTTCATCTGGGCTAGAATGCTCAGGGTAGAGCACAGGAAGGGCAACTGACGGGTGCAGGTGGAATTCTGATACCACCTTAGGTAGGAAATTCCTATTGGTAATAAGGACTACCTTATCAATGTGGAAGATTACAAAGTTTGGTTCTGTGCAGAGGGCTTGCAGCTCATTTACCCTCCTAGCAGATGTCATGGCAATCAGGCAAATGGTTCTCCATGTGACATTCTAAATCAGCAGTACCCATAAGCTCAAGGGGAGCCTCCATCAGCTGGATAAGGCATATATTCAGGTACCATGGAGGACTGGGTTCACTACAGGTGGGTACAGATGACTGAGGCCTTAATAAAAAAAGCTTTTAAAAATAGGCCGAGAGGCCTGTGACTTGCCTTTGCCTTAAGAACATAAGAAAAAAAAAACGACAGAAGGAAGCAAAAAATTCCTTCTAGCCTGTCCGCATGTGGTTACTGGATGATACTGACAAACCCACCCATTTGTAAATACCTATCTAGCTTGTTTTAAAATGTAGCTAAAAATGAATTGTATATGACTTTCTCTAGTAAGGCGTTCCAGTGAGTCACCACCCTCTGTGTGAACCAGTTCTTCTTTTTAGTTGTCCTAAAATGTTCCCCTTAATCAGAAGCTTATGCCCCC
This sequence comes from Neoceratodus forsteri, assembly GCA_016271365.2. NCBI lineage: Eukaryota > Metazoa > Chordata > Ceratodontiformes > Ceratodontidae > Neoceratodus > Neoceratodus forsteri. The sequence goes on along the minus strand of CM028131.1, from coordinate 704,801,633 downwards.
TAATACCTCTACTACTGTCCTTCAGATCACTACCTAGGCATTGCCTTCAGTCATGTTTTTTTAGAGACTTAAAAACTGCTATTAAGTCACCTCTCATTTGCCTCATCTCTAAGGAACAAAGGTCCAGCGTATTATTATTGTTCCTGTGTTTCAGACTAGTAATCCTTTTTGTTTTTCTCCTTTGTACTCCCGCCAGTCTTTGAGTAGTTCCAATATCTTGGGGAGCTCAGAACTGCCTGCAGTGCTCCAAGTGAGGTCTAACCAAGGACCTGTAATTAGGCACAATAACATTTCTGTTCCTACTCGTAATATTCCTCCAGACACGTCCCAAAATGTTATTGCATTTCGCAATGATCTCATCACAGTGCCAGCCGGGCTTGAGATCGTTTGACACAAGCACCCCCACACCCTTTTCACCATCTGTGGATCTCAGAATCTGATCTCAGAGTATCCCTTGCTCCCATATTTTGTTTTTCAAAGTGCACCACTAAACACTTTTCCGGATTGAACATTATCTTTTTTCCTCTGCCCATGTATATACATTGTTTAATCCCTTTTGGAAATCCTTGATTTGATCACTAGCCTCAACTAGATGGCCTATTTTAGTGTCAGTTCCTTCTGATGTGTAGGCCGACACTGCTGGTAGATGTACCTTAAGTGTTGATGGCCTCTGGCCTAAGGACTGCAAGTGTACTTGGTAGTCCAGGACTACAGGCAACCCTGCCTGCACTGGGATTATCCTTCTGGAGATGCACCAGTATGAGAATCTCTTCCACTTAGAGGAGTATGCCTTCCTGGTTGCTGGTTTCCTGGAAACTTTAAGCAAACTCAGGACCTCCTCTGATAGATTTAACCCAGAATGGGCCGGCCCGGTGGCGCTGAGGGTTGAGGCACTGTATGCCACACCTCATGCAATCCTGGTGACCCGGGTTCGGGAATGGACTCGGGGCACTGGGGACTGGCAGGGGAGAGGAAGGATCTGAGCATCCCACAACTGCTCTCCTTCCTCTGGGGTGGGTAAGGGGTATGTGGTGCACTGTAGTGGCACCTAGCGGAGGCTGGGCGAACTGTCAGTGGCGTGCATTCTAAGGGGCATGGAACACAGTGGATATCTGCACATAGGTGCATCAGACGTTATTGCACATCCGACTCCCTGGGGCAGTAACAGCAGAAAATTGCGGGGCAACCGCGGCAGCACATGGCTGAGCCCCCAGCCCCCGGACACGAGAGGCATGGCCACCTGGTTCCTGGTCACAGGCCCTCGGGGGGAGCGGTGTCCCATTAATTTCATTGGGCCTGTGAGTCAGGCGCATGCAGCATACACCAGACCTGGTCCAGGGGCTTGGATGCCGGCGGTCATTGTGGACCGCTTCGCAACGGAGGAGCAAAAAGTGTTACATGATAAAAAAAAGATTTAACCCAGAATACTCTGGCTCTTCAAGAACCATGCCCTCAGGTGTAATGTCTTGGGGTCTGGGAATGTTAGCCTATCAGAGACAAGGTCAGTAGGTTGTAACTCAATGGTAGGCTGCTTGGATTCTTGCTGGACAGAGCCCGGAGCAATGAGTACCAGGCCTTGTCTGGGGCTATCAGGATCCCTGTTTCTGGCTCTCTCCTGAGCTTTAGGAGTATTTTCTGTATGAGTAAGATGGTGGCAAGTCATACAGAAACCTTCCTGTTTGCTTCAAGGTCATGGTGTCCTCTGGGACCGTGCCCTTGGCTGATGGTCTGCAACAAAACTTTTGGAGTTGATTGTTCTCACAGGATGCATATAGGCCTAGTTTTGGAGTGCCCATCTTCTGAAAACCACAGTCAGAACTTGCTGGTTCAGGGTACATTCGTGGTTCTCCTGGCTGATTCTGCTTATCGAATCTGCCAGGACATTGTCTTTGCCTAGCTAGTGTACTACAGAGATGTTTGCATCTAGGGAATAAGCCAGGCCCAAGATCCTCATTGCCTGCATGCATTCTTGAGGCTCTTGTACCTCCCTGCTTATTTTTGTAGTAGATTGTTGTGATACTGTCTGTTCTGATCTAGACAGACTTACCTTGTAGCAGGGACAGAAAGGCTTGCATTGCCAGAAGTATTGTCCTGAGTTCCAACAGACTGATATGTTCCTGGGTCTCTTGCAGACTCCAGATGCCACTTACTTTGAGGTCCTCCAGGTATGCAGGCAACCCTAGGAGTGAAGCATCTGTTGTGAGGATACTTGTTGGGGATTGCCGGGGGAACAGAATGTCCTCTCTGAAGTTGCTTTCTTCCTTTCATGACTCTAGTGACATTACCAATGCCTTTTTTTTTTTTTTAGACTTTCTTTTTATCCCGCCTTACTGCCCTCTCACCCTACTCCTTCGGACTTGATCATTCCCTACGGATCCCACCCACAGAGTCTGCCCCTAGAGTGCCCGGCTAACTCCTGTATCTCTCCTACCTTGTTCCTTCCTTCAGAGTGCCTGCACATTGGGGTCTTGCCCGTGGGTAGGTGGTCCAGGGGTCGGATCAGTCATCATCCAGGGTTGAGAGGGTGTTTTTCCATTTTTCTCCCTTGTTGTCCCCTGAACCCTGAGGATGTCGGGACGCAGGACTGAGGTCCAGACAGACAGCCTGCAGACGCACACCGTTGTCAAGTGCCCTCAATGTCCTCCCCTCCCCGACTCCGTAAAGCCGCCTAAGCACCGGTGCCCATGCTTCCACAGGCACTGGAGTGTCGGGTACACGAAACACCCCAGGATCCTGCCCCTGGAGGAGGACAGCATCCATTGGGATGCTCGATCCTCCTCCTCCCCTCTGACCCCTGGCAACGTGGTGCGAGGTGTGGCATCCAGCGCCTCAACCCTCAGTGCCACCGGGCCAGGCATTACCAACGCTTTTCTTACCATCACCAGTTTTGAGAGGCAGTTCCATCTTTGAGACTAGAGGTCTCTTAAGTGGTACTGAATGTTTCATCTGAAACCCTGCCCATGGGAACACAGTTGTAGATGCGGTCATGTGGACCAACAGCTGTAGAAAATCTCCTTCAGGCCTTGTCTGCTCCACTGTAAATGATTTTTGCTGTGGCAGTCTGAGTTGCTATCCTCCCCTGAGAGAGGAAGTCTTTCCCCCGCAGGATATCCAGTTCTGTGCCTATGAAGTCCAGCACCTGAATACGTTCTGATTGGGACTTCTGCAGATTTATCAGCAACTTCAGCTTTCCAGGGTACTTTTTACCTTCTGAATAAAGCACTTTGCCTCTTCTTGTGTTTTTACTGAGACCAGCTAGTTGTGCAGGTAGGGAAAAACCACCACACCTTACCTTCGCAGGTGTGCTGCCACCATTGTTAAGCACTTTCTGAAGAACCTTGGTGTTCAAGTGAGGCCGAAGAGAAGGGCTGCAAACTAATACTAGCAGTTTCCTAGCCTGAACCTGAGATATTTTCTGTGGGTAGGTCTGACTGGGATGTGACAACAGGCATCCTTCAGAGCCAGTGACCCTAGTCAATACCCTGACTGTAAGGAAGGCATCACTGTGCCCAGTGTAACCATCTTGAACCTCTGTTTTGATGTGCTTTTTAAGACACCTGAGATCTAAAACAGGTCACCACTCTCCAACTTTCTTGTGGGTCAGAAAGTAACTTGAAAACAGACCTTTGCCCCACTGTGAGGCAGGGACCTTTTATACTGCTTTCGCTTGTAGCAGTTTGCTTACTTCCAGTTCCAGCAGAATTCTTTCTGTGGTAGAGTGAGCTGGAAAACCTATCTGTTTCTGCAGATCTGAAAATGTTTTGAACTGCAGGGACAATCCCTAGACCACTACTTCCCAGACCCACTTGTCTGTGGTGATGTTTACTCATTCCCGGATGTAGTGGGCCAGCCTTCCCGCCACTGGCAATTTTTATTTAGTTAGTTAGTTTTTGTTGACTGGGTAAGTGCACTAGACAAATCCTGCCTATTTTCAGGCACAACCCGGGGGGAAGGAGATACAGATGAATGCCAACTGACCTTGAATCAGATTAAGCTGTTGGTGGTATTTTTAGTGAATGAGGGAAATTTGGCCAGGACACCGGGGAAATTCCCCCACTCTTTTCGATAAGTACCATGGGATCTTCAACATCCACCTGAACTACCACCAATCCAGGCAGATGAGACCTCAGTTTAATGTCTCATCCGAGAGACGGCTCCTCAGAAATGCAGCACCCCTCTCATGCTGCACTACAGTGTCAGTACTGGGATATTAGCCCAAGCACCAGATGTGGGAACTGGACCCACAGCCCTCTAATCTCCCGGCCTCAGAGGCGAGTGTGCTACCTACTGAGCCACTGACACTGGCAATGATCGTATGACCTGCGCTGCATTGTCAGGCGTTTAGTTTTGGCTCAGGTTTGGGGGCTGGTGCTGCAGGAGCACACTTGCAGCCCCTCCTGCCTCTGCCCCTGTAGGACCTCTTTGGAGTTCATACTTATAATGGTAGTAGGGGGCATAGGCTCTTGGAAAGTGGCATCTACATCTGCCTCAACTACCATAAGGCCTGCAGGAAGTGGAGGTTTTCTCAGTGTTGTTTTTGTGAGTGGTTTTTCTATTCAGCCACTTTTTTCATGCATGCCTCTGTTTTGCCACCAAAAAGTGAATTTCCTTCAAATTGGAAATTCATGGGGCAGCCTGCCAGCTCAGCGGTAGCGCTACCGCATGTAACACTGATAATCTGGGTTCGGAAGTGAACTTAGGACTTCAAAGGGCCAGCCAGGAGGAGGAGGAGGAGGAGGACTGAGCATCCATGGGACTGCTCTCCCCCTCTGAGTGAGGGAGAGTGGGCAGAGCCTGGTGCTTGCCTAGCCCCTAGTGGAAGCTGGGAGAAAGGCAGCTTGGGCCCACACCAGGGGAGGATGGGTGGCAGACATAGACGCATGTCATGTGGGAGTGCGTGGCATGCATTACGACACTGCTGCACACCAGGTCTCCCAGGGAACAGTACAGTAGGGAAAAGTTGGTGGCAGGATGGTGCTGAGCACCTGAAGTCCCTGCACTGACCCAGCCAGGCATGCAAGCCAGAACAAAATCTGGTCTATGGTGGAGGTTAGGGAGCCCCACCAACTCCACTGGGGGAAAGCCCTGGGGGAAGACGGGTGCACGTCCTGGTGGACATCGGGGTGAGGGGGGCTGGGGCACGCAGCAGATGGGGAGCTAACCAGGAAGGGTAAAAAAAAACTGAAAATCCATGGACTTGGTCTGAGTGTCCTGGGAAAGGAGGGCTACCCCAATGACAATGCATGAGCTAAGAGCCTTGAAGCAGTGTCATTAGTATCCTCAGACATGTGGAAGTGACACTTGATGGCATTCAGGGCTAACCTTGCTGAGGCAATCAGATCTGTGCCACGTCACCATCAGCCTTATCAGCTGGTGCCAGCACAGTATTCCCCAATGCCTTCTGGTACTGAGATACATGAGCTGAGTAGGCCGCCTGCCTAATGAGCAGGGAAGCTGATATATAAACTTTTATTGCCACAGTATCCACTTTTTTTGAGTCTTTCAGAGAAGGGGCAAACACAGAGTGTGTACTCAATCAGGAAAAGTAGGAAGCAAAAATTTGCCAAAAGCTCACGGTTTATTAAGAAATCCAGTGGAGGAGTGTTGCTAAAAAAAAAAAAAACAACACTTTGGGACTAAAGCATGTTCCTTCATCAGGAAGCGTGGATGCTCCCATATAACCGCAGAATTCAAACAACAAAATTAAGTAACAGGTACAATTTTAGAAGCAGCATGTCAGTAATGACACCATTTTCAAAGTACACAATTACAAAAAATATAAGTGTGAATATAAATTGCCTAAAGTATGAAATGCAAAATACTAAACAAAAGTAAAAAGTGAATGGTAGAAAACAATAAATACTAAAAGGAGAAAAAGAGGACACAAAAAGTAGTGAAGTGGGGTGTTACATAGCAGTATGAAATAGCACCCTAAATGGTAGCAGTGTACCAAAATAATACCGCACAAGGTATGTTAATAAATAGAGCCCAGTAGTGGGCCACAAAAAAAAATAAAAAAAATAAAAACAAAAAAAAAAAAAAAAGGAAAAGAAGAAAAGGGAAGCAGCAGAAAAATGTTGTCCTAATTCCCAAAATGTAGTTTGTGTACCAGAACTGGCACTGAACACAGTAATGGATAATAATTGCGAGAAAGCAGAGACCAAAGTACAAGTACTTAGTGAGGAATGAAAGTATAAGGAAGAAAGAGGGGGAGAAAAAGAAGGGATTCCAGAGAGGGCAAGGATCTGAAGAAGTACGAATGGTGAAATACGAAGACCCAGGACACCAACTGGAGACACCGTGCCATGCTGAACTCAGGGCTTGGAATCAAAACCTGTAAAACACAAGCAACAATGGTAATACCATCAATGACAAGAACAGGAACTGTCAAATAATTACAAATAATAAATTAAAGGAATGGAGTAATGTCTATACGATCATTCAGACCAAAAGGATGCATAGTGTCCAAGGTGTAAATCCACCTAACCTCCTTTTGCAACAAATTGCATATTCTGTCATCCCCTCTAGGACAATTCTTGGAACATGTTCTAAACCAGTAAATTTCAAACAAGCTGGGTCCTTAGCATGAAATTTTTCAAAGTGGGAGCCAAAAGGAGTATCAGGTGTAGTCACCTTGACAGAACGTACATGGTTCTGTATACACCTACATGAGGGTCTGATGGTACGACCTACATAGATTTTTGGATAGGAACAGGTAATGGCATAGATAGTAAAGTGGGTGGAACAAGTGATGAATTCACAAATTTCTACAGCCATAGGTTTGGTGGGGTGGACAAATCTGGTACCATCATTACAGAAATGTCTCACATTGCAATGACCACCGTGATGTATGCCAGACATCTTTTTTTATAATTCCAGCAATCTGAGGGAAGCTAGAATTGAACTCCACTATAAAACTAACCGTGTTTATATGTCCCTGGTCTCTATTATGCAGTGTAAGAAGCTTGCGTCTGTTGAGACACTGTTTTCTAGTGAAGGCTTGGTCCAAAAGAGACTTGCAGTAACCTCGGTTCAGGAACATGTTGGTGAGGTCTGCAGACTGCTCCTCAAACAACTCCAGAGTGCCTACCATTGCAGCACAAATGGACAAACTGCCCATAAAATATGGCCTGAATAAGTAAGTATTGCAGGGATGGGTGTTTTGTGCCAACAAAAGGGTATTACCCGATGCTGGTTTCCTGAACATTTTGGTTTCAGTAACCTGTTCATCTGAAATTGAAATGAAAAGATCAAGAAATTTAACTGATTTATTGACTTACATTCACAGTAAACACCAGCTTTAGATAATTTAGATTCAAATATTCCACAAACCGGGGTACTGAGAGACTGTCATCCTTATAAAGTATCAAAATATAATCTATGTCTCAGCCCCAATATATAATCTGGGGCCGATAAGGGTAGTCCTGGGTCAGGACTATGACCACCTTCCACCAAGCTAAAAAAAAGCTGGCGTATGAGGGTACCATGGTCATGCCCATGGCACTGCCTCAAACCTGTAAATAAAAATGATGATTAAACACAAAGTGGTAGTCAAGATATGTTCAGCAGCCCTTTAAAATAAAATTCAAAGGAAGATTGATGGTAGCCAGATTATGGGTAAAATTATTTATTTTATTTATTTATTTATAAGTTTTACCAGGAAAGCGTACTGAGTGAACTACCACTCGATTCCAGAAGTGACCTGGGGTGGTGGGGGAGCAAGGGAGTCAATACAGTGTTTAAGAACACAGTAGAGCATAAATACAATCAGCAATGCATAAAGACAGGACGCATTGTGCGCAGTAGATACAGGCATGAATGTAGATACAGACAGCTTAATGAACATTGTCGAAATATTGGGAGTTAACAGTTAGTCATGGGAAAGTGGGGACAATACATAAAATAGAACAGTTTTTAGGTATAGTACATTAGACCTGGGTTAATGCATGTTGTAAACCAGAGCAAGCCGCACATGGACAAATGGGATTTGCCAGGTGTAGTGAACGGTTTATCAGCTGGGCCAGAGCTGGCAACACTGTGGCCTTGGGAACAGATTGTCCTTGGCTAGGCTATTTAGCGTCTGTTGAACAGGTAAGCACACTAGACAAACATTTGCCTATTTTTAGGTACGACTCATGAGGTTACAGAGTAATATGCAGACAAAAGGACATATTTACACAGGATTTAGCACAGTTACAAGGGATATACAGACAATGCAGGGTACAACAATGGAGCAAGCTTAGACAGCATTAGGTAAACAATATTACAGTTTGTCACAACATAGTAAAGTGACAAACAAATTCAAGAGTATGCTCAAACACAGACTTGGGCTAGTGAAGTGTTGTCCTTCCATGTTCATGTTTGACTAGCAAGCTGGCCCGACGGCGCAGTGGTTGGATTTCCGCTTGCGGCGCCAGTGACCCCGGTTCGGGAATGGACCCGGGTCATCGGAGGGCCGGCCGGGGGGAGAAGGATGGAGCGTCCCATGGACAGCTCTCCTTCTCTGGGGGGTGGGTGGGGAAGTGTCCGGAGCACTGAGGACTCCTGGCGGAGGCTGAGAGACACGCACGCTACCAGGGCTTGTCATACAGGGAGGCGGGGCGGATGCTGGTGTCATTGCACGTCCCCACCTTCAAAAGAATACAGGAAAAAGGAGCAGGCGGGCGGGATCCACTGTCTAAGTGAAGCCCTTCTTGGGGCTTCGATTAGCCGCCATCACTGCAGTCCCCCAACCAGTTACTAGTCCCGTGGGCGTGGATGAAAAAATTACTCACCTTAGTAATTGTGTTTCTTCTATTGGAGTCTTGCTGTATTCTGACATATGCAGTGATCTCCAATCCTTGAACTGCCCCTGAGAACAAAGAGTTAACTTTCTATGCAGAGCATAGAATGCTGGGCTCAAGCTCGGTTGGAGTCTCTGTCTGGAGTGTTTTAAACTCAAACTGTCAGATTCTTACGAGCCCACTAACTAAAGATTCTATGTGGAAATTGTAAAATTCCTACTAGCCAACTGGCAGTAAAATGTTTTGGGTTCCCACAGGAAGACTCAAGTCAGGAAACCCAAAAACCAAAACCCAATTTAATACAAATAAAGTAATAAATCAACACCGAAACAAAAGGAAGAGGGTGTAAACAAGAAGCACCCCTGGGGTGCAACACTGCACCTGCCCACCCACTTCCCAAAAACAGGTTCTGAGAGGGGAGGCAGGGAGGGAGGTCAGAATACAGCAAGACTCCAATAGAAGAAACACAATTACTAAGGTGAGTAATTTTTTCTTCAAACAAGATGAAATCTTGCTGTATTCTGACATATGCAGACTACCAAGCAGTACCTCCATGGAGCGGGGACAGAACCTACTTTGGGAATAGGCTCTGAAGTACTGCTGTGCCAAACCGAGCATCACTCCTAGCCTGGATATCCAGAGAGTAATGCTTGGTAAAGGTATGAACTGTTTTCCAGGTGGCTGCTTTACAAATCTCTAAGAGAGGAATACTCCTGGCAGCAGCCAGGGAAGCAGCTGTACCTCTGGTGGAGTGAGCCCTCAGGCCTGAGGGAGGAATCTTTCCCAGTTTTTCATAGCAGAATTGTATGCAAGATATGATCCACCTGGCAATAGTTCTCTTAGTAGCAGGTTTGCCCTTTCCCACTTCTCCATAAGTGAGGAACTGGAGGGAGTCAAACCTGTGACCCTTGGTACGCTCTATGTAGTAACTAAGGGCTCTTTTAATGTCCAAACTGTGTAGCCTCCTCTCACCTGAGGAAGAATGATCAGTGAAGAAAACAGGGAGAGACATAGACTGATTCAAATGGAAGTCTGAAACCACTTTGGGCAAGAACCTTCTATTGGTTCTAAGGACCACTTTATCCTTGTGAAAGGAGATGAAATCAGGTTCAACTGACAGGGCCTGCAGTTCACTGATATGCCTGGCAGAGGTAATGGCTACCAAGAACACAGTTTTCCAAGTCAAGTACTTAAGCTCTGCTGAGTACATAGGCTCAAAAGGAGGTTGCATAAGCTGAGCAATGCAAACATTCAAATCCCAGGCAGGGGCAGGGTCTCTAAAGGGGGGATTGGTGTGAAGTAATCCTTTAAAAAATGTACAGAATACAGGATGAGATGATAGTGAGGAAGACTTTCCCACTGACAGAAAAGCAGAAACAGCTGACAAGTGTAACTTGAGAGTAGCTGGTCTGAGGCAAAGGCTATTAAGATGGACCATATAATCCAGAACCGTAGGCAGTTCAGCAGTGTCTGGAGAAATATGACTCTTGGAACACCAAATGCGGAATCTTTTCCATTTGGAGTTATAAGTCTTTCTGGTGGAGGGCTTTCGAGCAGCTTTGAGAATATCCAGAACACCCTGAGAAAGATGCAAGTTTGCAAACTCTAGCTCTTCAAGAGCCATGCCTTGAGATTGAGAGACTGAAGAGTGGGGTACCAAATCCTCCCCCAAGAGGATGTTAACAGGTTGTAATTCCTGGGAAGAGACAGGGGAAGATGGACTGCTAGGGACAACAACAGGGGGTACCAAGGCTGTCTGGCCCAATCTGGAGCAATTAGAATCACTTTGCAAGACTGAGACCTTATTTTGACTACAACCTTGAACAGGAGTGGGAAGGGAAGGAAGGCATACAGAAATTTCCCTTCCCAATTCAGAATCAGAGCATCCAGAGGGACTGAGCCCAAGACTGGGGGTCTGCAACAAAAGAGAGGAAGTTGGTGATTGTTTGGGGCTGCAAAGAGATCTATCTCTGGAGTGCCCCACCTTGAAAAAACACTTTCGGCACCTGAGGATCCAGGGACCATTCGTGATGGCCCCGAGAGACCCTGTTCAGTGCATCTGCTAATACATTGTCCTTCCCTGGAAGGTGAACTGCTATCAGAGAGGCCTGCAGGGAATAAGCTAGGCACCACAACTTCATGGCTTCTGTGCACAAGGCTGTAGACCGAGTGCCTCCCTGCTTGTTGATGTACCACATGGTGGTGGTGTTGTCTGTTCTGACCTGAACCACCTTGTTCTGTATCCCTGAGTTCTAGGAGATTGATATGGAGAAGGGATTCCTGAGGAGACCACAGTCCCTGGGCAGTGAGGGCCCCCAGATGGGCTCCCCAGCCCAGAAAAGAAGCATCCGTGGTAAGGACCACTGAATGAGACTGAGTGGCAAATGGAACCCCTTGCTTTAAATTGTCCTGATCCTGCCACCATTGAAGGGCTTGGATCAGGGTCCGAGTCACAGAAATCAGCTTGGTAAGGGAATCCTTCCTTTGGGATCAAAAGGCCCTCAGATGGAACTGAATATCCCTCATCTGGAATCTTGCCCCTCGGACAACTGCTGTAGAAGCTGCCATGTGGCCCAAGATCTGGAGGAAATGCCTTGCTGGTCAAGACACCTGAAGGCTGAAGGAAGAAGCCAGTTCTATAAGAACTCTTGCCCTTTCCAGGGGAAGAAAAGCTCTTGCTTTGACAGTATCCAGCTCTGCCCCTATAAAGGTAAGAAGCCACACTGGCTCGAGAACTGACTTGGGAAGGCTGAGAAGAAATCACAGAGAAGTGAGCACTTTTCTGGGTCACTTGCAGGTCTGACTTGACTTGGGCTGGAGATTGGCCCACTATGAGCCAGTCGTCCAGGTATGGAAAAATGGAAATCTTTTGCCTACTTAGAAAGGCAACAACTACTGCCATGCACTTTGTGAAAACCCTTGGGGCTGATGTTAGACCAAAGGGCATTGCCTTGAACTGATAATGGCCTGAGGGCCACTTGAACCTGAGGTACTTTCTGTGGGTGCACCTGATGGGAATGTGAAAACAGGCATCCTTGAGGTCCAGGGAGGCTAGCCAGTCCCCTGCCCTTAGAGAGGGAAGAATTATTCCCAGAGTTACCATCTTCAACTTTGGTTTTAAAAGATGTTTGTTCAGGTGTCTTAGGTCTAGGATGGGTCGCCACACCCCTGTCTTTTTTGGGGTAAGGAAGTACCTGGAGTACAGACCTTTGCCCCTGTGTAGGGTAGGAATTCTCTCTATGGCTCTTAAGGCCAGAAGAGATGAAACCTCTGCCTCTAGGGCAAGGGTTTCTGAGAGACCTGCAGGTGGAAAAGATCTGGCTCTCATCTTCGGAAATCGTTTGAAGCTGAGAACCAGTCCCTGGCTTACTACTTCCAGGACCCACTTGTCTGATGTAACAGACCTCTAGTCCTGGACAAAGTAAGCCAGCCTGCCCCCTATTGGAATAGGAGAGTCGAGCCCGGCTGACGCATCAGGGTATCCGCTTGGCCGGGGCTTTAGGCTGAGGAGTGGACGCAGGCCTGCTCATCCCCCTTCTGCCTCTCCCTCTGAAGAACCCCCTCTGTGGAAAAGGAGAAGAGGCCTGTGCTTAGTAAAAAGGCCTATGAAAAGGCCTGCCCCTAGACTGCTGCCTTTGAGGAGTTGCCTGCCTTTGCTTGGCCTGAGCACTCCTGTAAGTGGTCCTGTACTCGTCCATTTTCTTCATGTAATTCATTGTCTGCTCCCCAAACAGGGAATTACCCACTACAGGAATATCCATGGCCTTAGCCTGAGTATCCTGTGAGAGGCTAGTACATCTGAGCCAAGCCATTATCCGAAGAGCCACAGATGTAGCCATGACTCTTGATGACACATCATTGGAGTCCACAGCAGCATGAAACTATACTTTTGATGCCTCAATCCCATCTGCAGCCACCTGCTCCAGCTCCTTGGCTAGCTGGGGGGAGGCCTGTTTAGCCAGTGCCAATACAGTGTCCCACCTGGACTTCTGGTACCTGGCTGTATAGGCCATATAATTTGCCTGCCTGAGTCCCAAAGAAGATGCCATGTACTGTTTCTTTGCCATGGCATCAATCTTCCTGGAATCTTTGTCTGGGGGTGTGTGAAGCCAAGGGAATATTTGCCTTGTCACAGGCAGCAGCCTGCACTACCCCAACATGGCTGCATTGCTGGTATAAGAACTCAGTGTCTGAGCCTGAAAGTATATACCTCTTGTCCATTCTTCTATCCACAGGAGGTATAGTGTTAGGAGACTTTAGAATTTTTTGTGTCTGCTTCCCAAAGGATTTGTGGAGGGGAATAGACAGTCTCCTGGACTCTGGGATGTCCATCATCTTTACATAATAAGGCTCCTCTGAATCCTCCAATGCCTCCTCCATAGGAAGCTGGAGGGTTTCAGCCACCTTTCTGTAAAACGTAAAGTGAGAAGGGGACTCAGAAAGCCTAGGAGGGGTAACACCTGAGGGTCTGTCTGGGGAGATGTCCGGTTCCACAGGCACATCCAGACCCTCACTTTCACCATCATCATCCTCAAACTCCCCTTCCTCTTCAAACTCCGGTTCATAAAACTCTTCAAGGGTATAATCTTGAACTGGGGGAACCAACCGAACCGAACCCCTGCCAGAAGGTGCCGGATCGGTAGGAACCGGACAAAGCGATTCCACAATCCGAATCGCTTTGGCTATTTCTTCAGCGGTCGGAACATGAACCTCTGGATCCGAACTGGACGATTTTCTTTGCGCTTTCTTTTTGTCGGAACCGATCCCTCGGAATTGGCTCTCCTTTTGCCCGAAGAAGTATCGCCCTGGTCAGAGGGCACCCCTTCTTGTTCGGTTGGAACCGAACCGGGCTGGCTATCCAGGTCAGCGGACTTCTTGGCCTCCTTTTCCCTCAGTCTACCTAATCTCTTTTCCAGGGTAGATTTGGGAAAATTTTTACATATTTGGCAGTCTGAATTGAGGTGGTCAAACCCCAGACAATAAACACAGGTGGTGTGGGGGTCGACCTTAGCAAAGACCTCCCCAGACTCACTGCAGTGTTGAAACCCAGTAGGCCTGGTTTTTTCCTTGGGTTTCTCAGACATGGCCAACCTAACCAACTTACCTTTTTTATGGCAACCGCCAGGCAAGACACCCTTATCGGTTCCTAACCGTGTCACGGGTATTGGAAAAAAACGTAGTAAACAGTTTTTTTTTTGTTTTTTTTTAGAACCGATAAGAACCGGTAACCACACTCTAAATAAAACATTAAATTTCACTATCAGTTGGTCGGTTCAGCCGAACCAACCTGCACTTTTACAAGTTCCACACAAAAACAGAATAATTCCTATCTAGTACTCACGGGACCACAGACAGAGACTGAACCGAGTATTCGGATACTTTTTCGGTTTAAAAACCGATGAAAACTGAGACTTTAACCGACTTTCGAACCAAGCTGAAGGAGAAATCTCCGGAGCGACCGTTCAGTGAGGCGGAGTAAAGAATCTGACGGTTTGAGTTTGAAACACTCCAGACAGAGACTCCAACCGAGCTCGAGCTCAGCATTCTATGCTCTGCATAGAAAGTTAACTTTTTGTTCTCCTGGGGAGGGTTGGAGATCACTGCATATGTCAGAATACAGCAAGACTTCATGTTGTTTGAAAGGGGACTGCTGCCGCAGCCCCGGCCCCCAGGAGGGTAAGCCGGGGGGGGTAACTAGGGACAAAGGCGGCAATAGATGGCGGTGGAAGCACTGGGGACCGTGAACAGGGCAGATGAGCGACAGTGGACCTGCCAAGGAAAAAAAAAATGTTTGACTGGCATGTAAAAGGAGATGACGTCAATAGTTAACCTCCTATAATATATATAACACATAATAGATAATATATCATAAGGTGTGCTAGTAAATAGAGTCCAGTAGTGGGTAAACAAAAAAAGGAAAAGAATAAAGGGGATGCAGCCTAAAAAGGTTCTGCACTAATCGCAACAATGTATAGTATGTACCAGAACTAGCACAAAACATACTAATGAATAAATAATTGAGGAAAAGCAGAGACCAAAGGTACAAGTACCTAGCAAGGAATGAGGGGACAGGGAAAGAAAAAGAAGAGGTTCCAGAGAAGATGAGGAGCTGAAGAAGTAGGAATGATAGAATATGAAGAACCAGGACACTAGCTAGAGACACCATGACATGCTGAACTCGGGGACTGGAATCAAAAACCTGTAAAACACAAGTAATAAGGGAAATACATAACTGACACTAATAATCCACCCAGGCATCCGATAATTTCTGGGCAAGGCTCCCTCACAGCAAATATTTCTGAGTGTGGGGACCATTTTCTACAATCACTAGTTTCGCCTCTACCAGGACATATGTCTTGGCTCAACCTGAAAATCTGAACTGGCAGAAGATTAAACGGGGTTGACTATTGATGTCAGTTCCCTTCACGCATCAATCAAACATGAACATGGACTGGCAGCATTTCACTACCATTTTACCCATAATCCAGCTGCCATAAGTCTTCCTTTGAATTTTATTTTACAGGCTGCTGAACTTATCTTGACTGCCAATTACCTTGTGGTTAACCATGTTTTCATTTACAGGTTTGCAGAACTGCCATGAGCATGACTGTGGCCCCCTCGTGCACCAACCTTTTTTTGGAGTGGTGGGAGGAGGCCAGGGTCCTGACACAGCAGTACCCTTACTGGCCCCAGATCATATATTGGGGCAGATATATAGATGATATTTTGATGCTTTGGAAGGGTGATGGTCTCTCACCACTCCAGTTTGTGGAATATTTGAATCAAAATAATCCATATCTGGTGTTTATTGTGAATGTTAGCGAACAGTCAGTTGATTTTTCTTGATTTTCGCATTTCAATTTCAGATGAACAGGTCACTAAAACCAAAACTTTCGGAAACCAGCATTGGGTAATACCCTTTTGTTAGCACAAAGCATTCATCACAGCCCTACTATGCATGCCATATCATATGGGCAATTTGCCCATTTATGTCACAACTGTAGCACCCTGGAGTTGTTTAAGCTACAGGCTGCTGACCTCAAAACCAGGTTCCTTAACCGAGGTTACTCTAAGTCTCTTTTGGACCAAGCCTTCACTATTGCATGGTGTTTGAACAGATGCATGCATCTTACACCACGCAATAGAGATTAGGGACATACAAAAACTGTTACTTTTGTAACAGAGTTCAATTCTGTCTCCCTTCAGATTGCTGGAATTATAGAAAAATTTTGTCATGTTCTACAGGCCCTGCCCTTTATGAATCAGTTGCAACAATCCCAGAACTTCTTGCTGTTGGGTAAGAACTGGGCAGACATCCTTACCCACAGTTTTCAAAAAACCAATACCTCTACTACATCATGCCCATGGCTCCATGTACCCCCGGAAGAAATGCCTCATTGCAGTCATTGCAATGTGTGCTGTTTCTGCAGTGACAGCACCAGATTTGTCCATCTCACAAAATGTATGACTTCAGAAATTTGTGAATTCATCACTTGTTTTACCCCCTTTACTGTCTATGCCATTACCTGTTCCTGTGCAAAAATCTATGTAAGTCGTACCACCAGACCCTTATCTAGGTGTATACAAGAGCATGTACGTTCTGTCAGGGTGACTACACCTGATACGCCTCTTGGTTCCCATCTTGAAATATTTCATTCTAAGGACTCAGCTTGTTTAAAATTTACTGGTTTAGAACATGTTCCAAGAAGTTCTAGAGTGGGTGACAGAATACACAATTTGTTGAAAAAGGAGGCTACGTGGATTTACACCTTGGATGCGATACAACCATTTGGTCTAAATGCTAGTATAGACATTACTCCATTCCTTTAATTAGTACACTGCTACCATTTAGGGCACTATTTCATACTGCTATGTAGCACCTCCCCTATATTTCACCCTTTTTATGTCCTTTTGTCTCCTGCTGCACTTTGGGCAATTTGTATCCATACTTATATTTCTTGTAATTGTGTACTTTGAAAATGGTGTCATTACTGACTTGCAGCTTCTAACATTGTACCTGTTACTTTAATTTTATTGTTTAAATTCAATGGTTGTATGGAAGCAGCCACTCCTCATGATGGAGGGATATGCTTTAGTCCCAAAGTGCCATGTGTTTTAGCAGCACTCCTACACAGCATTTCTTAAGAAAACAGTGAGTTTTGGGCAAATTCTTGCGTTCTTCATTTCCCGAACAAGTGCAGACCCCGTGTTGTTCTGTTTGCTGAAAGATTTGTCTGGCACCAGCTGAGTTTTCTGTGTGTGCGTGGACCTGTATTTTTCCTTCAGAGAAGGGGAGCTCTGCTCTCACAGGCAGCCGGCTGGACTACACCTTGAGGATCAGGGTGGGCACACAGGTATTCTACCCTGTCTGTGCACCACACACTTTTTTCAATCTTTTTAATTGTGGCTGTAGCTGAAGTGAGTGCAGACATGATTTCTGAAGTGGCTTTTTGTGATGATCTGTATATGGAGACTAGCAGCCTCCTTGTAGGAACCAACTCTATCATACGAACATATGAAATTGCCAGATTAGGCCCAAGGGTCTATCACGTCTGCTCGAGTAGCAGTTACACAGTACAATTACTACTGCTGCCCCCCCTCCCCCCTCCATCCTCCCCATACCCTGATACACTTTCTGAGTTCTCCAACTGGTCCCTTCACTCCTCACCTGAACTGTACCCATATATCTATCCCATCCCCTCTTAAAACCTCCCACTGAATCCACTGATATCAGTTCCTCTGGCAGCGCATTCTAAGGTGCCACTACCCGTTCTGTGAAGTAATACTGCTTCAGATCCCTTCTATACCTCCCACCTGCCAATTTAAGGCTACGTCACCTAGTACTACCTTCCCACTTCAGTCTAAATAGACTCTCAGTATCCACTCTGTTGTATCCCTTCAAGTATTTAAAAGGTCTCAATCATGTCCCCTCTGTCCCTTCTGTCCTCCAGGGAGTACAAGTTCAGCACTTTGAGTCTCTCCTCATAGGTCTTATCCCCCATTTGACATATCATTTTAGATGCCCCCTTCTGAACCTTCTCCAGGAGCCTAATGTCCATCTTTAAATATGGGCCTCAGAACTGCACACAGTACTCCAGGTGCAGCCTCACCAATGATTTGTACAGTGGCATGATAATCTCCTTCCTTCGTAAAGTGATCCCCCTGGCAATACACCCCAGCATTTTGTTTGCCTTCCCCGCTGCCTTCTTGCATTTCTCCGAGTGATTCATTTTCCCAGTGATCACTACTCCCAGATACTTTTCCTCTTCCGAGACTGTTAAGCTAATGTCTCCCAAGCGATAGCTGTTTCCTGGATTCTTATAACCCAAGTGTAATATGCTGCACTTTCTAGCATTAAAACCCAACTGCCATTATTCAGACCACTTTTCAAGTCTCTTGAGGTCTTCCTGTAGAATCTTCCTTCCCTCCTCAATATCTACCACTGCACCCAGTTTCGATTCGTCTGCAAATAGACTCATTTTACTCCTTACTCCCTCTGCAATAACTCAAATGAAAGCATTGAATAACATCGGTCCCAGTACTGATCCCTCGGGGACTCTACTAATGACCCTCTAAGGTGTCGATAACTCACCCCCTACCACTACCATCTATCGCTCAACCAGTTTCCTATCCACCTCACCATCCCATGCCCTACCCCTAGCTCCCTCAGCTTTCCCAGTAGTCTCCCATGCAGTACTGAGTCAAACGCCTTACTGAAGCCCAAATAAAGGACATCAACCGGCCTACCACAGTCCAGGGATCTTCTCACCCAGTCAAAAAATTCCACCAGGTTTGTTTGACAACATCTCCTCTGTGCAAACCCCTGTTGGCAGACATCGTGAAGACCACTGACCTCCAGGAACGCCACCATCCTTTCCTTAATTATGGTCTCTAATACTTTCCCCACTATAGACATCAGATTCACCGGCCTACAGTTTCCTGGCTCATCCCTTGGTCCTCCCTTATGGATTGGCACAGATATGCCATTCTCCAGTCCAGGGGTACCAGTCCCATTTGACTAGAGGACTTGAATAACACTGCTAGTGGTGCTGCCAGAAAATCTGCCAGTTCCTTAAGGAACCTAGGGTGGATCCCATCAGGGCTTGGGGCTTTATCGGTCCTCAGAGACTTTAAACCCTCCCGAACTCTCCCCTCCGGTATCTCTCAAGTAATTTGGGCACCCTCTCCCCAAACCCTTCCCTACTCCTCCCCTGAGGAAGTGGCCCAATCTTTTCCCTTGCAAAGACAGAGCTGAAATCTTCATCGAGTACCTCAGCCTGCTCTTCTCCCTTCTCTGCCCACCCATCATCCTCTCGCTGATGTATCTAAAAAACCTTTTCTCCCCTCTCCAATACCCTGTGCCAACCAGAGCTCTTTCGATGCCTTGGCTGCCCTTACCACCCAGCTCACCTCCTTCAATCTCCTACAATACTCATCTCTATCCTCCTCCTCTCTACGAGTTCTCCTATACCTACAGTAGGCCAACCTTTTACCCCTAACCCCCTCCTGCACCTCTTTGGTCCACCAACTGGGTTTGCTTGATTTACTTTTCTTACACTGTGACCTAGCATAGGATTCCGTGGCCTCCAACAACCCCAATTTCAAAATCTACCATCTATGATCTGTGTCCATGTCGTTAATTATCCTCTCTAATGCCCCTCCACAATGGTTGCTATCCTCCTGAAATCCACACCCTTGAAATTCACTACCCTGATGTTTGTATGATTGTCCTCCCTGCCAAGGTCAAGGTAATAACATACCGCTGAGTGGTTGCGCCCTGCCAATGGGTCTTCTGCCGCTACCCCCCTAACCAGATCACCATCAGTCAATACCAAGTCCAAGATGTTCCCCTCTCTGGTTGGCTCTACCACCAGTTGTGCCAGGAAAACATCTTGAAATGAATCCAGAATAATTTGTTCCTTCGCATTTGAAGACACCATAGTTCTCCAGTTAACCCCTGGTACATTGAAGTCCCCCACCACCACTGTTTTGCCACTTCAGCTGCAACAGTGAGATCTTATGTTCTCCACCAACTCCCTATCCAGTTCATCAGACTGTGCAGGAGGTCTGTAAGCAACCCCCAGGTTAACCCGCCTACCCCTAGCATCATATAAAATGACCCACATCACTTCCACGTTACCATCCCCACTACACTCTATCATGTCACTAACAAACACCACCACCACCCCACCTCCTCTTCCCATGATTCGATCCTTTCTGAACGTCCTATAACCAGGAATTGTTACATCCTAGTCATGATTCTGGTTAGCCTAGGTCTCCGAGACCGCAACCACATCAACCCCCCCTCCACCATCACTGCCTGCAACTCAAGTAACTTATTTCCCAGGCTCCTTGCATTAGTGGAGACCACCTTCCTACCAGTCACCCAGTTCCTCCCATTCACCCCCCCTCCCATTTATATTGATATTGACGCATGCTTGCCCACCCTCTCCATCAATTTTCCAACAGAGGGAGAAGCTCTGGCCCCCTGATGTCTGCAAAACTACCCGACCCATGAGTCTATCCCCTCTCTCCTCAACTAGTTTAAACCATAGTTCTCTACAATTAACTTCTCCAACTTATGTGACGAAGTATTTCTTCACGGAGAGGGTGGTGTGACGCAAGGAATGGCCTTGCTGAGGAGGTCGTGGGGTCAAAAACAGTGGGGGAATTCAAGAATGCATGGGACAGGCATAAGGCAATTCTGGTGGGGAGGGTAGGAAGAAGTAGGCTGTTGGTTAACTAGGATCTGCAGCTTATCCAATAGGTAGGGAAATAGGCAGACCAGGTGGGCCAAGCAGTCCTTATCTGCCATCAAAGTCTAAGTTTCTATGTTTGAAAACCCCCTTCCCCTCCATGCTAAGATGTAGTCTGTCCCTACTGAACAGCTCCTTGTTATCTCATGTAGTATCCCAGCCTCCCAACAAACCAGACCTCTCTTCCAAACACCACTTACCCAACCACTCAATGATATCTTTAGCCTTCTGCTTCCAGTCCATCCTAGCCCTTGACACTAGCAGTATTTCTGAAAATGCAATAGTGCTCCCCTCAATTAAACAAACTCTAGCCAATTCCCTTAACCCAGCTTGAACCTCCTGCACACTATTTCCCTCCAAATCATTTGCACCAAGGTGCACCACTATGTGAGAGTTTTCCTGAGTTTCTTCACTGTTGAGTGTACTATGCGCTTGGCCCTATGCGCAGTCATACCTGACATACACTCGACCCATACAGAACTCCCCCCCCCACATTTTATACCCTTAACTACTGACTCCCCTAGTATGACCACCTTTCTACCACATTGTTGTCCACTCCCAGTTGTTCCACCCCGACCCTCCCCTTATTCCATACAAACGCCCCCAATCCCTCTGGTCTGGTCCAACCCCACCCCAATTTCTCCTGCCTTTCACTTCCCCAGGAGAACCCCTAGATTCTCACCAGACAATATATGCAACCCCAGAAAGACTTACGCCCCCAGAACCCCAAAATTCTCCTCAGATAATATATGAAGCCCCCGACCACTAACTGCCCTCCTATCCTCTTATACACCATGTTGTGCTCTCAATGTTTCCTTCTCCCCTCCCAATTTCCTGCCCCTTGACTCCAATTTCACCTGTTAATTACCATCAATTCCTAGCCCCTCCATCCTTTTTCCATTTCTTATCTCATTCCCCCCAACAGCCCCCTATTATGACTGCCCCCTTGGCCCCTGTATTAATTACCCTATCCCCTCCATCTGCTCCAGCCATATTGGCCTGTCCCTCCAGTTCTACCCTTCCATCCTCCTCCAACTTCCTCCCCCTCTGTTGCTATCCTCCATGCACCCTTCCCACTCCTGTATACCCTCATCCTTCATATTACTTAGGGGAGTATACCTATTAAACAGTTTAACCCCTACCCCAAAAGCCATTTTGCCATCCTCACCCAGCCTGTCCCCCCCCCGTGCAACAGTCCCTGCACCCCCCTTGGCTTATGCACCACCTGCCATATGTCTGTTCCGAGTTATCTGATACGCCACCCCCGAAGGTACACTAAAGTACTTATCTCTATTACTTTCCAGCCTGCACCACCTTTTATCAGCTATGCTAGCCCCCAAGAACTCCAGCAAATTTCTCATTTGGTCATCCTGAAGTGCTCCTTCCATTACTGTTACCAGTGTATCTTCTCCACTTATTACCACCCCGATCTCTGGCTCCACTTCTCTCTATGCAAGCTTTAAAGTTCTGACTTCATATACCTCCCCACCTCCCTTTTCAGACAAAAAATGTAATTATCCAAGTACCAGAATCTCCTACAAATAGGGCAATCCCCCATTCTCCACAGCATGGCCATATACACCACAGCACCACAACCATTACACCCTACTAATCTCGTTGGTTTAAAACTCCCACTGCCTACATCCTGCCCCTGCTGCCCCCTCCCCACCCTCTATTTCCCCTACAATCCATCTCTGATAGCAGAAATGCATCCAATTCAGTCTTTTACCTCTCAATTGAGAGATAACAGAGTAGGGTGACCTTGATTACCAAGATTACCCCAGTTAAAACCCTCAAAGACTCCAAGGCTGCTGTACTGAACAACTAATAGACCCTCCAATACACTTAAGTAGAACCCAACCATAAATCAAGAATCTATAAACAGCCCCCCAACTTGCAGACTCCAAATACTACTGAATGGAATTATCAACTGCCCCCTTAGATTTAGACTAATTTGATAAGACCCAATCAATGTTTGCAATCTCCCAGACATGTATTAGCAGCTCAACAGCAGCATTGGAGCACCATTTACTTGACCTGGAGACCCCCATACCGCTCCTCAAATCTAGCTTATTCACCTCTTTATTACTTTTGAACCTAATATTACAGAACACATTTTCATAAATTCACCTATAACAATTTAGCAGTTTTCCCCATCCCACAATCCCACTGGTATATAGCACTCCTACATGACATTATGACAAAAAAAGGCCCACAACCTTTCCCCCAGATTCCAAATACATTACATTATACATTACATAAAGCTGATCCTACATGACAGTGCATTACTACATATATCAGACACCCGCTGAGACAGTATTACACATATGCCCCTTTAACATTTAATGTCCCTGACAGCCCTGAATTATACTGGGCAGTGCTTCCACCCTTTCGCACATGAGCATTTAATAGATGTGGAGGAGGGGGCGGGAGGGCAGGAAAAAAAAAAGTCCTGCAAAAAGTGCTGCTGAAATAGAAGATCGTGGCAGGGGTAAGACTGAATCAACAGTGCTGCTGATCTGGCAAGTCCTGCTGGAAATAAGAGATCGTGGCAGGGGTAGGTCCATTAGATGTCCAAACCATGAATGGGTCTCCTGAGTAACTTATTAAAAATCAATTAATTCAGTTCAGCTTAAGAAAGAAAATCCTGGCAGGGGTAAGGCACAGAATCAGCCAGAACAGCCCCTCCGGCCCCTGTTTAGGTGACCTCAATGAAGAGTGAAGTGCGGTGGTCGCAGTGACAAAGAAACTTCTGCTGGGAATCCAAAACAGGACTAGCACCCTGCGGCGAGGTTAACGCCCTGTCCTGCAAAAAGTCCTGCTGAAATAGAAGATCGTGGCTGGGGTAGGAATTAATTAATAGTGCTGCTGATCTGGCAAGTCCTGCTGGAAATAAGAGATCATGGCAAGGGTAGGTCCAGTAGAGGTCCGAACCATGAGCAGGTCCTCCAAAATAACTCATTAAAAAATAATTAATTGTAGGGCACAGAATCAGCCAGAACAGTCCCTCCGACCCCCGTTATGCTGACTTCAGTGAAGAGTAAAGAGTGAAGTGCAGTGGTCATGGTGACAAAGCAACTTCTGCTGGGAATCTATCAGATCCACAAATTTATCATATCCATAAATTTTGCTTCCTGTTCTGTTTCCTGAGGGGGATGTTGAGAGTGTTCACTGTTTGCTTAACAACAGAGGAAAAAGAAGAGTACTCTTCTGTATACCTTGGAGGGGAGGTGATTTCCTGTTCAAGTGAACCATCTGCTGCAATAGGTTCACCTTCATCCTCCTCTTAATGGTACATTTCCTCCTCCTCCTCCTCCACAGGCAGGCAGGCTGGAGCCTGAGCTGGGGTGGGGATAGGTATATTCATAAAATTTCCACGTGACCTGGAAAATTGCCACATTTTTGTTATGTCCGCTGTTGAGGGTAGCAGTCTTTGGTCCAAAGCCCACTCTTTTCCTTTTTCAGGAGGAGTGGAAAGGACATTCTTTTCTTTCTTTCATTTTTATGTTTGCCTGCACGCATGCGCAAGAAACATCTTGCAACATTTCAGAGGTGTGTCAGTGTTGTGGCCAATGCAGTGCACGCTTTACTTGGTGCATCCCTCAGCCACCAATCAAGGAGGGAGCTGCCAATGACAGCAGCTTCAATGAGAGCCAAGGAGTTGAAATTAATCTGCTGCTGCAATCATGAACAGTTTGTCACTGCAGTGGCATCTTCCCCCCTTCCTCGCAACCTTGTCGGCACATGCCGCCCAGCACTCTGCCCCTGGCCCTTGCTCCGCTAACAACTTGTTTTTTCTGTGTGCCTTTCCTGGTGAAACAAGTAATGAGCCACGACTCCTGCCACCCACCACACACTCCAAGGAAAGCTGACATCAGGGTGCCCAATCGCCGTGTCGGCATGTATCCCCCCCTCCCTCCATTAATCTGGCACACTGGGAGCCCACCCCAGTGTGCCAAAATATTTCCAACACTGGGATGCCAACTCCTGGTGTTGGATGCACCCCAATAAAAGTCTGTAATCTGCCACATCGGGGTGCCCAGTCCCTGTGTCGGCATGCCACCACCACCACCACTATGGCAGCACACTGGGAGCCTGCCCCAGTGTGCCGAAATGTTTTGCTTTTTTTTAAACCTGTAAAAGAAAGAAAACTGCATTCTCGTGTCTTTTTTTTTTTTAACCTGTAAAAGAAAACGGTCCACCTTCATCTCCCAGTCCCTTCCCCACCTCCCACTGAGCACCCACCTCCCCGCACCCCCTCTCACCCATACTTAACCTCAGGAGGTCAGGAGCAGTGATCTTCTCTGGACCAGGACATGTCTGCACTCTTCAATGCCAAACTGCAAACTGAGGAATCGGGTAAGTGCTGTATAATGAGAGTCCATGGGGGGTTTCAACTTAGGTTGATATCTCAGCCTATTTTAGGAACTGTGGCCCCAAATTTTCTACATGGGGTTCTTGGGACCCCACCTCGTGAACATGTCAATGTCATTTCTTTACTCGGTCCTGAAAGATGATTTTGCGGTCACTGCACAGAGTCACCTTTTAGGACTGATTAAGGAAACAACAGTGCCACTGTTCATGAGGTGGGGTCCCAAAAAACCCATGTTGCAAATTAGGTGAAAAAAAATTCCAAGAAACGACTGTGGTACGAGCATGTGCTATGCAGTTTCTATGCACACTTGTAATTTCGCCAATTTTTAATATTTTCACTCCAGATTTATAACATTGCCATTGTTTTACACCTCCTTATGAACACTACAGCTGTCATTTTTCACATCCTGCCTGAAATGTGGCACAGAATTGCATGACTGCTGTGGGAAATCGACTTTTGGGACAGATTAACAAAATCACAGTGCCACTGTTCATGAGAGGAGGTCCCAAAATGACCATGCTGAAAATTTGGTGAAAACATTAAAAAAAATGATTGTTACGGGCGTGCGTTGAGCAGTTTCTATACATGCTCATAATTTCACACCACATTTTCAACACTGACATTTTTTCACACCTCCTCATGAACAGTACAGCTGTCATTTTTCACATCCAGCCTGAAATGTGTTTTCCCACCTATGGCGCAGAATGGCGTAGTCGCTTTGCAAAATCACCTTACAGGATTGAGTAACAAAATGATACTACCACTGTTCATGAGGTGAGGTCCCAAAAAGCCCATGTTTAAATATGGAGTGAAAATACCAAATGCCTGGGGCGTTAGGGTTTCCAACCGTAATGCCCCACCCTGTAGAGACTGGACAGGCATGGGGGGTGGACTTGGGGTCACTGGCCATAATGTTGATCGCTCATTTCCCACTCTGCAGCCAGTGACAGGCACTGAGGTGATCCTTAGGGTCTTCGGCCCTAACGTTCACCCCATTCTTCTATTCTGCACCCATCTCAGCTTATTTCCTTATGGAATGGGGTGAGCATAAGGGCTGAAGACCCCAAGGCACAACGTGACACCTGTTGGTGTCTGTAGGGTGGAGTGAGGTGAAATGGCGTGAGAGTTATGGCTGAAGACACAAAGGCACATCCCCAACGCCTGTCAGTCTCTGCAGGGTGGGGATGGGGGATGGCGTTAGTTCAATACTTCACTGCCATTCCTACTATGCATCTCTAACTCCTGCACTGCCAATGCCAATGCCAGCAAGCAAACATTCAGCACTGACAAATACTTGTTTTTCTTTGGCAGACACTGTTCTAGTGCCTGTTCTGAGGCTCTTTTATTTGCATTTTTCCCATCACTGGACTCAGGGTTCCCCCTTTCAGACATCCTTGTATCGTCACCATCTTTAACATGCTTATCACATGGCTGAGCAGCTCTATCTTTTTTATCTGTCCCCTTTAATAGGGACTGCTGCTGTATTTGAGAAGGCGAACCCTCTGATGCATGCTTTCCACCGTCATTAGGACCTCCCCCAGAGCTTTTATTATATTTTGGTGACATGGAGGAAGACTGATAAGCCATAAACTCTTCTTTTTTCTCAGCCCTTTTCTTTTGAGTTTTAGGGCAAAACTATACAGAGCTCACAATTGGTAAAATCATAATCTGGACCCCTGGAATGTTAAACAAAGCTAGTGGCAGTCTGTTCTCTTCAGGTGGAGAAACAAATCTGATGTCGAGCTAGAGTGGACATGACACCAGTGCAGAGTTTGAACCTTCATTCTAAGTTCCATAATTAGCATAAGGTTTTATATCCGGGGCATCACTCTCCACCAGAAGATTATGCTTAGTGTAAATAATCAGCGAAGGGATTCCTGGGGTTAGAAGTCAATCACAAAGCTTTCGCTCACCACCCAACTCCAGATCTAACCTCCTGGGGGCATTCAGTCAGCCAAATTTACTGTATGGAAAAAAAAAAAAAAAAAAATCGCTCACTCACTGAATGACTGGACAGAGACATGCTCTTCACGATGGAACGGTTGGCTCCTTCATGCCAACAGTAAGGATCCCACCATTGCACCATAGCACTGTCAGTGGCCAGGGCCCCATATAAGAATATTGGTGACCCTACCCACATTCTGCCCTAAGCCATTTCCTTCCATCACATACACCCAACTACCATCACTGATATGTTCCCCCTGCTGGCACCCCCCACCTGCCCACCACCAGCTTGGGTCACTAAAACCAGGGGAAGTTACATACCATTGGACAGTGATTGTTTCCTAAATGTGTTAAATTATAAGATACCCCCTTCAAGCTGCACCTAAGAAGGGGGAATTCCTTAGGCAGCTCTGCTACATTGGAGCTCACTGTACTATATTGTATAACAAGACCTGACACAGCATGTAAAGTCATAATTTTATTGCCAGTGTCATCTCCATGTATTATGCATACCTTTTCAACACAGAATAAACATACATTTACAAAATAAAAAAGAATGAAAGAAAATGAAAAGGAAAAATGAGCATCTTGATATTTTTGCAGAAACACATTTATTGTTCAAAAAACTATATGGTTGCTAACAAATACTGCTGCTTTAGGTACCCATCTTATTTTTAAAAAAATTCATGAAATGTGTTACACACAAAAAAGCTTTAGCTGTGAATACTTACTTGTACAAAAATATTTTTTCTTTCTTCTTTGGCCCAGATATTCAAAAGGGATGCACCATGCGCAACAGAGATGCGCCAGCGCAAGTACGAAAATGTGCCATTCTGCAATATTCAGCGGGAGGCAGCTGCGACACTCAAGTTGCAATGTGCAGGCGCAATGGTAATGAATGCATGCGCAACCCGTGGGGAACCTTGAATAAATTTGCACAGTCACGATATTCAACCGCATGCGCCATGCGCAGAATAGGGAGCAAGCGGAAGTTGTTGATAGCGAAATGATCCAAAATAAAAGGAACAAGAGAGAGGCGCAGAACTTACAGGGAAGCCAGAAGTGGGAGCAAGGACAGCAACTAGAAAGAGGGTAGCAGTGAGTGGGACTGGGCAGGAGCAGAACAGGGCACACCTGGGAACAAACAGGAACAGGACAGGAGTGGGGAGCCTGTGCTACTGTGCAGGAGAGACAGGGAAGTGCCACAGTGGACTGAGGGCAGTGGCAGTAGGCAGGACAGCCAAAGGTTGGAGGTGTACCCAGTGCAGGAGGAGCATCACAAAGGACAGCAGGGGGAATGGGAAAACAGCTGCCGGGGGGGGACCCCAGCCAGGGACATGGCCAGTGCCTCCTTCCAGATGGAGGTGGTAATGAGGGGTGTGAGAAGGCAGGCAGCAGGGGAACGTGGCCGTGGAAGGGCACGTCGGCTGTATACCCCCAACAGGCGGTACTGAGCCCACACCACCTTCAAGCACTACACTGACACAAAGATTGTGGGCCGGTACTTCCTGAACCAGGCGATCTTGAGGCGGCTCTGTGAGCTGTGCAGTGATGAGATGCAGGCACCCACACGACGGAGCCATGCTCTATCAGTGGAGACAAAGGTGACAGCTGTCATGTGCCTGCTCACCACGGGCACCTTCCAGAGACCAACAGGGGGACGTAACAGGCATAACCCAGTTGGCTGCGTCACGCCCACTCACACATTCCTCAGCGCACTGCTGCCACATGCTGCTGAGTACATCCATTTCCCCAGCACACAGGCGGAGCGCAGAGCACACATGAAAAAATTACTTACCTTAGTAATGTTGTTTCTTCTAATGGAGTCTTGCTATATTATGACAATTGCAGTGAGTCCCCATCTTCGAACTGCTCTGGAGGTGAAATAGTTAACTTTCCATGCAGGCATGGAACTCTGAGCACGAGCTCGGTTGGAAACTCTGTCTGTTGTTCTTCAAACAGAAACTGTCAGATCTTTACGAGCTAAAACTCACTAAGGCTCTGTGTGGAAGCTGTAAACCTACACTAGCCAACTGGCTACTAATATAAACGCACATTTTTTGGTCCCAAAGCAAAGACTCAAGTCAGGAGACCCAAAATGAAAAGACTAACACCAATTCACCCCAAAAAAGGGGTGAAAACAACAAGGTGGGCATCAAATAAGTGCTAACACTGTACTGCCCACCCACGCCCCAAAAACAGAGGTTCTGAGGGGCAGGAGGAGGGAGGTTGAATATAGCAAGATTCATTAGAAGAAACAACATTACTAAGGTGAATAATTGTTTCTTCAAACAACATGAAGTCTTGCTATATTATGACAATTGCAGACTACACAGCAGTACCTCCATGGAGGAGGGACAGAACCTACTTAGGAATAGGCTCTGAAGCACAGCTGTGTTAAACCGAGCATCACTCCTGGCCTGGATGTCCAGGAGTAATGCTGACATACCTCTAGAATAGGGATGTCCCTGGCAGCAGCCAGGAAGCAGCGGTACTCTGGTAGAGTGAGCCCTTAGCCTGAGGGAGGAACCTCACCCAGTTTTTCATAACAAATTGATACAAGAGACAATCCACCTGGCAATGGATCTTTTAGTGGCAGGTTTCCCTTTACCGACCTCACCATAAGTGAGGAATAGTTGGAAGGAGTCAAACCTGTGACCTTTGGTACGGTCAATGTAGTAGCTAAGGGCTCTCTTCACATCTAGACTGTGCAACCTCCTCTCGCCAGAGGAAGAATGGTCAGTGAAGTACACTGGAAGAGATATAGATTGGTTAAGGTGGAAATCTGAAACCACCTTAGGCAAAAACTTTCTGTTAGTCCTGAGTACCACCTTGTCTCTGTGAAAGGAGATAAAATCAGGCTCCACTGACAAAGCTTGTAATTCACTTATGCGTCTGGCAGAAGTGATGGCTACCAGAAACACAGTCTTCCAAGTCAAGTACTTAAGCTCTGCTGAAGACAAGGGCTCAAAGGGGGGTTGCATGAGCTGAGCAATGCAAACATTAAGATCCCAGGCAGGGGCAGGGTCCCTGAATGGAGGGTTGGTGTGAAGCAATCTCTTAAAAAACTTGGAAAATACAGGATGAGCTGAAAGAGGAGAGGGTTTACCTGCCGAAATAAAAGCAGACACAGCTGCCAAATGCACCTTTAGTGTAGCTGGTCTCAGCCCTAAAGTGTTGAAATGGACCATATAGTCCAGGACTGTGGGTAAATCAGCCGAATCTGGGGAAATATGCTTCCCAGAGCACCATATGGAAAACCTTTTCCATTTAGAATTGTAAGTAGCCCTGGTGGAAGGCTTCCTAGAAGCCCTTAAAATATCCATTACACCTTGGGAGAGGTGTAAATCAACAAACTCTAACTCTTCAAGAGCCAGGCCTTGAGATTGAGAGAGTTGAGGTTCGGGTACCAAATCCTTCCCTGTGCACAGGTTAACAGATTATGATTCCTGAGAAGACACAGGGGAAGATGGACTGCTAAGGACAGTAGGAGTGGATACCAGGGCTGTCTGGCCCAATCTGGAGCAATCAGAATCACTTTGCAGGGTTGAGATCTGATTTTGACTAAACCTTTGAACAGGAGAGGGAAGGGGGGAAAGGCATAAAGAAACTTCCCTTCCCAGTTGAGAATTAAGGCGTCCAGAGGGACTGAGCCCAACACTGGGGGCCTGCAGCAAAAAAGGGGAAGTTGGTGATTGTCTGGGGCTGCAAAAAGATCTATCTGTGGGTGCCCCATCTGGCAAATATTACCCCCAGAACCAGGGGGTCCAGTGACCATTCGTGATGGCCCTGGGAAATCCTGCTGAGAGCATCTGCCAGGACATTGTCCTTGCCTGGGAGGTGAACTGCCGTAAGGGAGGTGTTCAGGGTGTAAGCCAGAGACCACAACTTCATTGCTTCGGTGCACAAGGCCGTAGACCGAGTGCCTCCTTGCTTGTTGATGTACCACAATGTAGTGGTGTTGTCTGTTCTGACCTGTACAACTTTGTTCTGAACAGATTTGGAAAAAGCTTGAAGTGCTAGAAAAACTGCTCTGAGCTCCTACAGATTGATGTGGAGCAGAGATTCCTGAGGGGACCACAGTCCCTGGCAGTGAGTTCACCCATGTGAGCTCCCCACCCCAAGAGGGATGCATCTGTAGTAAGGATTAAAGAGTGAGACTGAGTGACAAAGAGAACCCCTGTCTCAGGTTGCTCTGATCCTGCCACCACTGTAGGGCTTGGATCAGGGTTCAGTTACTGGGATCAACTTGGTTAGAGGGTCCTTTCTTTGAGACCAAAAGGCTCTCAAATGGAACTGGATGTCCCTCATTTGAAATCTGGCTCCTTGCACCACTGCTGTAGAAGCAGTCATGTGTCCCAGGAGCTGCAGAAATGCCTTGCTGGACGAGAGACCGAGGGTGAATGAGGAGGCCAGAGACACCAGGGTCCTTGCCCTGTCCAAGGGAAGGAAAGCTCTGGCTTCCTCTGTGTTCAGTTCTGTGCCTATGAAGGTGAGGAGCTGGACAGGCTCTAGAACTGACTTTGGAAGATTCAGAATGAAACCTAGGAGGTAAGCAGTTGCTGAGTTATCTGAAGATGTAACTTGACTTGGTCTGGGGACTGGCCTACTATGAGCCAGTCGTCCAGGTAAGGAAAGATGGCAATTTTTTGCCTCCTTAGGTAGGCAATCGCTACTGCCAGGCATTTTGTGAATACCCTTGAGCAGACGTGAGGCCAAAGGGCATTGCTCTGAACTGGTAATGGCTTGAGGGCAGCTCAACCTGAGGTACTTTCATGGGAGCTTTGATGAGAATATGGAAGTAGGCATCCTTGAGGTCCAGGGACGCTAGCCAGTCCCTGGCCTTAGAGAGGGTAAAATAATTCCCAGAGTCACCATTTTGAATTTTGGTTTTAAAAGGTGCTTGTTTAGGTATCTGAGATCCAGGATGGGCCGCCATTCTCCTGTCTTTTTGGGGTAAGGAAGTACCTGGAGTACAAGCTCTTGCCCTGATGTAGGGTGGAACCTTTCCACGGCTCTGAGAGCCAGGAGGGAAGAGACTTCTGCCTCTAGGGCAAGTGCCTCTGAAGGATTTGCAGGTGGAAAGGATATGGTTCTCATCTTTGGAAACTTTTTGAAGCTGAGAACCAATCCCTGGCTTACCACTTCCAGGACCCACTTGTCTGATGTTAGAGACTTCCAGTCCCGGACAAAGTAAGCCAGCCTGCCCCTATGGGTAGAGGAGAATCGGCCCTGGCAACCCCATCAGGGTGCCTGCTTGGCAGGGGCTTTGGGTTGAGGGGTGGAAGCAGGCTTGCTTGTACCCCATCTGCCTCTCCCTCTAAAGAACCCCCTCTGGGCATAAGCAGAAGAGGAGGCCTGGGGTTGGTAAAAAGGCCTATGAAAAGGCCTGCCCCTAGGAAGCTGCCTTTTAGGAGTGGCCTGCCTTTCCTTGGCCTGCGCACTCCTATAGGTGGTCCTATATTCATCCATTTTCTTCATGTAATTCTCTGTCTGCTCCCCAAACAGAGAATTGCCCACAACAGGAAAATCCATGGCCTTAGACTGGGTATCCTGTGACAGGGTAGTACATCTGAGCCAAGCCATTCTGCGAAGTGCCACAGATGTAACCATGACCCTTGATGATACATCATTAGAGTCTACTGCAGCATGAAATTGCACCTTGGATGCCTCAATACCATCTGCAGCCACCTGTTCCAGCTCCCTGGTCAGCTGGTCAGGGGCCTGTTTTGCTAGAGCCAGCACAGTATCCCATCTGGATTTCTGGTACCTAGCAGCATAAGCCATATAATTTGCCTGTCTGAATCCCAAAGATGCTGCCATGTATTGTTTCTTTGCCATGGCATCAATCCTCCTGGAATCCTTTTCAGGGGGGTGTGAAGCTAGGGGAATGTTTGCCTTGTCACAGGATGCAGCCTGCACTACCCCCACATGGCTGCATTGTTGTGTGAGGAATTCCGTATCAGAGCCTGATAATGTATACCTCTTGTCCATCCTTTTATCAACAGGAGGTATAGTGTGAGGAGTTTTTAAAATTTTTACTGTCTGTTTCTGAAAAGATTTATGCAAAGGAATAGACAGTCTCCTAGACTCTGGAATATCCATCATTTCTACATAATCAGGCTCCTCTTGGTCACCAACAGCTTCCTCAACAGGGAGCTGAGAGTTTCATCAACTTTTTATAGAACATAAAATGAGAAGGGACTCAGAGGGCCTGGGAGGAGAAACCCTGGACGGTCTGTCTGGAGAGATGTCTGGTTCAATGGGCACATCCAGACCTTCAAATCCATATCTACTCCTCATAATCCTCTTCCCCTCCTCCAGTTCATAAAAATCCTCAAAATCATAATCTTGAACCGTGGAACCAGCCGAACTCGAGCGCTTCCTGATGGTGTCGGTTCGGTCGGAACTGGGAAAGTGACTGGACAATTTGAATTGCTTTAGCTATTTCCTCAGCGTTGAGAGATAACTTTTGGCTCACACTAGCTGACTTCCTAGTCCTTTTTTTTGGAACCAGCTCCTCAGAGCTGGCTCTTCGTTTGCCCGAGGAAGTGTCGCCCTGGTCAGAGGGCACTCCCTCCGGTTCGGTTGGGACCAAACCAGGCTGGCCATCCGGGTCAGCTGACTTTTTGGCCTCCTTTTCCCTGAGCCTACCAACTCTCTTCTCTATGGTGGCAGCAGGAAAATTTTTACAAATCTGGCAGTCTGCATTGAGGTGGTCAAACCCCAGACAATAAACACAGGTGGTGTGTGGGTCAGCCTTAGCAAAGGCTTACCCACAGACACCACAGTGTTGAAACCCAGTGGGCCCGGTTTTTCTTTTGGGTTTCTCAGACATAGTGCCAGCCTAACCAAACTTGCCCGTTTATGGCAATCCGCCAAGCAAGACTCCCTTATCGGTTCCCAACCGTGTCACGGGTCGTGGAAAAAACGTAATGAAATCCGTTTTTTTTAGAACCGATAAGAACCGGGAACCGCACTCTAAAGAAGGACTAGTAAGTTTTTAAGACAACCTGATCGGTTCAAACCGAACCGATAACCGCTTACAAGTTCCACACAGAAAAAAGAAATGTAAAACCTATCTATTACTTACAATACCACAGACAGAGCTTGAACCGACCGTTCGGTTTAATTTCGGTCAAAAACGATAAAATAATACTTTAACCGACAAAATGAACCGAGCAGAAGGAGAAATCTCCGGAGCGACTGTTCAGTGAGGCGGAGTAAAGAATCTGACAGTTTCTGTTTGAAGAACAACAGACAGAGTTTCCAACCGAGCTCGTGCTCAGAGTTCCATGCCTGCATGGAAAGTTAACTATTTCACCTCCGGAGCAGTTCGAAGATGGGGACTCACTGCAATTGTCATAATATAGCAAGACTTCATGTTGTTTGAAACAAAAGTTCCACAGGGTAGCACGTATGCCTGGCGTGCTCGGGGCCACTGACTGCACCCATGTGGCCATCCGCATGCCATCTGGCCCACCAGGTACATGGCTGTGCCACTGCCTTCGCACCCCATAGCTATGTCACTGTATGGCCATGGTGGTGCTGTGCTGGCTTGGGTAGTGGGTGTGTGCAGCGGTCCACATGGCTGTGTGCGCTTGGGTAGGCAGCTCTTGTGGACACGATCACTGTGGGTGGTCGCACACCATCACAGGGGCGTGGCCCACGGCTGTATGCCATGTACAATGGGTGGGCTGCAGGGGGATGGACAGTCACATGTATTGACTCTGCTCCCTTGTCCTAGGTGGGCAGCGATTGATGGCCATAGAGAGAGGCATGCAGGAGCTGCTACAGCTGGTAAGGGCGTCCCTAGAGATCCTTCAGCGACTGGAGTGGTACGGGGTCAGATGGAGGAGGACACATAGGCGCCACAGGAGTGGGCAGCGGGGCAGACAATAGGTCCTCCATGCCCCTGGACCTACTTTACCCCCCTGGACCCACCCTCACACCCATTCTTTCCTCTCCCAATTGTTCACCCCTACCCCATACCCAACCCCACCTGGTATGTGGCCCTTCCCCCCATTGTAAATATTTGTACATAGTTGTTTGTAACCTTTTTTGAATACATTTGTTTTGTTATGACAACTGTGGTGGTCTCTGATCTGCAGCAGGCTACAGGTGCTCAGCTGCAGTGGTGTGCATGGCATCAGGGGTGGTGCAGGCACGGGCGTGTGTGTGTGTGTGTGTCCGGCAGGGAACTGCCTATGGTGTGGGCGAGGGAATCAGTCACTGTCTGTGGTTTGTGTGTTGTTCTCTGTGCACTGTACACCTGTGTGCAGTGGTCCACAGTGCATGCAATGTGTCCATGGTGCCCCTGTCAGACTGTCCGTGGCCTGTGCAGCTGACACCCTTGCATGTCTGTGCTATGTACAGTCTGCCGGCATGTCAGTGGTGGCTGTCCATGCTGGACAACCCCTGTACCCGGCACAATGCCAGGTTGCCTCCTGTCACCGGTATGGTGCAAGTCTGCCTCAGGTGGCAGTGTGGCCTCCGCTGTTGTCCCCCCTCCATGCAGTCGCTTGTGTCTGTTGCAGGGGATGTGCTCCACTGTCTGTCACTTGTGCTCCAGCCGCACGCTGGTGGCGTACGGCTTCATGGTGCATGCGCAGGGTGGCTGGTACACCTGTGCCATGGAGGGGTGCTAGCCATGGGTACACGGCTGCTGTGGCCACACGCCAGCAGGTTTGTTGACCCGCTACTGTGTCCCTGTGTTGGTGTGCCCTTGGGTATGGGTGGGTGTTTGTCCGTGCACTGTGTTGCATCCTGTGTGGCGCATGCTTCCATGCACCACTGTGGGCATCTGTGCTGGCTGTTGTGGCCAGTGCTGGGACGGAGTGTATCCTTGGGAGAGTGCGCAGGGTGCTGTACCGCTGGTGGTGGTGTCTGGGGCAAGCCCTGTCACATGCGGGTACCTCGTGTGCCGACGCATGGTCTGTCTCTCAGCTGTACCTCGGGGGGGGGGCTCTGCAGGGCGGCACTGTGTCTGCAGTTGTTGCATCAGTGGCTGCTGCTACCCGCTGCAGGGTGCTCGTAGTGGTGCTGCCTTGCATGGCTCCATGGTGCACAGGGTTGCATTGTCACAGTGGGGGTGGTGGCATGCATGGGGTGTCCTGCACTGTTGGGCACTGCTCCTGGGTAGGGTGTCTGGGGATCGCTGTGCAGGGTGTGCTCTGCATTGGTAGGATGGTGTAGCATGGGGTGGCCGGACCTCCTTGTGTACTGGTCATAGCTTGCCAGGGGGTGTGCTGGGGCACCATGCCCCGGCTGTGGGATTGTTGCTGGTGTCCATGGGCCGGTGGTTCTTCCAGCTGTCTTCAGGTTGTGCGGTTCATGAGGTGTGGGGGGTGATGTCTGCTCTGCTGCGTGCTCCTCTACCCATATCTTCCATGGGTGGTGGACCCCTGCATCCTGTCCCTGAGCATCCCTGGTTGTGCTGATGCGCTGGTACCCTGCTCCACTGCGCATCCCTGGTTGAGCTATTGAGCATCAGACCTGTGCCACTGCGCATCCCTGGTTGTGCCGTGGCGCAGTTGGCGCGAAATTCAGCTGTGTGGTGCAAGCACACCTTGGTCTGCGCAGTGTTTGAATATCACACGTGTTGCACATAGGTGCACTGAACTTGTGCCTGCTCCTGCTATTGCGCTACTTTGTGGCGCAGTTTGAATATATGGGCCTTTGCGTTTTTCTTCTTACCAGAGTGTTACGATCATAAAATAATGTTTAGTTGTAGTGTAACTGTGTCTGATTATTCAAATAACATATTGCATTTACTTGTACCTGTTCTGTAGTATTTAAAATTTAATAACATATATTATGCAAAGAAAAGCTATTGCTGTACCAAATGTTATTCCATTTCTCATCTGATGTTATTGTGCCAAGTTTTCTTTCCCACCATTTGAAAGTATCAGTTTGTGACTGTTTGGATAACTCTAATAAATAGTCATAGATTAAACTAATTGGTGTCTTTTCTTGGATGATACTATTAGTTTTACAAACCTATTATCATGGCTGTATGGTAGTAATGTAAAGCTGCATAAGAAAATGCTTTCCTCATTCTTATGTTAACTGTAAGTAATTAAGAGTTTCTCTCTTCCATATATTACATGGCTTTGAATATCAGCAAACGTGTTGCTATTTCTGCCTTTAACTTCATAACCTACCTTCTCTATACCTTTCTCTTCTCATAACTAATAATGTAACGTGAAACATAGAATCTGTCACCTGATAAGGATCACTTGAGCCACCTAGTCTGCCCCTTTTTTCCCCTGTCTATTCTACCAGTGTAGACCCTACCTGGTCTTCCGCCACCTCTTCACCCCCCCCAACTTTGGTACCAGTTTTCCTTTATATCTCTCCCATGCATGCTTTTGTCCCCACCACCCAAGTATCCACCACCCGCTCAGTGAAGAAAAATACTTCTCACATCCCTCCTAAACTTCCTCCCTCCAGTTTCACTTCATGCCCCCTAAGAGGACTGTACCCAGTACAGAGCCCTGAGGAACCCTGCTGGTCACTCTCCCTTCCCCCACGTGAGTGCCATTAACCACCACTCTCTATCGCCTATCCATCAGCCAATTATGTACCCAATGTACTACCTTGGTCCCCATCCGCAAGCTTCCCAGTTATTTTATGAGCCTCCAATGTGGCACTGTGCTGAAGGCCTTGCTGAAGTCTAAGTAGGCCAGGTCCACCACTCACCCCGATCTATTTCTCTGTTCACCCAATCAAAGAAATCTGTCAGGTTTGTCTGACATGACCTCACTCCTGTGAATTCATGCTGCCTTGCGTCCTGTAACCCACCACATGCAAGGTAATCTACCAGTCTTTCCTTCAGAAGTGTCTCCATTAGTTTCTCCACTACTGATGACAAACTGATCAGCCTGTAGTTGCCAGTCTCTTCCCTGCTGCCACTATCATGGAGCCCTTCTCCAGTCCTCTGAGACCACCGCAGTATCTAGTGATGTAGGAATCGGATTGTCAGAAGTGCAGTCAGTACCTCCCTGAGCTCCTTCAATACCCTTGGATGTACCCCATTCTGCCCTATAGCCTTGTCCAGTATCAGATGCACAAGTCCCTTTTGGACTCTTTCCTCTTTGAAT
Source organism: Neoceratodus forsteri (assembly GCA_016271365.2). Taxonomy (NCBI): domain Eukaryota; kingdom Metazoa; phylum Chordata; order Ceratodontiformes; family Ceratodontidae; genus Neoceratodus; species Neoceratodus forsteri. The sequence goes on along the minus strand of CM028131.1, from coordinate 704,763,673 downwards.
GGACTTGTGCCTACTTCCCTTCCTCCTGTGGCTCTGTAACCTACATGTGGTTCACCCCCTTCCACTGTGAAGACAGAGCAGAAATATTTGTTCAGGATATCTGCATTTTTCCTGATCCTCCTCTGCGCGGTCTCCCTCTGCACCCCTCAGCCTCACAATTCCTTCCCTTGCTGATTAAAAAGTTAATCTTTGGATTATTTCATAACAGTTTCTCTGCATAAGCCACCCTAGTGGCACCTAAAAGCTTTAAAGAGAAGGGCCTTATAGGAAAGGATATACTTAAGGCAGTATAGTGCTGTGGTTTAGGGCACTGAGCTGCAAAGCTGGAGACCTGGATTTGAATCCCACAGCCCCCACTTGCATACTATGTGACCCTGTGCAAGTCACTTAACTTCCTTGTGCTTCCAAGTCGCACTTGAGAACAAGCTTCAGCATAGTGTGCCTTTCCTGGTTAAACAATTTCTCCTTTCCCTTATAGAAAATCTATGGACATATAGTTGAGTGTTTTATAATAGTTGTAAATCCGGAAACATTATACAGGTTCTTAAACCACTGAAGATATCGTACTTTTTGAGTATAAATAAAAATCACGACTATTAATACCCCTTTCTCTCTTGCAGCTGGAAACATATTAATTATATAGTTAACGATAGGTAATATAATTTCTTCCCCTGACTATTCCATATGAAAAAGGAGATTTTCCCATGTAATTTTTTATTTATGGGGCCAGATTCTCAAAAAGTTCCACACCGCAACTCCAGTTGTGGACCAAAATCTCTGCAGCTGCTAAGACTGGTATTCTCATCTGCAGCAGTGCGGAAGATGTTATGGCCTGCCCCACCAGCTGTAACATTTTTCCGCAGTTGTGGGGATTTCTGACAACAGCAATCGCAAGCTACCATAAATCATGGAGCCAGCTGTAAACCGGCTCCACTTGTGAGAATACTGTAGCTGTCGGAGAAGCTGAAGTTCCACAAATGGCAACCCACTTGCACCGAGTTCTTCCCGCAACTGCGGGAATTTTAAGAGTTTTGAGAATCTGACCCATGGTCTGCCATCTCCACTGGGAGCATATTAGTTATAGAGTTAATCCTAGGTAAAACATCCATCTTAACAATATACTTTCTTCCCCTTTCGGACATACTGTACTAGGTTTAGACTACCGTTCTATATCTGCTATAACCTTGTTATAAATTTTCTCAAGGTTATGTTTACTCATATCCAATAAGATATCCAATAAGCTTGCTGAGACGAGTATACCTAGATATTATACTGCATATGGCCAATTTCTCATTTTAAAGCAAACTGGCTGAAATCTCCCTTGAACAAATAATTATTTAGTGGCTTAATAAGAGATTTGTCCACATTTATTTCATATCCAGAACATCAAAGTGTAAGACCTATTTTGGGAATGTCCAAAGGTGAAACCTCTGTGGGACATAATTGTTTGTTTGTTGAATTTTGTTGACCTGGTAAGCCCACTGGGCCTATAAGTCCCTTTTTCAGGGGCACCCGGGGATACAGATGGTAAGCAACTGAAATTGAACCAGATTAAGCTGTTGGTGGTATTTTTAATGAATGAGGGAAATTTCGCCAGGACACCAGGGAAATTCCCCTACTCTTTGCCAGTAGGGGGACCCTGTCGCTGTGGGAAGCAGCGATTCTGTTCCCAGCTATGGAGGAGGAAGGAACATTGCAAGGGGCTGCGTTAGTCCAGAGCCCAGCAGTACATGTTGTACCTACTTTGAAGGGATCCGCTGAGGTGGCGGCTGGGATGCACCTGCGAGGTGGCCAGCACATCGCCCAACTCAGCGGTCCCTTGGACACTCCTGCAGGATCACGTCTGAGCTTGGCTAAGAAACAGTGTTGTTTGGAGGAGGAACTTCTTCGGGTGAGCGATCTGTTGGCACAGGAGTGTCGGAAACTTGCTGTGGAGGACGACAGGAAGCGGAAGAGATCTACAGATTCGCCGAGTGCTTCTAAGACAGCGGGGCCCAGCAAGCTCCACTCCGCTGCAGAGAGGCAAATTGCGGGTGGCAGTTCATCTTCTCAGGCTTGGGGAGACCTCGTGGATGCAACCTTATCTCCAGAGAGAGTGCTGCGAAGGGCGGGCTGGATTCCGATATCGGGGGCTGAATGGAAGCCAGATGAAGGAGCTTCTGCTATACGGGAGGTTGCCAGATAAGTACAGTGTCTAAACTACCTCAATCTTCTGTTGTTTTGGGTGCAGACTCCCCCAGATTCCCCTGTCCCTCAGACTGCTTCTAATCCTGGCCTCCCCTTGGGGGAGTTGTTGGATGCAGAGGCTGAAGATGTGGCTTCTTCTTCTTCTGAAGTGCAGGGGCCAGCTCCAGAGCCCATAGAGAAGCCTTCTTATGCTAACCATTTTCGGCAACCTTTAGAACTGGCTAAACGGCGCAACGCCATCCGTTTGCGCTATGTGGGACCCAGAGACAATCTCCCTGACAGGTTTTATGTTGGGAAGACACTTTTGAAACACAGTATGGGGTTCTCCCCTCTGAAGTTTATGCTTTGATTCATGTTCCTGGGGAATTTATTTTTTGATATGTTTCCATACCCCTGCACTTTTGGAACTCTTCTGTAACTGCTATTTAAATCTGAAGACTAATCCTTTATGGTCAGACTTTATTGTGTTGCCTCTTTCAAAACAGCCCTTTAGGGTCATTACGATTTTGTTCAGGAACGAAGGGCTTAACATTGTAGATATTGTGAATTGATTGTCTAAAAAATGTGATATCCAAGGGAATCCTGTTCCTATCCTGGATGCTGAGGGTTTTTGGAATGGGGGTTGGAAATTTCGGGTAAAACTCCATTCAACTGATTCCGATTTAATACATCTTCCTAATTGTTTTTTCCTGGGCAGAGATAAGGGCTTCCTTTTCTACCCAGGTCAACCCAGAGTCTGTTTTAAGTGTGGGTCTAGGACCCATATAAGCACCTCGTGTAACGTACTCAAGTGCTCTTATTGTGGGGAGACTGGTCACCCCAGTGCCCCTTGCTTTCAAACATCTAAATGTAATCTCTGTGATGAGGTTGGTCATACTTTTGAAACTTGCCCTTTGGCAGCTAAAAACACAGCCATAGCAGATTTTGGGGTTCAGGATCATTATATGCGGGTGGCTGTGGGGCTCGGCCTCTCTTCTGGAGGAAGGTTGGCTCCCAGTACCTTTGCGGCTGCTCCTCCCTTGGCTGAGGCAACCTTGACTGAGGAGCCTGATTTGGTTTCTGATAGCATAGATTTATCTGCAGTTGGGGCTTCCAAGGTGTCTGAGCTGGATATTGGAGGGGTTGCTAATCTTGCTCCTTCTTTGCCATCTGGTTTAGGCCCCTCGGGAGACGGTTTTATTATGGTTAGTGGAAAAAAGGGAACTCCGTTAAAGGGAAAAGCAAGTTGGTTAAAAAACCCGCTGAACATGTTTCAACTCCCTCTATAGCCGACCTTAATATTTTTGAAGTTTTGGTGGAAGATCCAGAGGTGGTCCCAGAAGTGGTTCAGCCTTCTGAACTCCCCCCTCTGCCTGAGCCTCAGGAACTTGCTGAAGCCCATTCAGACCCTAGGCCTCAAGACTGCAAAAGTGGTAGGGTAACAAGAGCATCCAGTAAGGTGAAGTGAATTATCCCTGATGCATTTCATGGCTCCCTTTCACTTTTGGGTGGCAACCTTAAATGCAAACAGCATTAAATCTCCTGTTAAGCATCGCAGCACTTATTCTCATTTTTTTACATGAGAATTTGGATTGTGTTTTCCTTCAGGATGTTCGTTTGCACTCTCCTGAGGAGTTGGTGGCTGCCACTACTGGTTGGATGTGGGGGGATTGTTTTTGGTCACAAGGGAGAGACCTGGGCAGTGGGGTTGGGATTTGTTTTTTTCTCTCACACATTCAGGTGATTCATCATATAGAAATCTGGGCAGGTAGGGCCTTAGTTTTGGATATTAAATGGGGTTCTCTGCCTTTGCGGTTAATAAATATTTATGCACCACAATCTAAATTCGATAGGGTATCCCTTTTTAAATCTCTTTGCCCCTTTTTGTGCACACCTCTTCTTTAGTTATTCTTGGTGGGGACTTTAACTGTTCGTTACACTCCCTGGTCCCTTCTGCTAGTAGGAAGAAGGTGTATTGTGATGTGGCTAGTTTGTCTCAACTTCTTGCAGATACTGGTCTGGTTGATGCTTTTGGGCCTACTACTGCTGGGTTTGGCAATACCTATTTTTGTGGTTCCAGAGCATCACGAATTGATTATTTTTTTCCTTTCTCCTGGGGTTGTTGTGCAACCACAATCTCTACAGGAGGTGGCTACATCAGATCATAGAATGCTTAGACTGGCTTTATGTGATGTGCCAGAAGTCCGCAAGGGGCCGGGCCTTTGGAAATTGAACATTGTATTACTAGATATCCCTTGTGTGGCTGGTGGGCTACATTCCCTTTTTTTGGCACAACAGTCTGTTTTGTTCTTATACGATGATTTAAATACTTGGTGGGAGGATACCAAGGGTGAAGTCAAAACTTACTTTAAAGTTCTAGGTTGACTAAATGGGAGGATGAAGCATGATGGGCTTCGCTATCTGAGAGGTCGGGTTCACTTTTGGTCTACCTTTCGCCAGCATCTGGGATCTGACTGCCTGGATCAAATTAAGGGGCTGAAAGTGGAGTTGGCTAGATTACAGTCTCAGGTTTTGCATGATATGGAGAGGAAGCATAAATATGGGGTCTGCGGTAAGAAGCAGGACACTTTACCTTTTGAAGGTTTGAAACTTGTTAGGGAATCCCGGGGTATGTTGTATTTAAATACTGCGGAGGGTGGGCATGTAACAACAACTGATGGCATTTTAGAAACTATACATACTTATGCTTCTGCCTCCTTTAGGAGTAGATTGCTTTCAGAGGTCTCTATTTGTGATTGGTTTGCTAGCAGACCGGTTCCTGTCTTGCCTCTTGATGAGCAGGTTACGTTAGTACAGCCCATCACGATGGAAGAATTAAAAACTGTTATTTGGTCTTTAAAGTCAGGCACTACTCCTGGATCTGACAGGTTACCTCATGAAGTTTATAAAATCCTGTGGGAAGTCTTGGGTACTGAACTGTGTAGGGTATTGAATGCCGGGTTACAGGCTGGGGCTCTCCCTCAGAGTATGTTACAGGGTGTGCTACTCTTGCTTTATAAAAATAAGGGGGATCGTGGGGATTTGGCTAACTGCAGACCTTTGTCTCTTTTAAATACAGATTATAAGATTCTGATGAAAATTTTATGTATTCGCTTATGGGGGGTTTTAGGTTCATTATTACATCCATCACAATTTAGTGGTGTACCTCACAGGAGAGTTCAGGATGCGCTGATCCTTCTCAGGGAGCTTATTTCTAAGGGAGCAGCTGGGGAAATATTTGGGCATCTGGTTTGTTTAGATCAAGCAAAAGCTTTTGACCAGGTGGAATATAATTATCTTTGGGAGACCCTGCGGAGGTATGGTTTTCCCTTACAATTTGTGGGCTGGTTACAAACTTGCTATAAGGGCATAACTCTATTACCGAGTGTAAATGGCTGGTTGGGATGAGAAACTGAGGTGCATAGAGGAGTTAGGCAGGGGTGTCCACTTAACCCCTTACTTTATGTGCCCGCTCTCCTTGGATCCCTTCTTGCATGCCCTAAATAAAACAGAGGATATTATCGGGCTATCAATAGGTTGTATGGATCCGCAGATAGTATCTATAGAGTATGCGGATGATTTAGTTTTGTTTTTTTATCAGATAGGGCTTCTGCTGTTGCAAGCTGTTGTTACAATCCTTTTCTGTCATGTCTGGTTCCTCCATCAATAAACTTAAAAGTGGGATATTGCCTTTAGGGTATTGGGCCACTGATGTGGCTCCGATCTGGGACATGCCTATTGATCCTGCGTATAGGAAGGTTCTTGGGGTTTATTTCGGGGGCGTGGATGCTCAAAGGTACAATTGGGATAGGCAACTGTTGGGAGGCTCGTAACAGGGTGATGCTACGGAATAAAGGTCGCATGTCCAAAGCTAAACGGATTTATCTGATTAAGACCTTTTTGTTGCCATATTTTATGTTTATAGCTGCGGTTTTTCCCCCTCCCCTTTCCCTGGTATCATCTCTTTATGGTGTGTTTTTTCTTTGTTTATGGGGTAGTAGATTAAACCCGGTGAAGAGGGGTATTACTTATTTACCCATTGGTGAAGGGGGCTTGGGAATGTTAAATCCGGTAGTGTTCCTGTATAGTATTTTTATTTTTTATAATTTGGTGTAACCCCCCTGCAAATGGGGGTTCCCAAAAGACTTCCAGGAGCTTGCTTGAATGCTCCAAGCCTGAATGGTGTTTGGCGTTTAAGCCACTTATCAGTGAGTGTTTTTAGAGCCTCTGGTACTGTCTCTTTAAGAGCTGTCTGCTTGCAGACATAATTAGTTTATATGGGGGACTGTGTTTTCTGTTTGAGTACCACTGAACTGCTGCCAATTCACTTCATTTTTGCAGTCACTAGGAGTGCAAGGGAACCTATCTGAAAGATGTAACTGTTTGCCAGAAATTATTTAGAGTAATAATGAAATTACAGTTTGTCTAACCTGCTCTTTGCAGTCAGAACTGTGTCTGCTAGTTCCCCATTCTAGTTTTGAACTGCTGAACTGGACCAATCAGTGTGGGGTAAGTTAGCTCTAAAATGGTGCCTTGACGAATCAGAACTTGACTCATAATCTGAGCCAGCCACAAGAGGATTGTATGGGCAGTGACTCTGGGAGATGTAGTTTAGACTTCAGTGCCTTTTTGGACCAACAGCAGCAGTCTATTGTGAGTGACAGCCAATCCAGTCAAGAACTGGGAGGAACTCAAAGGAAGTGCCCAGTTTTTGTCAGTTGGAGTTCAGTTGAGCTTTGGCAGTGAAGAAGGAAGGAGCCCTGTGCTTTTTCAGTGTGCAGTTTTAGTCAAAAAACGTGTGTAAGGCCCAGAGTTCCGGTCTGCAGCTTGTGTAACAGCTTGTTAGGACTGAACTGTCCCTGTGAAAAGAATCAAAGGATCTCTGAAGAGTAGAAACCAGGCTCACCCTGTAGAAGACTGGAAGAATTGCTGAAAATTGCACTGGTCTGTCAGGAACTGAATCTGCTGTGTGTTCTCCCGGTATTGTGCAGTAATTGCGATCGGGATACAGATGCAGCCTGCCTGGTATAGTACTTTCTTTTATATGGATGTGAAGAGGTTTGTGTACCTCAAGTGAGCCCTGCTGACATTGAAGGACCCTATCTTATTTGGAGGTCGTGAGTACTAATTCAGGGTTGCTCTCCTGTTGAATTGCCACATTAAATCCAAATGGAATTACTGTACTGTTGACTGTTTAATTCTCCTTTCTCTGTGTGAAAGGGCCCACCAGCTGCCACGGTTTGACTAGCCACTAGGGCTTGGGTACCCAGGGACAGTAACTGATAGGGATAGGCCTGTGCACAGAGCATAGGTAGATTATTAGAGTGATAAGCTAATTAACCTGATTTCCCTGTCCTTGTTATATCCCCTAAATAAATCAGAGCTGCTTGTTTCAGCAAAGTTATACTGCCTGAGGTATTTGTCTATGTTAAAGTACTGTACTGTGATTGTTGCACTGTATCTCATTTCACAGGAGGTCCCAGTGCCGGAACCAGACCTGGGGTAAGTGTATACTGTGAAGGTAATTCTGATATATTGTGTGGGCCACTAGTGGGAAGAAAGGGGGTTGCAGTGTCCCAGAGGGCTGTGACCAAGTTAGTTTAACTATTGCAAACCCTGACCTCTGGGTGGAGGCACCCGCCATTGGATCCAGGCCCCTCAACCTGTTAGTGGCAAATCAGGCAGGGGTAGTAGCCCCTGGGATAGCGCCATCTAGGGGTTACATTAGTACCATTGCTTAGAGGGGATACTAAGATTTGGTCCCCGTGGGTGGCTGATGGTATAGGTCTCCTTCTCGGGCACTGGGATTCTGATTCCTTTCTGGCTCGTCAGGTCAGGCTGTGTACCTTGGCTAGTCATTTCCAAGTGACGTACCAGAAATTGAAATCCTGGCATATTGTTAAGAAATCCCTTCTTCTCCACTCATGACGACAATTTTACTGTACTGTATTGCAAGATTTCTTTTTTGCGGATCCCTGGTTTCATGATTTACCTATTTCTGAACAACATTCTAAGTTGCAATTATTGGTCAGTAAGAGAGTTCCTAGGCACATGTGGGATTTTCTATGGCTTTGTCTTCACAAAAGATTGGGTGTGAAGGGTAACATTAGGCATAAAGAACTCTCAGAGAGGTTTTGTCCAGGGAGGAAACCTGTATGGGGGTGGTTGAAACGATGCAACAGTTTTTTATGGATTGTCCCTTTGTTGTTTCCTTTTGGTCCTATTTTCATGCTGTGTGGCCGCTGAACCCTTTTCGGGGTTCTTCATCTGAGATTTGGGTGGAGGGGGTCCTTCCGGGCTCCTGGGTTATTTATGATACAGTCACAATTCGCCTGTTAATGGGTCATATTGGTTTTCAGCTGTGGCAGGCTCGGTGTGGACTAACACTTAGGCAGCAATTACAAACTGAATATCAGGTTGTTCTTAACATTCGGAAAACAGTACTTAGTTAGAGACTACAGGAAAGGGAGAAGGTGCATCCTGAACTGTATAAACTTTGGTGGAGGAAAATGACCTGGCTTGATACAGGGTAAAGGTTGTTGTGGAATGTCCCTGCTTCTCTAGTGGATCTGGGTTAAGGGTATATGCCGTTATAGTTGATTTAATTCTTCCATTTTTTTGTATGCTCTAGTATTTCTTTCCGGAAGGGGACTGGCTATGATGTTTTCCTTAGGTTTGGGGATATAGTATACATTAAAAAAAAACCCTATGGTTATGATTTTGAATGTAGTATACAGTTATGTATATGATGCCTGTTCTGCTCTAAATGGATTCCCCTGGTCTTTAAGTGGGGCGGGGTTATTCAGTAATTCATGCCCTATTGGGCCGCTAATACTAGAGATTTTATGCTGAATATCTGCTGCAGATACTTATGTGTTTATTATTTGTTTCTGTTTATGATTTGTGTGCAGTAACACTATCTTGTATATGTTTTTTTTTTTTCTGATCTATTTCCCTACACTTTGAGTGGGGGGCCAGCTGGTATTAGTGGGGTTTTTTTGTTACTAGAATACTGATAGATTTTGAATGGTATGATGTAATACTCATTTCTGTGTATTCTTGTTTTATATTATGATTTGTATGCTGTAAATACTATTGTGTATATGTTTTGCTCTCCAGTTGTAATAAAAAATGTCCCTACTCTTTTCGATAAGTGCCACGGCATCTTTAACATCCACATGAACTACCACCAATCCAGGCAAATGGGACCACGGTTTAACGTCTCATCCGAAAGACGGCAACTCAGAAGTGCAACATCCCTTCTCATGCTGCACTGCAGCATCAGTATTGGGATATTAACCCAAGTGCCAGATGTGGGAACTGAACCCACAGCCTTCTGATCTCCCGGCCTCAGAGGCAAGTGTGCTACCTACTGAGCCACTGACACTGACAATTAAAGAAAAGGTTGGAACTAGACTAGGCCTGGGGAACGCCTTCTGAAAAGAGGTGCGGTTAACTGGAAGGGTTCCTTAGAGGATGAATAAGGTGATGAAGCCCTGGGTATTTTGATGGCAATGTGTATTAAAAAGCTGGTCCTAAAAAAATCAGAAAAACACAAATAAGATTACATATGCCGAATAGTACTTTTTTATGCTTAACTCCTGCAGTTTCAAAAAATGTCATTAAGTCTTCAGAACAAAACTAATTTATTTTTCAGACAACGGGGGACATAACACAACCTACTGTTAGAATAAACAAAATCTATACAGTCATGCCATATAGTACTCACAATACCTCCCCTTTGTTAACAAACTGTATATTGTCATACGTCTTTACTTCGTGATGTGTACATTAGCATATATTCTTAACTGTTAATCTATGTGAGTAATCTTAAAAATAGGCGATTTGAATGTATCGAACCCTTTTCTTGTTTATGTAAAGTATGTCTTTTTTCTATACTTGTTTATTGGGAAGTTTTGGGTATAACAGAAATTACAGACAGAAAAGACATACAGAGAAATTAAGACTGTCAGTACAATAACATTTACATTAATATTGCATACAGCTGACAGAACAGACCATTATTGTTCAATCTGAACACTGGTACTTTAGTTTGGTCTTCACTGAATTAAGGATGGCTATAAAGCTTTTCTCCCCCCCCCCATGACTGTGTGCCCGCTCCTCGTTTGCATATGACATGCTGTCATGCTGTTTTCACTACCGCCACTGGTACAGTATGTCAGGCCCAGGAGAAGAAGCGAGCTGGCCTGGGTGATGGACACAGCAAGAGGAGGGCCTTACTAACTAACATGAAAATGTACAGAATGTAGATTGCCACTAGCCCCCCTCCCCCACCCTCCCAAATAAAGCACATACTATGACTAACTTGAACTGAAGAAGAATGGACTGGCTGGTCGGGCTAAGGTGTGGGTTAAACTTGCAAAGATGGTGTTGGCTCCTAGCATAATGCCAGGAGCCAACAATTAAAACATTTAACTCAGACACCTGCTCTGGGGAATAGGGAAAGCAGGGAGGTGGGTGGGAAAAACGTTTTAAACTTGTTTTTTTTTTCCCCCCAAATACCGAATAACAACAGTAATTGGGCCTATTATTCATTTTTGTTCCCGAATAATGAACAGACCCTTATTCGTGGTATTCGGGAAAAACTATTTGTTACTGTCACACCTCTATAATAGAGAACACAGCGACACCAGGTCTCATCAAAAGCCATTAACTGATTATTTAGTTTATAACCTTTCCATTCTATAGACATCATTCACCAACTTATATCATAACTCCACTGTGGGAGGTGGTGTTGTTAACCATAACCTTGTGATGACGTATGCCAGGAGCCAACAGCATGCTTAACCCCATACTAGCCTGACCAGCAGCCAGTCCATTCTTTTTCAGTTCAAGTCACTCATAGTACCTCTTTTATTGGGGAAGGCTACTGGCAAGCAATCCAGTTTCCAAACATTTCCAGACTAGGCAATCAGGTCCCCCCCTCTGTATCCATCACCCAGGCCAGCTCGCTTCTTCTCCCAGGCTCAACGTACTGTACAGGTGGTGGTACCGAAAACAAGGTGATAGCATCTTATGTCCTGATAGGCTGTATAGCATCACTGTGATGCTACTGCAACGCGCCCCCCCAATGATCACATGTCTGCTCCTTGCTTGAACATAAGACGCCATTACACTGATTTTAGTACCACCACCAGTACAGTACCTGGGAGAAGTGAGCCAGCTTGAGAGATGGACATGGTGGGAGTGGGGTCTGACTGACTAGCCTGGAAATGTATGGGATCTGGATTGCCTGTAGCCCCCCACCCCAAATAAAGCAGGTACTATAAGTGACTTAAACTGAAAATGAACAGGCTGGCTAGTCGGGCTCGGTGGGGGGGGGGTGTTAAGTTTGTAAAGAAGCTGTCTGGACCTGGCATAGTACCAGGAGCTGACAACGGAAACACTGAATGAGACACTTTCTCTGGGGCAATGGGAAAGGGGGAGGCGGCTAGGGGAAAACATTTTAAACTTGCTCTTTTCCCCTGAATACTACAAATAATTGGGCCTATTTATTGGTTTTGTTCCCGAATAACGAACAGGCCATTATTCATCGTATTCAGGAAATACTAATCATTACTCACACACCCCTATAGAAACATAGAATTTGACGGCAGATAAGGACCGCTTGACCCACCCAGTCTGCCCATTTCCCTACCTACTGGATAAGCTGCAGATCCTAGTTAACCAGCAGCCTACTTCTTCCTACCCCCACCCCCTAGAATTGCCTTATGACTGTCCCATGCATGCTTGAATTCCACCACTGATTTTGACTCCACAACCTCCTCCCGAAGGCCGCTCCATGAATCCACAACCCTCTCTGTGAAAAAATACTTCCTTAAATTACTCTCTGAGCCGCCCCCATCTTCAAATTGTGCCTCTTGTTCTTGCACACCTCTTTTTGAAAGATGCAACCTCTTGGACTTTGTTGATTCCTTGAGGTACTTGAATGTTTCTATCATGTCCCCCCTCCTCCTTTCCTCGAGGCTATACATATTAAGCTCCTTCGCCCTCTTCATGTCTTCTGCAGACCCTGCACCATTTTAGTTGCCCTCCTCTGGACAGCTTCCATCCTGTCTATGTCTTTATGAGATTGGGTCTCCAGAACTGCACACAGTACTCCAGATGGGGTCTCACCAGCTGTCTGTACAGAGGATAATAACTTCCTGTTTTCTACTGGTGATGCCTCCCTATGCATCCCAGTATCCCCCAGCCCTCCTTGCTGCCCTCTCACATTGCTTGCCCACCTTTAGGTCATCTGATATGACTACCCCAGGTCCCTCTCCATTTTTGTTGTTGTTAGTATCTCACCCCCCATTGTGTACTCTTCCCCTGGGTTTTTGTTTCCCAGGTGCATTACCTTGCACTTCTTAGCACTGAATCTAAGCTGCCATACATTTGACCATTCCTCTAACCTTGCCAAGTCCCTTCTCATCCTTTCCACCCCACCCTGTGCATCAACTCTGTTGCAGATCTTTGTGTCATCTGCAAAGAGACATACTTTTCCTTCCAGTCCTTCTGCAATGTCGCTTATAAAGACATTGAAGAGGACCGGTCCTAATACTGAACCCTGCGGTACCCCACTAGTAACCCCCTTTCTTCTGAGTGGACTCCATTTACTATTATTCTCTGTCTCCTATTCTCCAGCCAATTCTTTACCCAGGCTGTCATCTTGGGACCCACTCCCAGGCTGGCTAACTTGTATATTAATCTTTGTGGGACTGTGTCAAATGCCTTGCTAAAGTCTAGGTAGGCCATGTCCCAGCCCCTCCCTGATCTACTACTTTGGTCACCCAGTCAAAGAAATCTATCAGATTCATCTGGCATGACCTTCCGCCAGAATCCATGCTGCCTAGGGTCCTGTGCCCTCTGGCCTTTAGATACTCAACAATTCTTTCCTTCAGAAGTGATTCCATCATTTTCCCTATCACTGAGGTTAAACTAACAGGTCTGTAGTTTCCTGCTTCTGCCTTGCTCCCACTCTTGTGAAGGGGAATCACATCTGCCCTCCTCAGTCCTCGGGTACCACCCCATCCTCCCATGATTTGTTAAAAGGGTAGTCAGTGGTGTCACTAGTTCTACCCTTAGTTCTTTAGAATTCTGGGATGAATCCCATCAGGCCCCATTGCTTTGTCCACCTTCAGTTTTAAGAGTTCTTTCAGAACCCTTTCTTCTGTAAATGGGCTGGTATCAACTTCTGTATCCAGAGTGTTTCTACTGTTTGTTTTATGCACCTCCCCTCTTCATTTGTAAATACTGAGCAAAATATTTGTTTAGTATCTCTGCCTTTTCACAGTCTCCTCTGCCCATCCTCCCTCCCTTTATTAAGTCTCACTATCCCTCCCTTGGTCTTCCTTCGCTCCTGATGTACCTATAAAAGGTTTTATCCTCTTCTTAACTGAGTTGGCTATCTTTTCTCGGTTTGGGCCTTTGCTGTTCTGACTGCCTTCCAGCCTCCTTTGCTTCAACTGATACAGTTCTCTGTCCTGCTCCTTCTGCGATTCCTTGTACTTCCTGAATGCTTTCTTTTCTTGAACCTTCACTGCCACTTCCTTTGAGAACCATAGTGGTTTCTTACATCGCTTTGTTTTGTTTATTTGCTTCACACAAAGGCTCGTTACCTCTGTGATGGCAGTTTTTATTATTCCCCATTGTTCTTCCACCCCTCCTTCCTGCACATTTGCTAGTGCATTCCTTAGGCACTCACCCATTTTGGCAAAGTCAGCCCTCCTAAAGTCCAGTACTTTTGTCTTTGTATGGCTTGACTCTATTGCTGTGTTTATTGTGAACCATACTGTTGGATGGTCGCTAGTTCCCAGATGGCTACCCACTTCTACATCTGTGATCCTCTCTCCATCTCCATTTGAGAGAAGCAAGCTTAATATTGCTCCCTCTCGAGTGGGCTCCAATACTAGTTGTCTAAGGCATGCCCCTGTAGGCATCTAGAATAACTCCACTCTTCAAGTGGCAGCTGCAACTGCACTCCAGTTAACATCTGGCATATTCAGATCACCCATCAGCAATATCACCCCTTTTTCTGCCATTCTAAGTATACTTTCTATCATTTCCTTGTCCATTTCCTCCCCCTGAGAAGGGGGTCTGTATACAACCCCTGTGCGGATTGTGGTGCCATTGCCTGTCTCCAAATTTACCCACAGTGCTTCTTCTCCTCCCTGTTTACCCTTTTGTTCTGTTGCTTTTATTCCTTCCCTTATGTAAAGAGCTACTCCTCCTCCTCTTTTACCCTCCCTGTCCCTCCTGTAGATAGTGTATCCTGGTATGTTTACGTCCCAGTCATGGTTTTGTGTGTACCATGTTTCTGTGACTGCCACAATATCCAGATGTTCCTCCTCCATCAAGGCCACTAATTCAGGAAGCTTGTTACCCAGACTACGGGCATTGGTACTCATTGCTCTCCATTTTTTGATGGCTTTACCTTCTGTTGCAGCATCCCCCACTGACCGTTCTACCTCGGTCTTTTTCTCATTTAGTACCCTGTTTTGTAGGGAGAGGCTGGGATTTTCCTGCTGCTTGTCAGTGCCTCCCCATTTGACTAGTTTAAAAGCTTGCCAATGAAGCATTTAAACCGATTGCTCAAAAGACTTGTTCCCTATGACAGCGGACCCAGCGAAACCAGGTCTTGTCAAAAACTGTTAACCGATTTATTTAGTTTATAAGAAAAACTTTCCATTCTACAGACATCATTCACCAACGTATACCATAACTCCACTTCGGGAGGAGTCAGTGTTAACCATAATCTTGTGATGACTTCTTTGCTGATGTAAGTAAAATCATTAAAAGTTTCTCTTGCCTCTTAATTTATGTTCCAGGGTGGGAATGGATAGCAGGAGTTAAGAGGGAGTAAACAAATGTGGTATTTTGAGGACTTCTTCAACTGCTGATCGTACAGCTTTCCCGTAACAGCTTAGAGAAGGGCAGCCCAAGAATACATGAGATTGGACTGCTTTAATCTCGCTCATCCCCTCCAATAGTGGCCCTTCTCAGGCCCTAAGATTTGTGCCAGAATATCTGGGGTCCTCAAAAAGTGCATCCTGTACTTCTAGGAAAATTCCCAGCGGTAGGTCACCTTCTATGCTGGTAAAGTAAATCTGTGCCAGGTATCTAAGGAGTGCCCAGTGTTTAATTTGGTATTCCATTTGTGCCAGATATGCCCTGTAAATTCCAAACTTAATTCTAATAGGTCTCTGCAGAGGTTGCCTATGAGATGTTGACACATTTCACCCCTCTGAACTTCCATTATGATTCTAGAGAAAAGGCTCAACTAATCAGGTAGTCTGGTTATTTAAATTCCCATCACCAATATATAAGATCGTAGTTGTAAATACCGAAAGTGATCTGTATGGTGGAGATGAAACTGTGCCTCTAGTTCGGCAAAAGTGCATATCCCTTTAGCATTTAAGAGCTGGTAGACAGAGGTTGGACACAGCTGATGCCAGCGTTTCATGGAAGTGTCCAGTTTAACAAACAGGTAGGCCCAATCACAATACAGACACTTATACAAACCTAGATAGAATGCAAACTACGATGCTTTAGAACCATATGACAAACCTGCAAGGTTGTCCCATGGTGAAAAGAGAGAAAGGCAGATAACCTATCAGGCTGCCATAAAAGTATACTTCTAACTGGAAAAGATCATTCAATGTAAATTTGTAATTTTTCCAATGAGGGTCAAGAGCCCACACTGACCACAAGCATATTATGCATATGTGTGCAGCATATTCATAGTATTGGAGGTTGGGATTCCTTGGCAGATCTGGTACATATTATGGAAATTTGGTTGGGGATGACTCAGGTCCTGTGCTCGAGGCATCCATTCCTGCAGGTTATTCCATGGTGCATGTTCTAGGCGGGAGCGCAGGGGTGGTGGGGTAGCCATCTGCCTTAGATCTGCAAAGGGACTGACAGTGTTCCCCACAGGAGTGACCAGGTTGTTTGACTACATGGTGGTGAAAAAGTGGGCTGGGTACAAGAAACTAGAGAGTTTCATGGCTGTCCTGGTGTGGAGCCACCTACACTTCTTGTTTTGGGTGACTTCTCTGTTTGGAATACAGTTTCTCTAATTGATGTTCTCACTGGGCTTTGTACAGGCTGATGTAACTGGCACCCATCAGCATGGCAATGTCTTGGACCTGGTTTTCTCATTGGGTCTTGTATTAGGAATGTCAAGGTAGATTCGATTGTCTGGTCAGATCATCACACCATACAGTTTCTCTGTGGGGTTCCCCATTTAACTGCCCTAGTGGAGATGGTCAGCTACCACTCTGTTCATAATTTGGAGCCTCAGAGCACCCTCGTGGTGCTGGACATTTTGATCATGGAGATGGCTTGTGCGATGCGAGCCGAAGCGACCATGAAGGGCTATGGATCTCATGGCAGCCTCTGACTCCCAAGTACCTCTCTGAGTCCTTTCCTTGATTTCCTACCCCAGGTCACCATGGCTTGATAGAGACCTGAGTAGGATGAAGACAAAAGGGTGGATGCTGGAGCATTGTTGGTGTCACGTGATCATTATGAGGAGTACCAGTGGGCAAGCATTCTGAAAAAGTCTGCATTCCTGTCACAGGTGATTGCTGTTGGAAAGAACTGACCCATCAGCTCTTCAACACAGTGGACAGGCTAATAAATCCAGACTGTCTGCAGTTCTGCAAGGCCTTACCAACAGATTAATGTGATGAGTTTAATTGATTCTTACTGGACAAAATGTCTCCTATTCATATTGGGATATATTCAGGCAGCCTGTCACTGACTAGCATTGTCTGGTCTTTGATGGGCAGTGGCACTCGGTCCATGTGTGTGGAGTTTGAACCAGCATGCCAGATGATGTCCTCAAGGTGGTTTCTGGTCTGCACCCTACCTATTGTTTACTGGCTCTTGAGCCAACCTGGCTTCTCTTAGAAAGCTGGGGGACACGTCTGACTCAGTCTGATTTTTCTGAGGTCACCAGATGTTTGCTTAGGAAGGGAATTTTTCCCTCTGCTTTGAAAAGGACGATGGTGAGGCTCCTCCTTAGGAAATCATCTTTGATGATCTCTCAAACTATAGGCCTGTACTGAACCTTCCCTTTGAAGGAAAATTGATTGAGAAGACGGTGGCGGTACAGCTGGAACAACACCTGGAGAACTATGACATATATGAACTGTTTCAGTCCATATTCCAGCCTCATAATAGTACAGAGAAGGTCAAGGTACACCATGATCTGCTCCTGGCAAGGGACACTGGGCATCTTTCCATCCTTGTCCTGCTTGACTGGTCTTTTACTTTTGATACTGTGGACCATGGAGTGCTACTGACCCTCTGTGGACTTATGTAGGACTTGCTGGTACAGTGTTGTAGTGGTTTGAGTCCTACTTATCCAGCATACTACAGCAGGTGGCACTTGGCTCATTCATGCTGAGTAGTGCTGCGCCCTGTTGCGGTGTGCCTCAGAGATCAATTTTGCATCCCATGTTGTTAGGTTTGCTGGAGAAGGCACCTAGCTTCACCTGAGCTCTTTTCCACTAGGTTTGCTTGTAAGGACAGAGCAAGGAACAACATTATCAGAGCAAGGAAAAAGATTAAGGCTTCTTTCGGCTAGGCAGATTTACTGCGTTACTATTTTCTTTTGTGTTCACAGGTTTTGTTACTGTATCTTGCTTACATTTTACTGCTTTATTGTTCTCCGATTCAAATTGCTATTGCAGGGTATACTTTCTGCTGCACTATTACAGGGTGTGCCTACAGGTTTGTTACTGTTTTGTGCTTACAGATTACTGCGTAATCTTCTCTAATTCAGCTCGTTTTTTGCAAGGTATATCTTCTGTTAAAGTGTTCGGCAGGTTGTGCTTACAGGTGTTGTTACTTTTTTACTGCTTTATTTTTTTTCTGTAGCAAAGTGTTTTTTGCAGGGTATATCTTCTGTGAAATTGTTACAGGCGGTACTTACAGGTTTTGTGACTTTTATTTATCATTAGGGTAAGCGTTCAGGGCTAATTACAGGAGCACATGCGAGATACAGACTGAGGGATAGCGACTGCATCTGTTGTTGGTTGATTGTTTCTGCTCTTACCTCCTTGTTTCTTTCATCTGTGGTTCTTCTTTTTCAGCTGGGGAAGGGCCCAAACACCCAACCCCATCCCCAACCACCCCATGCTACACTACTTTTATAGAGTAGCACAGTCATGACATTTCCTGTAGCAAAGAAGGAAGGGGAGAATCAGAGGGGTATCCACACAGTGACCTCACTTACAGGGGCACAAATAATTTAACCTGTTATAAAAAGTTATACAAAAACAAACAAACCGACAAAAAAAAAAAAAAACAATCTTTTGCTTTCATTTTTCTTCTAATTACTCAGACCAGATTATAAACTTGGCAACTCAACTGGAATGGATATTATTAACTGTAGGTACTGTGGGACACATTTCAATAGGGCCATTATACAGGATATAGGACACTGTCCTACATGCTGGACTATCGCGATCTCAGAGCTCAGCTCCAGGCAGCACTGGTAGAGATTGCGCGCCTCAAATCACATATTCAGGAGAAAATATATTACAAAAACTGCACACCATTTCCCCAACATCCAACTGAAGCACCTTGACCGCAGTGGGTAGTTGGTCCTGGAGGTTGGCAGGTGGTTAGGAGGGGCAAACTGGGTACCCCATCACTCAATGCTCACCAACATATAACCTCCACAAACCATATAAAAACCACAAACAGGTATCTGCCTCTATCTCTGAAATTAAACAAAGGGGCTGTGGACACTGCAGAGCAGAACACTGCAGCACAGGAGCTAGCGCTACAAAACTCGCCCAAAACAGGGACTAAAACAAAAAAAACAGAAAGGAAATCCAAAACACTTCTGATCATAGGAAACTCCATGATTCAGGGAGTTGATACCTACCTCCAGCCGAGGGTAATGGTCAGATGTCTCCCAGGTACGTCAGTGTGGAGAAACACTGACCGCATTGCTAAAATCATGCAGGAAGCAGGAGAAAACATCAATATCCTAGTACACATATCGACTAACGATCTCACCAGCTGGTCAGTTGTGGAGACCAAAGCACACCTGACCAGGCTGGGAGACAAACTGTCATCCATTTCGTCCGGCATCTCCCTCTCTGAGATCCTGCAAGTCTGGGAGAGGGAGGGAGGCAGACAGATGGACAGTCAGAGAAGGGGAAATAGGGGAGCTAAACATGTGGCTCAAGGGTTGGTGCCAGGAAAAAGGACTCAGATTTGTAGGTAACTGGCAACAGTTTTGGGAGTGAAAGTTCTTTAAATTCGATGGACTGCATCTGACTAAGGAGGGAGTCAGTGCATTGGGGCAGACATTTGATGTCTTTGCAGAATATTTAAACTAGCAAATGGGGAGAGGGGTGCAACACCCGATAGATCAAATGGAAAGAACACCCCTTCCCCTTCAGCTAGTGATCAAACAGGAGTTCAGCATGTTTGTAGTTCATTTACATCACCAGGTAAGGAAAAAGGTCCGGCTCCCCATACAAATGCACAGGGGAAACGCCAGACCTCACCCAACAACTAACGCACCGAAATCTGGCCAACGGAAAATCATGTACGCAAATGCAAAAGTCTGGGAAACAAGATTGCAGACCTGAAGGCAACAATGAAAGAGGCTAAACTAGACATAGTAGCCATTAGTGAGACATGGTTCACCAGTAACCACACTTGGGAGACTTCAGTACCCGGCTATGTACTGTTCAGAAGAGACCAAGGTGCAAAAAGGGGGTGTGGTGTGGCCCTTTACATCAATGAAAATATCAAAGCTACAGAAATTCAGAATACACATAAGGAGCCAGAAGAACTGTGAGTCACCCTAGAAACAGGAAATGGGACAAACATACAAACTGGGGTTGTCTAAAGGCCTCCAGACCAGGGGGAGGACATAGACACATTATCATTAGAAGATATACAAAACATGACAGCTAAAGGGGAAGTTCTGCTAATGGTAGACTTCAATATGCCAGATACAGATTGGTCAATACCAGTAGGAACATCTGCCAGAACTAGACACATAGTGGATTCCCTGCAGGGGGAGAGCCTTAAACAATTGGTACAACCAACCCACAAGAGACAGGGCTATCCTGGATCCAGTACTGACTAACGTGGAAAGGATCACAGATCTCCAGGTAGAAGGTCACCTGGGGGCCAGTGACCATTACATGGTATGGTTCAATTTGGCCACTGGAACCAAATCATCCCATTCCAAGGCAAACATATGGGACTTCAGAGGAGCTGACTTTGATAAGATGTCCAACAGAGTTAAGCTAGCCCTGACAAGATGAAATACAGGTGACGGGTACAGGCAAAGTGGGCAAACATTAAGGATGCAATACTTGAAGCAACATCCAATTGTGTTAGGGAGAAAGGCAAGAGCAAAAGAAGGAGGAAACCACTTTGGTTCTCAAAAACAGTAGCAGAAAAGAACAGAGCCAAAAGATTGGCCTTCAGGAAATATAAGGGAACACAGCAGGATGAAGATAGGGAGGCATACCAAACTTCTCTAAGGGAAGCAGGGAAGGCAGAAAGGCAGGTAAAGACCCAAACCAAGGAAACATTAGCAAAAATAGAAAAAGAAGGGGACAATACTTTCTATAGATACATTAGTGAAAGGAGAAAGTCCAGAGGGGTTATTGCTAAGATCAAAGGGGATAAGGGGGAGTGTGTGGAAGAGGACCAAGGAAAAGCATCTATCCTAAACAGATACTTCTGCTCAGTATTTACTGAGGAGAAGATGGGGCACGGCACACAGCTCAGCACCATGGACACAGGGGGAGGGAGGTGTGCACAAGTCCCTTCATAAAAGAAAGGGTCCTACAAGAGCTCGATAAACTCAGAGTGGACAAGGCAATGGGACCTGAGGGCACACATCTCAGGGTACTAAAGGAGCTAAGGGTGGAACTAGCAGAGCTATTAGCAGAACTGTTTAGTGAGTCTCTGAACACAGGAGAGGTCCCAGAAGACTGGAGAAGGGCTCATGTCATCCCACTCCACAAGAGTGGAAGCAGGGAGGAGGCAGGGAACTACAGACCAGTCAGTCTTACCTCAGTAGTGGGCAAGATTATGGAGGCACTCCTTAAGGAAAGGATAGTGCAACACCTGGAATCCATAGGAGCACAGGATCCAAGACATCATGGGTTTACAACAGGAAGGTCCTGTCAAACTAATCTCATAGATTTTTTTGACCGGGTAACCAGAGTGGTGGACCAAGGGGGGTGCAGTTGATGTTGTCTACCTTGATTTCAGCAAAGCTTTAAATACTGTTCCACACAGAAAATTGATTAATAAGCTGGGTAAGCTCAGGGTGGGTCAGAGGTTGGTCAAGTGGGTGGCAAACTGGTTGGCGGGCAGAAAACAAAGAGGGGCGGTAAACAGTATAAAGTCAGAAGAGATGCAAAACAAAAGTGGGGTATCTCAGGGATCAGTCCTGGGGTCAGTCCTCTTCAATATTTTCATCAGTGACATTGCAGATGAACTGGAGGGCAAGGTTTGCCTGTTTGTAGATGACACCAAGATCTGCAACAGAGTAGATGATCCAGATGGGGTGGGTAGAATGAGAAGAGATCTGGAAAAACTGGCAAAATGGTCTGAAGAGTGGCAACTGGGGTTTAACGCAAAGAAGAAAAAAATTACTTATCATAGTAATCTTCTTTCTTCCCAGTGATGCTCAGATATTCATAACTTTATGCAGTAAGCCTGAAGGGTTGGACTGCCCGGAGAGACAGAACACATGCAAATTATGGAACACTTTGCACATGAGCATCTTTCAAACACTGCCTCTACTAACTGCCTGTGTTCTAACCTCTTCAGATTTTATAAAGGAGCCTGGAAAGTAGGCCCAGAGTAATATAGTACTATAATTTTATTATTAAAATTGGGGTTTTTCCAATAATATAAATTTGTAAAAATAAAAACTCCAACTGGAGAGATCAACAATTCAACAAAGTTAGAATAAAATGCCAGAGAAATACCAAAAAAGGTAGAAACACAATGAACCCTGTTCACCTTAACTATTGACAGGTGCAGGGTAAAAACACTCCAAGGGTGTATAGTGATAATGGTGGCACCAGCATGCGGAGTGCAGAGGCTGAAGTTCTGGAAGGGGTGGTAGGGAGGGAAGTTATGAATATCTGAGAATCACTGGGAAGAAAAAATTACTCACTTTAGTAATCTTATTTCTTCCAGTGTGTATTCTTCTATATTCATAACTGTACGCAGTCTGCCTCCTAAGTAGAACTGCCTGGAGAAATGGAACTATATGCAAATGACAGAACCGATCATTGCTCGAGACACACATTCAAACTGCTGCCCTCATCTATTGCAACATTCCATCAACGTCTCAGATTTCGAAAAATAGCCTACAAGGCAGAAATGCTGTGTACCTATCTATACTATCTATAAAACTATAAATGCCTAGAAAGGGATAAATTCCCATAACAAATGTATATACATATAACTAAAAAAAAATATATATATATATATATATATATACACTAGTGACTATTTCACTCGCAATGAAGGACAAGTTTTATCCTGGAAACTCGGGTATCCAAAGAGAAAGAGGAATCCTCCCCAGGTAGAAAGTACCCCAGTGGGGTGTACATACTCGTATAAAATCCAAGATAACATTAGTAGGCATGCTGAGGCTCTGGTTCTGGTGGGGGAGGCAGGGAAGGGAGAGTTATGAATATAGAAGAATACACTGGAAGAAATAAGATTACTAAGGTGAGTAATTTTTTCTTCTAACCCCATGTATTCTTCTGTATTCATAACTGTATGCAGACTTCAAAGCAGTACCTTTGGAGGTGGGCAGAGGACCTACTTAGGAAAGAGGCTCTGCAGGACTGCTGTGCCAAATCTGAACCCCGGACAGTATGTCCAGGCTGTAATGCTTAGTGAAAGTATGCACTGTCCTCCATGTGGCAGCTTTGCATATGTCCAGTACGGAGACATCCTTTGAAGCTGCTATAAAAGCAGCTGTTCCCCTGGTTGAATGGGCCCTGAGTCCTGATGGGGCCTGTTTGCCTGCTTTTTGATAGCAGAATTGTATGCAGTTAACTATCCAATGAGAGACTGATCTCTTGGTAGCTGGCGTACACTTTTTCACATCCCCACAGGTAAGGAATAATTGTTGTTTGTCCTGCCTGTGACCCTTGGTATGAAACATGTAGTAACTAAGGGCTCTCTTCACATCCAGACTGTGGAGTCTAAGCTCACCTGAAGAAGAGTGTTCAGTAAAAAACACTGGTAATATGATGGACTAAGTCAAAAGAAAGTCTGACACCACCTTAGGGAGAAATTTTCTATTGGTTCTGAGTACCACTTTGTCATTATGGAAAGACAAATAATCCTTTTCCATAGATAGGGCCTGGAGCTCATTTATCCTTCTAGCAGAAGTAATAGCTACTAAGAATACAGTTTTCCATGTGACATACTGTAGATGGGCTAAGGACATAGGTTCAAAAGGTGGCCTCATAAGCTGAGCAATGCAAATGTTGAAATCCCATCCAGGGACAGGTTCCCTAATGGGTGGATATGTAAGACACAGACCCTTGAAAAACTTTTTAAAAATAGGGTCTGATGCAATGGAAGAGAGGAGTCCCACTGAAATATAAGCAGAGACAGCTGCTAAGTGGACCCTTAATGAAGTATGCTTAAGGTCCTGATCATGTAAGAAAGTAAGGTACTTAAGTAGGGTTGGAATTCCTGCTGAGGCAGGTTCGATGCAGTGCAGAATGCACCAAGAGAGAAACCTTTTCCATTTGGCTGCATAAGTTTTCTTCATGGAGGGTTTTCTACAGCCCTTAAGTATGTGCAAAACTGCTTGGGAGAGGTTTAAGTTTGCAAAATTTTACGTCCTCAAGAGCCAAGCTTTGAGACAAAGGGAGGCGAGATTGGGATATCCTATTTTCCCTTGGTGGGAGGTTAACAGGTTGTACCTCCGGGGAAGATGTATTGGTCTGGATACCAGCATGGATAGTAGGAGAGGATACCAATGCTGTCTGGGCCAGTCTGGGGCAATGAGGATCACTGAGGCCGACTGGGGCCTGAACTTGATCAGAACTCTGAGAATGAGGGGGAAAGCGTATAGGCTCTTCCCTGACCAATCCAGTACCACGGCATCCACTGGAACTGTGCCCCTGAATGGCGGCCTGCAACAAAACAGTGGTAGCTTGTGGTTCTCTGGGGAGGCAAAGAGATCCACCTGCGGGGTATCCCACCTTCTGAATACTGAATTTGCCACCTGTGTGTCCAATGACCACTCGCGTGATGGCCCTGACTGATTCTGCTGAGGGCATCCGCTAAAATGTTGTCCTTCCCTGGGACATGGACTGCTTGCAGAGTTACTTCCGTACAGTATGCAAGATCCCACAGTTTCATGGCCTCTGAGCACAGGGGATCAGACTTTGTGCCCCCTTGCTTGTTTATGTAGTACATTGTTGTGGTATTGTCTGTTCTGACCTGTACCACACTGCCAAGTATTAGATGGGCAAAAACTTTTAGAGCTAGGAAAACAGCTCAGAGCTCCAATAGATTTATGTGCAGAAGGGATTCTGCTTCGGACCAAGTCCCATGGGATGTGTGTTCCCAATGTGGGCGCCCCATCCCAGTAGAGAAGCATCTGTTGTGAAAACAAAGGAAGGGTTCTCCTTTTGGAAAGGGACACCTTGCCTTAAGTTGTCTGAATTTTTCCACCACTGTAAGGCTTGAATAACAACCTCTGTTACTGGGATGAGCTTTGACATCTTGTCCCTTCTCTGGGACCAATGGGACCTCAGATGAGATTGTCCCTGAGATGAGATTGTAAGAGTCTCATTCTGTACCTTGCCCCTGACACTGTACCTGTTGCTGCAGCTACATGGTACCCAGAATCTGCAGATAGCATCTTGCTGGGCATGGCTGGCTTAGTTTGAAAGAAGCAGCCAGGTTGAAAATACTTTACACCCTGTACTGAGGGAGAAAAGCCCTTCCCTGGATGGTATCTAGCTCTGCTCCTATGAACTGAAGCACCTGAACAGGGGTAAGCACAGACTTTTCCTGATTTATTAGGAAACCCAAGGATTGCAGGAGTTGCACTGCTGATTGTAAGTGCTCTGAGACCTGTTGTGCGGATTTTCTCACTACCAACCAGTCGTCCAGATAAGAAGAAGAAGAAGAATCAGCATTTATATAGTGCTTTTTATACATCCAAAGCGCTTTTACAAGCAATGCTAGACTGGTAGTGAAGTGACTGAATTTGTGGTGGCGGCCATATCGCACATCATCACCCACACACAGCCTGGATAATTTCATGATCCGGTTTATGGGAAGGGGAATGTTGGCCAGGACACCGGGAATGTGCCCTACTCTTTGCGAAGAGTGCCCTGGGTTCTTTTACTTCCACCTGGACACCCACCAGGATAACACCAGGACGGGCAGAAGGGACCTCGGTTTAACATCTCATCCAAAGGACGGCACACCCCAACAGTACAGCACCCCCCAATACTGCACTCGGATGCCAGCGATTTTTAGGTGCAAGTCCAATCCTGGTGTGGGACGAGAACCCACGACCTTCTGGTCCAGAGGCGGATGTGCTACCAACTGAGTCACGCTGACACCTAAGGGATAAGGGAAGACTAGTATACCAGACTTCCTTAGGTGTGCCACCACTACAGCTAGGCACTTTGTGAATACCCTTGGTGCTGAGGTCAGACCGAAGGGAAGGGAAGTGAACTGATAATGACCTGAAAGGAGCCTGAATCTGAGATACTTTCTGTGAGACTGCCTTATTGGGATGTGAAAATAGGCATCTTCTAGATCCAGAGATGCTAACCAATCTTCCCGCTGAATAACTGGGAGTATCGACCGCAATGTGACCATCCTGAATTTTGGTTTTACCAGGAATTTGTTGTGAGATCTGAGATCCAGAATAGGTCACCAGTCCCCATTTTTCTTTTTTGGTCAGGAAGTAGCGGGAGTACAAAACCCGTTCCCCTGAGATGTGCTGGCACATGCTCCACTGCTTTCATGTGGATCAATTTCTGTACCTCCTCTTGCAACAGCTTTCCCTCCAAGAGGGAAGCTGGTTTGAAAACTCTTGATTTCAGAGGGGGAAGGGATATGAAACATAGGGACAAGCCCTGACTTACCACCTCCAGAACCCACCTGTCTGTGGTGATGGAGGACCAATTCTGGAGGAAGTAAGTCAGCCTGTCCCCTACTGGCACTGGGGAAGCGACCTGGATCAACTGGTCAGGGGTTCTGTTTTGGGGTTGCCTGAGCTTGGGCAGATTGGGAGCCCCTTCTGGAACCCCTCCTGCCTCTAGGTCTAAAATACCCAGTCTGCTGTGGGTAAGGTTGTTGCTGAAAAGCAGCTTGACCTTGGTAAAAAGGCCTCCCATAGGGGGACCTTCCCCTGCCTCCCCTTCCATAAGGCCTATAAGAAGGGGTAGGTCTGTCCCTGGAAGAATTACTTTTGTAAGTAGCCTTGTATTCGTCCACATTTTTCATGTATTCCTCAGTGTGCTTTCCAAACAGGGGAGTTATTCTCCACAGGAAAATCCATGACCTTTGAAGGAACTAGGATAAGATGATGTCTGGAAGCATCTAAATGGTTCCTCACCCAGGCACACCTTTTACTCGCAGGCCCATAATACCTATTCTTGTCTGGACTTTTTCTTGGTCTCCCGAGAGCATTTAGGAGTATTTCAAAAAGCATGGTCTGGGGACTTTGTGCTGTCAGACAACGCGCCAATTTTCTTAAAGTTTCAAATGGGGAAAAGTAGAAAAAAACACTTTTTGGAGACTAAACTTGTCTCTCTTGAGGGACTCAGAAGTTAAAGAAAAAATGAATGAAACTATAAGCCAAGCCCTGAGTGACAATGATACTTTTGATACCACCTCAGCTATTCTATGGGATACTATTAAGGCTATAATATGAGGGAAGTTAATAGAAATATCAGCCCATAGAAAGAGACAACGGGAGGCACACAGAAATTCCCTAGAATAATGAATTAAGGACTTAGAGGAAAAGCAATGCATGCAAATACGCAAAGTAAGGAACCAAGAACTTCTAAAACTGAAAAAAGAATTAAATACTATCCTAGACTATTCGACTGAACAAAAACTTGTCTTCCTGAGACATACGTTTTATGATGGAGGACCTTAGTCTTTAAGGCTTCTCGCTGGGCGACTAAGAGCGCAGAAGGCTAAAGCAACTATTCTAAAAATTAAAAATCCCCTATCTAACGAAATGAGAAACACTAACTCAGGAATCTCAGAGGCATTCTTGAACTACTATATCCAGTTATACTCCCCCCCCCCACAAACCTGCGGTTCGAGACCAGGGCATTTCCACCTTTCTACCATCTTTACATATACCCACCCTAACTGATAACCAGAAGACCTTATTAACTACCCCAATAACAACTAGGGAAATAGAGGTAGAAATTGGACAATTAAAAATGGGGAAGTGCCAGGGATCTGATGGCCTCCCAAGAGAATTCTATAAAACGTTACTAAGACAACTGCCACGATATTAAATAGAGTGTTCTCTTTTGTTGCTACTAAAGATGGAGTAATTCCCCCTTCCTGGAATGATGCTATAGTTACAGTTATTCCTAAGCCAGGTAAGGACCCCACCCTATGCATGTCCTACAGACCTATATCTGTATTAAATACGGACTACAAAATGTTCTCCTCTATTTCAGCCCGATGACTTATGCAATTTGCCCCTAATATAATTCATATGGACCAGTGTGAATTTATCCCAGGCAGACAAGCCCAGGACAACATTCATAGAACCATATATTTAATTAAACATATCCAAAATCAGCAATACCCAGCCCTTTTTTTAAGTCTTGACGCAGAAAAGGTGTTTGATATGGTTTTCTGGAGCTTTCTACGTGGGGTTCTTGCCTTCTTTGGTTTCCTGGAACAGTTACAGTTTTCAGATATAATTTTTAAATTCTGTAGAGCCACATGGGGCTATACAAGCGTTAATGGCCACATTTCAGAGAGTTTTCCCCTATACAGACATACCCGACAGGGGTGCCCCCATCCCCATTACTTTTTGAGTTTTACATAGAACCCCTTGCACAATATATATGTCTTTCTCCAGACATTCAGGGTATACAACTGGCAGGTACGGAACACAAAATAGCATTGTTTGCTGACAATATACTAGTCTACCTAATTAATCCAGACAGCTCAATGCCTGATCTTTTTCAGAAAATTACACATTTTTCTAAATTGTCTGGCTATACCCTTAATGTAAGTAAAACAGAAGTCCTCCCTCTTAACTATACCCCTACGTTAATGCTAGAAACCTATTTAAAATTAAATGGGCCTTCAGGCTCTTAATATTTAGGGATCAGAATCACCAAGGACCTATCCCAATTATACTCCACTAATTACACACCTCTAATAACAACTTTAAAACAGGACATGAGGAGATGGAATGTTCTCCCTTTATCATTCTATACTCGCACCCTGTCCCTAAAAACGAATGCTCTTCCCCAACTCTTATATTTATGTCAGTGTGTTCCCTGTCCTATTTCCCCTAAGGAAAGTTTATCATGGCAAAGGGCATTCAGTACCTTCCTATGGAACTATAAAAAAACATGGGTCAATCAATATAAATTATACCTCCTGAAAGAATTAGGAGGGATGGCATTGCCTTCCCTCTCCTGCTTCTGGGTGGCCTCACAAATGAGACTGGCACTGCTGTGGGGGAACAGAAACTATCAAGCCTTCTGGAAATCAATAGATCTAGCCAGATCCTTGCCATTCCCATTGCAGGCCAGCCTTTTTAGCCCCTCACTACTAAGGCAGGCTAAACAACTGCTTCCAGGAGCCTGTGTAACTATTTTGGAGGGATGGCAAAGGGGTACACAAAACAGGGCTGTGCATCAACATTTCTGGAAATACCAGTAGTTTACAGAGAACCCACAATTCACTCCTAAACAATATAGATCTTGGTACAAAAGGCAAGCCACTCAGGGGATGGCAGCCCCCTGGCAACTGCTCCGAGGGAGCACAGTAATGGGTTTTGAGGTGAGTCAAAGGACATTCCACAGGACAGAGAAATACAGACTGTACTACTATCAACTAAGAGACTGCATTAACAAGCAATTAAAAATAAAAAGCTCTGGAACACAGATATGGGAAGACACTACCCCATATATTCAAATTTGGAAATCCTCACTAGGAGAGAAAGCTATTTTTATTATATATAAATCACTAATACACCTTCTCTCCCGCCATACTGAACAAGTAAAGGCAAGCTGGGAGAAGGATTTAAATGTGGCTATACACACAAATGATTGGCCCAAGGTCTGGAAGGGAGTGTGGTCCACATCTTCATCTCCTGCATGGAGGGAATTTGTGTAGAAGATGCGAGTTAGATTTTTTTTCTTGTACCCTCAACGGTGGCACTGAGAAGTCCAGGCGCCTCCTCGAGATGCTGGAGGAAATGCATGGCCCTAAGAGCGTCCCATACTCATGTGTTCTATGACTGCCCTAGGATAAACAGCTTTTGGAGCACTGTCTCTCAACACATAATAAAAATGCTGGACCTTCCTCAACCCCTTACACCAGTGCACTGTTTACTGGGTATTCCCAGGGCTTCAGTTAACTCCATTTTGGGAGTATCTGACTGCTAAAAAATAAGGCAAAAACTTCCAAAATAAAGGGGAAGGAGGTCATTGACTTCCAAACGTAAAAAAACAAAACTGGATGACTTCACAAACTGAAGGCACAGAAGCTCAGAAATTACGGATTTTTCTAAAAGAAATTGCAATTTACATAGATACATACATAGATACATAGACAGTGTCGGCAGATAAGGGCCTATGGCCCACCCAGTCTGCCCATTTGAGCTTGTGAGTTCAGTTTATGTTTTCCTAGAAGTCTGTTGCCCCTTACCCCCTGACCTCCAGAATTCCTTTATGTCTATCCCATGCATTCTTAAATCCCACGATTGTTTCAGCCCCCACCTCGTCCTCTGGCAGAGTGTTCCACTTGTCTACCACCCGTTCTGTGAAGAAATTCTTCCTCACGTTTCCTCTGAATCGTCCTCCCTCCAACTTCATCCCATGCCCTCTAGTTCTGGAACATCTTTTTCACTTAAAAATAGTGTATTCCTGCACCCTGTTCCTCCCTATAAAATACTTGTATGTCTATATCATATCCCCTCTCTCCCTCCTCTCCTCTAGGGAGTACATATTCAGTTCCTTCAACCTGTCCTCATAGGACTTGTGATGCAATCCATGTACCATCTTTGTTGCCCTCCTCTGAACCTTCTCTACCCTGTCTATGTCCTTACGTGGTAAGGTCTCCAGAACTGTACACTGTACTCCAGGTGGGGCCTCACTAGTGTCTTGTATAGTGGAATTATGACCTCCCTTTTCCTGCTGGTGATGCCCCTGCCTATGCATCCCAGCATCCTATTTGCTTTACCTGCTGCCTTGTCACACTGTTTCCCTACCTTGAGGTCATCAGAGATGATAACCACAAGATCCCTTTCCTGCTTGGTGCATGCTATATCCTCACCCCCCAACTGATATATTGTGCCAGGGTTTTTGTGCCCCATATGCATTATCTTGCACTTCTTTGCATTGAATTTCAACTGCCAAACCCCTGACCATTCAAGTTTCTGCAGGTCTCTTCTCATTCAATTTACCACTAATGTTCATATTAACATCCATAAATCAATCCTTCTTAGAATACTAGCTTTCAAATTGTGGGATCTGGGAAGTATTTTGACTTCCAAAAAATTGGAATGACTGCCACATTTTGACTCATGGAAGTATTTGACTTCCACAAAAAAATAAATTAACTGAACCCCTGGGTATTCCCTCGGGTGTATTTAAGGGGAAGAGAATCCCTATACCTGTGGTCAGTTCTGCTGTGCAGCATATAAATCCGTAAGCAAAAAAATGGCTACATGAGGACCCACCTAAAGTGGCAGACTGGAAAGCAATACTGCTCAACATTCAGCACAATGAGCAATTATCATCTGCCTTACAAAATAAGACGTGAAACTGTACCAGAATCAGATTTAATAATAGCTCTGGTAGGGTTGGAAAGGTGGCACACCTTCCCCTCTAATCATATATCATCTTCCTTATTTAGATATATTTTGATTTGCCTCTTATCTAGGTGCAACATATGAAACATATCCCCACTAAGTAAGAATAGACTTGCCTATAATTTGTCTACGTAAATTAAGTTTTCTAAAATCGTGATAGTTGGTATGAAAAAATTACTCACCTTAGTAATTATGTTTCTTCTAGTGGAGTCTTGCTGTATTCTGACAAGTGCAGTTAGCCCCAGCCTTTAAACTGCCCCAGAGAACAATGGGTTAACTTTTCTATGCAGGGCATAGAATGTCGATCTCGAGCACGGTTGATGTCTCTGCCTGTTGTATTTTGAATGGCAACCGTCAGATCTTTACAAGCAAAACTCACTAAGTGTTCTGTGTGGAAACTGTTAAATTTTTACTAGCCAACTGGCAGAAAAATAATCGTTTGGGTCTAAAAGGATGGCTCAAGCCAAGAAACCCAAAAACCAATAAAACTGAAATAAAACCTCACCCCACGAGTAACAGAGGGTGTAAGAGGGGCACCCCTGGGGTGCCAACACTGCACCTGCCCACCCACATCCCAAAAATCCAGGTTCTGAGAGGGGAGGCAGGGGGGGGGATCAGAATATAGCAAGACCAGGGTTTTATTTAACTCTAAAAATTGATTAGCGTTTTGCTCACAAAAGTTCTAAAACATTGTGAAAATGCATAGCACCTGCCTCACTGTGTTTAACAAACATAACACTTCAAGAAAACCTATATAAATGCTTTCTGTACAGTTAGTATTGTCCCAAGAGAAAAACTGCTAATCAATTATTTAAAACCCTGAAGACTCCGCTAGAAGAAACATAATTACTAAGGTGAGTAATTTTTTCTTCAAACAACATGAAGTCTTGCTGTATTCTGACAAGTGCAGACTACCAAGCAGTACCTCCATGGAGTAGGGACAGAACCTACTTTGGGAATAGGCTCTGAAGTACTGCTGTGCCAAACCGAGCATCACTCCTAGCCTGGATATCCAGGGAGTAATGCTTGGTAAAGGAATGGACTGTTTTCCGGTGGCTGCTTGATAAATTTCTAACAGAGGATATCCTGGCAGCAGGGAAGCAGCTGTACCTCTTGTGGAATGAGCCCTCAAGCCTGAGGGTGGAGTTTTTCCCAGTTTTTCATAGCAGAATTGTGTACAAGACACAATCTACCTGGCAATAGATCTCTTGGTGGCAGGTTTGCCCTTTCCCACTTCTCCATAAGTGAGGAACAACTGGAGGGAGTCAAGCCTGTGACCCTTGGTACACTCTATGTAGTAGCTAAGGGCTCTTTTAACATCCAAACTGTGTAGCCTCCTCTCTCCTGAGGAAGAATGATCAGTGGAGAAAACAGGGAAAGACATAGACTGATTCAGGTGGAAATCTGAAACCACTTTAGGCAAGAACTTTCTGTTAGTTCTAAGGACCACTTAATCTCTGTGAAAAGAGATGAAATCAGGTTCCACGGACAGGGCTTGCAATTCACTGATAAGTCTAGCAGAAGTAATGGCTACCAAAAACATAGTTTTCCAAGTCAAGTACTTAAGCTCTGCTGAGGACAAAGGCTCAAAAGGAGGTTGAATAAGCTGAGCAGTGCAAACATTAAGATCCCAAGCAGGCGCGCAGGATCCCTAAAGGGGGGGGATTGGTGTGAAGCAAACCCTTGAAAAACTTACAGAATACAGGGAGGGATTACAGTGAGGAAGACTTGCCTACTGACAGGAAAGCAGAAACACCAGACAAGTGTACCCTGAGAGTAGCTGTTCTGAGGCCCAGGCTATTAAGATGGACCATATAATCCAGAACTGTAGGCAATTCAGCAGTATCTGGGGCGATATGCCTCTTGGAACACCAAATGCTGAATCTCTTCCATTTGGAGTTATAAGTCTTTCTGGTAGAAGGCTTTCGAGAAGCTTTGAGAATATCCAGAACTCCCTCAGACAGATGCAAATCTGCAAACTCTAACTCTTCAAGAGCCATGCCTTGAGATTGTGAGATTGAAGATTTGGGTACCAAATCCTCCCCTGAGAAGAGGTTAACAGGTTGTAATTCCTGGGAAAAGACAGGGGAAGATGGACTGCTAGGGACAGCAACAAGGGGTACCATGGCTGCCTGGCCCAGTCTGGAGCAATCAGAATCACTTTGCAAGGTTGTGACCTTATCTTGACTAGAACTTTGAAGAGGAGAGGGAAGAGTGGGGAAGCATACAGAAATTTCCCTTCCCAGTTCAGAATCAGAGCATCCAGGGGAATTGAGCCCAAGACTGGGGGTCTGCAACAAAAGAGAGGAAATTGGTGATTGTCTGGGGTTGCAAAAAGATCTATCTCTGGAGTGCCCCATCTTGAAAAAATCACCTTCAACACCAGAGGATCCAGGGCCCATTCGTGATGGCCCTGAGATATTATGCTCAGTGCATCTGCTAGGACATTGTCCTTCCCTAGGAGGTGAACTGCTGTCAGAGAAGTTTGCAGGGAATAAGCCAGGGACCACAACTTCATTGCTTCTGTGCACAAGGCCGCAGACTGAGTGCCTCCTTGCTTGTTGATGTACCACATAGTGGTGGTGGTGTTGTCTGTTCTGACCTGAACCACCTTGTTCTGTACTGATTGGGAAAAAGCCTGCAGTGCAAGAAACACTGCCCTGAGTTCCAGGAGATTGATGTGTAGAAGAGATTCCTGAGGCTACCACAGTCCCTGGGTGGTGAGGTCCCCCAAGTGGGCTCCCCAGTCCAGCAGGGAAGCATCTGTGGTAAGGACCACTGAATGAGACTGAGTGGCAAATGGAACCCCTTGCCTCAAATTGTCCTGATCCTGCCACCACTGCAGGGCTTGGATCAGAGTTTGAGTCACTGGGATTAGTTTGGTAAGGGAATCCTTTCTCTGGGACCAAAAAGCTCTTAAATGGAACTGAATGTCCCTCATCTGGAATCTTGCGCCTTGGACCACTGCTGTAGAAGCTGCAATGTGGCCCAAGAGCTGAAGGAAGTGCCTTGCTGGTCGAGACACCTGAAGGCTGAATGAAGAAGCCAGCTCCATGAGAGCTCTTGCCCTTTCTAGGGGAAGGAAGGCTCTTGCTTTTACTGTATCCAGCTCTGTCCCTATGAAAGGGAGGAGCTGCACTGGTTCGAGAACTGACTTTGGTAGGTTGAGAAGAAATCCTAAAGAAGTGAGCACTTGCTGGGTCACTTGCAGGTCTGACTTGACTTGGTCTGGGGACTGACCCACTATGAGCCAGTCGTCCAAATATGGAAAAATGGAAATCTTTCATCTTCTTAGGAAGGCAACAACTACCGCCAGGCACTTTG
This sequence comes from Neoceratodus forsteri, assembly GCA_016271365.2. NCBI lineage: Eukaryota > Metazoa > Chordata > Ceratodontiformes > Ceratodontidae > Neoceratodus > Neoceratodus forsteri. The sequence continues at coordinate 704,729,094 of CM028131.1, read as the reverse complement.
TGAAAACCCCTGGAGCTGAGGTTAGGCCAAAGGGCATTGCTCTGAACTGATAGTGGCCTGAGAGCAACTCGAGCCTGAGGTACTTTCTGTGGGAGCAACTGATGGGAATGTGAAAGTAGGCATCTTTGAGGTCCAGGGAGGCTAGCCAGTCCCCTGGCCTTAGAGAGGGAAGGATAATTCCCAGAGTTATCATCTTGAACTTTGGCTTTAAAAGATGTTTGTTCAGATATCTTAAGCCCAGGATGGGTCGCTACTCTCCTGTCTTTTTGGGGGTCTGGAAGTACCTGGAGTACAGTCCTTTGCCCCAGTGTAGGGTAGGTACTCTCTCAATAGCTCTTAAAGCTAGGAAAGAAGAAACCTCTGCCTCTAGGGCAAGGGTTTCCAAAAGATTTGCAGGTGGAAAAGATCTGGCTCTCATCTTTGGAAATTTTTTGAAGCTGAGAACCAGTCCCTGGCTTACTACTTACAGGACCCACTTGTCTGATGTAATAGACATCCAGTCCTGGACAAAGTAAGCCAGCCTGCCCCCTACTGGGATAGGGGAGTCGACCTGGGCAGATCCATCAGGGTGTCTGCTTGGCAGGGGCTTTAGGCTGAGGGGTGGATGCAGGCCTGCTCATCCCCCCTGCCCCTAGACTGCTGCCTCTGAGGAGCTGCCTGCCTTTCCTTGGCCTGAGCACTCCTGTAAGTGGTCCTGTACTCGTCCATTTTCTTCATGTAATTCTCCGTCTGCTCCCCAAACAGAGAATTACCCACTACAGGAAAATCCATGGCCTTAGCCTGGGTATCCTATGAGAGGCCAGTACATCTGAGCCAAGCCATTCTCCGAAGAGCCACAGATGTAGCCATGACTCTTGATGACACATCACTGGAGTCCACAGCAGCATGAAACTGAACTTTTGATGCCTCAATCCCATCCGCAGCCACCTCCTCCAGCTCCTTGGCAAGCTGGGGGAAGCCTGTTTAGCCAGTGCCAGTACAGTGTCCCACCTGGACTTCTGGTATCTGCCTGTATAGGCCATATAATTCGCCTGCCTGAGTCCCAAGGAAGATGCCATGCACTGCTTTTTTGCCATGGCATCAATCTTTCTGGAGCCCTTGCCTGGGGGGTGTGATGCCGAGGGAATGTTTGCCTTATCACAGGCAGCAGCCTGTACAACCCCAACCTGGCTGCATTGCTGATAAAGGAACTCCGTATCCGAGCCTGAGAGTGTATACCTCTTGTCCATTCTTCTATCCATAGGAGGTAAGGAATTGCAAGACTTCAGAATTTTTTGTGTCTGTTTCCCAAAAGATTTGTGGAGGGGAATAGACAGTCTCCTGGACTCTGGAATGTCCATCATCTCTACATAGTCAGGCTCCTCCTGATCCTCCACTGCCTCCTCCATAGGAAGCTGGAGGGCCTCAGCCACCTTTCTGTAAAACACAAAGTGGGAAGGGGACTCAGAAAGCCTAGGAGGAGAAACACCTGAAGGTCTGTCTGGGGAGATGTCCGGGTCAATAGGCACATCCAGACTTTCACCATCACCATATTCATCTTCCAACTCTCCTTTCTCCTCAAACTCCGGTTCATAAAATTCTTTCAGGATATAATCGTGAACCGGGGGAACAGACCAAACCGAGCCCCTGCAAAAAGGTGCCAGATCAGTTGGAACTGGGCGTAGCGATTCCACCATACAAATCGCTTTGGCTAGTTCTTCGGCAGACGGAGTATGAGATTCTGGATCCAAACTGGACAATTTTTCTTTGCGTTTCTTTTTTGCTGGAACCAACCCCTCGGGATCGGATCTCCTTTTGGCCGAAGAAGTATCGCCCTCATCAGAGGGCACTCCTTCTGGTTTGGTCGGAACCGAACTGGGCTGGCCATCCGGGTCAGTGGATTTCTCGGCTTCCCTTTCCCTCAGTCTACCTAATCTCTTTTCAAGAGTAGATTTGGGAAAATGTTTACAAATTTGGCAGTCTGAATCGAGGTGGTCAAACCCCAGACAATAAACACAGGTGGTGTGGGGATCGGCCTTAGCAAAGACCTCCCCACACTCACTGCAGTGTTGAAACCCAGCGGGCCCGTATTTGTTTACTTGGGTTTCTCAGACATGGCCAACCTAACCAAACTTGCCCCTTTTTCGGCAAGCGCCAGGCAAGACTCTCCTATCGGTTCCTGACCAAACCGATACAGACCGGTAACCACACACTAAAGTGAGATACCAAAATTACCTGAAACGATCGGTTCAGCCGAACCGATCAACACTTTTTACAAGTTCCACACAGAAAACAGAACAAAACCTATCTAGTACTCACGGTACCACAGGCAGAGACTTGAACCGACTATGCGGAAACTAAATTAGAATCGGACGGTTGCAGTTCAAAATACAACAGGCGGAGACATCAACCGAGCTTGAGATCAACATTCTATGCCCTGCATAGAAAAGTTAACCCATTGTTCTCCGGGGCTGTTTAAAGACTGGGGCTAACTGCACTTGTCAGAATACTGCAAGACTTCATGTTGTTTGAAAACTAACTACTCAGATGTGCTCAGACTGTTTAAATAGCCCACAGTTAGCAGTGTGTAGTAAATAGATGTTATAGGTATTTTCAATAAGTTTATAGTACAATACAGAAGTCTAAAAATGCAACTGAAATAGAACTGTTAAAGATATTTTCATGATTGTATACTCTAAGAAGAACTTTGTATAAGACTGTTATGTGTGACAGTCCAAATGTATGATGAATATTCAATAAAAGAAGTATAAAAAAATGAATAAAAAAAGCTACTGCTGTACCAGTGAGCCCCTGGTCAGGGTGCATATTACCAATGTGGTAAATAATTCCCATTGACAATGTGGAGTGACGGAGAATGACTTTCGATGTAATCTGATCATCAAACCCTAACTAGGGGAGTGCTATTGCGCATGGTATACGTACAGTCGGAACTCAAGATATAGGACTTAATCTGTTCTCATGGTCTTTAACAGCAAGCCAAGTGTGATGGTTATCTGAACTCAGATTCAATCGCAAACAAAAGCTAACAGCCAACTAGTATGGTATGTAAGTGTGATGCATATACATAGTGGATAAATGGATGCCAGCGGTATTTAATGTATCACTTAGCTTTCCTCTTTTGACAGCATGCATTTCAATAATGTGAAAGTCAACGTTACCTCATCTAGATACTGAAATGCTGGAGTTTCAGACACATCAATTATAGGAGCTTCTTCCAGCACGTCGAGTCTGGGAGCTACAGCTGAGATGGGTCTCTCTTGTCCATCTACTTCCTCCTCAGCATCACTAGAATTTGAGCTTTCTCCACCACCACTGCTCATTTTGAAAACTCTAAAGGGAAACATTAAAAGTTTACATAGTGTTCAGTGAATCAGTTTGCCTCACTAAAAACTCTCCATTAACAGCAGTTTTATTTATTTACTGAAAAATATTGTCCAGGTCAGGCACACTGAGTTGGAGCTCATTTCCAGGTGTAATCTTGTTTGAGGAGGGGGGGCTTAAAGGGGGGAGGCAGTAAAGTACAAATTTCAACAGTATAGCAAAAATAACAGCTGAATTTGGGACTGATCAATCAGAAAAGGTGCGTAACTTGAAAAGCAGCTGCAAATGTCCACCGGAATAAAACAACCAAAAAACAGTCAAAATACAAGACTGTCAGAAGTAACGAAGGATGAACAAAGTGTAGCACTACAGTGACACAAACAAATTAATACAATTCAGTACCTATGAATTATAAGAGGAATAAGAGATTAGGGAGAGAGGGGAATACAAAAATTAATACCAAATATGAGGACAAAAGGAAGAGGGACACAGACAACAAAAACAAGCAGGAATAACTCGAACAATATGTATTTATTTACCTGAGATAATTCCAACTAAAAAAAAAAAAAAAGATGAGATGCATTGTTTTTATGAGGGTCCCAGGGAGGACAACAACAGATAGCAGGAAAGATCAGCTTTGCTTGGTTTGCAGGAAAGGGAGGGGATTAAAGAGGGTAGGGAAAGAAATGGCTAATCACAACAGAGTAGGGGGCAAAATGATCCCATGAGAAGGGATTTAAGAGAGAGTGGGGGGATGAGGAGCATGTTGGGGGCAGACCAAAAGGTGACAGAGATAAAAACAGAAGGCAGATTGTCCAGCAGAGGTTTTGCAGAGTGAGAAAGAAGGACAGGCCATCAGATAAGAGAAGGGAGTAGGACCAGGGGAAGGTAAGTGACAGGAGTGAGAAGTAGTGGGAAGGGGACAGAACCAGTATTTAGCAAATAAAAAGTACAGCAAAAATAGCATTGATCCTCACAAGAGGGGAGTGTAACTTCAGGCAAAAGTAACAGTGGTGGGTACAAGAAGAAAAAAATTACTTACCTGTAGTAATCTTGCTTCTTCCAAAGGGATCCACTAATATTATTACTCTTGCAGTTCTCCTTTAAGATAGGACTGCCCCAGAGGGAATAGAATGCTTTGCTAATCATGGCAGGTTTAGCTCATGCATCTATTTTCAAACAGCCTTGTGCCAACTGCCTACATTCTACTTCAGATTTCTTAGAAGTCTAAAAGAAGGCCATAACAACATGTAAATTATAAGTGAATAACCATAAAATAATTTTAAATACTCAACGAAGCCATTTCAAAAGAGTAGCCAAAAGGCTAACAGAAGCAAAAGTCCCCTTTTCTGAAGTCAGATATGCCCTAAGAAAAGAACCTACAAGCTATAGGTATTACCAGAATGTGCCAGCAGGTGGCATACTACTCCAACTGTGTATCTTATCAGCTGTGGAGAGTATTTTTCTAGTTACTGATTCTGTAGGGGAGGACAAGGGCGGGGGAGTAAGAAAAAATTACTCACCTTAGTAATTATGTTTCTTCTATTGGAGTCTTGCTGTATTCTGACAAGTGCAGTTGGCCCCAGCCTTTATACTGCCCCAGAGAACAAAGGGTTAACATTTCTATGCAGAGCATAGAATGCTGAGCTCGAGCTTGGTTGATGTCTCTGTCTGTTTCCCTTTGAACACTAACCGTCAGATTCTTACGAGCAACACTCTAATAGTATTCTATGTGGATATTGTAAAACAAACTTTTTAATAGCCAACTGGCAACAAAAAGTTTTGGACTACCAAAAGAAGACAAGTCAGGAAACCCAAAACTCAAAACCCAAACAGGAATATAACAAAATAAACACCCATACAAGAAGAGGGTGTAAAAAAAAGCACCCCTGAGGTGCAACACTGCACCTGCCCACCCACTTCCCAAAAACAGGTTCTGAGAGGAGGCAGGGAAGGAGGTCAGAATACAGCAAGACTCCAATAGAAGAAACATAATTACTAAGGTGAGTAATTTTTTCTTCAAACAACTTGAAGTCTTACTGTATTTTGACAAGTGCAGACTATCAAGCAGTACCTCCATGGAGGGGGGACAGAACCTACTTTGGGAATAGGCTCTGAAGTACTGCTGTGCCAAACCGAGCATCACTCCTAGCCTGGATATCCAGAGAATAATGCTTGGTAAAGGTATGGACTGTTTTCCAGGTGGCTGCTTCACAAATTTCTAAGAGAGGGATATCCCTGGCAACAGCCAGGGAAGCAGCTGTACTTCTTGTGGAATGAGCCCTCAGGCCTGGGGGTGGCGTTTTTCCCAGTTTTTCATAGCAGAATTGTATACAAGTCACAATCAACAACAGTAGGCAATCCAGCTGTATCTGGAGAAATATGCTTCTTAGAACACCAAATGCGGAATCTCTTCCATTTGGAGTTGTAAGTCTTTCTGGTGGAAGGCTTTCGAGAAGCTTTGAGAATATCCAGAACCCCTTGGGAAAGATGCAGATCTGCAAACTCTAACTCTTTAAGAGCCACACCTTGAGATTGAGAGACTGGAGATTGGGGCACCAAATCCTCCCGAGAGGATATTAACAGGTTGTAATTCCTGGGAAGAGACAGGGGAAGATGGACTACTAGGGACAGCAACAGGGGGTACCAGGGCTGTCTGGCCCAATCTGGAGCAATCAGAATCACTTTGCAAGGCTGAGACCTTATTTTGACTAAAACTCTGAACAGGAGTGGGAAGGGAGGGAAGGCATACAGAAACTTCCCTTCCCAGTTCAGAATCAGGGCATCCAGAGGGACTGAGCACAAGACTGGAGGTCTGCAACAAAAGAGAGGGAGTTGGTGATTGTCTGGAGCTACAAAGAGATTTATCTCTGGAGTGCCCCACCTTGAAAAAAATCACTTTCAGCACTTGAGGGTCCAGGGACCATTCGTGATGGCCCTGAGAGATCCTGCTCAGTGCATCTGCAAGCACATTGTCTTTCCCTGGAAGGTGAACTGCTACCAGAGAGGTTTGCAGGGAATAAGCCAGGGAACACAACTTCATGGCTTCCGTGCACACAGCCGTAGACCGAGTGCCTCCCTACTTGTTGATGTACCACATGGTGGTGGTGGTGTTGTCCGTTCTGACCTGAACCACCTTGTTCTGTACTGACTGAGAGAAAGCTTTCAGGGCCAGAAAAACTGCCCTGAGCTCTAGAGATTGATATGGAGAAGGGATTCTTGGGGGACCACAGCCCCAGGGCAGTGAGGGCCCCCAGATGGGCTCCCCAGCCCAGAAGAGAAGCGTCCATGGTAAGGACCACTGAACAAGACTGAGTGGCAAAAGGAACACCTTGTCTTAAACTGTCCTGATCCTGCCACCATTGGAGGGCTTTGATCAAGGTCAGAGTCACTGGGATCAGTTTGGTAAGGGAATCTTTCCTCTGAGACCAAACAGCTCTCAGATGGAACTGAATATCCCTAATCTGGAATCTTGCCCCTTGGACCACTGCTGTTGAAGCTACCATGTGACCCAAGAGCTGGAGGAAATGCCTTGCTGGTCGAGATACCCAAAGGCTGAAGGAAGAGGCTAGTTCCATAAGAGCCCTTGCCCTTTCTAGAGGGAGAAAGGCTCTTGCTCTGTGTCCAGATCTGCCCCTATAAAAGTAAGAAGCTGGACTGGTTCGAGAACTGACTTGGGAAGGTTGAGAAGAAATCCTAGAGAAGTGAGCATTTGCTCGGTCACTTGCAGGTGAGACTTGACTTGGTCTGGAGACTGGCCCACTATTAGCCAATTGGCCAGATATGGAAAAATGAAAATTTTTTGCCTTCTTAGAAAGGCAACTACTACTGCCAGGCACTTTGTGAAAACCCTTGGGGCTGAAGTTAGGCCAAAGGGCATTGCTCTGAACTGATAGTGGCCTGAGGGCAACTAGAACCTGAGGTACTTTCTGTGGGAGCACCTGATGGGAATGTGAAAGTAGGCATCTTTGAGGTCCAGGGAGGCTAACCAGTCTCCTGGCCTTAGAGAGGGAAGGATTATTCCCAGAGTTACCATCTTGAACTTTGGTTTTAAAAGATGTTTGTTTAGATATCTTAGGTCTAGGATGGGTTGCCACTCCCCTGTCTTTTTTGGGGTCAGGAAGTACCTGGAGTACAGCCCTTTGCCCCAGTGTAGGGTAGGTACTCTCTCTATGGCTCTTAAGGCCAGAAGAGAAGAAACATCTGCCTTTAGGGCAAGGGTTTCTGAGAGATTTGCAGGTGGAAAAGATCTGGTTCTCATCTTTGGAAATTTCTTGAAGCTGAGAACCAGTCCCTGGCTTACCGCTTCCAGGACCCACTTGTCTGATGTAATATACATTCAGTCCTGGACAAAGTAAGCCAGCCTGCCCCCTATTGGAATAGGAGAGTTGACCCAGGCAGGCCCATCAGGGTGTCTGCTTGGCAGGGGCTTTAGGCTGAGGAGTGGATGCAGCCCTGCTCAACCCCCTTCTGCCTCTCCCTCTGAAGAACTCCCCTCTGTGAAAAGGAAGAAGAGGCCTGTGTTTGGCAAAAAGGCCTTTGAAAAGGCCTGCCCCTGCCCCTAGACTGCTGCCTTTGGGGAGTTGCCTGCCTCTCCTTGGCCTGAGCACTCCCGTATGTGGTCCTGTACGTGTCCATTTTCTTCATGTAATTCTCTGTCTGCTCCCCAAACAGAGAATTACCCACTACAGGAAAATCCATGGCTTTAGCCTGGGTATCATGCGAAAGGCTAGTACATCTGAGCCAAGCCATTCTCCGAAGAGCCACAGATGTAGCCATGATTCTTGATGACACATCATTAGAGTCTACAGAAGCATGAAACTGAACTCTAGATGCCTCAATCCCATCTGCAGCCACCGCCTCCAGCTCCTTGGCTAACTGGGGGAGGCCTGTTTAGCCAGTGCCAGGACAGTGTCCCAACTGGACTTCTGGTACCTGGCTGTACAGGCCATATAATTTGCCTGTCTGAGTCCCAGGGAAGATGCCATGTACAGCTTTTTTGCCATGGCATCAACCTTCCTAGAGTCTTTATCTGGGGGGTGAAGCAAAGGGAATGCTTGCCTTATCACAGGCAGCAGCCTGCACAACCCCAACATGGCTGCATTGGTGGTATAAAAACTCTGTTTCTGAGCCTGAGAGTGTATACCTCATGTCCATTCTTCTGTCCACATGAGGTATGGAATTGGGAGACTTCAGAATTTTTGTGTGTGTTTCCCCAAAAGATTTGTGGAGGGGAATAAACAGTCTCCTGGACTCTGGGATGTCCATCATTTCTACATAATCAGGCTCCTCCTGATCCTCCATTGCCTCTTCCATAGGAAGTTGGAGAGTCTCAGCCACCTTACTGTAGAACATAAAGTGCGAAGGGAACTCAGAAAGCCTAGGAGGGAATACACCTGAAGGTCTGTCTGGGGAGATGTCCAGTTCCACAGGCACATCTAGACTTTCACCATCACCATCATCATCAAATTCCCCTTCCTCCTCAAACTCCGGTTCATAAAATTCTTCCAAAGTATAATCATGAACCAGGGGAACTGACCGAACCGAGCCCCGCCAAAAGGTGCCGAATTGGTCAGAACCGGGTGAAGCAATTCCACAATCCGAATCGCTCTGGCTATTTCTTCAGCAGTCGGAACATGGACTTCTGGATCAAAACCGGACGATTTTTCTTTGAGCTTTCTTTTTGTCGGAATTGACCCCTCGGGATCGGCTCTCCTTTTGGCCGAAGAAGTATCGCCCTGGTCAGAGGGCACTCCTTCTGGTTCGGTTGGAACCGAACCAGGCTGGCTATCCGGGTCAGCGGACTTCTCAGCGTCCTATTCCCTCAGTCTACCTAATCTCTTTCCAGAGTAGATTTGGGAAAATTCTTGCAAATTTGGCAGTCTGAATCGAGGTGGTCAAACCCTAGACAGTAAACACAGGTGGTGTGGGGATCGGCCTTAGCAAAGACCTCCCCACACTCACTGCAGTATTGAAACCCAGTGGGCCCGGTTTTTTCTTGGGTTTCTCAGACATGGCCAACCTAACCAAACTTACCCTTTTTTCTGCAACCGCCAGGCAAGACTCCCTTATCGGTTCCTAACAGTGTCATGGGTCTTGGAAAAAAACATTTCAAATCACGTTTTTTTTTAGAACCGATAAGAACTGGTAACCACACACTAAAATTTACACAAGAATTAAACAAATGATCGGTTTGGCCGAACCGATCCACACTTTTCACAAGTTCCACACAGAAACACAGTACAAAACTATCTAGTACTCAAGATACCACAGACAGAGACTGAACCGAGTTACGTGGGAAACTTTTTTCGGTTGGAAACCGACGAAAAAAACGACACAAACCGACTTTCGAACCGAGCTGCAGGAGAAATCTCCAGAGCGACTGTTCAGTGAGGTGGAGTAAAGAATCTGACGGTTAGTGTTCAAAGAGAAACAGAGACAGCAACAGAGCTCGAGCTCAGCATTCTATGCTCTGCATAGAAATGTTAACCCTTTGTTCTCCGGGGCAGTTTAAAGGCTGGGGCTAACTGCACTTGTCAGAATACAGCAAGACTTCAAGTTGTTTGAATAATATTAGTGGGTCCCTTTGGAAGAGACAAGATTGCTACAGGTAAGTAATTTTTTCTTCTAATCCCAGGAATCCACTAATATTATTACTCTTGCAGACTATGCAGCAGTACCTCTAGGCGGTGGGCGGAATTTATTTAGGAAAAAGACTTTGAAGAACAGCTTTGCCAAAACTAGCATCACTCCTAGACTGGGTATCCAGGCTATGGTGTTTAGTGAAGGTGTGGACTGACCTCCAGGTAGCTGCTTTACATATTTCCAATAGAGGTACCTCTCGGGCAGCTGCAATAGTGGCAGCTGCGCCCCTTGTACAGTGGGCTCTAAGACCAGAAGGAGGAACCTTGCCTTCTTTTGAGTAACAAAACTAAATACACTGGACTATCCATCAAGATAAGGTTCTTTTAGAAGCAGGAGTACCTTTACCTACTTCCTCATAGGTGAGGAACAGCTGTTGTCTGTCCTGCCTATGGTCTTTGGTATGAGTCATATAGTAACACAGTGCTCTTTTTACGTCCAGGCTGTGCAATCTACGCTCACCTGAGCTGGACTGTTCAGTAAAGAAAACTGGCAATGTTATTGACTGGTTCAAGTGGAAGTCAGAGACCACCTTGGGAAGGAACTTCCTATTAGTTCTCAACACTACCTTATCCCTGTGGAAAGAAACATAGTCCTTTTCCACACAAAGGACATGTGCTCACAAATCCTCCTGGCAGAAGTGATTGCTACCAGAAACGCTACCTTCCAGGTAACAAATTTAAGCTCTGCAGATGTTATAGGCTCAAAGGGTGGAAGCATAAGCTGGGTAATGCAAACATTAAAATCCCATGCTGGCACTGGTTCCCTGTGAGGGGGAAACAAGTGAGAGAGCCCTTTAAAGAACCTCTTGAATATGGGATTTGATGCCATTGGGGTACCCTTTTTGGCTGAAAAGTAAGCTGAAACTGTAGCCAGGTGCACTTTCAGAGTCGAGTGCTGCAGCCCCAAGGAGTGCAGATGAGACAAATAATCAAGAAGGGTTGGGATCCCGGCCTAGGCTGGGACTACACCCATATCATTACACCAGATGGAAAATCTTTTCTATTTTGAGGCATAGGTTTTCTTAGTGGAAGGTTTCCTTTAGCTCCTAAGGATTTCCAAAACTGCTTCCGAGAATTGGCAGTCTGCATATTCTAAGTCCTCAAGAGTCATGCCTTGAGCTTGAGAGACCTGAGGTTAGGATATGCTATCCTCTCCTGAAAGGAAGTCAGTAGATTGTACCTCTGAGGAAGATGAATCGGCTTCCTCACTGACATTGAGAGCAGCAGGGAGTACCAAGGCTGCCTTGCTCAGTTTGGTGCTACAAGATCATCGAAGCTGGCTGTGACCTGAGCTTGATGAGAACCCTGAAAATCAGTGGAAAGGGAGGAAAGACATAAAGGTATCTGCCTGTTCAATCGAGAATCAGGGCATCAATGGGAACTGTCCCTTTCACTGGGGCCCTGCAACAATAGAGAGGCAAGTGGTGATTTTGGTGGGAATCAGAAAGGTCTATTTCTGGGGTCCCCCACCTCCTGAATAGAGCATTCACCACTTGCCTGTTCAACGCCCATTCGTGATGGGCCTGATTTATCCTGCTCAAGGCATCTGTCAGGGTATTGTCCTTGTCAGGCAGATGAACTGCTTGTAGAGAGGCATTTAGGGAGTAAGCAAGGCTCCAAATCTTCATTGCCTCTGTACAACGTGGAGTGGACCTTGTCCCTCCTTCTTTGTTGATGTAGTACACTGTTGTGGTATTGTCTGTTCTAACTTGTACCACCTTTCCCCGAAGCAGATGAGAGAAAGCCTGAAGGGCAAGGTATACAGCCCTCAGCTCCAGCAAATTTATGTGCAGGAGTGAGTCTGCACTGTCACAGGAGCCATGAATGGTGTGATCCCATACGTGAGCACCCCATCCTAGCAGGGAAGCATCGGTTGTAAGAACTAGAGAGGGAGGCGCCTGCAGAAATGGAACCCCTTCCCTTAAGTTTTCTAGTTCCCTCTACCCTTGGAGGGCCTGTAGCAAGGATTTTGTTACTGGTACTGGCTTTGAGAGTGGGTCTTGCCTCTGGCACCAGTGTGCCCTGAGGTGGAACTGGATGTCTCTCATCTAAAATCTGGCACCTTGACTGTGCTTGCTGCTGAAGCCATGTGACCCAATAGTTGATGGAAATGTTTTGCTGGCTTTGGCCTACCTAGGGTGAATGAGCCTGCCAAGAGCCGAACAGCTTCTGCCCTCTGTTGAGGGAGAAAAACTGTTCCCACTACTGTATCCAGTTCTGCCCCTAAGAACTGCAGAACTTGCACAAGGGTCAGCACCGACATTTTGGTACTGAGAAGGAACCCCAGGGAGAGCAGTGTATCCTGGGCTACCTGTAGGTGATCTGACACCTGTTGGTGGGTTTCCCTACTATTAGCCAGATGTCCAAATAAGGAAATATTGTAACACCCAGACTTCTGAGGTGTGCCACTACCACTGCTATGCACTTGGTAAAAACCCTTGGTGCAAAGGTGAGGCTGAAAGGCAGTGTTGAGAACTGGTAGTGGCCTGAGGGGAGTCTGAATCTGAGATACTTTCTGTGTGACTCACTTATGGGAATATGGAAGTATGCATCCCTTAAATCTAAGGGGGCTAGCCAGTCTCCTTTTTGTAGAGTTGGCAAGATCATTGCCATTGTGACCACTTTTAATCTGGGTTTTACCAGGTACTTGTTAAATAGTCTGAGGTCTCATATAGGCCACCACTCTCCAGTCTTTTTCGTCGTTAGGAAATATCTGGAATAGAACCCTTGTCTTCTTTGGTTGTGGGGGACAGGCTCAACTGCTTTTCCCAGTAATAAGGCCTATACCTCCTGCTCCAGCAATTTTCTTTCTGAGAAGGGAGCTGGTGCAAATTGTTTTGACCTTGGAGGAGGAAGGGACTTGAAACAAAGGAAAAGACCCTGACTCACTATTTCCAAGAGCCATCTGTCTGTTATGTTTGACCATTCCTGGAAACAGTGGGTGAGTCTGACTCCTATAGGATGTGGAGAGGCAGCCTGAAGGGAAAAGTCAGGGGCTCTGTTTTGCTTGCTGCTGAGGCTGGGTAGGCTAGGATCCTCTACGAGAGCCCCTTCTACCTCTGGTCCTATAAAAACCACTCTGCTGTGGTTTGTACTGCTGCTGAGTGACAGCCTATACCTAGAAGAAAGGTCTCCTAAAGGAAGACCTGCCCTTGCCTCCCCTAGAATAAGAAGTCAAAAGAGAGGGTCTGTCTCTAGTAGAGTTACTTCTAAAAGTAGCTTTGTATTCATCTACTTTATTCATGTAAGCTTCAGTCTGGGTACCAAAAAGAGAGCGTCCCTCGACTGGAAAATCCACTGCCTTAGCTTGTGTGTCCTGGGTGAGGTTGGTAGCCCTCAGCCAGGCAAATATCCTCACAGCTATTGTACCAGCCATCCGTCTTGCAGCAGTATCACTGATGTCAGCTGCCATTTGAAATTGGTATTTGGAAGCCTCCAAACCCAATTTTGCCGTATCCAATAGCTCTGACACATGTAAAGAGGGGTTAGTCTCAGCACTGTCGACAACTGACTGCCAGAGAGCTTTCTGGTAGAGGGCTGCAACACCTAAGGTACAAAGCCCTGCAGCATTTGCATGATTTTCCAAGCCTGCACTAGGTCAGCAGGCATTGGTGTAGGAGTAGGCACTTGAGGAGCCCCTTGTGGCATTCTAGCCTGGGTCTCAGTGTGCTTAGCCTTTTACAGTTTCTTGGCAGGCACCGGGGAGTCAGCTGGTTCAATGCCTCTCTTGCCAGGGCCCTCACCCGTACCAGCGGTGGTGGCATCTGTCAATTTTTCTGGAATCCTTCTCAGAAGGATGAGAGAACAGAGGCACTTTAGCCCTTTCACAGGCAGCCTGCTGCCCTATTCCCTGGAGGTCAGGATGAGTGCTGACCTTGATACTTCCTATCACACTTCTCTGATAGTGTTAGGTGCTTTGAGAACTTCTATAACGTCCTTTTTTAAAGAACTTGTAAACAGGAAGAAAGAGTGGTCTAGTAGGTGTTAATCCCCTTAGCTCCATGTACTGAGCTTCCTCCTCCTCCTCATCTTGCATCTCTTTCCTAGACCATTTTCCTTACACAGGAAAATTGTGAGGAATGATCCTCAGTAGGTCTGAGTGGGGGGGTGAACCAAGCTCCTGTTCAGAAGACACCAAAGGTTCAATTCCCTCCTCTGCCTCATACTCTTCTAGTTCCTCATACTCCAATTGTTCCAGGAGTGGAGGGGGAACAGAGGCAGACATTAGCCCTACTTGGGCTCGAGCAGTTGGCTGAGGGGGTATAAAGCCCTGCAACATTTGCATGATTTTCAAACCCTGTGCCAGGTCAGCAGGTGAAGGTACAGTAGCAGGCACCTGAGGAGCCCCTTGTGGCATTCCAGCTGGGGTTTCAGTGTGCTTAGTCTTTTACAGTTTTTTGGCAGGCACTAGGGAGTCAGTTGGTTCAATGCCTCTCTTGCCAGGGCCCTTACCCGTATCAGGGGTGGTTTTTGTGGCCCTGGAAGGTTCAGCCAAAGATTTAAAGAGGGTGGACTAGTCAGAGCCCGTGGACCCCTCTTCAAACTTTCTCTGCAGTCTTTCCCGACATTTTTCAGGCGTCTTAGAAGGGAAAGACTTGCAGTTTTTAAAATCAATAGAGAAGTGTCGTTGTTCAAGACAGACTAAACATAAATCATGCTTGTCTGTCTTTGCAACACTTCTAAACATTTTAAATAACTTTTAAACAATTTTTAAAATAGAAAGGTCCTGTTTTCCTCTTAGTTTTAACTAAAAAAAAAAAAAAAAATGTTAAACTAGGAGAAAAAAACATTAAATAACAATAGACACAAGGCAGTAACTTAAACACTAATCATCTGATCTTGATTGAGAGAGATCTCCAGGGCATCTGATCTTTGCAGCAGAGAGAAAAAAATCTGAGGCAGAATGTAGGCACTTTGCACACGGCAGTTTGAAAATAGATGTATGAGCTAAACATTCCATGATTTGCATAGCATTCTATTCTCTCTGGGGCAATCCTGTCTTAAAGGAAAATTGCAAGAGTAATAATATTAGTGGATTTCTGGGGTTAGAACAGCAGTTACGGGTGAAACAACAGAAAAAATGGAAGAAAGGATCCGCCTGGTAAAGGTAGACTGGTGGGAGCACTGTGGACCATGTCTACAGAGTTAAACAGCAGCATGATCATTTTAAGGATAATCTAATGGTGAATTGGAAGTAGAAGGCAGGACCTTGTGTAGTACAGTGTGCCAAGCTCGGGCAAAGCTTTTTGTGCATGATGTCAGTGTTGGAGCGGAATCAAGATTTCAAGTCAGCCACACACCAAGGTGCTTAAAGAAGAAGAAGAAGAATCAGCATTTATATAGCGCTTTTCATACATCCAAAGCACTTTTACAAGCAATGCTACACTGGTAGGGAAGTGACTGAAAGTGAGGGATGCTGCAGGTGCTGGCTTTAATGGAGATCATAAATTGAACAGGTCCATCACTCCACTATAATAATAATAATAATAAATAATAAAGCTTTATTTTTATGGCGCCTTTCAAATACCAAGATGCCGCACAACTTTTAAAATAGATCATACAGCTCAATGTCTTAACAATATAAAACATCAACAAAACAAATAATGCAATCAAATAAGAACCTAACTGCCAAAAGCTTGCACCCACAAATAAGTTTTCAAATCCTGTTTAAATCCCTCCACGGCCACGCACTCCCGTAACCGACAGGGTAGAGAATTCCAGAGGGCAGAGGCCGCAAACATAAATGCCTGGCCACTGAAGATTTTAAACATACCCTCGAGATCTCTAGCAACCCCTCATAGGCTGAGCGGAGTGATCACCCAGGATGGTAAGGAACCAGGAGCTCTTTCAAGTAGTCCGGGCCCCAGTGGCGGCTCTACACCAGGGCCCACCAGGGCACGTGCCCCGGTAAAAAAATGCTGTGCCCCAGTTGGTGCCCCATATGGTGCACAGCTTCCCCCATAGTAACAATATATCAGTGCCCTGGCTGCCATCAGTTGTGCCCCAGCTGTGCCCTGGTAACCATTTGTGGCTAGAGCCGCTACTGCCTGGCCCAGACCATGTAGGGCTTTAAAAGTAAAAGAAAAACGACTTTAAAGGTGATCTGCCACTGCACAGGCAGCCAGTGCAGTAGGCGCAGCACCAGCGATATATGACTGGACCACGAGGCTCCTGTTAAAAGCCGGGCTGCAGCGTTCTGCACCAGCTGCAGGTGGCAGATTTCCATCCCAGGTAGCCCTAGGTAAAGTAAATTGCAATAGTCCAAGTGCGAGGACACAAAGGCATGGACCAGCATAGGAAGATCGCCGGACGGGACAAGGTGCTTAATCCTGGAGATATTCCTCAGATGATAAAAGGAGGATGTGATGACGTCAGACATCTGCGAATGCAGAGTAAGCCCTGCATCAAAACTTACCCCCAGGTTTCGCACCTGTTCAGAGGTCGGGAGTGATACACCCCCAAGATAAAACCCTGAGGGGAAATCAACCCCCAGACCCCCTACCCGGCGTGCCAGATCCACAACCAGCACCTCAGTCTTATCAAAGTTCAGCTTTAGCCAACTCGAGTCCATCCACGCCTGGATTTCTGTGAGGCAGTTATTAAAGACCGAGAGAGCCCCATCCTGGTCGGGTGCAAAAAAAAAAAAAGTAGAGCTGGGTATCATAAGCACAGCAGTGAAACCTCAGCCCATACCTTCTTACAATGTCTCCAAGGGGCAGCATATACACTGCGAACATTATGGGGGACAATACTGAACCCTGGGGGACCCCACAAGACAGAGGAAGTGGGTCTGAGGAATAAACCCCAGACACCACTCTCTGTGTTCTCCCGGGGAGGTAAAACGTAAACTACCTGAGGACTACACCAAATAATCTGCAGATGAACCTCAGATGGTTGAGCAGTAACCCCTGGTCCACAGTGTCAAACGCTGATGAGAGATCAAGAAGAACCAAGATAGAATGGCTCTTCTGATCTCTAGCCATCAGGAGAGCATTGAGCACCCGAACTAGCGCTGTCTCAGTACAATGCCTCTTTCGAAAACCAGACTGGAGGGGTTCATAGATGTCATGGATGGTCGAATGGTTCTCCAGCTGTATGGCAACTACTTTCTCAATAATCTTCCCTTAAAAGGGAAGATTTGAGATCGGTCTGTAGTTGGCATGGCAGTCAGGGTCCAAAGAACCTTTTTTCAAGAGAGGCGTTACCACCACCTCCTTCAGGGAGCTAGGAAACTCACCTGTTTCCAAGGAGCACCCAACTATCCATGCAAGGACTGGACCGATGATATCAATACAACCCAAAATCAGGGAAGTCGGTCCTGGATCCAAACTACAGCATGTAGGGCACATACCCTGGACAATCCGCATGACAACCATGAATTCCGGTCGGTCAAAGGTACTCCAGGATAAGTGAGGGTCAGCAGCCTCACGCTGGTCCAAAGCAATACCCAGAGAGTGTGCTAGATGGAGTGCCGCCCTGATGTTGGCCACCTTATTAGCAAAGAATCGAGCAAGATCACCGCACTCAACTTGCGAAAATGCTTTTCGCACTTGTAGGTAGGCTGGGTTGCACAATCTGTCCACAGTGTGAAAAAGCTGAGCAGGTTGATTCTGAGTAACAGCAATCTCCTTGGACAGAAATTCTGCCTTCTTATGGGAGATTGCTGATTGATAGGCTTGATAATGCTCTATCAATTTAAGGTTGTCGGCATCAAGGGAGGATCTCTGCCAGCACCGCTCTAACCTTCGTCCTAGTTGCCGCATCCCCCTCAAGGTCCCATCAAACTAAGGAGACCGAGGGTGAAGGGAGAGAGGACGAACACGGACCAGAGCAATGACATCCAGGGCTGCCGAAATAGCTGTATTATAGGCTACCACAATGCCCTCTGGGTCGCTGTTTGCTACTGGAAGGGATGATAGGTCAAGCACCACCGCCAGGCCTTCAGAACTGATATCCCATAAAGAGCAGTACCTGACCATCTCCACAGGGGTAGGCCTACAAAGGGGGGCACTAAAACTAAACCTCATGGTGTTGTGGTCGGACCATACAACTGGTTCCACCCCCATGTCAAAGGCCTCAATCCCCAGGAGGAAGACTAAGTCAAGAGAGTGACCATATTTATGGGTAGCAGTGGTAACTACCTGTGCAAGGCCCAGAGATGACATTAACTGGAGGAAGCGTTGTTCAAACAGTGAGAATTCATCATCGACCCAGGCGTTGAAGTCACCCAGAACTATCAGTCTGGGAGACTCAAACGGCATGTCGATGACAAAGTCTGCCACTCCCTGAAGGAAACGCTTCTCATCTTCTGGTGGATGGTAGATGAGGACGATCCTACAACCTACACCTGCAACCACGGTACACTCAAATGACTCAGTCTCCTCTACTGGTACACTCGCAAGGTTAAGTTTGGTCTTAAAAGAGACAGCCCCCCCTCCCCACGATCCAATCTCTGGCGGTGAATCACCGAATACCCGGCTGGAGTTAAAGCCTCCAAAATGGGGCCAGAGTTCTTATCCAGCCAGGTCTCGGTGATGCAAGCCAGGTCCACCGTTCCTACAAGAGCTGCAATAACTGCAGTCTTATTTTTAATGGACCTGGCATTGCATAACACCTCCAGAGCCACCCAAACCATGAGCCCACCAATACCGGTGGTACCCTTGGGTATGAAACCCAAGCATGGTGAACCACGTTCTTGGTTCTATTTCACCCCAGGGCATCTCCTGGATCTCACAACCCCAATGTGATGACCCCGCTCATTCACTCTCCACTGTTCGTGCCCCCCAGTCCCCCTCCTTCCTTTGTGAGCAATACTCAGCACCTTCAGCGTTGGCATGTTGTAACCTGCAATGGGGAAGGAAAAAGGGATGGAGAGCAGAGGGCGAATAGCGCATGACCGTGGAGGTAGGACTCCAACACATTCTAGCAGTACTTTATCAAACAATTCTAATCAAAATAAAAATAAACAAAATAACCCAAACCATTAAAATTAATTAAAAAATAATAATAAAAACCACCCCATCCACAAAATAAACTAAGACAAGCCCAAAAATAACTCTCAAATAAATACTATAAAAATCCCCCTCAAGTCAGGATGAAGACACCAAATAAATGAGGCTATAGATTCAGTCACTAATCCAACTGCAAGTCTACTACACAGAGGATCTCACCCCCAGCAAGCAGATAATAAAAATATCCAATGAAAACACCGGACTCTCAATCCGGCAATTCTTCAATCAACAGTATTTTGTGCAACAATGCTTAAAGAAAACTTTCACAAAGTCAGAATCCAGCAGCTGAGTTAAGGCAAGCAAACCACTGATACTCAGGAGCAGTTCTTCATATACAGTCTAGACAAGTAGGAGCCCAGTAAAGGCCCAATCGACAGAAGGTCACCCAAAATAAAGCCTTACCAAGTGGACCAGGCAGGGCAGGGCAGGGCAGCCTCACCAGGATAATCGGGACCCCCAAAAGGAACTCACCAGCTCCAATTGGGGAACACCTTATGGGACTGAGGCCCAGCAACTCTCCAGCCACAGTAACCCTGCCCCCACCAGGGAGGCTACTGAACCCACACCCAGCCACCTGGCTAGCTTCCCGGGAACAACCGCTTCCACGACCACAGTCAGGCAGGAACAGCTGTAGTATAATGGCACAAAAACTAAAGATAGCTACTAAGGGGCAGAGCTGAAGCAGTCCTCTGATGACTCAGGGAATAATCCTCTAAACCCACTTTACTGCTGAAGCCCATGCCCTTCAGCAAAGGTACCAGCGGTAAAACCTCAAGCAACCAAGGCCACAAACAGCTCCCCCCCAACACCAACAGCTCCAGCACCAAAGACTTTGATCGATGCAAAAAAGTCTGAGGATTTCAACACGTTTTTATAGTAGGAAGCAGTGGCAAAACTTTCAGCACTCAAGACCTCTAACAGTCCTTAATCCCAGGTCATGGAAGTTCACTCTCCCCAGTGTAGATTTTACTCCAGAATGTCAGGCTCCACAACTTCCTCCAATGACTGTGCTGTACCAGCAACCGTTAACAAATGGTGTTTGCTTGCAGCAGAAAAAAAGACACAGTAGGCTAAAAAAGAACCTACTCCAGAACGTCAGACTCCACAACTTCCTCCAATGACTGTGCTGTACCAGCAACCGTTAACGAATGGTGTTTGCTTGCAGCAGAAAAAAAACCACAGTAGGCTAAAAAAGAACCCCTCTGCTCTACTAACAGCCCAGAAAATCTGCCCTGACTTACAAAACACGCCGCAGGTAGCAAACGGAAGTGCTCACTATAACACATGAGCGCATTCCAAGTGCAACAGAGTTAAAAATCAACGGGCCGAAAGTGCTAAATCTCCGACCGACCGAACAAATGCAGCCTGCCATACTGCAAAACAGCCGTTAACGTCCGAGATCCCGGCTATCGGACAATCGAGACTATCGACCCGAAAAGAGCGCATTACACCCTAATCTTCCTCACTTCTTCAACCCTATTTAAAACAACAATGACAAGTTAAAATACAAAATAAAAAGACAACTCAGAGCTAATAAACAGGCTGGCTCATAGCTGCCACCAGCTTGAATCTTGGATACCTCACACTGTGCATGCTGGGAAGCCCTGAAAACATATGTGAGAGGGCAGACTGTTGCATTTGCACTGCAAGAAAAGCCAATGTCACATTTATGAGTTAACTTCTATAACATGAGAAAAGTCATCCTAATATTGTTTTCCTGAACTTCACATTGAGAAAAATTGTGCTTTCTACTGCTATATTTCAACTAATTATTAATCAAATTGCGATTTCACATGAGGTACTCTTTAGGATGTCAACCTGACACAAAGTGAAAGTTGACGTCTGTTAAGACATTACATAATTTAAAAGCAGTAAGGCTCATCTTTTCCTGTGTTGCTCTGGTGGCTATGCCAAAGCATGAAGTAATGTATTTCAGCTTCAGAACTGTGCACTTTTGGGGGCACCAGAGAGCAGCCATCACGACAGGTTGTATTTCAGAGCTGCTCTCTCCTTTAGACTTTACATTTTATATAAAAAACAAGTTAAATTTCACATTTCTGGAATATTTTTGAGCGACTGAACAACGATCCACATTGCTACGAGTTGTGCAAGTCTGGAAGTGATTGGTCATCCTAAAGGTGCCTCGTAAGGCTCCAACCCGAAGCAGCAAAATGCCTAGCAGCCAGGCCCCAGCAACAGCAGTTTACAGCAAACAGAAGACCCAAACAGAGACTCCGCTATGCAGGCGATCCTTAGCATGGTGCGCGCAATGGATCAAAAAGTCGAGTCCATGCTTACCCCGCTACAGTAGCATTCTGTTCAAATGGATGCTATCCAAAGGCAGGCAGCGCAGATGAACGAGCTACTAAGTGCAACAGTGGATTTTAATCAAGGAAAACACCATGTTGAAGCACAGGATGGAGAATTTAAAAAATCAAATGCAGTCCTCACACATTTGAACTGTGGGGTTACTGGAGCAAGCAGGAGCGAATATGGACTCTTTTTTTAACTTATCTTTTATTAAGAGCAGATTTCATTACATAGTTACACACGTGACCATATAGGTATCAGAATGCATGTCTAGTACAGTTCATACAGGTACCTAAGGTTGTTATACATAATATCCAACTCATATATGACATTGCTAGGCTTCTTTAGTCTTAGAATTAATATTAGTACTTTTGTTTGTTTCCTATCTAGGAAAAGTCTGTGGTGATTGTCCTGAGTTACTGGAGATAGACAAGAAGATTCCTCGGAAGAAAATCTTACGTCCCATATAAACTGTAATATTCTTCAGTCGATCCATATGTCTTTTGGATTCGAATACTCAGGAGTGCCATTACCTTGATATCAAATACCTGCCCTCTTATTTATAATTTAACCTAAATAAAAAAGTCAAATTCCAAAAACTTGTACACTCATTGCCACTAGCTATTTTTATAAACTCTTTCACTATTATAACTATCATGGGAAAGATAATATATTACCCCAAGGATATTCTTCCATGAGAGAGAAAAATTAGGGTCCTATAACATCCAGCTCTACTTTTCACTCTACTCCTTGGCCTTTCAAGCCCCCTGGGATTCCTAATTCCCCCAGCCCCCACCCATCCAACTCAACCTCAGTCCCATGGTCCCTCTAATCAGTCAGTAGTTGGTCTAGGACCAATATCCCTTCTTCCTTTTCCACATAATGGAAATATGAGAGCCATCTCGAGTTGCACTTTTCAACTGAGAGTCTTAATTTTGCTGTAATGGCTTCAACATTACACAGCCATTGGTGGGGAGTCAGTGACTTTGGTGTCAACCAATTTTGGGTAATAACTTTTAGTGCTGACACCACCAGTATTCTAAATAAGTATTCCCGAGTGCTAGAGCGCAATTCCTCTGGGGGACAGCCCAGTACCAGGTGTGTAAAACTTAGGTCTGTTGATAATTCCATAATGATCTCATAGTACCAGCGATTTCTTCCCAATACTTCTGGATATTGGGGCAAGCCCATAAGATATGATAATGTGTCCCTATTTGGTTACATCCCTGCCAACATCTGTCTGATGAGTGTGTGGAGAGGTGTTTAGACATAGTGGGTGTTCTAAAAAAAAAAAAATCGACCCATTACCTTCCATCTAAATTCTCTCCACATGTCTGAAGATGTGGTCCCGTAGATATCACGCCATATTTTGTCCCATTCTGAACGTATGATGGTTGACCCATTTTTACCCTCCCATCTGTCCTGTACTGCCTGGATGCCCAAGGTGCCCACCTCCTCCTCCATGATATTGTATAGACGAGAAAAAAGATGTTTAGTATGGGACTGAGCAACCCTTGCTTGTATAAGTGAAACTGCCTCTGGCAAAGACGAGTTCAAAGCCATCACTCCTGGTATTTTGTTTATGTAATGGCAGCACTGGAGGTACCTAAAGAAATCCCTCCTTGGCATATTAAATTTATTTTGTAGCGTAAGGTAGTCCAGTATCAAGCCACCCTGTTTAACTTGGTGTAGAAATTCTAAACCCTTGGAGGACCATCTATTCAAACATTCTTCTTTGCCTTGGACCGGGAATCCAGGGAGATAATTAAGAGGGATATGATGCCAAACATGCAATGGAATTTCCCACTAGGCTCTAGCCTTCAGCCACATGAGTAATGTGTTTTGAGCAAAGCTATTTGTAATATATTTAATGTTTTTGTTTAAAATTAGCCACGGTAGATAATGTAATGGTACTGTGTGATGTGCCTTCTCCTTCAGTGCACACCACGTTCCTAACCGAGATGGATGGAGTATTTTAACCAGTGGAATGATCTGGGCAGCCAAATAAGAAGATTGAAAATCTGGGAGGTTCCACCACCCTTTTCCTTTTGGGGCCACCAGGAATACCCTTTTAATATGAGGTCTTCTTCCTGCCCAAATGAAAATCAGCATTTTTTTATTCAATTGTTTCCAGTCCATGCAAGATAGGGAAGGTGGAGAATAAAAACATTAATCTGGGGAGGACATTCATCTTAACAGTATCTAGTCGGTTAGAGAAAGAGAGAGGGAGTAATTGCTATCTGTTCAAGTCTTCATATATCTGATTTAGTAATGTACCATAATTATATTGATATAACTTTGTCAGTTGTGAGGGAACCCATATACCCAACTACTTGACCTTGTCTTTAACTCATTTAAATGGGATATCTGTTTTAAGTTCTGGGGAAACTGATCCCCCCACCAACAGCACTTCAGACTTGTCCATATTAACTTTGAACCTTGACAGCTTCTCATATTGGGTTAAAAGGTCTAGCAGTGGTTCTACTGATTTCTCAGGGTTTTCTACATAGATTAAAATGTCATCCGCATATAAGGACATCTTACATGTATGTTGCTCCATCATTCTTTTTTTTTCTTCCTTTATTTGTCCCCCCCCCCCAACGCCCCCACCATCACCGCTACTGGGCGACATGCCGGCCATTGCCTCTCACCAACTGAGGCGCCAGCTGGCCCGTTGCAGTGGGGAGACAGGCTTCATCTCACTAGTCGGCTTCTTTTCTCCTCCATTTTTTTGTCCCGCCCCTGAGCATGGAGTCAAGTCATGCAATGACATCAAAGGCCGAGCTGCACACGTTTCCATATGAGGCATGCCAGGCATCTTGCTCAGCTCCGCTGCCCCTTGTGTGCGTCTGTTGTGCCAGCCACCAGCCACCACTAGGGGCCAGTCAAGCAGCAGACTCCATCCCCACCCCTCCCCAGGAAAGGAAAGCTGTCCTCCGGATGCTCGATTCTCTCCCTCCCCGGCCGACCCCCTCGGCGACCCGCTCGCACTGCGACTATGAGTCTCCAGCGTGGCAGAAGGCAAGGCATCGCTACCTCAGCCCTCCATGCCACTGGGATGGCCTATGTTTTTAAACCTTGATTCCCTGTATGCCCCTATCCTGGTCCAGCAGGACCTTACTAAGCTGTAGGAGTGGGCGGAAACATGGCAATTGGGGTTCAGCGCCAAGAAGTGCAAGGTTCTGCACTTCAGAGCCAGGAACCAGGGGAGGGATTATCACTTGAATGGGTACAGTTGGGGAGCTCCTCAGAGGAGAAGGACCTAGGAGTGATCATTATGGAGAGCACGAACAACTCTGCTCAGTGCAGGAATGAAGCAGCAAAAGCCAACAAAGTGCTGGGGTGTATTGCAAGAGGGATCTCCTCCAGAAGAAGGGAGGTTATCCTGCCCCTGTATAGGTCATTGGTCAGGCCCCACCTGGAGTACTGAGTGCAGTACTGGTGGCCATTCCTAAAGAAGGACATCAGATTGTTGGAGGGGCTGCATCAAAGAACCACAAAGATGATCCAGGGATTAGAGAGCAAGCCGAATGAGGACAAGCTGGGAGAGTGGGAGAGTTGAATATGTATTCGCTGGAGGAGAGGAGGGATATGATCGAGACCTTTAAGTATCTGAAGGGGATAAACAAGACCAACACAGAAGGGATTTTCCCAATGAGAAGAGGGAGGGACACGAGAGGAGATGGACTGATACTGGAGGGGGGAAGATTCAGGAGAGAGATAAGGAGACATTTTTTCACTGAAAGAGTGGTGGACAAATGGAACACCTTACCAGATGACATAGTGACCTGTAAGATGGTGAGCAGTTTCAAGAGGGGTTGGGAACAAGGGAAAGGGAAGGGATACTGGGAAGAGTGGGGCAGGAGGGGCAGCTACGAGATGAGGTGCTAGCTGCACACTCGATAGACTGGGAGGCCTGTTTCTGCTGGTAATTTCGTATGTTCGTATTCTGCCTGAGTGCAGCCACCAAAGTTTAAAAACTAATAGTGAACAGTAATGAAGATAAAGTACATCCCTGTCTAGCCCCACCTTTCTATAGCTAAAGTCCTAGACACAGTGCCATTAACTTTAATTTTCGCTGTGGGGTTACCATAACATAATTGAACCCATTTCAAAAAGTGATCCCCTATCCCCATATGTTCCAATGTGACAAATAGATATTCCCAATTAAGGCAAACAAATGCCTTTTCCACATCTAAAAATATGGCCAATTGTGCTGTGGTTGTAGGGGATTTATATTGTAAGATAGTTAGGAGTTTTCTAATGTTGTCAGAAAGGTGTCTATTAGGCATAAATCCTGTTTGGTCTGGGTGAATAATATATTCTATACATTTCTGCAGTTTCACCGAGAGTATTTTGGTCAAAATCTTCATATTCTGGGACTTCCGTTTCCGGCACAGCGCTGTACAGAGCTTGAATGGCGAGCTC
Source organism: Neoceratodus forsteri (assembly GCA_016271365.2). Classification (NCBI taxonomy): domain Eukaryota; kingdom Metazoa; phylum Chordata; order Ceratodontiformes; family Ceratodontidae; genus Neoceratodus; species Neoceratodus forsteri. The sequence goes on along the minus strand of CM028131.1, from coordinate 704,703,380 downwards.
CGATCTGATCTGCAAACAAACCCTCTAAAAATGAAGAAAATATAGTCTAATTCGTTCACATGGCATCCGGAGGGTTACAAAACGAAAAGGGATCACGAAATAGATCACATCAAGCGAGAGGAGAACGAGAGAATAATGAATCCAGACATGCCTCCCCAGCTCGAGACCTAGCTACAAAGCGATCACAAGCCACGGAGCAAACATACGATACAGATGAAGAGAGAGATCTTAGCAGCACGTCATTTCTTCGATCAAGACTATCCTCCAGACATACAAAAAACAACTACAGGAATATCTTCCTATAATTAAAACTCTTTGCTCTCAAAATGTGAGAATCCAAACGCCATTTCCAGCTAGAATGCGAGTTTTTTGGAAAGAAGGCCCAGAGGTGTATAACAGCCCTCAAGCAGTTCAGGAGGTGGCGTTAAAAAGAGGCCTAGAGATTCCGGAACCACAGAGATACACTAATCTGAAACGGAGAGACCAGGAATGGCAAGTGTCCACCGCAAAGAAGAATAAACTTCTAACACCTCACTCTAACACAGACAATATCAAATACCTGCAAGATCTTCTTAAAAAACTCCCGGGGGTATCGGAACAAGACCTGATGATCATGGAGGGCTGAATATTTTTGGGGGGCTCATTGTCTTCCTTGCTTGCTCACGCTCACCAGGCGCCCCCGTGCTTGGGCCTGTACGTGCTAGGCCTGAGATTCCACTACCTCACCCAGTGCGGATGACTCATCGTTTTCGGAACTACCAGCTACTGAACATAGTAATAAACCAAACTGTTTATGAGAACAAACATACGTGCTGGTACCTTCTCCCTTAGGAAATATGGCCATGTGTATGACTGACTGTGACTTTAAACTTTCACGATTCAAGCCGTTTCGTCCCTGCCTACATCAGGGGCCCTTTTTTAATTTTTGGTGATGGAAATCGTTTCAGACCTATCCCAAATATTTTTGGACCCTAAAACAGACAGTAAAAGGACAAGTATTGTGGGGAGATTTATCCCCCATTTTCGTTCTTTGATTGTTTGTAAGCTACTTTCCTACCTCTCTCATGACTCAAAAGGGCTTTATACATCAGACAAAATAAGAATACCCTTAGGTGGTATATTGGTTTTATTTTGGGGGGGGATGGGGATCGATGAGTATCTGCTTGTTTGGGTCATGTAAATAGATACTATCTCAGTGAATACCGGACCATGGGAAGCCTCGAGTTGGTGGGTTTGAAAATAGCTAACTGCAGTAGCAAATACTGCAAACCCACATTTGAGATTCCTTCCTCTCTACCTTATGCAAACTTCCCTATAATAGGGAATATCATATATTTTGATTCATTTTAAGGCAGATTAGCTTACGGTTCATAATTTTCATAAAGACAGCCTTAATGTTTGGGCCAGTTTCTATCTTGACCCAAGAAGAGATCCTCCACCCAAGGAGGAATAAGAAAAAATTACTCACCTTAGTAATGTTGTTTCTTCTAATGGAGTCTTGCTGTATTCTGACTTATGCAGTGATCACCAACCTTTGAACTGCCCCGGAGAACAAAGAGTTAACTTTCCATGCAGGGCATGGAACGCTGAGCTCGAGCTCGGTTGAAGCTCTCTGTCTGCGGTTGTTTAAACTCAGCAATCAGATCTTTCTGAGCTATACTCACTAGGCGTTCTGTGGAAACTGTAAAACTCACACTAGCCAACTGGCAACTAAATTTGTTAAAAAGGTTTTTTTTGGTTTCAAAGCAAAGACTCAAGTCAGGAAACCCAAAAAAACAAAACACAACACACATCCAAAAATAAAGGAGGGTGAGAAAGAGGCACCTCTAGGTGCCAACACTGCTCCTGCCCACCCACATCCCAAAAACCAGGTTCTGAGAGGGGAGGCGGGGGGGAGGTCAGAATACAGCAAGACTCCATTAAAAGAAAACAACATTACTAAGGTGAGTAATTTTTTCTTCAAACAACATGAAGTCTTGCTGTATTCTGACAAATGCAGACTACCAAGCAGTACCCCCAAGGAGGAGGGACAGAACCTACTTTGGGAAAAGGCTCTGAAGTACTGCTGTGCCAAACCGAGCATCACTCCTAGCCTGGATATCCAGAGAGTAATGCTTGGTGAATGTATGGACTGTTTTCCAGGTGGCTGCTTGACAGATTTCTAAGATAGGAATATCCCTGGCAGCAGCCAGGGAAGCAGCTGTACCTCTAGTAGAGTGAGCCCTCAGGCCTGAGGGTAGGGTTCTACCCAATTTCTCATAGCAGAATTGTATACAAGAGACAATCCACCTGGCAACAGATCTTTTAGTGGCAGGTTTGCCCTTACCGACCTCTCCATAAGTGAGGAACAACTGGAGGGACTCAAACCTGTGACCCTTGGTGCACTCTATGTAGTAGCTGAGGGCCCTTTTAACGTCCAAGCTGTGCAGTCTCCTCTCTCCAGAGGAGAAATGGTCAGTGAAAAAAACAGGGACAGACATAGACTGATTAAGGTGGAAATCTGAAACCACCTTAGGCAAAAACTTCCTGTTAGTTCTTAGGGCCACTTTATCTCTACGGAAAGAAATGAAATCAGGCTCCACTGACAGGGCTTGCAATTCACTGATGCGCCTGGCAGAGGTAATGGCTACCAAAAACACAGTTTTCCAAGTCAAGTACTTAAGCTCTGCAGAGGACAAAGGCTCAAAGAGGGGTTGCACAAGCTGAGCAATGCAAACATTAAGGTCCCAAGCAGGAGCAGGGTCTCTAAAGGGAGGATTGGTGTGCAGCAATCTCTTGAAGAATTTACAAAATACAGGATGGGCTGACAGAGGAGAGGGCTTGCCTACTGACAAGAAGGCAGAAACAGCTGCCAGATGCACTTTAAGTGTAGCTGGCCTAAGTCCCAAGCCATTAAGATGAACCGTATAGTCCAGGACTGTAGGCAACCCAGCAGATTCTGGAGAAATATGCTTATTAGAGCACCAAATAGTGAAACTATTCCATTTGGAATTGTAAGTCTGGTGGAAGGCTTCTGAGAAGCCTTAAGGATATCCAGAACCCCTTGAGAAAGGTGTAGTTCAGCAAACTCTAGCTCTTCAAGAGCCATGCCTTGAGATTCAGAGATTTGAAGTTTGGATACCAAATCCTCCCCTGAAAGGATGTCAACAGGTTGTAATTCCTGGGAAGAGACAGGGGAAGGTGGACTGCTAAGGACAGCAACAGTGGGTACCAGGGCTGTCTGGCCCAGTCTGGAGCAATCAGAATCACTTTGCATGGTTGAGACCTGATCTTGACTAACACTTTGAACAGGAGAGGGAAGGGGGGAAAAGCATACAGGAATTTCCCTTCCCAATTCAGAATCAGAGCATCCAGGGGGACTGAGCCCAAGACTGAGGGTCTGCAACAAAAGAGAGGAAGTTGGTGATTGTCTGGGGCTGCGAAAAGATCTATCTGTGGAGTGCCCCATCTTGAGAAAATCACTTTCAAAATTAGGGGATCTAGGGTCCATTCGTGATAGCCCTAGGATATCCTGCTAAAAGCATCTGCTAGGACATTGTCCTTCCCTGGGAGGTGAACTGCTATCAGAGAGGTTTGCAGGGAATAGGCCAGAGACCACAACTTCATTGCTTCTGTGCACAAGGCCGTAGACCGAGTGCCCCCTTGCTTGCTGATGTACCACATTGTGGTGGTATTGTCTGTTCTGATCTGGACCACCTTGTTCTGTACAGACTTGGAAAAGGCTTGCAGTGCCAGAAACACTGCTCTGAGTTCCAAGAGATTGATGGGAAGCAGAGATTCTTGAGGCGACCACAGCCCTTGGGTGGTAAAATCCCCCAAGTGGACTCCCCAGCCCAAGAGGGAGGTGTCTGTGGTGAGGATTAGTGAATGAGACTGAGTGACAAAAGGAACTCCCTGTCTTAGATTGTCCTGACCCTGCCACCAATGCAAAGCCTGGATCAGGGTTCGAGTCACTGGGACTAGTTTGGTAATGGAATCCTTTCTTTGGGACCAGAAGGCTCTTAAGTGGAACTGAATGTCCCTCATCTGGAATCTTGCCCCCTGGACCACTGCTGTAGAGGCCGCCATGTGGCCCAAAATGCCTTGCTGGTCAAGACACCTGAAGGGTGAAAGAAGAGGCCAGTTCTATTAGGGTCCTTGCCCTGTCCAGGGGAAGGAAGGCCTTTGCTCTTATTGTATCCAGCTCTGCCCCTATAAAGGTGAGGAGCTGTACTGGCTCGAGAACTGACTTTGGAAGGTTTAGGAGGAATCCTAAGGAAGTGAGCAGTTGCTGAGTTATCTGGAGTTGTGACTTGACTTGGTCTGGAGACTGACCCACTATGAGCCAGTCATCCAAGTATGGAACGATGGAGATCTTTTTTCTCCTTAGGAAAGCAACCACTACTGCCAGGTACTTTGTGAACACCCTTGGGGCTGATGTTAGGCCAAAGGGCATTGCTCTGAATTGATAGTGGCCTGAGGGCAACTCGAACCTGAGGTACTTTCTGTGGGAGCACCTGATGGGAATGTGAAAATAGGCATCTTTGAGGTCCAGGGAGGCTAGCCAGTCCCCTGGCCTTAAAGAGGGCAGAATTATTCCCAGAGTCACCATTTTGAATTTTGGCATTAAAAGGTGCTTGTTTAGATATCTCAGATCCAGGATGGGCCGTCATTCTCCTGTCTTTTTGGGGGTTAGGAAGTACCTGGAGTACAATCCTTTGCCCCTGTGTAGGGTAGGAACCCTTTCTATGGCTCTGAGAGCCAAGAGGGAAGAAACCTCTGCCTCTAGGGCAACAGTCTTTGATGGATTTGCAGGTGGAAAGGATCTGGTTCTCATCTTGGGAAATTTTTTGAAGCTGAGAACCAGTCCCTGGCTTACTACTTCTAGGACCCACTTGTCTGATGTTAAAGACTTCCAGTCCTGGACAAAGTAAGCCAGCCTGCCCCCTACAGGTATTGGAAAATCGGCCCAGGCAGACTCATCAGGGTGTTTGCTTGGCAGGGGCTTTAGGCTGAGGGGTGGAAGCAGGCCTGCTCATACCCCGTCTGCCTCTCCCTCTAAAGAACCCCCTCTGAGCATAAGCAGAAGAGGAGGCCTGGGCTTGGTAAAAAGGCCTTTGAAAGGGCCTGCCCCTGCCCATGGAATGCTGCCTCTGAGGAGTGGCTTGCCTTTCTTTGGCCTGAGCACTCCTGTAGGTGGTCCTGTACTCGTCCATCTTCTTCATGTAGTTCTCTGTCTGCTCCCCAAACAGAGAATTACCAACAACAGGAAAATCCATGGCCTTAGCCTGGGTATCCTGTGATAGGCTTTTACATCTGAGCCAAGCCATCCTCCAAAGGGCCACAGATGTAGCCATGACTCTAGAAGAAACATCACTGGAGTCCACAGCAGCATGAAATTGCACCTTGGATGCCTCAATCTCATCCGCAGCCACCCGCTCTAGCTCCTTGGCAAGCTGGTCAGGGGCCTGTTTAGCTAGAGCAGCACAGTGTCCCACCTGGACTTCTGGTATCTAGCTGTAGGCCATATAGTTAGCCTGCCTGAGTCCCAAAGATGCTGCCATGTACTGTTTCTTTGGCATGGCATCAATCCTCCTGGAGTCCTTATCTGGGGGGTGTGAAGCCAAGGGAATATTTGCCTTATGACAGGCAGCAGCCTGCACTACCCCAACATGGCTGCATTGCTGGGAAAGGAACTCTGTGTCTGAGCCTGAAAGGGTATACCTCTTGTCCATTCTTCTGTCCACAGGAGGTATGGAATTAGGAGTTTTTAGAATTTTAAATGTCTGTTTCCCAAAAGATTTATGGAGGGGAAGAGACAATCTCCTGGACTCTGGGATGTCCATCATCTCAACAAAATCAGGCTCCTCCTAATCCTCTTCCAATTGAAGCTGGAGGGTTTCAGCCACTTTCTTGTAAAACATAAAGTGGGAGGGGGACTCAGAAAGCCTAGGAGGAGAAACACCTGAAGGTCTGTCTGGGGAGATGTCTGGGTCAGTAGGCACATCCAGACTTTCATAAGCACCATCATCATCATTATCTTCATACTCTCCCTCCTCCTCCTCCAGTTCATAAAATTCTTCTAAAGTATAATCCGGAACTGGGGGAACCGACCGAACCGAGCCCCTGACAGATGGTGCCGGTTCGGCCGGAATCGAAGTTAGTGATTGAACTATCCTTATCGCTTTGGCTATTTTATCAGCGGTTGGAGAAAGAACCTGTGGATCCGAACCGGATGATTTTTCCCTTTTCTTTCTTTTAACCAGAACCGACTCCTCAGAATCGGTTCTCCTTTTGCCTGAAGAAGTTTCACCCTGGTCAGAGGGCACTCCTTCTGGTTCGGTCGGAACTGAACCGGCTGGCCATCCGGGTCAGCGGACTTCTTGGCCTCCCTTTCCCTCAGTCTACCTACTCTCTTATCCAAGGTAGCTTTGGGAAAACTTTTACAAATTTGGCAGTCTGAATTGAGGTGGTCAAACCCCAGACAATAAACACAGGTGGTGTGGGGATCAGCCTTAGCAAAGTCTTCCCCACACACACTACAGTGTTGAAACCCAGTGGGCCTGGTTTTTTTCTTGGGTTTCTCAGACATGGCCAATCCTAACCACAACTTACCCTTTTTTTGGCAATCCACCAGGCAAGACACCCCTATCGGTTCCTGACCGTGTTACGGGTCTTGGAAAAAAACGTAATGAAATCCGTTTTTTTTAGAACCGATATGGACCAGTTACCACACTCTAATAAAGACAGAAGTTTTTTAACACAAACCTGATCGGTTCAAACCGAACCAATCCAATGTTTACAAGTTCCACACAGAAACTAATACAAAAACCTATCTAGTACTCACGGTACCACAGACAGAGACTTAAACTGACAGGTTCAGTAGCAGAAATTTGGTTGAAACCGAGTGAAAAAACGACACTTTAACTGACTTTTTTTGAACTGAGTGAAGGAGAAATCTCCGGAGCGACTGTTCAGTGAGGCGGAGTAAAGAATCTGACGGTTGAGGTTTAAACAACAGCAGACAGAGGCTTCAACCGAGCTCGAGCGGAAAGTTAACTCTTTGTTCTCCTGGGCAGTTCAAAGGTTGGTGATCACTGCATATGTCAGAATACAGCAAGACTTCATGTTGTTTGAATCCTCTCTTCCACCCTCCTACCCTGTTATCAAGGTGGGTACAGAGGTCTCTCTGTTTAGCAGACCTCTTACCTTGGAAGCATAAAGATGTAAATAAGTTTTCTGCCCTGTTGGCAGTTCTGTTTTCTATTTCTTTTAAGTCAGCAATAACATACCGTATTTTTTAATTTTTTTATTTTATTTTTTGTTGACCGTGTAAGTGCACTAGACAAATCCTGCCTATTTTCAGACATGACCCGGGGAGGGGGATACAGATGAATGCCAACTGACCTTGAACCAGATTAAGCTGTTGGTGGTATTTTTAGTGAATGAGGGAAATTTGGCCAGGAAACCGGGGAAATTCTCCTACTCTTTTCGATAAGTGCCATGGGATCTTTAACATCCACCAGAACTACCACCAATCCAGGCAGATGGGACCTCGGTTTAACGTCTCATCCGAAAGATGGCACCTCAGAAGTGCAGCACCCCTCTCATGCTGCACTACAGTGTCAGTACTGGGATATTAACCCAAGTGCCAGATGTGGGAACTGAACCCACAGCCCTCTGATCTCCCGGCCTCAGAGGCGAGTGTGCTACCTGCTGAGCCACTGACAGTATGTTATGGAGAGTGATGAAAGGTTCTATGTATAAAAATAATCGTAAAGTGATTTTAGATTTTGGTGCAGGTATAAGAGAGATACTTATCAAAATAGGGAGAGAATACAGATGCACTGTAAGGTTCAACATTTGATATGGCTTACACCTTATGTACTTATAATGTACATAGACTGACAAGTCCAATTAAGTGCTCCAAGATATTGGCATCACTTAAACAAACGAGCGCTGATTTCATTATGCTCCAAGAAACACACCTCTCAAATGTGGAACACCGAAAATTTGAACGCCTAGGTTTCAGTCAAGTATATGCACCCTCTTATAAGGGAGGTAGGAGAAGGGGCACAACCATACCGATTCCTTCAAAAACCCCATTTGAATGCTCTGACAAATTAATTGACAAGGAGGGACGTTTTGTGCTAATAAAGTATAGATTGAATGGTGAACCTATCTCCTTAGCATCTGTATGTATTTCCACCCAACACAGAATTAGCTAATTACAGATCCTTCTTTTTAAAATTATTACAATGGGCGGAAGGCCCTTTAATTTGTGGGGGGATTTTAACCTCAACCTTAGCCTTGCATTTGATCACGGGCTAGGTAACCACAGATTGGACGAGAGAACTTGGGAACTAGCTAGATTGCTAAAAGAGCTGGGTAAGATGGATACCTGGAGGTATTTAAATGGTACAAATAAGCACTATACCTTTTACTCCCAGGCTCATCAAAGTTATTTGACCCTAGACTACTTTTTGATGACCCAAGAAAATATACAGATCTCTCAGAAGACCTGGGCAGGGGACCTTGTTTTATCCGACCATGCCCCATTATATTTGAAAATTAAAGTCAGTTGTTTTAGGAGAAACACAGTATGGAGAATGAATCCATCTTTGTTGCGAGATAAGGAAACAATTCAAGAGATGCAGGACTTAATAAAACAATCCTTATTGGAAAATGATACGCCAGATATCCCCATACCGATACTATGGGACACCTTAAAGGCAATATGTAGGGGTAAACTCATCGAGATAGCAGCAACTAGGAAGAAAATTAGAGAGAGGCAGAAATCAGAATTACTAATACAAATACAAAATCTAGAGAAACAACAATAAAATAACCCCTCCCCCGAAATTAATAAAAAGTTAAAAGTATTAAAATTAGAACTTAACGCCCTTTTGGATTACTATGTTGAACAAAAGCTAATATTTTTACAACAAAAATATTACAAGGGAGGTCCAAGGGCTCAGAGACTGTTAGCTGGGCGTATGAGAGTTCGCCGAGCAAGGGCTCAGATTTCAAACCTTAGAACATCTCCGACGAAACCAACACAACACTCACTAACCCAAATCTCTTAAGATTTTTGTGGAATATTACACACAACTTTATTCTGCAATGCAGTGTCCTTCCCCTCTTGAACTAAACAAATTTTTTAACTCATTAAAGCTCCCAGCACTCTCAAAATCAGGGGAGCAGAAACTGGTATCTCCAATAACCCACCAAAAGATAGCTACAGAAATTAGTAATTTGAAAACAAATAAGTGTCCTGGAAATGATGGCTTTCCAGTAGAATTTTATAAATTATTTAAACAAGACCTTATCCCCATACTACATCGACTTTATAACACACTAGCCACCTCCGAAATTTCTATTCCCCCTTCTTGGCAATATGCGATAATTTCTGTAATTCCCAAACCTTGTAAGGACCCCTTCCTGCCTGGTTCCTATCGCCCAATATCTATTCTTAATATCGACTATAAAATTATGGCGGCAATGCTAGCCCATAGACTTTAACCCCTAGCCCCAACATTAATTCATCAAGATCAATGTGGCTTTATCCAAGGACATCAAGCACAGGACAACATAGACGTAGCATACACTTAATCGAAAATACTATTAAACAAAAAATCCCTAGTCTTATACTTAGTCTTGATGCTGAAAAAGCTTTCGCTATGGTTTCTTGGGCCTTTCCTAAACAAGTTTTGATTCATTTTCAAATTCCCATTCAATTTATAGACCTAATATTTAAATTTTACCAAAACCCCCAGGCATATATTTGATCCAATAGCCACATATCTCAAAAATGTTCCCTATATAGAGGAACCAGGCAGGGATGTCCAATTTCGCCATTACTATTTTTTTTTTATATACTGAACCACTCGCCCAATTCATTCGACAGGATAAAAATCTTCATGGACTGCAAATGGGGGTGAACAGAACATAAAATAGCCCTGTTCGCTGATGATGTCTAATTTATCTTTTTAATCCAGACATTTCTCTCCCAATACTATTTCAAAAACTAAATTTTTTCTCCCATCTTTCAGGATACTCCTTAAATACCTCGAAAACAGCGGTATTATCATTCAATTACACTCCATCAGCATATACTGAAAGTCTGTATAAATTTAAATGGGGGCTAACTGAGATAAAATATTTAGGTATTAAGATTCCAAAAGATTTACAACACCTTTTTGAAGCTAATTATTCCCCATTAATGAAGGCACTTGGCATAGACATAAGAAGATGGTCTATTCTTAACTTATCTTTTTATTCCAGAGCTCAATCCATCAAAATGAATGCTTTGTCGAGACTTTTGTATCTCTTCCAGTGCGTCCTGTGCTTAGTTCTGGTTAAGACACTTTCACAATGGCAAGGTGCTCTGCTGCATTACTTGTGGGCAGGTAGGAAACCAAGGCTTAAATATCAACTATTAATGCAGCCCAAGGATGGAGGGGGTATAGCTTTTCCAAATTTAAATTTTTGTTGGAATGCATCGCAGATGAGACTCGCATTCCTGTGGGGGAACTCTGCCTACTTGGCACACCGGAAGCAGATAGACCTTTCCAGATCCTCTCTCTCTCTCTCTCTCTCTCTCTCCAGCTGCAGCCTTATTTTCTAGCTACTGTATGAGAACACAGTTATCCCTAATGCCTGATTGTACCATTTCAATCCTGGAAGGGTGGAGGAGAGGTTACTCTCTGAGATGTAACATGAGTACTAAATGGAAATATACATGGTTTTTAGCAGAACCAGATTTTCCCTCAGCGAAAATATCAGCCTGGTATAGGAATCAAATGCTTAAAGGCCTGACAGCTCCATGGCAATTAATCAGGCAGAACGCGGTCAACTCTTTCGAGGAGGCCCAGATTAGGTTCTCCTGGACCCCAAGGTTCTAATTTTTTTTTTTTTTTGCAAATTAGGGACTTTATCAATTCCCAACTCCGGAATCAGTCTGCTAAATACCCAATTGGGGAAGATTCCTCTCCCTTTATCCAAATTTGGACTACTGAGGAGAGTGACCATGCAATTTCTAAATTATATAAGTTCTTGCAAGGGCAACAGGCCTATGTATCTGACCCGTTGAGAGCCAGATGGGAAAAAGACCTTAACATTCTGATACCACAAAAAAACTGGCCTAAGATATGGCATCTGACCTGGGCTACAACAATGTCCCCAGGATGGCAAAAATATGTATGGAAAATTCGTACCTGCTACTTCCTAGTGCTCCAGTTCCTTGCCAAACGGAAACTGGGTGTCTCATTGCATTGTTGGAGATTGTGTAATAATAAAGAAGCCACTCATGCTTATATCTTCCTTACATGCCCAAAAATACAATCTTTCTGGGGATCTGTGTCCCAGCAAGTGGTTAGTATTCTCAATATTCAGAACCACTTCAAACCGGAGAACCTTCTATTGGGGATCCCCACTGGGGATCTAAAGTGCAAGGATGTTCTTTATCTATGATCCATATTTCTGGTGGCTGCCTATAAGACTATAACAAAAAAATGGTTGCAACATGATCCTCCAGTGTTGGATGATTGGTCCAAAATGATTACTCTCATACAAAATAATGAAAAATTGTCACATAGTCTGCATAACAAAAATGCGGCCTATCAGAACTGATGGACCAGATGGAATCCGAGAACTACAACATTCCCCGCCCCCCCCATCTCTATAGTTAGTAATCCCCAGCAAGATATTCTTGAGATTTAAAACCTGATTATACTCAGCAGAGGATACATAGAATCTAAAGTGTATAAAATTCCAATATAAGTAAACCTCTAGAACTATAGTATTGGAATACACTACTCTCTTAAACAAATAAAGTCTAATGTAAACAAAATATGCTGACAATGGTTTTATTTTCTTTTTTTTTTTCTTTTTATTAACTGTAATAGGTTCTTAGTTGGTCATAGGACTGATTCTTTTTTAGTTAACAGTTGTGGACAATCAGCTCCAGATTTCAGAACTTTATAAAATAGAATGTTTATTTTTACATATAAAATGTATTAGCAATTAGACAGTTAACAAGGACTTCTGAAGTGGATAAAATACAATGTTTGTACATCTTTAGCAGTATCCTACTAAAAATATCTTTGTAAGAACTGTATAAATGCATTTGTGTTGATTCTGCTGCGATGTGAACAAATTGCAATACCTTTTTATGTATTTTAAAAGAAAAAGGAAAAAAAATTTCAATAAAAATGAAGTATAAAAAAGTAATCTTCATATTCTGATTTAACAGGGATATTGGGCGGTGTGCCTCACAAGTCTCCCTAGATGTCCCCAGTTTTGGGATAACTACTATGAGCTTTCTGCCATGTATCCGGAACTTTGTTTTCTGTAATGCAGTCATTAAATACCTGTGTAAGAACCGGTGTGAGGGATTTGGCTATTTTTTTGTAAAACACTACACAAAAGCCGTCTGGGCCAGGTGTTTTGCCTAGGGCTAGGGAGTTTATCGTTTGTAGCACCTCTTGGTCTGTGTACTTTGGAATTCTCTTAGCTGAGGTGTTAACTTAAGGAGCGTCATTTTAGTTAAAATGGCTTCTGTTGTCCCTCTGATCTCGCTCCCCTTCTGTTCTTCCGTATAGAGGGTTTGGTAAAACCGATGAAACTGTTCAGCTATTTCCTTAGGTTTGACTCAAAACTCTTTGGGATTTTGCTTGTTGATCAGTCTGGGGACTGTTCTATCTGCCAATAATTTTACTGCCTGTCCAGTCTCATGGTACTTCTGACAAGCAAATCTTAGAATACCTTCAGCTTTCCTGTTTTCTAATTGCTGCAGTTCTTCCCTGATCTTATTTAGTTCTCATAGTGTTTTCTTTTTTCCTGGTTGTTTCTTATGTTTTTGCTTAAGTTCTTTCGGCTTCTCTGTGAGCCTGGTGTATGTCAGTCCCATTCATTTCTTTTTGGTTGATGCAAACTTAATGATTTCTCCTCCTTGATGGGCAGGCTAGGTGGGCCAAGCAGTCCTTATCTGCCGTCAGAGTCTACGTTTCTATGTAAGCCACTAACTTCACCGCTTCCCATGTGGATATTGGAGAACAGCCCTGGTCAGTATTTATTGAGTGCACTTCCTTTATTGTGTCATTCAGTTTGGCTACAAAAGTTTTATCATTAAGTAGTGAGACGTTTAGCCTCCAGACTGTTTGTCTGTTCCTGTGTTGAAACTGAAGTCTGAGTGAAACTGGAGTGTGATCGGATAGGGTAATGCAGTGAATCTGGGAATTACCATTCGATGCATGTATGTCTGTTGTGTGTAAAAAAAGATCTATCCTGGAGCAGGACAGCTGTGGTGCAGAGTAAAATGTATAGTCTTTCTCTCCTGGATGTTGCTCCTTCCAGATGTCTTTAAGTCCCATCTCCCCTGTTAGGCCCGACAGGATCTTTGTGGCTCCCCTGCTGGTATACTGACACTGAGAGGATCTGTCTAAATTAGGAAGTGGGACCGTATTAAAGTCCCCCCTCCCCCCCAAGGATTATCTGACTTGGAAGCAAGGCTGCCACCTTATGTAAAGTTGCTTTAAGAAATTACCGTGTTTGTTGTGGCTGCATAAATGTTGACTAGATGGATAATCTCCCCTTGATTTTCCACTGTGACCCTCAAGAATCTGCCCTGTAAGTCTACCTCCACCGACCTTACCAGTAGTGTGCTTCCTCTTTTAATAAGCCTTTTTTCTATTAGTTGAGGGAGCTGCCTTCACTTGTCTGACTTGATCTCTTCTTAATTTTAAGTGTTTATTTGCTGTCAAACGTGTTTCTTATAAATAGGCCATTTCATACTCCATCTTGCGCAGTTCAACTAATAATCTAGTTCTCCTCACTGGAGAGTGAATGCCCTTCACATTGTAAGAAACTATATTAAACCCTGCCATTTTAACTATTCAAAAGAGTAAATGCCAAAGTCTTTTCCCTCTCACCATATAATGTTATGACAGAATCCCCACACTTGCTCAATGCCCAGCCATGTGTACAAACGATAAAAAAATATTTCAACATCAACTTTAAAAAACCTTTCAACTGCTGAAAATAAACGTTTGTGCTTTCCAGAACCAACTTTTGAAGCACAATACAACTGGCTATTTACATATCATATCTCCTAGGTATTTTGCCTTCCAGCCACCGACGTGGTCTTAAGGAAGTTGCAAAGGGTCACTCAAGATGACTACAAATTTACCCCTGATGGTAGCCGGGGTATGTGGCACTACTCTTCCCCCACTGTGGAGAGAGTGTTCATTTAAGTATCCGCCACCACTTCTGCACAGAAGCAGCTGGAGCTAACAACTGAATTCCACCCCCCCATGGGTGTGCCCCCCTTCCCCTTTTAGCCATTGTGGGGGAGTAAATTTGCCCCAAAGTGCTACTCTCCCCCATCAAAAATGTATCTGGCCAAGAATTACCCTTAGGCAGCCCTGCCTGTGGCCTTTCCCTGTTCTGTTGCCTGTTCAGCCACTAGGGGCAGTGCCTGTAACCGTTGGTAACTGTATCTTTTTCCCCTCCTCTCAACAGATCTTTATAGCAAATTTAGTGCCCTGGATAGCATTTGTCCTTCGATCACCACATCATTGCTAGAGTCAGTACTTTCGCCTTACTTTTGAGAGTTTACTGTAAATGTCCTTTCCCTTATTTCCGGCCATCTCTTTCAGCAAATAAATCTGTTAACCTCCCATGTGTCAGAGCCCAAACTTTATATTTATTCCATCCACCCTAGAGAACAAGTTACATAAATGGTAATGCTTAAAGTTTTAAGATCCTCCGTCCTGTGACCATGCCCGCAGTCCCTAGGCTAGATCAGATATTTCTTGAATGGTATCTCTGTTCCAAACAATATTAATAAGCCCTCTCCCTGATGCAATCGGTCGACCAAGTGCTCAAATACCCATTTGTTTTAAAATATTTTTACTGGGAGTGTCCTTTATATAGCCACCAGCGAATACTATGTAAGCCCAGGGGAGTCAAATCAAAACCCCATCAAAAAGGTAGCTCAGAGATTCCCACCTTGACGTACACTTTTGCCTGCAATATATTTAGCCAAGAGAGGATATGTTAATTATTCCTACATCAGTACTTTGTAGCATATACAAGTATGGTTTTACTTGGGGCAAATTAGGGGCCCTTAAAGACTTATACCTTTCACCCTTACCCGACTAGAAACATTCTTCTGGGAGTAAGTTCTGTACAAGCAAAACAGTTCAAGTCTCTCCATGACTTCATCTCTTTGGTGATCCAGCATGAAGAGATGCCAAGCCTCCTGCTTGGTCTCCTTGGTCCGATCTCCTCTGCAAACGCCCAATGTCTCTGATGGTGGCTTTCGGTAATGCTCCCAGGTATTGTCTCTTTTGACCTGATCCTTTAGATGCCACCATCCAGGCCTGTTCAGTGAGCCTCCACTGCAGTAATTCCACCTCAACATCTGGCGGCGGTATATCCAGCTTCTTCAGTGTGGGGAAGGCGTCTACCAGCACAGAAAAGGTCTTAACTCCAGAATCTAGGTGCAGTCTAAGCTGGGCTGGAAGAGGAGTTCAGCTCTTATATTCTTTTTCTTTTTCAACTCCTGCACCAACGCTCTAACCCTCAGTCATCTGGCCTGCAGAGCATTAGAAAAATCCTGATCAAAGATAATAGGTATGTCCTTACATTTGTTTTCTTTTAATCGCCAGGCCTCTTGTAAAATGTAGTCTTTACTTTGGAAATACACCATTCGAATGACCCACGAACCGGGTATGGCTGCTGGCTCAGTTGGTTTGGGCACTAATGAGCAATGCGCTCTGTCAGTGTCTAGATTTATGTCTGTAGGCAAACACAATGTGGTTCTTAACAGGTGCTGCATAAAATCGATCAGTGTCACAAAACCCTCCTCCTCCCCTTCAGGCACCCCAAGGATTCGAAAATTATTCTACCTGGCTCGGTTTTCCATATCCTCGAGCCGGTTATGAGTTTCCCTGTCTCTCCTTAGTAGATAGAGCAGTAGTCGGTCTGTGGAGTCTTGTACTTCTGTTATTTCAGTTACTTTAGAAGTATTCTCTGAGACTTTTTGTTCAAGTTTTTCATGTCTTGTCTTAGGTCTACCAGAGATGACTATTTTGTTCATTGTGCCAAGAATCTTTTTTTATTTTTTTGTTAGTTGTTTAACCAGGACTAACACATTAAGCTGAAAGCTTTTTTACAGGTGCGACCTGGGAGCACAGGGAAGTTAAGTGACTTGCTCAGCGTCACACAGTCTACAAGTGGAAGCTGTGGGATTCAAACTCAGGTCTGGTCTGCTGGATGTCACCAGATTTGTAGCTCAGAGCCTTAACCCACTGCACTAAATTGCCTCTTCTGGGGGTATAGCTAGCAGCCGACAGCATCGGTCGCACTCCAAGGAGCTCCTGCACTCCCCCTGAGAATACTTTCTAATATATTTTTTTTTAACTGGAAACTGAACTAAGCTGACATAATTCTTGCAACAATCGAGAATAGAAGCTACTTACTAAATCTTGCGACACTAAGCAATGGGGAATCCTCGTAAGATAGGACAACGTGATTCAGGCCGAGGGAAACCAGGCAAGAGGCCTGATGGCGCCGACCAACGTGCCCTTGTGGCAGACTCAACCAGAGAAAATGAGCCCTCTAACAGCGCTGTATTACAGGCTGTACAAGCCCTAGACAAATCAATGCAAGCTCTAGATGCAAAAATGGACCTTTTCAACACAGGGGTATCTGACCTGGAGACTAAAGTCACTACAGTCTCGGTGGAGTCACGAATGTCAAAGGAGTCTGCTGACAAAACTTCTGCGGTGACTGCAGGGCTCGTTTCTGAGAATAAAATCCTTCGGCTCCGTTTGCAGCATCTAGAAAATGGAGCTTGGCTGGCACATGTTCATCTCCTCAGGGTTCCCGAGGGTTATGAAGAGGATGCTATATGTCATTTTGTCACC
The DNA here is from genome assembly GCA_016271365.2 of Neoceratodus forsteri. Classification (NCBI taxonomy): domain Eukaryota; kingdom Metazoa; phylum Chordata; order Ceratodontiformes; family Ceratodontidae; genus Neoceratodus; species Neoceratodus forsteri. Next base: position 704,686,470 of record CM028131.1, on the reverse strand, counting down.
CAGTTTCTTTCAACTAATTTGGGACTCTCACTCGCTGACCTCATCTTCAACGCCTACCGGATTACACCACGGAGGAAAACAACAGACCAGGATCAACTTCGCATAATCCTCATTGTTATAGCGGGCCAACATATAAGGGACAGAATCCTGCAAGCTGCAAAAAATAAGGGCCCTCTACAGTTACCGGATGGTTCCAGGATCTTTTACTTCCCAGACCTCAGTTATAGCACACGCCAGAGAAAGAAGGCCTTTGATGAAGTCAGAGGGGAGCTAAAGTTTCTTGGGGTTAATCACTCTTTACTGGTACCTGCAAAGCTCAGAATTTCTTATTCAGGCAAAACCAACATTTTTTCCGATCCATCAGAAGCAGGCAAAAGATGGCCAAGATCAAGGATGACTTTATGCGCAATGTATTACACCCTGAAGAGACAGACAGATGAGGGCTGAAGAAAGTTTTAAATGCAGAGTTGTACCTTAATAATGCCTTCTGGTTTTGTTACCTACTAATAAGATCAGTCTCTAGAAAGGTTTCTCTTTACCCTATGTACAGAATTCAACAGTTTCCTAACTGATGATGTTTCTTAATTTAGCATAAGAATGGTATTTTCAGGAGTGTGCGGACTCTAAGGTTTGCCCATTTATAGAAATGATTATCGAATGCCGAACTATACATGGACTTTATTACAAGTCACTAGTTGGCTTTCATGGGTCTTGTACCCCAGAACATTTTCGGACTTTTGTTTACAGTATATTATTCGGTATATAGTCCATGGTCATGGCTGCATATCTAGCACTTTGTTAAACTTTTTCGGATACACATGCTAATATTTCAGTAGAACTTCCCCCACCTATGCTGTAACCTTGGGTGAGAAGTAACATATCCTGATTTATACTCTGTACCTCTACTACTTACTATTACTTATAACCAAGTAAGATTTTGTATCAGATTTGATATAAGAAATAAAAATAAAGTTTAAAAAAAAATGCCTCTTCTGCAGCGTTCCTAACTGTATTTGATGGCAGTACAGAGTCCTCCATCTCCAGCTCTAAGGATGATTTGATGGGGATCGGCCATGCTGCGACAAGGCCGCAAGTCCATCTGCATCGGTCATCAGTCTGAGTCACTTTAACTTGCCTGATGACAATCTAGACACCGCATATTTTGAATGCTGCGGCATCCCAGGCATCTATATAATATCTTGCAGCAAATTATTGTGATTTTTATCCAATTTTATCACGGATTCACATAGATTAAAGAGGGCACCCACGAAGCTCCAGAAATCAGCCTCCAATTATGGTGGTGACGTCACCGGCAGTCCGAGAACACAGCCTCTTTTATCTCAAACTGACTTATTGATGAGCAACTTTTCTGTAGCTGAAAGGGCTGATAAGAACCTACATCGTAAGCTAACACTACTTTTAAATAAAATTAGAAGTCAACACACACACAATCCTAAGCATGTCACCTCTGAGACACTGTTCAAATTCCACTACACTGAGAAGAGAGTTTAGATGCTGGGCTACACTACAATTCAGCTCTCCCACACTGTACTGAAAATGTTATGCTACTATGTCATATGGCTGGCCTGACACATTCTGTTATAAATGTCAAAGAAATCCCATATTCTCAGAAACCTCCTATTAAAGAGAATGTTTATCTTGCTCTAAGGCATATTTTGGAGAACTCTAGCCCTTTGCTTTCCACCACCACTACCATTCTATGTAGAGGAGGGGTAGTAAGTGCCCCAGAATTTTAGCATGATGTCTTGCCAACTGTTAATGACTCAAAGTACTACAAAATGCCAAAAATAAATATTAACTGTTACTTGGCAGTTTGAAACAATACCAAAAAAAACAAAAAAAACAAACAGATTTAGTGGTCAAAGGATAACACAGATTACCATCCGCAAGGCATAAAATAAGAGGGTTTGTATTGCAATTTGCGACCCAAAAGCCATCAATCAAAGACTTGATTAGCAGAAATTGTTAATTTCTAGGCCCATGCTGTGCATTTATTACCTTTTTCCAGCCTTGGTAGCCCAACCTCCCCACCATCCAGTCACTGATTTGTTTCCCCAATCTTCTGTCGCTCACTCTGACATAACTGCCACAAACTTTAAAACATATGCAGGCAGAACACTGCAATGTGGAAGAGGAGAGCAGTGGGTAGAACAGTATGTGGCACAATGAAGAAAACTGCAGTCAAAAGCTCCAGACCGATCGGTGAGCCTAGCTGAGGGGATGTAAGATTATAGTGATCGCTGCCAACTGGGTAAATAGAAGCTTGGACTGCTACTCTTAACAACATGCACACAGCGTCATGTAGAAAATCATCTGCAGCTAAAATCATCAAGCCTCAAGGTAAGGGCTAAAAAGTTCCATGGGTTAGGTACTAGGGTAACTGGTTAGATTGACAGACCCAGGTGGTAAGTGGGCAAATGGGCTGCATTGTGTTACATCAGTGTTGGAGATGGGGTTAAGGTAATGTGAATGATTAAAATGTGTGTGCAAATGAGATAGCCAAGACACTGTTGTTAACAGTGCAGACCTCTGTAACAGGTTACGTGCTTAAACTGACTGAGCTGACAATGTTGCGTTGTTCAGCCTGATGACTGGATGCTTAAACATGGTAAAGAGTAAGTCAATGGTGAAATAAAAAATGCCTTAATAGACACTGTTCCGACCAGCCAGAGAAACAGACCAAAAAGGGGCACTAAGCCATACTAAGAAATAACCATTGGGGGCACAGAATTCATAAGAATAAATAGGACTTTACTAAATCAATCAAGCAATAAATTAATAGCAATAAATAACAGTTCAATAAATAAAGACAGTGCACAGCAAACAATATGGTATGACTGGCAACTAAATCTATGGAATTAACAGTTTAACAAGGTCAGGGGGGAGCGGGCCCAGAGGCACCGAGGGTTGAGGTGCTGAACGCCACACCTCATGCCACAACAGCGACCCGAGTTCGGGAGCGAGCTCGGGTGCTGGGGGTTGGCAGGGGAGGGATTGGATTGAGCACCTGCTGGGCTGCTCTCCTGTCCCAGGGGAGGGTGTTGAGGAGTCCGGAGCTCCAGCGGCCCCTGGTGGAGATCAGGCTGCACGTACACAGTGCCCGATGCTGGCAGGGTGGCCATGCGCCGAGAAGTGGGGGATATGCACCACACACAGGAGGGGGGAGGAGGGGATAACAAGAGGGGAAAAAGCCCTCTCCTGCCAGATAGGAGACGGCTTCCTCCAGTGCCGCCACCATACGCCCAACACTGGTCTCCCATCACTGCCCCTTCAATTTCTCCGGGACTGTAGGGCCCGCGTCCCCAGAGAATCGTAACGTCCTTGAAGATGACGGGAGACACAGCAGGCAGTAGAGCGGTCAGGTCAGTGGGTAAGCCTGAAGAGAGTTCCAGTCAGGGGAGAGATAAAGAGAATCTACAAAAAAAAAAAAATTAAAAATAAAAATAAAAAAACAAGGTCAGGGGGATGCTTATGACTGAAAGTTGCAACAATGCTTGTCAGTCAACATTTAAGATTACAGAAACACAAAATAATATGCTACTGATTCAAAGCATCAATGGAAGTGTATGCAAATCATCATGAAATAATTTAGACTGGTTCTGCTTGATACAGCGGAGCATGGTATCAAATGGCCTCTCATGCACTCTGCAAAGGCTCGGATATGTTTTTTATCCATCTCAGGCCACACGTGCGTACTGGATTTGTATCTCAGCGCAGCGAAGGATGAACTAGCTCTATGATGGTCTTACAGGTTTTGGTCATGGCGAGCCCAAAACAGTAAAGCAAACTAAAAGCACATAACCTCAGCATAAAAACACTGAGCAAGGGCTACCTAAAAGGTCAGTGGCAACAAAGCCAGGTTTTAAAGAAATACAAAATTCACCCACACCTCAATAATGCAAAGCATCATGGGAAGTATATGCAAGTCACCGTGAAATAATTTAGACTGATTCTGCTTGAAGCCCAAGTGTACGGTACCAAATGGCCTCTCATATACTCTACAAAGGCTGAGAACAGAAGACTCGGACATGTGTTTTGTCCTCAAGATTCATCAGTGTGCCTAATATTTATCTCAACCCAGTGGGTAGATGAACCAGCTTTGTGTCATGGTGAGACCAAAATAGGAAAGTAATATAAAAGACACAGAACCTCAGCACAAAACCAGGGAGACAAGGGTTACTCAGAAACAGAATACAAAAACAGAGGGACCCAGCACTCTAATCTTCTCATACAAACTGCAATACTTGCCAGTCTGTTAGAAAAATCTTTTAGTTTTTATTGTGAAACAAACACAGATGTTGAAGAGGTGTAGCCCAGGGAGACCTCCACACACATGACCAGAAACAGTACTGGCAACAAAACCAGGTTTCAAAGAAATACTGAATCACACACACACCCCAAAAGTATCATGGAAAGTGTAACAAATCACCATGAAAGAATTTAGACTGGCTGTGCTTGAAGCAGGAGTGCATGATGCCAAATAGCAACTCCCAAACTCTGCAAAGGCCAAGAACAGAAGACAGAGATACTGTTTTTTTCCTTTTCAGGACGACTCAGGGTGCCTCATCTGTATCCTAACCCAGGGAAAGGACAAACCAGTTATATGACAGTCTTACAGGATTGGGCCATGGTGAGCCTAAAATTGGAAAGCAATCTAAAAAGACAAAGAATCTCACCACAAAAGCACTGAGGCAGGTGTAAAAAGTTGCTAAAGGTAGCAAATCAAGGACATAAGTGTCCTAAGTAAGCAATAACATATTACATACTAGACGCCAACAGAGTAGGTATCTTGGTCCATCAAGTCTGCTCGAGCTCCAGCACCCTGATTGGGTACCATAGCCATCTACCTGTCTCCTTCCACTGTTACTCCATCCCCCAGTCCCCCCCCCCGTAAGCCATCCTCTGCTTCACCCCTTGCCTATACCTATCCCACCCTCTCCTGAACCCTTCCATTGTAGCTGCCTGTACCAGCTCCCAGGGCAGCACATTCCACGGATCCACCACTCTCTCAGTGAAATACCTCCTCTTCCTTTCCCCACAATCCTCCCACCCTCAGTCTTCCAGCTGTGCTCTCTGGTGATTCCCACCTCCTTCTGCCGAAAGATCCTATCTCGGCTTACCTTATTTAGTCCCTTGAGGTACATGAAGACCTCAATCATGTCCCCCTGGTCCCTCCTTTCCTCCAGCGAGAACAGGTTGAGCTCCCCTAGTCGCTCCTCGTATGTCATATTCCCCATGCCGCAGATCATCTTGCTCGCTCTCCTCTGGACCCTCTCCAGGAGTTGGATGTCCCTCCTTAGGTGCGGCCTCCAGAACTGCACACAGTACTCCAGGTGTAGTGTAATTAGGCTGTTGTACAGTGGCAATATCACCTCCCTGTTCCTAGAGGTAATCCCCCTAGCGATGCAGCCCAGCATCCTATTTGCCCTGACTGCAACCCTCCTGCACTACTCTGAATTATTCATGTTAACATCTACCAGGATTCCCAGGTCTCTTTCCCCTGTTGTGGCCTCCAACTCATCCCTCCCCAGGGTATACACATATTTGGGGTTTTCATGCCCTATATGTAGCACCTTGCACTTGGAGGAGTTACATTTCAATTTCCAGGTGCAGGACCACCTGTCCAGAGTATCCAGGCCCCCTTGCAGGGCCAATCTTCCCTCCTCCCCTTCCACCACTGTCCCCAGCTTAGAGTCATCCACAAAGAGACTCATTTCACACCCGATACCTTTTCTGATATCGGAGATGTAGGCATTAAACAGGAGCGGCCCCAGAACTGATCCCTGTGGGACCCCACTTATGACCTCCCTAGGAGACAAGACCTCCCCCCCTTGATTACTACTCGCTGAGTGTGCCCAGAGAGCCAATTTCCAATCCACCTAACCATCAATGGGCCTACCCCCATCCTCCCCAGTAGGCCATTGTGAGGGACCAAATCAAATGCCTTGCTGAAGTCCAGGAACAGTTCATCCACCCTCAGCTGCTCAGTATCAGTAACACCTCCACTACAGACCCTCTAGCTATTGCAGAAGTCTTCAATAAGGCCTTCACCAATCTTACCCCAGTGCTACCACCTGCCTATTTTCAACCTGATTTGAACCACTCTAATGACATATCTATTGAGTGTTCTCACCCGACCTTCTACTTTAAAAGGGTGACAGGGAGTCATGTGATGCAAACGAGCTAGAAGCAGCAGTGATTTGGAGCTCCCATTCCTCTACTCTCTTCAATACTATTTCGGCTGATTTCTACAAGTTTTACTGCTGAAATAACCGCCACGTATTTGGGTTCCTGCTTTCAACGATAGATTTGAGTACTCTTACGCATCACTATAGGGACATTCTCCCTGCGATGGATGTTGAAATGAAGCAGGCCTAACTGAGGCATACGCCGCCTCCCTCGCCTGAGAAAGTTCACCCTAAGAAACCCAAAGCGCAGGGGGATAAAAGTGGAGCATCGCTGATTCAACCAATTCCGCTCATGGAGGAGCGGTTCCTAAAAGAACTTGAACCCTTCAGGAAAACTCTGCAGGATACTGCCAACAAATTAAAATCTTTATGCAGTGATATGTCTGATCTTACCCGACAGGTTGGTGAGTTGGAGGCCCGAATCAAATCAGTAGAGAACCGGCAAGATAAACAAGATCCTGAGATAGTATTACTGCGACAACAAGTCCAAAAACTACAACTGAAAACTGAGGATCTAGAGGGACGGAGTAGGAGGAATAATATCCTAATTATGGGCCTCCCAGAGAAAGAAGAAGGCTCCAATACGGTCCTATTCCTCCAAAAGCTCCTAGAGAAAATAGCAGGCCCCTCACCTCACCACACCACACCACTCCACTCCTGTTACCAAATTGAACGGGCCCACCGCTCCCTCAGACCCAGACCTCAGCTGGAAGAACCACCTCGACCTCTAATCATGGAAATTTTTAAGCTACATAGAAAAACAGCACGTCTGGTCAAAAACCAGGAGCTGAAAGCAGTAATGTGGGAAGGAAATAAGCTTTGTTTTTCACAAAACCTGCCGTACGAAGTCCGCCAGAAGCGAGTCACCTTTCACCCTACAGTAACCAAGTTAGTGGCAGCCAGCATCCCATTTATAATGTTATACCCTGCGAAATTACAGGTTTCCATCTTGGGCAGTTGGATCTCCTACGGATCACCACAACAAGCCACGACTGATCTCACCACCAAGCTGCAAGAACTATTTAAACCAGGCTGAACATTCCACCCATATTTCATAGGGTCTAATTGCTATGGGACTAATAGTCTGCTCTTAATTTTTCAGAATTGCCTTTTTTGTGCTGACAATCTTTCGTAATTGCTAGTTAGGAATCTTACCTGGGATCTGAGGCCCTGTGGGTGGGGATGACTCCCAGGCGTGTTGCGGACTGTTTCCCTATGCTAACACTAGGGCAGTACTATATGCTACGAGCTTGAGTCATCTAGAGGGAACCTCTGTTTGAAGGTCAGTTGCCAGGGGACAGATTGTGCCTAGGACCGTTTTTGGGTCCGATCTGTTAGCTTCCTCCTGTGCACTTCTGCCTTTTCTTTCTAGATCTACCAAACAGCCTACATTGATGAACGCCCCCCACATTACACTAAGTAAGTGAACTCCTGTTTCTTTCTATTCCCTTTCATATGGCTAATGTTTACCTCTTTTTTTGTTTTTGTGGGGTATGCGTCTACAATGGACACGTTTACTGTTTTGCAAGCCAAACGCTGATAAAACAAGCGGCTTGGGAGGGACAACGAGTGGCTGTCTCCTGTGGGATAGGGCCCTCTTAAATAATTAGGATTTGAACTGTTGCTTTAATTGCTACCTCGGATCTTCGGGGTTATTCTTGTCAATATTTTTTATGCCTTTAAGGGTCTGACACTTGCTCACTTAGGGAGTATTTAATTTTTTCATCAGTTGATAAAAGGGACTTAATATTTTTTTATAAAACAAACGGAGAGAGGGGAGCGGGATGCTCTAGTCAGTGCAGGCTCAGGTCGAGCAGCACAGCGGGCTAATGTTTGGGGAGTTTGGCCTCATAACACTCAATTTATTTATTTTATATTGGAATGGTGCTGATCACTACTACTACTTTAGTCTACACCTATCCCTCCATCCCTATGGATGGTTTTCAGACCCAGGGAGAGTGTTCGATGAGGCCATAGTGGGTTGGTCTCCCATGCTAGTAATACTCATATCCTGTTTTTTCATTTGGAACCAACAGGGGACCAGTGTATATAGTTACAGTTTATTGAAATGGGTAAGAGGTTGCTGTTTAATTAGGAACAAGCTAATGGATAAGATGCTCCTGAAAACAGGGCGGGTGGGCGGTTAATCAGTAGAATGATGTACAGTTTGTATAACTACTCCAGAATGTCTTATTTTTGTCTACCACATAAACATTTCTCGGGTTGCTTTTCATATGTTGAAAACCTGTTTATCTGGAAAGCACTGCACTGTGTTACCATAACAGGTCTATGGAATACTTCATGCTGGGGAGGAGGTGTGTGGGGGGTGGGGGTGGCGAGGTATTTATTCCAAATCTAGTGTATCGATTGTTCGCTATTTTAAACGTCGGCTATGACTAGTAATCTAACCAAACTTCTGTCATGGAATGTCAGGGGTGCTCGTGAGTGTACCAAGAGATATCAAATTTTTAAACATTTTTCATTGTTGCAATCCACTGTTTCCTTTATTCAAGAAACACACCTGCTCCCATCTGAGGCTACTGTTCTCCATCGGCAGAACACTGGCCAAGTTTTTGTTTCAGGAAACTTGACTGCCAGTAGAGGGGTTGCTGTACTGATTAAACGCTCCATACCCTTTCAAGCGGACCAAACCATTACAGATCCACAGGGGAAATATATCCTAGTAATAGGTACATTGAGATGCACAAAGTTATTACTGGGAAATGTTTATGGTCCAGTGGGTGGTGACCCCAGTTTCTTTGCAGACCTCACAGACAAATTATCCCCCTTCATGACCTTACCAATGATTTTAGGAGGAGATTGGAGTCTCCCTCCTACTCAAGACTTGGATCATTCCAATGGTCTTCTAAAGCCTACATCAGCAGCACAATAAGCTCTTCATGAGTTTTTTTGATTTTTTAAGTCTATGTGATACATGGAGAGTACTGAACCCATCGTCTCGTACATTTTCCTTCTACTCCACAGTCCACCACTCTTCATCACAATTAGATTGCATAGTAATCAGCCGTTCTCTTCTTTCTGGTTTATATAATGCAGGGAAAGAATCCATTGTTCTATCTGACCATGCCCCAGCATGGACATCCCTTATACTGGATCCCAATTACCAAAAAGACCCGTCATCGAGACTGAAAACCCAATTACTTAAAGACAAATACACGGTCTCTAGAATATCTTCTCTCATTCAGTCCTTTGTGGAGAACAATTACAATTCGGTTCCAACAGTAGACCATGAATGGTGTGCTCTAAAATGCTTTCTTAGGGGAGAATTTATAAGGTTAGCGTCCACTCGTAAGTGACAGAGAGAAGCACAGGTTCTGTCCCTTTTAGCTCAGATCCACACATTAGAACAATTTCTCTCAGCTACTTCCCCTCTATCTTCGTTAAAGCCCCTTTTAATCCTATGTAACCAATATGCTTCTATCCTTCAAGAAAAAGCCAAACTCGCCATCTTAAGAATTCAGACAAAGTATATAGATCATGGAGAAAAGGTGGGTCATTTGCTGGCCTTGCGTCTCAGGACATTAAGAGGCTTCCAGAAATATACCTTGGTCCAAGCTCCTGATGGTACAATAAAAACCCACCCAAGGGATACTGTTACCATCTTTAAGCAGTTTTATTCCTCTCTCTATGGCATGAGGGTATCCCCCCAGTCTGAAGAAGATCTTACAGCATACATTGCTTCTACAGCCTTACCTTCTTTGTCATGCATGCATCAGGAATTCCTGTCCTCCAAACTCTCCCAACAGGACATAGAAATGACTATTACCACTCTGTCTCTAGATAAAGTCCCAGGTCCTGATGGTCTTCCTTTCAACTTTTATAAAACATATGGTAAGGAACTAACCCCCATTCTCCTCCGTCTCTATAGATACCTGCTTTCAGGTGAGATCTTGGACTCTTCACTATTAGAAGCCACTATTCTTCTTCTTCTTAAGACAGATAAATCCCCCTCCTGTCCTGCTAGTTACCGACTTATACTCTTACTAAACTGTGACATAAAGATCTTAGCAAAAATACTAGGTAATAGAATAGAAAAGGTTTGGACCTGTCTTCTTAGTCCAGAACAAGTAGGATTCGTAGCAGGCAGATCGTCATCAGACCATATCCGTAAACTCGCACATATTTTCCAAGCAGCAGAACCTCAACCCCTTCCGATGGCCTTAATTTATTTAGATGTGGAAAAAGCTTTCAATAGGGTGGATTGGGCTTTCTTGTGGGGGACACTTCAAAAAATAGGGTTCCCTTCCCAGTTTATTCAATGGATCAAAACTTTATATTCCCCCCCCAGCCAAAATTCAGTGCAATGGGGTATACTCTTCTTCCTTTCCTCTAAACACTGGTACATGCCAAGGTTGCCCAATTTCCCCCTTTCTCTTCAACCTCTATTTAGAGCCACTACTCAGGCAATTAAGATCTTCTCCCTCCATTGTTGGCATTCCTACTGAAAATCAGACTCCACGGTTATCAGTTTACGCTGACGACATTCTACTGTACCTGTCAAATCTGGTCTCCCCTCTCTTAGAAGCCCTAGAAATAATTCACACTTTTGGTAAATGCTCAAATTACAGAATGAATTTGAGTAAGATGGAAATTTATCCCCCCTTAATCGTATTACGCACAGGCAATCCTTTGCTTAATTTGGGCTGAAGTGGTCCCTCGGTATATTAAATATCTAGGTATATACTTACTTCGGATCCAGTTTTACTGCGTAAACTCAACTTTTTAGATCCCTGGAATGTTATCCAACAAGATCTTTTATGATGAAGAAGTCTTTCACTTTCACTGTGAGGTAGGATTAACATTATTAAAATGAATGTCCTCCCAAGATTGTTCTACCCCCTCAACATGCTCAATGCCTGGTTGCCTTTAACTTTCTTTAAACATATACATGCTGATGTTACCTCCTTTATTTGGCTTGATAACACTTCCAGGAGGTCGTATCATAAATTAGGTTTACCCAAGGAATTTGGAGGGGCTTCATCTTCCCAACTTCAGGTTCAATACTGGGCAAGCCATCTTTATAAATACGGAAAATGGTTGTCCATAACCCATATACAGCAGCAAGCAGATTACGCACCCATCTGGCTACAAGTTGAATCTGACCTACCTTCTATTAATAAATTGGACCCAACCGGGATTATTTATTCCCCAGCAAAAGTTTTATCAAAGGACTTATAGTCTTCCCCAATTGGTATTTCCCTTAGAGTTCTCTCTCAGATAGGTGGACATATCAAGCTACTCCCTGCCAAGGACTTCTCTCAGCTCTTTTTCTCTAATCCAAATATTAAGATAGGGGGTCTTGGTTAAACATACCTCAAGATTCTAAAGTCTCAGATTTTTATTCCAACACCAGCATACTCACTTCACAAGAGATATTAACTAAATTTAGTCTACAGTCGGCTTCATCCTTCAAGGTATATCAATTCAGGCATTCACTAATCAACTTATTTGGGCAGGGGTTACAATCTTCAATGTTTTTTTTTTTTATTATTATTTTTATCGCCCCTATGTGCACCTGAGCTGCCTCTCTTTCAGGCTTCCAAGGTCCACAGACATTCCCTACTATCCCCCCCCTTCCACCACCTTACCTCACATTCGCAGCCATCCATGGAGTAGTCCCGGTGTAACCCTTCACCGGGTGGGTCCCTGCTCCTCCGAGGGGGAAGGCACCAGTGGGGAGGCGGCACCAGCACACTATTTTCTTTGGTTCCGGGAACTTCTGAGGCAACCTGTGGCTTCTCGGGGATTCTTCGGGGATGCCTGGGGCCAGGAGCCATCATCCGGCCAGACTTCTGGCGTGGATTTTTCCGATTTTCTTGGTTCCCCCTAGTGCACTGCTTCTGTAGTGCCCCCGGTCTCCACTGGGGGCCGTTACGTGAACAAGGCAATCCCTAACCCTCCCCAGGATAGGAGAGCAGTCTGTCGGACGATCAATCCTATCCTTCCCCTGACGATCCAAGTCCATTCCCGAACCCGGGTCGCCGGCCGTGGGAAAAGGTAAGGCATCCACGCTTCAACCCTGTACATCACCAGGCTAGCTATATTCTATGTTTGGGGAGTTTTTACAACAAATCTCCATCTAGCCTGTCACCCTCATGGAATCTCCACAATATACAAAGTCTTGATTATTAGCCCACAGCCTCGCTCCCCAGTAGGTTCTAACATATGGGACAATCTCTTGCCTGATATAGAACTAAACTGGCCTCAACTTTGGAAGGCCCTCTATACTTATATTTCTCAGGACATGTTCAGGTTGACCCAATATAAAATATTAAACAATATGTACTACACCCCAGTAAAGTTAGAAAAAATGGGCCGTCTCGACTCCCCACTATGTTATAGATGTAATAAAGATGAAGGCTCCTTAATGCACATCTTTTAGTCTTGAGGGAAGGTATCACCCCTGCGGACACAAACTGAACACCAGCTTGATCCGCTTCTAGGTCTTCAAGGACTCTTTACCCATCTATTTGCATTATCGAGGATTTCTTGCAGATTCAAATTAAAGAATGAAGGCATCATACGGCACTCATCTCTCTGGCGGTCAAGAAACTGGTCCTCCGGCAATAGTTGGACCAGGTAACCATCACATACTTTGAATGGTTACATGAACTATCCTTCGCTTTTGGAGCAGAGCAGTTAATTGCCAGCGTTAGACACTGTATTCCCTCTTTCAACAAAAAGTAGGGGAAGCTATATGTGTTATACATGACTTGATTGCTTCTTGATGGTTTAAAAGCCCCCCCAACAGCTTACAAAGGTTTAAAAAGTAGATTACACGTTGACTTCTTAACAGGATTTACATGTTTTCAAGCACCCAATTTACAATATTGTATACCTCGCCGGGGTGGGGAGCACTTGGGGGAGAGAGGGGTTTGTGGGGGAAGGCTGAGGGGGTGGGATCTGGAGGGGTGTGGGGGGGTTTGATTTAGCCAGATTTTTGTACCATGGTTTAATCACTAAGAATGTGTCTCTTTTTGTTGTGATATGTTTTGTAAAAACAATAAAATGTATTTGATTTTAAAAAATAAATAAATAACGGCCCAGTGGCGCTGAGGGTTGAGGCGCTGGATGCCACAACTCGCACCACGCCGGCGACCCGTGTTCAGGAACAGGCACAGGTTGCCGTGGGTCGGCAGGGAGGAGATGGATTGAGCATCCAATGGACTGCTCTCCATCTCCGGGGAGGGGGGCTTCTGGTGGCCAGTACTTGCCTGACCCCTAACGGAGGCTGGGGGGTCAGTGGCACTGCCGCAAGCCATGGGCGGGACATAGCAGGCAGCTTAACTGGGGCGTGCATGGGAGCATCTGCCGCACCCAGTTGCTGGCATCATTGCATGCCGTGGCCCGCGTAGGGAGAAAAGCGCAAAGAGCCCAAGAGAATGAAGTTGTGCCTCGGCAGCTATCCCCAGAAGGCACCTCCCGACATGGATCCATTGGGTGGGTCAGTCACTCCCCACCACCCTACCGTGGAAGGGTAAGTTGCGGGTGCATAAGGAGGGGTCTGATTTCGGGGGCTGGCGCTGGGGGGACAACAGATAGTAAGCTTGCAGCCAGAGCTCCGGAAGAGAAATAATAATAAAAAAAAAATTAAAGGGTGACAGTGAAGGAGGCCCTTACTATGGTCAAGAAAATACTATGTAAGACCAGACTGGGCAATGACGGGACAGACATGAAACTTCTATCCCTCACCCTGGACATCCTTATAGTACCCATTACTATGTTTGGAAGCAGGCCCTAGTTACGCCAGTGCATAAAGGCGGCGACAAGTCTCTGGTAGCCAACTACAGACCCATCTCGATCCTCTCCCCCCCTGTCCAAGGCACTGGAAAAGATTGTGGCGGGTCAACTCATTGACTACCTCAATAAGTATAATCTACTTTGCCCCAACCAGCATGGCTTCAGACAACATCACAGTACCACCACTGCCCTGCTGGACTACATGAACTATGCACATAAGGCCCTGGATGAAGATAAACTGGTGTGGTCTGTCTTTATTGACCTTACGAAAGCCTTCGATACAGTCAACCACCCCCCTGTTACTGACCCAACTGCAAAACATGGGTGTGGCGCCCAATGCCCTTTGCATGTTCCAAGACAACCTGTTACGGAGAAATCAATGTGTCAAAATTGGGCAAACAGCATCCAGCGCAAGAGAGGTACAGTATCATTAGGGGTACCCCAGGGATCAATACTAGGGTCCCTACTCTTCAGCCTCTTCTTAAATGACCTGCCCACAACCTGCGACACCAAACCCATACTATATGTAGATGATGCTGTGCTCCTGAGCAGCAGCACATCTCAGGCTGCCCTACAATCTGAGCTGCAGAACTCCTTCTCCAAACTAGAGGACTGGTTCTGTAGTCATAAGTCGCTACTAAACTACAAGAAGACCAAGGCCATGCTTATGTCCAGCCCCCACAACAAAAATAAGCACCACCCCCCTCACCATCTCCAACTCATGCAGTGAGCCACTGGAACAAGTTCACTTGTTCAAATATCTGGGGGTCATAATAGATGATACCCTCACATTTGCGCACCACATTGACTCTTTGGTCAAGACAGTCAATGCCAAGATTGGTGTCCTGCACAGGCACAGGCAACACCTCTCTCCGGGGGCCCTCGCCGCTCAGTCCACAGTTCAAGTATATCTACTACTGACTATGGACTAGTGGTCTACGGGGCAGCAACAGATACAGTGCTCAAGAGGGTTCAGACTGCGCTCAACAAAGCCTGCAGACTCACCCTGGGTGTGGAGCGTGGCACTCACACCTGTACTCTGTACGAATGAGCAAACTGGCTGTCATTAATAAACATGGTCAAATTCCAGACTTGCATCCTAGGGAAGAAGGCTCTATTAGGTAAAACACCACCTTGAGTAGGCAATTTGATCAAGGCGGCCAACTCGTTACAAGTCACCAGAGGGAAAACTAGAGGGGCCTTGGCTATCCCCTTCCATCGCACCTCACTTGGGCAATATGCATTTGCCTGCCAGGCCCCCCTTTGGATGAATGAACTCCCCGGGCACCTCTTGGCCACCAATTGTCTGGCACAATTCAAAACTGACCTCAAACAGCACCTAGTAACACTCTCTAAGTGCACCTGCCCCTGAGTCCAGCCACACCTGCTCTCTCTGCCCCCCCCAGAAAGCACTAGGCAGGCCTCAGGTAGCCCCCTCCCTCTGTCCCTTCTCATGACTTGCCTCAGCAATCAGTCTTGCCATGCCCTTCGGCACCCGCCACCCCATCCCATCCCACCCTCCCTCCTCCCCAACTCACAGTCTTGTGAGTTTCCTCAACAGTCATTACACAATGCAGGCATGTCTGACCATGCCTCTCACCCCACCATTTACTTTAGCATGTCTTCCACTCAGCCTCCCTTCACCCCACCATTTATCCCTATACCTTAACGCCCTTCCTCCCCCAACCTTCACCTCCACCGCATTACATAGCTCTCTCTCGTACCTCCTTTCTTCACCCCACTGCCAGCTATCCCTGTCCCTCTGAACTGCTGACAAGGCACTCTGTGGCTGCTTATCCCCCCACCACCACCCTCAAAGTGTTTTTCTTGTTCTTTTAACTTATACCTATGTTTTGAGTTATTCTGTAAGTTCTTAATCCAAGCTGTATCGTTCATTGTAATGTACCTTTGCTTTCACCTATTGTTCTTTGTTTTGCAAACTATGATGTGGAACCTCTGTAAAAGAGCTTGTGCTCAAAGGTCTTTTCCGAATCACTAAATAAATAAAACTGGTTTCCCCTGTCGAGTGCTGACGTCATCCACTCATAGAATTCTACAAGGTTAGTTTGACATGATCTACCTGGCACAAACCCATGCTGCCGGTTATCTAGGTATCCCATCTCCTCTAAGAAACCCCACAGCCTTTTTCTTAAGTGTGCTCTCCATTATCTTCCCCACCACCGATGTCAAACTGACGAGTCTATAATTTCCTGGCTCTTCTCTCGATCCCCCTTTATGGATGGGCACAGCATGCGCCTGCCTTCAATCCCTTGGCACCTTCCCTGTCTGCAGTGACATGTTAAAGAGATCCGCCAGTGGCACAGCCAAAACATCCGTTAACTCCCACAGTACCCTGGGATGAATAGCATCATGCCCCGGAGAGCTGTCCTTTTTTAAGGACTTGAGGGCTTCTTACATCCGACCAATAGGAATATCAGCATCTGTCCCTTCCCCTTCAGCAGAACCAGCCTGATGACCCACCCCGGACTACCTCCCCCAGTGCTTTGTTCTTCAGCAGGTTCACCAATAAGCATGTTTGCTGCCCCTTCTGTGTCCTGCACTCCCTTTTTTGGTAGTTTCCCAGCCTCCTCCTAGTGAACACCGAGGTGAAGTACTCATTTAGTACCTCCACCTGCTCTCCAGCCCCTTCCACCCACCCCCCGGCTGACCTCAACCTACTAAGCTGGCCCCTGACCTTCCTTCTCTCCCCAATATACCTAAAGAACCCCTTTTCCCCACCTCGTATCCCCTGCACCAGCCTCTGCTCCTTCCATGCCTTTGTCCCCCTCATCACTCTGGTGACTTGCCTGGCTGCATGATGATAGCTTTCCCTATCCCTCTCTCCTCTTGTTTTTTTGTACCTGCTGTAAGCAGCCTTCTTCTCCCTTACCGCCTCCTGAACCTCCTTGGTCCACCAGCATGGTTTGCGAGACTTACCGCCCTTGCACCTCACCCTTGCACAGGTCCTGGTGGCCTCTTGTAGCCCTTGCTTTATGATCTCCCACCTGCCTTCTATGTCCAGATCTGGTTTTAGCTCCCGCAAATGCCCCTTGAGAATTTCCCCCATGCTCCTAGTGTCTGCCCCGCTAAAATCAACTATCATCATCCATGAATGATCCTCCCCCACATTAAGTCAAAACCAGACTGTATCAACTTTCCCTATCCCAGGGTGGGTTGAACCTCCCCGACTTACTCCTGTATGCCCAAGCTTCCTTCCTTAGAACATTGGTATTGTGGCTGTCTGACTCCTATACTTCTCCCTGGAAAACAATAGAGTTTCATTTAAATGCTCTCTTTGATAGGAAAAGGAACTTGTTTTCTTCTGACGGCAGATTGCTTAACCCCTCAACCCTTACAGGAATCACATCACAAACATATAGGATATGGAAACGACGGAGGAGTTCCGGAATACTCCTCATAGTATACAAATACTGCAAACTGATATCCCAGGATGAATCTTTTGTCCCAATATTTATGGACCATACCTTCTCCCAGTGGAGATCTATTGTTCAAACAACATGAAGTCTTGCTGTATTCTGACTATTGCAGTTAGCCCCAGCCTTTAAACTGCCCCAGAGAACAAAGCGTTAACTTTTTATGCAGAGCATAGAATGCTGAGCTCAAGCTCGGTTGATGTCTCTGTCTGGAGCCCTTTGAAATCCAACCATCAGATTCTGTACTCCGCCTCATTGAACAGTCGCTCCGAAGATTTCTCCTGCAGCTCGGTTCGAAATTCAGTTAAAGTGCCAGTTAAGGGTCGGTTTTAAATCAAAATTTATTTCTGCATAGTCGGTTCAGTCTCTGTCTGTGGTGCCATGAGTACTAGATAGGTTTTGTTCTATTTTCTGTGTGGAACTTGTAAAAGTGTAGATCGGTTCGGCTGAACAGATCATTTGTAGTGAATCCTTGTATTTTTCTTTAGTGTGTGGTTACTGGTCCTTATCGGTTCTGAAAAAAAACGTGTCTTGTATGTTTTTTCCAATACCCGTGACACGGTTAGGAACCAATAAGGGAGTCTTGCCTGGTGGTTGCCATAAAAAGGGTAAGTTGGTTAGGTTGGCCATGTCTGAGAAACCCAAGAAAAAATGGGCCCACTGGGTTTCAACACTGCAGGTGAGTGGGGAGGTCTTTGCTAAGGCCGATCCCCCACACCACCTGTGTTAACTGTCTGGGGTTTGAACACCTCGATACGGACTGACAAATATGTAAAAATTTTCCCAAATCTACCCTTGAAAAGAGATTAGGTAGACTGAGGGGAAAGGAGGCCGAGAAGTCCGCTGACCGGATGGCCAGCCCGGTTCGGTTCCGACCGAACCAGAAGGAGTGCCCTCTGACCAGGCGATACTTGTGAACAAGGAGAGCTGATCCGAGGATCAGTTCCACAAAAGAAACGCAAAAAGAAAATCGACCGGTTCGGATCCAGAAGTTCATGTTCCGACTGCCGAGGAAATAGCCAGAGCGATTCAGATTGTGGAATCGCTTTGCCCCGTTCCGACCGATCCGGCACCTTTTGGCAGAGGTTCAGTTCAGTCGGTTCCCCCGGTTCAAGATTATACCCCAGGAGATTTTTATGAACCGGAGTTTGAGGAGGAGGGGGAGATTGAAGATGAAGAAGGTGATGGTGAAAGTCTGGATGTGCCTGTGGAACCGGACATCTCCCCAGACAGACCTTCGGGTGTATCTCCTCCTAGGCTTTCTGAGTCCCCTTCCCACTTTACGTTTTACAGAAAGGTGGCTGAAAACCTCCAACTTCCTACGGAGGAGGCAATGATCAAGAGGAGCCTGATTATGAGGAAATGATGGACATCCCAGAATCCAGGAGACTGTCTATTCCCTTTCACAAATCTTTTGGGAAGCAGACATAAAAAATTCTAAAGTCTCCCAATTCTATACCTCCTGTTGATAGAAGAATGGACAAGAGGTATGCACTATCAGGCTCAGATACAGAGTTTTTATACCCGCAATGCAGCCATGTTGGGGTAGTGCAGGCTGCTGCCTGTGAAAACGCAAACATTTCCTTGGCTTCACACCCCCTAGACAAAGACTCCAGGAAGACTGATGCCATGGCAAAAACACAGTACATGGCATCTTCCTTGGGACTCAGGCATGCGAATTATATGGCCTATACAGCCAGGTACCAGAAGTCCAGGTGGGACACTATACTGGCAATGGCTAAACAGGCCTCCCCCCAGCTAGCCAAGGAGCTAGAGGAGGTGGCTGCAGATGGGACTGAGGCATCAAAAGTACAGTTTCATGCTGCTGTGGACTCCAATGGTGTGTCGTCAAGAGTCATGGCTACATCTGTGGCTCTTCGGAGAATGGCTTGGCTCAGATGTACTAGCCTCTCACAGGATACCCAGGCTAAGGCCATGGATTTTCCTGTAGTGGGTAATTCTCTGTTTGGGGAGCAGACAGAGAATTACATGAAGAAAATGGATGAGTACAAGACCACTTATAGGAGTGCTCAGGCCAAAGAGAGGCAGGCAACTCCTCAAAGGCAGCAGTCTAGGGGCAGGGGTAGGCCTTTTCACAGACCTTTTTATCAAGTACAGGCCTCTTCTCCCTATTCACAGAGGGGGTTCCTCAGAGGGAGAGGCAGACGGGGGATGAGCAAGGCTGCGTCCACTCCTCAGCCTAAGGCCCCTGCCAAGCAGACACCCTGATGGGTCTGCCCAGGTCGACTCTCCTATTCCAGTAGGGGGCAGGCTGGCTTACTTTGTCCAGGACTGGATGTTTATTACCTCAGACAAGTAGGTCCTGGAAGTAGTAAGCTAGGAACTGGTTCTCAGCTTCAAAAAATTTCCAAAGATGAGAGCCAGATCTTTTCCACCTGCAGGTCTCTCAGAAACCCTTGCCCTAGAGGCAGAGGTTTCATCTCTTCTGGTTTTAAGAGCCACAGAGAGAGTGCCTACCCTACACTGGGGCAAAGGTCTGTACTCCTGGTACTTCCTTACCCCAAAAAAGACAGGGGAGTGACGACCCATCCTAGACCTAAAATACCTGAACAAACATCTTTTAAAATCAAAGTTCAAGATGGTAACTCTGGGAATAATTCTTCCCTCTCTAAGGCCAGGGGACTGGCTAGCCTCCCTGGACCTCAACGATGCCTATTTTCAGATTCCCATCAGGTGCTCCCACAGAAAGTACCTCAGGTTTGAGTTGCCCTCAGGCCACTATCAGTTCAAAGCAATGTCCTTTGGTCTAACATCAGCCCCAAGGGTTTCCACAAAGTGCCTGGCAGTAGTAGTTGCCTTTCTAAGGAGGCAAGAGATTTCCATTTTTCCATATCTGGACGATTGGCTAATAGTGGGCCAGTCTCCAGACCAAGTCAAGTCAGACCTGCAAGTGACCCAGCAAGTTCTCCCTTCTCTAGGATTTCTTCTCAACCTTCCCAAGTCAGTTCTCGAGCCAGTGCAGCTCCTTACCTTTATAGGGCAGAGCTGGATACTGTCAAAGCAAGAGCCTTTCTTCTCCTGGAAAGGGCAAGAGTTCTTATAGAACTGACTTCTTCCTTCAGCCTTCAGGTGTCTCGACCAGCAAGGCATTTCCTCCAGCTCTTGGGCCACATGGCAGCTTCTACAGCAGTGGTCCAAGGGGCAAGATTCCAGATGAGGGACATTCAGGTTCATCTGAGGGGCTTTTGGTCCCAGAGGAAGGATTCCCTTACCAAACTGATTCCAGAGATTCGGACCCTGATCCAAGCCCTTCAACGGTGGCAGGATCAGGACAATTTAAGGTAAGGGATCCCATTTGCCACTCAGTCTCATTCAGTGGTCCTTACCACGGATGCTTCCCTTCTGGGCTGGGGAGCCCATCTGGGGGCCCTCACTGTCCAGGGCCTGTGGTCCCCTCAGGAATCCCTTCTCCATATCAATCTCCTAGAACTCAGGGCAGTTTTTCTGGCCCTGCAAGCTTTCTCTCCAGTCAGTGCAGAACAAGGTGGTTCAAGTCAGAACAGACAACACCACCACCATGTGGTACATCAACAAACAGGGAGGCATTCTGTCTACGGCCTTGTGCACAGAGGCCATGAGATTGTGGTCTCTGGCTTATTCCCTGAAAACCTCTCTGACAGCAGTTCACCTTCCAGGGAAGGACAATGTGCTAGCAGATGCACTGAGCAGGACCTCACAGGGCCATCACGAATGGTCCCTGGACCCTCTGGTACCGAAGAAAAAATTACTCACCTTAGTAATGTTGTTTCTTCTAATGGAGTCTTGCTATATTATAGACATTAGCAGTTTGTTCCGGCCCTAGAACTGCCCCAGAGTGAAATGGTTAAAACCATTCCAAAATAGAATTTTGGCACGAGAGCAGCTCTATCTGTGTCCTTTCAAACTTGAACTGTCAGATCTTTACGAGCCAAACTCACTAAGGTCTGTGTGAAGCTGTAACTCACACTAGCCAAATGGCTACCTAAATAATAACAACCATTGATGGTCCCAACACCCAAGACTCAAGTCAGGGGACCAGAAATACTAACACCATTCTAATAATATGAAATGGAACATAAGTATAATAAAACACACACACGCTACACACACACACCCCAAAGTCCCAAAGGGGACAAAATGCTAACAGGACATAAGTAGTGCCCATACTAAGTTGCCCGCACCCCACCAAGTAGAGGTTCTGAGAGGGCAGGTTGGGGAGGTTATAATATAGTAAGACTCCATTAGAAGAAACAACATTACTAAGGTGAGTAATTTTTTCTTCAAACAACATGAAGTCTTGCTATATTATAGACATTAGCAGAATACACAGCAGTACCTCCATGGAGGAGGGCAGAACCTACTTAGGAATAGGCTCTGAAGAACAGCTGTGCTAAACCGAGCATCTCTCCTGGCCTGGACATCCAGGGAGTAATGCTTGTAAAAGTGTGTACCGCTTTCCAAGTAGCAGCCTGGCAAATCTCTAATAAAGGGATATCTCTGGCAGCAGCTAGAGACGAGCTGTACCCCTGGTAGAATGAGCCCTCAAACCGGGGGCTCTGCCCACTTTCTGATAACAAAATTGGATACAAGAGACAATCCACCTGGCTATTGATCTCTTAGTGGCAGGTTTGCCTTTCCCAACTTCACCAAGGTAAGGAAAAGTTGAGGTATTCGAACTCAGACCTTTGGTACGCCTATATAATAACTAAGAGCTCTCTAACATCCAGGTTGTGCAACCTCTCTCACCAAGAGGAGTGATCAGTGAAAATACTGGAAGGGAGATAGATTGATTAAGATGGAAATCTGAAACCACCTTAGGCAAAAACTTCCTATTAGTCCTAAGGACTACCTTATCCCTGTGGAAAGAAATAAAGTCAGTCTCCACTGACAAGGCTTGCAATTCACTTATGCGTCTGGCAGAAGTGATAGCCACTAGAAGAAAAAATTACTCACCTTAGTAATTGCTTTTCTTCTCATGGAGTCTTGCTATATTATAACAATAGCAGTCAGCCACTGCAGCTGAACTGCCCCGGAGAGGAAGGAGTTAACTCCAGAAGATCTGGAGTTCTACAGCGCGAGGGCGCTGTGCCCAAAGCTCTATCTGGCAGTTTCAAATGAAACTGTCAGATCTTCACGAAGCCAACATCAAAGGACCGAAAAGTCTGTGTGGAAAACTACACTAGCCTATGGCTACCTACTAGTAGTAATAACAACAATATAAACAACAAAGAAACACCCAGAACCATAATAACAAAGATTGATGGTATTATGGTTCGTTTTACCACCCTTGACAAGCACATATGAACCCCCCTTCCCCAAGACTCAAGTCCAAGAAGGGGCAATAAAAATAACCTAAAAGAATAATCTAGATCCCTAACCCAAAGGAAAACAGGGTTAGGGAAAACTAAATGGCATGACACAGTGCTTGCACTAATTTGCCACCTCTACCCAAGTAGGAGTTCTGAGAGGGGCAGGAGGGGTGGTTATATTACAAAGACTCCATGAGAAGAAAAGCAATTACTAAGGTGAGTAATTTTTTCTTCAAACACCATGAAGTCTTGCTATATTATAACAATAGCAGATTACACAGCAGTACCTCCATGGAGGAGGGTCAGAACCTACTTAGGAAATAGGCTCTGAAGCATAGCTGTGCCAAACCGAAGCATCTCTCCTGGACTGGACATCCAGGGAATAATGCTTGGTAAAGGTGTGAACTGTCTTCCAGGTAGCAGCTTGACAAATCTCCAGAATAGGAATGTCTCTAGCAGCCGCTAGAGACGCAGCTGTACCCCTGGTGGAGTGGGGCCTCAGTCCTGAGGGGGGTACTCTACCCAGTTTCTGATAACAAAATTGGATACAAGAGACAATCCACCTTGCAATTGTTCTCTTAGTGGCAGGTTTCCTTGCCAACCTCGCCATAGGTAAGAAACAGTTGGAGGGATTCAACCTATGACCTCTGGTGCGCCTAGATAGTAACTTAATGCCCTTTGACATCCAAGCTGTGCAGTCTCCTCTCACCTGAGGAAGAATGCTCAGTGAAAAATACTGGGAGGGAGATGGATTGATTCAGGTGGAAATCAGAAACCACCTTAGGCAAAAACTTTCTATTAGTCCTAGGACTACCTTATCTCTGTGGAAAGAGATAAAATCTTCTTCCACTGACAGGGCCTGTAACTCACTTATGCTGCTGGCAGAGGTGATAGCTACTAGAAAACAGTTTTCCAAGTTAAATACTTGAGTTCTGCTGAAGACAGAGGCTCAAAGGAGGTTGCATTAACTGAGCAATGCAAATATTCAGGTCCCAGGCGGGAGCTGGTTCCCAAAGGAGGGTTAGTGTGAAGTAACCCTTTAAAAACTTGAGAACACAGGGTGAGAAGAAAGGGAGGCAGGCTTCCTGCTGACACAAAAGCAGAGACAGCTGCCAGATGAACCTTCAGGGTAGCTGGTCTAAGGCCTAAGGAATTAGATGGACCAAATAGTCCAAAAGAATGGGAAGATCAGCAGATTCTGGGGTAATCTGCCTCTCAGAGCACCAGATGGAAAACCTCTTCCACTTAGAATTATAAGTGGTCCTAGTGGAAGGCTTCCTTGAAGCCTTTAAATATCCATAACACCTTGAGAAAGGTGTAAATCAGCAATTCTAGCTCCTCAAGAGCCAAGCCTTGAGGTGGAGGGATTTGAGGTCCGGATACCACACTCTCCCTGTGCACAGGCCAGTAAGTCGTGAACCTGGGCAGGCTAGGGCAGGGTGGACTGCAAGGACAGAGCAGAGGGTACCAGGGCTGTCTGGCCCAATCTGGGGCAATCAGAATCACTCTGCAGAGGTTGAGATCTGATTTTCACTAGTACCCTGAAAAGGAGAGGAAAGGGGGGAAAGCACAGGAACTTCCCTTCCAATCCAACAGAAAGGCATCCAGAGGGACTGAGCCCAGTACTGAGGCCTGCAGCAAAAGAGGAAGTTGGTGGTTGTCTGGGGCCGCAAAAGATCTATCTGAGGAGTGCCCCAACTGGCAAAGACGGACCCCAGTACTTGTGGGATTCAGAGCCCATTTGTGATGGCCCTGAGAAATTCTGCTGAGGGCGTCCGCCAGCACATTGTCCTTCCCTGGGAGATGAACCGCTATCAGGGAGGTGTTCAGGAATAAGCCAGAGACCACAACTTTGCTTCGTGCACAAGGCTGAAGACCGAGTGCCCCTTGCTTGTTGATGTACCACATTGTGGTGGTATTGTCTGTCCTGACTTGAACCACTTTGTTCTGGACAGAATCTGAAAGATCCAAGAGCTAAAAAGACAGCTCTGAGTTCCAGAAGATTGATGTGGAGCAGAGATTCCTGAGGAGACCACACTCCTGAGTGGTAAGGTCGCCTAGGTGAGCCCCCACCCTAACAGGGAGGCATCCGTGGTGAGGGTGAGGGAGGGAGAAATGGAATGAAGGGAACCCTTGTTTCAGATTGCTTTGATCCTGCCAGCAGTGTAGGGCCAGGATCAGGGATTGAGTAACTGGGACCAATTTGGTAGGGTCCTTCCTCTGAGACCAATAGGCCCTCAAATGGAACTGAATGTCCCTCATCTGGAATCTTGCTCCCTGCACAACAGCTGTGGAAGCAGCCATGTGTCCGAGGAGTTGCAGGAAATGCCTTGTTGGTCGAGAGACCAGAGGGTAAAGGAGGATGCCAGGCGATGAGCCTGTCCACCCTTTCCGAGGGAAGAAAGGCCCTGGCTAACCTTGTGTTCAATTCCGCGCCTATGAAAGTTAGGGCCTGAACTGGTTCCAGAACTGACTTTGTAAGTTTAGCAGAAATCCCAGAGAAGTGAGAAGCTGCTAGTGACTTGTAGTGGGATTTACCTGACCTGGAGACTGACCCACAATGAGCCAGTCGTCCAGGTAGGGAAACACAGCAACCCCTTGCTTCTTAAATGAGCCACTACTACAGCGAGACATTTTGTGAATACCCTTGGCGCAGAGGTATGGCAAGGCATTGCCCTGAACTGGTAGTGGCCTGAGGGCAGTTCAACCTGAGGTACTTTCGTGGGAAGGCCTGATCAGAACATGAAAATAGGCATCCTTGAGGTCCAGGAAGCTAGCCAGTCCCCGGTTTTAGGGAAGGCAATATCATTGCCAGGGTTAACATTTTGAACTTTGTTTCAACAGATGCTTGTTCAAGTATCTTAAATCCAGAATGGGCCGCCATTCTCCTGTCTTTTGGGGTAAGAAAGTATCTTGAATAAAGCCCTGCCCTGATGGCAAGGAGGAACCTTTCCACTGCTTTGCAGACCAGAAGAGAAGAAACCTCTGCTTCCAAAGCAAGGGCTTCGAAGGACTTGCAGGTGGAAATGCCTGGCTCTCATCTTTGGAAAATATTTGAAGCTGAGAAACCAGACCCTGGCTCTATTACCTCCAGAACCCATCTGTCCGAGTTAGGGACAGCCAGCTCTGGCTGAAATAGGCCAACCTGCCCCCACTGGTACAGGAGAATCGGCCCTGGGCACCCCATCAGGGTGCCTGCTTAGCAGCAGCCTTAGGCTGAGGGGAGGGAGACGGTTCACTGCGCCACGCCTACCCCTGCCTCTGAAGAAACCCTCTGCAGACAGCAGAGGAGGCTTGAAATTGGTAAAAGGCCTGAAAAGGGTCTGCCTCATCTCTGGGAGCATGCCTTGTGGCATGGCATGCTTCTCCTTAGCCTGGGCACTTTTGTAGGTAGTTCTGTATTCATCCATCTTTTTCATATAATTTTCTGTTTGTTCCCCAAACAGAGAATTTCCCACTACAGGAAAATCCATAGCCTTTGACTGAGTATCTTGGGACAGATTAGTGCATCTGAGCCATGCCAACCTATGGAAAGCTACAGAAGTGGCCATGACCCTAGAGGAAACATCATTAACATCAACAGCAGTATGAAATTGAACTTTAGAGGCTTCAATGCCATCAGCAGCCACCTGTTCCAACTCACTAGCCAGCTGGCCATGGGCCTGCTTGGCTAACTGCAATACTGTGTCCCACCTAGATTTCTGATATCTAGCCACATAAGCCATATAATTTGCCTGCCTGAGTCCCAAAGAAGCTGCCATATACTGTTTCTTCGCCATGCATCAATCTTCCTAGAATCCTTATCAGGAGGATGTGAGGCCAGAGGAATATTAGCCTTGTCACAGGCTGCAGCTTGTACCACACCTACATGACTACACTGCTCAATAAGGAAGTCTGTATCCGAGCCTGACAAAGTATACCTTCTGTCCATTTTTTATCTACAGGAGGGACAGAATGAGGATTTTTAAAATCTTTGTTGTTTGCTTCTAAATGACTTATGCAAAGGAATAGACAACCTCCTAGACTCTGGAATATCCATCATTTCCACATAATCAGGCTCCTCTTGTTTCATCCACAGCCTCCTCTAAAGGAAGCTGGAGGGTTTCTGCAACCTTTTGTAAAAAATAAAGAAAGAAGGGACTCAGACAGAATAGGGGAGATTCTAAAGGTCTGTCTGGAGAAATGCCGTCTGATGGGCACGCCCAGACCCTCCCAGCCACATATATATTGATCAAATTCTCCTCCCTCCTGTGGTTCATAAAAATCCTCAACTTCAAAATCCTGAACCACTGGGACTGAACGAACCAACCTTTTACCAACTGTTGGTGGTTCTACAGATCCCTGAGACAGTGACTGGACAATCTGAATGGCTTTAGCTATCTCTGCAGCAGTTGGAGACACAATTCTGGACCCAAACCTCCTGATTTCTTTTGTCTTTACTTGGGACTGGTTCCTCTGAACCAGTCTTCCTTTGCCCGAGGAAGTCTCGCCTGGTCAGAGGGCACCCTCTGGTCCAGTGGGTACTGAACCGGCTGGCCATCCGGGTCAGCGGACTTTGGCCTCTCGCCCTGAGCCGCCCAATCTCTTCTCCAGGGTGGCTGCAGGAAATTTTTACACACCTGGCAGTCTGACAGAGGTGGTCAGCCCCAGACAATAGACAAGTGGTGTGGGTCAGCCTTGGCAAAGGCGTCCCCACAGACATCACAGTGTTGAAACCCAGTGGGTCCGGTTTTCTTTTGGGTTCTCAGACATAATGCCAGCCTAACCAAAAACTTGCTCCTTTGATGGCAGTGCCAGGCAAGACACCCTTATCGGTTCCTAACCGTGTCACGGGTATTTGAAAACCGTAAAAATTTCGTTTTAGAACCGATAAGAACTGGAACCACTCAAAACCCACAGTACAGTTTTAAAAGACAGAAAATTAGCGATCGGGTTCAAACCAACCGATAATTAATTTTCCACACAGACTTGAATTTTTGTACTTACGGTTACCAGATAGAGCTTTAGAACCGAAATGCGTAAAATAATGACTTTTGCCGTTCAAATGAACCGAAACTACTTTTAAACCGAGAATGAACCGAGCTGAAGGAGCTGATCTCGAGCGACTGTTCAGTGAAGGGAGTAAAGAATCTGACAGTTTCATTTGAAACTGCCAGATAGAGTTTGGCACAGCGCCTCAAGGCTGTAGAACTCCAGATCTTCTGAGTTAACTCCTTCCTCTCCGGGGCAGTTCAGCTGCAGTGGCTGACTGCTATTGTTATAATATAGCAAGACTTCATGGTGTTTGAAAAACAGTTTTCCAAGTTAGGTACTTAAGCTGTGCAGAAGACAGTGGTTCAAAAGGGGGTTGCATTAACTGCGCAATGCAAACATTAAGGTCCCAAGCAAGGGCCGGTTCCCGAAAGGGAGGATTAGTATGGAGTAACCCCTTAAAAAACTTGGAAAACACAGGATGAGAGGAAAGAGGGATGACTTTCCTGAGGATACAAAAGCAGACACAGCTGCCAAATGAACTCTCAGGGTAGCTGGTCTGAGACCCAAGGAATTAAGATGTACCATGTAATCTAACAAAAGGGCATCTAGCAGATTCTGGGAAAATATTTTTCCCAGCACACCAAATGGAAAACCTTTTCCATTTAGAACTATAAGTAGCCTAGTGGAAGGCTATCTGAAGCCTTTAGGATCTCAAGAACACCCTAGAGAGGTGTAAATCAGCAACTCTAACCCTCAAGAGCCAGGCCTTGAGGTTGAGGGATTTGAGGTCCGGATACCAAACCCTTCCCTGGGCACAAGTCAACAGATTGTGATTCCTGGGGAGGCACAGGGAAGATGGACTGTCAGAGACAGAAGGAGGGGTACCAGGGCTGCCTGGCCCAATCTGGGCAATCAGAATCACCCTGCAAGGCTGAGATCTGATTTTGACTAGTACTTTGAATAGGAGAGGAAAGGGGGGGAAGCATAGAGGAACTTCCCCTCCCAATCCAGAAGAAGGGCATCCAGGGGAACTGAGCCCAGCACTGGAGGTCTGCAACAGAACAGAGGAAGTTTGTGATTGTCTGGGGCTGCAAAAAGATCTATCTGAGGGATGCCCCACCTGGCAAAAACTATCCCCAGAACTTGAGGATCCAGGGACCATTCGTGATGGCCCTGGGAAATCCTTGCTGAGGGCATCCGCTAGACATTGTCCTTCCTGAAGATGAACTGCTATGAGGGAAGTGTTCAGGAATAGGCCAGAGACCACAACTTCATTGCCTCGGTGCACAAGGCCGAAGACCGAGTGCCCCCCTGTTTGTTGATGTACCACATTGTTGTGGTGTTGTCTGTTCTGACTTGTATCACCTTGTCGTGGACAGATGCAGAAAAAGCTTGAAGAGCTAAAAAGACAGCTCTGAGTTCCAGCAAATTGATGTGGAGCAGAGATTCCTGGGGGGACCAAACTCCCTGAGTGGAAAGGTCGCCCATGTGGGCTCCCCAACCCAGAAGGGAAGCATCTGTAGTGAGAGTCAAGTCGTGAGAAGGGGAAATGAAGGGACCCCGCCTAAGTGCTCTGATCCTGCCACCACTGGAGAGCTAGGATCAAGGTTCGAGTCACTGGGACCAACTTGGAAAGGGGTCTCTTTCTGAGACCAAAAGGTTCTCAAGTGAAACTGAATGTCTCTCATCTGAAATCTGGCTCCCTGCACAACAGCTGTGGATGCAGCCATGTGCCCCAGGAGCTGCAGAAAGTGTCTTGCTGGTCGAGAGACCTGCAGAGTGAAGGAAGAGGCCAGAGCCACTAAATTCATTATCCTTTCTGGGGAAGAAAGGCTCTGGCTAGCTTTGTGTCCAATTCTGCCCCTATAAAGGTGAGTACCTGGACTGGTTCCAGAACCGACTTTGAGGTTTAGCAGAAAACCCAGGAGGTGAGAAGCTGCTGGGTGACCTGCAGGTGAGATTTTACCTGTTCTGGGGACTGACCTACAATGAGCCAGTCGTCTCAGATAGGGAAAACAGCAACCTCTGCCTCCTTAAGTGGGCCACTGCCACTGCTAGACACTTTGTGAATACCCTTGGAGCAGAGGTAAGGCCAAGGCATTGCTCTGAACTGGTAATGACCTGAGGGCAGTTAGAATCTGAGGTACTTTCGATGGGATCTTCTGATTAGGACATGGAAATAGGCATCCTTGAGGTCCAGGGAGGCTAGCCAGTCCCCGGCCTTAGGGAAGGTAAAATCATTGCCAGAGTTACCATTTTGAACTTTGGTTTCAAAAGATGCTTGTTCAGATATCTGAGAACTAAAATGGGCCGCCATTCTCCTGTCTTTTGGGGTAAGAGGATCTGTGATACAGACCCTGCCCTGATGCAGGGAGGAACCCTTTCTACTGCCTGAGAGCTAACAGGATGAGACCTCTGTTTCCAGAGCGAGGGTCTCTGAAGCACTTGCAGGTAGAAAAGTCTGCTTCCAACTTGGGAAACTTTTTGAAGCTGAGAACCAGACCCTGGCTTACTACTTCCAGAACCCACTTGTCTGAGGTTAAAGAAGCCCAATCTGACTGAAGTAAGCCAGCCTGCCCCCCACTGGTACAGGAGAATCGGCCCTGGGCACCCCATCAGGGTGCCTGTTTCAGGGAGTCTTAGGCTGGGGTGGGAGCAGGTCTGCCCACCCCTGCCTGCCCCTGCCTCTGAAGAAGCCCCTGAGCAAAGGCAGAGGATGCCTGAGTCTGGTAGAAAGGCCTGTGAAAAGGCTCCACCCTACCCCTCTGGGGTCATGCCTTTGAGGAGTGGCTTGCCGCCTCCTAGCCTGGGCACCTTGTAAGTAGTCCCATATTCATCCATCTTCTTCATGTAATTCTCTGTCTGCTCTCCAAACAGAGAATTTCCCACCACAGGAAAATCCATAGCCTTAGTCTGGGTATCCTGTGACAAACTAGTACACCTGAGCCAGGCCAACCTACTTAAAAGCTACAGATGTGGCCATGACCCGAGAGGAAACATCATTAACATCCACAGCAGCATGAAACTGAACCTTCACAGGCTTCAATGCCATCAGCAGCCACCTGTTCTAGTTCACTAGCAGCTGGCCATGGGCCTGCTTGGCCAATTGCATAACAGTATCCCATCTAGATTTCTGATACCTAGCTACAGCCATATAATTTGCTTGCCTGAGTCCCAGAGAGGCTGCCATATACTGTTTTTTGCCATGGCATCAATCTTCCTGGAATCCTTGTCAGGAGGATGTAAGCCAAGGAATATTAGCTTTATCACAGGCAGCAGCCTGAACTACTCCAACATGACTGCATTGCTGAGAAAGGAATTCTGTATCAGGGCCTGACAATGTATACCTTCTGTCCATCTTTTTATCTACAGGAGGCACAGAATTAGGAGCTTTTAAAATTTTAATTGTTTGTTTCTAAAAGACTTATGTAAAGGAATAGACAATCTCCTAGACTCTGGAATATCCATCATTTCTACAAAATCAGGCTCCTCTTGCTCATCCACAGCCTCTTCTAAAGGAAGCTGGAGGTTTCAGCAACTTTTATAAAACATAAAATGAGATGGGGACTCAGACAGCATAGGGGAGATTCTAAAGGTCTGTCTGGGGAGATGTCCGTTCAATGGGCACACCCAGACCTTCCCAGCCACATTCATACTGTTCATAACTCCTCCTCCTCTGGTTCATAAAATTCTCAATATCATAATCCTGAACCACTGGGACCAGACGAACCGACCTTTTACCAGATAGTGGTGGTTCGGACGGACCCTGAGACAGTGACTGGACAATCTGTATGGCTTTTGCTATCTCTGCAGCAGTTGGAGAAGGAATTTTGACCCAGACCTGCTGATTTTCTTGTTTTCTTTACTGGAATTGGTTCCTCAGAACCAGCTTTTCTTTTGCCCGAGGAAGTCTGGCCCTGGTCAGAGGCACTCCTCTGGTTGGTTGGCACCGAACCGGGCTGGCCATCCGGGTCAGCGGACTTTTTGGCCTCTCGTTCCCTGAGCCTGCCCAATCTTTTTTCCAGGGTGGCTACAGGAAAATTCTTACATACCTGGCAGTCTGACTGGAGGTGGTCAAACCCCAGACAATAAACACATGTGGTGTGTGGGTCAGCCTTGGCAAAGACTTCCCCACAAACATCAAAGTGTTGAAACCCAGTGGCCCGGTTTTCTTTTGGTTTCTCAGACATAATGCCAGCTATGCAAAAACTTGCCCTTTTTTAACGGCGGTCTAGGCAGAACTTACCATATCGGTTCCTAACGTATCGCGGTATTGGAAAAAAGCGTAATAAATCCGCTTTTTTAGAACCGATAAGAACCGGGAACCGCACTCTAAAATAGTAACTTTTAGTTTTAAATGAGTTTTAAACTCACTGATCGGGTTCAAAACCGAACCGATAACTTACAAGTTCCACACAGACAAAACCTTCATTTACTTACGGTTACCACAGATAGAGCTTGAACTGAACGGTTTTATGTTAAATAAAACTATTCTCGGTTAAATCCAACCTAGAAAACACTTTTAAACCGAGAAATGAACTGAGCAGAAGGAGAAATCTCCAGAGCGACTGTTCACTGAGGCGGAGTAAAGAATCTGACAGTTCAAGTTTGAAAGGACACAGATAGAGCTGCTCTCGTGCCAAAATTCTATTTTGGAATGGTTTTAACCATTTCACTCCGGGGCAGTTCTAAAGCTGGAACAAACTGCTAATGTCTATAATATAGCAAGACTTCATGTTGTTTGAAGGTGATTTTTTCAAGGTGGGGCACTCCAGAGATAGATCTCTTTGCAGCCCCAATCACCAACTTCCTCTCTTTTGTTGCAGACCCCCAGTCTTGGGCTTAGTCCCCTGGATGCTCTGATTCTGAACTGGGAAGGAAATTTCTGTTGCCTTCCCTCCTTCCCTCTTCTGTTCAAAGTTTTAGTCAAGATAAGGTCACAACCTTGCAGAGTGATTCTGATTGCTCCAGACTGGGCCAGACAGCCTTGGTACCCCTGTTGCTGTCCCTAGCAGCCCATCTTCCCGCCTCTTCCCAGGAATTACAACCTGTTAACCTCCTCTCAGGGGAGGATTTGGTACCCCAATCTTCAGTCTCTCAATTTCAAGGCATGGCTCTTGAAGAGTTAGAGTTTGCAGATTTGCATCTGTCTCAGGGGGTTCTGGATATTCTCAAAGCTTCTCAAAAGCCCTCCACCAGAAAGACTTATAACTCCAAATGGAAGAGATTCAGCATTTGGTGTTCCAAGAAGCATACTTCTCCAGACACTGCTGAATTGCCTACAGTTCTGGATTATATGGTCCATCTTAATGGCCTAGGACTCAGACCAGCTACTCTCAAGGTACACTTCTCAGCTGTTTCTGCTTTCCTGTCAGTGGGGAAGTCTTCCTCACTACCATCTCATCTTGTGTTCTGTAAATTTTTTAAAGGATTGCTTCATACCAATCCTCCTTTTAGAGACCCTGCCCCTGCCCGGGATTTAAATGTTTGCATTGCTCAACTTATGCAACCTCCCTTTGAAATTATGTCCACAGCAGAGCTTAAGTACTTGACTTGGAAAACTGTGTTTTTCGTAGTCATTACCTCTGCCAGACATAACAGTGATTTGCAAGCCCTGTCAGTGGAACCTGATTTTATCTCCTTTCACAGGGATAAAGTGGTCCTTAGAACCAACAGAAGGTTCTTGCCCAAAGTGGTTTCAGATTTCCACTTGAATCAGTCTGTGTCTCTCCCTGTTTTCTTCACTGATCATTCTTCCTCAGGAGAGAGAAGGCTGCACAGTTTAGATGTTAAAAGAGCCCTTAGCTACTACATAGAGCGTACCAAGGGTCACAGGTTTGATTCCTCCAGTTGTTCTCACTTATGGAGAAGTGGGAAGGTAAACCTGCCACCAAGAGAACTATTGCCAGGTGGATTGTGTCTTGTATACAATTCTGCTATGAGAAACTGGGAAAGATTCCACCCCTCAGGCCTGAGGGCTCACTCTACAAGAGGTACAGCTGCTTCCTGGGTGCTGCCACGATATCCCTCCTTAGAAATTTGTCAAGCAGCCACCTGGAAAACAGTCCATACCTTTACCAAGCATTACTCTCTCTATAACCAGGCTAGGAGTGATGCTTGGTTTGGCACAGCAGTACTTCAGAGCCTATTCCCAAAGTAGGTTCTGTCCCTCCTCCATGGAGGTACTGCTTGGTAGTTCAGTATAGTCAGAATACAGCAAAACTTCATGTTGTTTGAAGAAAAATTACTCACCTTAGTAATTATGTTTCTTCTAATGGAGTCTTGCTGTATTCCACCCTACCTCCCTCCCTCCCTCCTGCCCCTCTCAGAACCTGGTTTTGGAAAGTGGATGGGCAGGTGCAGTATTGCACCTCAGGGGTGCTCCTATTACACCCCCTTCTTTTTTGTTTGGGTGTTTGTTTTATTATTTGGATTGGTTTTTGGGTTTTCTGACTTGAATCTTCCTTTGGGAATCCAAAACTTTTTGTTGCCAGTTGGCTAGTAAAAATTTTACAATTTCCACATAGGATAGTTAGTGAGTTTTTGCTCATAAGAATCTGACGGTTGGATTTCAAAGGGCTCCAGACACAGACATCAACCGAGCTTGAGCTCAGCATTCTATGCTCTGCATAGAAAGTTAACCCTTTGTTCTCCGGGGCAGTTTAAAGGCTGGGGCTAGGCTAACTGCAATAGTCAGAATACAGCAAGACTCCATTAGAAGAAACATAATTACTAAGGTGATTAATTTTTTCATCTTGCCCACGTTTTTCAGTTCCTTTCCAATGATGGCATTACTCCATTTGATAAGCTCCAGTCCCAATACCCCCTTAGCATCTCGGATAGATTCCGTTATTTCCAAATTCGAAATCATATACTTTGAAATAAAAATATCCAGCCTGCCCTTCCTTCCCCAATGCCGGACTCATTAAACTCTTCATCAAGGTAATAAAGGGCAATTTGGGATCCCATATAATAGGCCTAACATATAGGGGTCTGAGAAACTGACTCCCAGAGTCTACGGCTTCCATTCTTGATGGATGGAACAGGGATCTTGAAACAGAGATCACAATGACAGCTTGGTCTCAATATTTTTTGACAGAATTAAAATCTGTCATATCCCCCCATTGGAGGGATTTTGTATGGAAATGTCATTCCTGATTTTTTCCGGCACCAGCAGCCCTGCAAAAGTACCTCCCAGAGGAGTACAGAAGGTGTTGGAGAAATTGTGGTTGTACCGTGGCTACTTTGGGTCATATATTTTGGCAATGTCCCCGTCTCATACTGTACTGGATCTCACTCCAAAATGAGCTATCTAGGTTATTTTCCGAGTCAACTGAAGTTACAGCCGAACAATTTTTAACGGGGATTTGCCCGGACCATGCTCCCCAATGGAGTCGTACAATCCTACCAATCTGTTTTATTGCTGCAAAGAAAACTATTACTAGATGTTGGATGACGACTCTAATTCCAACAATAAATGAATGGAAACAAATAATGTCTGAATATATAAAGCTGAGATCTTTAACATGGAGCTATGGGGGGGGGGAGCTAACTAATACTTTGAAGTGGCAGGTGTGGATACAATATATAACATTATCTGACCCAGACTTTTGTCCATGAAAATTGTTCCTTGAAGTTTTGACAAAATTTGGCTACCATCACCCAGTTGTTACCTCGGAGACAAATTCACTGGGGAAAAGGACAATTCATCTGAGGAAAGACACTTCCCATACTATTATGCTGAATTTATAATCTCTGCACCCCTTGCTACTGCAAGGCTACCTAGCTGAGTAATTGTACTTAACCTGCATTGCCCTGTGTTGTGTTAAATCCTGTTGTGCCTCCTTCTATTTTCTTCTATACAACCCTACGACCTTCCTCCTGACTAATCTATAAAGCCTGCTTTTGTGCTCTCTGGCACCATACTTTCTCCGCTTTTTTTCCCCTCCTTTAAATTCCTGCACTAAGTTACCTGTCTGTAGCCGCCCTCCCCCATCTAATTTCTCCAGCTCACCTGAATTGCAAATTCTGTCCTTTGTCCCTAGTTCGCACCC
This sequence comes from Neoceratodus forsteri, assembly GCA_016271365.2. Lineage (NCBI taxonomy): Eukaryota > Metazoa > Chordata > Ceratodontiformes > Ceratodontidae > Neoceratodus > Neoceratodus forsteri. The sequence goes on along the minus strand of CM028131.1, from coordinate 704,650,729 downwards.
CCACCCCCTCCTCTAGCGCCAGCCTGTCTCCTGCCTTCCTTTGTTCCTCCCTCAACTATCTGCCTACTTAAACTCCTGTTTTCCTTGTCTCCCCCCTAGGCTTCTCTTCCGACCCGAGCGGCGCCCATGGACCTCGGCGGCACCCATCGCTGCCAATGCCAACCTCCACAAAGATCTCCACCCGCCCTCCTGGTCCTCACTCCTGGAGCCCACAGCAGGTAACTACCACTGCTACTTCCACTAGCTGCCCAGGTTCTAGCGCCTCCCCAATTGGTGTGCTTACTGTTCTGCCGGACCCTGATTGGACCAGAGCTCAGCTCTCAGCAGCTGATTGGTGGGACTTTTCCACCGAGCCAGTCAAGCTGCTTCCCTGCCCGAGAAGCCCTCCAGCCGGTTCGCCGGAGCTGCCACTAGCCTGGGACTGTTGACTGTGAGCTATTTTTTGTCCTGCCCCCACCACCCCCTCCCAGGCCACCTATTAAATACGCTACTTGCCCCTTACTTTCTATCTACTCCAGTCCCTTCCATATAATTACTACCCCTCCCTCCCCCCCAGCTACATTCCTAGGCCTCCTCATGACCACTCCTCTTCTCCCTCTCCTTACATTGCCTCACTGTAGTGCCTACCTCCCAACCCTCTCCATCTGCACATCCGTATACACCTGGCTACAATGGTGCATGCATTAGGATATTTACTCTCATTCTTCTCTATCCTTTTTCTACCCCTTCTAACACCCCCTCTAAGTCGCTATCCTGCATCCCCCCCCACTGCTGATCTGATTCATCCTACATTTGCCCCCTATATGTCCACAGCACCTCTGCCAGATGTTTTATGGTCCCGTTTCCCCATGAGCCCCACCACCCCATTCTACTCCTATGGCTGCCTCCTAGTCTCCGTCTACCAATGCACATCTCATTTTTTCCATACCACCCACCCTACTGCTTTCCCTAAGTGGCGTTCGCCCAAATCTCTGTGCCTTCTCATACTTTGTCACCACTTAATCCTTGCCCTACTACTGATGGCTGCAGGGGATATTCACCCAAATCCCGGCCCAACAACAACCGCTAGTCATAGTAAAACCTTGCCTCACCCCTCTGCCAAGGTCACCACTAACAGCCATTCTGGCCCTCTCCCCTGGGGACTACGTCTTCTACACCTAAACATTCGTAGCCTAGCCCCCAAGCTCGATCAGCTCCAGCCACCCACCATGCCCCTGACTTAATCATCATATCCGAGTCCTGGCTAAATCCAAACCTCCCTGATCCTGCTATCGCTATTCCGGGGTTCACCATCACTCGGCAAGACCGACCCACCAGAGGTGGAGGAGTGGCCATCTACACCAGCTCAGCTCTGCATTTCTCTGTCACTCTCTCAAAAGCCGAACCCAAGGCCTAAGAGCTGCTCATGCTGAAACTGTCCCCTCCTTCCTCACTCCCCATCTTTGTGGCAGGAGTTTACTGCTGCCCTGGCACCCCAGCTGCAACAGTAACCAACATCCTGAAACAACTGTCATCCCTAGCCCAGTCAGGTGAACTATATGTCTTGGGCGACTTTAACCACAACTGGTCTGATCCCACCTTTAACAAAACATGAACTGAGATATCTGCACTCAATTTTACCCAAACCATTCGGGAACCTACACGGTCAAACCATAAATCTGGTAACCACTCCCTTCTCGATTGGGTGCTTACCTCCCATCCTCACCGTGTCATCAGCTCTGGCCTCCTCCCTGACTCCATTAGTGATCACCACCTAACATACTTGGTCCGTAAAATCCACCGAGTTAAATCCCCTCCCAAGTTCATATTTCAACGGTCATATAAATCCCTAAACCTCTCCCCTCTTCTGGGAGAGTTACAGTAGCTCACTCCAACTGGGACCCTATCCTAAGTTGCTCCAACATGGACACTGCCCTCACGCACTTCAGGAACACCTTCCTCAGCGCCTGGGATAAACATGCCCCCCTGCGCCGTGCTAGGGTCCGAGGGTCCCACCTTCCCTGGATATCTCCCAAGCTGATAGCTTGCCAACAAGCCCGAAACAAGGCGTGGCATACCTACAAATCCATGCTTCTCCCAGGCGACAATATCACCTACCACATGCTCCGAAACAAATGCACAAAGACCATCTGCATAGCTAAGGCCGAATACTTTAACAACACCCTAAACTCAAATCTTGGGAGGCCTGAGTTCTGGAAAGTCATCAACTCCATTTTCTCCCCCCAACAACAAATCCCTCTCCTCTCCTCTCCTCCTCTCTGACCCTCTGACAGTAGCCTCTGAGTTCAATTTCTACTTCACTACTTGTGCTAAGAACCTCCTGGACTCCCTTCTTCCAGTACCCACACTCACTCCCCAGACAGCTACCCTCCTTCCACCTGGCCAGAACCCTTTCTCTTTCAGACACATCTCCCCCACTGAAACCTTAGATGCCCTTCGCTCCCTGAACCCCTCCAAAGGTAAATCTCCAGACGGCCTCGATAACAAACTCCTCTTCCTATCTGCACCGGCCATAGCTACCCCCCCCCCACTCGCTGCCCTGCTAAACCTCTCTTTCACTACTGAATCTCTCCTCTCGGAGTGGAAACATGCCACTGTCCTACCTCTACCCAAAGGAGGTGACCCTACCTCCGCTGCTAACTTCCGCCCCATCTCCCTCCTCCACGCCCTTGCCAAAATGCAGGAACACCTAGTATTATCACAGCTTACCCACTTTCTCTATGAAACAAATTTCTTCACTCCATTCCAGTCCGGTTTTAGGAAGAACCACTCCACCACTGCCTCTCTACTAAGACTCATGGACTCCATCCTCTCTGGAATGGACACAGGACATATCACCGCTGCTATCTTCGTCGACCTAGCCAAAGCTTTTGATACGGTATCCACTCCCTCCTACTGTCCTGCCTAGCTGGTGCTGGTCTATTGCCTTCGGCCATAAGTTGGTTCAGAGCCTGCCTACAAAATAGAACCCAATCTACAAAAATAACCGATTGCACCTCTCCCCCACTCCCCATTACCACCGGTGTCCCCCACGGCTCAGTCCTCGGCCCCATTCTCTTCTCCATCCTACAAAACGACCTGCCAATGGCTTGCTCCACTACCTCTATACACATGTACGCTGATGACACGGCCCTCTTTACTTCCGGCCGCTCCCATGAAGAAGTCACTCACTATCTCCAGACCGATTTCAACAAAGTACCACACTGGTTCAACTCCAACCAGCTCTCCCTGAATGCCAAGAAGACAGTCTCTATGTCCTTCGGCACTAGACAGAGACTATCCCAACTTACCCCCTGACCTTCCATACCCTAAATAACACCACCCTGGAAGGTGTGCCCTCCTTTAGGTACCTAGGGGTCTGGCTTGATCGCCACCTCTCCTTCTTCACCCATGTGGATACCATCCTATCAAAACTAAGCTGGCTGATTGCCCTCTCTAGAAACAGCCAGTCTGCGCTTCCTGTGAGACGCGAAATAGTCCAGAAAATGATTCTTCCTTCCTTCGATTACTGCAATGTCATCTACAGTACTGCCCCCAAGTCCATCTTATCCAGACTAGATCCTCTCTTCAATGCCTTCTGCCACTTCCCCCTCGATGCCCCCCCTACCCATTTTACCATTCACTGGCCCTTCCATCCCTGAGCAACCGGCACCTACTTCACTGTGCTAAATTTGTTTCTAACTTCTGGCTCGGTTCCCTCCCACCCTACCTCGTTTCCTCCCTATCTTCCCCACCAACTCCAGCACATGCCCTCAGGTCTACTGACTCCAGGCAATTAGCTATCCCTCATCGAAGAACCTCCATGAGCCAATCTGCCTTCTCTTACCACCTCCTAAGCTCTGGAAAGAGAGCCGCCGGCAAATCCGCCATTCTTCCTCCAAATACTCTCTATCCTCCACCCTCTCTAACTTCTTCGCACCCAACTGTACATGCCTTGACCCCCCCGATGACTCATCCCCACCTGCGTTCCTTCCTCATATAGCCTGACCAGAGGCTGGGCCTCGCCCAATTGACTGGCTTATAATAAAGTTGCCCTAACATTCCTTTCTCTTATCTCCCCAGGTTCGTGCTCCCAGTTCGCACTGCCAGCCCAATGCATTTTTTCTCTTTCTCTTATTCTCTAGATTTCTGCACTTATGTAATCCATGGGTAGTTCTATATTAGTCAAACATGTATGCCACCACCCACGTGGCACAAATATGAAGTACTTCCACTTGCTTAAGCCTGCCTAGCTAGACTCATCCATGTAACCACTGTTTTGATTTGTTTGACTCTAAATTTCAAACCATTGTCTATTTTATGTATACTCCTCCTATGTAACCACTGTGTTGAACTTGCTTGACTCTAACTGCATCACACTGTTTGTATTATGTATACTTCTTCCATGTACCCCCCCCCCCCCAGGTCGCACCGTGAGACGAGCATTGTTTTGCTCAGTGTGCCTCTCCTAGTGAAACATTCTCAATAAATAAATAAATAAATAATAAATATGGTATTGTACAGATCAAATAACATATTATTAATTCTATTATCTAACAATAATGGAAACTGAAGCCTTTTTAAACCTATTTTTCCTGTGGAACCTTAAATATTACAATTTATGTACTATTCTGTATGTGTGTATTTAAAATGTAAAATAAAAAGAAATTAAAAAAAAAAAAAAAAAAAAGACTGTGTCATGATCGCTCCCAACCAGGGGTTCTTCCACAACCAGATCCCGTACAAAATCCCCATCCGCCAAAACCACATCCAGGATACGACCCTCCCTCATTGAGTCCATCACCTGCTGATTGAGGAACACGTCCAGGAAGCCATCCAGCAGCTTCTGTTCCCTGGTCAAAGTGGATGTCATATTTCTCCAATCGGTAGCTGGCACATTAAGGTCCCCCATCAAGACCACTCCTTCCCCCTCAATTCCACATTGACCCCCTAATGTTAGCCAGCAGGCACTCCTCCTGGTCCTCCGCCAGCCCTGGAGGCCTATACACCACCCCCAACTTAATCCTCCCTCCCTCCCATGGGGGTTCACAAAGTGACCCACAAGGCCTCCACGCTGCCCTCCGCTTCCTCCACTCTAATAACTTCGATGTTATCCCTAATAAACATTGCTACTCCTCCCCCTCTGCCCACCATTCTATCCTTAAGCACAATGTCCCACTCAGATTAAGATCTCAGTCATGGCCGGGTGTGGCCCAAGTTTCAATGACCGCTGCTACATCCACCCCACCCTCCACCAGCGTGTCCTGGAACTTGGGCATCTTATTCCCCAGGCTCCTGGCATTTATTAAAACCACCCTCCAACCTTTGTCCCCCACCCCTTTGATCATATCTTCCCTTGATCCTTCATACGTCCATCTGCCCCCCTCTGCTAGGGTACCATCCGTTCCACCCTTTCTGGGGTTGAGGGCCAGTTCTACCTGCAATATGGATGGCCGGATCAGCTCCGCATTTCAATCCTCCCCCCTTCACAAGTTTAAACCCCATCTAGCCTGAATGAAATCCGCCATCTCTCATTTGAGAACTTCCTTTCCTACCGGATTTAGGTGAATCCTATCCCGGGCATACCCGAGGGGTAGTTGTGAAAACCTGCATGCCTGATGCCACAGATGGAAGGACTTGCAGCTCCTTGAAGTGTGAGTATCCAACTCAACCCCACACCTTGGGGTCTTATTATGCTTACAAAATGAGTTGGGCATTTTTTTTCATCTTCAATATGAAAAATACAGAAAAAACTACTATAAACTATTGTACAGAAAATGTCAAATAATCCCTCAGTCCTCTGTCTTTCTACACACTCAAGAGAAGGTATGTTTGTTTACCAAGGGATATAAGAATTCAGTATTCTGCAGTATTCCTTTGCTGAATGGACTGAGTGGACTGGAGCATACCACCCCCTGAAAGACTGCTGCCCCACAGCTACTGCAGTTTACCACGCTCCTGCTTCCCATACATGTACCTATTCTCCCATTTCCTCCAAACCCAGCTTCTCCTACCCTCCAGTTATACATAACTATAAAATAACCATAACATTCAAAAATTTATAAATTTCTGTCTCAGCTCGGTACCATCAAAAGGTAACAACAATCACAAAAGTACAACAAAACAAGTTTGGAAAAACTGAGCCAAGATCCAGAGCATGCACATTAGCACGTTCTCTCATCACACATGACCAAAAAATATAATAAAATTTTGACAGTGTCTCTTTAAGCATTTTTTATTAGGATGCTTTTGCTTTAAGTCCCACATTATGTTTAATAAATTGTTTTGAAGAGAGTTGAGTAAGCAACACGTCACAACTGGGTGAATGATGTTGGCCTATATACCTGCTCACCCAGGAGCATAGTGATGCCTGATGCCACAGGTAGAGGGGCATACAGCCCCTTGAAGTGCATGTATAGTGCAAATCCCAGTGAGAAACAGCAGCACTCAGGATGAGTGGAGAGGGCTGCTGCCATGGGACTGGCCAGCCCCAAACGTAAATAGCAGATCCACCAGTAAGAAAGCACTTGAGAATAGAAAACATGGGATAAAAATGTGAAGTCATTGTATTTCTTGTCAAATAACAAGCGTGCAAAGCACCATACATACACTTCGGTGCTTCACAAAAGGACTTGTCAGTAGTCGCTTCTGGATGGCTGAAAATGCGTGTTGGTGCCTTATCTGTTGTTGACAATAAATACTGTGGGTGACTTCACATTTGTATCCTGTGTTTTCCATTCTGAGCGCTTTCTTACTGGTGGATCTGCTAGGTATAGTGCAACCCCCTCCCACCCTGGAGTGTCTTATTGTGCTTAGAAAATGGGGTAAAAGACATCTTAAAATAGTCTTCTGCTGCTGTAGGTGGCATGAGGAAGACAATCACGAAGGTGACTTAAGGTGCACACTGCTCTGCTGAGTTTTGTCCATTTTTTCCTGTCCAGTCACTCACGCTTGCTGTCTCTGTCTCTTTCTATACATATACTGCTTCACCCAGCTTTACAGCTGTTTCCTAATGGCTCACTCACATTTCCAGTCTCTTTCTCTCTCTCTCCAGTGGCAAGTGATTCAGAAATAAAAATTCTGAATCAATGCACATGGATTTTGAGGGGAAGAAAGCAGGTTGGCACTGTGAGTTTTTTTGATTTTTTTTTTTTTTAGCAGGGTGGTATTTATTTATTTATTTATTTATTTATTCTTTTGGTAACTGGGTAAGGCCCACTGGGCCACAAGGCCTGTTTACAAGGGTAACCCAGGAGTACTGAGGTGGTTAAGTGACTTGCTCTGAGACACACGGAATACAAATAGAGATTGTGGGAATCAAACCAAGGTCTGCTGGATGTACCAAGCTCGTTCACAGCTCATTACTATAAACTCTAAGCCAACAGTTCAGACTTTGTCACAGTGAGCCTCCCCAAATCCATAGAAAAGATTTTGAGCCTCCCCCAAAAACTGAAATAATCTTGGGCCTCCCCAAAGAAAAATAACATACTGTACTTTGCGCAGTACACCATGAATAAACTAAAACCCCTTTGAGTACTTGGCTTACATTCAGTTCTTTGTCTTATACTGATGTGGAACCTTTGAAAAAGAGCTCCTGTGCTCAAAGGTATCTAAATAACAAATAATATTTGCTTATTTTATTTATTATTCAGGTTATTGTAACCTCCCCCACAGGCCAGCCTACCTAATCTGCTATTTTCATTCTTGAACCATTGTTACCCTTTGTTGCAGTACCTTCATGGGTAAAACTAACTTTCCCCGTTTCCTCCTTGTATGAAATAACCTTCCTACATACTTTGCCTCTCCCCCTCCGTCCCTGCTCCTAGGCAACTTCTCAGGGATTACTTTGCTCCTTCCTGCTATTGCTGTTAGCACTTCTAAGCTCAACCCTTGTATTTGGGCTGTTCTGCCATCAGTCTACAAATTGATCAGTTACCACCACTCATTATTAGTTTGTTGTTCATGTTTGTTTGCACTATTGTTCACTGTGTATTTCTTGATTGTTTTGCAGTTACCTTTTGAAATGTATTCACTACCTACCCTTCCCCAGGTACACCTGAAATGAGCCTTGGCTCATTCACCTTCCCTTGTCACCTATTGGTAAATAATTACACAAAATTCACCTACTGTTATCCTCTTTCAGTTTGCTTCATCTCTTCACACAAAATACATAAAACTCAAAATTTAAATACAGTACTTTTTCAGACTTGCTTGAGCCTCTCCTGGAACAGGTTGGGGCCTCCCCAAGGAGGCTGGCCTCACCATTTGAGAATCCCTGCTATAAGCTATACTGCCAGACCCATTGGCAAACAAATTTATGACATTAGAAGGTCATCAGCTTTAAGGGTTTTTTGGCCCCATATTTTTTTTTATTGCATTTTTAAATCAAGTACTGTATAGATCAAACTACATTCCAAAGATAAGCATACCCAAAGACAGCATATAAAATTGATACACACATCTTATGACAGGACTGATATTATAATATCCTTACTGGTACTTCCAGGAAACGCTAGACAAAAGTGCCTCAAGGACTCAGTTGCCTGTGGTGAATTTTGAACATTCCTGGAATTAGTAAGCCAGCCCTCCCCTCACTGGCAATGGTTGGGTGACCTGGGTAGGATTGTCAGGGGTTTTGTTTTTCTTGTGGCTTAGCAAATTGTGTTGTAGCTGCTCACCTAGTGCCCCTCCTGCCTCTGCCTCTTTGGGGTTGATATTCATAAGCAGCATAATGACTTGGGTATTAACCGCTACCACTGCGTTCCCTTCCATAAGGCCTTTAGGAAGTGAAGGCCTTTTCTTTTTCAGTGTGGTTCCTGTAAGAGTTTTTGTACTCATCCACTTTTTCATATGTGCCTCTATCTTGTCAACAAATGGGGAGTTTCCCTCAAAGGAGAACTCCTTGATCTCAGTCTGTGTGTCCTGGTATACGGTAGTACCCAAAGCCAGGTAAACCTCCATAGAGATGCTGCATGGGACAGGACCCTTGAAGTAGAGTTGATGGTGTCCAACGTCAAGTGGAAATGATACTGGTGGCATCCAGTGCTGATCTGGCTGTGTCCGCCAAGTCCTATGGCAGCTTACTGTTTGCTTTCTCACTCAGTGCCAGTATCACATTCCACAATGCCTTCTGTTACTAGGTTGCGTATGCCACATAAGCTGCTTGCTTGAGAAGCAAGAAAGTTGTTGTGCACACTTTCTTGGCTATGGTATCCAGTTTTATGGGCTCCTTCTCTGGAGCAGGATGGGATAAATCAATTTGGAGCTGGTGGTCAGTTTGGCTACTAGCTTTCAAAATCTGATAGCAAAATCAATATTTTGATGGCCATCCTTTTTAAGGGCTCAGAAATCACTTTGTGCACAGTTAGCCAGTTGACCAGTTACTGCTACCCTGCTAGACTGGATCCTAGTCAGCCACTTAAATGATTTCTAGTGCTGTCTTGCTTGACTTCCTTAGTGACCACTCCTCTGTCATCTGCAGATGGGCTGCCAAGGCAACCAAAAATGAGCCCTCCACCTCAAAAGCCCAAGTGTTCTGCACCCACAAGCTATGTTATTTTCAAGCTTTACTGCAGCAAGTTGACTAGTCCTTCTTAACTACTATGTGTAATGTCAATGCTGCCCTGGGGGAAAAAAATTACTCACCTTAGTAATCTTGTTCCTTCCAAGGTATTCTTCTATATTCATAACTCTGTGCAGTAAGCCTCCTAAGCAGAGCTGCCTGGAGAAAATGGAACTAAATGCAAAAGACAGAACTATCATTGGCACATGACACATATTCGAACTGCTGCCCTTATTTGCTACAACGTTCCAGATTTCTAAGGAGCCTACAAGGCAACCTATACTAAGACTTATCTAAATATACTCATCTAATGTAACACAACATAAGTTGTCCATAACAGCATGAAACATCCTTAATATTATTATAATCCTAAACCCCCCTGAATGCCAGAATCACCTGGAAAAAGAAGGGAATTAAATAGTTCTCACTAGGGTTAAAAAACATATTTATTTTATTTAAAATTTGATGACTGGGAAATGCACGCTGAGCCGAGGCTCTTTTCTAGGTGCGACCCGGGTACAGTTTGTACAGGGAGTATCAAGAGAAACAAGAAATACAGGCAGTAATCACAAACATTAGTTATACAGTACAGTACACTTATCGAATATGTAACATTTGGTCAATTAGGAGTGTGAAAGAGATGAGGAGAGGTCTACTGGGGTGGCGTCAATGGTGAGTTGGAAAGGGCTGAGTGGTGCCTCTGTGGCGCATTTGGACCAACTGAGCATGCAGGACAATGCGGGTTAGGTAGGAGCCTGAGGAGCTGGATAAAAGCAGAACAAGAAGGTGCCTTGCGAAGGTTGGAGGGCAAAGAGTTCCAGAGAAGGGGGAGACGGTACGAGAAGGCAAGTTGGCCGGAAAGGGTGCGAGGGCAGGGGAGGTGGAAGATACGAGGGTCCCTGTGGCGAAGAGAGTAGTTTGGGGGGTTGGTTGAGTAGGGACGCGAGGTATGGGGGAAGGAGACCAAACCAGAATTTCACTAAGAGGGAGGCGCAGTGGATGGCACGCCTGTCGAAGAGAGCAGGGCGATGGAGAGTGGGACGTAGAGCAGGCAATGGTGAGTGAGAGGGGGGAGGCAGTGGCGAAATGGCAGAAGGTGTTGAGCAGGATGTCAAGTCTGGAGAGGGAGAATGTAGGGGCCGTACCATAGACTACGTCAGCATAGTCTATAACTGGCAAGATTGTTTTGCATACGAGCTTGCATCGGGTGGGGATTGGTAAGCAGGATTTGTGGCGGTAGAGGATAGCGAGTTTTGGGTGGAGTTTAGTGCAGATTACCTCAATGTGGGTGGAGAAGTTGAGGTGACAGTCCAGCCATACACCCAGGTATTTGAAGGCTGAGACTTGCTCCAGTGGTGAGCCGTCCAGGGTGGAGAGTGTGGGGGGCTGGGAGGGTTGCCAGCTTCTGTCTGGAGCCAAAACCATGGAGACTGTACTTTTAGCATTAAGAGTGAGTCGGTTCTCGAGGAGCCAGGATTGGACTCTGTTGAAGTCACTTTGCACAATGGGGAGGACACTGTCATGGGAGGTGCCCTAGGCTAAAATGACCATATCATCTGTGTGTAGATGGATGTTGGAGGAGAGGCAGATGGAGGGAAGGTCGTTTATGAAGAGAGAGAAAAGGATGGGGCCCAGAACAGATCCTTGGGGAACGCCGGATACGATAGGGAGAGGAGACAGTGTTGCCAATTTGAACTGAATGTTGCCTGTTGTGGAGGTAAGAGTGGAGCCAGGCGATTGCTGGGGGGCCGAGGCCGAAACTGCAGAGTTTGCGGAGTAGCAGCAGGTGTGATACTGAGTCAAACGCTTTGGCCAGGTCTATGAATATGGTGGCTGTGATCTGACTATTATCCATGGCCGAGAGTATGGAGTCAGTTACACTTAGAATCGTGGTTATGGTGGAGTGGTGTTTTTGAAAACCAGACTGGACTGGAGAGAGTAAGTTGTTTGCTGTGAGGAGGACAGACAGTCTGGACAATAAAAGAGAGTCCTGGACTTTGGTCAGGGAGGGGAGGAGTGATATGGGCCTATAGTTTCCCGGATGGGAAGGGTCACCACCTTTGTGCAGGGGGATGACTTTGGCAGATTTCCAGGCTACAGGTACAGTGGCAGTGGACAGAGAGAGGTTCAGTATGTGAGACAGGGGTAGGAATAGCTGCTGCTGTGATGCAGAGCATTTTAGAGTGTATACCATCTGGGCTGGATTTGGAAGAGTTGAGGGAGGAGAGAGTGTGGTACACTTCAAGGGGCATGGTGGGAAGAAAGGCGAAGCCAGCGGCTGTGTAGGAAGGTTCGGCCAAGAGTGGGAGGGGGAATCAGGATGGCACAGGAGACGAAGAACTTGTTGAAGAGGTCTGCCACAGTGGCAGGATCAGAAACTGTTGTGCCGTCTAATTTGAGAGACGGACATGCCTGTTTCATGGGGGGGGGGTCAAGAAGGGAGTTGAGCAGCTTTCAGAAAGAAGCATTAGGATTTTGGTTTTTAGTGAACTGAGCTTTAAAGTAGGAAGATTTAGATTGCCGGATGGCTTTGGTGTAGTTATTCCTGAGGTGTTTGTACGTTTGGAGATCATGAGCTGTGTGGAAGGATTTGTAGAGTCTCCAAGCTTTGCCCCTAGAGCGACACAAGGTGATGAGTTCGCTGTGATCCAGGGGTGGTGGTGGCATTTTACCCTAGTTTTTCTTAGAGGCGCATGTGTGTCCCAGATGGTCAGGAAGATACGCAGAACTGAGATAGTGCCAGGTCGACATCAGACAAGGAGAGGACCGGCAACCAGTATGCGTTTGCAAAGTCATGTAGCAAGGCAGGGACATTTAGGCGATGAAAGGGTCGAGACCAGATAAATTTGGGCTGGGAGAGCGGCGAGTGGATTTTGTGGACGTAATAGGTGACACAGTGGTCACTGAGGGTGTCGGAGTATATGCCTGAGGCAGAGATACGGTGGGAGGAGAGAGGATAAGACTCAGTCCAGGAGGTGTGGTTTTGGGATCGATGATTTTAAGTGTAGGTTCTGGCTGGGACAGATTTAAGGCTTCAATTTTTAGGGTGGTGGGTTTTCTGGAGGGGGGAAGAGCCAATCAAGGTTGAAATCCCCTATAAGCACGAGTTCTCCGTTAGATGTTTTGGAGTGAATGGAAATTATGGCCTTGATATTGGATTCGGGTGAGGTCTTAGGGGTGGCATATAGGGCCCCAATGTAGAGGGGGGAAGAGGAGGGGAAGGATAGATGTGCCACAATTGGAATGTGGGACAAAGGGCAAGATTCGTTAAACATGATGGAGCACGAGAGGGATTGCCTGACGTACAGTGCCACCCCCCCCCACCTCATTTGCCTCGGTCCTGATGGAATAAATTGTAGTCTGGAATGTTGAGAGAGGAGTTTGGGATCTTGGCGGATAGCCAAGATTCCGTGATGCAGAGTAAGTCTGGGTGTATTGGGTGACCCATAGAGTTAAGGCATCCATTGTAGGGAGGAGGCTCCTTGTGCTGAAGTGAAAAATGCAGAGGCCCTTGGGGAGTAAGTTTGGGGATGGATCTGGTGGCAGTCTGGTTGAGGTGTTCCTGGACTTAAAAGGGCCAGGGTTGGGATGTATGTCGCCCGCCAGGGGTAAGAGGAGGACAGAGTATGCGAGTAGCAGGGTAAGTTTGGACATGCCGGAACAAAGCTTAGAGGGAGGCAGGTGGAGGTGTAGGCATCGCTAAAGAGCTTCCAGGTTTATAAGGTGAGATTGGAGTAGTGATGGATGGAGGGGAGAGGTTGTAAAGTGTGGATTGGGGGGAGGGATGTAGGGGAGAGAGGAGGACAGGAAAAGAGAAGAGTTAGCATTGGGGTAGGGCAAGAGGGGGGTGGGAGGAGGTGGTACCTGAGAGAGGGAGGGGGTGGAGGGTTCCTTGGAGAGGGGAGAGTGGCCACAGAAAGGAGGGTGATGGAGAGGGTGAGATGAGGGTGAGAGGAAGGTTGTAGGAAAGAGCAGGCAGTATAGTAAGCACAACTGCATTTTGGCACCACTAAACAAGGGTGTTGCCAAGTGAGAAAGAAAGTAGGAAGGCAGGTTGTGGTAAGAAGTGGATGCCACTAGAGGGAGTGGGATACAGTAGTGAAGGGGGATACCAATGACAGAGTTGTTTTTGTGTATAGCGGCCACTTGAGGCCAGAGCTGATAACCTGTGTGTGGAAAACTTGCCTGATAGGGTAAAATCTGTCAGGTGTCAGTGGATATAAATGGCAAGGATGACCAAGGGTGGTGGTGGGTGTGGCGGGGTCTGCAAGTAGCTGCAGCGCAGCACTGGGATCCGTACCTGACTCGAAACATAGGCGCCTTCGGGCTGTGGGGAGGGCTGCTCGGTCACCCGCCCTCGCGACCCTGGGTGCTCACAGAGAGCCGGCTGCATCTGTGTGGAAATGGGACAGAGAGAGACTATTAAGTTCAGGTATGGGATAGGAGGGGCTCAGGAACAAAAAGGGAGGGGGAAGGGGAGGCGGTCGCAATAGCACAGCGACATACTGGGAGGTAGTGCTGGTAGTGATCATAACGAGACCTGTGTTTAGGACTCTGCAGTTGAAAACTTGATCAGGAGTGCAGAGGCTCTGGTTCTGGAAGGGGAGGCAGGGTAGGAGAGTTATGAATACAGAAGAATACCTTGGAAGAAACAAGATTACCAAGGTGAGTAATTTTTTCTTCTAACCCTAGGTATTCTTCTATATTCCTAACTCTCTACAGACTTCAAAGCAGTACCGTTGGAGGTGGGCAGAGAACCTACTTAGGAAAGAAGCTCTGCAGGACTGCTGTGCCAGTCCTGGCATCACTTCTGGACTGTGTGTCCAAACTGTAGTGTTTAGTAAATGTGTGTACTGTCCTCCAGGTAACTGCTTTACAGATTTTCACTAATGGAATACCTCGGGATGCTGCTACAGTAGCAGCTGTGCCCCTAGTTGAATGAGCCCTCAGGCCTGCTGGGGGTTCCTTGACAACTTTTGAATAGCAAAACTGAATGCATTGGACTATCCAGCGAGATATTGACCTCTTAGAAGATGGGGTGCCTTTACCTACATCCCCATAAGTAAGAAACAGCTGTTGCTTGTCATGTCTATGATCCCTGGTGTGGGTCATATAGTAAACTTACTGCCATTTTGACATCTAGACTATGGAGTCTGCGCTCACCTGAACTAGTATGTTCAGTGAAGAAAACCGGCACTGTAATGGATTGGATTAAGTGAAAATCAGAAACCACCTTGAGAAGAAATCTATTTGTTCTCAGCACCACCTTGTCATTATGGAAGATGATTCTTCTAGCTGAAGTAACTGCAACCAGAAACACAGTTTTCCAGGTAACATATTTTAAATGTGTAGAGGACATAGGCTCAAAATGAGGTTTCATGAGCTGACCAATGCATATGTTCAGGTCCCACACTGGAACTGGTTCCCTAATAGGTGGGTACAAGTGGCACAAAACTTTAAAGAACTTTTTGAAAATGGGATTGGATGCCATGGAGATACCTCTCCCAGCAGAAATGTAGGCAGAGATTGATGCCAAATGAACTTTCAGAGATTTATATTTCAGCCCCTCTGAGTGGAGGTATGTGAGGTATTCCAAGACAAATGGGATCTCCACTAAAGTAGGGGAAATCTCCTTTGAATTACACCAAATAGAGAACCTTTTCCCATTTTGATGAATAGGTTTTCTTAGTCAAAGGTTTTCTATATCCTTTAAGGATCTCCAGAACAGCCTGGGAAAGATTTAAGTTTGCATATTCTAGGTCCTCAAGGGCCGTGCCTTGAGTCTGAGAGACCTGAGATTCGGATACAAGATTTTCCCCTGGTGGAAGGTCAACAGGTTGTGCCTAATGGGTAAGTGTATTGGTATAGCTACCAACATGAAAAGTAACAGAGGGTACCATGGCTGCCTGGCCCAGTCTGATGCTATCAGAATCACTGATGCAGGTTGTGACCCAAGTTTGATCAGGACTCTGAAGCTGAGAGGGAAGGGAGGAAAAGTACACAGACTTTTCCCTGACCAGTCCAGAGCCAGAGCATCCAGTGGGATTGTTCCCTTGGCTCGTGGTCTACAACAAAAGAGGGGCAGAAGGTGGTTTTCTTGGCATGCAAATAGATCCACCCTCTGGTGTGCCCCATCTCCAGAACACTGAGTCCAGCACCTGCTTGTTGATGGACTACTCATGATGTGCCTGGTTGATTCTGCTCAGGGCATCTGCCAGGGTATTGTCTTTCCCTGGTACATGAATGGCCTGTAATGAGGCCTTTAGTGAGTAAACCAGACTCCACACTTCCATAGCCTCTGTGCATAGGGGTCTGACCTTCTTCCCCTTGCTTATTTATACAGTACATTGTTGTGGTTTTGTCTGTCCTGACTTGCACCCCTTTCCCTTGTACAGTACCAGATGAGTGAATGTTTTCAAGTCCAGAAACACTGCCCTTGGCTCCAGCAAATTTATATGCAGGAGTGACTCTGTGATGGACCAGGTTCCATGAGTGGTGTGATCCCCTAAGTGAGCACCTCACCCTAACAGAGAGGCACCGGTTGTAAGGATAGCTGATGGGGTTTCCCTTTGGAAGGGTACTCCTTCCCGAGGTTGTCTGCTTCCTTCCACCACTGGAGGGCTTGAAGCAGGGTTCTTGTTACTGGAACTGGTTTTGTCAGTTTGTCTTTTCTCTGGCACCAGTGTGCTCTGAGATGAAACTGCACATCTCTCATTCGGAATCTGGCTCCCAGGACTGTGTCTGTTGCTGCAGCCATATGTTCCAGAAGTTGCAGAAACTGTCTTGCTGGTCATGGTTCATTCAGCTTGAATGAGGCAGCTAACTGCAGAATGCTTCGCACCCTGTCCTGAGGGAGAAAAGCTCTTCCCTGTATTGTGTTCAGTTCTGCTCCTATGAAATGCAAGACTTGTAGCGGAGTGAGAATAGATTTTTCCTTTTTTACCAGGAATCCTAGAGACTGTAACAGGTTTAATGTTACCTTTAGGTGATCTTGTAACTGCTGTGGTGAACTTCCCACCACTAGCCAGTTGTTGAGATAAGGGAAGACTGATATACCCAACCTTCTTAGGTGTGCCACTACCACTGCCAGACACTTGGTAAACACTGTGGGTGCTGAAGTGAGACAGAAAAGTAAAGATGAGAATTGGCAGTGTCCTGATGGAAGTCTGAATCTGAGGTACTTCCTGTGAGATTCTCTTACTGGGATGTGAAAGTAGGCATCTTTTAGATCTAGAGATGCCAGCCAATCTCCCTGCCAGATAACTGGCAGAATCATTGCCAGTGTGACCATTTTGAACTTTGGTTTTATTAGATGCGTGTTCAAAAATCTGAGGTCTAGAATAGGCCGCCACTCCCCAATTTTCTTTTTGGCGAGGAGGTATCCACAATAGAAACCTCTTCCTTTCTGATGATCTGGAATGAACTCCACTGCTTTTAGCTGGAGTAAGCTATGAACCTCCTTCTCCAGGAGTTTTTTCTCTATGAGGGAAGCTGGTTTGAATGCCCTTGTTTTCAAGGGGGGGGGAAAGATTTGAAGCTCAGGGACAACCCTGACTCACTACCTCCAGGACCCACTTGTCTGTGGTGATGGAACGCCAAGCCTGGAAATAGTGAGCCAGTCTGCCCCCTACTGGTAGAGGGGAGGCGGCCTTGATCATTAAGTCAGGGGTTATGTTTTGCCTGGGGCTGCACCTGGGTAGTTTGGGAACCTCTCCTAAAGCCCCCTCTACCTCTTGCCCTGAAATACCCAGTCTGCTGTTGGTATTGTTGATATTGTGGTACAGCCTGTGCCTGATAAAAAGGCCTACTATAAGCTGTCCTTCCTCTGCCTCCCCTTCCATATGGCCTATGGGAGGAAAAAGGCCTCTCTTTTGAGGAATTACTCTTATAGGTGGCTTTATATTCATTCACCTTTTTCAAGTATGCTTCAGTCTACTGACCAAATAATGAGTGATCCTCTACAGGGAAATCCATGGCTTTAGCCTCGATATACCGTTTTAAATTCATAGCCCTGAGGCATGCCAGCCTTCTAGGGACTATGGTAAGGGCCATTCATCTGGCAGCATTGTCACTGGCATCTGCTACCATTTGAAATTGGTACTTGGCTGCTTCCAGTCTGAACCTTGCTGTTTCTGTCAAATCATCAGAGAGAAGTGAAGGAGCTTTCTCTGCCATGGCCAATACGGACTGCTACAGTGATTTTTGGTACTGTGCTGAGTAAGCTTGATAGAGAGCTTGTCTTACTCCTAGCGAAGCAGCTAAATAATCCTTCTTTGACATACTGTCTATTTTGCGAGAGTCCTTCTCAGGTGGGTGAGAAGCGAAGGAACCCTCGCCTTCTCACAGGCTGCTTGCTGGACTATCCCCTGATTATCAGGTTGAGAGAATAGGAATTCAGCCCCTTGTCTGTCCTGTTGGTACTTCTTATCAGCCTTCTTGTCCAGAGGGGGAATAGAATTTGGAGTCTGTAAGATTTTAAACAAGTCTTTTTTTAAAGAACTTGCTTATAAGGAGGATAATTTTCATTGTGGGTGTTAACCCCATCGTCTCCATATATTCAGCCTCTTCTTCATCTTCTATGACCTCTGTGGTAGCCAGGTCAAGGGCATCCACTATTTTTCTTACAAAGGAAAAATAAGAGGAAAAATCCTCTGGTCTAGGGGAGAAATGAACTCCTGCTCTGGTGAGATCTCTGGTTCAATAGCCTCACCTTCATCCATTTCAGGTAATTCATACTCTTCAAACCCCATCGTATCCTGAGATGGGTTTGAACCACTGCTGGAAGGGTTGGAGTAGGTATTAAACACTGCAAAGCCTGTATGACCTTCATGGCCTGGGCAATCTCCTCAGATGATGACCGGCTGTGCGGCATAGATGAAACCCCTTTGGTTTATCAGGCAGGGGATCAACATGCTTTGTCTTTTTGGTTTTCTTAGAGGGAATCGAAGAGTCAGACGGATCACCTATCCTTTTTACAGTAGCTGTTTCACCCTTATCAAAGGTGCTTGAAGAAGAGACAGTGGTTTCACCCACAGACTTAGAAAGTGTGGGTTGGTCAGAACCCATAATACCCTTCTCCAATCTTTTTTGCAGTCTTTCAAGTCTCTTTTCTACTGTTTTCTGTGGGAATGATTTGCAGACATCACAATCTGCTGAAAAATGATCATTCCCCAGACAGACCACACAGAAATCGTGCTTGTCTGCTTTTGCAAAAAACTTCCCCACACTTAAGACAGTTTTTAAACCCCGGGAGTCCAATTTCTTAGGTTTTTCTGCCATCGTCAACTGATGAAGAAAAAACAAGAACCGAAATAAAGATTTCATTCTTGTGGTCGGTTCAGGAACGGATGAAAGTTCCGATAATGAACTGAGAACCGAAGAATCAGAACCGGTTTAGTGGTTCACAGCAACCGAGTTAGTGGTTCACAGAAACCGGATTAGCGGTTTCAAATACAAAAATTATTTAAACAAACAATGTAAAACAGTTAAATTAAATAGCGGAATTAGTAAATAAAGGTTACACAAAGGGTACTAAAATTCAGTTCCCCAACGGTTATACCGACCCGTGAGGAACTGAGAAAATAAATTAAAACAACACTAAATAATGCTAACTAAACTAACATTAAGGTAATAAAGAGAAAATAAAGGCAGCAGTAAGAATAACACTATAAGAAACTACTTACATTCAGTGAAGAACCACAAGGAACGACTGATATAGGAAGTCTCCTGGGCATCTCAACTTGTCAGCTAGAGAAAGAAATCTGATACGTTGATGTAACGTTGCAGCAGATAAGGGCAGCAGTTTGAATATGTGTCACGAGCCAATGATAGTTCTATCATTTGTATATAGTTTCATTTTCTCCAGGCAGCTTTGCTTAGGAGGCTGACTGCAGACAGTTAGGAATATAGAAGACTACCTGGGGTTAGACTACTTTATTCTCCAATTTAACAGGGTCCGTGACATCGTTCCCCTTTCAATACCCTCCTTAGGAATGGAAACTCTCAAGGCAGGTTTACTCCAGTTGTCAAATCACTGACCAGAGAACGCGAGAGAGCATTTGCTCTATATAAAAAAGGCCTTACCAAATACCACCAAAAATACAAGGAGCTGTGAACACTGTAAAGCTCTGCATCAAGGAGGTCAAGACTGAGTATTACAAAAATCAGCAAAAAAACCTTATTCAATATCCCAAAAAGCTCTGGAGTAGTATCCATGAAACTATGGGAAATGCTAAAACAATCATTGCCCCACTTCATTATAGCTGGTGGCCTCACTATTGATGGTGACACGAGTATTGCTGACACCTTTGACAATACCTTTAGTGACCTGCTGGCTTACATACCTGACCTCATTACCCATTCTGCCCCAGTAGCTGTCACACCTGACAAGCTCACTAGGCCCAAGTTCAACTTAAAAGGCTTACCTGGGCAGATAAGTATGGCTACCGAACCAGGACTAAAATTAAAACTAGATTTGGCCCGGACAACACTGACATGAAGTTGCTAAAATTAGTTTTTAGGGAAATCACCTACCCCCTGCAGTTGATCTTCAATCTGTCCCTTACTACAGGGCATGCCCCTGATCTGTGGAAAAATGTCATTGTGACCTCAGCATTTAAAGGGGGAGATACAAACCTGCCATCCAGCTACCACCCCATTTCCATTCTATCCCCATTATTCAAAACCTTAGAGATAACAGTGAATGACCAGCTTGTAGACTGCCTGAGCTGGCAAGAGCTCCTGGCTAACGAACAACATGGATTCAGAAAGAAATGTAGCACAATGACTGCACTTCTGGCATTCACAGATTCAGTCCATTAAACTCTGGACAAGGAGGAAATGGCTGGGTCAACATAACTAGACCTTACCAAGGCCTTCAACCTTGTTAACCATGCCCTCCTCTGCCACAAAGTACTTATCTTGGGCCACTCTGAAGACTCAGTCAGCTGGTTTAAAGGCTACCAGGCAGGTAGGTCACAAACTGTGAAATGCCACAATACGCTATCTGATGAAAGGTCCGTCAGTGTAGGTATATCCCAAGGGTCAATCTTAGGACCCCTACTCTTTAGCCTGTTTATAAACAAATTACCTACTGTCTGTAAATCGACCAACGTAAGACTTTATGTGGATGACACTGTCATCTTTTTGTCTGACAAAAGTCTGCAGAAGCAAAAGCACAGGCTTCAGATAGACTTCACTGTCATTCAGACATGGTTTTCATCTAACTTGCTTGTCATGAACGAAAACAAAAGACCAAGTGCATGCTGTTTGGCAACCGTAACAAGGCTACACCTCCCATGTCCTTACCATTATCAATGCATCAAGAAACACCCTTGAACAACTTCAAACCTTTAAATACCTAGGCATTACCCTTGACAATGCTTTGTCTTTCAGTGTGCATGCTGACCACCTAGTTAAAGCCGTCAACTCGAGGTTAGAGCTCCTTTATAGGCACAGGCGGAACTTCCTGCCAGAAATCAAAATGCTCCTTGTGCAGTGCTTCATCACAAGCATTATTGACTATGGGCTTGTGGTATATGGCTCTGCAAATGAAAGTTTGATATCCAGGGTCAGGGGGTCTCTTTAATAGGGCCTGCAA
This sequence comes from Neoceratodus forsteri, assembly GCA_016271365.2. NCBI lineage: Eukaryota > Metazoa > Chordata > Ceratodontiformes > Ceratodontidae > Neoceratodus > Neoceratodus forsteri. The sequence continues at coordinate 704,629,589 of CM028131.1, read as the reverse complement.
TTTTGCACTAGGTCTCAGAAATAACACCCACACCTGTATTCTACACAACAGCCTGAACTGGCTAAACCTTGATTCAAGGTTACTCTACCACACCTTGCTCATGGGCTATAAAGCACTACGAGGCCTGCTGTACCCTGGCCTACAATCAATGTTTAATTTTGCTGACAATAAATACTGCACCAGGGGTGTGGCTCGTCACACCCTACTGCTTCCACACAGAAGAACCTCCCTTGGTCAATCCTGTTTCTCATACCATTTCACAAAACCTTGAAAGACCTACCTGACATACTAAAAATCAATAGCTCTGCTGAATTAAGTCCAATCTCGTAAATTCACTCACTCCATCAGAAACATGTAACTACTATTAATGACCATCTGTTTCTTTTTCTTGAAATGCATATTACATATAGTACACTACACATTATGCATAATGTAAAGTAAATATCATACCCATGTAGGGTGAAATATTGTACTAGCATTGCTCGTACAGCCTTGATTTTTAGTGTCTGTCACGTATGTTTTTGTTACAACAGTATACCCATAGTAACAACATATTTTGTATTGCTTAACTTGTTGTACCTACCCCTAAACACTTTAGAAATAGGCACTGACTAAAGGGTTTTATGTCAAATAAAAACTAAAACTAAGCTAAGAAATCAAACAAGGAATATTTCCAAACTGGAGGACAGCCATCAGAAATCCAATACTTGTGCATAGCATAGTATAAACACCAGAAAACTGGAAACAATACATTTACAAGAAATTGTAAGGAAACTGAGAAGTTGGTAGAAATTCCCTTAACCCACAGCAGCCCTATAACTAAGACTAGCAACAGGCACATTACAAGGTGACAGGCTTCATGTGGTCGCCACCTTTTGCAGGGAAAAATCTCCATTCCTCCTCACATTATAGCCGTACACAACTGAATGAGTTCTGGCTGTCCCCCATCCCTAAACGTATGCTCCATATATTATCACAGGATTCGCCTCATATGCCATGTCCAAAACTGATTACGAAGGACAAATAAAACTGCTGTGGAGAATTAACCAAGGGAATAGCAAAAGAATACATTATAAATCCAAGATAATGGGAATATCAAGAATCGTCCTCATCATCACCATTCAGTTCAGGGTGTGGGTTCTCAAAGTTCTCTCTAATCTTGGCCACAAATGCTCCACTGCCTCCACGGGATCGATGAAAAGAAAAAATTACTCACCTTAGTAATGTTGTTTCTTCTAATGGAGTCTTGCTATATTATAGACATTAGCAGTTTGATCCAGCTCTAGAACTGCCAGTTCCAGCTCTAGAACTGCCCCGGAGTGAAATGGTTAAAACCATTCCAAAATAGAATTTTGGCACGAGAGCAGCTCAATCTGTGTCATTTCAAACTTGAACTGTCAGATCTTTATGAGCCAAACTCACTAAGGTCTGTGTGGAAGCAGTAACCTACACTAGCCAAATGGCTACCTAAATAATAACAACCATTGATGGTCCCAACACCCAAGACCAGGGGACCAGAAATACTAACACCATTCTAATAATATGAAAATGGAACATAAGTATAATAAAACACACACACGCGTACACATACACACCCCAAAGTCCCAAAGGGGACAAAATGCTAAGAGGACATAAGTAGTGCCCACACTAAGTTGCCCGCACCCACCAAGTAGAGGTTCTGAGAGGGGCAGGTTGGGGGGGGAGGTCTATAATATAGCAAGACTCCATTAGAAGAAACAACATTACTAAGGTGAATAATTTTTTCTTCAAACAACACGAAGTCTTGCTATATTATAGACATTAGCAGAATACACAGCAGTACCTCCATGGAGGAGGGGCAGAACCTACTTAGGGAATAGGCTCTGAAGAACAGCTGTGCCAAACGAGCATCTCTCCTGGCCTGGACATCCAGGAGTAATGCTTGGTAAAGTGTACCGTTTTCCAAGTAGCAGCCTGGCAAATCTCTAATAAAGGGATATCTCTGGCAGCAGCTAGAGACGCAGCTGTACCCCTGGTAGAATGAGCCCTCAAACCACGGGGGGGGGGCTCTGCCCACTTTCTGATAACAAAATTGGATACAAGAGACAATCCACCTGGCTATTGATCTCTTAGTGGCAGGTTTGCCTTTCCCAACTTCACCATAGGTAAGGAAAAGTTGGAGGTATTCGAACCTGTGACCTTTGGTACGCTCTATATAATAACTAAGAGCTCTCTTAACATCCAGGCTGTGCAACCTCCTCTCACCCGAAGAGGAGTGATCAGTGAAAAATACTGGAAGGGAGATAGATTGATTAAGATGGAAATCTGAAACCACCTTAGGCAAAAACTTCCTATTAGTCCTAAGGACTACCTTATCCCTGTGCAAAGAAATAAAGTCAGTCTCCACTGACAAGGCTTGCAATTCACTTATGCGTCTGGCAGAAGTGATAGCCACTAGAAAAACAGTTTTCCAAGTTAGGTACTTAAGCTCTGCAGAAGACAGAGGTTCAAAAGGGGGTTGCATTAACTGGGCAATGCAAACATTAAGGTCCCAAGCAGGGGCCGGTTCCCAAAAGGGAGGATTAGTATGGAGTAATCCCTTAAAAACTTGGAAAACACAGGATGAGAGGAAAGAGGGATGACTTTCCTGCTGACACAAAAGCAGATACAGCTGCCAAATGAACTCTCAGGGTAGCTGGTCTGAGACCCAAGGAATTAAGATGTACCATGTAATCTAACAAAATGGGCAATTCAGCAGATTCTGGGAAATATTTTTCCCAGCACACCAAATGGAAAACCTTTCCATTTAGACTTATAAGTAGCCTAGTGGAAGGCTTTCTGAAGCCTTTGGGATCTCAAGAACACCCTGAGAGAGGTGTAAATCAGCAACTCTAACTCCTCAAGAGCCAGGCCTTGAGGTTGAGGGATTGAGGTCGGATACCAAACCCTTCCTGGGCACAAGTCAACAGATTGTGATTCCTGGGAGGCACAGGGGAAGATGGACTGTCACAGACAGAAGGAATGGGTACCAGGGCTGCCTGGCCCAATCCGGGGCAATCAGAATCACCCTGCAAGGCTGAGATCTGATTTTGACTAGTACTTTGAATAGGAGAGAAGGGTGGGAAAGCATAGAGAACTTCCTCCCAATCCAGAAGAAGGGCATCAGGGGAACTGAGCCCAGCACTGGAGGCCTGCAACAGAACAGAGGAAGTTTGTGATTGTCTGGGGCTGCAAAAGATCTATCTGAGGATGCCCACCTGGCAAAACTATCCCCAGCACTTGAGGATCCAGGGACCATTCGTGATGGCCCTGGGAAATCCTGCTGAGGGCATCTGCTAGGACACTGTCCTTCCCTGGAAAATGAACTGCTATGAGGGAAGTGTTCAGGGAATAGGCCAGAGACCACAACTTCATTGCCTCGTGCACAAGGCCAAGACCGAGTGCCCCCTGTTTGTTGATGTACCACATTGTTGTGGTGTTGTCTGTTCTGACTTGTATCACCTTGTCGTGGACAGATGCAGAAAAAGCTTGAAGAGCTAAAAGACAGCTCTGAGTTCCAGCAAATTGATGTGGAGCAGAGATTCCTGGGGACCAGACTCCCTGAGTGGAAAGGTCGCCATGTGGGCTCCCCAACCCAGAAGGGAAGCATCTGTAGTGAGAGTCAAGTCGTGAGAAGGGAAATGAAGGGACCCCGCTCTTAAGTGCACTGATCCTGCCACCACTGGAGAGCTAGGATCAAGGTTAAGTCACTGGGACCAACTTGGAAAGGGGCTCTTCTCTGAGACCAAAGGTTCTCAAGTGAAACTGAATGTCTCTCATCTGAAATCTGGCTCCCTGCACAACAGCTGTGGATGCAGCCATGTGCCCCAGGAGCTGCAGAAAGTGTCTTGCTGGTCGAGAGACCTGCAGAGTGAAGGAAGAGGCCAGAGCCACTAAATTCCTTACCCTTTCTGGGGGAAGAAAGGCTCTGGCTAGCTTTGTGTCCAATTCTGCCCCTATAAAGGTAAGTACCTGGACTGGTTCCAGAACCGACTTTGGTAGGTTTAGCAGAAAACCCAGGGAGGTGAGAAGCTGCTGGGTGACCTGCAAGTGAGATTTTACCTGTTCTGGGGGCTGGCCTACAATGAGCCAGTCGTCTAGATAGGGAAAAACAGCAATCCTCTGCCTCCTTAAGTGGGCCACTGCCACTGCTAGACACTTTGTGAATACCCTTGGAGCAGAGGTAAGGCCGAAGGGCATTGCTCTGAACTGGTAATGACCTGAGGGCAGTTAGAATCTGAGGTACTTTCGATGGGATCTTCTGATTAGGACATGGAAATAGGCATCCTTGAGGTCCAGGGAGGCTAGCCAGTCCCCTGGCCTTAGGGAAGGTAAAATCATTGCCAGAGTTACCATTTTGAACTTTGGTTTCAAAAGATGCTTGTTCAGATATCTGAGATCTAAAATGGGCCGCCATTCTCCTGTCTTTTTTGGGGTAAGGAAGTATCTGGAATACAGACCCCTGCCCTGATGCAGGGGAGGAACCCTTTCTACTGCTCTGAGAGCTAACAGGGATGAGACCTCTGTTTCCAGAGCGAGGGTCTCTGAAGCACTTGCAGGTAGAAAAAGTCTGCTTCTCAATTTGGGAAACTTTTTGAAGCTGAGAACCAGACCCTGGCTTACTACTTCCAGAACCCACTTGTCTGAGGTTAAAGAAGCCCAATTCTGACTGAAGTAAGCCAGCCTGCCCCCACTGGTACAGGAGAATCGGCCCTGGGCACCCCATCAGGGTGCCTGTTCATGAGAGCTTTAAGGCTGGGGGTGGAGCAGGTCTGCCCACCCTCGTCTGCCCTGCCTCTGAAGAAGCCCTCTGAGCATAGGCAGAGGAGGCCTGAGTCTGGTAGAAAGGCCTGTGAAAGGCCTACCCCTACCCTGGGGCATGCCTTGAGGTGGCTTGCTGCTCCTTAGCCTGGGCACTCTTGTAAGTAGTCCTATATTCATCCATCTTCTTCATGTAATTCTCTGTCTGCTCTCCAAACAGAGAATTTCCCTACAGGAAAATCCATAGCCTTAGTCTGGGTATCCTGTGACAAACTAGTACACCTGAGCCAGGCCAACCTCAAAAGCTACAGATGTGGCCATGACCCTAGAGGAAACATCATTAACATCCACAGTAGCATGAAACTGAACCTTAGAGGCTTCAATGCCATCAGCAGCCACCTGTTCTAGTTCACTAGCCAGCTGGCCATGGGCCTCTGCCAGCCAATGCATAACAGTATCCCATCTAGATTTCTGATGCCTAGCCATAAGCCATATAATTTGCTTGCCTGAGTCCCAGAGGCTGCCATATACTGTTTTTGCCATGGCATCAATCTTCCTGGAATCCTTGGCAGGAGGATGTGAAGCCAAGGAATATTAGCTTTATCACAGGCAGCAGCCTGAACTACTAACATGACTGCATTGCTGAGAAAGGAATTCTGTATCAGGGCCTGACAATGTATACCTTCTGTCCATCTTTTATCTACAGGAAGCACAGAATTAGGAGCTTTTAAAATTTTAATTGTTTGTTTCTAAAAGACTTATGTAAAGGAATAGACAATCTCCTAGACTCTAGAATATCCATCATTTCTACAAAATCAGGCTCCTCTTGCTCATCCACAGCCTCTTCTAAAGGAAGCTGGAGGGTTTCAGCAACTTTTTAGAACTGATAAGAACTGGGAACCGCACTCTAAAATAGTAACTTTTAGTTTTAAATGAGTTTTAAACCCACTGATCGGTTCAAAACCGAACCGATAACCTACAAGTTCCACACAGACAAAACCTTCATTTACTTACGGTTACCACAGATAGAGCTTGAACGAACGGTTTTAGCGGTTAAAATAAAACTATTCTCGGTTAAATCCAACCGAGAAACACTTTTAAACCGAGAAATGAACTGAGCAGAAGGAGAAATCTCCGGAGCGACTGTTCACTGAGGCGGAGTAAAGAATCTGACAGTTCAAGTTTGAAATGACACAGATAGAGCTGCTCTTGTGCCAAAATTCTATTCTGGAATGGTTTTAACCATTTCACTCCGGGGCAGTTCTAGAGCTGGATCAAACTGCTAATGTCTATAATATAGCAAGACTTCATGTTGTTTGAATAGAGGAAGTTGGTGATTGTCTGGGGCTGCAAAGAGATCCATCTCTGGAGTGCCCCACCTTGAAAAAATCACCTTCAAGACCAGAGGGTCCAGGGACCATTCGTGATGACCCTGTGATATCCTGCTCAGTGCATCTGCTAGCACATTGTCCTTCCCCGGAAGGTGGACTGCTATCAGAGAGGTTTGCAGGGAATAAGCCAGGGACCACAACTTCATGGCTTCTCTGCACAAGGCCATAGACCGCATGCCTCCCTGCTTGTTGATGTACCACATGGTGGTGGTGTTGTCTGTTCTGACTTGAACCACCTTGTTCTGCACTGACGAGAGAAAGCTTGCATGGCCAGAAAAACTGCCCTGAGTTCCAAGAGATTGATATGGAGAAGAGATTTCTGAGGGGACCACAGTCCCTGGGCAGTGAGGGCCCCCAGCCCAGGAGGGAAGCATCCGTGGTAAGGACCACTGAATGAGACTGAGTGGCAAATGGGACCCCTTGCCTTAGATTGTCCTGATCCTGCCACCACTGAAGGGCTTGGATCAGGCTCCAGATCACTGGGATCAGTTTAGTAAGGGAGTCCTTCTTTTGGGACCATAAGGCCCTCAGATGGAACTGAATGTCCCTCATCTGGAATCTTGCCCCTTGGAACACTGCTGTAGAGGCTGCCATGTGGCCCAAGAGGTGGAGGAAATGCCTTGCTGGTCGAGACACCTGAAGGCTGAAGGAAGAAGCCAGTTATATAAGAACTCTTGCCCTTTCCAGGGGAAGAAAGGCTCTTGCTTTGACAGTATCCAGCTCTGCCCTATAAAGGTAAGGAGCTGAACTGGCTCGAGAACTGACTTGGGAAGGTTGAGAAGAAATCCTAGAGAGGTAAGCACTTGCTGGGTCACTTGCAGGTCTGACTTGACTTAGGCTGGGGACTGGCCCACTATGAGCCAGTCATCCAGATATGTAAAAATGGAAATCTTCTGCCTCCCTAGAAAGGTAACTACTACTGCCAGGCACTTTGTGAAAACCCTTGGGGCTGAAGTTAGGCCAAAGGGCATTGCTCTGAACTAATAGTGACCTGAGGGCAACTCGAACCTGAAGTACTTTCTGTGGGAGCACCTGATGGGAATGTGAAACTAGGCATCTTTGAGGTCCAGGGAGGCTAGCCAGTCCCCTGGCCTTAGAGAGAGAAGGATTATTCCCAGAGTTACCATCTTGAACTTTGGTTTTAAAAGATGTTTGTTTAAGTATCTTAGGTCTAGGATGGGTCGCCACTCCCCTGTCTTTTTTGGGGTAAGGAAGTACCTGGAGTACAGACCTTTGCCCCAGCGTAGGGTAGGTACTCTCTCTATGGCTCTTAAAGCCAGAAGAGATGAAACCTCTGCCTCTAGGGCAAGGGTTTCTGAGAAACCTGCAGGTGGAAAAGATCTGGCTCTCATCTTCGGAAATTTTTTGAAGCTGAGAACCAGTCCCTGGCTTACTACTTCCAGGACCCACTTGTCTGATGTAATAGACATCCAGTCCTGGACGAAGTAAGTCAGCCTGCCCCCTACTGGAATAAGAGAGTCGACCTGGGCAGGCCCATCAGGGTGTCTGCTTGGCAGGAACCTTAGGCTGAGGAGTGGATGCAGCCCTGCTCATCCCACTTCTGCCTCTCCCTCTGAAGAACCCCCTTTGTGAAAAGGAAGAAGAGGCCTGTGGCTGGTAGAAAGGCCTACGAAAAGGCCTGCCCCTGCCCCTAGACTGCTGCCTTTGAGGAGTTGCCTGCCTCTCTTTGGCCTGAGCACTCCTGTAAGTGGTCCTGTACTCATCCATTTTCTTCATGTAATTATCTGTCTGCTTCCCAAACAGAGAATTACCCACTACAGGAAAATCCATGGCCTTAGCCTGGGTATCCTGCGAAAGGCTAGTACATCTGAGCCAAGCCATTCTGCAAAGAGCCACAGATGTAGCCATGACTCTTGATGACACATCATTGGAGTCCACAGCAGCATGAAACTAAACTTTTGATGCTTCAATGCCATCTGCAGCCACCCCCTCCAGCTCCTTGGCTAGCTGGAGGGAGGCCTGTTTAGCCAGGGCCAGTACAGTGTCCCACCTGGACTTCTGGTACCTGGCTGTACAGGCCACATAATTCACCTGCCTGAGTCCCAAAGAAGATGCCATGTACTGTTTTTTGCCATGGCATCAATCTTCCTGGAGTCTTTATCTGGGGGGTGTGAAGCCAAGGGAATGTTTGCCTTGTCACAGGCAGCAGCCTGCACTACCCCAACATGGCTGCATTGTTGGTATAAAAACTCCGTATCTGAGCCTGATAGTGTGTACCTCTTGTCCATCCTTCTGTCAACAGGAGGTACAGAATTGGGAGACTTCAGGATTTTTTGTGTCTGTTTCCCAAAGGATTTGTGAAGGGAATAGACAGTCTCCTGGACTCTGGGATGTCCATCATTTCCACATAATCAGGTTCCTCCTGATCCTCCATTGCCTCCTCCATAGGAAGCTGGAGGGTTTCAGCCACTTTTCTGTAAAATAAAAATGGGAAGGGACTCAGAAAGCCTAGGAGGATACACCAGAAGGTCTGTCTGGGGAGATGTCCGGTTCCACAGGCACATCCAGACTTTCATCATCATCTTCAAACTCCCCCTCCTCCACAAACTCGGTTCAAAAAATCTTCAGGGTATAATCTTGAACCGGGGGAACAAACCGAACTGAACCCCTGTGAAAGGTGCCGGATCGGTCGGAGAAGCGATTCCACAATTTGAATCACTTCGGCTATTTCCTTGGCAGTCGGAACATGAACCTCTGGATCCGAACCGGTCGATTTTTCTTTGCGTTTCCTTTTTGTAGGAACCGAACCCTCAGGATCGACTCTCCTTTTTCCTGAAGAAGTATCGCCCTGGTCAGAGGGCACTCCTTCTGGTTCGGTTGTAACCGAACCGGGCTGGCCATCCGGGTCAGCAGACTTCTCGGCCTCCTTTTCCCTCAGTCTACCTAGTCTCTTTTCAAGGGCACATTTAGGAAAACTTTTATAAATTTGGCAGTCTGAATCGAGGTGTTCAAACCCCAGACAATAAACACAGGGGGTGTGGGGGATGGCCTTAGCAAAGACTTCCCCACACTCACTGCAGTGTTGAAACCCAGTGGCCCCGTTGTTTTTCTTGGGTTTCTCTGACATGGCCAACCTAACCAAACTTACACTTTTTATGGTAACTGCCAGGCAAGATTCCCTTATCGGTTGTTAACCGTGTCACGGGTGTTGGAAAAAAACGTTCAAAACACGCTTTTTTTTTTAGAACCGATAAGAACCAGTAACCACACTCTAAAGTAAAACACAAGGATTCAATACAAATGATCAGTTCATTCGAACCGATCTAACACTTTACAATTTCCACACAGAAAAACAGAACAAAACCTAGTACTCAGGGTACCACAGACAGAGACTGAACCGACTATGCGGAAATAATTTCTTTAAAAACAGACAACTTAATCGAGACTTTAACCGACTTTCGAACCAAGCTAAAGGAGAAATCTCCGGAGCGACTGTTCGGTGAGGGGGAGTAAAGAATCTGACGGTTGGATTTTAAAGCGCTCCAGACAGAGACCTCAACTGAGCTCGAGCTCAGCATTCTATGCTCTGCATACAAAGTTAACCCTTTGTTCTCCGGGGCAGTTTAAAGGCTGGGGCTAACTGCAATAGTCAGAATACAGCAAGACTTCATGTTGTTTGAAAGGGTACAGAGGAGGGCAACTAAGATGATATGAGGACTAGGGGATTTGACGTATGAGAACAGACCTGAGGAGCTCTGCCTGTTTTCATTGGAAGAGAGGAGAGACAGGGGACATGACTGAGGTCTTCAAGTACTTCAAGGGAATAAATAGGGTAAACATGGAGGGGATCTTTAGACTAAAGCAGGGAGGTATCACCAGAGGGCATGGTTTGAAGTTGGAAGGTGGAAGGGTGAAGGGGAAAGAGGAGGAGGTTTTCACTGAGAGGGTGGTGGACCCTTGGAATCGCTGCCTGGTGAGCTGGTTCAGAGATCCACAGTGGAGGGCTTCAAGAAAGGTGGGACAGACACAGAAAGCGGATATATCAGATGATGGCCTGGCCCAGGGGTGGGGATGGATGATAGGAGTTTCTGGAACACAAGGGGTGGGGGAGGGCCTCGACCCAACTAGGCATCTGAGGTTCGAGCAGACTCAATAGACCGTAAGGCCTAATCTGCTGGCAATTACTATGTTAGTATTTTAGTACCCAGAGCTCTAGTAGAGGCATCCTGTCTCATCAGCCACTAGCAAACTGCTTTAATAATGGTGTTCATAGGTAACATAAGTAAGTACAGAGCTAAGGGGACTTATGTCCATAATGCTCTCCTGTTGAGTTTTAAAGTTTGCCTGCTTCATATAACCTATCCAGGTTATGTTTAAAAACTTCCAATGAAGAACTTTCTATCACTTCTACTAGCAAGCCGTTCCATATAGGGATAATCCTGTGGGTATACCACATTTTTCTACGCCATGTTCTACAATTTTCCCCTCGTAGCTATAAAGAGTGTGCCCTGGTATCATGTAATCTATTTTTGAGTTTTAATCCTAACTTTACCCATAGGTCATGGTCAGTAAAAACTTTAAAAATTTGGCACATATCTCCTCTTAACCTTCTATACTCCAGTGTGGACATGTTCAATTCTTCCAATCTATTCGTGTAATCTTTCCCTACCATCCCCTTAACCACACGTGTAACCCTCTTTTGTACCTTTGCCAATCTGGCAATGTCTTCCTTAAGGTATGGTGACCAAACCTGAGCTCCGTACTCCAGCAGAGGCCTTACCAAGGCTCCATAAAGAGGCAACAGAACCCTGCTATCTCTGCTGGATATATTTTTGAGGTTACATAGAAACATAGAATTTGACGGCAGATAAGGACAGCTTGGCGCAGCCAGTCTGCTCATTTCCCTACCTAATGGATAAGCTGCAGATCCTAGTTAACCAGCAGCCTACTTCTTTCTACCCCAACCCCCTACAATTGCCTTATGACTGTCCCATGCATTTATGAATTCAACCACTGTTTTTGACTCTACAACCTCCTCCGGAAGGCTGTTCCATGCATCTACAACCCTCTCTGTGAGAAAATACTTCCTTACATTACCTCTGAGCCCCCCATCTTCAAATTGTGCCCCCTTGTTCTTGCACACCTCTTTTTTTGAAAGATGTTACCCTCTTGGACTTTGTTGATTCCCTTGAGGTACTTGAAAGTATCTATCATGTCCCCCTCTCCCTCCTTTCCTCGAGGCTATACATATTAAGCTCCTTTAGTCTCTCTTCATATGTCTTCTGGTGCAAACCCCGCACCATTTTAGTTGCCCTCCTCTGGACAGCTTCCATCTTGTCTACGTCCTTGCGGAGATTGGGTCTCCAGAACTGCACACAGTACTCCAGATGGGGTCTCTCCAGCTGTCTGTACACAGGGATAACAACTTCCTGTTTTCTACTGGTGATGCCTCTCCCTATGCATCCCAATATCCCCCCAGCCCTCCTTACTGTCCTCTCACATTACTTGCCCACCTTTAAGTCATCTGATATGACTACGCCCAGGTCCCTTTCCATTTTTTTTGTTGTTAGTATCTCACCCCCCATTGTGTACTCTTCCCCTGGGTTTTTGTTTCCCAGGTGCATTACCTTGCACTTCTTAGCACTGAATCTAAGCTGCCATACATTTGACCATTCCTCTAACCTTGCCAAGTCCCTTCTCATCCTTTCCACCCCACCTTGTGCATCAACTCTGTTGCAGATCTTTGTGTCATCTGCAAAGAGACATACTTTTCCTTCCAGTCCCTCTGCAATGTCACTTATAAAGACATTGAAGAGGACAGGTCCTAATACTGAACCCTGCAGTAGCTCACTAGAAACCCCCCTTTCTTCAGAGTGGACTCCATTTACTATTACCCTCTGTGTCCTATTCTCCAGCCAATTCTTTACCCAGGCTATCATCTTGGGACCCCTTCCAGGCTGGCTAACTTGTATATTAATCTTTTGTGTGGGACTAAGTCAAATGCCTTGCTAAAGTCTAGGTAGGCCATGTCCACAGCCCCTCCCTGATCTACTACTTTGGTTACTCAGTCAAAGAAATCTATTAAATTCGTCTGGCATGACCTTCCCGCTGTGAATCCATGCTGCCTTGGGTCCTGTGCCCCTCTGGCCTGTAGGTACTCGACAATTCTTTCCTTCAGAAGTTTCCCTATCACTGAGGTTAAACTAACAGGTCTGTAGTTTCCTGCTTCTGCCCTGCTCCCACTTTTGTGAAGGGGAATCACATCTGCCTTCCTCCAGTCCTCAGGTACCACTCCATCTTCCCATGATTTGTTAAAGAGTGTAGTCAGTGGCGTCACTAGTTCTACCCTTAGTTCTTTTAGAATTCTGGGATGAATCCCATCAGGCCCCATTGCTTTGTCCACCTTCAGTTTTAAGAGTTCCTCCCATTTGCTTTCCTGGTGACACTGGTATAGTGAGTGCCAAACTGAAAATCATTTGAAATGGTGATCCCTATGTCCCTTTCCTCCGTTATTGCTTTAAGGTTAATGTTACCTAGCTAATATTTGGCGGCTGTGTTTTTTATGCCCAAATGCATTACTGTACAGTTATCAGGATTTAGATGTAGTTGGGAAGTATTGCACTATTTGTTAATGTGGTCTAACGTCTGCTGTAGTGCAATTGACAATGCGGAGGACATTACCGAAGCAACAAATTACTTCACGGAAAGGGTCAATGAAACATGTGACATCTATGTCCCAATGAGGAAAAGAAAGGTCAGGGGATCCTCCAATGGCTGGGTCACTCATGACTTACTAGCACAAATGAGGGCTAGGGATAACCTGTGGTGCAAGGCGAAGAACTCAAGCAACCTTGCCGACTTTCAGAATTACAGGGCAGCAAGGAATAGGTGTACGAACCTAGCTAGGCTTGCCAAAGCAAAATACTATAAAGAACAGATGGATAGGAACTGGGGAAATGGAAATAAATTCTGGGAGAACATTAAGGATCTACTTGGAAAGGACGAAAGGAAGCATCCCACAATGTTCAGCTTGAATGGTACACCTACTCTGGACCCCAACAGCATTGCAGAATCCTTTAATTCTGCTTTCTCGGACCTCAGCTCCGTTCTCCCCTCTGACTACCTTACTCAAGCAGACCCAGCCCCCAAAAGCTCCACTTTCAACTCTAACCTGCCCAACTTCTACTTTAAGCGTGTCACTGTCAATGAGGTCAGATCTAATGTATGGAAGATCCTAGGCAAAACAAGATTTGGCAGTGATAATACTGATATGAAGTTGGTGGCACTTGTACTCGATGAGGTCATACTCCCAATAACCAAAATCTTTAATAAATCGCTTGCCTTGGCTAAATTTCCATCCATCTGGAAAATGGCCTTGGTGACCCCTGTGCACAAGAGTGGAGATCGCACCTGCACCTCCAATTACATACCAATCTCTATACTCTCACCACTCTCAAAAGCAATAGAGAGAATTGTTGCTGACCAGATCACAGAGTACCTCCATAAGTACGATCTACAATGTCGTCAGCAGCACTGCTTTCAGAAGAGCCATAGCACGACTACCGCCCTGACTGAATTCTCTGATTATGTGCACAAGGCTATGGATGGAGGCAAGTTAGTGGGATCTATATTTATCGATCTCACTAAGGCCTTTGACCAGTTAACCATCCTATACTGCTGGGCCAGCTAATATCCTTGGGGCTTGCCTCTGGCCCAGTCAGTTAGTTCAGGGACTACCTGTTCCACAGGTACCAATGTGTCAAAATAGGGACAACAACCTGCTCTGTTAGGGATGTCTCACTGGGAGTCCCGCAAGGATCCATCTTGGGTCATCTGTTATTCAGCCGGTTTCTAAATAACCTCCCTGCGGTAAGCAATAGCAAAATGAACCTGTACGTAGATGATGCTGTCCTCTTAAGTAGCAGCGCCCAGCCCTCCCATCTACAAAAACAATTACAGACCACCTTCCATCAACTGAAGGACTGGTTCAGAATGCAGAAACTACTTCTCAATTACAAGAAGACCAAAACTATGCAGATATCCAGCCATCAACATAAGAAACTGCACCTGGTCCTGTCCATTCTAAACAATAAGGGTGCTATACTTGAACAGGTACAATCTTTCAAGTACCTTGGGGTTACTACTGATGATACCCTCTCCTTCACTCAACATAAAGACTCAGTGGTCAAAGCAGTCAATGCTAAATTGGGAGTTCTCTACAGGAATAAACAATATCTGACTCCCTCTGCCCTCTGTATCAAGCTCAATACTGTCTATCATAGACTATGGACTGGTGGTCTATGGAGCAGCAACAGACACTGCACTCAAGCGTGTAGTGACAGTCCTCAATAAACATATGAACTTTGCCAGCAGATAAAGGCCTAGAGGTCTATCAGGTCTGCTCGAATGTGCAGCTTGCACCCCTTATTCTGCAGCTGCCCCTCCCTCCCTTCCACCCTTCCCCTCCATTGACCCTCCCCCTTGTCCTGTCCCATCCCTTTGAAGCAGTCCACTGTTCTACTGGATACCACTTCTGCGGAGTAGCATTCTACCCAGCCACCACCCTCTCTGTAAAAAGTGTCTCCTCATCTCCCTCCTGAACCTTCCTCCCTCCAGTCTCATATCATGGTCCCTGGTGTCCTTCCCCTCCCTTACTTTGAACAGCCCCTCTGTACCCGTCTTGTTTATTCCTTTCATGTACTTAAAGGTTTCAATCATGTCCCCCCTGTCTCTCCCCTCCTCCAGTGAGTACATGTTCAACTCCCTCAGCCACCTCTCGTATGATAAGTGCCCCAGCCCCTTGATCATCTTTGTCGTCCTGTGCTGCACCCCCTCCAGTAACTTAAATGTCCCTGTTCAGATACGGGTGCCAGTACTGCACGCAGTACTCCAGGTGCGGTCTAACTAATGACCTATACAGTAGCAGAATCACCTCCTCCCTCCTCGAGGATATACCCCTTGCAATGCAACCCAGCATTCTGTTGGCCTTTGCAGCTGTCTTTCTACATTGTGCCGAGTTGTTCATTGACCCTGTAATGAGCACCCCCAGATCCTTCTACTCCTCTGTCGGGGCTAGCTGCACTCCCCCCAGCAGGTAACTCCTCTTTGGGTTCTTCATCCCAAAATGCAGCACCGCGCACTGCCTGCAGGCTCACCCTAGGAGCCGATAATATGACACACTCTTGTTTGCTCTACGAGCAAACTGGCTGGCTGAACCTGTGTAATAGGATCAAGTACCAAATGTGCCTTCTGGGCAAAAAAGCACTCCTAGGTAAAGCTCCTCCAAGATATTCTGCAAACAAATCATTCCAGCTACCAGATTAGGAGTATGGCCAGTTGTCCCCTAACATTACCCTTCAGAAAAACCTCCCTAGGTCAACGGTCCTTTGCATACAGGGCTCCTCTCTGGTTGAATGAGGTCCTGAACATGTGCTTAACACATTGGCAGCCTCCAGCTCTTTAAAACAGATCTTAAGCACCTCTTTACGAATAGAGGTCCGTGTGGGTGCAAGAGAGTGGACTGATCCACTCTCTCCCTCTCTTGCTTAAGATCTGGTTCTTAGTCCACCTGGCACTGGCCCGCTCCCTTTCTGATCCCAGCCAACAACCTTCTAGTGGCACTTATCTCCGATTGTAGCCTTATTTCCCCATCACCATCCCTACTTCAGTCCCCTCCCCCTCAATACGGCATTCTCCTTGATTCCCCCTATATTGGCACCACCCCACACCTTCTTGCTCTCTCATTACCTCTCTGCTATCCCTCCATGGCCTATAGTGTTCCCTGATCCTTATCCTCACTCTCCACCTCCCCCTTAATTACTGCCTAAACAATGCCATGCCTCCTGGCTGCACACCTAGACAAAACCCCAACTGCTCCCCAGTTCTTATGGTTGCCTCTTAATCTTATTGTACAATAGATGTGTGTCATGCGGGACCGTTGTATTCTGAGTATCTACAACTGTTTTCAAATTTGTACATTCGATATGCTACACCAGTTTACACTGACTTGTGATTTGTGTTATTCCTCTTTATGTAACCATTAACTTAATGTTCTGTCTTGTTTTTCTGACTTGGAACCTTTGAAAAAGAGCACTATGCTCAAAGGTATTTTCCAAATCAATAAACTCACATTCAAATTCAAGATGGTCATTCTGGTCTAGCAAGTCAACTCCCAAGAGGCAATCATCCACAAACTTTATAAGCCATATCCTCTCACGGTTAAATGATAATGTAACAACACAGATGTTAAACAGGCAGGGTCCAAGGACTGATCCCTGTGGCACCCCGCTGGTTATCTCTGTCCAATCTGATAAGGCCCCCTTAATATTTACTCTTTGCTTCCTGCTTGTCAGCCATGAGGTGATACATGATACAATGTTTTTTGTAACATGGCAAAATTAGAGAAGCTGAAAAGAGCAGCAGTGATTGGAGGAAACCCATCACATGTAGTTGTTTGAAGACAGTATTAATTTTACAATAATGCCATCCTCAAACTGAACTACCGATGTCTCCCACGGACTGTAGAATCAGCAGTAGTGTGTAGTCTGGCAGAAGCATCACAATGGAACTGCCTGTCTGTCCTACCCACGTACCCAAATTGCCGCGAGTATTGCGCGGAGCATGGCAGTCCGACTGTTTGCAAAATGATTCTGGTACATAAAGGAGGCACGTAATCTTGTACATGGCTAACTTCAGCATTGTTCACGATAAAGTCAATTAGCATGCAACTTAGATACAGAGTGTAGCACAGGACATACATGGCAGCAATCTGGAGGTACATAACTACCTCAGCAGTGAGATAGTGGTGGTCGGAAGTGCTTGCACGACATCGGACAATTGAGCACAGCAGATCAAACAGGTGAGCAAATATGCAAAGCAGTTGCTAGCTTTTCGGCACTTGAGATCGCCGCAGCCACAGAAGCAACAAATGGAAACCCCTGAATCACTGTAGGCAAATAAGTACCGAGTAAAATCGGAAAACAATAAAAAAAAAAAAAAAAAAACACTTAATGTCATATCGCAGTGTATGAGATGAGTGGCTTCTTGCTGTCAGCATAAGTAGCTGAATAGATGTATACATGGAGATCCATGCAGTAAGAAAAGTACAGTCAACCTATTTGTTAATAATAAGCTGAATCTGTCGCTGATGTATTTAGCAATACACACAACATACTTCAAAGACCAAAGAAAATATCACCATGTTACAAAAGCATTAAGCCACTCCAAAGATGGCATCTAATGGGGAATTAATGCATGACTGGGCCGTTGTAGGCACTTGGTCTGCGACCTCGTGCCACAACAGTCCCAATCATGCATTAATTCCCCATTAGATGCCACCTTCGTTGTGGCTTAATGCTTATGTGTATCATAGAAACACAGACTTTGACGGCAGATAAGGACCGCTTGACCCACCTAGTCTGCCCATTTCCCTACCTATTGGGTAAGCTGCAGATCCTAGTATCCCTATTTTCTGAAAACATTTAATGAGCTTGAAGTGGGGGAGTTTATCGAAAGCTTTTGAAAAGTCAAAAAAAAAAAAAAACATTAACCGACCCCTCCAGAATCCGGTCTTTTACTAACCCTATCGTAAAAGTCAAGCATGTTTGTTTGACATGACCGACCCCTCCTGAAACCATGTAGAGTACTGTCTTCTAACCCGTTCTCCTGAAGGAAGGTAGTGATAAAGTCCTTAATAATTCCCTCTAGTACTTTGCATAACATGCTTGTCAAACTCACTGGCCTGTAATTTGAAGGGCTTATTTTGTTTCCCTTTTTATAAAGAAGTATCACTACTGCTTCCCTCCATGCGGTTACTACTTCCCCCCTGTCTAGGGATATCTGAAAGAGATAGCTTAGTGGTGGTAACAACTCCCTGGCCAATTCCTTAAGTAGTCTTGGATGGAAGCCATCCGGCCCTGGTGATTTAATGCTGCTAGTTGCTTTTGTATATCACTAGTCATAATTTTTACAGGGCTGTTAGTGATGTTACGTTGATTCCCTGTGTTTTTTATACCTCCTGTTTTGTTAAAAACTGAGGCAAAATAATCATTTTGCACATTTGCCATATCTTTGTTTGTTGTTACCATTTTCCCATTCAACCCTTCTAAAGGACCGATTTTTTGCCCGCTGCTTTTTGTTTCGTTTACATAAGCATAGAAGGCTTTATGATTATCTTTAGTTTTTGCTACCAGCTTGATTTCATGTGCTGTCTTTGTCTTTCTGGTTTCTTTTTGTATACTATTCTGTAGATGTCTGTATTTAATCCAGCCGGCACTCTTTCTGTTCCCGCTTAGGTTTTTAAAGAGTTTTGGTTTTGATCATCTTTTTTAATTTTTAGTTCATCCAACTTGGTGTTCTTGCTCCCCCCATATACTTCTTTTTGGTAGGAATATGATCTTTAGTACAATTGCATAATATTTCTTTTAAGGCCTCCCACATTTCCTGCGTCGTTTTGTTTTTAAAATCGTTCTTCCAGTTCCATTTCACCAACCTACACTTGATGGCACTGAAGTTTGCTTTGTTCCATACTAGTGTATATGTATTGCCTTCTATAGCTGGACTTTTTGTCTGTATATCAAAGATAACCATACAATGGTCACTATTCCCCAGGGGTGCTATAGCATTGCAATTTTGAATACTGGATGTCATGTTTGTAACTACTAAGTCAAGAGTATTGTGTCCCCTTGTCTGTTCATGTACTAACTGCTCCAAGCCCACCTGATCGAATGTATCTATGTAGTCCTTCTCTGCTCTGATTGTTCCTTTGAAGGAGTCCCATCGACTGCCTGGAAGGTTAAAATCCCCCAGTAAACTGATTTTGTCTGCTGGATTTAAGTTTTGGATGTGTTTCTGCAACAGATAATCTTTCTCCTTGCTTACAGACAGTGATCTATAAAGCACTCCCAGGAAGAATTTAGGTGATTTGATAAGAGTAATTTTTACCCAGACTGGTTCCAAATTAATTGAAACAAGCTCCACTTCCTCCACCTGTATATCGTCCTGAATGCATTTCTCCTTTTCTGTATTCCCTTGATTTGGAAAACAGCTGATACCCCTTAATGTGGTGACCCCAATTTTTATTTTGGTTCCACCACATCTCTGTTATAGCACATATTTTGATCTGGTTTGATTCCATAATATATTTCCATTCCTCCACTTTTTGGGGCAGGCTCCTAGCATTTGACAGTAAGCATTTCCATCCATCTGCTGTGATTAGTTGGTGGTTTTCCTGACTGATGTTCTGAATCTTTGCCCCTACACCCTATCTAATAGTTTAAATGGGTGAGGATCTGCAGTTTAAAGGACCTGGCTAAGCTCCTTGCCCCAATTTTGTCTAGGTGTAACCCATCGTGGGCCATAAACCTGGCATCCCTGAAAATGCCCCAATTATCAATAAAACCAAACTTTCTAACAGTGCACCAGTTGTTCACTTGCAGGATATCTCTGTTTTTTATAGGAATATCTCCCCCATGTTGGTAGGATCCCAGATATAATAATATCTCCACCCACTTTCTGGATTTCATTTGCCACTGCAATGAAGTCTGCATATATGTCATTTGGATACCTATTTCCAATGTCACTGACACCCACATGAATGATGCCCAGAAGTTTAGTAAGATTTGAAAGCAAGCCCTTTATCGTTTTCCTGATATCACTTATCTTAACCTCAGACAATGTACCAACAGTAGTATACTCATGTCTGCCTTTACAAAGCGAAGCGTCTGTCCCTCTGATGACTGAATCCCCCATCACTCAGATGTCCCTATTTACTCCCTCTTTTGCATCCTGCTTAGACCGAGGTTCTGTTTTTTTTATTTGTTATGGGCTTAAATCTGTTCTGGGGTTTTATCGATAAATTTAGATCAGCTTTTCTCCTGCGTTCATTTTTTCCTTCCTCATGTGCATCCCGCTTAGACTGGGGTTCAGTCTGGTGATACAATAGGGTCCTCGGCATTTTTTTGAGCTCTGTAGGTGATTTTTTATCTATTTTCCCCCTCCGTTTATTATGTTTATGTGGCTGTACAATACACCATTCCTCAACTGCCTGATATTGTGCATATTGTAATGCAGCTGTGCTTGGTTGGGCGTCGCTGCTGTTCTGCTCAAATTTGTTTTAAAGGAGTTGTGTGGCAAAAGCTTGCAGCAGCCTGATCTATAAACTCCTCAAGCATAGTGATCTCTTCCTGTACTCCGGGCCCATGTTTTAAAGCGTCTATTTCATGTAATAATGTAGTTATTAACACGCACATATCACACTGAAATTCCTCTGATAGTGTACCCTTAGTGTACATGTCACAGCTTTTGAAATACTGCCATGGAGAAGCCAGCCGGTAGTGCCACCTCCGCTACCCGCCTCCAAGACCTCCTAGCTGGGACAGCCCCGACCAGGTTGCTACACGCCAGACCTGCGACCGTGGCTGGAGAAGCCAGATGGCTGCGCCACCTCCACTACCTACCTCCGAGACCTCCTAGATGGGACAGCCCCTGACCAGACTGCTATGCACCAGACCTGCGACAGGGGCTGGAGAAGCCAGTCGGCCACACCACCTCCAATACCCGCCTCCGAGACCTCCTAGCTGGGACAGCCCCTTACCGGGTTGCTACGCGCCGAACCTGCGACCGTGGCTGGAGAAGCCAGCCGGCCACGCCACCTCTGCTACCCGCCTCAGAGACCTCCTAGCTGGGTAAGCATCTGGTCCTGACTGGGACCACACCTCGGGGCCCCCACTGGCCACAGCCCGCAAGACCTCTCTTTCCATTGGCCGCTGACTTACGACTTTTGTGCTGATTAGCCCTCTTCTCCTGCACCATCTCAGCTCTTGCCCTGCTTGAAATGTTGTGCCAACCCACCCATCTCCCACCCCTGGCCTTAGTTAAATACACCTTAGCTCCTTCCAACCCTCTCTCTCCACTGCCTGGAAACAACTGGATCGGGACCTCCCTTTGCCTTAAAGCTGCACTAAGCTAAAACCCTGCTCCACCAAAAGCTCAGATTCCTGAAGGCACCATAGTCCCTCACACAAGTTACTGCCTCCAGTCTCCTGCAAGCACTTATCTAGTCCACCATGGTGCTGAAATACTTGCTCCCACACCTTCTTCTCCTCTCTATACTGTTTTCGCATTCCAGCCTTCCAAGTACCTGCTACCCCACTCTACCTCCCTGTCACACACTCAACTATATCTACCTAACTCCTGGCACTCTATCCGCTGACCCCCTCTCAGCTCAGAGAGGCCACATAAATTATGACTGGCTACTTCCTCTCTGACAGGGTTGGGTAATAAGCTCCCATACACTCTCCTTCTTGCCTCTATCACTCATGTCTGCTCTCTGGAAATGTCGACAACCTCTAAACCAGTACCCCAGACATAGGCAGAGGACTGGACTTACCTACAGGCAGTTACAGCTGGTCTTGCTCAAAACTTTTACTTTTGCTGTTACTGTTGTCTGATAATATTCACCCAAATCCTGGCCCTGGCCTGCCACATACGGCAACTCCTATAAAGCGACTTGGGATGCTCACTTTAGCATCTTTAAATATCTGCAGCCTCCTACCAAAGCTGGACACACTTCAACTATTTGCTAATCTATATAATCCGTATGTTCTGGAACTTGTTGAAACATGGCTCTCACCCAAACTCCCTGACTCAGCTACTGCCATACCAGGCTATAACATCTTCAGACATGATAGGACAACCAAAAGAGGTGGGGGATGTGCAATTTATCTCAGAGTGTCACTCATGGGACACCTCCTACCTGTTCCTATGGCTGCTACAACCACTCAATTACTCATCAGAATTCTGCTAGGTGCCCATAATAAGGAAGTAAATCGGGAGGGGGGGTGTGTCACGCACCACCAAGAAATCGCCCAAACAAATGTAAAATATTTCATTTATTTCTGTTGTTTTAATGGGCGAAAGCCATTCATCCGTGTCCCTGGCGCGTCTACAACATCCACACTAGCTGAAACAAACAGTTCACACACAAGCTAGTAATCCTGTCTTCCCTACAAGACTACACAGCCTCTCTGCCTGCTTCTGTGTTTACGGCCAACAGGGCTCCATCTACACACACCTGTGCAGAATTACAAGGCACTCTACCACTTCACTAAATGCAGGAAGAAAAATAAGGGAGTAGTATTATTTGTCTGTACCTTTCTCTCTCTGCAGCCATCCCTGCACTGCAAGACATAAGTAAGCAGAGTAACACAGCTGCTTACCTAAAACTGATAAACGAATGTAGGAATATATTAGAACATCTGTTTTACTTTCTTTTTAGCACAGTGTGAGAATACACTAATTCCGTGAGCCCGTTAGCACTGCATCATGAAAATACAAATAATATGGGTTGTCCAACATTTCAGCCTTTCCCTGAAAAACAAAGCTCTAAATAGCAGCAGGTAAGAAAGTAGTAAACAGCAGCATATGTGGAACTAGAAGCAGAGCTAAGATTTCAAGCAGGAATTAGGAGTTGTGCAAGAAAACCCTCTACCTTGCATTTTCCAGCCTCGTGATTGGGCAAGGACTTCAAAGGGAAAAGGAGAAGAAAGGCGAAGAGTGGGTGGAATTAGAGAGGAGATTCACTATTCTGAAGCTGTGATAGGTAGAAGAAGGTTGCACCTCCAAAAAAAAACACTCTCAGTTCAGACTGATACCAACATGTCTGCATGCTTTGCAAAAAAATGTAAAACTTTTGAAAGCCATACACTGAATGAATAGATCATGCAGTCTATCTAACGGTAAAAATTCTACATGCTGCATAACTGACTTCACACACATTGTATGATTTACTTAATAAAGCACTGGCTCTTTTATAGTGGGGCTCTGGAGATGTGACCAGCCTTGGAGGACCTGTGTCAATGGAACAGCAGCCCCCTGTGGGCAGGGAACTGAGAGACCAGGACTTATACCCAGAGCTGGACTCAGACATCTGGAACTGGTACCATTCCTCAGCACTTGAATTTATATGATTTCCACCTGATCTACTGAGGTGGCCTGGTCCTTGGAGGATTGGTGCTGACCAGATGGCCACAGATCCATTTCTACTCCCCTTTAACTTTCGTGCTGAAGATTCTTTCAACTTCTTTGCCCAACACAGCTTCAATTTTGGGACATCCTGGAACTTTTGAGGTAATCTGCAAAATTCTTGGCATGGCCTGGGCCAAGACACTCCAGGCATTTACTGTGGCCATCAGCAGATGGCATAGGTTTATGTTGGTGCACTTTTTAAATTCTCCTGATGGAGGAAGAAAGCTTTGGAATACAGTACAATGCCACAAAGAAAAAATATAGGTAAAAAAGTTATCATGAAAAAATAATGCAGCGCAGAGACTGTGCCAGAATTAAATGACAACTGAAATAGCCACAACAGAAAACAAAGCCAAGAACTGATTGAAAAGCAAGGCAACAGTGAAACTGAGATGTGACTGGCCTCTTTGTTGGAAAGAAAGGATCCAACATGAGTAACCATGTGCGAGAAGTAGAGGTGTTTACTTGGTTGTGGTCTGAATGTGATTAGACAGTTTCCTGTGCCAACTCCTTGAACTATGATGATGCTATTTACTGTATGTGGCTATAGATGAATTCTAGTAGTTAGAATCTAGGACCCTATTTGCAGTTGCAGTCAGGGGTGGCAGACCTCGGGGGCACACAGAGGCTCCCTGTACTGCAACCACTGAAACTGTCATACACAAATGTTGACAATCACCATGGGTGGAGTCTCCTCTAGCAACTAAGTCAAAAAACAAAGTGGGCCTACCAGATGTCTGTGGTTGCAAATGAGATTTGTGACCTTGACTTGCAGCACACACAAACATTTGGGCATGGCAGTGCACCAGTCGCAAGGCATGTTATCATGCCCAAATGTCCACTGCAGGGGTACTACTTCCTCAGTTGTCCCCCCTGAGCCCCCAACCCCATTATCCTAAGGCCAATTTATGGGCCAAGCTAACTTTGAATCATCATGTCCCTCCCCGTTCTTCAATGATGATCCAGTGGCCCCCTGAAGAATCCCAACAAATTTCCGCTGCCCTGGTGTACAATGTCACTCCCCTCCCTATCCCCGTTCCCCTGTGCAGTGTTCAATCATAAGTGGACCCTCACTGATCTTGGTCCCAAGGTGCCACACCTTTGTGAAGCCTCTTTGTCTTGCCGCATACATGCGCCAGCCCAGTGAAACTACTTTAGATACCTAAAAAGCTGTTCCTAGAAACAGACAACAGTCCATCATGTCTGCCCATTTTCCTGCATGAGTCATATCTACCTACCTACCCTTGGTCTTGCCTTGACTTTATGCCAAATGGAAGATCAGCGTCACTGCCCTCATTCTCTACCTTGCCTTAATTTTCACACACCCCTCATGCAGTGCAGCCCACTTAAATACACACTCCTTTTGCTCAGAGAAACATGTGCATTTAAGCAGTCTGGTGTGCACTTATCCAGCTCTACATGTTTTCAATGGGAAAGACTGAGTCTGAGATCCATTTTATTTTCTTTATTTCTGTAATTAGAAATGCATATGTGATTAAAAATGTTATTAGTGCATTTCTTAAATTTTTCACTTTAATTCATTGTGTTAAAAAGGGATTATAGGCAGGATGCTCATTAAAATATTGTTTTCACACCAGCTGAAAACAGGCTGTGCACTGATGTGCTAGCTAGCTACATTTTAATAGATACATCAGTGAACTGTGAAAATGTGCACTTAACAGGAATGTGCACTTAACCAGAAAATTTAACAATGCAAAGATAGGGAAAGAATCAGGAAATATAAAAAGTTTGCATTTATCCAGAAAATGCACTTATCCAATGTGCTCTTAAGCAGGCCATACTCTCCTGAAATCTGTCACTGCTGTGGTATTTGCTGCCTTTGTTGATAAACTGTTCCATCTATCCACCGTCCTTTCCATGAAGAAATACTTCCTCATGTCCTACCTGAACATACCCCACTCCTTCGCCCACACGCACACTTTATACTCTTGTCCACTAGTTGCTGATTTCTCACTATGCTTAGACAGGTCATGACACTCTAACTTGTTTATTCTCTCTAATATTTATTGTCTCTCCTCTCTCTCTCTCTCTCTTCTGGACTCTACCGAGTACATGTACAGACTGGGCAGATGGTCCTGATGCGACTTATCCTGCTGACCCTGTGTCATCTTTGTAGCACACTTTTGGACAGATACTTGATGGTGCTTATCCTTTTCAGGTGTGGGCTCTAGAAATGGACACAGTAAGGTTGTCAGTTTTCTCTTTCAGCAATCTTACAGAGGTGCTACACTTTGTGGAATTCAGCAGCAGACTGAAGGCCAGGAAGTGAATTCGTATAGCATGTCACTGTGACACTTGGACAGCTGGTTCAGATTAATCTATGCTTTTTGTAATATAAAAATATGTAGTGTGATTGTCTGTCATGAGAAATGCTGTACCTGGATCACCCCAGGTATCAGTTCAAAAGACAGGATATATGTTAAACAGCAAATCTCTGTGATGAGATTAACTTGCAAAAACTCACATTTTATAGCCTTATTTGGATATGGGTTTTTTGTAGCTAAGCCCTGAAATATCCATTTTATGGCGTCCTCAGGAAGGTCAGTTAATTGCAGCCGGTGTCAAAAGAATATTACACCTCAGTGAGAACTGACAGAGAGAGTCATAAAAAGTTATTTGATGTCTGTGAAAAGCAGGATGCTGCTCATAGATGAAAGAAAGGACTTGGAAAATTACAGACTTAATTGGGAAGTCATATGGAGAAACAATTTTTTTTTGCTGATGTCAACTATTAATTTACCTCCTGACACAAAACATCCCGATTCTATAATTTTTAAGAAACAGAGGAGGAGCTGGGTGACATCATGTAGAAGGCAGGTTCAAGACAGCTTGTTAATTATGCTGTGAGTGACCTGGACAGACACACACGTTTGGACTCTGAAAAAAGCGACATTAGCAACGGAAGGAGATACGAATATATTAGAATAGACAAGTCTAAGGGTACTGTGGTAGGAGATTTTGTTTGTATTAAACACCTTATTATTTTAAGTGATTGTATGTTTTTGTGTTGTATGGTTCTGTATTTACATTTGTATCTATTTTTAAGTAAACATCTCATTTTTAGAGACTACTTGGTGTGCCTTTGAAATTCTTTATTTGACAAGTGAAGCATATATGGTTAAAGTTGACACTGTGCAAAGCTTACTGGTAATACCACACCGGGAAAAGATAAGAGTTTATTCTGAGGTCTTTCACAGAGTTTTTAAGGGTTAATTTTGTACACCTGGTTAGGTGCCCGTATGCAAAGGATATATGGCCCCTCCTGAAGAGCAGGATTATCTGAGCCTGTACATTGGGTATGCTAGCAAGAGGGTCACAGTTTGAATCCCTCCAGAACTTGAGACCAAAGTTTGATTTGAACCCACAAAACAGATAGGAGGGTTACCCCGTTCTGTTAACTGTTCACAAGACTGCGCTCGGAGGTTGGCACTGTGGGAGCAGATGGCCTGACCTGCTGAATGGGGCTGTAACAGATTGTTTGGCAGCGGTTCGATACATTTAGTATTACAAGCTTTTATAGAAACATAGACTTTGACGGCAGAAAAGGACCACTTGGCCCACCCAGTCTGCCCATTTTCCTACCTACTGGATAAGTTGCAGATTCTAGTTAACCAACAGCCTGCTTCCTGCAACCCCGCACTATAATTGCTTTGTGTCTGTCCCAAGCACGCTTGAATTCCCCCACTGTTTTAGACCCAACGACCTCCTCAGGAAGGCTGTTCCACGCATCCAGTGGAAGTGGTGGGGGCCACTCTCTCCGTGAAAAAGAATTTCCTCACATTACCCCTGAGCCGTCCCCCCTCTATCTTTAAACTGTGCCCCCTTGTTCTTACACATCTCTTTTTCTGAAAGATGCTACCCTCCTGGACTTTGCTGATTCCCTTGAGGTACTTGAAAGTTTCTATCATGTCCCCCCTGTCCCTTCTAATTGTTCAGTGTGTCAGCTTGAGACCATCAGCTCACTTGCAAAGAAAGAAAAAGGCAGTGATTTATTTTTTAAAAAAGACAGAACTACATCACTTGGTGTACAGTCAAGTTCCTACCCGTTTTAATTTTTTTCTAAAGTGCAAGTCAGAGTAGCTGTACTTAAAGAAGAAGATGGCTTCCAACTACAGAAGGCACACTGTAGACTACTTAAAGCAGTTGTGCGGGGAACGAGGAGTCCCATTCGAGGTGAAAGCTACCAAACAGAACCTCGTGAATACCCTGATGGTAGTAGATTCCCAGAGCATTGAGTCACAGACAGTGACTGAAAAGGATCGAACCTTGAGTGTGGCAAGGCTAGGGGCCAATGCAGTGTCCAGATCCAACAGGGCCAATGCCAGAGAAGGGCAACAGCAGCAGGGTAAGGTCACCAGTATCCTGGATCCAGAAGTACTCAGGCTGCAAACTGAGTTGCGCAGAATGAAGCTGGAGTTCCAGAGGGAGAGGGACCATGAACAGCGGGACACAGACCGTGAGGAGCATGAGTGCCAGCGAGCTACAGAGGAGAAGAGGGAGAAAGAATGGCGAGAGGCGGACCATGAGGAGCATGAGCGCCAGAGGCAACATGAAATGGAGAAGCTACGACTCCAACCAGCAGCACCAGAGCAGGTAAGTGCCTTGGGTTTAACTGGGACTATAGGACTGGATTACAAATTGAATTCCAAATTGATAGCCGAATTTAAAGAGGGGGAGGATATGGATGCCTTTTTAAATTCTTTTGAAAAAGTTTGTATTCAGTCTAAAATTCCTAGGGAGTCCTGGAGCTTCTAGCTATCCCCGCTACTTACCGAGAAAGCTCGGGATGCACTGGGTCAAATGGACAATGAGGACAGTGAAGATTACAACAAACTTAAAGCTGCACTGTTAAACATTTTTTAATTAACTGCTGAATCATACAGAGCGAAATTTCGTAAGCTCAGGAGAAGCGAGCTACAAGGAGCTAGCCATGAAACGTCAGTTTTTAAAGCGTTGGTGGGAAGGAATTGAAGCAAACTCTGTTGACAAAACTGAAAAATGTGATTCTGTTAGAACAGTTTTATTGGGCATTCCCAGCTGAGCTAAAAACCTCGCTGGAGGACCGAGATCCCAAAATAGTGCAAGAGGCTGCTGAACTCTCTGAACGCTATGCCAAGAGCAGACCTGCTCTGACAGTGAATGGGGCAGGTGTGGCAGTGCAGAAAGGGAAAAGCGCGCCTTCAGGGCAGCTAAAACCCTCACTGCCTCCACTGAAACCAGTTAGCCCCAGGTTTCAGAGAAACTATTTCTCTGAGAAAAAAAATGAATGTTGGGTATGTAAAGAAACTGGGCATATTACCAGATAGTGTCCCAAAAGAATGAGCAATATGCAGAATGGTACTAGAAAAGAAGTGGGTTGTCTGTGTGTCCCTGGAAGCATGCCAGTGAACATGAGGGAACACATGCACCCAGTCATGATGAATGGCATACAGATGCAAGGGTTAAGGGACACAGGGGCATCCCTGACGTTGGTAAAAGGGGATCTGGTACAGCCTGGTCAGCTTATACCCAATAAATATATGTCACTGTACAAGACTTTACTAGTGGGGAGAAAACACTGCCCCTTGCTAGTGTTCTCCTAGACTGGGGTGAAACAGCGGGAACTGTGCAACAGGCGGCTGTAGCCCAAACCTTAGCAGTGGATGTGATCCTGGGCAACAATCTCAAACAGGAGATGGTGTGTGCAGTTACCCGTAGCAAAGCGGCAAGGGAAAATTGTAGTTCCCTGAAACCCACAGAAGACATTGTGGAAACCACCGAGATGCTGGTTCCTCAGCCTGTGTCTCCAGATGGGGAGATTAATGAAAAGGGGGTAGAAATTTCCCCAGTAGCAGTTAACTACACAGCTACGGAGGGTTACTCCAAAGAGGGAGAGGTGACTCACTGTCAGAGGGTTGGGATGAAAAAATTACTCACCTTAGTAATGTTGTTTCTTCTAATGGAGTCTTGCTATATTATGACAATTGCAGTTTGTCCCACCATTAGAACTGCTCCGGAGGTGAAAGGGTTAACTACCATTCTGAGAATGGAGTTTAGAGCGCGAGCTCGGTTAGAGAAGCTCTGTCTGGATAATTTCAAACTGAAACTGTCAGATCTTTACGAGCAAAAACTCACTAAGGTTCTGTGTGGAAGCTGTAACCTACACTAGCCAACTGGCTACCTAAATATTAACACATATTCCTGGTCCCAACACAAAGACTCAAGTCAGGGAACCAGAAAATAATAAAATATGGTAGAATAAAACACCACACCCCAAAACCCCAAAAGGGTGAAAACATATAATGGGCATAACGGTGCCCACTGGACTGCCACCCCATACCCAAGTAGAAGTTCTGAGAGGGGCAGGCTGGTGGGGAGGTCATAATATAGCAAGACTCCATTAGAAGAAACAACATTACTAAGGTGAGTAATTTTTTCTTCAAACAACATGAAGTCTTGCTATATTATGACAATTGTAGAATACACAGCAGTACCTCCATGGAGGAGGGACAGAACCTACTTAGGGAATAGGCTCTGAAGCACGGCTGTGCCAAATCTAGCATCCCTCCTGGCCTGGATATCCAAGGAGTAATGCTTGGTGAAAGTGTGTACGTTTTCCAGGTAGCTGCTTGACATATCTCTAAAATAGGATGTCTCTGGCAGCAGCTAGAGCGCAGCTGTACCTCTGGTGTAGAGTGAGCCCTCAGGCCTGAAGGGGAACCTTTCCCAGTTTTTGATAGCAAAATTGGATACAAGAGACAATCCACCTGGCAATGGATCTCTTAGTGGCAGGTTTACCTTTTCCAACCTCACCAAAAGTGAGAAAAGTTGGAGGATTGAACCTATGATCCTTGGTACGCTCTATATAGTAACTAAGGGCCGCTAACATCTAAACTGTGCAACCTCCTCTCACCAGAGGAGGAATGGTCAGTGAAAGAACACTGGAAGGAGATAGATTGGTTAAGATGGAAGTCTGAAACCACCTTAGGCAAAACTTCCTGTTAGTCCTAAGGACTACTTTATCCTGTGAAAGGAAATAAAGTCAGTCTCCACTGACAAAGGCTTGTAACTCACTTATGCGCCTAGCAGAAGTGATGGCTACTAGAAAACAGTTTTCCAAGTCAAATACTTGAGCTCTGCAGAAGACAGAGGCTCAAAGGGAGGTTGCATCAACTGAGCAATGCAAACATTAAGATCCCAGGCAGGTGCGGGTCCCTGAAAGGTGGATTAGTAAGAAGTAATCCCTTGAAAAACTTGGAAAAACAGGGTGAGTGGAAGAAGAGGCTTTCCTGCTGAAATAAAAGCAGAGACAGCTGCCAAATGAACTTTCAGGGTAGCTGGTCTCAGGCCCAAAGAATTAAGATGGACCATATAGTCCAGAACAATGGGCAAATCAGCAGATTCCGGGGAAATATGCTTCCCTGAGCACCAGATGGAAAACCTTTTCCATTTAGAATTATAAGTGGCCCTAGTGGAAGGCTTCCTGGAAGCCTTCAGGATGTCGAGAACACCTTGAGAAGGGTGTAGGTCAGCAAATTCTAACTCCTCAAGAGCCAGGCCTTGAGGTTGAGGGATTTGAGATTCGGATACCAAACCCTCCCCATGGCACAAGATAACAGATTGTGTCTCCTGGGGAGGCACAAGAGAAGATGGACTGTTAAGGACAGAAGGAGTGGGTACCAGGGCTGCCTGGCCCAATCTGGAGCAATCAGAATCATCCTGCAAGGCTGGGATCTGATTTTGACTAGCACCTTGAATAGGAGAGGGAAGGGAGGAAAAGCATATGAAACTTCCCTTCCCAATCGAGGAGAAAGGCATCCAGAGGGACTGAGCCCATCACTGGGGCCTGCAACAAAACAGTGGAAGTTGGTGATTGTCTGGGGCTGCGAAAGATCTGTCTGAGGGTGCCCCATCTGCAAAAACTATCCCAGTACTGGGGATCCAGTGACCATGGTGATGGCCCTGGGAAATCCTGCTGAGGCATCTGTCAGGACATTGTCCTTTCCTGGGAGGTGAACTGCTATGACGGAAGTGTTCAGGGAATAAGCCAGAGACCATAACTTTATTGCTCGTGCACAAGGTCAAGACCAAGTGCCCCTTGTTTGTTGATGTACCACATTGTGGTGGTGTTGTCTGTTCTGACTTGTACCACTTTGTTCTGAACAGATGCAGAAAACACTTGAAGTGCTAGAAAGACAGCTCTGAGTTCCAGCAAATTGATGTGGAGCAGAGATTCCTGAGGGACCACACTCCCTGAGTGGAGGAGTGCCATGTGAGCTCCCCATCCCAGAAGGGATGCATCCGTAGTGAGGTCAAGGAATGCGACAGAGGGATGAAGGGACCCCAGTCTTAAATTGCTCTGATCCTGCCACCACTGAAGGGCCTGGATCAGGGTTAAGTCACTGGGACCAACTTGGAAGGGATCTTTTCTCTGAGACCAAAAGGCTCTCAAGTGAAACTGAATGTCCCTCATCTGAAATCTTGCTCCTTGCACTACAGCTGTGGAAGCAGCCATGTGCCCTAGGAGCTGTAAGAAGTGCCTTGCTGGTCGAGAGACCTGCAGAGTGAAGGAGGAGGCCAGGGCCACCAGGTTCCTTACCCTCTCTAAGGGTAGGAAGGCTCTGGCATGCTTTGTGTCCTATTCTGCACCTATGAAGGTGAGTACCTGAACAGGTTCCAGAACTGACTTTGGAAGATTGAGCAAGAAGCCCAGAGAGGTGAGCAGCTGCTGGGTAACTTGCAGGTGTGATTTGACCTGTTCTGGAGACTGGCCTACAATGAGCCAGTCATCTAGATAGGGAAAAACAGCAATCCTTTGCCTTCTTAAATGAGCAACTGCTACTGCCAGACATTTTGTGAATACCCTTGGGGCAGAGGTGAGGCCGAAGGGCATTGCTCTGAACTGGTAGTGACCTGAGGGCAGTTCGAATCTGAGGTACTTTCGGTGGGAGCTTCTGATTAGAACATGGAAATAGGCATCCTTGAGGTCCAGGGAAGCTAGCCAGTCCCCTGGCCTTAGAGAAGGTAAAATCATTGCCAGAGTCACCATCTTGAACTTTGGTTTCAAAAGGTGCTTGTTCAGATATCTTAGGTCTAAAATGGGCCGCCATTCTCCTGTCTTTTTTGGGGTAAGGAAATATCTGGAGTACAGACCCTTGCCCTGGTGTAGGGGGGAAACCCTTTCTACAGCTCTGAGAGCTAGGAGGGTTGAGACTTCTGTTTCTAAGGTAAAAGTCTCTAAAGGGTTTGCAGGTGGAAAAAATCTGGCTCTCATCTTTGGAAATGTTTTGAAGCTGAGACCCAGACCCTGGCTTACTACTGCCAGGACCCATTTGTCTGATGTTAGAGACTCCCAGTCCTGGGCGAAGTAAGCCATCCTGCCCCCTACAGGTAGTGGAGAACCGGCCCTGGGCACCCCATCAGGGTGCCTGTTTGGCAGGGGCTTTAGTCTGAGGGGTGGAAGCAGACCTACTTGCACCCCATCTGCTTCTGCCTCTAAAGAATCCCCTCTGAGCATAAGCAGAAGAAGCCTGGGTTTGGTAAAAAGGCCTGTGAAAGGGCCTACCTCTACCCCTGGGGGTCTGCTTCTGAGGAGTGGCTTGCCGCTCCTTGGCTTGTGCAGTCCTATAAGTTGTTCTGTATTCATCCATTTCTTCATGTAATTCTCTGTTTGCTCCCAAACAAGAATTCCCCTACACAGGAATATCCATAGCCTTAGACTGGGTATCCTTGACAAGTTAGTACATCTGACCAAGCTAACTCACTAAAGCCACAGATGTAGCCATGACTCTAGAGGATACATCATTAGAATCCACAGCAGCATGGAATTGCACTTGGAAAGCCTCAATACCATCAGAAGCCACCTGCTCCAGCTCCTTGGCAAGCTGGCCAGGGGCCTGTTTAATAAAACCATGACAGTGTCCCATCTAGATTTTTGGTATCTTCCACATAAGCCATGTAATTTGCTTGTCTGAGTCCCAAGGACGCTGCCATGTATTGTTTTTAGCCATGGCATCAATCTTCCTGGAGTCCTTGTCAGGAGGATGTGTGAAGCCAGGGAATGTTAGCTTTATCACAGGCTGCAGCCTGAACTACTAACATGACTGCATTGCTGTGAAAGAAAGTCTGTATCAGGACCTGACTAAGTGTACCTCCTGTCCATCTTTTTGTCAACAGGAGGCACAGAATTAGGGGCTTTTAGAATTTTATTGTTTGCTTCCTAAAAGACTATATAGGGGATAGATAATCTCCTTGACTCTGGGATATCCATCATTTCCACAAAATCAGGTTCCTCTTGCTCATTCACAGCTTCCTCTAATGGGAGCTGGAGGGTTTTCAACACCTTTTATAAAACAAAAATGAGAAGGGACTAGAAGCATAGGGGAGATTCTAAAGGTCTGTCTGAGGAGATGTCCGGTTCAATGGACATCCAGACTCTCAAGTCACATTCCACTGTTCATAATCCTCCTCCCCTCCTCTGGTTCATAAAATCTCCAATATCATATTCTTGAACTGGTGGAACCGACCGAACCGACCTCCTACCAGACAGTGGGGTTCAGAGTGAACGGAGAAAGTGACTGTACAATTTGTATGGCTTTGCTATTTCTGCAGCAGTTGGAGAAGGAATTTTGGACTCCATACCTGCTGATTTTTAGTTTTCTTTGCTGGAACTGGCTCCTCAGAGCCAGCTACGTTGCCGAGGAAGTCTGGCCCTGATCAGAAGCACTCCCTCCGGTTGGGTTGGCACCGAACCGGGCTGTCCATCGGGTCAGCGGACTTTTAGCCTCTCGTTCCTAGAGCCTGCCCTCTCTTATCCAGGGTGGCTGCAGGGAAATTCTTACAAATCTGGCAGTCTGAATTGGGGTGGTCAAACCCCAGACAATAAAACACATGTAGTGTGTGGGTCAGCCTTGGCAAAGGCTTCCCCCACAGACACTACAGTGTTGAAACCCAGTGGGCCCGGTTTTTCTTTTGGGTTTCTCAGACATGATGCCAGCCTAACCAACAAACTTGCCCTTATAACGGCAGTGCCAGGCAAGACACCCTTACCGGTTCCCAACCGTGTCATGGGTCGTGGAAAAAACCGTAATGAAATCCGTTTTTTTTAGAACCGATAAGAACCGAGAACCGCACTCTAAAAGCTTTAAAATGCTTAAACTTTAAAGTTTTAACCAACCTGATCAGTTCGAACCAAACCGATAAACATTTACAAGTTCCACACAGAAATAAAAACCTGTCTATTACTTACAATACCACAGACAGAGCTTGAACCGATCGGTTTGCGGTTAAAAATAATAATACGCGGTTGAAATTATCAGAAAATACTGTTAAACCGAGAAATGAACCGAGCAGTAGGAGAAATCTCCGGAGCGACTGTTCAGTGAGGCGGAGTAAAGAATCTGACAGTTTCAGTTTGAAATTATCCAGACAGAGCTTCTCTAACCGAGCTCGCGCTCTAAACTCCATTCTCAGAATGGTAGTTAACCCTTTCACCTCCGGAGCAGTTCTAATGGTGGGACAAACTGCAATTGTCATAATATAGCAAGACTTCATGTTGTTTGAATGACAGTGATCCTGAGTGCCCTGACGCTAGTGCTAGGGGACCCTAGTTTAGCAACTGAAGGGGACCTGTCCCATGCCTTGGGAATGTGTCAGGAGTTTGCAGCTGCTCAGAGAAGTGACCCTAGTCTAGAGAAGCTGAGGGCTTGGGCAGACTCTGACGGGACACAGAGAGGTGACGGCAGACATAAGGTTTATTGGGAAAATGGACTGATGTATACTCGGGCTGTGCAGACAGAGGGAGGGAGGGGTGCTAGGCAGGCAGCTTGTCATTTCCCAGGGCTATCGTGAGCAGTTGCTCAAGATTTCACATGATATTCCCTTGTCTGGTCATCTGGGAATCACGCACACTGTGCAGCGGTTGGACCAGAATTTCTATTGGCCTAACTTCACCCAGCAGGTGAAGGAGTACTGAAGGTCTTGTCACCGGTGCCAAGAAATAGGGAAGGCGGGCAAGAAAACCCAAGCCACCCTGATTCTACTGCCCATAGTGGAGGAGCCATTCCAGAGGGTAGGAATGGATATTATGAGACCTTTAAATACCCCAGCTCCTAGGGAAGAGATTCATCCTGACTGTGGTGGATTATGCCACCGGTACCCGAGCAGTCATCCTATCCTCACTGAGAACAGACAAAGTGGCAGATGCCTTACTTGGATTTTCTCCCTTGTTGGGTTTCCGAAGGAGGTTATCACCGATCGAGGGGGTTCCTTCATGTCGGACCTGATGAAATGTTTATGGGAGAAGTGTGGGGTGGTGCAGAGATGCATGACACCGTATCACCCACAAGCCAATGGGCTTGTAGAAAGATTCAATGGTACCCTGAAGTCAATGCTCTGGGCATTTGCTGAATAGCATGGGAGGGACTGGGAGAAATACCTTCCCCACCTGTTGTTGCATACAGGGAGGTGCCCCCTGAGTCGACAGGATTTTCCCCCTTCAAACTCTTATACGGATGCCGGGTACATGGACCCCTAGACTTGATCCGGGAGGACTGGGAAGGCAAGCATGCCACCCAGGGAACTCCCATAGTGGCTTACGTCCTTAAGTTTAGGGAAAGGCTGAAGGAGCTTATGGGGACAGCCTAGAGCAACCTGGCAGCTGCCCAACAGAAACAAAAAGTGTGGTACAACTGCAGAGGCAGAGCTCGCTCGTACATGGTGGGTCAGGAAGTCATGGTCCTTATTCCGGTCCGAAAAGACAAATTGCAGGCTGAGTGGGCAGGACCGTACAAAGGTGTTAGGAAGGTAAATGACGTGAACTATGTTGTAGAGTTACCTGACCAAAGACAGACAGAAAGGGTGTATCATGTCAACATGATGAAGCCATGTGCAAATAGGGCTGACACAGTGTTTGCAGTGTATAGTCCTGGGGAGGGGATGGACGAAAGAGACCCCCTTCTGGACTTGCTGGAAGAAAGCAAGCGGGAGTCCTCTGTGGAGGCAGTCAGTAAAATTGTCTCCTCAGCTGGTCCCGGACCAGATCCAGGAAGTAAGGGAGGTTTTAATAGACTCTGCCCATTGTTAAGCGCCAAGCC
Source organism: Neoceratodus forsteri (assembly GCA_016271365.2). Classification (NCBI taxonomy): domain Eukaryota; kingdom Metazoa; phylum Chordata; order Ceratodontiformes; family Ceratodontidae; genus Neoceratodus; species Neoceratodus forsteri. Next base: position 704,593,339 of record CM028131.1, on the reverse strand, counting down.
TGGACTAACCCCCTTAGCAATGCACGATGTGGAGACAGGGACACAGATGCCCATACAGCGGACAGAATATTGTGTGTCAGTGGCTGTCCAAAATGACATTAGGAGTGGAGGAGATGCTGAATTTAGTGGTCATCTAGAGATTCCACAGCCCCTGGGCTTCACCTGTAGTCCTTGTGAATAAGCCAGATGGCTCTATTAGTTTTCTGCGTGGACTACCGTGGACTGAATGCTGTCACGAAGTCAGATGCCCACCCGATGCCCCGGATGGACGAACTCCTGGACAAGTTGGGAGGGGCGACCTACCTTTACGACGAATGACCTGACCAAGGGGTATTGGCAGGTAGACTTAATGGACAGAGCTAGGGAGAGGTCAGCCTTCAACACTCCAACAGGCTTATCTGAATTCAAAGTAATGCCTTTCAGAATAAAGAACACCCAGGCCACTTTCCAAAGGTTGGTGAACCAGGTGTTAAATGGTGCTGAGGAGTACGCCATGGCATACCTGGATGACACTGCCATCTTTAGTGCCTGCTGGGAGGAACACCTATGCCACCTTAGGGAAGTGCTGGGCAGGATACAGAGGGCCGGGCTCACTGTCAAAGCCGGGAAGTGTCAGGTGGCCATGGGAGAAGTGGCATACCTCAGGCATGTGGTAGGCTGGGGACAGCTCCGTCGTAACCAAGTAAAAATAGAGGTAATCCAGGCGTGGCCCAGACCAGAAACGCAGAAGCAGGTCAGGAGTTTTCTTGGGACAGCAGGGTACTATAGAAAATCTGTACCCAATTACAGTACCCTGCTGCTCCCCTATTTGACCTGGTAAAGAAAAGAATACCAAAGAAAATTACCTAGGACCCAGCCTGTGAGAAAGCCTTTACAAGACTGAAGGAGACACTGTTCAGTGCTCCTGTTTTGACGAGTCCTGACTATAGCAGACCCTTTATAGTTCATACTGACGCCTCAGACGTGGGTATTGGGGCAGTACTGAGTCAGACATCCAGCCAAGGGAAAGATCACCCTGTAGCTTGTCTGAGTAAAAAGTTACTTCCCAGGAAGCAGGCATACTCCACTGTGGAAAAGGAGTGTCTTGCCATAGTGTAGGCCCCAAAGAAGTTGGAGCCATACTTGTATGAGCAGCATTTTGTGGTACAGACTGATCACAGTCCCCTGGTTTGGCTGATTCAGATGGAACATTGCTTTACAAGGGTATGACATGACAATTCTACATAGGGCTGGAGCGAAAAATCAGAACTCAGATGGGTTGTCTCATGTCTATGAGGAGTGAACTGATTTGGGAAGCTCATCCCATGCAGGGGATAGAGCCCCCCAAGTTCAGTCTCGGTGTGGAGGAATTGTGACACTTGGACAGCTGGTTCTGATTAAGCAATGCTTTTTGTAATATAAAAAAATGTAGTGTGATTGTCTGTCATGAGAAATGCCGTGCCTGGATACCCCCCCCCAGGTATCAGTTCAAAAGACAGGATATATGTTAAACAGCAGAACTCTGTGAAGAGATTAACTTGCAAAAACTCACATTTTATAGCCTTATTTAGGATATGGGTTTTTTGTAGCTAAGCCCCGAAATATCCATTTCATGGCGTCCTCAGGAAAGTCAGTTAATTACAGCCGGTGTCAAAAGAATATTACACCTCAGTGAGAACTGGCAGAGAGAGAGAGAGAGAGAAAGAGAGAGTCATAAAAAGTTATTTGATGTCTGTGAAGAGCAGGATGCTGCTCATGGATGAAAGAAAGGACTTGGAAAATTACAGACTTAACTGCGAAGTCATATGAGGAAACAAGTTTTTTTTGCTGATGTCACCTATTAATTTACTTCCTGACACAAGACATCCTGATTCTATAATTTTTAATAAACAGAGGAGGAGCTGGGTGTCATCATGTAGAAGGCAGGTTCAAGACAATTTGTTAATTATGCTGTGAGTGACCTGTAGAGAGAGACACATGTTTGGACTCTGAAAAAAGCAACATCAGCACTGGAAGGAGATAAGAATACATTAGATTAGACAAGTCTAAGGGTACTGTGGTAGGAGATTTTGTTTGTATTTAACACCTTATTATTTTAAGTGATTGTATGTTTTTGTGATATATGGTTCTGTATTTACATTTTTATCTATTTCTAAGTAAACATCTCATTTTTAGAGACTACTTGGTGTGCCTTTGAAATTCTTTATTTGACAAGTGAAGCATTAATGGTTAAAGTGGACACTGTGTAAAGCTTACTGGTAATACCAAACTGGGAAAAGGTAAGAGATTATTCTGAGGTCTTTCACAGAGTTTTTAAGGGTTCATTTTGTACACCTGGTTAGGTGCCCATAGGCGAAAGATATCTGGCCCCCCAGAAGAGCAGAATTATCTGAGCCTGTACATTGGGCACGCTACCAAGAGGTTCACAGTTTGAATCTCTCCAGAACTTGAGACCAGAGTTTTATTTAAACCCACAAAACAGACAGGAGGGTTACCCTGTTCTGTTATCTGTTCACAAGACTGCGCTCAGACACTGGCATTGTGGGAGCAGAGGGCCTGATCTGCTAAGTGGGGTTGTGACAGTCACTTCATTACCTTATTAGCCCCGCCCCTTTTCCCAGTGCTGGAGCAATGGAAAGCCTTGTGACACTTTTGTGTATGGTACAGAGGTGTGTAAGGCTGAAATATGCCACAAAGTGGTCCTTCCAACAACTCTGTGGCACAGTTTTGTGATTGCGTGTAGAGCCCCAGATGTCTTGAGACAGCTAGTGGACAGATTGTTGAAATGTAAAGTAAAACAAGCATTAAGAAAAAATTACTCACCTTAGTAATTATGTTTCTTCTATTGGAGTCTTGCTGTATTCTGACTAATGCAGTTAGCCCCAGCCTTTAAACTGCGCCGGAGAACAAAGGGTTAAACTTTCTATGCAGAGCATAGAATTCTGAGCTTGAGCTCGGTTGATGTCTCGGTTTCCCTTTGAAATCTAACCGCCAGATTCTTCCGAGCAAAAACTCACTAGCTATCCTATGTGGAAATTGTAAAATTTTTACTAGCTAACTGGCAAAAAAAGTTTTGGATTCCCAAAGGAAGACTCATGTCAGGAAACACGAAACACAAAACACAAAACCAATTCAAATAACAACAAAATATACACCCAAACAAAAAAGCAGAGGGTGTAAAGGAGCACCCTTGAGGTGCAACACTGCACCTGCCCACCACTTCCCAAAAACCAGGTTTTGAGAGGGGAGGCAGGGGGAGGTCAGAATACAGCAAGATTCCAATAGAAGAAACATAATTACTAAGGTGTATAATTTTTTCTTCAAACAACATGAAGTCTTGCTGTATTCTGACTAATGCAGACTACCAAGCAGTACCTCCATGGAGGAGGGACAGAACCTACTTTGGGAATAGGCTCTGAAGTACTGCTGTGCCAAACCGAGCATCACTCCTAGCCTGGATATGCAGAGAGTAATGCTTGGTAAAGGTATGGACTGTTTTCCAGGTGGCTGCTTGACAAACTTCCAAGAGAGGAATATCCCTGGCAGCAGCCAGGGAAGCAGCTGCACCTCTTGTAGAGTGAGCCCTCAGGCCTGAGGGTGGAATCTTTCCCAGTTTCTCATAGCAGAACTGTATACAAGACACAATCCACCTGGCAACAGTTCTCTTGGTGGCAGGTTTGCCCTTTCCCACTCCTCCATAAGTGAGGAACAACTGGAGGGACTCAAACCTGTGACCCTTGGTACGCTCTATGTAGTAGTTAAGGGCTCTTTTAACATCTAAACTGTGTAGCCTCCTCTCTCCTGAGGAAGAATGATCAGTGAAGAAATCAGGAAGAGACATAGACTGATTTAAGTGGAAATCTGAAACCACTTTGGGCAAAAACCTTGTACTGGTTCTAAGGACCACTTCATCCCTGTGAAAGGAGATAAAATCAGGTTCCACTGACAGGGCTTGCAATTCACCGATACGTCTGGCAGAGGTAATGGCTACCAAAAACACAGTTTTCCAAGTCAAGTACTTAAGCTCTGCTGAGGACACAGGCTCAAAAAGAGGTTGCGTAAGTTGAGCAATGCAAACATTTAAATCCCGGGCAGGGGCAGGGTCTCTAAAGGGAGAATTGGTATGAAGCAATCCTTTAAAAAATTTACAGAATACAGGATGAGAAGATAGTGAGGAAGACTTCCCCACTGACAGAAAAGCAGAAACAGCTGACAAGTGTACCTTGAGAGTAGCTGGTCTGAGGCCTAGGCCACTAAGATGGACCATATAATCCAGAACTGTAGGCAATTCAGCAGTATCTGGAGAAATGTGCTTCTTGGAATGCCAAATGGTGAATCTCTTCCATTTGGAGCTATAAGTCTTTCTGGTGGAAGGCTTTCGAGAAGCTTTGAGACTATCCAGAACCCCCTGAGACAGTTGGAAATCTGCAAACTCTAACTCTTCAAGAGCCATGCCTTGAGATTGAGAGACTGAAGATTGGGGTACCAAATCCTCCCCTGAGAGGAAGTTAATAGGTTGTAATTCCTGGGACGAGACAGGGGAAGATGGACCGCTAGGGACAGCAACGGGGGTACCAGGGCTGTCTGGCCCAGTCTGGAGCAATCAGAATCACTTTGCAAGGTTGTGTCCTTATCTCGACTAAAACTTTGAACAAAAGAGGGAAGTGAAGGAAGGCATGCAGAAATTTCCCTTCCCAGTTCAGAATCAGAGCATCCAGGGGGACTGAGCCCAAGACTTGGGGTCTGCAACAAAAGAGAGGAAGCTGGCGATTGTCTGGGGCTGCAAAAAGATTTATCTCTGGAGTGCCCCACCTTGAAAAAAATCACCTTCAATACCAGAGTGTTCAGGGACCATTTGTGATGGCCCTGTGAGATCCTGCTCAGTGCATCTGCTAGCACATTGTCCTTCCCTGGAAGGTGAACTGCTATCAGAGAGGTTTGCATGGAATAAGCCAAGAACCACAACTTCATGGCTTCTGTGCACAAGGCCGTAGACCGAGTGCCTTCCTGCATGGTGGTGGTGGTGGTGTCTGTTCTGACCTGAACCACGTTGTTCTGTACTGACTGAAAGAAAGATTGCAGGGCCAGAAAAACTGCCGTGAGTTCTAGGAGATTGATATGGAGAAGGGATTCCTGAGGGGACCACAATTCCTGGGCAGTGAGGGACCCCAGATGGGCTCCCCAGCCCAGAAGGGAAGCATCTGTGGTAAGGACCACTGAATGAGACTGAGTGGCAAATGGGACCCCTTGCCTTAAACTGTCCAGATCCTGCCACCACTGAAGGGCTTGGATCAAGGTCAGAGTCACTGGGATCAGTTTGGTGAGGGAATCCTTCCTCTGAGACCAAAAAGCACTCAGATGGAACTGAATGTTCCTCATCTGGAATCTTGATCCTTGGACCACTGCTGTAGAAGCTGCCATGTGGCCCAAGAGCTGGAGGAAATGCCTTGCTGGTCGAGATACCTGAAGGCTGAAGGAAGAGGCTAGTTCTATGAGAACCCTTGCCCTTTCCAGGGGAAGAAAGGCTCTTGCTTTGACCATATCCAGCTCTGCCCCTATAAAGGTAAGAAGCTGGACTGGCTCGAGAACTGACTTGGGAAGGTTGAGAAGAAATCCTAGAGAAGTGAGCACTTGCTGGGTCACTTGCAGGTCTGACTTGACTTGGTCTGGAGACTAGCCCACTATTAGCCAGTTGTCCAGATATGGAAAAATGGAAATCTTTTGCCTCCTTAGAAAGGCAACTACTACTGCCAGGCACTTTGTGAAGACCCTTGGGGCTGAAGTTAGGCCAAAGAGCATTGTTCTGAACAGATAGTGAACTGAGGGCAACTTGAACCTGAGGTACTTTCTGTGGGAGCACCTGATGGGAATGTGAAAATAGTCATCTTTGAGGTCCAGGGAGGCTAGTCAGTCCCCTGGCCTTAGAGAGGGAAGGATTATTCCCGGAGTTACCATCTTGAACTTTGGTTTTAAAAGATGTTTGTTTAGGTATCTTAGGTCTAGGATGGGTCGCCACTCCCCTATCTTTTTTGTGGTAAGGAAGTTCCTGGAGTACAGACCTTTGCCCCAGTGTAGGGTAGGTACTCTCTCTATGGCTCTTAAAGCCAACAGAGATGAAACCTCTACCTCTAGGGCAATGGTTTCTAAGAGACCTGCAGATGGAAAAGATCTGGCTCCCATCTTCGGAAATTATTTGAAGCTGAGAACCAGTCCCTGGCTTACTACTTCCAGGACCCACTTGTCTGATGTAATAGACATCCAGTCCTGGACAAAGTAAGCCAGCCTGCCCCCTACTGGAATAGGAGAGTTGACCTGGGCAAGCCCATCAGGGTGTCTGCTTGGCAAGGGCCTTATGCTGAGGAGTGGATGCAGCCCTGCTCATCCCCCTTCTGCCTCTCCCTCTGAAGAATCCTCTCTGTGAAAAGGGAGAAGAGGCCTGAGCTTGGTAAAAAGGCCTATGAAAAGGCCTGCCTCTGCCCCTAGACTGCTGCCTTTGAGGAGTTGCCTGCCTCTCTGTTGCCTGAGCACGCCTGTAAGTGGTCCTGTACTCATCCATTTGTTTCATATAGATCTCTGTCTGCTCCCCAAACAGAGAATTACCCACTACAGGAAAATCCATGGCCTTAGCCTGGGTATCCTGTGAGAGGCTAGTACATCTGAGCCAAGCCATTCTCCGAAGAGCCACAGATGTAGCCATGACTCTTGATGGCACATCATTGGAGTCCACAGCAGCATGAAACTGAACTTTTGATGCCTCAATCCCATCTGCAGCCACCTCTTCCAGCTCCTTGGCTAGCTGGGGGGAGGCCTGTTTAGTCAGTGTCAGTACAGTGTCCCACCTGGACTTCTGGTACCTGGCTATATAGGCCATATAATTCGCCTGCATAAGTCCCAAGGAAGATGCAATGTACTGTTTTTTTGCTATGACATCAATCTTCCTGGAGTCTTTGTCTGGGGGGTGTGAAGCCAAGGGTATGTTTGCCTTATCACAGGCAGCAGCCTGCACAACCCCAACATTGCTGCATTGCTGATATAAAAACTCCGTATCTGAGCCTGAAAGTGTATATCTGTTGTCCATTCTTCTATCAACAGGAGGTACAGAATTAGGAGACTTCAGGATTTTTTGTGTCTGCTTCCCAAAAGATTTGTGAAGGGGAACAGACAGTCTCCTGGACTCTGGGATGTCCATCATTCCCACAAAATCAGGCTCCTCTTGATCCTCCATTGCCTCCTCCATAGGAAGCTGGAAGTTCTCAGCCACATTTCTGTAGAACATAAAGTTGGAAGGGGACTCAGAAAGCCTAGGAGGGGATACACCTGAAGGTCTATCTGGGGAGATGTCCGGTTTATTAGGCACATCCAGACTTTCAACATCACCATCATCACCTTCAAACTCCCCCTTCTCCTCAAACTCCGGTTCATAAAATTCTTCAGGGGTATAATCGTGAACCGGGGGAACCGACCATACCGAGCCCCTGCCAAAAGGTGCCGGATCGGTCGGAACCGAGCAAAGCAATTCCACAATTCAAATCACTCTGGCTATTTCCTCGGCGGTCGGAACATGGACTTCTGGATCCGAACCAGACGATTTCTCTTTGCATTTTCTTTTTGTTGGAACCAAACCCTCGGGATCGGCTCTCCTTTTGCCCAAAAAAGTATTGCCCTGGTCAGAGGGCACTCCTTCTGGTTCGGTTGGAACCGAACTGGGCTGGCAATCCAGGTCGGTGGACTTCTCGGCCTCCTTTTCCCTCAGTCTATCTAATCTCTTTTCAAGGGTAGATTTGGGAAAGTTTTTACAAACTTGTCAGTCTGAATCGAGGTGTTCAAACCCCAGACAATAAACACAGGTGGTGTGGAGATCGGCCTTAGCAAAGACCTCCCCACACTCACTGCACTGTTGAAACCCAGTTGGCCCGTTTTTTTTCTTGGGTTTCTCAGACATGGCCAACCTAACCAACTTACCCTTTTTTTGGCAACCGCCAGGCAAGACTCCCTTATTGGTTCCTAACCGTGTCATGGGTCTAGGAAAAAAACGTACCAAACTCGTTTTTTTTAGAACCGATAAAGACCAGTAACCACACACTAAAGTAAGATACAAGAATCGGTTCAAACACTTTTACAAGGTCCACACAGAAAAACAGTACAAAACTCATCTAGTACTCACAGTACCGCAGACAGAGACTGAACAGACTATGCGGAAAATAAATTTTGGTTAAAAACCGACAATAAACCGACACTTCAACCAACTTTTGAACCGAGCTGCAGGAGGAATCTCCGGAGCGACTGTTCAGTGAAGCGGAGTAAAGAATCTGACAGTTAGATTTTAAAGGGAAACAGAAAGAGACATCAACCGAGCTCGAGCTCAGCATTCTATGCTCTGCATAGAAAGTTTAACCCTTTGTTCTCCGGGGCAGTTTAAAGGCTGGGGCTAATTGCTTTAGTCAGAATACAGCAAGACTTCATGTTGTTTGAATGTATAATATTTAGAGCTGAAAAATTGAATAACTTAAAAACCTAAACGATTTGGGGCCAGCCCGGTGGCGTGGAGGGCTGAGGCACTGGATGCCTTATCTCCACCCATGACAGCAGCTTGGGTTCAGGGACGGACCAGGGTCACTCGGAGGCCATCCTGGGAGGGGGGATTAGGCATCCCAAGGACAGCTCTCCTGCCTCAAGTAAGGGGGACACAAAGCCTGCTACCTGCCAGCCACCCAGAGGAGGCTGGGTGGCAGCAGAGTAGGACCAGCAAACGTAGGAGGGAGGGTTGTGTCATGTGTAGTTCCCGGTGGGTGAAAATGGAGGAACCCCCCCCAGCTCACTCAGCAACCCCCACAGCCCCCACATGACCCTACCTGGTAGGCCACCCACCAAACATGGCTCTCTGTAAGTGGTGGTTGACCCATAAGTCCACAAGATGGGTCGGTGATGGGGCTGGGAGGATGTTACTGGGGACCAGGGGACACCAGGAGATAAACAGGAATAAAAAAAATAACTTAAAAGAATTCAAAGTTAAAAAATATTTTTTTAAATATGGTGTAATGGTTTTAAAATTTTTACTTTAGTGGTCACCTACTCTTTTTGAAATTTAAAGAACCCGTGATGAAAATACTGGAAATTACACATAATTGTATTTGTAGTTATTATCTTTCCTGTTTTTATTTTCCCCTTCGTTTTTAGTACTAAGTACATTTGTACAGAAACTGGATCCTTGTCCACTGGACTTCATCTACTGCTGCTCGTCTACACATGATGTCATAATCTTCTGCATCTAACATCATTATCATTTCCAGGGCAACCACCTGTGATTCATAAGCAGAGGTTTCTGACATCCTCTGTAGTCAGGCATGAGGACAAGAAGAAGTCTGAGGGACAAGGATCCTATTTTCAAGCAGCTGTCATCAGTAATAAAGGCAAAGAGGAAAATAAAAAGAGAAAATGTGTTAAATGTAAGCAGCATTGTGCACAATCCTTGGGGCCTTCGGTGCAACAAAAAAAGAGACACTGCAATCTCGCACAGAGGATCTTGGGTCACTGGTAAAAAATTTAGAGCTGGCAACTGAAAAACTGTGTTGCTCAACATAAAAAAGGGAATTTCCAGTTAGTCTGTTATTTATGACTAAGGACATCTGCATGAAATCAGCATTCTTCCCCCAGAGGTTCATCTGCACTGCATGTTTATCATGATCTGATAATTGCTTTGAACAGACTGTTGCTGTGGAAACAACTGTCTCCCCATCCAATAACATACCATCCAGCAGCTGTAATAAAGGGGTATTCACCTCATGTCACATAGGACTGGAGGCACTCCCTAACCAACTGGCTGGCAGGTACTGTAGGTGAGAGACTTCCTGGATATGCCTTGCTTTTCTACCTAAACTGTGAGTTGTGTTTGACTCCACAGGTGTAACAGGCACACCACAGAGTGCTCCCAGCATTAGCATTCTGTTTGAGTCCAAGTTTGTATAATTTTTACTAGCATAGGTAGTACAGCAGTAGTAAAGAAGAAAAATTACTCACCTTAGTAATGTTGTTTCTTCTAATGGAGTCTTCTATATTATGACAGTAGCAGTTTGTCCCACCACTAGAACTGCTCGAGTGAAATGTTAATACCATTCCAAAATAGAACTTTGAGCACGAGCTCTAAAGCAGCTCTATCTGTGTAATTTCAAACCTGAACTGTCAGATCTTTCTGAGCAAAAAACTCACTAAGGTCTGTGTGGAAGCTGTAACCTACACTAGCCAAATGGCTACCTAAGTATTAACAACCATTGCTGGTCCCAACACCCAAGACTCAAGTCAGGGGACCAGAACTACTAACACAATTCTAACAACATGAGAATAAAACAACAGTATAATAAAACACACACACCCCAAACTCCCAAAGGAGAATGCTAAAGGGCATAAAATAGTGCCCACACTAAGTTGCCATACCCCACCCAAGTAGAAGTTCTGAGAGGGCAGGCTGGGGAGGTCATAATATAGCAAGACTCCATTAGAAGAAACAACATTACTAAGGTGAGTAATTTTTTCAAACAACATAATCTTGCTATAATGCAAACAATAACGAACTACACACAGCAGTACCTCCATGGAGGAGGGCAGAACCTACTTAGAATAGGCTCTGAAGAACAGCTGTGCCAAACCGAGCATCTCTCCTGGCCTGGACATCCAGGGAGTAATGCTTGGTAAAAGTGTGTACCGTTTTCCAAGTAGCAGCCTGGCATATCTCTAATATAGGGATGTCTCTGGCAGCAGCTAGAGACGCAGCTGTACCCCTGGTAGAATGAGCCCTCAAGCCAGAGGGGGGATCTCTGCCCAGTTTCTGATGATAAAATTGGACACAAGAAACAATCCACCTGGCAATTGATCTTTTAGTGGCAGGTTTGCCTTTCCCAGCTTCACCATGGGTAAGGAAAAGTTGGAGGGATTCGAACCTGTGACCTTTGGTACGCTCTATATAGTAACTAAGAGCTCTCTAACATCCAGGCTGTGCAACCTCCTCTCACCAGAAGAGGTGATCAGTGAAAAAATACTGGAAGGAGATAGATTGGTTAAGATGGAAGTCTGAAACCACCTTAGGTAAAAACTTCCTATTAGTCCTAAGGACTACCTTATCCTTGTGGAAAGAAATAAAGTCAGTTTCCACTGACAAGGCTTCAACTCACTTATCGTCTAGCAAGTGATAACCTGAAAAACAGTTTTCCAAGTTAGATACTTAAGCTCTGCAGAAAACAGGTTCAAAAAGAGGGCATTAACTGGGCAATACAAACATTAAGGTCCCAGGCAGGGCCGGTTCCGAAAAGGTGGATTAGTATGGGAGTAATCCCTTAAAAACTTGGAAAACACAGGGTGAGTGGAAGAGGGATGACTTTCCTGCTGACACAAAAGCAGATACAGCTGCCAAATGGACTCTCAGGGTAGCTGGTCTGAGACCCAAGGAATTAAGATGGACCATGTAATATACAATGGGCAAATCAGCAGATTCTGGGGAAATATTTTTCCCAGCACACCAAATGGAAAACCTTTTCCATTTAGAACTGTAAGTAGCCCTAGTGGAAGGCTTTCTGGAAGCCTTTAGGATTTCAAGAACACCTTGAGAGAGGTGTAAATCAGCAAACTCTAACTCCTCAAGAGCCAGGCCTTGAGGTTGAGGGAATTGAGGTCCGGATACCAAACCCTTCCCTGGGCACAAGTTAACAGGTTGTGAATCCTGGGGAGGCAAAGGGAAGATGGATTGTCAGTGACAGAAGGAGTGGGTACCAGGGCTGCCTGGCCCAATCCGGGCAATCAGAGAATCACCCTGCAAGGCTGAGATCTGATTTTGACTAATACTTTGAATAGGAGAGGGAAGGGGGGAAAAGCATAAAGAAACTTCCCTTCCCAATCCAGGAGAAGGGCATCCAGGGGGACTGAGCCCAACACTGGAGGTCTGCAACAGAACAGAGGAAGTTTGTGATTGTCTGGGGCTGCAAAAGATCTATCTGAGGGTGCCCATCTGGCAAGGCTATCCCCAGCACTTGAGGATCCAGGGACCATCGTGATGGCCTGGGAAATCCTACTGACAGCATCCGCTAGGACATTGTCCTTCCCTGGAAGATGAACTGCTATGAGGGAAGTGTTCAGGGAATAGGCCAGAGACCACAACTTCATTGCCTCAGTGCACAAGGCCGAAGACCGAGTGCCCCCCTGTTTGTTGATGTACCACATTGTTGTGGTGTTGTCTGTTCTGACTTGTATCACCTTGTTGTGGACAGATGCAGAAAATGTTTGAAGAGCTAAAAAGACAGCTCTGAGTTCCAGCAAATTGATGTGGAGCAGAGATTCCCGGGGGGACCACACTCCCTGAGTGGAAAGGTCGCCCATGTGGGCTCCCAATCCAGAGGGAAGCATCTGTAGTGAGAGTCAAATTGTGAGCAGGGGAATGAAGGGACCCCGGCTCTTAAATTGCTCTGATCCTGCACCACTGGAGGGCCTGGATCAAGGTTGAGTCACTGGGACCAACTTGGAAAGGGGTCTCTTCTCTGAGACCAACAGGTTCTCAAGTGAAACTGAATGTCTCTCATCTGAAATCTTGCTCCCTGCACAACAGCTGTGGATGCAGCCATGTGTCCCAGGAGCTGCAGAAAGTGTCTTGCTGGTCGAGACCTGCAGGGTGAAGGAGGAGGCCAGAGTCACTAATTCGTCACCCTTTCTAAGGGAAGAAAAGCTCTGGCTAGCTTGTGTCTAACTCTGCCCCTATAAAGGTGAGTACCTGGACTGGTTCCAGAACCGACTTTGGTAGATTTAGCAGAAAGCCCAGGGAGGTGAGAAGCTGCTGGGTAACTTGCAGGTGAGATTTTACCTGTTCTGGGGACTGGCCTACAATGAGCCAATCGTCTAGATAGGGAAAAACAGCAATCCTTTGCCTCCTTAAGTGAGCCACTGCCACTGCTAGACACTTTGTGAATACCCTTGGGCAGAGGTAAGGCGAAGGGCATTGCTCTGAACTGGTAATGACCTGAGGGTAGTTGAATCTGAAGTACTTTGATGGGAGGTTCTGATTAGGACGTGGAAATAGGCATCCTTGAGGTCCAGGAGGCTAACCAGTCCCTGGCCTTAGGGAGGTAAAATCATTGCCAGAGTTACCATTTTGAACTTTTGTTTCAAAAGATGCTTGTTCAGATATCTGAGGTCTAATATGGGCCATTCTCCTGTCTTTTGGGGTAAGGAGTATCTGGAATACAGACCCTGCACTGGTGCAGGGAGGAACCTTCCACTGCTTTGAGAGCCAACAGTGTTGAGACCTCTGCTTCCAGAGCAAGGGTCTCTGAAGCACTTGCAGGTAGAAAAGTCTGGTTCTCAACTTGGGAAACTTTTGAAGCTGAGAACCAGACCCCTGGCTTACTACTTCCAGAACCCACTTGTCTGAGGTTAAAGAAGCCCAGTTCTGACTGAAGTAAGCCAGCCTGCCCCCTACTGGTAAAGGAGAATCGGCCCTGGGCACCCCATCAGGGTGCCTGCTTAGCAGGAGCTTTAGGCTGAGAGGTGGGAGCAGGCCTGCCCACCCCTCGTCTGCCTCTGCCTCTGAAGAAGCCCCTCTGAGCATAGGCAGAGGAGGCCTGAGTCTGGTAAAAGGCCTGTGAAAGGCTACCCCTACCCTGGGGGTATTCTTCTGAGGAGTGGCTTGCCGCTCCTTAGCTTAGGCACTTTGTAAGTAGTCCTATATTCATCCATCTTTTTCATGTAATTCTCTGTCTGCTCCCCAAACAGAGAATTTCCCACCACAGGAAAATCCATAGCCTTAGTCTGGGTATCCTGTGACAGACTAGTACACCTGAGCAAGGCCAACCTACTAAGCTACAGATGTGGCCATGACCCTAGAGGAAACATCATTAACATCCACGCAGCATGAAACTGTACCTTAGAAGCCTCAATGCCATCAGCAGCCACCTGTTCTAGTTAGCTAGCCAGCTGGCCATGGGCTTGCTTGGCTAATTCCATAACAGTATCCCATCTAGATTTCTGATACCTAGCTACATAAGCCATATAATTTGCTTGCCTGAGTCCCAGAGAGGCTGCCATATACTGTTTTTTCACCATGGCATCAATCTTCCTGGAATCCTTGTCAGGAGGATGTGAAGCCAGGGGATATTAACTTATCACAGGCTGCAGCCTGAACTACCCCAACATGACTGCATTGCTGAGAAAGGAATTCTGTATCAGGACCTGACAATGTGTACCTTCTGTCCATCTTTTTATCTACAGGAGGCACAGAATTAGGAGCTTTAAAATTTTTATTGTTTGCTTCCTAAAAGACTTATGCAAAGGAATAGACAATCTCCTAGACTCTGGAATATCCATCATTTCTACAAAATCAGGCTCCTCTTGCTCATCACAGCTTCTTCCAAGGGAAGCTGGAGGTTTCAACAACTTTTTGTAAAACATAAAATGAGATGGGGACTCAGATAGCATAGGGGAGATTCTAGAGGTCTGTCTGGGGAAATGTCCGGTTCAATGGGCACACCCAGACCTTCCCAGCCACATTCATACTGTTCATAATCATCCTCCCCCTCCTCTGGTTCATAAAATTCCTCAACATCATATTCCTGAACCACTGGAACCGGACGAACCGACCTTTTGCCAGATAGTGGTGGTTCGGACGGAACCTGAGACAGTGACTGGACAATTTGTATGGCTTTTGCTATCTCTGCAGCAGTTGGAGAAGGGGTTTTGGACTCCCAACCTGCTGACTTTCTTGTTTTCTTTACTGGAATTGGTTCCTCAGAACCAGCTTTTCTTTTGGCCGAGGAAGTCTCGCCCTGGTCAGAGGCACTCCCTCGTTCGGTTGGCACCGAACCGGGCTAGTCATCGGGTCAGGCGCACTTTTACCTCTCGTTCCCTGAGCCTGCCCAATCTCTTTTCCAGGGTGGCTGCAGGAAATTCTTACATATCTGGCAGTCTGACTGGAGGTGGTCAAACCCCAGACAATGAGCACATGTGGTGTGTGGGTCAGCCTTTGCAAAGACTTCCCACAGACATCACAGTGTTGAAACACCAGTGGACCCAGTTTTCTTTGGGTTTCTCAGACATAATGCCAGCTAACCAGAAAAACTTGCCCTTTAAGCGGGTGCCAGGCGAAGACACTTTATCGGTTCCTAACCGTGTCACGGGTATTGAAAAACCGTAATAAATCCGCTTTTTTTAGAACCGATAAGAACCGGAACCGTGACTCTAAAATGTTAAACTTTAAAGTTAATAAGTTTTAAACCCAGCTGATCGGTTCAAAACCGAACTGATAAACTTACAAGTTCCACACAGACAAAACCTTTAATTTACTACGATTACCACAGACAGGCTTGAACCCGAGCGGTTTTGCGGTTAAATAAAACTATTCTCGGTTGAATCGAACCGAAAACACTGTTTAAACCGAAATGAACCGAGCAGTAGGAGAAATCTCCGGAGCGACTGTTCACTGAGGAGAGTAAAGAATCTAACAGTTCAGGTTTGAAATTACACAGATAGAGCTGCTTCTTAGAGCTCGTGCTCAAAGTTCTATTTTGGAATGGTATTAACCATTTCACCTCCGGAGCAGTTCTAGTGGTGGGACAAACTGCTACTGTCATAATATAGCAAGACTTCATGTTGTTTGAAAGTAGAGCTGGTCTCCTGGGCTGGTTTTCAATCCCCCCGACACTTCAGAGGAAAGTGTGACACAGGAGAAGGCTGCACAATGCGCTGGGACAGTTTCAAATCTAGGAGGTCATAGCACTGTCCTGTCCACCACTGGGGACTGCGTTTACCTCCCCAATGGACCAAACCCAGCTGCAACCACCAATTCTCCTGGTGGCATTTCTCCTGTAGGCATCTGCATTCTCGCTGTATTGAGGTAGGGAGAAGGCAGCGGACTCACGCTGGTTGCCATTATGCTATGCCATTCGCTTCTAACAAGGTAAAGGTTTTCATGCAACAGCATGGTACACTGTAAGTAGTCGATCTGTGTGGTTGTTTTAACCACATCTGACATCTACTGAAGATAAAATCCTTGGCATCTTATGGCCTTGTCTTGCAGAAACGCTCTCCAACAGCTCTGCTGCAGAAGAAGCCAGTTAAAGCAAAGCCTCAAAGAGGAACTATTCTTTGGCAGCTGGGCCAGCAGCCATTCTTCCACTGTTCCCTCTACAAGTCTTTTTTAGGAGAAGGATACAGTGAGGTGGGCACAAGAGGTACTCCCTGGAGGCTGCAAGCACCATAAAGACCAATGATCATTCAAGAAGAGAACTCACTTGGAATGACACAAGCCAGCCAGTGGAACATGTTTAGGACAATGTTTAAAGACAACCGCCCCCAATTCCTAACAATTAAATTCTTAGTAGGAGATGTGCCTTTTCTGAAAGCAGGGCAGCATCATCAGTACATTTATTGACGCTGTACAGGTGATAAGTCCAAAAGAAAACATCTGCGCATGGCTACAGGCAGGACCCCTCACTGCAGGCCCACAGGGCATGGCTGTCATCCTCCTGAAGCAGATACAGTATTTCAGTCTGTGACTGCCTGCTCTAATGGAAAGTTCCCATGATGGAGTACAAGGGGTTAGTGTTGCATCAGGCTGGTTCACAAGGTTTCTCCTCAAGCCCATCTGGGGCACATACTGAGTGTTACTCCTATTACTTCAACCCAGACAGTAGCATGATCTAGGGCTGGGTAGACCTTCTCACCACTAAACAGAAAAGGGACTAGCAGACCTTAGTCCCAGTTTCAAAAACCCATACATGACAGGGGTTCATTCTGGCAGTCTTCCCACCTGATGTGAAAAGAGGGTAGGCAATTATCAGTACTGACCACTGGGCTTGGGCATCCTGGGAGTTGTTTGTAAGCCGCAGTGCAATGAAAAATATATATATTTTTTTTATTCGTTTTCTATTTTCAACCTTCTAGAACTTTTGCACCACTGAAACTGATCATTACCACAGTTTTAGCATCTAGAAATCCGGTGCCCCAACATAATCATGCCAAATTTTAGGTGATTCTGTTGAAAGATAGCAACATTATTACATAGAAACATAGAAGTTGACGGCAGATAAGGACCGCAAGGCCCATCCAGTCTGCCCATTTCTTTTTCTACCTTATAAATGTGCCATCGGCCTTTGCTCTGTCAGTGGCCTATCTATTCATGTTCATCTGTATTGCTCCCTTATGCCTATCCCATGCCTGTCTGAAGCCCAGCACTGTATTCATAGCCACCACTTCCTGAGCAGGCGTTCCATGCATCCACCACCTTTTCTGTGAAAAAGATTTCTTCACATTCCCCTTAATCGGCCTCCTTCATCTCATGCTGTGTCCTCTTGTCCTGCTATTTTTCTTATATTTAAACATGTTAGACTCCTTCACCTTGTTAATGCCCGTAAGGTGTTTAATGTCTCGATCCATATCACCTCTCTCCCTCCTTTGCTCAAGGGTATACGTATTGAACTCTGTTAATCTGTCCTCATATGTCTTCTGATGCAGTCCCTGCACCATTTGGTTGCCCTTCTCTGGACTGCCTCAATCTAGTTAATGTCCTTGTGAAAATGGCCTCAGTACTGCATGCAGTACACCAGATGGGCCTAACTAGTGTCTTGTAAAGAGGATTATTACCTCCCTCTTACGACTTGTGATACCCTACTAATACACCCTAACATCCCCAGCCTTAACTACTGCTTTAGAGGTCTGCTTGGATGATTTCAGGTCATCGGTGATGATGATGCCCAAGTCTTTCTCTTCCTTTGTGACTGCCAGCAACTCCTCCCAGCCTATAGGTGGCTTCAGGGTTTCTCTTCCCTATGTGCATGATCTTGCACTTTTTGCATTAAACTCAGTTGCCACTGTTCTGACTATTTTGCTAGTTTATCCAGATCTCTTCTCATTCTGCCCACCCCATCTGGATCATCTACTCTGTTGCAGATCTAGGTGTCATCTGCAAACAGACAAACCTTATACTCCAGTCCATCTGCAATGTCACTGATGAAGATACTGAAGACGACTGGAACCAGGACTGATCCCTGAGGTACCCCACTTGTGACTTGCATCTCTTCTGACTGTATGCCGTTTACCACCACTCTGTTTTCTGCCCGTCAACCAGTTTGCCACCCAGTTGACCAACTTCTGACCCACCCCAAGCCTACCCAGCTTATTCATCAATCTTCTATGTGGAACAGTGTCGAAAGCTTTGCTGAAGTCAAGGTAGGCGACATCAACTGCTCCCCTTTGGTCCACCACTCAGGTTACCCAGTCAAAGAAATCTATGAGATTAGTTTGACAGGACCTTCCTTTTGTAAACCCATGCTGTCTTGGATCCTGTGCCCTATGGATTCCAAGTGTTGCACTATCCTTTCCTTAAGGAGTGCCTCCATAATCTTGCCCACTACTGAGGTAAGACTGCCTGGTCTGTAGTTCCTGCCTCCTCCCTGCTACCACTCTTGTGGAGTGGGAGGATCACATAAACCCTTCTCCGGTCTTCTGGGACATCTCCTGTGCTCAGAGACTCACTAAACAGTTCTGCTAATGGCTCTGCTAGTTCCACCCTTAGCTCCTTAAGTACCTTGGGATGTATGCCATCAGGTCCCATTGCCTTGTCCACCCTGAGCTTGGCTCTTGTAGGACCCTTTCTTTTGTGAAGGGAGTAGTGCTCACCTCCCTCCACCCTGTGTCCATGGTGCTGAGCTGTGGGCCCTGCCCTACCTTCTCTTCAGTAAATACTGAGCAAAAGTATCTATTTAGGATAGATGCTTTTACATGGTCCTCCTCCTCACATGCCCCCTTTTCTCCTTTGAGCATAGCAATACCCGCTCTGGACTTTCTCCTTTCAGTAATGTATCTATAGAAAGTTTTGTCACCTTCTTTTACTGTTCGTGCTAGTGTTTCCTCAGTTTGGAACTTTGCCTGCCTTACTGGCTTCCCTGCTTCCCTTAAGGCAGTTTGGTATGCCTCCTCATCTTCATCCCGCTGTGTCCCTTATATTTCCTGAAGGCCAGCCTTTTGGCTCTGACCTTTTCTGCTACTATGTTGAGAACCAAAGTGGTTTCCTTCTTCTTTGCACTTCCTTTTCTGTCTAACACAATGGGATGTTGCTTCAAGTACTGCATCCTTAATGCTTGCCCACTTTGCCTGTACCCCTGTGTTTCTTTTTGCCAGGCTAGCTTAACTCTGTTGGCCATCTTATCAAAGTCAGCTCCTCTGAAGTCCTATACTTTTGCCTTGGAATGGGACGATTTAGAGATAGTGGCCAAACTGAACTATACCATGTGATGGTCACTGGCCCCCAGGTGACCTTCTACCTGGAGATCTGTGATCCCTTCCCTGTTAGTCAGTACTAGATCTAGGATAGCCCTGTGTCTTGTGGGTTGTTGTACCAGTTGTTTGAGGCCCTCCCCCTGCAGGGAATCCACCATGTGTCTAGTTCTGGCAGATGTTCCTGCTGGTATTGACCAATCTGTATCTGGCATGTTGAAGTCTCCCATTATCAGAACCTCCTCTTTAGCTGTCATGTTTTGTATATCTTCTAACAGTAATGTGTCTATGTCCTCCCCCTGGTCTGGGGTCATGCAGACAACCCCAGTTCTTATGGCTGTCCCATTTTCTGTTTCCAGGGTGACCCACAGTTCTTCTGGCTCCTTATGTGTGTAACCCCTAGATGGCGCTATCCCAGGGGCTACTACCCCTGCCTGATTTGCCACTAACAGGTTGAGGGGCCTGGATCCAATGGTGGGTGCCTCCACCCAGAGGTCAGGGTTTGAATAGTTAAACTAACTTGGTCACAGCCCTCTGGGACACTGCAACTTCTTTCTTCCCACTAGTGGCCCACACAATATATCAGAATTACCTTCACGTATACACTTACCCCCAGGTCTGGTTCCGGCACTGGGACCTCCTGTGAAATGAGATACAGTGCAACAATCACAGTACAGTACTTTAACATAGACAAATACCTCAGGCAGTATAACTTTTGCTGAAACAAGCAGCTCTGATGATTTATTTAGGAGATATAACAAGGACAGGGAAATCAGGTTCAGTGGCTTATCACTCTAATAATTCTACCTATGGCTCTGTGCACAGGCCTATCCCTATCAGTTACTGTCCCTAGGTACCCAAGCCCTAGTGGCTAGTCCAAACGTGGCAGCTGGTAGGGGCCCTTTCACACAGAGAAAGGAGAATTAAACAGTCAGCAGTACAGTAATTCCATTTGGATTTAATGTGGCAATTCAACAGGGAGCAACCCTGAATTAGTACTCACGACCTCCAAATAAGATAGGGTCCTTCAATGTCAGCAGGGCTCACTTGAGGTACACACAAACCTCTTCACACATCCATATAAAAGAAAGTACTATACCAGGCAGGCTGCATCTGTGTCGATCGCAATCTGCACAATACCGGGAGAACACAAGCAGATTCAGTTCTGACAGACCGAGTGCAATTTTCAGCAATTCTTCCAGTCTTCATAGGGTGAGCCCTGGTTTCTACTCTTCAGAGATCCTTTGATTCTTTTCACAGGACGGATTCAGTCCTAACAAGCTGTTACACAAGCTGCAGACCAGAACCTGGGCCTTACACGTTTTTTTGACTAAAACTGCACACTGAAAAAGCACAGGGCTCCTTCCTTCTTCACTGCCAAAGCTCAGCTGAGACTCCAACTGACAGGCAGGGACTTTTAGAGAGTTCCTCCAGTTCTTGACTGGATTGGCTGTCACAACAGACTGCTGCTGTTGGTCCAAAAAGGCACTGGAAGTCTAAACTACATCTCCCAGAGAGTCACTGCCCATACAATCCTCTTGTGGCTGGCTCAGATTATGAGTCCAAGTTCTGATTCGTCCAAGGCATCATTTTAGAGCTAGCTTACCCCACACTGATTGGTCCAGTTCAGCAGTTCAAAACTAGAATGGGGAACTAGCAGACACAGTTCTGACTGCAAAGAAAGCAGGTTAGACAAACTGTAATTTCATTATACTCCTAAATAATTTCTGGCAAACAGTTACATCTTTCAGATAGGTTCCTTTTGCACTCCTAGTGACTGCAAAAATGAAGTGAATAGCAGCAGCTCGAGTGGTACTCAGAGAAGCACACAAGTCCCCATACAAACTCAATTATGTCTGCAAGCAGACAGCTCTTAAAGAGACAGTACCAGAGGCTCTAAAACACTCACTGATAAATGGCTTAAATGCCAAACACCATTCAGGCTTGGAGCATTCAAGCAAGCTCCTGGAAGTCTTTTGGGAACCCCCATTTGCAGGGGGGTTACATGTGTATTCTGAATTTCTGTAGCTTTGATATTTTCATTAACATACAGGGCCACTCCACCCCCCTTTTTGCACCTCGGTCTCTTCTGAACAGTACATAGCCAGGTACTGAAGTCTCCCAAGTGTGATTACTGGTAAGTTGCAGAAATAATGGTTTAACATAGAAATGCATTTGTAACCCTAACTATGGGGTTAATGAAGATAAATATACCATTGCATAGTTTTTCATATTCTGTCAAGAGTGGCACTTCTGTTAGTTGTCGCGGGTATTCCCCTTTGCAGGCCTGATTGTCTCCCTTATCAGTCTGTCTTTTGCTATGTTGGCACTGTAATGTACAGGGGTCAAAGTTTTGCAGCCACTAGCCAGTGGGGCTAGTGAGTGGAAAAAATCCACTAGCCCCTTAAACTTTCCCATTGACCCAGCCGGTGTACTTACTGAAACATTACCTTCTCCAGTACAACCCCACAGGGCTTATTAAAGTAAAATCTTACTAGCCCGATACAAAATCTGCCAGCATTTGGCTAGTGGGCTGGCGCCAGTTTCGACCCCTGATGTACCGTATTGCCCAGTACATCC
Source organism: Neoceratodus forsteri (assembly GCA_016271365.2). NCBI lineage: Eukaryota > Metazoa > Chordata > Ceratodontiformes > Ceratodontidae > Neoceratodus > Neoceratodus forsteri. The sequence continues at coordinate 704,571,535 of CM028131.1, read as the reverse complement.
TATAAGCATGGTTTTATTTTTATTTTTTTTTAAACACAGCTTTATCAGAGAAAATAGTATACTACAAGTCATGACATCACACTGTCAAAAAAATAGCTATGGTTTACAACAATATGAACGTTAGCATAAGACAATAGGTCTATACTTTAGTACATACTGTAGTTTAGCATTCAGGATGAATCATTTACTTGTAATTTGACAAATTACCTTGTTCGTTCTATTTTGTATGACTTCCTGCTCAAGCTTTACAACAGTTCAACCAGGGAAACAGTCAACAACTGTGGCTTAGCAAACCTGGCACTGCTACTCTTACCTTTAATAAATTCCCATTTACAGGGGCAGAGTGCTCACTAGGAGGTGGTCTCCTTAGTGGCTGTTTGTAGGAGAGTGTTGGAGACTAGGACCTCAGCTCTCTTACTTTATTCTACTCCCTCCCACGTGGTATTCAAATCCCAACACATCCTGGAGTCCCACAGTGCCCATAATTCAGTGTGTTTTTCAAGGGTAAGCCTTAGCTTGGCTGTCAACTCTTTCATTCTCCTAATACTATCAACCCTACTAACCCAGGACTCAAAGGACGGAGCTGTCACTTGCAGACAGTTGGCAGTGATTTCTTTTTGAGCCACCTTGTATGGGATTTGTAAAAGGCCTTGGTGCTTCTGGTTTCCCATTTCCTTAACTTTCATCCCAAGGACTAGGTTTTTTTACATTCACATGGGATGGGGGCATTCCAGAGCCTATTTAACTTTGTGTCAATTTTCAACCAGAAAGTAGTAATCTTTTGGCAGACTCAGAATATGTGGCTGTGAGAACCTGTAAATCAGCACCCTCTCCAACATCAATTAGTATTCCTTGCCTGGAAGTGTTGTGTAATTGGCGGTATGTGGTAAGAATCTAATCATCCACTTTCATTTGTATTCCCTCCAACCTGGTGAGGCTGTTACCTTCCAGACCCTTTCCCAGGTCTTCTTCCTTGCCTCCTCAGATAAGGTAATCCCTGCCCTCCACCTCCCACTGTGCCTTCAAGCTGGTAAATTCAGGGTGATCCTCCCCAGTGGAGTTTTGTAGGCTCTGGAGACCAACCATTCTCTTCCCACAAGCATAGCTGCCCTACAAGGAAAATTTCAGGGCTGTCATGTCTCTCCTACCTTAGGTATTAGGTTTGGAGACTGAATGTAGTGTCTTATTTGTAGAAATCTGTAAAAGTCGCACTGCACAAGGCCATATTTTTCTTGTAGTTCCCTAAAGGGTACTATGTATTTATTACTAATCAAGGCTTGATACCAAGTTAAGGATTGTCTGTTCCATCTTTAGAATCCTGGGTCAGTTTGACGTGGAGTAAAGCGGGGGCTCTCCAACTATAACAGTGAGGGAGTCCTATGTCATTCAGTGTCTGTGTAATGAGTTTGACTTTAACTAGAATCCGAAGTGTGTGTTGTGTCGATGGAGTTATGTCCTGCCGTATCTGAGGTGAGACAGTGACGTGACGCAGAGCAAACTGGGGAATAAGTATGAGATTGTTGGGCTTTGATTTCTCTCAATCCTGCATCCCTCTTTACTTCGTTCAAGATCCTATGGAGCTAATTGTGCAACAAGATAATATATCTTGAGGTCAGAAATGGCCACATCTCCTTTCTCCCGGGGCAGGGATAGCATTTGCTTACTGATTTCTAAGTCTACCCCTCGCCCAAACAAAAGATAGGAGTTTTTGAACTTTTCTCCAGAATGTTTTCAGAACACTGATGGAGACAGCGTGAAAGAAAAACAGAAAGCAGGGTAGACTGTTTGTTTTTAGGCAGGCAATTCGACTCCCCCCACCGCAAGTGAGGGGGCACACCTCCCATCTGGATATGCTGGCTTTGATGCTGTCCCAGAGCTTTTCGTAGGTAAGCTTAAATAATGAAAACAAACTGGGTGTTATCCTCACTCTGAAGAACCTTATTGTATTGTCTGTTGCCCACTTAAAGGGGAAGTCAGCCAAAATCTCCCTCAGCAGACCCCTCCATCGTGATGGCTTCTGATTTTATACCCTGAGATCTCTCTGTAAAGATGCAGTTTCCCTAGCAGGGCTGGTACTGAAGTTTGTGAGGATGTAATAAGAACAGGGAGTCATCCACATAAAAAGATATTTTACCGTTTCTGTCTCCCATGTTTATCCCTTTAATATTAGCATTATTTTTCAAAGCTGTGGCCTGAGGTTCGATACATAGCATTAAGCATTAAGAGCGCCTGGTCAGGTAGGATCAATTTGCCAGAACTCCATTTACTTTAATACCTGCTTGAGGCAAGGCATGCAGGGATTTAAGACTGTTGAAGAAAAAGGAGATGGTCCTTACCCCACCTCCTCCAAGGTTCTGTGTAGTAATCTCCAGTCCACCTGGTCGAATGCCTTTTTTGTGTCCATAAAAATGGCCACAGCTGGGTCTTGAGATTTACATTGACAAGAAATTAAACTGAGCAGCTGTCTTATATAGTAATCTCCCATTTATAAAGACAGTCTGGTCCAGGAGAACTAGAGTCCCAACACAGCCCTGGAGTTTGTTGGCTAAGATTGAAGTGAAGTCCTTTTGGTCCACATTCAGAAAGGAACTAGGCCTGTAGGATCCACACAAAGTACGGTCCTTACCTGGTTTGGGGATAATGGAGATCTTGGCATACTATCATGTTGGGGGTGCCCCCTCTCCCTCTTGTGCCACCCTAAAAACCCTACATATATGTGAGAGGAACTCATCCTTGAAGGTTTTATAAAATTCTGATGCCAGCTCATCTGAGTCAGGGGCCTTCCCTGCCTTTATTCCAATCAAGGTGACCTGCACCTCTTCCATACTTATGGATGCTTCCACGGTGTCCATTGCATCTTGCTTAAGTTTTTTAACCTTCACTCAGTTGAAAAAGACATCTAGTTTCTGTTGGTGGTTAGCCATGTCTTTCTGCAAACATTTTTTTTTTAAATAAAATTCTGTAAATTCCTGCACTATTTTATGTGGGTCAGATTCATGCTGGTGGTGCGCAGTCCCCTTCCTGATGCACATGACCATTCTGCTATCCACTTCCTTGTGACCTGCTATGTCAATACTTTTCCCACCTCACTGCCTGCCTTATAATACCACTGAGTATCTTACGGCCTCTTCAATTTTATCATCTAGCAAATTATTACCTTTGGTTCTGCATTCCTCTAGCTTTTTCTTTACATCCTCATTTAAGACAATCTTGTGTTCTGCCTTGAGGTCAAACAGCTGGGCCTCCGGCTCCAGCTGCTCTTTTGCCTTTCTTTCTTCTCGCATGAGGCAAAGCTGACTGCCCATCCCATTACCACTGCCTTAAAACCATCCCACCACATCGCAGATGATGCATCTTATGGTGGGTTGGTGGCAGTTTATTCTTTCATACACTCCTCTATTTCTTTGTAGTGTGTACTACTTAGGAGGGAGACATTCATAGAATCATAGAATCACAGAAATCTGATGGCAGAAAAGGATCCTCTGGCCCACTGAGTCTACCCCTCCTCCTTTTTTTTATTCATCGTCTCTGTCACAGGACCTCCCCTTCCCCCACTTGCCTACCCTTTATGTCTAGCCCATGTTCGCTTGAATACCTCAACCATTTTTTTTAACTTTATTATTTACATGACAAACATACAGTTATATTACAAGCACTGATCTCCATTATACAACTTATCACAATGAGAGCGCCACTCCTTTTATTATACTCATATTTTATCTAATGCTCTAAGGTACATCAACGGGTGGTAAAATACTGCATTGATCCCCGAGTTGCTTCATTAAAGCTGTTCAAAGGAGCCCATGAGCTGCATGGATTTAAACCATTGTGAAAATTATGAATCAGTTCCTTCCAGTTATCTATAAAAACAAAATACATTCTTCCACTGTATTATCTGGACTGTTGTGCTGTAAAAGTACTTCTAGTTTAAAGAGAAGAACTGTAACATTCTTTAAGTTGAATCAGTTGTAATTGTCACTAACGTGTGACCTGTAACTAGTAAACACTGATCTTTTAAATTATGTCGATACAGACTATGTAATCTTTAGCCCAAAAGGTCTTGACAGGGTGAACTCTCTCCCAGGAATTAATGATTCCTGTCACTAGTTCAAAAACACACAAATTTAACTAACTCACCCAGGACAGTCCACCACCCCCTTTTATTTTAATAGGCACAAAAGAGAATTAAGCCTTCAAGTATCCTCTTCCTCTTCCGATGATTCCTCTCTATCTTCTTCTACCCTTGGCCTTGGTACAGCAAACTTCCTAGCCCATTTCTGAGCCTCCTGTGGGTCCGAAAACATGCAAATCCGGCCTTGATGCATTAGTCAAAGGCGGGCTGGAAAAATTAGGCCATAACTGATATTGGCCTCATGTAACATAGCCCTCATACCATCGAATTTGTTTATTTTCTGGCGCGTGGCATACACTAGATCCAGAAACAATCTCACTTGTTCCCCATCCTGCAGGAGTATTCGTTTCTGCCTGGAAATTGCAAACACAACGTCCCTCGAGCCCATACCATCCATTACTACAATAACGGACGGAGAGCGTCCGGATTATCTGGGCAGCCCCATGGTGTCACACGATAAGACTTTCTCAATACGGTGGACTTTTGCACCAAGTTGTTGCACCAACCAGTCCTGGATAAACAAAAGGAGGTGATCCTCTTCACACCCTTCAGGGAGCCCCAGTATGCAAATATTTGCTGCTCTCGCTTGGTTCTCAAGAGTTTCCAATCGGGACTAAAGCTGATGGCTTTCTCTGAGAACCATTGTGACGTCCCCCATCGCCACAACGGCTCTCTTAGTGGCCTCCACCGCTATTCCCTGTACAGTTTTAACAGTCTGTTCGATACTAACCACACGGTTAATCAGGGAATCAATTTTGCCGGAGAGTCCAGAGACTGATGAAATTAACTTATTTAACTTTATTCCCACCGTTTGCAAGGTCTGTTCTCCTGTTTGATCATCCGGTTCCATATTTCGGCCTTGGGCAAATCTCGTGGCCGAAGCTCCAAAGGACATTTTCACTTTAGCTCCGTTGCTGGTTACTTTATCTTTTTTAGGATTCTCCATGATCTTCAGTAGGCTTTCCCTATTCTCTAGGGTGTTGTGAAGGCTGGTTTTGTTGCATATAAAGGTGCTTTTAGTAATATTTATTCTGAGAATTTGTAGGCTTTACACTGCAGTGGCTATCTTGCTTGGACTCCACAGCACCCCTCCACCATTTAGCTCCAATTTCAGTTAGTCTGTTATTTATGACTAAGGACATCTGCATGAAATCAGCATTCTTCCCCAGAGGTTCATCTGCACTGCATGTTTATCATGATCTGATAATTGCTTTGAACAGACTGTTGCTGTGGAAACAACTGTCTCCCCCCCCCCATCCCAATAACATACCATCCAGCAGCTGTAATAAAAGGGGGTATTCACCTCATGTCACATAGGACTGGAGGCACTCCCCTAACCAACTGGCTGGCAGGTACTGTAGGTGAGAGACTTCCTGGATATGCCTTGCTTTTCTACCCTAAACTGTGAGTTGTGTTTGACTCCACAGGTGTAACAGGCACACCACAGAGTGCTCCCAGCATTAGCATTCTGTTTGAGTCCAAGTTTGTATAATTTTTACTAGCATAGGTAGTACAGCAGTAGTAAAGAAGAAAAAATTACTCACCTTAGTAATGTTGTTTCTTCTAATGGAGTCTTGCTATATTATGACAGTAGCAGTTTGTCCCACCACTAGAACTGCTCCGGGGGTGAAATGGTTAATACCATTCCAAAATAGAACTTTGAGCACGAGCTCTAGAAGCAGCTCTATCTGTGTAATTTCAAACCTGAACTGTCAGATCTTTACGAGCAAAAACTCACTAAGGTCTGTGTGGAAGCTGTAACCTACACTAGCCAAATGGCTACCTAAATATTAACAACCATTGCTGGTCCCAACACCCAAGACTCAAGTCAGGGGACCAGAACTACTAACACAATTCTAACAACATGAGAATAAAACAACAGTATAATAAAACACACACACCCCAAACTCCCAAAAGGGGAGAAATGCTAAAAGGGCATAAAATAGTGCCCACACTAAGTTGCCCGCACCCCACCCAAGTAGAAGTTCTGAGAGGGGCAGGCTGGGGGGGAGGTCATAATATAGCAAGACTCCATTAGAAGAAACAACATTACTAAGGTGAGTAATTTTTTCTTCAAACAACATGAAGTCTTGCTATATTATGACAGTAGCAGACTACACAGCAGTACCTCCATGGAGGAGGGGCAGAACCTACTTAGGAATAGGCTCTGAAGAACAGCTGTGCCAAACCGAGCATCTCTCCTGGCCTGGACATCCAGGGAGTAATGCTTGGTAAAAGGTGTACCGTTTCCAAGTAGCAGCCTGGCATATCTCTAATATAGGGATGTCTCTGGCAGCAGCTAGAGGCAGAGCTATCCCCTGGTAGAATGAGCCCTCAAGCCAGAGGGATCTGCCCAGTTTCTGATGATAAAATTGGACACAAGAAACAATCCACCTGGCAATTGATCTCTTAGTGGCAGGTTTGCCTTTCCCAGCTTCACCATGGGTAAGGAAAAGTTGGAGGATTCGAACCTGTGACCTTGAGTGCGCTCTATATAGTAACTAAGAGCTCTCTAACATCCAGGCTGTGCAACCTCCTCTCACAGAAGAGAGTGATCAGTGAAAATACTGGAAGGAGATAGATTGGTTAAGATGGAAATCTGAAACCACCTTAGGTAAAAACTTCCTATTAGTCCTAAGGACTACCTTATCCTGTGGAAAGAAATAAAGTCAGTTTCCACTGACAAGGCTTGCAACTCACTTATCGTCTAGCAAAGTGATAACCTAGAAAAACAGTTTTCCAAGTTAGATACTTAAGCTCTGCAGAAAACAGAGGTTCAAAGGGTTGCATTAACTGGGCAATACAAACATTAAGGTCCCAGGCAGGGGCCGGTTCCCGAAAGGGTGGATTAGTATGGAGTAATCCCTTAAAAAACTTGGAAAACACAGGGTGAGTGGAAAGAGGGGATGACTTTCCTGCTGACACAAAAGCAGATACAGCTGCCAAATGGACTCTCAGGGTAGCTGGTCTGAGACCCAAGGAATTAAGATGGACCATGTAATCTAACACAATGGGCAAATCAGCAGATTCTGGGGAAATATTTTTCCCAGCACACCAAATGGAAAACCTTTTCCATTTAGAACTATAAGTAGCCCTAGTGGAAGGCTTTCTGGAAGCCTTTAGGATCTCAAGAACACCCTGAGAGAGGTGTAAATCAGCAAACTCTAACTCCTCAAGAGCCAGGCCTTGAGGTTGAGGGATTTGAGGTCCGGATACCAAACCCTTCCCTGGGCACAAGTTAACAGGTTGTGAATCCTGGGGAGGCAAAGGGGAAGATGGATTGTCAGTGACAGAAGGAGTGGGTACCAGGGCTGCCTGGCCCAATCCGGGGCAATCAGAATCACCTGCAAGGCTGAGATCTGATTTTGACTAATACTTTGAATAGGAGAGGAAGGAGGAAAGCAAAGAAACTTCCCTCCCAATCCAGGAGAAGGGCATCCAGGGGACTGAGCCCAACACTGGAGGCCTGCAACAGAACAGAGGAAGTTTGTGATTGTCTGGGGCTGCAAAAGATCTATCTGAGGGTGCCCCATCTGGCAAGACTATCCCCAGCACTTGAGGATCCAGGGACCATTCGTGATGCCTGGAAATCCTGCTGACAGCATCCGCTAGGACATTGTCCTTCCTGGAAGATGAACTGCTATGAGGGAAGTGTTCAGGAATAGGCCAGAGACCACAACTTCATTGCCTCAGTGCACAAGGCCAAGACCGAGTGCCCCCTGTTTGTTGATGTACCACATTGTTGTGGTGTTGTCTGTTCTGACTTGTATCACCTTGTTGTGGACAGATGCAGAAAATGTTTGAAGAGCTAAAAAGACAGCTCTGAGTTCCAGCAAATTGATGTGGAGCAGAGATTCCCGGGGGGACCACACTCCCTGAGTGGAAAGGTCGCCCATGTGGGCTCCCCAACCCAGAAGGGAAGCATCTGTAGTGAGAGTCAAATTGTGAGCAGGGGGAATGAAGGGACCCCGCTCTTAATTGCTCTGATCCTGCCACCACTGGAGGGCCTGGATCAAGGTTCGAGTCACTGGGACCAACTTGGAAAGGGGGTCTCTTCTCTGAGACCAACAGGTTCTCAAGTGAAACTGAATGTCTCTCATCTGAAATCTTGCTCCCTGCACAACAGCTGTGGATGCAGCCATGTGTCCCAGGAGCTGCAGAAAGTGTCTTGCTGGTCGAGAGACCTGCAGAGTGAAGGAGGAGGCCAGAGTCACTAAATTCGTCACCCTTTCTAAGGGAAGAAAAGCTCTGGCTAGCTTTGTGTCTAACTCTGCCCCTATAAAGGTGAGTACCTGGACTGGTTCCAGAACCGACTTTGGTAGATTTAGCAGAAAGCCCAGGGAGGTGAGAAGCTGCTGGGTAACCTGCAGGTGAGATTTTACCTGTTCTGGGGACTGGCCTACAATGAGCCAATCGTCTAGATAGGAAAAACAGCAATCCTTTGCCTCCTTAAGTGAGCCACTGCCACTGCTAGACACTTTGTGAATACCCTTGAGGGCAGAGGTAAGGCGAAGGGCATTGCTCTGAACTGGTAATGACCTGAGGGTAGTTCGAATCTGAAGTACTTTCGATGGGAGGTTCTGATTAGGACGTGGAAATAGGCATCCTTGAGGTCCAGGGAGGCTAACCAGTCCCCTGGCCTTAGGGAGGGTAAAATCATTGCCAGAGTTACCATTTTGAACTTTGGTTTCAAAAGATGCTTGTTCAGATATCTGAGGTCTAATATGGGCCGCCATTCTCCTGTCTTTTTTGGGGTAAGGAAGTATCTGGAATACAGACCCCTGCACTGGTGCAGGGGAGGAACCCTTTCCACTGCTTTGAGAGCCAACAGTGTTGAGACCTCTGCTTCCAGAGCAAGGGTCTCTGAAGCACTTGCAGGTAGAAAAAGTCTGGTTCTCAACTTGGGAAACTTTTTGAAGCTGAGAACCAGACCCTGGCTTACTACTTCCAGAACCCACTTGTCTGAGGTTAAAGAAGCCCAGTTCTGACTGAAGTAAGCCAGCCTGCCCCCTACTGGTAAAGGAGAATCGGCCCTGGGCACCCCATCAGGGTGCCTGCTTTGCAGGAGCTTTAGGCTGAGGGGTGGGAGCAGGCCTGCCCACCCCTCGTCTGCCTCTGCCTCTGAAGAAGCCCCTCTGAGCATAGGCAGAGGAGGCCTGAGTCTGGTAAAAAGGCCTGTGAAAAGGCCTACCCCTACCCCTGGGGGTATTCTTCTGAGGAGTGGCTTGCCGCTCCTTAGCTTGGGCACTTTTGTAAGTAGTCCTATATTCATCCATCTTTTTCATGTAATTCTCTGTCTGCTCCCCAAACAGAGAATTTCCCACCACAGGAAAATCCATAGCCTTAGTCTGGGTATCCTGTGACAGACTAGTACACCTGAGCAAGGCCAACCTACGAAAAGCTACAGATGTGGCCATGACCCTAGAGGAAACATCATTAACATCCACAGCAGCATGAAACTGTACCTTAGAAGCCTCAATGCCATCAGCAGCCACCTGTTCTAGTTCGCTAGCCAGCTGGCCATGGGCTTGCTTGGCTAATTCCATAACAGTATCCCATCTAGATTTCTGATACCTAGCTACATAAGCCATATAATTTGCTTGCCTGAGTCCCAGAGAGGCTGCCATATACTGTTTTTCACCATGGCATCAATCTTCCTGGAATCCTTGTCAGGAGGATGTGAAGCCAGGGGATATTAACTTTATCAAGGCTGCAGCCTGAACTACTAACATGACTGCATTGCTGAGAAAGGAATTCTGTATCAGGACCTGACAATGTGTACCTTCTGTCCATCTTTTTATCTACAGGAGGCACAGAATTAGGAGCTTTTAAAATTTTTATTGTTTGCTTCCTAAAAGACTTATGCAAAGGAATAGACAATCTCCTAGACTCTGGAATATCCATCATTTCTACAAAATCAGGCTCCTCTTGCTCATCCACAGCTTCTTCAAGGGAAGCTGGAGGTTTCAACAACTTTTTGTAAAACATAAAATGAGATGGGGACTCAGATAGCATAGGGGAGATTCTAGAGGTCTGTCTGGGAAATGTCGGTTCAATGGGCACACCAGACCTTCCAGCCACATTCATACTGTTCATAATCATCCTCCCCTCCTCTGGTTCATAAAATTCCTCAACATCATATTCCTGAACCACTGGAACCGACGAACCGACCTTTTGCCAGATAGTGGTGGTTCGGACGGAACCTGAGACAGTGACTGGACAATTTGTATGGCTTTGCTATCTCTGCAGCAGTTGGAGAAGGGTTTTGGACTCCAACCTGCTGACTTTCTTGTTTTCTTTACTGGAATTGGTTCCTCAGAACCAGCTTTTCTTTGCCGAGGAAGTCTGCCCTGGTCAGAGGCGCTCCCTCCGGTTCGGTTGGCACCGAACCGGGCCTATCATCGGGTCAGCGCGCACTTAGCCTCTCGTTCCCTGAGCCTGCCCAATCTCTTTTCCAGGGTGGCTGCAGGAAATTCTTACATATCTGGCAGTCTGACTGGAGGTGGTCAAACCCCAGACAATAGACACATGTGGTGTGTGGGTCAGCCTTTGCAAAGACTTCCCACAGACATCACAGTGTTGAAACCAGTGGACCCGGTTTTCTTTGGGTTTCTCAGACATAATGCCAGCCTAACCAGAAAAACTTGCCCTTTAACGGCAGTGCCAGGCAAGACACCCTTATCGGTTCCTAACCGTGTCACGGGTATTGGAAAAAACGTAATAAATCCGCTTTTTTTAGAACCATAAGAACCGGAACCGTGACTCTAAAATGTTAAACTTTAAAGTTAATAAGTTTTAAACCCAGCTGATCGGTTCAAAACCGAACTGATAAACTTACAAGTTCCACACAGACAAAACCTTTAATTTACTACGATTACCACAGACAGAGCTTGAACCGAGCGGTTTTGCGGTTAAAATAAAACTATTCTCGGTTGAATCGAACCGAAAACACTGTTTAAACCAGAAATGAACCGAGCAGTAGGAGAAATCTCCGGAGCGACTGTTCACTGAGAGAGTAAAGAATCTAACAGTTCAGGTTTGAAATTACACAGATAGAGCTGCTTCTTAGAGCTCGTGCTCAAAGTTCTATTTGGAATGGTATTAACCATTTCACCTCCGAACAGTTCTAGTGGTGGGACAAACTGCTACTGTCATAATATAGCAAGACTTCATGTTGTTTGAAAGTAGAGCTGGTCTCCTGGGCTGGTTTTCAATCCCCCCGACACTTCAGAGGAAAGTGTGACACAGGAGAAGGCTGCACAATGCGTGGGACAGTTTCAAATCTAGGAGGTCATAGCACTGTCCTGTCCACCACTGGGGACTGCGTTTACCTCCCCAATGGACCAAACCCAGCTGCAACCACCAATTCTCCCTGGTGGCATTCTCCTGTAGGCATCTGCATTCTCGCTGTATTGAGGTAGGGGAGAAGGCAGCGGGACTCACGCTGGTTGCCATTACTATGCCATCTCGCTTCTAACAAGGTAAAAGGTTTTCATGCAACAGCATGGTACACTGTAAGTAGTCGATCTGTGTGGTTGTTTTAACCACATCTGACATCTACTGAAGATAAAATCCTTGGCATCTTATGGCCTTGTCTTGCAGAAACGCTCTCCAACAGCTCTGCTGCAGAAGAAGCCAGTTAAAGCAAAGCCTCAAAGAGGAACTATTCTTTGGCAGCTGGGCCAGCAGCCATTCTTCCACTGTTCCCTCTACAAGTCTTTTTTAGCAGAAGGATACAGTGAGGTGGGCACAAGAGGTACTCCCTGGAGGCTGCAAGCACCATAAAGACCAATGATCATTCAAGAAGAGAACTCACTTGGAATGACACAAGCCAGCCAGTGGAACATGTTTAGGACAATGTTTAAAGACAACGCCCCAATTCCTAACAATTAAATTCTTAGTAGGAGATGTGCCTTTTCTGAAAGCAGGGCAGCATCATCAGTACATTTATTGACGCTGTACAGGTGATAAGTCCAAAAGAAAACATCTGCATGGCTACAGGCAGGACCCTCACTGCAGGCCCACAGGGCATGGCTGTCATCCTCCTGAAGCAGATACAGTATTTCAGTCTGTGACTGCCTGCTCTAATGGAAAGTTCCCATGATGGAGTACAAGGGGTTAGTGTTGCATCAGGCTGGTTCACAAGGTTTCTCCTCAAGCCCATCTGGGGCACATACTGAGTGTTACTCCTATTACTTCAACCCAGACAGTAGCATGATCTAGGGCTGGGTAGACCTTCTCACCACTAAACAGAAAAGGGACTAGCAGACCTTAGTCCCAGTTTCAAAACCCATACATGACAGGGGTTCATTCTGGCAGTCTTCCCACCTGATGTGTGAAAGAGGGTAGGCAATTATCAGTACTGACCACTGGGCTTGGGCATCCTGGGAGTTGTTTGTAAGCCGCAGTGCAATGAAAAATATATATATTTTTTTTATTCGTTTTCTATTTTCAACCTTCTAGAACTTTTGCACCACTGAAACTGATCATTACCACAGTTTTAGCATCTAGAAATCCGGTGCCCCAACATAATCATGCCAAATTTTAGGTGATTCTGTTGAAAGATAGCAACATTATTACATAGAAACATAGAAGTTGACGGCAGATAAGGACCGCAAGGCCCATCCAGTCTGCCCATTTCTTTTTCTACCTTATAAATGTGCCATCGGCCTTTGCTCTGTCAGTGGCCTATCTATTCATGTTCATCTGTATTGCTCCCTTATGCCTATCCCATGCCTGTCTGAAGCCCAGCACTGTATTCATAGCCACCACTTCCTGAGGCAGGCCGTTCCATGCATCCACCACCTTTTCTGTGAAAAAGAATTTCTTCACATTCCCCCTTAATCGGCCTCCTTCATCTCATGCTGTGTCCTCTTGTCCTGCTATTTTTCTTATATTTAAACATGTTAGACTCCTTCACCTTGTTAATGCCCGTAAGGTGTTTTAATGTCTCGATCATATCACCTCTCTCCCTCCTTTGCTCAAGGGTATACGTATTGAACTCTGTTAATCTGTCCTCATATGTCTTCTGATGCAGTCCCTGCACCATTTTGGTTGCCCTTCTCTGGACTGCCTCAATCTGGTTAATGTCCTTGTGAAAATGTGGCCTCCAGTACTGCATGCAGTACACCAGATGGGGCCTAACCAGTGTCTTGTAAAGAGGGATTATTACCTCCCTCTTACGACTTGTGATACCCCTACTAATACACCCTAACATCCCCCTAGCCTTAACTACTGCTTTAGAGGTCTGCTTGGATGATTTCAGGTCATCGGTGATGATGATGCCCAAGTCTTTCTCTTCCTTTGTGACTGCCAGCAACTCCCCTCCCAGCCTATAGGTGGCTTCAGGGTTTCTCTTCCCTATGTGCATGATCTTGCACTTCTTTGCATTAAATCCCAGTTGCCACTGTTCTGACTATTTTGCTAGTTTATCCAGATCTCTTCTCATTCTGCCCACCCCATCTGGATCATCTACTCTGTTGCAGATCTAGGTGTCATCTGCAAACAGACAAACCTTATACTCCAGTCCATCTGCAATGTCACTGATGAAGATACTGAAGACGACTGGAACCAGGACTGATCCTAGGTACCCCACTTGTGACTTGCATCTCTCTGACTGTATGCCGTTTACCACCACTCTGTTTTTCTGCCCGTCACAACCAGTTTGCCACCCAGTTGACCAACTTCTGACCCACCCAAGCCTACCCAGCTTATTCATCAATCTTCTATGTGGAACAGTGTCGAAAGCTTTGCTGAAGTCAAGGTAGGCGACATCAACTGCTCCCCTTTGGTCCACCACTCTGGTTACCCAGTCAAAGAAATCTATGAGATTAGTTTGACAGGACCTTCCTTTTGTAAACCCATGCTGTCTTGGATCCTGTGCCCCTATGGATTCCAAGTGTTGCACTATCCTTTCCTTAAGGAGTGCCTCCATAATCTTGCCCACTACTGAGGTAAGACTGCCTGGTCTGTAGTTCCCTGCCTCCTCCCTGCTACCACTCTTGTGGAGTGGGATCACATGAGCCCTTCTCCGGTCTTCTGGGACATCTCCTGTGCTCAGAGACTCACTAAACAGTTCTGCTAATGGCTCTGCTAGTTCCACCCTTAGCTCCTTAAGTACCTTGGGATGTATGCCATCAGGTCCCATTGCCTTGTCCACCCTGAGCTTAGCGAGCTCTTGTAGGACCCTTTCTTTTGTGAAGGGAGTAGTGCTCACCTCCCTCCCCCTGTGTCCATGGTGCTGAGCTGGGCCCTGCCTACCTTCTCTTCAGTAAATACTGAGCAAAAGTATCTATTTAGGATAGATGCTTTTACATGATCCTCCTCCTCACATGCCCCTTTTCTCCTTTGAGCATAGTAATACCCGCTCTGGACTTTCTCCTTTCAGTAATGTATCTATAGAAAGTCTTGTCACCTTCTTTTACTGTTAGTGCTAGTGTTTCCTCAGTTTGGGACTTTGCCTGCCTTACTGCCTTACCTGCTTCCCTTAAGGCAGTTTGGTATGCCTCCTATCTTCATCCGCTGTGTTCCCTTATATTTCCTGAAGGCCAGCCTTTTGGCTCTGACCTTTTCTGCTACTGTATTGAGAACCAAAGTGGTTTCCTTCTTCTTTTGCACTTCCTTTCTGTCTAACACAATGGGATGTTGCTTCAAGTACTGCATCCTTAATGCTTGCCCACTTTGCCTGTACCCCCTCACCTGTGTTTCTTTTTGCCAGGGCTAGCTTAACTCTGTTGGCCATCTTATCAAAGTCAGCTCCTCTGAAGTCCTATACTTTTGCCTTGGAATGGGACGATTTAGAGTTAGTGGCCAAACTGAACCATACCATGTGATGGTCACTGGCCCCCAGGTGACCTTCTACCTGGAGATCTGTGATCCCTTCCCTGTTAGTCAGTACTAGATCTAGGATAGCCCTGTCTCTTGTGGGTTGTTGTACCAGTTGTTTGAGGCCCTCCCCCTGCAGGGAATCCACCATGTGTCTAGTTCTGGCAGATGTTCCTGCTGGTATTGACCAATCTGTATCTGGCATGTTGAAGTCTCCCATTATCAGAACCTCCTCTTTAGCTGTCATGTTTTGTATATCTTCTAACAGTAATGTGTCTATGTCCTCCCCCTGGTCTGGGGGTCATGTAGACAACCCCAGTTCTTATGGCTGTCCCATTTTCTGTTTCCAGGGTGACCCACAGTTCTTCTGGCTCCTTATGTGTATTCTGAATTTCTGTAGCTTTGATATTTTCATTAACATACAGGGCCACTCCACCCCCCTTTTTGCACCTCGGTCTCTTCTGAACAGTACATAGCCAGGTACTGAAGTCTCCCAAGTGTGATTACTGGTAAGTTGCAGAAATAATGGTTTAACATAGAAATGCATTTGTAACCCTAACTATGGGGTTAATGAAGATAAATATACCATTGCATAGTTTTTCATATTCTGTCAAATGGCACTTCTGTTAGTTATGAGTATGTATTCCCTTTGCAGGCCTGATTGTCTCCCTTATCAGTCTGTCTTTGCTATGTTGGCACTGTAATGTACAGGGGTCAAAGTTTTGCAGCCACTAGCCAGTGGGGCTAGTGAGTGGAAAAATCCACTAGCCCCTTAAACTTTCCATTGACCCAGCCGTTACTTGCTGAAACATTACCTTCTCCAGTACAACCCCACAGGGGCTTATTAAAGTAAAATCTTACTAGCCCGATACAAAATCTGCCAGCATTTGGCTGGTGGGCTGGCGCCAGTTTGAACCCCTGATGTACCGTATTGCCCAGTACATCCTATAAGCATGGTTTTATTTTATTTTTTTTTAAACACAGCTTTATCAGAGAAAATAGTATACTACAAGTCATGACATCACACTGTCAAAAAAATAGCTATGGTTTACAACAATATGAACGTTAGCATAAGACAATAGGTCTATACTTTAGTACATACTGTAGTTTAGCATTCAGGATGAATCATTTACTTGTAATTTGACAAATTACCTTGTTCGTTCTATTTTGTATGACTTCCTGCTCAAGCTTTACAACAGTTCAACCAGGGAAACAGTCAACAACTGTGGCTTAGCAAACCTGGCACTGCTACTCGTACCTTTAATAAATTCCCATTTACAGGGGCAGAGTGCTCACTAGGAGGTGGTCTCCTTAGTGGCTGTTTGTAGGAGAGTGTTGGAGACTAGGACCTCAGCTCTCTTACTTTATTCTACTCCCTCCCACGTGGTATTCAAATCCCAACACATCCTGGAGTCCCACAGTGCCCATAATTCAGTGTGTTTTTCAAGGGTAAGCCTTAGCTTGGCTGTCAACTCTTTCATTCTCCTAATACTATCAACCCTACTAACCCAGGACTCAAAGGACGGAGCTGTCACTTGCAGACAGTTGGCAGTGATTTCTTTTGAGCCACCTTGTATGGGATTTGTAAAAGGCCTTGGTGCTTCTGGTTTCCCATTTCCTTAACTTTCATCCCAAGGACTAGGTTTTTACATTCACATGGGATGGGGGCATTCCAGAGCCTATTTAACTTTGTGTCAATTTTCAACCAGAAAGTAGTAATCTTTTGGCAGACTCAGAATATGTGGCTGTGAGAACCTGTAAATCAGCACCCTCTCCAACATCAATTAGTATTCCTTGCCTGGAAGTGTTGTGTAATTAGCGGTATGTGGTAAGAATCTAATCATCCACTTTCATTTGTATTCCCTCCAACCTGGTGAGGCTGTTACCTTCCAGACCCTTTCCCAGGTCTTCTTCCTTGCCTCCTCAGATAAGGTAATCCCTGCCCTCCACCTCCCACTGTGCCTTCAAGCTGGTAAATTCAGGGTGATCCTCCCCCAGTGGAGTTTTGTAGGCTCTGGAGACCAACCATTCTCTTCCCACAAGCATAGCTGCCCTACAAAGGAAAATTTCCAGGGCTGTCATGTCTCTGCCTACCTTAGGTATTAGGTTTGGAGACTGAATGTAGTGTCTTATTTGTAGAAATCTGTAAAAGTCGCACTGCACAAGGCCATATTTTTCTTGTAGTTCCCTAAAGGGTACTATGTATTTATTACTAATCAAGGCTTGATACCAAGTTAAGGATTGTCTGTTCCATCTTTAGAATCCTGGGTCAGTTTGACGTGGAGTAAAGCGGGGGCTCTCCAACTATAACAGTGAGGGAGTCCTATGTCATTCAGTGTCTGTGTAATGAGTTTGACTTTAACTAGAATCCGAAGTGTGTGTTGTGTCGATGGAGTTATGTCCTGCCGTATCTGAGGTGAGACAGTGACGTGACCCAGAGCAAACTGGGGAATAGTATGAAGTTGTTGGGCTTTGATTTCTCTCAATCCTGCATCCCCTCTTTACTTCGTTCAAGATCCTATGGGAGCTAATTGTGCAACAAGATAATATATCTTGAGGTCAGAAATGGCCACATCTCCTTTCTCCCGGGGCAGGGATAGCATTTGCTTACTGATTTCTAAGTCTACCCCTCGCCCAAACAAAAGATAGGAGTTTTTGAACTTTTCTCCAGAATGTTTTCAGAACACTGATGGAGACAGCGTGAAAGAAAAACAGAAAGCAGGGTAGACTGTTTGTTTTAGGCGAGGCAATTCGACTCCCCACAGCAAGTGAGGGCACACCTCCATCTGGATATGCTGGCTTTGATGCTGTCCCAGAGCTTTCGTAGGTAGAGCTTAAATAATGAAAACAAACTGGGTGTTATCCTCACTCTGAAGAACCTTATTGTATTGTCTGTTGCCCACTTAAAGGGGAAGTCAGCCAAAATCTCCCTACAGCAGACCCCTCCCATCGTGATGGCTTCTGATTTTATACCCTGAGATCTCTCTGTAAAGATGCAGTTTCCCTAGCAGGGCTGGTACTGAAGTTTGTGAGGATGTAATAAAGAACAGGGAGTCATCCACATAAAAAGATATTTTACCGTTTCTGTCTCCCATGTTTATCCCTTTAATATTAGCATTATTTTTCAAAGCTGTGGCCTGAGGTTCGATACATAGCATTAAGCATTAAGAGCGCCTGGTCAGGTAGGATCAATTTGCCAGAACTCCATTTACTTTAATACCTGCTTGAGGCAAGGCATGCAGGGATTTAAGACTATTGAAGAAAAGGAGATGGTCCTTACCCCACCTCCTCCAAGGTTCTGTGTAGTAATCTCCAGTCCACCTGGTCGAATGCCTTTTTGTGTCCATAAAAATGGCCACAGCTGGTCTTGAGATTTACATTGACAAGAAATTAAACTGAGCAGCTGTCTTATATAGTAATCTCCATTTATAAAGACAGTCTGGTCCAGGAGAACTAGAGTCCCAACACAGCCCTGGAGTTTGTTGGCTAAGATTGAAGTGAAGTCCTTTTGGTCCACATTCAGAAAGGAACTAGGCCTGTAGGATCCACACAAAGTACGGTCCTTACCTGGTTTGGGGATAATGGAGATCTTGGCATACTATCATGTTGGGGGTGCCCCCTCTCCCTCTTGTGCCACCCTAAAAACCCTACATATATGTGAGAGGAACTCATCCTTGAAGGTTTTATAAAATTCTGATGCCAGCTCATCTGAGTCAGGGGCCTTCCCTGCCTTTATTCCAATCAAGGTGACCTGCACCTCTTCCATACTTATGGATGCTTCCACGGTGTCCATTGCATCTTGCTTAAGTTTTTTAACCTTCACTCAGTTGAAAAAGACATCTAGTTTCTGTTGGTGGTTAGCCATGTCTTTCTGCAAACATTTTTTTTTTTAAATAAAATTCTGTAAATTCCTGCACTATTTTATGTGGGTCAGATTCATGCTGGTGGTGCGCAGTCCCCTTCCTGATGCACATGACCATTCTGCTATCCACTTCCTTGTGACCTGCTATGTCAATACTTTTCCCACCTCACTGCCTGCCTTATAATACCACTGAGTATCTTACGGCCTCTTCAATTTTATCATCTAGCAAATTATTACCTTTGGTTCTGCATTCCTCTAGCTTTTTCTTTACATCCTCATTTAAGACAATCTTGTGTTCTGCCTTGAGGTCAAACAGCTGGGCCTCCGGCTCCAGCTGCTCTTTTTGCCTTTCTTTCTTCTCGCATGAGGCAAAGCTGACTGCCCATCCCATTACCACTGCCTTAAAACCATCCCACCACATCGCAGATGATGCATCTTATGGTGGGTTGGTGGCAGGGTATTCTTTCATACACTCCTCTATTTCTTTGTAGTGTGTACTACTTAGGAGGGAGACATTCATAGAATCATAGAATCACAGAAATCTGATGGCAGAAAAGGATCCTCTGGCCACTGAGTCTACCTCCTCCTTTTTTATTCATCGTCTCTGTCACAGGACCTCCTTCCCCCACTTGCCTACCCTTTATGTCTAGCCCATGTTCGCTTGAATACCTCAACCATTTTTTTTAACTTTATTATTTACATGACAAACATACAGTTATATTACAAGCACTGATCTCCATTATACAACTTATCACAATGAGAGCGCCACTCCTTTTATTATACTCATATTTTATCTAATGCTCTAAGGTACATCAACGGGTGGTAAAATACTGCATTGATCCCCGAGTTGCTTCATTAAAGCTGTTCAAAGGAGCCCATGAGCTGCATGGATTTAAACCATTGTGAAAATTATGAATCAGTTCCTTCCAGTTATCTATAAAAACAAAATACATTCTTCCACTGTATTATCTGGACTGTTGTGCTGTAAAAGTACTTCTAGTTTAAAGAGAAGAACTGTAACATTCTTTAAGTTGAATCAGTTGTAATTGTCACTAACGTGTGACCTGTAACTAGTAAACACTGATCTTTTTAAATTATGTCGATACAGACTATGTAATCTTTAGCCCAAAAGGTCTTGACAGGGTGAACTTCTCTCCCAGGAATTAATGATTCCTGTCACTAGTTCAAAAACACACAAATTTAACTAACTCACCCAGGACAGTCCACCACCCCCTTTTATTTTAATAGGCACAAAAGAGAATTAAGCCTTCAAGTATCCTCTTCCTCTTCCGATGATTCCTCTCTATCTTCTTCTACCCTTGGCCTTGGTACAGCAAACTTCCTAGCCCATTTCTGAGCCTCCTGTGGGTCGAAAACATGCAAATCCGGCCTTGATGCATTAGTCAAAGGCGGGCTGGAAAATGGGCCATAACTGATATTGGCCTCATGTAACATAGCCCTCATACCATCGAATTTGTTTATTTTCTGGGCGTGGCATACACTAGATCCAGAAACAATCTCACTTGTTCCCCATCCTGCAGGAGTATTCGTTTCTGCCTGGAAATTGCAAACATAACGTCCCTCAGGCCCATACCATCCATTACTACAATAGCAGACGGAGGAGGCGTCCGGATTATCTAGGCAGCCCCAT
The DNA here is from genome assembly GCA_016271365.2 of Neoceratodus forsteri. Lineage (NCBI taxonomy): Eukaryota > Metazoa > Chordata > Ceratodontiformes > Ceratodontidae > Neoceratodus > Neoceratodus forsteri. The sequence goes on along the minus strand of CM028131.1, from coordinate 704,551,066 downwards.
GGTGTCACACGATAAGACTTTCTCAATCGGTGGACTTTGCCAAGTTGTTGCACCAACCAGTCCTGGATAAACAAAAGGAGGTGATCCTCTTCACACCTTCAGGGAGCCCCAGTATGCAAATATTTGCTGCTCTCGCTTGGTTCTCAAGAGTTTCCAATCGGGACTAAAGCTGATGGCTTTCTCTGAGAACCATTGTGACGGCCCCCATCGCCCAACGGCTCTCTTAGTGGCCTCCACCGCTATTCCCTGTACAGTTTTAACAGTCTGTTCGATACTAACCACACGGTTAATCAGGGAATCAATTTTGCCGGAGAGTCCAGAGACTGATGAAATTAACTTATTTAACTTTATTCCCACCGTTTGCAAGGTCTGTTCTCCTGTTTGATCATCCGGTTCCATATTTGGCCTTGGCAAATCTCGTGGCCAAGCTCCAAAGGACATTTCACTTTAGCTCCGTTGCTGGTTACTTTATCTTTTTTAGGATTCTCCATGATCTTCAGTAGGCTTTCCCTATTCTCTAGGGTGTTGTGAAGGCTGGTTTTGTTGCATATAAAGGTGCTTTTAGTAATATTTATTCTGAGAATTTGTAGAGCTTTACACTGCAGTGGCTATCTTGCTTGGACTCCACAGCACCCCCCCTCCACCATTTTAGCTCCCACCACTTCCTCTGGTACTTTATTTCAGGCCTCCAACACCCTCTCCATGAAGTAACACACCCTAACACTGCCTCTAAATCTTCCTCCTTCTAATCTTAGACTACGCCCTCTAGTTTTGACCCCCACCTTCAATTTAAATAAGCTTCCCTCCCTCACCCTATTGATCCCCTTCATGTACTTACATGTTTCTATCATGTCCCCCTCTTCCTTCTAGTCTCCAATGTGTACAGATCCAGTTCCCTCCACCTCTCCTCATATGGCTTCCCCTGCACACCTTGCACCATCTTGGTTGCCCATCTCTGCACCCTCTCAGTCCCATCTATGTCCTTGCATAGGTGTGGTCTCCAGAACTGGACCCCATATTCCAGGCGCAGCCTCACCATGGTTTTATAAAGCGGCATCAGTACCTCCTTCCTGCTTGTTACGCCCCTCTCAATGCACACCAACATCCTATTTGCCTTTCCCCACTGCTTTGCTGCATTGATTACCTACCTTAAAGTTGCTGGATATTATAATCCCCAGATCCCTCTCCTGCTCGGCTGACTTAATTACCCCCACCCCCCAGAGTGTATTCTGCTAGTGGGTTTTTATGTCTCATGTGCATCACTGCACGTCTTTTTTTTCTGGTAGTCTTTTTATCCCCATGGACCCCAGATGGCTCTCTCTCTCTCTCTCTCTCTCTAGTTCTACCATCCCCCCAACGTCATCACCTGAGCATCAGACCTCCTCCCCTCATGCCCCCATGACTTACCCTTTGTGGCAGGGTGGTGGGGGGCGACTTGACCCACCCAAACGGATCCAGCTCGGGAGAGGTGCCATTTCAGAGTGGCACCTGCAAGGGCAGTTTCATGCCGCTCAGCCAGGATCTCCATTTTCCATTTTTCTTGTGAAGAGGGAGAGGGCAATGCCGACAAACAGCATGTCGTGTGCATCCGTACACTACACACCGGTCAGCTGCTCCTCCTCTGTGCCCCAACATGAGGACTTGGCATGCTAACACCTAGCCTCTGCTAGGTGTCAGGCAAGTGCTGGTCCTTGGTCCCCACCCTCCTCGGGAGAGGAGAGCTGTCCCCTGAACGATCTATCCTCTCCCTCCCCAGCCGACCACTGGCAACCCGCTCACACCGCGAACACGGGTTGCCGGTGTGGCAGGAGGTAAGGCATTGCTGCCTCAGCCCTCCATGCCACTGGGCCAGCTCACTGCACACTTTTTGACATTGAATTTCAGCTGCCACGTTTCTGACCACCCTTCCAGAATCTTCAGGTCCTTCCTCATGGCCTCTACCCACCTGGGGTGTCCACCCTATTGCAGATTTTCATATTGTCTGCAGACAGGCACACCCTCCCCTCCAGCCCATCTGCTATATCACTAACATAGATATTAAAAAGGAGGGGTCCCAGTACTGACCCCTGGGGCATCCCACTCCTCACCCCCATCTCCCTGGAATATATCCCATTAACCACCACCCTCTGGCTTCTGTCCAGCAATCAGTTTTCCACCCAGCTAGTTATTTTCTGTCCCACCCCTAAGCTTTCCAGCTTAATCACCACCCTTCTGTGAGGGACAGAGACAAAGGCCTTCCTGAAGTCCAGATAAGCCACATCCACCACCCCTCCCTGATCAACCACCTTTGTCACCCAATCAAAGAACTCAATTAGGTTAGTCTGACATGACCTTCCAATTGTGAAGCTATTCAGTCTCCATGTCAAGTTTTTTATTCTGAGGGATAATGACAGTTCCATCACCACAGCAGAGCGATCTGATATTGTTCTAGGTTTAATTAGGATATGCTCTAGGGTATGTAGCCATTCTGCTGAGATGAGGAAGAAGTTTACCTTGGAGTACACCTGGTGGGGCATGGACCTACAGGTGTAGTCTCTAACTTCTGGATCTAAGTATCTCCACACCTCCACTAAAGCCCAACTCCTTGGCCAGACCTCTCAAGCATTTGGCAGCCTGACTGCACAGTTCGGACCCCCTCCCTGCTTACCTAGGACTGATTCCAGGACTGTATTAAAATCACCCCTATCAAGATGTCTCCTAGGTTCAGAGCTGCCTTCAGTATGACCCTTTTTAAAAACTCTGCATTCTCTTTATTATTGTTAGGGGCATACACATTCAAGAGGGTACAAGGTATAGTCGTGTGGAGTCTCCCAGCTGCAGTTTCAGCTACAAGCAGGGACATCCTGGACTCCCTACAGGGGACACTACTCAGACAACCAGTCAACACACCGACTCACGATGGGGCTATACTGGACCTGGTACTCACCATTGGGGACACTGTAGTAGACATCAAGCTGGCAAGTCACCTGGGGACCAGTGATCACCGCACAGTGTGGTTCAATACAAGGATGGCAGCGAACCACACTAGGCAAGGATCCTGTACTTCAGAAGAGCAGATTTTATAAAGATGTGGGAATGCTGCAGGGGTTATCAGGCAAGGGGAGATGACCTAAGTAGGGTGGAGGAACAGTGGATGAAGATAATGATGGCCTTACTGAACGCTACAAACCTCTGCATCAAGCGAGTAAAAATAAGCGGAAAAAGAGACTGCTGTAGTTCTCAAAAGAGGTGGCTGAAAAGGTAAAGGCTGAAAGGGCAGCATTCAGACGATATAATGAGACACAGAGGGAAGAGGACAGAGATGTGTATCAGGAGAAACAGAGAAGCAGGAAAAGCAGCAAGGAGCGCAAAGGCACCAACTGAAGAGAGACTAGCCCAAGAAGTTACGAAAGAGGACAAGATATTTTTTAAATTTGTAAGTGAAAGACGAGAATCAGGGGAGGGATTGTAAGGTTAAAAAAGGAGGGGGGGGACTGTGCAGAGGGGGAACAGGAAAAGGCAGACATACTGAACAAACACTTTTGTTTAGTGTTCACAGTGGAAGGAGAAGGGGAAGGGCCACAAAAAAGTAATAGGAGCTCTGAAATCAGGGAGATGGATACTAGCTTTTTTTTTTTTCAGAGGAGAGAGTCCTAAAGGGACTCGCTAATCTGAAAGTGGCAAAATAATGGGAGTGATGAGGTACATCTTAGGGTAGTGAAAGAGCTTAGGAAGGGAAGTACTGGCTGCACCTCTGACAGTCCTGTTTAACTACTCACTGGTAACAGATGTGGTTCTGGAGGACGGCAGATGTAGTCCCTCTTCACAAAAATTGGAGCAGGAAGGAGGCTGGCTTGATATCAGTAGTGGGGAAGATAATGGAATCACTGCTGAAAAAGGGGATAGTGGAACATCTTAAATCAAATGGGTTACAAGACCCAAGACAGCATGGCTTCACAGGAGGGAAGTCATGGCAAACAAATCTGATAAATTTCTTTGACTGGGTGACAATGGAATTAGATCAGGGTGGTGAGGTAGATGTGGCCTAACTAGATTTCAGTAAGGCCTTTGACACCGTTCAACACAGGACTCTAATAAATAAACTGGGGAGCTTAGAAGTGTGTCCAAAGGTGGTGAACTGGGTAAGAAATTGGTTAGGGGATAGAAGACAGAAGGTGGAGGTAAATGCAGTTCACTCTGAGGAGGAGAGGGTGACCAGTGGTGTACCTCTGGGATCAGTGCTGGGACCAATCCTCTTTAATGTTTTTATTAGAGACACTGTAGAGGAGCTGGAAGGGAAGGTCTGCTTCTATATGAATGACACTAACATCTGCAATAAGGGTGGACATTCTGGGGGGAGGGGTGAAAAAGATGAAGTCACCTGCGAAAACGCGAGGAGTGGTCAAGGGTATGGCAGCTGGGTTTTAATGCGAAAAAGTACAAATAATCCACCTGGGGTACAGAAACACAGGGGTAGAGTACAAAATGGGGGAAGTATTACTGACAAGCACCAAGCAGGAAAGAGACCTGGGTAAGATCATCTCTGATGACCTAAGGGTTGCCAGGCAGTGCGGCATGGCAACTAGGAAGGCTAGTGGGATGTTGGGGTGCATAGAGAAAGGGATCACCAGCAGAAGGAAGGAGCTGGTGAGACCTCACCTAGAATACTGTGTACAGTTCTAGAGACCACATCTCTGGAAGGATATAGACAGTGAGTAAGCAGTCCAGAAGAGGGCAACTAAAATGGTGTAGGGTCTAAATCAAAAGCCCTATGAGGAGAGATTAAGGGAACTCAATATGTACACCCTGGAAAAGAAGAGGGATGGGGATAGAACAGAGACCTTTAAATACCTCAAGGTGGTAACTACGGCACAGGAGGGAAGTATTTTTCAGAGCAAAGGTGCTCAACAACAAGGGGATATACTATGAAACTAGAGCGGGGTAGATTAAGGAGAGATGTAAGAAAGTACTTCTTTATAGAAAGAGTGGTGGATTCCTGGAACAGTTTTCCAACCAAGGTGGTTGGAGCGAACACAGTGGTGGGGTTCAAGAAAGCATGAGACAGGCATGAAGGAATCTTAGTGGGAAGGAATGAGGGGAGGGAAAAAGAGCTGGAGATCAAGTAGAGTCTGCCGTAGGGATGGGCAGGGTCAGGGTGGATATGGTTTTGGATTTGCCAAACCCAGGCTGAGTTTGGATTTAGATTTCCAAAGGATTTGGATTAACCAGATTTGGCCAATATGTATAGTTGAAGGAAAAAATGGGTTATCAAAAGAAAAGCACCAGTAAATGTCAGTGAAGTGGCAGTAGTATAAAAAGGGGGTCCACTGCCCGAGATGCACTGCATCCTGCTATTTAAAAAGTTTTTGTTTCTGACCAACCTGCATGGGAAACAACAAAACGGTAGCGTGTGGAATGAAACTGCATTTTTGGAACCTGCCCACCCACCCTTATGAAGTCAGTGTAAACTTAAGGCCAATTAAAAATGTAATAAAGCAACCAAATGTTTGTTTCTGTTTACCTATACAAGAGAATAAAGAAGAATTAATGAAATTGGGTTACATTGTTTAGTCAGGCTCAGAAAACTACAACTATACAGTTAAAAAAAGTCTCTAAAACTTTTGCAAGTGAATTGTTTAAGTAGAAAATACAAGAAGAAGAAAAAGAAGACTGGTGGTATTTGGTTAGATATTCACGTCAACTCAGACAACTACACAAGTGCAGTAGTTACCGGTTAAGAATGTCTTGTATTAAATTTCAAAACTGGTTTGTTAGGGCCGGTCCGCCGGCCCAGCGGTGGGATTTCCGCTTGCGACGCCGGCGACCCGGTTCGGGAACGGACCTGGACTGCCGGAGGGTCGGCCAGGGAGAAGGATGGAGCGTCCTATGGACTGCTCTCCTTCTCCAGGGGAGGGTGGGTTAGTGTTCGAGCACTAGCACCCCGAGCGGAGGCTGGGGAGTCGCCAGCCACCGACACTTAAAAGACGCTTTGGAGGCGGGCAGACGCTGCCGCACGCCCCGCCTCCCCGGAAAAACGGAAAATGGACGGCCGTCGGCCGCCTACATGAAGCACACCAGCGGCTTCAATTAGCCTCTCCAGGCCGGCCGGATCCAAAAGTGAGTGCCTCAGGGTGCCCCGCTCCCCCTGCCTGTGGGGGTAAGCCGCGGGTATCGGAGGGCCTGAGGCCGTTTGAAGAGGTGGAAGCTGCACGCTGATAGTCCCGGCGGTCGCGTCTAGTGAGGAGGAATAAAGTATAAATAATAAAAAAAAAAAAAAAAAAAACTGGTTTGTTTATTAAGAAAGAACAAGAAACGCCAGTGGTTTGGGTTTGACTTTGGTTACATTTTTTAGGCAGACAACTACGAAAAAATTGTTATGCACATTTTGCACAACAACACATGTAGTTTATTTATTTATTTATTTTTAGTTTTTGTTGGCTGGGTAAGTGCACTACACAAATTCTTCGCTATTTTCAGGCACGACCGGGGGGAGGGGAATACAGATGAATGCCAACTGACCTTGAAGCAGATTAAGCTGTTGGTGGTATTTTTAGTGAATGGGAGATAATTTAGCCAGGGCACCAGGGAAATTCCTCTACTCTTCGGTAGGGGGACCTTTGGCATCGTGGATGGAGATCTCAGTGTGTACTGAGATGGAGTCAGTAGAGGTTACGGAGCAACGCTTGGGTCTGCCGTCTACTGCTGCTGTTATTTCTATAATGGAGAATTCTGTGAGTGCTACTAAGGTTAGCGGTACGGGAGAGAAGCCTGGACTCTCTCCTGCTCCATCATTTGCTTTACCTAAGGATAGGTAGTCACAGACTGTGTCATCTGGAGTGGAACCACAGATTCTAGCTCACAGAGGTGTATCCCGTGATTTTCCCCCTACTACTTCCTATCAGAGGGCTGAGACTGCTACCGCGGCATCTGGGCCACCTCAGGGAGAACCGCAACAGGATTTACCAAGGGACCGGGCGGTCTCTACGTCGCAAGTTGTCCGTAGTCGTTTTGGAATTTTGCAACCTGATAATGCTACGGAAGACACTTGGACTGCACTGGGGGCATCTGAATGCGCAGGATGGACTCGGTCGGCTTCTGGTGTTTGGACACCTGATCTGTCACGGAATGAAGAAGAAAATGGGGTTTTATAATCCCCGAACAGGCCTACAATATCTTCTTTGAGCTCCAACAAGGTACCTAACTTAAAGGGACATATGTTAACTGGACCGGTGATGACTGTTTCGAACAAAAAGGACTGGGGGGATATTGTTGAACCCGAGTTACCTGTTGATGATTTACCACATACTACACATGTGGGGGTTTCTCTTTCAGTTAGGGAACTTGAGGGCTCGAGGAGGGATGACGTGGGGTATGTTTTGGTAGGAACTTCCTCTAATCTTTTGCCCTCTACTGCTGTGTTTAAACCCTGTGTAGCGACTCCAGGTGGAGGTAGAGACAGTGGGGTGGTGTCTCCTTTGCCTGGTGAAGGTTCCTCCACGTTAGGGACAGCTCCTTTCAGTGTAGCTCCTCATGGGAGTGAGCCAGGCCCAGGCTTTATGAAACAAACAACTACACCGATCTCAGATGGCGATATAGGGCAACACCCTACTCCTCTTTTAGATGACCCAGGAGAGGGACCTTCAGGTACTAATAGGGCCCCAGGCAGGGGGCCTACTCTTTCAGATTTAAGAATAAATTAGAACAAGCCCCCAGACGTAATGCTGTGCGCCTGCGTTATAGGGGGTGTCTCAGTGAGTACCCTGATAGATATTATGTTGCTAGAACTCTATTAAAAGGCTCCATGCATTTTCAAGCCTCTGATATATATGCCCTAATACATATCTCAGGAGAGGAAACTTTCGATGTTAGTTTTAAAACTAATATGGGATTGGAGAAATTTTGGCATAGGTATGGTACTTTAAAACAGATTCTCTTATGGACCCCATTTTACGTTATACCGCTAATGAAACCAGCTGTGCAGACTGTTACAATCATGTTCCGTAATGAAGGGGTTAGTATTAGTGATATTTATCACTGGCTACAGAATAGGTGTAGTGTTTTATCTCCACCAGAAGCTATTATTGACTCTGAAGGTCTGTGGACAGGGAGTTGGAAATTCCGAGTTAAACTTTTCCAGGTTAATACTGAGATAGTACATCTTCCAAATAGTTTCCTTCTAAGAAAGGATAGGGGTGTTTGTTTCTATGGGGGGCAGCCTAGGGCATGCTACAAGTGTGGCGCTCATACACACTTGAGTAGTACATGTGATTTATTGAAATGCAGTCTTTGTGGGGGTTATGGTCATCCTAGTATGAATTGCGACAATGTTTTCCCATGCAATCTCTGTGATGAGAAGGGGCATGCTTATCACCAGTGTCCCTGGGCTAGTAGAAATAGGTCTGAGGGATGGAATCCGGACACTTTAGTGCAGAAAGCTCAGGACAAGTTAGTACAGAAGCAGGACATTCCTGACCCTACCCCTTCTGCAGAATCACCTCCATCTGCTCCACAGCAGGCTGCAGTATCAGTGGTTGTGCACCAAGAGGATGTCAGAACCACCCCTCCAGAGGATATGGACGTTTGGGTGCAGGACATGGTGGGTCCTGTGTCTGTGGCTCCTCTTACAGTTGACTCTCAGGATTTCGGTACTCCCATTAGAGATGTGGAAGATTTCTCTCAGACTAGAAGGGTGATTAGGGCTACAGCTAGGAAATCACAAAAAGTTTGTGACATCCCGACCTCTAATACATATGAGTTATTGCGTGGGTGGGGGGGACACAGATGGGGATTCTGAAGCCTCTACATTACCCTCTGATATGGATGTCCCAAGTGTCAGACCTCAGGACATGGCCCGTAAAAAAAAAAAAAAAAAAAAAGGGAGGTAAAAAACGTAAAAATACGGTTACTACTGATGGGAGTGGCTGATTTCTTCCTTGAATATCTGTAGTTTTCGGAACTACAAAAAGCAGACTGCCTTTTTTCATTATGCCACTACTTTACACACTGATATTGTCTTGTTACAAGAGACAAGGCTTAAAACCATTTTTGAAATTCGGCAGGCCCAAAGGAGTAGGATCTGGGGACCCTCCTATTGGACGTTTGGGGATGAGGTAGCGGATGGAGTTGCTATATTGTTTAAATCCATGGCCTTTTCCATTTCTCAGATTGTAGATGTTGTTCCAGGAAGGGCTTTAATAATAAACTGTAGATTTCAGGATCTTTTCTTTCGCATAGTCAATATTTATGCACTGCAATCGAAATTTGCTAGAATACACTTATTTGATTTAATTAAGCCCTTTCTGTGTACACAGAAACATATTGTGTGGGGTGGAGACTTTAACTGTAGTTTGGATATTTCCTGTAGGATGGACATTGGTAAGAAAGTGTATTGTGACTCTCTAGCTTTGCAAAACTTAATTAAGGAAGCTGGGCTAACTGATGCTTATAGATCACTGAGGTCTGATACTGGGGCTACGTATCATAGATATGTCTATAATACTAGAAATCGATTATCTTTTTGGCTCCAAGTATTGCACACCAGTTCAGGTTTTTGTACTGCCAAATTAATTTTCTGATCATCATTCACTGACTGGGATATTTGCTTTGAGTTCTGCTCCCCCTATCTTTCTATCACAGGACTCATTGTGGAGACTAAATAATTATCTGCTTCTACACCATGACATGATATTACAGGTAAAGACCCTTTTATGAGCTAAGATATCAGTCATTTGTTTTTATGGTTCCCTTTGGCATTGGCAGAGGGATACTAAACTAGAAGAAAAAATTACTCACCTTAGTAATGTTGTTTCTTCTAATGGAGTCTTGCTATATTATGACATATGCAGTTAGACCCAGCCTTCGAACTGCTCTGGAGGTGAAAAAGTTAACTTTCCATGCCAGGCATGGAATCTTGAGCACGAGACGTTGAGAACTCTGTCTGTTGTTCTTCAAACTGAAACTGTCAGATCTTTACGAGCAAAACTCACCAAGATTCTGTGTGGAAGCCAGAACTCACACTAGCCAACTGGCTACTAAAATATTAACATTTTTTTTTGGGTCCCAAACAAAGACTCAAGTCAGGGGATCCAAAAATAAAACACAACACCCAAACACCCCCAAAAAAAGGGTGAAAAAACAAGGTGGGCATCTACTAAGTGCCAACACTGCACTGCCCACCCACATCCCAAAAGCAGAGGTTCTGAGAGGGGCAGGCGTGGGGAGGTCATAATATAGCAAGACTCTATTAGAAGAAAAAACATTACTAAGATGAGTATTTTTTTCTTCAAACAACATGAAGTCTTGCTACATTATGACATATGCAGACTACACAGCAGTACCTCCATGGAGGAGGGACAGAACCTACTTAGGAAATAGGCTCTGAAGCACAGCTGTGCCAAACCGAGCATCACTCCTAGCCTGGATGTCCAGGGAGTAATACTTGGTGAAAGTGTGAACTGTTTTCCAGGTAGCTGCTTGACATATCTATATGATAGGGATGGCCCTGGCTGCAGCCAGGGATGCAGCTGGTAGAGTGAGCCCTCAAGCCTGAAGGGGGAACCTTACCCAGTTTTTGATAAAATTGGATACAAGAGACAATCCACCTGGCAATGGACCTTTTAGTGGTAGGTTTCCCTTTACCAACCTCACCATAAGTGAGGAACAGTTGGAGGGAGTCAAACCTGTGACCCTAGGTACGCTCTATGTAGTAACTAAGGGCTCTCTTCACATCTAAGCAGTGCAGCCTCCGCCAGAGAGGAATGGTCAGTGAAGTACACTGGAAGAGATATAGATTGATTAAGGTGGAAATCTGAAACCACCTTAGGCAAGAACTTCCTGTTAGTCCTGAGGACCACCTTATCTCTGTGAAAGGAGATAAAATCAGACTCCACTGACAAGGCTTGTAATTCACTTATGCGTCTGGCAGAAGTGATGGCTACCAGAAACACAGTTTTCCAAGTCAAGTACTTAAGCTCTGCTGAAGACAAAGGCTCAAAGGGGGTGATAAGCTGAGCAATGCAACATTAAGATCCCAGGCAGGAGCAGGGTCCCTGAATGGAGGGTTGGTGTGAAGCAATCCCTTGAAAAACTTGGAGAATACAGGGTGAGCAGAAAGAGAAGGGCTTTCCTGCTGATATAAAAGCAGAGACAGCTGCCAAGTGCACTTCAGGGTAGCTGGCCTCAGCCCCAAAGTATTTAAGTGGACCATATAATCCAGGACTGTGGGAAAATCAGCAGATTCTGGGGAAATATGCTTTCCAGAGCACCATATGGAAAAAGTTTTCCTTTAGAATTATAAGTAGCCCTGGTGGAACGCTTCCTAGAGCTTTCAAGATATCGAGTACACCCAGAGAAAGGTGTAGGTCAGCAAACTCTAACTCTTCAAGAGCCAGGCCTTGAGGTTGAGGGATTTGAGATTCGGGTACCAAACTCTTCCCTGGGCACAGGTTAACAGATTGTGATTCCTGGGAAGGTGGACTGCTAAGGACAGAAGGAGTGGATACCAGGGCTGCCTGGCCCAATCTGGAGCAATCAGAATCATCTTGCAAGGTTGAGATCTGATTTTGACTAGCACCTTGAACAAGAGAGGGAAGGGGGGGAAGGCATAGAGAAGAAAAAATTACTCACCTTAGTAATGTTGTTTCTTCTAATGGAGTCTTGCTATATTATGACACATACAGTATAACCCCAGGTTAGAACTGCTCCGGAGGTGAAAGAGCTAACTTTCCATGCAGGGCATGGAATCTTGAGCGTGAGCTCGGTTGAACACTCTGTCTGTTGTAGCTCAAACTTAAACTGTCAGATCTTTACAAGCAAAAACTCACTAAGGTTCTGTGTGGAAGCCGAAAACCTACACTAGCCACTGGCTACTAACTACAAAAACACATTTTTGATCTTCAAAAAAAAAAAAAAAAAAAAGCAACACCTAAGCACCCTAGAAAGGGTGAAAATAAAGTGGGCATCAATGAAGTGCCAACATTGCACTGCCCACCCACATCCCAAAAATAGAGGTTCTGAGAAGGGCAGGCTGGGGGGGGTCATAATATAGCAAGACTCCATTAGAAGAAACAACATTACTAAGGTGAGTAATTTTTTCTTCAAACAACATGAAGTCTTGCTATATTATGACATATGCAACTTCACAGCAGTACCTCCATGGAGGAGGGACAGAACCTACTTGGGAAATAGGCTCTGAAGCACAGCTGTGTTAATCGAGCATCACTCCTAGCCTGGATATCCAGGGAGTAATGCTTAGTAAAAGTGTGAACTGTTTTCCAGGTAGCTGCTTGACATATCTCTAGGATAGGGATGTCCCTGGCAGCAGCCAGAGACGAGCTGTACCTCTGGTAGAGTGAGCCCTCAGGCCTGAGGGAGGAACCTTACCCAGTTTTTCATAGCAGAATTGGATACAAGAGACAATCCACCTGGCAATGGATCTTTTAGTGGCAGGTTTCTTTACCAGCCTCACCATAAGTGAGGAACATTTGGAGGATTCAACCTGTGACCCTTGGCACGCTCTATATAGGAACTAAGGGCTCTTTGACTTCTAAACTGTGCAATCTCCTCTCACCAGAGGAGGAATGGTCAGTGAAGTACACAGGAAGAGACATGGATTGATTAAGGTGAAAGTCTGAAACCACCCTAGGCAAAAACTTCCTGTTAGTCCTGAGGACCACCTTATCCCTATAAAAGGAGATAAAATCAGGCTCCACTGACAATGCTTGTAGCTCACTTATGCGCCTGGCAGAGGTGATGGCTACCAGAAACACAGTTTTCCAAGTCAAGTACTTAAGCTCTGCTGAAGGCAATGGCTCAAAAGGGGGTTGCATAAGCTGAGCGATGCAAATATTAAGATCCCAAGCAGGGGCAGGGGCCCTGAACGGGGGATTGGTGTGAAGCAACCCTTTAAAAAACTTGGAGAACACAGGGTGAGCTGAAAAAGAAGAGGGCTTACCTGCTGATAAGAAGACAGACACAGCTGCCAAGTGAACTTTTAGGGTAGCTGGTCTCAGCCCCAAGGAATTCAAATGCACCAAATAATCCAGGATCGTGGGCACGCCAGTAGATTCTGGGGAAATATGTTTACCAGCACACCATATGGAAAATCTCTTCCATTTTGAATTATAGGTAGCCCTGGGAAGGCTTCCTAGAGGCCTTCAATATATCCAATACACCTTGGGAAAGGTGTAGGTCAGCAAACTCTTCAAGAGCCATGCCTTGAGATTGAGAGATTTGAGGTTCGGATACCAAACTCTCCCTGGGCACAGGTTAACAGGTTGTGATTCCTGGGAAGACACGGGAAGGTGGACTGCAAGGACATGAGGAGTGGGTACCAGGGCTGCTCTGGCTCAATCTGGAGCAATCAGGATCATCTTGCAGGATTGAGATCTGATTCTGACTAGCACCTTGAAAAGAAGGGGAAGGGGGAAAGAAGAGAAACTTCCCTTCCCAACTGAGGAGGAAGGCATCCAGAGGGACTGAGCCCAACACTGGGGGCCTGCAGCAAACAAGGGGAAGTTGGTGATAGTCTGGGGCTGCAAAGAGATCTATTTGCGGGGTGCCCCATCTGGCAAATACTACCTCCAGTACTAGAGGGTCCAGTGCCCATTTGTGATGGCCCTGGGAAATCCTGCTGAGAGCATCCGCTAGGACATTGTCCTTGACTGGGAGGTGAACTGCCGTCAAGGAGGCGTCCTGAGAATAAGCCAGAGACCACAACTTCATTGCTTCGTGCACAAGGCGCAGACCGAGTGCTCCTTGCTTGTTGATGTACCACATTGTAGTGGTATTGTCTGTTCTGACCTGAACAACCTTGTTCTGAACAGATGTGGAAAAACCTGAGTGCCAGAAAACTGCTCTGAGTTCCAGCAAATTGATGTGAGCAGAGATTCCTGAGGGACCACAGCCCCTGGGTGGAAAGGTCGCCCATGTGAGCTCCCCACCCCAAGAGGGATGCATCTGTAGTAAGGGTCAAGGAATGAGACTGGGGAGTGAAGGGAACCCCCTGTCTCAGATTGTCCTGATCCTGCCACTACTGAAGGGCCTGGATCAGGGTTCGAGGCACTGGAATCAATTTGGTTAGGGGATCTGTCCTTTGAGACCAAAAGGCTCTCAAATGGAACTGAATGTATCTCATCTGAAATCTCGCTCCTGCACTACTGCTGTAGAAGCAGCCATGTGCCCCAGGAGCTGTAGAAATGCCTTGCTGGTCGAGAGACCTGAGGGTGAAAGAAGAGGTCGGAGACACCAGGGTCCTTGCTCTTCCAGAGGAAGGCCCTGGCTTTTTGTGTTCAGTCTCTGCCTATGAAGGTGAGAAGCTGGACAGGCTCCAGAATTGACTTTGGAAGATTGAGAATGAAACCTAGAGATGTAAGCAGTTGCTGGGTTACTTGTAAGTGTAGTTTGATTCTGTTCTGGAGACTGGCCTACAATGAGCCAGTCATCCAGATAAGGAAAGATGGCAATCTTTGCCTTCTTAAATGAGCAACTGCTACTGCCAGGCATTTTGTGAACACCCTCGGGGCCGAGGTGAGGCCGAAGGGCATTGCTCTGAACTGGTAATGGCCTGAGGGCAGTTCGAATCTGAGGTACTTTCGATGGGAGCTTCTGATGAGAACAAGGAAGTAGGTATTCTTGAGGTCCAGGGAGGCTAGCCAGTCCCCTGGCCTTAGAGAGGGTAAAATAATCCCCAGGGTCACCATTTTGAACTTTGGTTTTAAAAGGTGCTTGTTTAGATACCTGAGATCCAGGATGGGCTGCCATTCTCCTGTCTTTTTTGGGGTAAGGAAGTACCGGGAGTACAACCCTTTGCCGTGGTGTATGGGTGGAACCCTTTCCACAGCTCTGAGAGCCAGGAGGGAAGAAACTTCTGCTTCCAGGGCAAGTGCCTCTGATGGGTTTGCAGGTGGAAAAGACCTGGCTCTCATCTTCGGAAATTTTTTGAAGCTGAGAACCAGTCCTTGGCTTACTACTTCCAGGACCCACTTGTCTGATGTTAAAGACTTTCAGTCCTGGACAAAGTAAGCCAGCCTGCCCCCTACCGGTAGTGGAGAATTGGCCCTGGCCACCCCATCAGGGAGCCTGTTTTGCAGGGGCTTTGGGTTGAGGGGTAGAAGCAGGCTTACTAGAACCCCTTCTGCCTCTTCCTCTAAAGAACCCCCTCTGGGCATAAGCAGAAGAGGAGGCCTGGGCTTGGTAAAAAGGCCTATGAAAAGGCCTGCCCCTGCCCCTGACATGCTGCCTTTGAGGAGTGACTTGCCTTTCTTTGGCCTGTGCACTCCTATAGGTGGTCCTATACTCATCCATTTTCTTCATATAGTTCTCTGTCTGCTCCCCAAACAAAGAATTTCCCACAACAGGAAAATCCATAGCCTTAGACTGGGTATCCTGTGACAGGGCCGTACATCTGAGCCAGGCCATTCTGCGAAGAGACACAGATGTAGCCAGGACTCTTGATGAAACATCATTAGAGTCTACTGCAGCATGAAATTGCACCTTGGATGCCTCAATACCATCTGCAGCCACCTGCTCCAGCTCCCTGGCAAGCTGGTCAGGGGCCTGTTTTGCTAGGGCCAGGACAGTATCCCACCTGGATTTCTGGTACCTAGCTGCATAAGCCATAATTTGCCTGTCTGAGTCCCAAAGATGCTGCCATGTACTGTTTCTTTGCATGGCATCCATCCTCCTGAATCCTTTTCAGGAGTGGTGAGAGGCTAGAGGAATATTAACCTTGTCACAGGCTGCAGCCTGCACTACCCCCACATGGCTGCACTGCTGGGATAGGAACTCCGTATCAGAGCCTGATAAAGCATACCTCTTGTCCATCCTTTTATCCACAGGGAGGATAGAATGAGTAGTTTGCAGAATTTTTGCTGTCTGTTTCCTAAAAGATTTGTGCAAGGGAATAGACAGTCTCCTAGACTCTGGAATATCCATCATTTCCACAAAATCAGGCTCTTCTTGATCATCAACAGCTTCCTCAACAGGGAGTTGCAGAGTCTCAGCAACTTTCTTGTAAAACAAAAATGAGAAGGGACTCAGATAGCCTGGGAGGGACACTCTGAGGGTCTGTCTGGAGAGATGTCCGGTTCAATGGGCACATCCAGACTTTCAAAAATCACACTCACTCTCCTCATACCCTCCTCCCTTCCTCCAGTTCATAAAATCCTCAAAATCATAATCTTGAATTGGGAACCGTCCAAACCGAGCGCTTCCCTAATGGTGTCGGTTCGGACGGAACTGGGGCAAAAGACTGGACAATTTGAATAGCTTTGGCTATTTCCTCAGCAGTTGGAGAAAGAACTTTTGGCCCCAAACTAGCTGACCTTCTAGTCCTTTTAGTTGGAACTAGTTCCTCAGAGCTGGCTCTTCATTTGCCCGAGGAAGTATCGCCCTGGTCAGAGGGCACTCCCTCAGGTTCGGTTGGAACCGAACCAGGCTGGCCATCCGGGTCAGCGGACTTTTTGGGCTCCCTTTCCCTGAGCCTACCAACTCTCTTTTCCACAGTGGCAGCAGGACAATTCTTACAAATCTGGTAGTCTGCATTGAGGTGGTCAAACCCCAGACAATATACACTAGTGGTGTGTGGGTCAGCCTTTAGCAAAGGCTTCCCACAGAGGCCACAGTGCTGAAACCCAGTGGGTCCGTTTTTCTTTGGGTTTCTAGACATAGTGCCAGCCTAACCAAAATTTGCCCATTAATGGCAATCTGCCATGCAAGACTCTCTTATCAGTTCCTAACCGTGTCACGGGTCGTGGAGAAAAACGTAATAAAATCCATTTTTTTTTTAGAACCAATAAGAACCGGGAACCGCACTCTAAAGGACTAGAAAGTAATTTTAAACCCAATCTGATCGGGTCAAACCAAACTGAAAAGACGTTTAAAAGTTCCACATAGAAGAAAATAAACAAAAGCCTATATATTACTTGCAATACCACAGATAGAGCTTGAACCGACGACTGCGGTTAAATTTCGGTAAAATAAACCGAGAATTATACTTTAAAACCGACAAACGAACCGAGCAGCAGGAGGAATCTCCAGAGCGACTGTTCAGTGAGGCGGAGTAAAGAATCTGACAGTTTAAGTTTGAGCTACAACAGACAGAATGTTCAACCGAGCTCGCGCACAAGATTCCATGCCCTGCATGGAAAGTTTACTCTTTCACCTCCGGAGCAGTTCTAACCTGGGGTTATACTGCATATGTCATAATATAGCAAGACTTCATGTTGTTTGAAACTTCCCTTCCCAGTTGAGAAGGAAGGCATCCAGAGGGACTGAGCCCAACACGGGGGGCCTGCAGCAAAATAGCGGAAGTTGGTGATTGTCTGGGGCTGCAAAAAGATCTATCTGAGGGGTGCCCCACCTGGCAAACACTACCTCCAGTACTAGGGGATCCAGAGACCATTCGTGATGGCCCTGGGAAATCCTGCTGAGAGCATCTGCCAGGACATTGTCCTTGCCTGGGAGGTGAACTGCCATGAGGGAGGTGTTCAAGGAATAAGCCAGAGACCACAACTTCATTGCCTCGGTGCACAAGGCTGAAGACAGAGTGCCCCCTTGCTTGTTGATGTACCACATTGTAGTGGTGTTGTCTGTTCTGACCTGTACCACTTTGTTCTGAACAGATGCAGAAAAAACCTGAAGTGCTAGAAAAACTGCTCTGAGTTCCAACAGATTGATGTGGAGCAGAGATTTCTGAGGGGACCACAATCCCTTGGTGGTGAGGTTGCCCATGTGAGCGCCCCACCCCAAGAGGGCCGGATCTGTAGTAAGGGTCAACGAGTGAGATTGAGGGATGAAAGGAACCCCTTGTCTCAGATTGCTCTGATCCTGCCACCACTGTAGGGCCTGGATCAGGGTTCGAGTTACTGGGATCAATTTGGTTAGAAGCTCTCTCCTTTGAGACCAGAAGGCTCTCGAATGGAACTGAATGTCCCTCATCTGAAATCTTGCTCCCTGCACTACTGCTGTAGAAGCAGCCATGTGCCCTAGGAGCTGCAGAAAGTGCCTTGCTGGTCAAGAGACCTGCAGAGTGAAGGAGGAGGCCAGAGCCGGACTTCTTGGACTTCAGCAAGGCGTTTGACTCTGTCCCCCACAATGGTCTGGTGGAGAAACTGATGGGGTTCGGAGTAGGCCCTTTGATGGTCAGATGGATTGAAAACTGGCTAGCTGGACGCACTCAGAGTAGTGGTCTGTGGGGAGCTCTCGAACCCTAGAGAGGTAGGTAGTGGGGTACCACAGGGCTCGGTCCTGGGTCCGATCCTGTTTAATGCATACATATTGGACATCAGGGAGGGTATAGGGGGTGAAATGAGTCTATTTGCGGATGACTCCAAAATGGGAGCAGTAGTTGAGGGAGAAGAGGGGAGGTTGGCCCTGCAAGGGGACCTGGACACCCTGGAAAGCTGGGCTCACACATGGAAATTAAATTTCAATATCACCAAGTGCAAGGTGTTGCATCTTGGTCGGGGAAACCCTAAACACAGGTACACCCTGGGAGGGGAGGCGCTGGAGGCCTCAATAGGGGAAAAAGACCTAGGGGTCATGGTGGATACATGTATGAAGAACTCTGAGCAGTGCAGGAGAGCAGCTAGCAAGGCAAACAGGATGTTGGGATGCATCGTAAGGGGGATCACCTCTAGGAGCAAGGAAGTGATTCTGCCGCTGTACAATGGACTGGTTAGACCACACCTTAGTACTGTGTACAGTACTGGAGACCACACTTGAAGAGGGACACAGCTCCTGGAGAGGGTACAGAGGAGGGCAACAAAGATGATACGAGGGCTAGGGATTTGACTTATGAGGACAGACTTGAAGAGCTCTGCCTGTTTTCATTGGAGGAGAGGAGAAACAGGGGGGACATGATTGAGGCTCCTGGCACCTCAAGGAATAAATTAGGTAAACATGGAGGGATCTTTAGACTAAAGCAGGGAGGTATCACCAGAGGGCATGGTTTGAAGTTGGAAGGTGGAAGGGTGAGGGGGGAAAAGAGGAGGAGGTTTTTCACTGAGAGGGTGGTGGACCCTTGGAATGCACTGCCTGGTGAGCTGGTTCAGAGATCCACAGTGGAGGGCTTCAAGAGAGGGTGTGACACACACAGAAAGTGGATGTATCAGATGATGGCCTGTCCTGGGGGGTGGGGATGGATGATAGGAGTTTCTGGAGCACAAGGGATGGGAGGGTCTCGGCACCCAGGTAAGGATCTAGGTTCGAGCAGACTCGATAGACCGTAAGGCCTAATCTGCTGGCAAATAGTACGTTAGTATGTTAGAGCCACCAGGGTCTTTGCTCTTTCTAGAGGGAGGAAAGCTTTGGCCTGCTTCGTGTCCAGTTCTGCGCCTATGAAGGTGAGTAGCTGAACAGGCTCTAGAACTGACTTTGGGAGATTGAGAAGGAAACCTAGAGATGTAAGCAGCTGCTGGGTAACCTGAAGGTGTAATTTGATTTGAGTCTGGAGACTGGCCCACTATGAGCCAGTCGTCCAGGTAAGGAAAGATGGCAATCTTTGCCTTCTTAAATGAGCAACTGCTACTGCCAGACATTTTGTGAATACCCTTGGGGCAGAGGTGAGGCGAAGGGCATTGCTCTGAACTGGTAATGGCCTGAGGCAGTTCGAATCTGAGGTACTTTCGATGGGAGCTTCTGATGAGAACATGGAAGTAGGCATCCTTGGGTCCAGGGACTAGCCAGTCCCCTGGCCTTAGAGAGGGTAAAATAATCCAGAGTCACCATTTTGAATTTTGGTTTTAAAAGGTGCTTGTTTAGGTATCTGAGATCCAGGATGGGCCACCATTCTCCTGTCTTTTTGGGGTAAGGAAGTACCTGAGTACAGTCCTTGCCCTGGTGTAGGGAGGTACCTTTCTATAGCTCTGAGAGCCAGGAGGATTGAGACTTCTGTTTCCAGAGCGAGAGCCTGTGATGGATTTGTAGGTGGAAAGGATCTGGTTCTCATCTTTGAAATTTTTAGGCTGAGAACTAGTCCCTTGGCTTACTACTTCCAGGACCCACTTGTCTGATGTTAAAGACTCCCAGTCCTGGACGAAGTAAGCCAGCCTGCCCCCTACAGGTAATGGAGAATCGGCCCTGTCCCTCCCATCAGGGTGTCTGTTTGGCAGGGGCTTTAGGCTGAGGGGTGGGAACAGGCCTGCTCGTACCTCGTCTGCCTCTCCCTCTGAAGAACCCCCTCTGGGCATAGGCTGAAGAGGAGGCCTGGGCTTGGTAAAAAGTTCTGTGAAAAGGCCTGCCCCTGCCCCTGGAAAGCTGCCTCTGAGGAGTGGCCTGCCTTTCCTTGGCCTGTGCACTCCTATAAGTGGTCCTATACTCATCCATTTTCTTCATGTAATTCTCTGTCTGCTCCCCAAACAGAGAGTTACCCACAACAGGAAAATCCATGGCCTTAGCCTGGGTATCCTGTGACAGGCTAGTACACCTGAGCCAAGCCATTCTGCGAAAAGCCACAGATGTAGCCATGACTCTTGAAGATACATCATTAGAGTCCATTGCAGCATGGAATTGCACCTTGGATGCCTCAATACCATCAGCAGCCACCTGCTCCAGCTCCTTGGCAAGCTGGCCAGGGACATGTTTCGCTAGAGCCATAACAGTATCCCATCTGGATTTCTGGTATCTTGCAACATAGGCCATATAATTTGCCTGTCTGAGTCCCAAGGATGCTGCCATGTACTGTTTCTTTGCCATGGCATCAATCCTCCTAGAGTTCTTGTCAGGGGGGGGTGTGAAGCCAAGGGAATATTTGCCTTACTACAGGCTGCAGCCTGCACTACCCCAACATGGCTGCATTGTTGTGAAAGGAACTCCGTATCAGAGCCTGACAATGTATACCTCTTGTCCATTTTTTTTATCCACAGGAGGTATAGTGTGAGGAGCTTTTAACATTTTTATTGTCTGTTTCCTAAAAGATTTATGTAAAGGAAGAAAAAATTACTCACCTTAGTAATGTTGTTTCTTCCAATGGAGTCTTGCTATATTACAGACATTAGCAGTTTGTTCCAGCTCTAGAACTGCCCCGGAGTGAAATGGTTAAAACCATTCCAAAATAGAATTTTGGCACGAGAGCAGCTCTATCTGTGTCATTTCAAACTTGAACTGTCAGATCTTTACGAGCCAAACTCACTAAGGTCTGTGTGGAAGCTGTAACCTACACTAGCCAAATGGCTACCTAAATAATAACAACCATTGATGGTCCCAACACCCAAGACTCAAGTCAGGGGACCAGAAATACTAACACCATTCTAATAATATGAAAATGGAACATAAGTATAATAAAACACACACACGCGTACACATACACACCCCCAAAGGGGACAAAATGCTAACAGGACATAAGTAGTGCCCACACTAAGTTGCCCGCACCCCACCAAGTAGAGGTTCTGAGAGGGGCAGGTTGGGGGTTATTATAGCAAGACTCATTAGAAGAAACAACATTACTAAGGTGAGTAATTTTTCTTCAAACAACATGAAGTCTTGCTATATTATAGACATTAGCAGAATACAGCAGTACCTCCATGGAGGAGGGGCAGAACCTACTTAGGAATAGGCTCTGAAGAACAGCTGTGCCAAACCGAGCATCTCTCCTGGCATGGACATCCAGGGAGTAATGCTTGGTAAAAGTGTGTACCGTTTTCCAAGTAGCAGCCTGGCAAATCTCTAATAAAGGGATATCTCTGGCAGCAGCTAGAGACGCAGCTGTACCCCTGGTAGAATGAGCCTTCAAACGGGAGGGGGCTCTGCCCACTTCGATAACAAAATTGGATACAAGAGACAATCCACCTGGCTATTGATCTCTTTGGTGGCAGGTTTGCCTTCCCAACTTCACCATAGGTAAGGAAAAGTTGAGGATTCTAACCTGTGACCTTTGGTACGCCTCTATATAATAACTAAGAGCTCCTCTTAACATCCAGGTTGTGCAACCTCCTCTCACCAAGAGGAGGATCAGTGAAAATACTGGAAGGGAGATAGATTAAGATGGAAATCTGAAACCACCTTAGGCAAAACTTCCTATTAGTCCTAAGGACTACCTTATCCCTGTGGAAAGAAATAAAGTCAGTCTCCACTGACAAGGCTTGCAATTCACTTATGTGTCTGGCAGAAGTGATAGCCACTAGAAAAACAGTTTTCCAAGTTAGGAACTTAAGCTCTGCAGAAGACAGAGGTTCAAAAGGGGGTTGCATTAACTGGGCAATGCAAACATTAAGGTCCCAAGCAGGGGCCGGTTCCCGAAAGGGAGGATTAGTATGGAGTAATCCCTTAAAAAACTTGGAAAACACAGGATGAGAGGAAAGAGGGATGACTTTCCTGTTGACACCAAAGCAGACACAGCTGCCAAATGAACTCTCAGGGTAGCTGGTCTGAGACCCAAGGAATTAAGATGTACCATGTAATCTAACAAATGGGCAATTCAGCAGATTCTGGGGAAATATTTTCCCAGCACACCAAATGGAAAACCTTTTCCATTTAGAACTATAAATAGCTCCTAGTGGAAGGCTTTCTGAAGCCTTTAGATCTCAAGAACACCCTGAGAGAGGTGTAAATCAGCAACTCTAACTCCTCAAGAGCCAGGCCTTGAGGTTGAGGGATTTGAGGTCCGGATACCAAACCTTCCCTGGGCACAAGTCAACAGATTGTGATTCCTGGGAGGCACAGGGAAGATGGACTGTCAGAGACAGAAGGAGGGTACCAGGGCTGCCTGGCCAATCCGGGCAATCAGAATCACCCTGCAAGGCTGAGATCTGATTTTGACTAGTACTTTGAATAGGAGAAGAAAGCGGGGGAGATAGAGGAACTTCCTCCCAATCCAGAAGAAGGGCATCCAGGGAACTGAGCCCAGCACTGAGACCTGCAACAGAACAGAGGAAGTTTGTGATTGTCTGGGGCTGCAAAAGATCTATCTGAGGGATGCCCCACCTGGCAAAACTATCCCCAGCACTTGAGGATCCAGGGACCATTCATGATGGCCCTAGGAAATCCTGCTGAGGGCATCTGCTAGGACATTGTCCTTCCCTGGAAGATGAACTGCTATGAGGGAAGTGTTCAGGAATAGGCCAGAGACCACAACTTATTGCCTCAGTGCACAAGGTCAAGACCGAGTGCCCCCTGTTTGTTGATGTACCACATTGTTGTGGTGTTGTCTGTTCTGACTTTATCACCTTGTCGTGGATAGATGCAGAAAAGCTTGAAGAGCTAAAAGACAGCTCTGAGTTCCAGCAAATTGATGTGGAGCAGAGATTCCTGGGGGACCAGACTCCTGAGTGGAAAGGTCGCCCATGTGGGCTCCCCAACCCAGAAGGGAAGCATCTGTAGTGAGAGTCAAGTCGTGAGAAGGGAAATGAAGGGGACCCCGCCTAAATTGCTCTGATCCTGCCACCACTGGAGAGCTAGGATCAAGGTTCGAGTCACTGGGACCAACTTGAAAGGGGGTCTCTTCTGAGACCAAAAGGTTCTCAAGTGAAACTGAATGTCTCTCATCTGAAATCTGGCTCCTGCACAACAGCTGTGGATGCAGCCATGTCCCAGGAGCTGCAGAAGGTGTCTTGCTGGTCGAGAGACCTGCAGAGTGAAGGAAGAGGCCAGAGCCACTAAATTCCTTACCCTTTCTGGGGGAAGAAAGGCTCTGGCTAGCTTTGTGTCCAATTCTGCCCCTATAAAGTTGAGTACCTGGACTGGTTCCAGAACCGACTTTGGTAGGTTTAGCAGAAAACCCAGGGAGGTGAGAAGCTGCTGGGTGACCTGCAGGTGAGATTTTACCTGTTCTGGGACTGGCCTACAATGAGTCAGTCGTCTAGATAGGGAAAACAGCAATCCTCTGCCTCCTTAAGGGCCACTGCCACTGCTAGACACTTTGTGAATACCCTTGAGCAGAGGTAAGGCCGAAGGGCATTGCTCTGAACTGGTAATGACCTGAGGGCAGTTCGAATCTGAGGTACTTTCGAGGGGATCTTCTGATTAGGACATGGAAATAGGCATCCTTGAGGTCCAGGGAGGCTAGCCAGTCCCCTGGCCTTAGGGAAGGTAAAATCATTGCCAGAGTTACCATTTTGAACTTTGGTTTCAAAAGATGCTTGTTCAGATATCTGAGATCTAAAATGGGCCGCCATTCTCCTGTCTTTTTTGGGGTAAGGAAGTATCTGAATACAGACCCCTGCCCCTGATGCAGGGAGGAACCTTTCTACTGCTCTGAGAGCTAACAGGATGAGACCTCTGTTTCCAGAGCGAGGGTCTCTGAAGCACTTGTAGAAGAAGTCTGCTTCTCAACTTGGGAAACTTTTGAAGCTGAGAACCAGACCCTGGCTTACTACTTCCAGAACCCACTTGTCTGAGGTTAAAGAAGCCCACCCTGACTGAAGTAAGCCAGCCTGCCCCCACTGGTACAGGAGAATCGGCCCTGGGTGCCTGTTTCAGAGGAGCTTTAGGTTGGGGTGGGAGCAGGTCTGCCCACCCTCGCCTGCCCCTGCCTCTGAAGAAGCCCCTCTGAGCATAGGCAGAGGAGGCCTGAGTCTGGTAGAAAGGCCTGTGAAAAGGCCTACCCCTACCCCTGGGGGCATGCTCTTGAGGAATGGCTTGCCGCCTCCTTAGCCTGGGCACTCTTGTAAGTAGTCCCATATTCATCCATCTTCTTCATGTAATTCTCTGTCTGCTCTCCAAACAGAGAATTTCCCACCACAGGAAAATCCATAGCCTTAGTCTGTATCCTGTGACAAACTAGTACACCTGAGCCAGGCCAACCTACGAAAAGCTACAGATGTGGCCATGACCCTAGAGGAAACATCATTAACATCCACAGCAGCATGAAACTGAACCTTAGAGGCTTCAATGCCATCAGCAGCCACCTGTTCTAGTTCACTAGCCAGCTGGCCATGGGCCTGCTTGGCCAACTGCATAACAGTATCCCATCTAGATTTCTGATACCTAGCTACATAAGCCATATAATTTGCTTGCCCGAGTCCCAGAGAGGCTGCCATATACTGTTTTTTTGCCATGGCATCAATCTTCCTGGAATCCTTGTCAGGAGGATGTGAAGCCAAGGGAATATTAGCTTTATCACAGGCTGCAGCCTGAACTACCCCAACATGACTGCATTGTTGAGAAAGGAATTCTGTATCAGGGCCTGACAATGTATACCTTCTGTCCATCTTTTATCTACAGGAGGCACAGAATTAGGAGCTTTTAAAATTTTAATTGTTTGTTTCCTAAAAGACTTATGTAAAGGAATAGACAATCTCCTAGACTCTGGAATATCCATCATTTCTACAAAATCAGGCTCCTCTTGTTCATCCACAGCCTCTTCTAAAGGAAGCTGGAGGGTTTCAGCAACTTTTATAAAACATAAAATGAGATGGGGACTCAGACAGCATAGGGGAGATTCTAAAGGTCTGTCTGGGGAGATGTCCGTTCAATGGGCACACCCAGACCTTCCCAGCCACATTCATACTGTTCATAATCCTCCCCTCCTCTGGTTCATAAAATTCTCAACATCATAATCCTGAACCACTGGGACCGGATGAACCGACCTTTACCAGATAGTGGTGGTTCGGACGGACCCGAGACAGTGACTGGACAATTTGTATGGCTCTTACTATCTCTGCAGCAGTTGGAGAAGGAATTTTGGACTCAGACCTGTTGATTTTCTTGTTTTCTTTACTGGAATTGGTTCCTCAGAACCAGCTTTTCTTTGCCTGAGGGAAGTCTGGCCCTGGTCAGAGGGTACTTCCTCTGGTCGGGTTGGCACCGAACCGGCTGGCCATCCGGTCAGCGGACTTTTGGGCCTCCTCGCTCCTAAGCCTGCCCAATCTTTTTCCAGGGTGGCTGCAGGGAAATTCTCATACCTGGCAGTCTGACTGGAGGTGGTCAAACCCCAGACAATAACACATGTGGTGTGTGGTCAGCCTTGGCAGAGACTTCCCACAAACATCACAGTGTTGAAACCCAGTGGGCCCGGTTTTCTTTTGGTTTCTCAGACATAATGCCAGCCTAACCAAAAACTTGCCTTTTAACGGCAGTGCCAGGTAAGACACCTTTATCGGTTCCTAACCGTGTCACGGTATTGGAAAACGAATAAATCCGCTTTTTAGAACCGATAAGAACCGGAACCGCACTTTAAAATAGTAATTTTAATTTTAAATGAGTTTAAACCCACTGATCGGTTCAAAACCGAACCGATAACTTACAAGTTCCACACAGACAAAACCTTCATTTACTTACGGTTACCACAGATAGAGCTTGAACCGAACGGTTTTTGCGGTTAAATAAACTATTCTCGGTTAAATCCAACCGAGAAAACACTTTTAAACCAGAAATGAACCGAGCAGAAGGAGAAATCTCCGAGCGACTGTTCACTGAGGCGGAGTAAAGAATCTGACAGTTCAAGTTTGAAATGACACAGATAGAGCTGCTCTCGTGCCAAAATTCTATTTTGGAATGGTTTTAACCATTTCACTCCGGGGCAGTTCTAGAGCTGGAACAAACTGCTAATGTCTATAATATAGCAAGACTTCATGTTGTTTGAATAGACAATTTCCTAGACTCTGGGATATCCATCATTTCTACATAGTCAGGCTCCTCCTGTTCATCCACAGCTTCTTCCAAAGGGAGCTGGAGGGTTTCAGCCACTTTCTTATAAAATATAAAATGAGAAGGGGACTCAGAAAGTCTAGGGGGAGACACTCCTGAAGGTCTGTCTGGGGAGATGTCCGGTTCAATGAGCACATCCAGACTTTCAAAATCACATTCACTCTCTTCATAATCTTCCTCCCCCTCCTCCGATTCATAAAATTCCTCTATATCATATTCTTGAACCGGTGGCACCGATCGCTTACCTGATGGTGCTGGTTCGGTCGTAACCGGAGAAAGCGACTGGACAATTTTGATCACTTTGGCTATCTCTGCAGCAGTTGGAGAAGGAAATTTTGGCTCCACACCTGCAGATTTTCTAGTCCTTTTTGCTGGGACTGACTCCTCAGAGTCAGCTCTCTGTTTGCCCGAGGAAGTCTCGCCTTGGTCAGAGGGCACTCCCTCAGGTTCGGTTGGCACCGAACCGGGCTGGCCATCCGTGTCAGCGGACTTCTTGGCCTCTCGTTCCCTGAGCCTACCAACTCTCTTATCCAGGGTAGCTGCAGGGAAATTCTTGCAAATCTGGCAGTCTGCATTGGGATTGGTCAAACCTCAGACAATAACACATGTGGTGTGTGGATCAGCTTGGCAAAGGCTTCCCACAGACACTACAGTGCTGAAACCCAGTGGGCCCGTGTTTCTTTTGGGTTCTCAGACATAGTGCCAGCCTAACCAAAAACTCTGCCCGCTACGGCACTTCGCCAAAGACACCCTTATCGGTTCCCAGCCATGTCACGTGGTCGTGAAATAAACGAATGAAATCCTGTCTTTTTAGAACCGATAAGAACCAGGAACTGCACTCTAAATGCAATTTAATAAAGTTTAACAACAACCTGATCGGTTCAAACCGAACCGATAATATCGTTTGCAAGTTCCACACAGAAATAATATAAAACCTATCTATTACTTACGATACCACAGACAGAGCTTGAACCGACCGGTTGTGGTTAAAATATAGACAAAATGCGGTTTAAAAACCGAGAAATTACACTTTTTAACCGACAAAATGAACCGAGCAGCAGGAGAAATCTCCGGAGCGACTGTTCAGTGAGGCGGAGTAAAGAATCTGACAGTTTCAGTTTGAAGAACAACAGACAGAGTTCTCAACCGAGCTCTCGCTCAAGATTCCATGCCTGGCATGGAAAGTTAACTCTTTCACCTCTGGAGCAGTTCGAAGGCTGGGTCTAACTGCATATGTCATAATATAGCAAGACTTCATGTTGTTTGAACTGAAGTTTCTAGTTATGAGGGAGGGGAAACAACGGGCTAGAGATAGATATATAAAATATCTTGGCTATAGGGATCAGTTGTGTAAACTTTTGTCATTCTCAGCCTCATCCTCTATCGATTATACAACACAGATAGCAGAAATATGGAAATGCATGTTTGCTAGTCAATATGACAGGGCACACACTCTCCACATGGAAATCAGATCTGGTACTTCACATTCACCATCCGAGAACCCTTTCATGGCTTGTAAGGATCGGTTGCATGCTACAGTAATGTCAGGGCTATATACTTCTGATGGTACCATAGATACTTCCATTACAGGTATGCATTCTATTACACGGTCATATTTACAGGTGCAGTTTGGTACTGCCCCTGTTTTGGAGAAGTCCCTGACAGATGTCTTTATAGCACCTGCTCCTAAGGTGTCTGCCCTTTGTGCCTCAGACTCGGTGACACTGATTACACAGGAAGAGGTTGCTCTTGCTATTGCTCAGCTTAAATTGGGGGTGGTTCCAGGTTAGATGGCCTTACACATGAATTTTATAAGACATTCACTGCAGATTTGACTGAAGTCTTGGTAATGGTCTATAATGGTGTTTTGCAGGAAGATGACGGGAATCCAGATTTTGGTCTAGCGGTTTTGAAATTTATATATAAAAGGGAGATAAATGTTCCTTGGATAATTGGAGGCCATTGAATCTCCTTAACAATGATTATAAGATTCTTGCCAAGATTCTCAGCAGTAGACTACAGA
Organism: Neoceratodus forsteri; assembly: GCA_016271365.2. Classification (NCBI taxonomy): domain Eukaryota; kingdom Metazoa; phylum Chordata; order Ceratodontiformes; family Ceratodontidae; genus Neoceratodus; species Neoceratodus forsteri. The sequence goes on along the minus strand of CM028131.1, from coordinate 704,522,481 downwards.
AGATGGCTCAAGAAGTGATAGATGTCTCAAAGTCCTGTGCCATTCTTGGTAGGACTATTCAGTCTAATCTCTTTTTATTGAGAGAAATTTTTGAAGCTAAAACGACATGTCAGATTACAGGCTTTGTCTTATCCTTGGATCAGGCCAAAGCATTTGATAAAGTAAATCATGCTTTCTTATTTCAGGTTATAGAACTATATGGTATACCTAGAGTGTTTTTAACCTGGATTTTTCATTTATATTCCATTGCTGGATTTAGACCAATGATTATTGGTTGTCTGGGTGAATTCATTCCTCACAATATTGGTATTAGACAGGGTTGTCCGTTAAGCCCATTATTATATACCTTCGTTTTGGACCCCATCATTAGACAGATTAAGTGGGATGCTCAGATTATTGGATTGGCCCCGTGTTCTACTTTGTGTTCGGAAAAAATATCTGCGTATGCAGATGATGTATTTTATTTGTATAAAATAAAAGTGCAGGTGATAGAGTGGTTCAGATCTTTCAGAGCTTTTCAGATATCTCTGGGGGGACTCTTAACTTACAGAAACGTATTTCTATTCCTTTAGATGTTGACTCCATACAGGTTCCGGAAGTGGGGGGTATTAGGACAAGCACTGAACCACAGAAAATTTTTTGGGGGTTAATGTCACAGATGCAGCAATGTTTAATTGGGAAAAGAGATTGGCTATTTATGAAAATAAAGTACAAATTTGGAAAACATGGAAATTGGGGAAAAAGAAAAGGGTCATGATAGTTAAGAAATGTTTGCTTCCTATTTTTTTATATTTAAGTTATATTTATGCTCCCCCTCATCATTTGGAGACACGGCTTTTTAGTGCTTTCTTTCAAATGGTATGGGACAGTCGGCTTAACCCGATTAAAAGGGATACCACATATTTACCTATTAAGAGAGGTGGTCTTGGGATGATTAATCCTGCTGCCTTCTTTCTTTCTTTTTTTTCTTTATCATATATTGTGTATATGGGAGGTATAAGAATTATAATTGGGATATATGGGTGGGTAGTTCTATGGTGGCAGTTATGGATAAATGGGATGTTTTACCTCCCAAAATTTCTCAACATTTAAATATTCCTTCCTATGCGATTGATTATTTTAGGAAACTGAGACAATGGAAACTGCAGAAATTATCTGTCCTACAACTTACCAGGAAGCAGCTTTACCAGACATTTATTGGTATTGCAGAGCCTTTGCTTCTTTTTTCGGAACGTACCCCTTCACGAATGGTTTGCTTTACAACTTCTCATTGATAAAAGAATTCCACAACATATGTGGGATGTTACTTGGTTATGTTGTCACTGCAGATTGAATATTCGTGGTAATTTAAAACATAAATCTTTTCAGGACAGATATTGCCCCAAGCAATCGTGGGGATGCTCTCTTATTTTGCAAAACTTAAGCATTTAAATGGCAATGGCCTTTTTTAAGTAGAATTACTTACCAGACATTGATACTGAGTGATTTCTCTGGAACATGGGGTAAATTTCATAAGAGTACATTGAGAGTCATTTTTGCTATTTGTAAATATTTTTTATGGCAAGCAAGATGTCAATATGTTTTACAGCAAATTCACACCTCTCCTCAGACTGTTATACTGCAAATCAAAACAGCTCTCTCTAGGCTTATGGAACTAGAGCATGGAAGTTTACCATCGGATCAATTTCAATTACTATGGAAACATATTACTATTCTACCCTAAGTTTTATGGACGGACATATGTTTCAGTGTCTGTATTATTGGTATTTTCCTTCATGTATTTGTATTCTGTTCTCTGCTTAGATTCCTCTGTTTGTATTTACGTTTGTTATTTTATTACATGATGCTGTGTATTGCTTTCTTAAAAAATTCCCCTACTCTTTGCTGCACCCACATGGCGTATATGCACTTTCTGTAAAAATAACACCCGGCATATTAAAAACAGAGATTTTAAAATCTCTGTACATATGGGCAATACAGAGGTAGAGGCAAAATCGCATCATAATATCGCGGTATTTTCAAGCGCAATCTCCCAAGGCGAATCACACTCATCCTCAATATACCAGCTTCATCCTCTGAAAAATACAATTTTACGAGCAGTCAGGTATGTTAATTATTTAATACATGTTGGCACTTCGGGGGATTCGGGTGCTCGAGCCACAATCTATGCACCAGTGGCTTGAGCACCGATGCAAGTACTGTAGATTTCCTTTAATTGCCCCTGTATCAGGGAAAGAAAGAAGGTCTGTGCCACCTTCTTGCCTGACTGGGGTGGCAGATAGACATTCACCAGTGTTACCAGAGTCTCACAGAGTACCCCTACTACAATCACATATTGACCATCTGGGTTAGAATAGGAGTTCTACATGTGAAATCTGGTGGAACCCAAATGTCAGTTGCTATCCCCCTCCATTTTCCCCTGTGACAGGAGGATGACATAATTGTGAGAAAACCGTATTTGCCCAGTTTCACATGCTACTCCTCGATAAACATGTCTTGCAAAAAGATCACATCTAGGTGATCCCTCTTTACATGATGCATTATCCATGTGCGTCTAATGGGATTTTGCATACCACTGATATTAAATGATAGGAGCTTTATGGGAGCTACTGCCAAAAACTAATCAGTAGAGGGGAGCCATGCTGGACTGGATGAACTGCAGTAAGGAGAGACCCCTACCTGAACTACAGACTAATCTGGGAGACTGGGGACACCATAGTGTTAACTTAAGATCACACTGAGAAAATCTGAAAAAACAGAAAAAGAAACCAAAGAAGTAACATGTAACAGCATATATACATTATAAAGACGGTATAACCCATGAAAAATGTGGAAGTCGCTAGAATAACCATTTGCAGCCAACCGTGCCAGTAACTATGTACTTCTTAGGCAGGAAGTGCATACCCTCACACAGTTCTATAGGAGTCAGCTAACAAGACTTCTTGAGAGGGAAGATGCCGCAAGTGAACACCAAAGATCAGGGATGACAAAAGCAAGTGAACCCTCCAAACAGGTACTCCCTGTTAGTAATGTAAATGTCTCGGAGCATCTAACTGTACAATTATCTCGCCTGTTCCACTCCAACCCACTAGTTTCTAAAACAAGAGAGTAGGAGGTATGAGTAACCAAGAAGAAACAATTACTCACCTTAGTAATGTTGTTTCTTCTAATGGAGTCTTGCTATATTATAGACATTAGCAGTTTGTTCCAGCTCTAGAACTGCCCCGGAGTGAAATGGTTAAAACCATTCCAAAATAGAATTTTGGCACGAGAGCAGCTCTATCTGTGTCATTTCAAACTTGAACTGTCAGATCTTTACGAGCCAAACTCACTAAGGTCTGTGTGGAAGCTGTAACTCACACTAGCCAAATGGCTACCTAAATAATAACAACCATTGATGGTCCCAACACCCAAGACTCAAGTCAGGGACCAGAAATACTAACACCATTCTAATAATATGAAAATGGAACATAAGTATAATAAAACACACACACGCTGCACATACACACCCCAAAGTCCCAAAGGGGACAAAATGCTACCAGGACATAAGTAGTGCCCACACTAAGTTGCCCGCACCCACCAAGTAGAGGTTCTGAGAGGCAGGTTGGGAGGTTCAGAATATAGCAAGACTCCATTAGAAGAAACAACATTACTAAGGTGAGTAATTTTTCTTCAAACAACATGAAGTCTTGCTATATTATAGACATTAGTAGAATACACAGCAGTACCTCCATGGAGGAGGGGCAGAACCTACTTAGGGAATAGGCTCTGAAGAACAGCTGTGCCAAACCGAGCATCTCTCCTGGCCTGGACATCCAGGGAGTAATGCTTGGTAAAAGTGTGTAACGCTTTCCAAGTAGCAGCCTGGCAAATCTCTAATAAAGGGATATCTCTGGCAGCAGCTAGAGACGCAGCTGTACCCTGGTAGAATGAGCCCTCAAACTGGGGCTCTGCCCACTTTCTGATAACAAAATTGGATACAAGAGACAATCCACCTGGCTATTGATCTCTTAGTGGCAGGTTTGCCTTCCCAACTTCACCATAGGTAAGGAAAAGTTGGAGGGATACTGAACCTGTGACCTTGGTACGCTCTATATAATAACTAAGAGCTCTCTTAACATCCAGGCTGTGCAACTCTCCTCTCACCCGAAGAGGAGTGATCAGTGAAAATACTGGAAGGAGATAGATTGATTAAGATGGAAATCTGAAACCACCTTAGGCAAAAACTTCCTATTAGTCCTAAGGACTACCTTATCCCTGTGGAAAGAAATAAAGTCAGTCTCCACTGACAAGGCTTGCAATTCACTTATGCGTCTGGTAGAAGTGATAACCACTAGAAAAACAGTTTTCCAAGTTAGGTACTTAAGCTCTGCAGAAGACAGAGGTTCAAAAGGGGGTTGCATTAACTGGGCAATGCAAACATTAAGGTCCCAAGCAGGGCCGTTCCCCAAAGGGAGGATTAGTATGGAGTAATCCCTTAAAAACTTGAAAACACAGGATGAGAGGAAAGAGGGGATGACTTTCCTGCTCACACAAAAGCAGACACAGCTGCCAAATGAACTCTCAGGGTAGCTGGTCTGAGACCCAAGGAATTAAGATGTACCATGTAATCTAACAAAATGGGCATTCTAGCGGATTCTGGGAAATATTTTTCCTAGCACACCAAATGGAAAACCTTTTCCATTTAGAACTATAAGTAGCTCTAGTGGAAGGCTTTCTGGAAGCCTTTAGGATCTCAAGAACACCCTGAGAGAGGTGTAAATCAGCAACTCTAACTCCTCAAGAGCCAGGCCTTGAGGTGAGGGATTTGAGGTCCGATACCAAACCTTCCTGGGCACAAGTCAACAGATTGTGATTCCTGGGAGGCACAGGGGAAGATGGACTGTCAGAGACAGAAGGAGTGGGTACCAGGGCTGCCTGGCCTAATCCGGGCAATCAGAATCACCCTGCAAGGCTGAGATCTGATTTTGACTAGTACTTTGAATAGGAGAGGAAAGGGGAAGCATAGAGGAACTTCCCTCCCAATCCAGAAGAAGGGCATCCAGGGGAACTGAGCCCAGCACTGGAGGCCTGCAACAGAACAGAGGAAGTCTGTGATTGTCTGGGGCTGCAAAAAGATCTATCTGAGGGATGCCCCACCTGGCAAAAACTATCCCCAGCACTTGAGGATCCAGGAACCATTCGTGATGGCCCTGGGAAATCCTGCTGAGGGCATCTGCTAGGACATTGTCCTTCCCTGGAAGATGAACTGCTATGAGGGAAGTGTTCAGGGAATAGGCCAGAGACCACAACTTCATTGCCTCGGTGCGCAAGGCCGAAGACCGAGTGCCCCCCTGTTTGTTGATGTACCACATTGTTGTGGTGTTGTCTGTTCTGACTTGTATCACCTTGTCGTGGACAGATGCAGAAAAAGCGTGAAGAGCTAAAAAGACAGCTCTGAGTTCCAGCAAATTGATGTGGGACAGAGATTCCTGGGGGACCACACCCCTGAGTGGAAAGGTCGCCCATGTGGGCTCCCAACCCAGAAGAGAAGCATCTGTAGTGAGAGTCAAGTCGGAGAAGGGGAAATGAAGGGACCCCGCTCTAATTGCTCTGATCCTGCCACCACTGGAGAGCTAGGATCAAGGTTCGAGTCACTGGGACCAACTTGGAAAGGGGGTCTTCTCTGAGACCAAAAGGTTCTCAAGTGAAACTGAATGTCTCTCATCTGAAATCTGGCTCCTGCACAACAGCTGTGGATGCAGCCATGTGCCCCAGGAGCTGCAGAAAGTGTCTTGCTGGTCGAGAGACCTGCAGAGTGAAGGAAGAGGCCAGAGCCACTAAATTCCTTACCCTTTCTGGGGGAAGAAAGGCTCTGGCTAGCTTTGTGTCCAACTCTGCCCCTATAAAGGTGAGTACCTGGACTGGTTCCAGAACCAACTTTGGTAGGTTTAGCAGAAAACCCAGGGAGGTGAGAAGCTGCTGGGTGACCTGCAGGTGAGATTTTACCTGTTCTGGGGACTGGCCTACAATGAGCCAGTCGTCTAGATAGGGAAAAACAGCAATCCTCTGCCTCCTTAAGTGGGCCACTGCTAGACACTTTGTGAATACCCTTGGAGCAGAGGTAAGGTCAAGGGCATTGCTCTGAACTGGTAATGACCTGAGGGCAGTTCAATCTGAGGTACTTTGATGGGATCTTCTGATTAGACATGGAAATAGGCATCCTTGAGGTCCAGGGAGGCTAGCCAGTCCCCTGGCCTTAGGGAAGGTAAAATCATTGCCAGAGTTACCATTTTGAACTTTATCTGAATACAGACCCCTGCCCTGATGCAGGGAGGAACCCTTTCTACTGCTCTGAGAGCTAACAGGATGAGACCTCTGTTTCCAGAGCGAGGGCTCTGAAGCACTTGTAGGTAGAAAAGTCTGCTTCTCAACTTGGGAAACTTTTTAAGCTGAGAACCAGACCCTGGCTTACTACTTCCAGAACCCACTTGTCTGAGGTTAAAGAAGCCCACTCTGACTGAAGTAAGCCAGCCTGCCCCCACTGGTACAGGAGAATCGGCCCTGGGCACCCCATCAGGGTGCCTGTTTCGCAGGAGCTTTAGGCTGGGGGTGGAGCAGGTCTGCCCACCCCTCGTCCTGCCCCTGCCTCTGAAGAAGCCCTCTGAGCATAGGCAGAGGAGGCCTGAGTCTGGTAGAAAGGCCGTTAGAAAAGGCTTCACCTCACCCCCTGGGGCATGTTTTGAGGAGTGGCTTGCCACCCTTAGCCTGGGCACCTTTGTAAGTAGTCCTATATTCATCCATCTTCTTCATGTAATTCTCTGTCTGCTCTCCAAACAGAGAATTTCCCACCACAGGAAAATCCATAGCCTTAGTCTGGGTATCCCAGACAAACTAGTACACCTGAGCCAGGCCAACCTACTAAAAGCTACAGATGTGGCCATGACCCTAGAGGAAACATCATTAACATCCACAGCAGCATAAAACTGAACCTTAGAGGCTTAATGCCATCAGCAGCCACCTGTTCTAGTTCACTAGCTAGCTGGCCATTGGCCTGCTTGGCCAATTGCATAACAGTATCCCATCTAGATTTCTGATACCTAGCTACATAAGTCATATAATTTGCTTGCCTGAGTCCCAGAGAGGCTGCCATACTGTTTTTTGCCATGGCATCAATCTTCCTGGAATCCTTGTCAGGAGGATGTGAAGCCAAGGGAATATTAGCTTTATCACAGGCAGCAGCCTGAACTACCCCAACATGACTGCAATGCTGAGAAAGGAATTCTGTATCAGGGCCTGACAATGTATACCTTCTGTCCATCTTTTTATCTACAGGAGGCACAGAATTAGGAGCTTTTAAAATTTTTATTGTTTGTTTCCTAAAAGACTTATGTAAAGGAATAGACAATCTCCTAGACTCTGGAATATCCATCATTTCTACAAAATCAGGCTCCTCTTGCTCATCCACAGCCTCTTCTAAAGGAAGCTGGAGGGTTTCAGCAACTTTTATAAAACATAAAATGAGATGGGGACTCAGACAGCATAGGGGAGATTCTAAAGGTCTGTCTGGGAGATGTCCGTTCAATGGGCACACCCAGACCTTCCCAGCCACATTCATACTGTTCATAATCCTCCTACCCCGTCTCTGGTTCATAAAATTCCTCAATATCATAATCCTGAACCACTGGGACTGGACGAACCGACCTTTTACCAGATAGTGGTGGTTCAGACGGACCCTGAGACAGTGACTGGACAATTTGTATGGCTTTTGCTATCTCTGCAGCAGTTGGAGAAGGAATTTTGGACTCCAGACCTGCTGATTTTCTTGTTTTCTTTACTGGAATTGGTTCCTCAGAACCAGCTTTTCTTTGCCCGAGGAAGTCTGGCCCTGGTCAGAGGGCACTTCCTCTGGTCGTTGGCACCGAACCGGCTGGCCATCCGGTCAGCGGACTTTCTGGCCTCTCTGCCCTGAGCCTGCCCAATCTTTTTCCAGGATGGCTGCAGGAAATTTTACATACCTGGCAGTCTGACTGGAGGTGGTCAAACCCAGACAATAACACATGTGGTGTGTGGGTCAGCCTTGGCAAAGACTTCCCCACAAACATCACAGTGTTGAAACAGTGGGCCGGTTTTCTTTTTGGGTTTCTCAGACATAATGCCAGCCTAACCAGAAAACTTGCCCTTTTAACGGCAGTGCCAGGCAAGACACCCTTATCGGTTCCTAACTGTGTCACGGGTATTGAAAAAACGTAATAAATCCGGTTTTAGAACCGATAAGAACCGAGAACCGCACTCTAAAATAGTAACTTTTAGTTTTAAATGAGTTTTAACCCACTGATCGTTCAAAACCGAACCGATAACTTACAAGTTCCACACAGACAAACCTTCATTTACTTACGGTTACCACAGATAGAGCTTGAACCGAACGGTTTTATGGTTAAAATAAAACTATTCTCGGTTAAATCCAACCAGAAAACACTTTTAAACCGAGAAATGAACTGAGCAGAAGGAGAAATCTCGAGCGACTGTTCACTGAGGCGGAGTAAAGAATCTGACAGTTCAAGTTTGAAATGACACAGATAGAGCTGCTCTCGTGCCAAAATTCTATTTTGGAATGGTTTTAACCATTTCACTCCGGGGCAGTTCTAGAGCTGGAACAAACTGCTAATGTCTATAATATAGCAAGACTTCATGTTGTTTGAACTATAAACCCCCTGATGTTGCTGATCAGGGAGCAGTAGTATTGAATTAGAAGGCCTGCTACACACAAATACCCAGTCTATAATTACTCAGAGAAACAGTACTAATAGCACTTCATAAATCCCTCCTCAATAAAGCCCCTAAAGTGGGAGCTTGTTAGTGAAGTGGAAAAACACACAATGTGTCAAAAAAGTAGAAAAAGTAGCTCCATGAGTCAAAAGAGCAAATATCAAGCTCCTCTTCTCTGATCAGGTTGTTATAATCATGGTGGACTGCAGGTCGAAGGTGCTGGCCAAGGAAGGCCGGCAGGCTTGGCCATGGGTAAATATTGCACCGCCCCTAATCAGATATGCTCCGCCAAATAAGTTAAAGGCTGAATGTCATCTATTGAAATAGCAATCTTCTGCCAATGCAAAATTATAGGCGAGACCAGAATTGGAGTAGGTGAGCTGGACCCAGTAGCTGTCAGCATGCATCAAGCTGCAAGGTGGCACCGCAGGCAGCTGCTGTCAATCATACGAACATACAGAATTGCTAGCAGATACAGGCCATATGGTCTGTCTAATCTGCTCGAGTGTGCAGCACTTCAGTCCATTAGACTGCAGCTGCCCCCCCCATTAACTCTTCCCTTCCCCAACTGCCCCTGGTATGTACTTTCCCATTGAACTTGTCCCACCCCCTCTTGAAGCACCCCACAGTCTGCACTAATACAAGTTGCTCAGGCAGTGCATTCCACCCTGTTACCACTCTGTCAGTGAAGTAGTGCCTCCTCCTTCCCTCCTGAATCTGCCCCCCTTTAACTTCAGGGAGTGCCCTCTGGTATCTCTTCCATTCTGGAGAGTGAACCCACCCTGAAAGCCTACTTTGTTTATCCACTTCAGGTACCTGAAGGTCTCGATCATGTTCCCTCTCTCTCTTCTATCCTCCAGGGTATACATGTTGAGTTCTTTTAGTCTTTCCTCATAAGTTCTATCCCCCAACCCCGGATCATCTTTGTTGCTCTTCACTGCACTGCCTCCAGTGGTTTTATATCCCTTTTCAAGTACGGGTGCCAGAACTACATGCAGTACTCCAAGTGTGGCCTCACCAGGGACTTGTACAGGGGCAATATGACTTCCCTACATCTGGATGTAATCCCCCTTGCTATGCACCCTAGCATCCTGTTAGCCTTAGCCGCTGCCTTCCTACACTGGGCCGAGTGGTTTAATTCCCAGGTCAACATAGTGGCCCTGCTGCAGAGCACATCCCAACATCAAAAGGTGAACATCAAAGTCTGCGGGCAAATAGACACAGTACTACATTTTAACTCAGACACAACAAAAAATGGATCAAACCCCTTGTCAGTCCGAACCAGCTGATCCCACTACAGGACTTCCAGGCCAGCAACTGCAGGTGGTATGAGGCTGACACAGCAATCCCACCAGTGTTTTGTCAAGGTGCATCTGGTATTTTTCTCTGTTACTGTGTGTACTACTGTGCAAGAAAACTGCTGTAATGCTCTGTCTCCACCACCAGTCCCAAACTCAGAAATCTGGTCCCCCCCACCCTCACAGTGAGAGCAGCAGAGCAACATTTAAAGAAGCACAGTCGGCTTGAAATGAGAGGGACTGGCTCCACCCCGCCAAACCCACCAAGCCCCACTTCCAGACCCCACCTGATAAACATGGAGCCTCTAGGTACTGGCTGCTGGAATAAAATTCAAAAAGATATGAAAGTGATGTTCAAATGCAGATATTAGCTAGAAATAACTGGGCATGATGTCCACTTATTATCTGACTAGTCTTTGGAACTGTTACAAGAGTTCTTTTGTTGTATGAAGGGTGCCCTGAGAGTGCTTTGCCTTTTGGACTGCAGCCTGCAGCTGTAGGTCTGTGTCCCCTGGGCCCTAAGGTCATCATTACTGCCCATCTCCACATCCTCTGCTTGTAACTCATGGCAGCTGTGAGATCTCCATCCCCTGTCTTTCTAGGTCATGTTTAGCATCTTCTGCTGCATGGTACAAAATATCACCTTCAGGGAAAGGGACACTCAGTCTCGCAGGGTATGGGGTCTGGACTTCAGTCCTGCCTTTTTGAGTGTCTGTAAGCAGGGTGTGTATGCCCTTCTCTTTTCTGGACGGCTGGGGCAAAGGGTAAAGTCATTATCAAAAAATCTGTTCCCCTCCCCCGCGCAGTTGTTTCATCCACCAAGATTAATTAAAATTTGATCTTTAGTTTGAATTCACAAGAATCTCATAAGGATTGATCTTCGCCTATCTGGCAGTCCTGGCTTGAGACCAAGTGATTGATAAACTCTTTCAAGTTCCAAAAAAAAAGAAAAGCCTCTGGTATTGAGAGTAGCTCTTTTATCAGGTTCTCTGTGAAGCCTGTAATGTCTGTGCCCTTCTCCCCTTCAGGCACACCATACATTCCTAAGATTTTTCCTTCTCAGGCATCCCTCCAGGTCCACACATTTATTCTCAGGTTGCTGTTAGCAGTGGTGTAGGTGAAGAAGGAGGTTGCCCATGTAGTCAGTCTTTCCCCCAACTCAGCTGCTGCTTTGGCTAATTCTCCAGCTTCCTGTCTTAGTTTCTCCACATCAGAGCAGAGCATTTGGAAGCTAGTTTGAGTTTCCTTTTGAAATGCAACTACAGTAACTTTCACAGCAGCCTTTTGTTGGTACCTTTTCTGTCGGAGGCAGATCCCTCGTACTGAGGGAAGGAGGTCATGCTGGAGTTCAAGCTGGATCCACAGTTAGATCTGTGGGAAAAGTTCCAAGCTGCTGAAGCCCCCTGGCGGCTTATTTTTCTTTTTTTCCCTGAACCGCCCACTGTCCGTGATGTTCCCCAGCTCTAGTAATTGATGAAACACCTCTATCTTTAAAATTGCTACTTGTAGAACTGATTTAGTGGGAGAAGGTGAATGGAGCCGTACCTTCAGCCCTCCATGATGCTCAGTGATATCACCAGAAGTCCATATCTCCAGGTTTCAATCTGGTGAGGAACTGTGGTCTCTTCTGGGTAGTCTTGTTCCAAATCCTGCTATGGCATGAAGCAACTAATGGTATAAGAGAGAATGGCAAGGCTGGTGAGAGTCCCATCTATCTGCCAATCAATTACAGTAGTAAGGGTGTGCCTCCAATCCCACGTGATGTGATAAATAAACCTAACTGCTACAGCTGCTGAATGGAAGGATATGGGGAACTCTGGGCAACAGAACTGTCATGGTAAGAAATTACTCATTATGATACAGGCTGAGGATTATAACCACAGTTAGTTACTGAGCCACAGTATGAGATCAACTCTATGAGACAAAGATCCTGTTTTCATGCAAATACCAACAGTAATAGAATGGTACATTACTGCAAAAAAGTCAACATTTGCCTAAAGTTAACAGAGTTCTGTTTTTACCAGCAGTGATTTTTACTAGTGGCTGGAGTGACATGGACTACCCTTTAAAGAACAGGTATCCATTTCAGCAAACAATTTCTAGGGCTGGGAGGACTCGGTGAAGTTCTGACCCTTCCTAATTATTTACCTATCTTTCTATCTATGAGTCTATCTATCTATTTCAAAAGTTTAACCAGGAAAGACATACTGAGCTGCCAATAGCCCATTTCCAGATGCGTCCTGAGGGAGAGGGGAAATGGGGAATGCTAAACAGTAAAACTATTAAAAACACAAAAAATAGGGGTCATATAAAATACTACAGTACTATCTCACTCTACTCTCCTTCTCCTTTTCCTACTTCTTGCTGGCAATGCTGAACCCAACCCCGCCCCCCTTCGCTTTACCCAAAGACCTCACTTTCTTCTACCTCAGTGCAAGAAGACTCGTCCCCAAGATCGACTTCCTTAAAGTTTGGGTATCCCAGCATTCCCCCATCCTCTTGTGCATCACTGAAACCTGGCCGTCTTCAAGGGTACCTGACTCTCTCTGACTTCCACTTCTTTCATCAGTATTCACGCAAGCATGGAGGCAGTGTTGCCAAGTTCTGTGTCCATCAAACCCTTTCCTGCTCCACTTCTTTCAGTGAGTCACTCCCTTCCTCTTACGAGCCCTTGCTAGCAAAGCTATCCTTCCCCCTCCACCCTCCACATCTTTGCCTCCCACAACCTCTCTCCTTCTTTCCTGGTAAACTCCTTCTAATCCCTTGTCTCTCATGCTGCCTCCAGTGAGCTCATCCTCCCTGGGGACTTCAACTTAAACGGGCTCTCCCCTGCTTCCAAGCCTACTCTTCACAAGACTGAGTCCTTTAACCTCACCCAACTAATCACTTGAGCCCATCTGACTCAATCTGCACCCCCCAACCACTCCCTACTGGACTGAGTACACTCCTCCCACTCCCACCATATTATAGCTGCAGGTATTCTCCCGGATGCCTTCAGCAACCACTGCCTAAACTACTGTGTCAGGAAAGTGTGTCTCCCTCAATATGCCCCCAAATATGTTTGGTTTAGGCCTCTTAGGTCCCTTGATACTATACCCTCCTAAATTTCCTTGCTGTCTCTGACTGGTTTCCCCTCTGTACTCGGCCCCAAACACTGATTCAGTCACTCTCCGTTCACTGCCATTTTCAACAATACCTGGAATATCCACACCGACCGCATAAGGCTGATCTTATCAACTTGTGCAAGCTCTGGGGCTTTGCATGGGCTTGCTTTAAGTCCTCCCAATCCCTGTCTAACCTCCAGTTTTACAGGTCACTCAGGAACACCTGACAAAGGCTGTCCACACCACAAAGGCCCACTATTTCAAGGCTAACCTCCAATTCAATCTCAACTCACTCTCTGAATTTGGAAGGTTATCCACTCCCTATTCAATCCCCCAGCCCAGTCTGCCCCTTCCTTCCTTCTGGTGGATGGCTCACTGGTGTGTAGCCCTCTTCCGCTGCTACTCTTCTTAATGAATTATTCGCAACCTGTGCTTTACCTTGTCATCCTTCTCCTGATCCTACTTTCTCACCCCCATCCCAATTGTCAGAAGGCTTCCACTTCCCTCTCCTCTTGCCTCCTCCCAGGAAGTCTACCTTGCCCTGATATCAATCAACCCCTCCAAGTCCAGCCCTGACATTCTGGACCCCAAACTCCTACAAATCTCTACATCAGCCATTGTCTTCCCTCTCTCTCTCTCACCTTCTGAACCTATCCTTCTCCTTCACTGTCATTAATCAGGCCTGGAAAATTGCTAAGGTTCTCCCTGTGCACAAAGGGGGTAACTCCAACCCCAGGCAACTACAGGCCAATATCACTCCTCCCACCCCTTGCCAAACTCCTAGGGCCCGATTCTCAAACAACCTTTAGATCACCACAAGGTACACCAATCTAGAGCTGCACCAGGGACCCAGTGCCCGATTCCCAATTGGTAGGGTCCCGTGGCAAGTCAAATAGCTTATGCAACCATGGTCCCTTCACTCTAACAGACACAGCACATCTGCATGGTGTGCTGCAAGCTCTGGGTGGCTTAACTGGTCCCTGGTGATCTAGTACCCCCCGTCCTGATCTGCCAGTGCTGTACATGTGTAAAAATACTCCATATCCCTGCTGATCTAGAGCCCCCCCACCAAAGCCCTGATCACCCGTAAAAAAAAGTTGCTATATTCCTGGTAGTCTAGTGCACCCCCAAGCCTCGCTCACTCGTAAAAACAGTTAATATATCCTTGGTGGTCCAGTGGACTGCTGCAGCCCCGATACACCATTAGGCAAAAATCTGAATTACCTGGTGGTCTAGTGGAACCCCTACCCCACAGTGCCCTACCACCCCGCCTCCCATCCCATGACTGAGCCTGTGACTGGAACAGCCGCTGACTGAGCTTTGAATGAGAGCGTACTGTTGTATACAGTATGTGCTCAGTGACTGGCAGCTATCATTCACTGAGTGCGTACTATATACAGTACACACTCATTTAGATCCTAGTCAGCAGCTGGCAGTGGTGGTGCATGGTGAGCTGTGCCAGTAGCTGGGCTGGTTACTGGATGGGGGGAGTGCGGTGAGTGGGGTGGTAGGGCACTGCAGGGTGGGGAGATCCAACTAGACCACCAGGTAATTCTGATTTTCACATAACAGGGCATCGGGGCTGCAGCAGTCCACTAGACCACAAGGGATATATTAACTATTTTTACAGGTGACTGGGGCTTGGGGGGCGCTAGATCAACAGGGATATGGACTATTTTTACATATGTACAGCACTGGCAAATCAGAGCTGGGGCAGCACTACACTACCAGGGATTTATTTTATATATAATGGGGGATCAGGGCTGGGGTGGGGGACCATAGCATATTACCGCACAGTGCTCTCTTAACCAGAGAGCGTATTTCTAAGTACCCCTAGACTACCCTGGTCTAAGGATACTTAGAAATTCACCCTCTGGGTGAGATTTGTGAATCCTGATTGTGGAGTTATAGCAGCCTGCGTCTGCCGCAAGCCCCTAACCCCATGTCGCAGCCCATTTCTGGGCACATGGGCGTCGCAAGCCCTGTTTGGGGCAGGCAGCCTGTGGTTGACGCAGGCTGTTTTTGTGAACAGCTCAGATGGCATTTTTTGACGCAAGGAGCTACTTGCACCATTTATGTTTGGTGCAGGCACTTGCGTCAATCTCAGGGCTCTGAGAATCGAGCCCCAAGGGGCTGGACTGGTGGCACTGAGGATTGAGGTGCTGGATGCCACACCTCGCGCCACACTGGCAATCTGAGTAATGGAATGGGCTCGGGCTGCTTAAGGGTAGGCACGGGTGGGGAAGGATCCAGCATCCACAGACAGCTCTCCTTCCCTAAGGAGAAGGGGGTAAGCACAGCGCACTGTTGTCTGACATGCATGCTGCAAGAATGGGGAAGGCCCACGTTCAGAGTACAAGGCTGCCTCTGCAGAGGCGCAGCCCAGCCACTCCGCCTATTACATGATCGTGGGCCCAGGGAAAAGACTTCGGAAAACTGGAGCTGGCAGGCTCCATGATGGCCTGGCTGCCTCTACGCCAGAAATGGAGATACAAGCCTCTCCAAGGGAAGGGTCAGAGCTGCCTGCAAGCTCCACATAAAAAGGAGAAAAAAAAAAAGAATCAAGCCCCAAGAATCTATAGGCTAATCTAGGCTTGCTAACCTCCTTAAACCTCCTCTCTCCGTTCCAGTCCAATTTTAGGAAGAACCATTCCACCATCTCATCCCCGCTGCATGTAGCTGACGGCTATCCTCATGGGGATGAATCAGGGACACATCACTGCAGCCATTTTTTTTTTCTTGAATCTTTGTTAGTTTTAACACCAACAACCTCACATGGTTACAGCACAGAATCAGAATACAGCATAACATCAGACCACATGTCAAGTCTCCCCCGCTGCAGCCATCTTCATCAATCTAGCCAAAACTTTCAACTCTCTGTCCCACCCACTCCTACTCAACAAGCTTAACTTGTCTGGCCTGTCTGCATCCATTGTGGCCTGGTTCCCCTTTCATACCATATGGACCGTCAACAGTCTGTTCAGGTGGGTGGTGTCCTGTCCCCCTCACCCCAGTCCTAGCAGGGGTCCCACAGTGCTCCATCCGAGGTCCAATCCTTTTCTCTATTTTCTTATATGACCTCCCCTCTGCATGTGTCACTTCGTACATCCACATGGTCATCTACACTTCTGGACCATAATCCTCAGTTGTAGATGTCCCACTCCAGCATGACTTCCACAACGTGCTGCATTGGTTCAAGCTAACCAGCTCAAGGTAAACACTAAGAAGACTGTGTCCATGACTTTCGGCACCAGCCAGAAATTGGCAAGGCTCTCACCTTCCCCTGTCTTCTCCACATTGGATGGCACCCACTTTGACACTGTCCCCGCCATCAAATACCTTGGGGTATAACTTGATAGCAAGCTTGATTTCTCTGCCCATACTGATGCCTTCCACACAAAACTTCACCCCAAACTCAACGCCTTGTATTGTAACAAGGACTGCTTCTCCCTCCAGGTCTGCCGGGAGCCAGTTACTAAAATGATTCTCCCGATATTTGACAATGCAAATGCAGTCCATGGCACTGCTCCCGCCTCTTCCCTATCCAGACTGGACTCCCTCTGCAATGCCTTCTGTTGTTTTGCCACCAACTCTCCACCTCGCACTCCCCACTGCTCTCTTTATTCATCCCTTTCCATCCTCCCACTGTACCTCCTTTATAGCCAAATACTGGTTTGGCTCCCTTCCTTCCTACTTCTCCTCTCCTTACTCTCTGTGCACAATAGACTCCTGAACAGTCACCATTTCCATCCTCACTCATGTGTTGGGCAAGCTGCCTTCTCCTACCATCTCTCCTCCTTCTGGAACCTACTCCCATCTCCCCTTCATCTCTACCCATCTCTCCATGCCTTTTGATGTACTCAAAGGTCTATTCCTGCTCCCCCCATACATGTCTCCACCTCTCTTGAATCCTTACCACTCTCTCATGCACTGTAGCACACATACTTTACTGCAGCTATGAATGTTACCACACATTGCTCTGTCAATTTACTCACATTTGGTTTTGACTTTCTGCATAATTTGTACTTTTGTATGCTACACTTTGTATGTACCTCCTCCCCCCCTCGGGTTGCACCTAAAAATGAGCCTTGGCTCAGTGTGCCTTTCCCGAGTATCACATTTTAAATAAATAAAAAATAAGAAGCATAATGGTAAATAGTAAAGGCAAATTAGTATACAGATACACACAGGAAATAAAACAGATTAAATTAGGTGGGGGGATTTTCTAATGGGTACAAAATGGGGATGAGTAGAAAAGAACAGCATGATCAGGGCAAAACTAGTAAAAGGAAAGAAGGTAAGAGGAAAAGTGTCATGGACAGTTGAAGGTAGCAGAAGAAAAGTCATGAAGAAGAGACTTTAGGAGGTAGGAGAAGAGGCAGAAGAAATGTAAGGGGAAGGTAGGAGAAAGCGATATGAAAAAGCAGATTGACCAACAGTAGATTTTCTAGAAACAATAGGGAGGGGATGGAAAATATTGCTGTGGAGAGAGTAGAAGGAAGAAGAGGGAGAGGACAGAAGAGATTTAAGATAGGAGGGAAGAGAGACAAACCAGAATATGGATATAAATAAGACACAATGGGAAAGGCACCTGGCATCAAGAGAAAACAGAGAAAGGGCAGAGTAGGGTGAGCAGTGGTGGGTACAAGGGGGACACAGTCCGACAGAAAGAATGAAAGAGGGGGTCCAGTCTGGCAAGGGAGGATTTGGCAGCTCCACTATAGACGGTAGACTGCGTCACCATAGTCAAAAATAGGAAGAATTATCTTTAATATAATTTCTTTTTAAAAAAATGTCTTATTAAGTAAGGACGAGGACTGGGAAGGGGTCTGATTATTTATAAATATTCTTAAAAATGTGATAAAATGCATAAAACAGGCCAAACTCTAATATTTAAACACAAAAGCCCAAAAGGAATAATTTAATTATTGGTTTGAAAAGTAAATGCTAAGCAAAGCAATAAGTAGCTCCATGCCACGGCCTGTGGCCTCCCTTGGAGGCATACCTACTTGGGCGGGTGAGTGTATTGGGACAGAAAGAGAGATGGCGAGAGAGAGCGAGAGAGACAGATGCAAGTCCATACCTACCACCATCCAATAAGCAGCTAACATATTTGTTATTAATGTTACTTGTGGAGTAGGTGGTATATTAATTCATGGATGTTTCAGAGCAGACCAGGCCAAAGAAATAAATGGCTAATGAATGATCAAATGAGCAGCAGTAATAGCCTCCTCCCACCCTACCCACGTGATGCAGCTGCATTGTATGTCCCAGTGTACAGCACAGCAAGATCGTTTAAAGGGACAGGAATGTGTGCTACTGGCAGCAGATACAAATGTTCTTATTTACAGAACTGAAATTCATACCTAAAAATAATCCATATTTAACTGTACCTGAATAACCACTGATGTGAAAAACTGTGTTTTCAATTGTTTTCTTTTAACGGACAACATGCTATACAGTTCTTTTTGTGGAACCAATAATTTGACATTTTTACTATATCACAGTTTGTGTACAGAATGTGAAGCATGAGCTACTGTCCTATCAGAAACATGCTTAGAATTCTGTGCACAAACCGTGACATAGTTTAAAAAAACTCCAGCCCACTGGTTCCAGGAAAAGAACTGTAACAGAATGCTACACATAAAAACAAACAATGCAAAATACATTTGTCCATATCATTTTTTCCTTGTACAGTTAAATATGGATCACTTAGAGGAATTAATATTGTTTATGAAAATTGGAACACTGTAAACAGCAGCCAATTAGAAATCATTTCCTGGCCTCTTTTAAGACAAAATGACATATCTTCTTACTGAGCACCACTCAGGCAGTCACATCAGCCAAGTACATTGCAGTCAAAATAAAACAGTATCCCGCTGCTGTGTGTGCACCTGACAACACACAATGATAAAAACATCCTTCCTACTTCTAAGAAACTGCTTCTGTCCAGTGCCAAGTATGATATAAACAAGTTTGTGTTTCTATGTGTACACAATAAATCTGTCCATTTACTGTAACTGAGATGTAGCACTACGTCATACTACAAGCAATGAATGACATTAATGAATTTAGTAACAATTTTCTACAGTAATCAGAGCCAAATATGGATGGAGGGGTACGAAAAACATTTATTTTTCCAAAGCAGAACATTCAGGCTTCAGCTAAACCATCTGTTGTCAGAAAATTAAAACGGTAACTACAGTATTAATGTCATACTACAGTATAATCAGGTGGCAAAATAAAATATGTTTCTTTGGATTTATTTTATAAGTATTCGGTGCTTCAGTACTTTTAAGGTGCTTTGCACCTTTATTGCAGGAATAGCTCTGTGGTGCTTGTAATTAACTCTGCAATTTAATAGAGCATGAATTTCAGCGAGCATCTGATAACACTTACGGGGGTGGGGCTGCTATGTAACTCCACACTCCAGCGAGCAGAACGCTATACTATCTTCCTACCTACTGTGTGAGACTCTGCTCTGCACAGTAAACTGCATGTCATTTGTTTTCTTTTAGCAAACTCTAGTGTGTTGCAATATTTTTACTTGAGCCCTGTTCTATGAATGGGAAGAGGGATGTTACAGTCCGATTTATTTTAGAAGTATTTAGTGCTTCAGTACTTTTAAGGCGCTTTGCACCTTTATTGCAGGAATAGCTCTGTGGTGCCTGTAATTAACTCTGCAGTTTAAGATAGTTTGAATTTCAGCGAGCAGCTGATAACACTTACGAGTGGGGCTGCTATATAAATCCACACTCCAGCGAGCAGCGCGTGTTTTGCGTGAAAGAGCTGGCGTAGTGGACTATATCCTAAGTTACAGAAAGCATCTACCTTGTTCCCCTGTGATATAGCATCTGTCGACAGGTAATAATTAATCCTGTACCCTTCACTGTAGTGTTAGCTTCTTTAAACAGAGAAGCCTTAGCCTGAACGATCAGCAGTGTTTGCACCTCAGAAACAGGGAGCAACATCTATTATTTGGGAGCAGAATTTCTATATTTATAGAACTATAACTTGCTGCTGCTGTTTGTTTCTTCTCTTCTTCCTGTAATAAGTACATCATATAAGATCATGGATACAATAATTCAGATAGTGAATGGAGAAAAAGCCATACTCTGTAAAACATGTAATATGTATATGATTGTTTCAGAATTACCATTAAACAACTCATTTACATGTGCCAAATGTAGTGATAATAAAGATATGTCAATATTATTGGTCCAGTTTAATAACAGGCTCATTGAAATTGAGCAAAGGCAGATGGATATGGCTGACCGTTTTCAAATTCGATTACAAACTAGTACAAAAACACCAGATCTTACAAATTGCACTGAAGTCCTTGTCCCTGTGAATAACACCCCAACAAACAAAACAAGGGTAAGGGAAGAAGATGAAAACACTGACCCAGAGGATGTCTGGTATAAAGTTCAACATCTAAAACATCCCCCCAAAAAAGAGGAAGGAAAACCAAGCAATTTAATCTCGAAATCACTAATTCATTTGATCCCTTAAACTAACATATCCCCCAAAAAGAGACAATGAGTACATCTGTTTCTCTAAATTAAGACATTACCTCAGATACACTTACTTTTATAAATGTTGAATCTCAACCAATGGGCATAGAACAGAATTTAACCCCAGATCAACCGTTAATAACATTTGATACAACTTCTATTGCTTCGCAGCAGTTTGACCAAAATATGGAACTTGAGGAAACCCTGCCTAGAGAAACTGAAATATATGTACTCAGTGATTCTATTATTAAGAGACTAAACAGAGTAATTTGTGACAGGGACAAAGCACATAGAACACTTTCATGTTTTAAGGGTGCCAAAATATCGGACATTTAAAAAATGATTAATAATACAGTATGTCAAAACAATACTAGGAAATTAGTGATCATTCATGCAGGAGCCAACAATATATTTCATCAAAATGCACACCACATTAAGCAGGAATTTGTCAATTTAACAAATAAACTTGCAGATCTTGAATGCAATATCTTTTTTTCTGAGATACTCCCAATCCCTAGAGCAACTTACAGATAAAACTGTACACTAAAGGAAGTAAATAACTGGCTAAGACAATGGTGTCTAAAGCAAAACATCAATTGCATAACACATTGGGAAGATTACAGTGATAATCATGAAATGTTTAGTCCAGATGGATTGCACCTCAATAAAATAGGATCACAATTTCTTAGTCAACAGTTTAATGATTCAATAGATGCAGCTTTAAACTAAGAAATGGGGGAGGTGATATTATTATAACTAAAGTATCATCAGTTAAAAAACAAAACTATCCAAGTTATGAGTGGAATATAAATCTTAATACTAGATCCCATGAAACTTTAAAACTTAAAAAGAGAAAAAGGAAAAGGAATTCACAATCTCTTTCAATAAATCAAAAAAGTACATTTAACCAGAGGAATACTGAATTCAATGAGATACTGGAAAATGAAAAAAATGATGAAAATTAAAATTCTATTGACTAATGCTCGCAGTCTAACAAATAAACTTGATGAATTAAAATACATTCTTGTAAATAAAGAGGTGGACATCTGTTGCGTCACTGAAACATGGTTTACTAATAATGACTGGAATACTGACATCTCTGTTTACACAATTTAAAAAAAAAAATAGAGAGAGTGTCAAGGGTGGGGATTTAGCAATTTATATATCTAACAAATTTAACTGTCATAACATAGCAAATGATGATTCTACAGTTGAGACACTCTGGGCTAAAATCGAACTAGGTTATGAAACCTTAACTATAGGTCTTTGTTACAGATCACCTAGCCTGAATTTTGTTGAAAATTTAGTCTTTTTGAAGCAGTTAGATAATATTGAGGTAAATGGTGATTTAATAATTCTTGGTGATTATAACTTCCCCCATATTAATTGGGAAACATTCAAAACCAATAGTAATATGGCACAACAGTTTCTTGAAACCACCCTCAAACATGGTTTGGACCAACCAGTGACTATTCCTACCAGGAATAATAATATACTTGACCTCATTTTCACAAATAATGCTGACCTTCTTACGTCTCCCGTCATTTTGCCACCTTTGGGCAATAGTGATCATAACATGATCACATGTGATATCATAAAATGCGTAAAAGGCAACAAAGGGTTAAGCAAGGTCAAAAATTACTACAAAGCAGACAATAATATAAAAAAAAATTTTGACTTCAGGAATTGGTCAAATGATCCAAGTATCCTTGAGATTGAGCATGTGTGGGATAAAATAAAAGCTAAAATAGATCACTGTCTAAACACCTGGGTGCCTGATAGAATAAAATATAACAAAAATAATAAACAAAGAATACCCTTGTGGTGGACTAAAGAATTAAAGCATATCATAAATAAGAAACATCGTGCCTATAACAAATACAGTAAGTCCAAAAAAGCCTCTGGTTGGTGTAAGTTTAAAAAAACTTGCCAGAAAAACGAAACAAATGAT
Organism: Neoceratodus forsteri; assembly: GCA_016271365.2. Taxonomy (NCBI): domain Eukaryota; kingdom Metazoa; phylum Chordata; order Ceratodontiformes; family Ceratodontidae; genus Neoceratodus; species Neoceratodus forsteri. The sequence goes on along the minus strand of CM028131.1, from coordinate 704,499,866 downwards.
CAAAACAAAATTTAGAGGTTAATTTAGCAAAAAACATTAAAGACAATTAAAAAAAAGTGTTTTAATTATATTGGTTCAATAAAACAAACCCATACTGGAAGAGGTCCCTTAAAATTAGATGATAAGATAATTACTAGTGAAAAAGAAATGGCTATAGAATTCAATCAATATTTTACAAGTATATTTAAACAATCAGATTTAATACTTTCTAACACACAATATACATCAGAAATCATATCATTCTTTTCAGAACAAGATATAGTAGACGCTATTAACAAAATCAAATGCAATACTTCTCTGGGTCCTGATTGTATTCATCCCAAATTTGTGAAAGAAGTATCAAAAGAACTCTCTGGACCATTAACTTATTTATTTAATATGACTATAAATCAGGGAAGGGCTCCTCAATCTTGGAAAGTGGCGAACATCACGCCCATTTTTAAAGGTGGTAATAGGCAGACAATAAATAATTAAAGGCCTATCAGTTTAACTTCACTTATCAGTAAGATTAGTGAAAGATTAATTCATTCTAAAATTTCTGAACATATTAAAAGTTCTGGTAGCACAGATATTTCTCAGCATGGTTTCTCTACTGGTAGGTCATGTTTAACAAACCTTCTAAGCTTCTTTCAGCCAGTCAGCGATACGCTAGATAATGGCCTTCCGGTGGATGTTATATTTTTGGATTTTGAAAAGGCATTTGATACTGTTTCGCATAAAATTCTGATTGAACATCTTCACAACATAAACCTGGATATGCATTTTTTTAATTGGATCTCATCATGATTATATAACAGATATCAAAGGGTGGTTATTCGTGGTCACGAATCCAATTGGAGTTTAATAACCACAAGGCTCTGTCCTTGGACCTCTACTTTTCAATATAATGATAACTAGTATGCAAACATCTAAAGACATCTGGATAAACAAATACGCAGACGACTGTAAAATAGGTTGTATTGTGAACAACACTTTATCAGCAAATATATTACAAGATCATTTAAATAACTTAACAAATTGGGCAGTAAAAAACAATATGAAATTCAATCCTGCAAAATGTAAAGTTATGCACATGGGGAATAATAATAAAAAGTATACATATTCAATACAAAATGTAAACTTAATTACCACTACAGAAGAAAAGGATTTGGGTACAACAATTACAGATAATTTAAAATGCAATTCCCATACCAACAAAACTGTTAAAAGATGTCACATGATTATAGGTAATATTTTGAGACATATCAAAAGTAGAAAACCATCAGTTATTTTACCTTTATACACAAGTTTGGTTCGACCTCACTTAGATTACTGTGCTTCATTTTGTGCCCCAACCTCTACTGGCTATCAGCAAATAACGGAAAGAGTACAGCGCAGAATAACAAAGGACTGAAAAAATGTCTGTAGTAGATTATGATACCAGACTAAAAACAATACAACTATACTCCTTGAAGTATAGAATTTTAAGAGGTGATCAAATTTCCGGCTTTCGGATGAGACGTTAAACCGAGGTCCCATCTGCTTGGATTGGTGGTAGTTCAGGTGGATGTTAAAGATCCCATGGCACTTATTGAAAATAGTAGGGGAATTTCCCTGGTGTCCTGGCCAAATTTCCCTCATTCACTAACACTACCACCAACAACTTAATCTGGTTCAAGGTCAGTTGGCATTCATCTGTATCCCCCTCCCCCGGGTCGTGCCTGAAAATAGGCAGGATTTGTCTAGTGCACTTACCCGGTCAACAAAAACTAAATAAAAATTTATACTTATAAAGCATACTGAAATGACTATTTGTTAAACTCTATTGGATTAGAAAAATACTTTGTAAATAATTCTACTAGATCTCATAATTTGAAGTTAAAATCAACCATATGTAAAACTAACAAAAGGTCGTCATTTTTTTACACAGAGAATTCCTCCAATTTGGAATACACTACCAGCTGATATTATAAATAGTGAAAATATAGAGCAGTTTAAAAAAAGACCTGATGAATATATGGGTGATAAGAAATTTTACTTCCACCGTTGATACAGTAGGAGGCGAGTTCAGTAATGGGCATCTCGCCTTTTGAACTTGTACCTATCTATGAATCTATGAATTTAAGCAGCTGCTGACAAGAAGTGGTAGTAGTATGGAGCAGTACCTACCTTCCAGATCAGATAAATATTTCTATCAAGTAAGTTTGGAACATGAAATGCAGCTGCTTGCTGCACTAGGTGGACTCAGACCCACTGATGTTATTGTTTTTGTGCTGCTCATTGTGTTCATTCGGTTAATCCTGGTCTACTCTGGCCTGTCCTAAGTCTGACTTGACTTATCGTTGTAGTAAGAAGACCCTATTTACAAAAGATTTTTCACCACAGCACAATGGGAAAGTGTTCCGTGGATAAGGCCTACTCAGAATCAGTATGCAAATGTTTCATTCAGTATAATATCTGAAATTAAAAGTGAGGAAGGTTGACTTTTAAGAAAGTCAAATGCTCAGCATTTTCTGCTGTCAAACAGGATCTTACGTCAGTAATAATGTTGCCAGCTGAACTAAACAATCATTCTGAAAAGACGCCAGTTGGAGGGCAATTCATTGTAATCTGTACTAAAGCAGACCACATATTTTGTTTTGATTTCCAATATTTCAAAGGATCAGCATTCCAATTAATATTAGACTCTGCAGGTACATCTCAGCAATAGTCTGCGCTAGAAATGAAGATGTCATAATGGCATCTTGTAAGTGACTTCAGAGATCTGAAGCTAAAACGGGTGGGACAGTGCTTCTATTTTTGAATGGTGGTGAAGAAGGTCCTGCTGCAGTGGCTAAAGAGAAAGAGGAAAAAAAAAAAAGCTGGAATACCAGAGGGGGGCTGCCTGATTCTGTGTTGTGTTGTGATGAAGACTGTGAATCTGATGGTGTACTCCGTTCCATGACAGCATGCACGTCATCAATTATTTCTTGTTTGTTTACTTTAAAAGAAGTGTCATCATCATTCAAGAGCTGCTTTGATTTGTATCATGGGTCTAAGATTGTTCCTTTAACGTAGTGCTCTGACTGAAGCATTCTACATACATATTTACAGAGTTTTTCATCTTCAGCAACTTTTTTAATCATTCATCTTGTCATATCGTTTTGTATTTGGGTGGGCAACCAGCTGGCACCACTGGTAGCACGTGTGATGGAATTGTCTGTGTTCTGTCAATTTTCCCTAATCAGATTCAATCTGAATTTTACATTTTTTATTTAGGGTATCACCTGGCTCAGAGTTGCTGTATTTGTCTCTGGTGATTTCCTCAAATGGCTGGAAACTTCGCCAATTCTGTTTTCCAAGGTGTACCGTCCTACAACTTTCTTTTGTTCCAGCAGGTTTTGGAACATAAGAAAGGTTGAACTCCACCTAGTAGAAATGTCTTGGATCAGTCTGTGCAAAGGTAAATTGTGCTCCTCCTGTATTTTTCCAAACTAGTGACAGACTCTGCTTGAGTGATTGAAATGACTGTAGATTCTTTTAGCAGTGCTAACAAAAGCCTTAATGTTCCTGTCCTCATAAAGAACACTGTAAACTACTAAATTCAAGCAATGGGCAAAGCAGTGGATGTGAACAAAGCCCTCCTCCTCCAAGGTCTTCCTTATGTTGGACCCGCTATCTGCAACAATAAAGCCAACCGACAGTCCCTGGGACATGAGCCATTCCTGTATTGGTGGTTTGAGCGTCTCATCGATATTGTATGAGTTATGTTCAGATGGAAAAAAAAAAACGTTCTTAAAACAGAAAACTGGGATTCACTGTCCCCACAAGAATTATCAAGAGATGCCCAATGTGCAGTGCCAGACAGGAGGGTTCAGGCTGATAGCTTGTCCAAATATCTGTTGTGAATTGCACCACCCACCAAACAGCACCGGCCAAAAGTCATCTCAGTCTTTTGCATATGACATCGCAGAGATCTGAAATTGCTGTTGAGGAGAAGTATTTTCTCAACAGTATAGTATAGTATATCGAGGTTCAAGATACTCAAGCACCCACCTCAATCCTACATTTTCAACCATGTTATATGGTAGCAAGTCAACGGCTTTCATCTCTGAAATTTTCTATGTTATTGTAACAATAACAGGGTGGGTCAAGGAATATTTGGCTTTAGGTTTGTATATTTCTGAGATGGTAAGCTGTTTCCTTGAAGGATGGGAGCTTTTGAACACATGGCCTCTACTAGTAACAGTGGGACTTTGAGTTTTTCAACTGGATGGAAGTGCTGGCGGTGTTTCTGTATTACTGCGGGGGCTGCCACTGCCTTCGTCTATTGCAGTAACCCCTGAGTGCAGTAAGCTATCATCACTGTCACTTTCTCTTCTGTTCTCAAAAATGTATTTCTCATTAATGTTATGACATCTGAGTTGGTGTTGTTTCAGTGCTGAAGTTCCCAGTACCTCTGCTGACTGCCCATTTACAAACAGCACATGTTGCCACCAACTCGTAAGTAGCACTAACGGAAAAGTATGACCAAACAAAAGATTATTTTTGTTTTATTGCAAGGGATTAGGCACTGCAGCTCAGTCACTTTGGTTTTTTTTTTGTTTCGTATTTTTCTAGGGCCTCTTCCTGTTCTGCTTTATTCCCTTCTTCTAACCTGCTGGTCTCCTCAACTACAGAATTAGAAAACATTTGCTTCTACTTGTCCCTCATTTGCAATTTCCATCCCCTCTGGTAAACCTGCCCCATCACTGCCTCCTTCATCATCTTTATCTTCTTTACCTCATCAGGCTCAGCCTCAGACAAATCAGATGTTGAGGGACTAACAGTAGCATAGTATACAACTGTTCCATAGCTGGGAATGACTGCTCATGGTTCCACCGGGGATGATCCGGCAAATGCACCTTTATTGGGCTCAAGCATTCGCTTGGAAGATGATACTTTAGATTTACCAGAAACACTTCTTAGGGTTTGATTTTGTTGGACCTGTGTAGGACGACTGCTTAGCCTGTCCTTTCGGCCCTCCTTTTTGGTTGCCTAAAGCTGCAGTGGCTACGTGACAGTTCAAATTTGCCTGAACATTTTCATCCTTTTTTTTATTTTTTTTTTTTATTTTTTGACTCCCACAGCTACAGGCCCAAATGACCATTACCACTTCCTTCTCAGCTCACTAAGAGTGACTCCAAGTCCTACTGTTACTGTTAGTAATTGACTATATTCAGCAACTCAACAATGTTATGCTACTATAGCTGTGGAATATAAATTGGTGATGCAGACGTCCAGAGCACAGCCCACTAGTATAGTGGTGAATTATTATTTGTTACTGATAACAATGAACAAATTGAACAGTAAGGAGTATGACTGATGATGATACTTGTATACCTTTATTGGGTAGTGCACTGTCTACAGTTGCAGTAGTCGACTCTCAATAAAGCAATGAATGAGAAAAACAGCCTGTACGGAGTTTTTATTTCTTTCCTCCTTTTTCTGCTAACTCTTTATTTTTTCGTTATAGAACTGTTTTTTTTATAATGATTGCTTTGATTTGCCTTCCCCTTGACTATGTAGCCAGCAGCACAAGTGACCATGACCTATGGCAACTAGTATGTATTTTAATTACTGATGGCACTGCCTTCCCCTTGACTACACAGTCAGCAGCACTGCATCACCCATGACTGTGACCTATGGCATCTTAATGACTGCTTTGCCTCTCCTGGACTACCCAGCCAGCAGCACTGCACCATGACCATAACCTATGGCAACTTAACAATTGCTTTTCCATCCCCTGGACTATGCAGCAAGCAGCACTGCATCACCCAGTGAATGCGACCTATGGCACCTTAATGATTGCTTTGTTTTGCCTTCCCCTGGACTATGCAGCCAGCAGCACTGTGCCACCTGTGACCGTGACCTATGGCACCTTAATGACTGCTTTGCCTTCCTCTGGACTACGCAGTCAGAAGCACTGCACCGCCTGTAACTGTCACCTATGGCACCTTAATGATTGCTTTGCCTTCCCCGGATTATGCAGCCAGCAGCACTGCACTACCTGTGACTATGACCTATGGCAACTTAGTGACTGCTCTGCCTTACCCTAGACAATGCAGCCAGCAGCACTGCACCACCCGTGACCATGACCTATGGCACCCTAATGATTGCTTTGCCTTCCCCTGGACTATGCCACCAGCAGCACTACACCACCCGTGACCTATGGCAACTTGTATGTATTTTAATGATGGCTTGCATTCCCCTTGACCACACAAGCAGTCAGCAGCACTGCACCATCCACAACCATGACCTATGATAACCTGTACTGATGATTGCTTTGCTTTACATTCCCCCTTTACTACCTACCGAGCCAGCAATACTGCACTACCTGGCAACTTGGTCTTGCATTTTTGCTTTGTGTTCCCCTGGATTAGCCCCAGCCAGCATCACCTACAAACGTCACCTATGGCAATTTTTAATTAATTTAGCAACTTAGGTTTTTTTTCTTCAACAGTATTTTTTCCCCCCTTTTTGCAGAAACAGCTTGCCCTCCCACACTACCCTGACCTGCAGTACACAGTAGTATTACAGGTAGCAACACTAGACTGCATTCAACCACTTTGTCTGCCAAGTGCCACAGAACTTAATCTCTTTTTGTCACAAATGTCCTCTCACAAGTTTGACTTTTCTTTGTGGGCTTGCTCACCCACCTAGTGTCTCTCTCTCTCTCCCCCCCCACCCCCCTTGGACTGGGTCTCTCTCTGCCCCCCTCTTATTCCTGACACATTTGGCAGCAGCACTGTCATTGCACAGTCAGTGCTCCACTTTTCACTTTTTGTTTCCCTGTGGTTTGGGCTTGTCTGCCCACCTGTGCCGTTAAGTGCTCGCCGTCCTCGTCAGAAAGCAGTCTGCTCTCCAATCAGGTTTCTCTCCTCTGTGCAGCACTGCAGGCTTACGGCTTTTTTGTAGCCAACTTCCTGGCGTCACATGCCACCACAACAAACTCCCTTGCTAAATGGATGCGGCCAGCCACTTGTGCCGACTATGGCATGCCAACAGCACAAGGGTAGCTGGAAAGTGGGAAGGATCTGCTTACCATGGACCTGAAACTGGACTTTTTCAGCAAAGGCCATATTGGTCTGAGTCTGTGGGCAAGCGCCGGATCCAGGGGGTTCTAATTTATGGCAGAACAGTCCACCTAGCCCTAACAATTTCGCAAACATACTCTATTCAGCTCTTGCAGTTTACCAGTGAACACATTTTTACCAGGTTTTGCAGTATGTTTCTGACAACTTAATCATGAAGCCAGAGTTCTCTGACATCATAGTGCTTACCTGGCAACCCTATGTGATACAACAAAGCACAGCAATTGTGAGACCAGATGGGAACTATGAGACTTTTTCAAACAGACAGTATGATTTGAATAAGAATGTAAATGACAGATAATGGTAGGAAACCAAATGCCATGGAAACAGTAAGCAATAATACCCAACAGGGTGGGCGGTATTGGGCTATACCGGACCGCCTAGGGGCGTAATGAGGCCAGACACCGAAGGCGGAGGGCCTTATAGCCCCTGGAAGGTCTGGTATAGCCCCATACCGCCCACCCTAGAGGGTATTATTGCGCTTAGAAAATAGGCCACTTTATTACTTTTGTTTAAAAAAATATTTATTTTTAAGTTTAAATGATGAAACTCTTAGCAGACTCATTTTCTAATAAAATAGTCCCTCCACCTACTATTTTTTTTTCAGCTGCCCAATGGTATCATGGGAACTGTAGTCTGTTTGGGGGAGGCTGTGTAGCTGACCATGGGTGATGGCAGGAGAGAGAAAAGGTCTCTCTCCGACAGCACGACAAGAACAGGAGTGTGCTTGTTCTATTTTTTTTTTTTTTTACACAGCACTTTTACACCAGTTACTGCAGTTAGTGTAAATCTGTCCCTTTTCCCCCTTCCTTGGTGATACCAAGCTGATGTCTTGAAAATAAAACACGGGTCATTAGATAGCGTAGTTTAACTGACCATAAGTCCTTCACTTGACTGCTTTTTACTACCTGATTTTTTTTCCCGAACCTCCTCTTTTCTGTTCACCGTCTCCTTCACGAACTCCTCAATCCATGGCACTTTTTTTTTTTGAAATAACAGATGGCATGTAAGGGAAGTGCAGTAGATCTGGAGATGGGTTTGTAGGGTCTGTTGGCAGCTTGGATTGTGGGCACCAGCGAAACATCGGGAGTTGCGTGGGAGCGCTCAGTCTCTGCCTGTGATCAACTCAGAGCTGGTACAAATTTTGTCATTTTCCACCCTGTAATAACTGTTTTACTAAAACTTTCTGTGATGAGCAGGGATAGGAAGCTGAGAGAGAGTGGAGCCTGTGCGAGCGAGGAAAAGTTGTTTTCGATAGCGCACAGCACGCAATGTGCTAGCAGTACAATTTAAAATGTCAAGAACGTTTAAAAATAAAGTTGCAGGCAAAGAGAGATCAGCAATGTTTTTATTTAGGCAGATTACTGATGCTTAGGTGTAAATTTGGGGGGTCGGACAGAGAGACTGTCCTGTATTACTTACTGAGGAATCGCCTTTAACGGAGAAGAAAAAAATGGTGTTCTGCCAGTTCAAAATTGCCACTGCCAATCGATTGGGAGGGGGTTGGTAGAGGAAAGTTACGAGTGCTACTGGAGGAGACTGTCTGTTTTCAGGAACGTGGATGAGGAGAAAAACATGATGTCTGGTTGTGGAGGTAGGCTAAGCTTGAGGGGAGATGGCTGAAGGGCTGGGTGTCAGTTCTTGCTAAGCAAGAGAAAAAATGGTGGATATTTACAAATCAACATTCTATTGGCACATTTATATTGGTTATCAGGTCGGTTGGGACTGGCACTCTGTTGTCTGATAGATGCCCACCTTGCCAGGGCTATCAGCCAGTCAGAGCCCAGGACTTTCTTTGCCCATTTTCTAATTACAGTTAATTGCCACTGCTGTAATCATATACTTTACTTCAGTAAAGAACAGAGGCCTGTTTCTGAGTTGCAATCACAGGCAGTGCAAAACAGGCATTTTATGTCTGCAATACTCTAAGATGCACATCACAAGGGTAAGGGGTGGAAAGTCCCCCACTCGAACAAGGTGCAACACAAATGGCCTTTGTGGGTGCACAAGAAGGATGTTTACATCCTCAAACATAAATGCTCCAAGCCTGAAAGAGCATGCTTTTACAACACTGTAGGTATATTAGAGAGAGCAGTGTTCTGGACTGCAAGTGTTTTTCTTATCAAAAAAAGAAATTGCTCACCCGTTAAAAAAAAAAAAAAACAGTGAGCAAATTACTCTTGCTGGTTTCAGTTATCTGAGCACCACATGCATATTAATTTGGCATAGAGCCGCCGTTCTTTATTTTTTTTTGGGGGCTCAACTAAGTGGTCAGTCTGGGGCCTTGGTGCTCTGTGTGCATTTTGATGGTTATACCAAAGAGATAGCAAAGTATAAACAAACACCACTGAAATCATAGCACAGTACCCACATTTGCCTGTAGGCCAAATACAGTCACCGGGTCCAGAAATGGCTTGTTGGCCACTTGTAGCCTATGAGTGGCCAACAAGCCAGGTCGGGACTCGGTGGGGAGTAGCCTAGGGATCCTCCAAAGCTCACAACTTGACTGTGGCATACCATGATAACACTGAATTCCTTCCTGTGGGGAAGGGGGTATGTCGGGTCACAGCCACAAACTCCAGATTCTCTCCAGGCCTGCCTTCTGCCAACGACAAACAACATGTTAAAATAAACAGGCATCTTTTTTGAGACCACAGTGACCTACACTCTTGGGTTGCTGTTTGTGTCTACATCAGCCTGACACCAACATTAGGAGACTCCGCAGCCTCAGCTCACTTTCAGTTCTAATCACAGCCACCAGCACCACCACCACCAGCACTGTAAATGCACAGTCAACATGGTGAAAATCAGTTCTAAAACACTTTTTTGACACCGAACTCCCTTCTTCAAACAGCTCAGAGCATTGAGGGTGTACACAATACATATGTGCTTTTTTATTTAAACCCATTTCATTTTTATCTCACTTGCAATCAAACCTGGAAACACTATGCACAATAAATCAACAGTTATCCTAAATCCATTTTTTCTCACTGTGTCTGGATGATTTTTGGACAGTACAATGAAAATGAAGCCCACTTCTCCTATCAGGCCAGAACTGCATAATGCCACATGGCTTAATCCCTGCACTTTCTGCAGCACTGTAACTACGAGACCATCCTTTTGCAAATTGCACATGTCCTGTATTCACCCACGGGACTCAATTAATGGAGCATGAACTATGCTAACCCATTTTGTTCCGTCCTCCCCCATCTCGCTTCCCCTTTCTAACTCCTCTCCTCCCCTGTTGCTATTTCCCCAGCACCTTGGTCCCTGCTTCAAAACTACCTCCTTTCTGAGTGCTCTCTTAAAAGCCACAAACTGGACAGGCTAGACTCCTGCCCCCTCTGACCTCTCCTATTGCTGACCAAATCAGCCTCTGTCTACTTTCTAGCACTGTATCATGGGCCTGGAAGCTGCAAAGATTTTTTCCCACGGGACAGCATCCCTCACACCTCTAGCTGATGAAAGGTGGTGCTAAATGATGGCAGATAGTTAAGATGCCCAGAGTAAAGTAAGAGCTCCTTGTTTGGCATTCGACAAATCATCACCTGGACAATTTAGGCAGAAATAAACAAGGGCAACATCCTCAAAGCCCTGGAAACCTTACATCAATTACTTCATTTATTTTTTGCCTTGCAATAGATGGAAACTTCATCAAGTGACAGAGAGACATAATCATCCTTAGTTTTATAGCACCTCTCTACCACAAAGAAAAGTCCTAAAAAACTCAATCTTTACCTATCGAGCCCCTTTCTAGCCCCAGAGACAGGAGATGGGAATGGGACCATGGAGCCATATTTGGAATTTTAATTTTCACAATGAAACCCTCCATGACGTTATTTTTGTGCCACTGGGAATGCACCAGGACGCGTAAGTTACTGGGACCAACACAGTGGAAACGTCAATTCACTTCATGGGCTAAGGTGAAAGTGCCTATCACCTCAACTGCAGCAGACAGTGCCCGAAAAAGTGGCTTAGTTGTATCTGAAGGGCGTGCCGGGGGCATTAACGATGCTGCTACTTTGTGATGCAAGGTACCCTAACACCTCCCAGGGTTTAAACAGTAAATAAAGAGCACATGCACTTGTTAAAATAATTTCTGCTTGCTCTTCTTTTCCAAACTCACACAAGTTGCTGAGACTCACCGGGGCCCAATGAGGGAACTGCAGCAGCCGATCGATCTCTTTCTCCTGGGACTCGAATACCCTAACCCAGCCATGACTTGTTTTGAACACAGACTAGTACCCTTCTGTGACAAACCACCTCTCCCTCTGGGCTGAAACAGCTTTTAGAGAGGTGTCTATCCTCGAGTATTTGCTGCCACCAGCTGGACACTCTTCTGGCACCTCCTTCAAGCTTACAAACTTGAATAATCAAACGTGCAATTGCACACGTTAAAGTCTGGTAGTGTGTCTCTCTCGGGTGGCAGATGCTACACAGTTTACCTCAGCCAGTGGAAACCAAATATTACCTTAGAAAAATGACATCACAGTCACGACTGTTGAGCAAATAAATAACTTTTTACTTAAGAAAGTGCACTGAGCATTTACAGGATATATATTTACAACACAAGAGAATAACACTGATACAGGAAAAGTAAACAAATGTTTTTAAACAACAGATGGCAAAAGAAAAAGGCTATTACTGAAATATGCTAGTACTAAACTTACCCTTCCCTGTCCTTTCAAGAGACCACTGTGCCCTATGCTAACTGCCAGCTCCCATGGACCTAGCTAGAAGGGTAGGCTCTAATCTTAGATTCTTCCTCCAGCTTCAAAGCAAGAAGAACTTCCTTCATTGTCCTTCAGCCTCTTATATATTCTCCTGGGAATAGGTAATGCCTATTCCCCTTTGAATGCACCAACCAACTAACATGTACAGTATGTATTTAATTGTCCCAATCAGATTGAACACCTATCAGTGACCAATTACATTCCCTTTTAACCTTAAGTCTATATTTGAATGAACCAATCCATTCAAACTGGCCTGTGTGTGTGTGGACAGGTCCGTGTGGGTGTGTGGAGATGTCCACTCGAGATTTATGACCCTGCTCTTATCTAGCAGCTAGGGAGGACTGAGAATTCCACAAGCTGGATGCTGCTGGACAGTGGACTTTAACCTGTGTGTGTTTTTTTTTTTCCAAACTGCTAAAAAAAAATACCAGCTACAGAATCCAAACCATTAACTCTTTCCTTCCCATTTCTGTCACACCTTCCGCCGGTCGCGGATGGCAGTTGGCGGCTGGTGCCAAAACTGGTACTGCTCGCTGTCTGCAGGTGCTGGGTGCTGCGCATGCATACATGCTTAAACTCATCTCGGACCACAGTGTGACTGTCTCTTTTCGACACCCCCCCCCAGCACTCCAGCCTCCAGAATGAAAAAGAAATAAATTCTGTTTGGCTGCCCAGTGCACTGCACTGTGCTCGAGACAAATTGTCAGAGTTGCCCCCTTCTCTCAAAAATATAAAACACACAAAATTCTGGCCACAGTGGACTGGGGCAGAGCCCCTCACATCTTCCTGGGGTTTGTCTCAGCCTCCCCCAGAAGTTGGTGCCTATGGTCACATGCCCATTATTGTTTTTTGTATCTGTACTTGATGCTTTAAATCTGCCCCATAAGCCTCTAGAGTACATTACTTGTTCTCAAGCAGAAAATGCCCCTAAACCTGCCCTCCAAATAAGGCAGTTACCATTTTCCCCCAGAATTATTTTCTCCCGTTTTTAACCCTTGATATGTCCCTGACTGATATACCAGTCCAGAATTCCTACATGTTCTAATTTTGTTGGCAGCTTAAGGGTTAAAGGGAGTGAAGGGACTGTATTTAGCTGTGAAGCTAAAAGCAGAATCTTTTTCACTTAAAGTGGCTCCCCACCTCCACCATCAGATATTTAAAAAATATTCTAAGACCCTACTTAACAGGACCAGTGTTCCCCATTCACTATTTTAGTGCGGTGGGCCACCACCCTATATTTTTTTACCACCACTCTATATTTTTTTGCCACCACCCTAGATTTCTATCCATTACTGATTGTTTGTTTTACAAAATCCTCCAAAATTGTTTTTTATTGACATCCTTTACTGCACTACTGCCCCTGTTTTGATACCAGCACACTATATTTTACTTAAAATCAGCTCATGCACATGTACAGTGCATATAGGAGGTCCACAAAAATAACGCACATTTTGACCCGAGCACCACTGCCACCGCCCTATATTTTCAGACAGTGGGGAATCCTGAGGACTATGCAAAGGGCTGAAATCTAGGTGTAGAAATTGGCTACTACAGCCCAGTGAGAATACAGAAAGGTCATATACCATGACAGACTCAATTTCTTGATGACTTATACAGTCCAGACTGGTAAAAGTTAGAGAAATCATTAGATGAAATTGGCACATCCTGCAGTCAGACCCTATGTTATGTAAGCATACTAGTGACCCGCGAAGAGATGCATACAGAAGGGCCAGAAATCTAGGCAATATGGTGGTTTATGTATGTGTTTACCAGGTAGGTGCACTGATCCAAAGGACCATTTTCAGGTATGACTTGGGCCATGAAGATGGCACATAGGAAATACAATACAGTTACATTAATAAAGAATAGTGCAGGTGATAAAATAAACTAGAAATACATAAAATGCTTTGAATACAGTAACATACAGATAAAGTGCATAATGCATTACAATACAAGAGAAACAAATTGAATACAATACAGTACTGGTTAGTAGCACACAGAGTAGGAGGGAGCACATATGGTTGCTAACACCCCCCAGTAGGTACACAGAGACACGGAAACTGTGCTCATTGTACTGTTATTCAGAATACTAGTACTTTTAGTGTACCGGGAATTCAAAAGGAGTTTAGGATTGGACACTTCATTAATTGCTCCACCCACAGTATTATCTGTTTGACACACCATGTAGTTGCCATGCTTACTATGTAGGTAAGACTGGACACACGTTTAAAATACGGATGGGGCAGCATCTTGGCGAGATCAACAGGGGAGCCCTTGAAAACATGCCAGCCAAACATGTAAGAGAAATAGGACAGGGAAATGCCTTTAGTTTCCCAGGGACAACCTCCTCCTAAGAATGATTGAATCCATGTGGATATACAGTTTTAAGGCTTGTAGTATCTCTGGTCTCTATGAAAGAGTTAAATTGGCCCTTTATCTCATTTAGCTTCTACTATTTTTAGTTTAACATGAACCTTCATGGTACACACACATAGTTAAACTCAGAAGAGCAGTTTCTGCTGAGAATTTGTATTCTTCCTGTACATGCTATACTGGAATTTCTTGGACAAAGTGTCTCTAGCTGGCTCTGTTCTATGTGTTTCTGTCCTTATTTACAGCTGGACTTTTGTATGGAAATTGGCTTCCAGCCAAGTGATTGTTTTAGCACATTTGCACGGAAACCATATCCTGCAAATATGATGACTTAGTTAATAAACTTTCAGCCTTTTTGTGCTGAATGCCAAGCAAGTGTACAATACTCAGAAACTGGTCTTCATGAACACACAGATAACTACAAAAGCACATTATTCAAATGTCCATGTTTCTCTCATTTAAATATTATACAAGTTGGGGGGGGGGACTGACTGCTTCATCAAAAACTCCATTTTATTCTCTGTAGAACTCTCAGCTGATCAAAGATCTTCAGAATTAGCAGCATGGATATGATCCCAAGATGATGGGAATAGTTCTAAAGCATCATTCAGCTCAATGTCTTTTTCTATGACCAAAAACAGTATAAATACTAAAGCCCCACTGCTGTGACAGCTGAAACCTTATTAAAATATTTAGAGAACTGTTATTAAAGGAAGATTTGTATAACTGCCAAAAGACATGATACAATAAGCAGATAGTGTACTCATTTGGATGTGAAGTCTTGTATTACAACCTTATGCTAGACTGCCTCAACTTTTGAACACTCTCATCTTGTAAAACAGACAAAACAGACGAAATGCTTTCTCTGAAGTGAAAAGGCACATCTGGTGCTCTATACATAATGTAATAAGTTTAAATAGTTTTACTTTGTGGCACCCAGCCGGTTCAGGGCTGCTTTCTGCCACATGGTAAATGTCTAATGATTTCAGTCATTCTTCATTTGCTGCACGCAATTAGAACAATTATGCATCTGCCTGGCAGCTCAGCAGGTCCAAAAGGACAAAAACGATTGCAAAATCCAGCAAGTTCACGCAGATATTGTAATTTGTACATGTTTAACTGGGTATTTGTTCTTGTGCCAGAAAACCTTATAGCAGTTAAAACGGTTACTGGTCTGTCTTAAAATCTATTTTAAGTATACATATAATCCAGTGGAACCCATTTATAGCAGAACAGTCTGTGCTGACTCAGTCTATTTAGTGTCTGCTATATTGGTTTTACTGAGACAAAATATACTGCACCAGAATTCATGGGGCAGCAAGTGGCAGAACAAGTGGGCAGATACTTTATAACAGCTTAAACTCATGCCCGTTATATTTAGCGCTCTGAGCACAACTGACATATTCATGCCCTCTTATTTTCAGTGGTGGAACACCAGTGCTACTATCGTATACCAATTCATCTGATATTCACTGTCTTTTTATTTTCCTGTCAACATGAAACCATTAAAAATAGCTAAATTAAAAGACAGTGAATGTTTCCTGTTAACAGCAGTTTTAAAAGCAGATACAGTAGTGTAGTTTTAAAAACTGGCTTTTACTTATTAAACATTATAAAAAGAAAATAACTGTGTTGCTGTGCTGATTTACTATAGTTACTGTAATCTACAGTATTTTTATTTCCTAAAGAAATCTCTAATAGTGTTTGATATATTTTGGGGGCTGCATGCTTTTTCCATACACATTTAGCCACCGATGCCTCTGTTTAGTCAGGGGTATTATCATCTCGCTGTTCCATGGTTCTTCGTAGAATAAGCAGTGCTGCCCTTAAGTCAGTAGATGTGACACATGGGTCACTCTCCTAATCAGTGGATTTTTGTATTCTTCATTGGAGTTGAGAGTTGATCGGTACCTCTATTGACATGCTTCAGACAACCTCCTAAAGTCATCATTGACAGATTCTTTCTCCATCCTGTCCCCCAGATGACAATGGTCCTCAAACTCTTTACTTGTTATTTGGTGGATCTGGGTCCTCTGGTTCAACCTCTGGATCTAGTTCCCCTGACTGTGTACTGAATCCACCTTTACTTGAAACAGCTCACTATTGTCTCTTGTGAGGCATATTCCCAGGTAGACTTCAGAAGACAGACTACAACTAAAAGGCTGATGTGTTTTACTTTGCACAGGTGGCAACTGTAAGATCCTGTGTGTGCACTATCAAGGAGTTCTAGGACTCAGGTGCACATCTCCAAAATGTAGAGTTGCTTGAAAGCACAGATAACGCCTTGGTCCAGCGGCTGTATCAGACACGTAGTGTTGGGTGGTAAGAATATTAATTTAATGCTTCATAGGCCAGTGACCTGTGGATGACTGGAAAAATAATCTAAATGCAGAGCAGCTTGTGACCCCACATTCGGAGCCACTTTATGAAGATTTCACCAGTCATTCAGGCTGTGCGGTTGCTTGGATAGTTCAAACAGAGGTGGCGGACTCCCTTTAAACAACATGGCTGTGCAGATCTACTAACCACAAGCAGCTTGCATTTCTCTGTCCCTGCCATCTTACAGCAAAATAACAGAGAATCTCTCATTTTTTCTTTTTTTTGTTAGACTGCGGTGTTTCTTATTTAAATGATATGGTGCTGGACCCAACACAGTGGTAGAAAAATTCTGTCTCATCGCAGTTAAAGACTTTGTATGGTTCATAGGCAATTTGTGGCTCATGTAGCACCTCTGCAAGTCACAACTCCACAGGCACCATGTCAGCATTCTGCTTCTCCTGTGTGCTCTCCTGAAGTCAATGTTCCAACTGTGGAGCCATCCCAGAGATGGAAAGAAGTCAGGTTTACCTAAGACCACTGCAAACTGTGCTGCCCTTTTAAGTAAAAGTGACCAGACAGTCATTGCCTCCCTCCCTCAGGCACTGAAAAAAATCACTGGATAAGCATCTCCTTAATTTCTGCATCTTTACCTTTGTGCTTGGGTTTCCTGAGTGGATTCTGATTACTGTGCCATTCCAGCAAATCTTTTTCTTTGTCACTGAATAAATCTGAAAAAGCAGACTTAGGCACTGAATCATGAATGCTCGTCCTTGGGAGAGTATCCATCTGATTTAAAATATCCACATGTTTATGTTTGGTTGTGTGCGCAACGCACAAGAAACTGTTTGAGGAAAGTAGAGTATTACAGAGGTGTGGCAGTGTCTGGCCAATCCGACGAACATTTTCAGGGATACATCCCTTTGCCACCAATCAACAGGGAAGCTGCTGATGATGTCAGTTTCAGAGCGAGTGCCGGATATGAAAGAAATCTGCCGCTCCAATCACGGACAGTTTCGTCATTGCAGCGGCAGATCTCTCCCCCCTCTTTCCGGCAACCAGGAACAGTCCAGTCATGCGCAATACAGTGCACATTAATGCACATGGCTGGACTTATGAGCAACTCGTTTGCTCAGTGTGCCTTTCCCGTGAATAAAAATGAGCCGTGTGGTTTGCATAATTGGCGGCCCTGCTGCCCACCACACTCCCCCAAAAGCCAACATTGGCGTGCTCCAATCCCTGTGTCGGCATGCCCCCAGCTATCTTTTGCTGACAACGGGTGACCATTCCCCACGTTGGCATGCCTCCCCCCACTATTGTGGCACACTGGGAGCCCACCCCAGTGTGCCAAAGTAAACGTTATGTTTTTCCAACACCGGGATGCCCACTCCCAGTGTGAGATGTGCCCCCCCCATGCCCCCTTTCTTTCAGCCGACCTCGGGGTGCCCAATCCCTGGGTTAGCTTTGACCCCCGCTCAACTAGTCTGGCACACTGAGAGCCCACCTCAGTGTGCCGAAATCTATTTTTCAAAAAATTACACCTGTAAAAGAAGAAAACAGTCCCACAATGTGTTTTTTTACCTGTAAAAAAGGAAAGGTCCCTCGTCGTCCAGGTGGCCTCCTCCCTCATCCAGACTCTCCCTCTATGCACTCCACCTCCCCGCTCCCCCCCCTACCACATACTTACCTCCGGAGGTCCGGCACTGCAATCTTCTGTGGACTGGGAACATGTCTGCACTCTTCAAAAGCTGATCGCAAACTGAAGAAAATCACAATAAGCTCTATAATGGCAATCAGTGGAGGGTTTCAACTTAGGTTGATATCTCAGCCATTTGTTTGGAGTTTTGGCCCCAAATTTTCAACATGGGGTTCTTGGGACCTCACCTCATAACTATCGACACTGTCATTTCATTTCTCGGTCCCGAAAGGTGATTTTGCAGTTGCTGTACGGAATCACCTTTCGGGACCGATTAACGAAATGACAGTGCCACTGTTCATGAGGTGAGGTCCCAAAGTCTGTGTTGCAAGTCTCAGAAAAAATCTAAAAAATTACTGCGTTATGAGCGTGCGATGCGCAGTTTGTACACATGCACATAACTTCGCCAATTTTTTTATATTTTCACTCCAAACTTCCAACATTGCCATTTTTTCACACCTCCTTATGAACAGTACAGCTGTCATTTTATGCATCCTGCCTGAAACATGTTTTCGCACCTGTGGTGAAGAATGGCACAGTTGCTGTGCAAAATCACAAGGCAGAAAACACAAATTCAATGAGAGTCGGCCTTAGCAAATGGTTCCCCACACTCCAAACAATGCTTCAAACATGTAGAGCCCATTCTTTTATTGGTTTTCTGGGACATCGAACCAGAAAAGAAAAAATCCCTTTATTAGTCTTTTTTTTTTTTTCTCTCGGTTAAAGTAACTGCAAAGAACTGAGAGTTACCCCAGTTAAAGGATATCAACCAACTAAAAGAAATCAGAAATATTAGAAATCCAACTGAACTTTACTTCAGTAGAAGAAATAAAACGTTGGTTCCCTCCCGGTTGCGAGGAACCGAAAAGGAACCGAAAACTTACCCAAATGACTCTAAATCTAAACTAAGTATACCTGTACGCCAAGGACAATGTTTTAAAAAAATCAAAAGAAATACTCGATACTAAAGAAAACCGATGAAAATAAAACTATTCAAGCGAGTGAAGGAGAGCTCTCCACAGACGTCTAACTGAGGTAAGCAGAGTAAAGAACCTGACTGATACAGGAAGTACAACCAGGGACAGTGGTTTGAAAACCAAGCTCGAGCCTAGCATTCCACAGTTTGCATAGGTTCTATTAACCATTTCGGCTCCGGGACAGTCCTATGGTGAGACCATACTGCATTAGTCAGAACACAGTAAGATATCCTGGGGCTTGAAAAGGCTTGTGTGCTCTAAGTATCACTCTGAAACTCTCATCGACCCTTTGCACCGAGGGTAGGATAGTTTCCTCTCCTTGTTTATCAAGGCAGAACACACTTGTCTGCCTTAAGATGTGCTACCTTGTCATCATCAGGTCTGAAAGAGCCTGCAGCCTACACACAGCAGCTCTCATCTGTACCATATTTAAGTGAAGATGATGTTCTTAGTCTGACCAGGTCCCTTGGATCCTGAGATCTTGGCAGTGAGCACCAAATCCAGCTAAGGCAGCATCTGTGGTAGTTTTTGCCTGAAGCTCTGGAGGAGGGAAGAGAACATCTTGCAGAAAGTTCTCCTTCAAGGATCACAACAGGAGGGAGTAAGTCAGTAGTTGTAACAGTAGTAGTATTTCATTCATAAAATTTACATTATGACTATGGCTTGCCCAATTGAGCTGAAGCTCATTTTCAATGAGGTTCAGGACAGGTATGGCACAAAACATTTTTATCACAAATATGACAGTACAAAAAACAACTGAAAATATTAACACATATTATAGCACAAAAACATTTCACATAGCATTCGTTCATACATTAAAAATCTTATTATGTGCAAAGCCATATTTGTAATAATCTGTCCTCTGGGAATGTACTACTGATAAAACAGGTCATTAAAGAGCAACTCTGCACCTCAACATGTGCTTTCATAAATAAGATGTTTCAGCTGTTACACTTTACTAGAGAATACATTTTTTTCATTTTCAATGTTCCTTTCCAAGATTTAGAGCACATCATGGTAATCCATCTAAAAAGGTCTATATAGAAAACATTTGCCTCTCCCCTGTTAACCTCACAGTACCTTTGTTTGTGACATCATACTGCTCACCATAACAGACTGTGATGTCACAAACAGCAGTTGTGTGGTTAGCAGGGGAAAGTCAGATACATTTTGAAAGACTCAGTGAAATAATTGCTGCATTATTTGCAAATATTTAGGAGGCCAACAGCAGGGGAATGTAAATAAAATAAATAATTAGAAAACAATAAAGTTAAAACATAATTGGTGTAAAACAATGTTTTTAAGCTTTTTGTTATAATAGTGAGCTGCTGTTTAAAGTAGTATGGTAGTCCCCGTAACTGGAACAATAGTGTAATGGGATATTAGAAGTATCCATAAACCAATTTTTAATTTTTGAGAATATTATTTGTCCTTTTGAAGGCCTTAATGAGTAAGGAATGGAATTCCACATTTTTGGGCCAGCACAAAAAAGGGATGATCTTCCAATATTTGTCCTTTTCTTGGGCAGAATATATTCTACACCATATGCAGTTCTTAAACCCTCCTTAATGCATCTAGGTTCCAGACTATCCACACATAATTCTCGGGTTCTGTTTTTAAGATATTGGTTCATATATCTAATGGTATGGAGCTCCCTTCTTTCCTGCAATCTAAGCCAGCCCAATTCAGAGTACATATAACAATGGTGTATGCTCTGAGGGCACCAAGGATGAAGCAGACAAAGCTGTTGTAACTCACATCCAGCTTCACCAGCTCTCTCACCGATGCCTCCAAGAGTATTGTGTTGCCATAATCCAAAGCCGGTACAATCCTTGTGTTCACAACCTGTTCCCTGGTCTCAAACGATAGTTTTTTTTTTTACTCTATACAACATGCCCAATTTTCTGTTCAAATGCACCACTAATTATTCTATGTGTGGATCCCATTTGCAACTTGCATCAAGCCTGAAACCCAGATATCGGTATGAGTTGATCTGTTCCAGAGATATAACTCTGGCACTCAGGATTTTTAGAGAATCAGTCGATTTCCTCAATTTGGGGTCCCCACTAACACCAGTGTCTGTGATTTTTGTTTTTGACAAGTCTACTTTCTAGGAAAATAAATGTTAGACTTCGTTAAATGCCAGTTGTAAATTTGTTTCAATTTGTTCCAAAGAGTTCCCTGCAGCATATATGATGGTATCATCTGCATAAAGATGAACTTTTGTTTTGGGATTTTCCAATTAAAGATTATTTATATAGATGTTAAACAGCAAAGGGCCCAAAATTGAGCCCTGTGGGACTCCTGGTTTGATTTTAGCTATTTCAGACTCAAACTCTGATAGATACTGGGTGCTGTTTACATTTTAAATATTCATTACACCATCCCAGGGTTTTCAATGTAAGGCCCAGTGATTTTAGGCTGGACAGGAGAATGTCATGGTCCAAGGTGTCAAAAGCCTTGGATATGTCTATGAAAATGGCTCCAATTGACATTCTCCTGTCCAGAGTTTCCTGCATGTCTCCAGCCACTCTGATTAGTGCTGAGACAGTACTGTGTTTAGGTCAGTACCCAGATAGGGACACATTTAAGATGTTATAGTTGTCCAAAAAGGACCTTAACTTCGCACTCAAAAATCTCTCCAGTATTTTACACTATTGGTAAAAAGTGAAATAGAAGAAAAAATTACTCACCTTAGTAATGTTGTTTCTTCTAATGGAGTCTTGCTGTATTCTGACTATTACAGTGATCACCAACCTTTGAACTGCCCCGGAGAACAAAGAGTTAACTTTCCATGCAGGGCATGGAACACTGAGCTCGAGCTTGGTTGAAGCCTCTGTCTGCTGTTGTTTAAACTCCAACCGTCAGATCTTTAGGAGCTACACTCACTAGGCGTTCTGTGTGGAAACTGTAAAACTCACACTAACCAACTGGCAACTAAATTTGTTAAAAAAAGTTGTTTTTGGTTTCAAAGCGGACCCAAGTCAGGAAACCCAAAAAACAAAACACAACACACACCCAAAATAAAGGAGGGTGAAAAAGGGGCACCTCTAGGTGCCAACACTGCTCCTGCCCACCCACATCCCAAAAACCAGGTTCTGAGAGGGGAGGGAGTCAGAATACAGCAAGACTCCATTAGAAGAAACAACATTACTAAGGTGAGTAATTTTTTCTTCAAACAACATGAAGTCTTGCTGTATTCTGACTATTGCAGACTACCAAGCAGTACCTCCATGGAGGAGGGACAGAACCTACTTTGGGAAAAGGCTCTGAAGTACTGCTGTGCTAAACCGAGCATCACTCCTAGCCTGGATATCCAGAGAGTAATGCTTGGTGAATGTATGGACTGTTTTCCAGGTGGCTGCTTGACAGATTTCTAAGATAGGAATATCCCTGGCAGCAGCCAGGGAAGCAGCTGTACCTCTAGTAGAGTGAGCCCTCAGGCCTGAGGGTGGGATTCTAACCAATTTTTCATAGAATTGTATACAAGAGACAATCCACCTGGCAATAGATCTTTTAATGGCAGGTTTGCCCTTACTGACCTCTCCATAAGTGAGGAACAACTGGAGGGACTCAAACCTGTGACCCTTGGTGCGCTCTATGTAGTAGCTAAGGGTCCTTTTTATGTCCAGGCTGTGCAACCTCCTCTCTCCAGAGGAGGAATGGTCACTGAAGAAAACAGGGAGAGACATAGACTGGTTAAGGTGGAAATCTGAGACCACCTTAGGCAAAAACTTCCTGTTAGTTCTTAGGACCACTTTATCTCTATGGAAAGAGATGAAATCAGGCTCCACTGACAGGGCTTGCAATTCACTGATACGCCTGGCAGAGGTAATGGCTACCAAAAACACAGTTTTCCAAGTCAAGTACTTAAGCTCTGCAGAGGACAAAGGCTCAAAGGGGGGTTGCATAAGCTGAGCAATGCAAACATTAAGGTCCCAAGCAGGAGCAGGGTCCCTAAAGGGAGGATTGGTGTGCAGCAATCCCTTGAAGAATTTACAAAATACAGGTGGGCTGACAGAGGAGTGGGCTTGCCCACTGACAAGAAGGCAGAAACAGCTGCCAGATGCACTCTAAGTGTAGCTGGTCTAAGTCCCAAGCCATTAAGATGAACCATATAGTCCAGGACTGTAGGCAACCCAGCAGATTCTGGAGAAATATGCTTATTAGAGCACCAAATAGTGAACCTTTTCCATTTGGAGTTATAAGTCTTTCTGGTGGAAGGCTTTCGAGAAGCCTTAAGAATATCCAGAACATCTTGAGAGAGGTGCAGATCAGCAAACTGTAACTCTTCAAGAGCCAGGCCTTGAGATTGAGAGATTTGAGGTTCGGATACAAAATCCTTCCCTGAGAGGGTGTCAACAGGTAGTAATTCCTGGGAGGAGACAGGGGAAGGTGGACTGCTAAGGAGAGCAACAGTGGATACCAGGGCTGTCTGGCCCGGTCTGGAGCGATCAGAATCACTTTGCATGGTTGAGACCTGATCTTGACTAGCACTTTGAACAGGAGAGGGAAAGGGGGAAAAGCATACAGAGTTTGGAACTGTCTGATTTTGAAAGCAGCACAAGGGAAGTCACAGAGTTTGGAACTGTCTGATTTTGAAAGCAGCACAAGGGAAGTCACAGAATTTGGAACTGTCTGATTTTGAAAGCAGCACAAGGGAAATCACAGTGTTTGGAACTCAGTGCTTTGGCTTCTCAGAAGGAGCTAGAAGGGGGACAGAATCAGATCTACAGTACAATAGCTTATTGTTGTTTTACATTGTTTCTTGTGGATTCTACTTGGTAGAAGGTTATTTATTTTCTTTCTTACTACTAAAGGGCTAGCAGGGTATTGTTTGGGGCTGTTGGAATTTTGAAACCTGTTTTGGTAGCTATAAGTGGGCTCATTTGTTTGATTCACTGTGTGGCAGGCTGCATTTAGGCTTGCTGATCCAACCAATCAGCAACTTCACTACTCCCCGATAGCCAACTACCAATATCTCTCTCATAATGGGAGTTTACTTCTGATACTCCTTTCACTGTCAGCCATGGGGTTCCACAAAGAAGATGTCCCTGTCACACAAACTAGGGTGATCCATCCGGCCAGTCTCTCTGAACCATTCCCTTTGGCTGACGCTCAAATCCTCACAAATGCTCTACTATTGCTGCATCGACTACAGTGCTGTGATCACCATAAAGAGACACATACCACCACACATGTATTTCAACCAAGGCTCCACTGCTGGATATACAGATCCCCCCTAAGCCTAACCACCAAACTGCTACTTGGTGTCTCGACACAATCTCTTAAACCCACAGGGAGCACCCCAAAAGAGTGGCAACATAATAAAAGAAGGAGGACCAAAGATAGCCCCCTCTCCCTATCACTGGCAGCCCTCACGAAACTCCTGCTCTTTCTATTACTCTGTATTGGTAACGTGGAAATCAACCCTGGACCCCCTGAATGTATCACCTCTCCATCAGACCTAACCTCAATTAAAGGCCTCAGTTTCCTGCATATTAATGTATGCAGTCTGCTGAAAAAACTCACACTGATACAAGCCTGGGTTGCCCATACCTTGCCAGACTTTCTTGTGGTATCTGAGACATGGCTCAAACCCACCACAGCAGACAGGGATGTTAACCTACCTAACTACCAGCTATTCAGAGCTGATCGCCAAACAAGGGAGGTGGAGAAGCTATATATGCAAAATCCAGTATAGCTGTATCCTGTATTGCTGCAACATCTATGCCCAAGGAGTTTGAATGCCTATCCCTAAAAGTCTCTCTCCCAATACAGCAGCTTTTCGCTAGTTGGTTGCTACAGACCCCCCTCTGCTGAACACAAGCTCTTATCCCATCTGGGGAACCTGCTCAAACCCAGCACTGAAGAAGTCATTATTCTAGGTGACCTGAATTTCAACTGGCTTACCCAGGCAGCTGCACCTCTGGTATCATTCTGTGATATATATGGGTTCACACAGCTAATTAATGAACCAACAAGAATTAATGCAAGGAATAGTAATAACAGCACACTACTTGATATCATGCTAGTGAATAAACCACATCTATTCACACACTGGAGTGCTTCTCTGCGATATAAGTGATCACTGCCCCATCGCAGGGGTAAGATCCACCAGCATAACAACAAGCCCTGCAAAATTCCTCATGAGGAGATCCAAGAAAAACATCAATATTGAAGGATATTTGCATGATCTAGCTTACTCTCCACACTGGCAAGAGTTTTATCTTGCCCATTCTGTTGAAAAAGCTCAGCAGGTGCTAAATAACATTATAATAAATGCCCTTAACACCCATGCCCCAATCTCTAGTATCCAAATAAAAAACAAATCCTGTCGTTGGTTTACAGCTGACCTCAAGCTGCACTGCTGAGAGAAAAACTCTGGAAAATGGCAAGAAAAACCAAGAATGCAAATGACTGGATGATCTTTAGGAAAGCCAGGAATAGATGCACCAAGAAAGTTAGGGATGCAAAGGCTGCCTTCTACTTGGCCGAACTCGACTCTTCCTACCATAATCCTGCTAGGTTTTGGGGCACCATCAAGGGTATGGTGGGGTAGGATGCTAACACCCCCCTTCCAACTCAATTACACAACAGTTATGGCCCTATCACTGGCAAAATGGAAATTCTGGACGCCTTCAATAACCACTTCACAACGGTTGGCCTTGCCTTTGACACCGCTCCAGCTAACCTGCTGAGGGAACAATTAAGCTCCCATTACACTGGTGATCTGAGAGTTGACTCTTCCTTGGGCTTCAAATCTATACTGTTGAAACAAGTAGAGGCAACTGGATACCAAAAAAATCGCAGGGGCAGACTCTCTGGACCCCTACTTTCTAAAGATTGCATGCCATGTACTTGCAGTCCCCCTAACACACCTCTTTAACCTATCCCTAAACTCTGGCTCTATTCCCACACTGTGGAAGACAGCCCAAGTGGTTCCCCTTCTAAAATCAGGGGAACCTATGGATCTTAATAATTACAGGCCCATTTCCATTCTACCAGTGCTATCCATATCCAAGATGCTGGATAAATTAGTGAGTAATCAGTTAAGGGAGTATCTTGACAATGCTAACCTCCTAAACCCAGCTCAATCTGGATTCAGGGCCAAGCATAGCACTATCACTGCACTAGCCAAGGTCACAAATGACTGGCAATCCGAATTAGATAAAAAGAATAATGTCTGTACAGTTTTCCTGGACCTGAGCAAAGCATTCGATACTGTGGACCACGAGCTACTACTTTCATCCCTGTACTCCACTGGCCTAGATCCATCCTCCCTTAAGTGGTTCAGATGCTATCTCACCGGTAGGTCACAACAGGTAAAAGCTGAAGGTGACCTATCCCCATTAAAACCACTGTCAAGAGGAGTCCCCCAAGGTTCTATTCTGGGTCCTATCCTTTTTGCCATTTATATAAATAACATTGATTCAACCCTTACCAATTCCTATGTACACCTCTTTGCTGATGACACTGTTCTGTATGTCAGCAACTCTTCGACTGCAGCTGCTCGTGAAATCCTACAAACAGAATTCTCCTTGCTACAATATCAGCTACTCGAGAAAAAGTTTCTGTTAAATGCAAAGAAAACTAAAGCAATGATGTTCACAAATCAAAGCTCCACCAGCAGATCCCTCAATCATTCTCCCCAGCTATGCACTATACTTGGAGAAAATCTGGAGTATGTAGAAAACTTCAAATACCTAGGTGTGTGGATTGACAACAGAACTTGACTTCACTCATCATTTAGAAGAACTGTTAAAAGTTTCGCAAAGGCTTGGCCTTCTCTATAGATTAAAACCCTTCCTAAACAGAGACTCAAAGATGAGGTTAGTCCAGGCCATTTTTCTATCAGTTGTTGACTATGCAGACTTCCTTTATAGTCACTGCCCCATCTCCTACCATCACAAGTTGGATACTTTATATCATAGAGCAATAAGGTTCATTACAGATCTGCCATCTAATACTCATCATTGCTCTCTTTATGCTGCAGTTGGGTGGGTTTCCTTCACCTCAGAAGGAACAGAAATGCGCACTATGGATTTACAGAGCGTTGTCAAAAAAACTTCCAAACTATATCCTGGACTGCTTCACCCAGACCTCGCCTAGCTCCTATGCCCTAAGAAGCAACAACATCATCCTGCTCAAATTGCCTAAATTCAACACCAGGCTAGGAAGGGCAGCAATCAGCTATTCTCTAGCTATAGCATGGAACACCCTACAAAAATCCCTAAAACTGTCCAATATCATTCCATTTGCATCCTTTAAACAGCATTGTACAGTCTTCTTCAAAGAGAAATGCAATTGCTACCACTAGAGCTAGCATTGTTCTCACAAAACTCCCTTCCAAACCATATATGGCATATTCCTTCCACATAGACACCCCATCTTATGGCACCCAGTAACACCTTCACCATCCTAGTATTACATTATGTTGAGTGTCTGCCATGCCCCCCCACTGGGATATGTATATACTGTACATACTGTAAATATTAGCTTAACTTTCCTGTAACTGTTTTTTATCATGTGAATTTACTGTACATCAGTGTGTTTATAAACGTTATTTTACCCTGTATGTATAACTGTCTTATATAAGTGTATGATGTATCTGTTGTGTATCAACTATTGAACCTTGACCTTATCAGGTCCATCTTGTAAATGAGCCTTCCTCAATGATGTTCGCCTGAATAAATAAAGATTTGATGATGATGATGATGATACAGGAACTTCCCTTCCCAATTCAGAACCAGAGCATCCAGGGGGACTGAGCCCAAGACTGGGGGTCTGCAACAAAAGAGAGGAAGTTGGTGATTGTCTGGGGCTGCAAAAAGATCTATCTGTGGAGTGCCCCATCTGGAGAAAATCACTTCCAAAATTAGGGGATCTAGGGTCCATTCGTGATGGCCCTGAGATATCCTGCTGAGAGCATCTGCTAGGACATTGTCCTTCCCTGGGAGGTGAACTGCTATCAGAGAGGTTTGCAAGGAATAGGCCAGAGACCACAACTTCATTGCTTCTGTGCACAAGGTCGTAGACCGAGTGCCTCCTTGCTTGCTGATGTACCACATTGTGGTGGTATTGTCTGTTCTGATCTGGACCACCTTGTTCTGTACAGATTTGGAAAAAGCTTGCAGTGCCAGAAACACTGCTCTGAGTTCCAAGAGAGTGATGTGAAGCAGAGATTCTTGCGGTGACCACAGCCCTTGGGTGGTACGATCCTCCAAGTGGGCTCCCCAGCCCAAGAGGGAGGCGTCCGTGGTGAGGATTACTGAATGAGACTGAGTGACAAAAGGAACTCCCTGTCTTAAATTGTCCTGATCCTGCACCATTGCAAAGCCTGGATCAGGGTTTGAGTCACTGGGACTAGTTTGGTCAGGGAATCCTTTCTTTGGGACCAGAAGGCTCTTAAGTGGAACTGAATGTCCCTCATCTGAAATCTTGCCCCCTGGACCACTGCTGTAGAGGCTGCCATGTGGCCCAGGAGCTGCAAGAAGTGCCTTGCTGGTCGGGACACCTGAAGGGTGAAAAAAGAGGCCAGCTCTATAAGGGTCCTTGCCCTGTCCAGGGGAAGGAAGGCTTTTGCCCTTACTGTATCCAGCTCTGCCCCTATAAAGGTGAGGAGCTGTACTGGCTTGAGAACTGACTTTGGAAGGTTTAGGAGGAATCCTAAGGAAGTGAGCACTTGCTGAGTTATCTGAAGATGTGACTTGACTTGGTCTGGAGACTGACTCACTATGAGCCAGTCGTCCAAGTATGGAAAGATGGAAATCTTTTTTCTCCTTAGGAAAGCAACCACTATTGCCAGGTAGTTTGTGAACACCCTTGGGGCTGATGTTAGGCCAAAGGGCATTGCTCTGAATTGATAGTGGCCTGAGGGCAACTCGAACCTGAGGTACTTTCTGTGGGAGCACCTGATGGGAATGTGAAAATAGGCATCTTTGAGGTCCAGGGAGGGTAGCCAGTCCCCTGGCCTTAGAGAGGGCAGAATTATTCCCAGAGTCACCATTTTGAATTTTAGTTTTAAAAGGTACTTGTTTAAATATTTTAGATCCAGAATGGGCCGCCATTCTCCTGTCTTTTGGGGGGTTAGGAAGTACCTGGAGTACAGTCCTTTGCCCCTGTGTAGGGTAGGAACCCTTTCTATGGCTCTGAGAGCCAAAAGGGAAGAAACCTCTGTCTCTAGGGCAAGGGTCTCTGATGGATTTGCAGGTGGAAAGGATCTGATTCTCATCTTCGGAAATTTACTGAAGCTGAGAACCAGTCCCTGGCTTACTACTTCTAGGACCCACTTGTCTGATGTTAAAGACTTCCAGTCCTGGACAAAGTAAGCCAGCCTGCCCCCTACAGGTATTGGAGAATCGGCCCGGGCAGACCCATCAGGGTGTCTGCTTGGCAGGGGCTTTAGGCTGAGGGGTGGAAGCAGGCCTGCTCATACCCCGTCTGCCTCTCCCTCTAAAGAACCCCCTCTGAGCATAAGCAGAAGAGGAGGCCTGGGCTTGGTAAAAGGGCCTTTGAAAGGGCCTGCCCCTGCCCCTGGAATGCTGCCTCTGAGGAGTGGCTTGCCTTTCCTTGGCCTGAGCACTCCTGTAGGTGATCCTGTACTCGTCCATCTTCTTCATGTAGTTCTTTGTCTGCTCCCCAAACAGAGAATTACCAATGACAGGGAAATCCATGGCCTTAGCTTGGGTATCCTGTGATAGGCTAGTACATCTGAGCCAAGCCATCCTCCGAAGGGCCACAGATGTAGCCATGACTCTAGATGAAACATCATTGGAGTCCACAGCAGCATGAAATTGCACCTTGGATGCTTCAATCCCATCCGTAGCCACCTGCTCCAGCTCCTTGGCAAGCTGGTGAGGGGCCTGTTTAGCCAGAGCCAGCACAGTGTCCCACCTGGACTTCTGGTATCTAGCTGCGTAGGCCATATAGTTAGCCTGCCTGAGTCCCAAAGATGCTGCCATGCACTGTTTCTTTGCCATGGCATCAATCCTCCTGGAGTCCTTATCTGGGGGGTGTGAAGCCAAGGGAATATTTGCCTTATCACAGGCAGCAGCCTGCATTACCCCAACATGGCTGCATTGCTGGGAAAGGAACTCCATGTCCGAGCCTGAAAGGGTATACCTCTTGTCCATTCTTCTGTCCACAGGAGGAATGGAATTAGGAGTTTTTAAAATTTGAAATGTCTGTTTCCCAAAAGATTTATGGAGGGGAATAGACAATCTCCTGGACTCTGGGATGTCCATCATCTCCACAAAATCAGGCTCCTCCTGGTCCTCTACTGCTTCTTCCATTGGAAGCTGGAGGGTTTCAGTCACTTTCTTGTAAAATATAAAGTGGGAGGGGGACTCAGAAAGCCTAGGAGGAGAAACACCTGAAGGTCTCTCTGGGGAGATATCCGGGTCAATAGGCACATCCAGACTTTCATAATCACCATCATCATCATCATCATCATCATTATTCTCATACTCTCCCTCCTCCTCCTCTGGTTCATAAAATTCTTCTAAGGTGTAATCCGGAACCGGGGGAACTGACCGAACCAAGCCCCTGACAGATGGTGCCGGTTCGGCCGGAACCGAAGTTAGCGACTGAACTATCCTTATCGCTTTGGCTATTTCATCAGCGGTCGGAGAAAGAACTTGTGGATCCGAACCGGATGATTTTTCCCTTTTCTTTCTTTAAACTGGAACCGACTCCTCAGAATCAGTTCTCCTTTTGGCCGAAGAAGTTTCACCCTGGTCAGAGGGCACTCCTTCTAGTTCGGTCGGAACCAAACCGGGCAGACCATCTGGGTCAGCGGACTTCTCAGCCTCCCTTTCCCGTAGTCTACCTACTCTTTTATCCAGGGTAGCTTTAGGAAAACTTTTACAAATTTGGCAGTCTGAATTGAGGTGGTCAAACCCCAGACAATAAACACAGGTGGTGTGGGGATCAACCTTAGCAAAGGCTTCTCCACACACACTACAGTGTTGAAACCCAGTGGGCCCGGTTTTTTTCTTGGGTTTCTCAAACATGGCCAATCCTAACCACAACTTACCCTTTTAATGGCAATCTGCCAGGCAAGACACCCCTATCGGTTCCTGACCGTGTTACGGGTCTTGGAAAAAAACGTAATTAAATCCGTTTTTTTAGAACCGATACGGACCGGGTTACCACACTCTAATAAAGACAGAAGTTTGTTAACACAGACCTGATCGGTTCAAACCGAACTGATCCAATGTTTACAAGTTCCACACAGAAACTAATACAAAACCTATCTAGTACTCACGGTACCACAGACAGAGACTTAAACCGACAGGTTCAGCAGCAGAAATTCGGCAGAAACCGAGCGAAAAAATGACACTTTAACCAACTTTTTTGAACTGAGCGAAGGAGAAATCTCCAGAGCGACGGTTCAGTGAGGCGGAGTAAAGAATCTGACGGTTGGAGTTTAAACAACAGCAGACAGAGGCTTCAACCGAGCTCGAGCTCAGTGTTCCATGCCCTGCATGGAAAGTTAACTCTTTGTTCTCCGGAGCAGTTCAAAGGTTGGTGATCACTGTAATAGTCAGAATACAGCAAGACTTCATGTTGTTTGAACAATAATTATTTATATTTGTTTTTAATCCAGATTTAAATACAGGGATAACGTCTGCAGTTTTCCATGCTAAGGGAAATTCTCCAGTAGATAAAGACCAATTTAAAATAAATGGTGAATGAATATGCAATCATTGTAGCAGCATATTTTAACATTGAGGGCAAAATGTTATTACTGCCAGAAGTTTTATTAATGTTTAGATCTAGCAGTTCTTTTCTTACACCATCAACTTTAATGAGCTCAAAATTAAATGCATTTTTAGGTACTGGGGCCGAATATTCAAACAGTTACACAGGCGCGAACGGGTGTTTACCCATTCAAACTGGGTTTTGTGCCCAGTGCGTGAGTAGGGTCTGTTTTCAGACATCACCCAATGCAGGCAAAACCCATTAGCATCTGAGTGCTAAGTTACTGCTGAGCTTATGCAAAGCAAGGGGACCCCTCCATGCATATGGGTGCAGTGGTATATTCAGAGTTTTGCACTGTAGGTAAATACCACCCGAAGGGGTGCAAATTACCATTGTTGCAACCCCCCCAATGAAGCTCAATGCCCTGGCAGCAGCCTAAAGTACTGCAGCCACCCACCCCAGCCCGTTGACCCAATGACATCCCTGGTGCCCAATGGCCCCCCACCCTCCAATCACTATTTTTGAGATAAACAAATTGTCCCTGGTGTCCAGTGACCCCACCACCTTCCCTCTGATCACTGTTCCCTGAGATTAAAAAAGCGACCTTAGTGTTCGGTGGTCCCCCTTCCCTCCAAGCATCCTCCCAACACTTCAGCAAGTCATCCTGGAGCCTAGTGGTCCCCCCATCCTCTGATCTCCAGCCCGTGACACACAGAACTAGTCCCTGGTGCTCAGTGTTCCTCTCCACCCCTCCGATCACTATTCCCTCTTGTAAATAACATGTCCCTGGTGGCTGGTGGTCCCTCTCCTTCCGATCACTAGCCTGTCCTGCAACAAATTGTCCCTGGGTCCCAGCAGTCCTCCCTTCCTCCGACTTCTAGCCCATCCAGTACTGGAAAAGTCTCTGGCGGGTCGTTGCCCACCCCACTGGTTGTTGGCCCTTAATCCACTGATGTCACCCAGGTGGTCTATGGTCTCACCCATCCTCCGAGCGCTGGCAGAGTAATGCAGCGCAGTGTCCCCACTGTCTAGTGGTTCCTCCCACCCCCAACCCTGGTACCTAGCAGTCCCCTCCCCCATGTGCCGATCGCCAGCCCCGGAATGATGCACAAGAAGCCCAGTGCACAGCCCCCCCCCCGGATCGCCAGCCCTGGTACTAGTAACTCAGTTGCTGTGCCTAGGTCCCCCACAGTGCAATGTCCCCCTTGCCGATCATCAGCCCCAATATGGCCTCAACACAGCCGTGCTCAGTGACCACCACCCCCCCGTCCTCGATCCCCAGTCCTGTACAAACCTGGACACCCTGCTGGCCCGCTGTCCGTCCACCCACCCGTCTCAAATTCCCAGCTCTGGTACAGACAGATGAGTCCACCATTGCAGCTGCCGCCCATTCAGACATAACATTTGTAAAGCATCGCACAGTCATGCCCATGTTCCCTGGTGTCCAATGGAACCCCCCCCCACCCTCCGATCCCTGGTCCTGTTGCAATAACGTAGTCCTTGGATTCTAG
This sequence comes from Neoceratodus forsteri, assembly GCA_016271365.2. NCBI lineage: Eukaryota > Metazoa > Chordata > Ceratodontiformes > Ceratodontidae > Neoceratodus > Neoceratodus forsteri. Next base: position 704,466,464 of record CM028131.1, on the reverse strand, counting down.
CAGCACCCCCAACAGCAGGCACCATCAATGCACCCTCCCACTCCCCTCCTGAAAGTGCCAGTATTATGGTCATATATGGTGACCAGCACTGCCCTCCTCGCACCTCCACAGCCGGCCGCCGTATGACAAGGCTGGGAAGGCACAAACTATGTATAGCATAGGGCGCGCATCCACTGTACAGTACAGAGGATGTGTGTGGTGGGGGAAAGACAACGGGCCACCAAGGTGTCCAGGTTATGAGAGGGCTGGGGATCGAAGACAGGGAAGGGGCCACTGAGCACAGGATGTGTTGTGGCTATACCGGGGCTGGCGACTGGCGATGAGGAGGGGAGATTGTGCACTGGGATTCTTTTAGATGATACCGGGCTGATCATCTGCGACGGTCAGGGGGGGACCAAGGCACAGCACATGAATTGCTCATACCGGCTGGTAACTGGTGGTGGCTGTAGGGGGGGGACCTGCACTGGGCTTTTACATCATACCAGGGTTGGTGATCAGTACATGGGGGATCTAGGTACCAGGAACATTGCAGGGTGTCCAGAGATGATGGTTGGAGGGTAGGAGGGACCACTATAAGTCAGGACACTTTGCTGCATTATCAGGCCAGTGCTCAGAGGATGGGTGGGATCATGAGCCACCCAAGCAACATCAGCAGATTATAGGGCTGACGACCGCTGGGGGGGGGGGAACTACATCCCACCAGGGACTTTGCCAGTTCAGGATGGGTTGGTGATCGGAGGGAGGGGGGACCGCTAGCCACTGGGGACATGTTTGTTACAGGGCAAGCTGGTGACTGTAGGGAAGAGGGACTGCTAGCCACCAGAGACACGTTATTTATAGGACAGAACAGTGATCAGAGGGTGGGGGGCCTACTAGGCACCAGGGATGGGTCTTCTAAGTCATGGCACGGCGATTGGAGGGAAGGGAGAACCACTAGGCAACTGGGATGACTTACCAAGTTCTAGGAGGGAGTTTGGGGGGGGCACTGAATGCCAGGGGCATATCTCAATGAGACCGGGCATGTGGGGTAGGGGTGGCAATGCACAAACCTGCCACTGCTACTCATGTAAATGAGCCCATAAAGGGCATGCACATGGCCCCTTAGTGCCTTGCATGACCAATGAGCTCATTTGCATGGGTCACACTGTATATCACACCTAGCACTTTGGCGGTATCAGGTCTGGTGATGCTATCCCAGCACAGCAGGGATCAGTGTTGGGACAGAGCTACTTGACTTAATGCTGAGTCAACATGCTCCAATATTTAGTCCGATAGCACTGGTGCACTATTTGACTGAATATAGCATCCTCAGACTCCTGGGCAAGGGCAAAGTGCAGCATAGAACTTTGCACTCCGCTTTGCCCGTTTCTGAATATCGGGCCCCAAGGCTTGCTCTTTTATATCTAAACCTACCGAGGGCAAACCTTCACCATTAGCTAGTGCTTCACTACCCATGTTGAAAAACAACTTATTAAATTCTTCTACCACAACAGAGCCTAGGTGATTATGTTGGCCATATAGGAAAGGGGAAACTGTTCAACCAGGAAAGGCACACTAAGATGAAGCTTGTTTCCAGTGTGACCTGGGAGCAAAAGGGAGTTAAGTGACTTGCTCAGGGTCACACAGTATGCAAATGGGGGCTGTGGGATTACTTCGAAATGATCTGGTAAATTTCTGTTACTTTGACAGTGCATTTTTTCATTTCTTTCCAAAACTTTCTTGGATGGCACTTTCTATCATCATCAAACATCTTTCTATAATGATTTTCCTTTGCTTTTTAATATTCCCTATGTATAAGTTTCTTGACTGATAATATTGAAACTAATCCAATTGGGTGCTAGTGTTTTTTTCCTTTTCATGCTTCCATAATTTGTCTGTCTTTTTTTTTAGTGCAAATAATGTTGAGGTATACCAGGCCAAATTATATTTTTCCTTTTTATTAGTGCATGTAGATTGCACACAGACATGAATTCTTGATAAAACCAGGATCAGGCGTCGACAACCATGGGCATTAAGTCCAACCTACACCAATCAATTTTTTCAGGTCTAACATAATTAGTACATAGTTGACATTTTTATAAACCTTTTGCAAAATGATATTTTCATTTGACAGATTCTGTTACTTGGCTCAAAGGCAAAATGTAATTTGGTGGGTGCTAAAGGAGTCTGGTAATGAACCACTCAATTTATAGTTATTTAATTTGTTACTGGATTTTTATTCCAACCCAGTGTTTAAATGCCTGTGACCACTGTGTGCTGAGCATCCACTGAAATGTTCTCATATGCAGCCTTGCAAGGGATATGGTATATACCATGGCTGCCACAAGCCTCGGCATCCTCCATGTGGAGTGTACGGTCACAGAAGTGTGTTCCCTGACAGAATGCCAAGTGCATAACTGATTCCACTCTGTCCTTGTGTAAAAAGGATCCTGCTTAAATGGAATATAGGAGTACTCCTATGAACAGTTGCTTCTGGGAGGGAATCAACTGTGATTTATGGAGGTTGAGTAGGACTCCCACAGACATGAGAAACTGCCATGCTGAGGACACTGCCATCTCCTTCTGATGCCTAGATGGATGTTTCATAAGCCAATCATCTAGACAGGAGAACAACTGCATTCCCATCTTCCTGAGGTATGCCACGAGTACTGCAAAGCAATTGGTGAAGACACGTTGTGCCAACACAAGCTTAACTGGCAGAGTTCTGAACTGATGATGTTTGAGTCCTACACAGGAACTGAAATATTTGTGGTGACGGGCCCCTATGAGAATGTACTGGTAAGCATCCCACGTACCCAGGGATGCAAGTTGATCCTGGGGTTTTAGGAATGGAAGAAGAGAGGCCAAGGGTACCATTCTGAATTTTTTTGCGCCTCATATACACGTTCAGTGATATTAGATCCAAGGTTGGATGCATGCCACCAGTCATCTTGGGAATGAGAAATACATGGAGTAGAAATCATTGCCCCAGTCCTGCTCCGATACTTTCTTTCATGCCCTGTTCTGCCATAGAACCTGATAAATGATGCAGTTTTTCTTGAGGGTGATTTGGGGGTTGCTCTATCAGCTCCAGGGAGTAACCATCTCAGACTATTTTTAATACCAATCTGTCCATGGTAATGATTTCCAATGGCTGATAAAGCAGGGTGACTGGAAAAGACAGATCCACCTCGGGCAACTGAGGTGGACCTGCAGCTAGCGATGCCATTCAGAGAGCAGTACTCAAGAGTTTTTGCTACCTGCACCTTCGAATGCGGCTTTGCCTCTGTTGCTGGAAGGGCTTAGGTTTGGGCACCTGTTTTCCCATGATGTCAAAACTGTGAGACTATGACTGGAGGCTGTGCAGCAAATTCCTTTGGAGTAATTGACTTAGCACTGGTAGCCATGATTATAACAATAGCATCTGCTACAGGCTGTGTAAAGAAAAACAGTCTTGTCCAGGGTGCCTTATACTTATTATCCAGGAGCCAGGAGACTGCAGATATACAAGCTGGTTTCTTCCAAGATGCCACCAGAGCAGGCTGAATAGGTAGCACCAGAGATACAAAGAGGGAGGGTATATTAAGATACTTTATCTGTATCTCCTTAGCTTCATTCACAGCCACCTCCTCAAATTTCAGAGTCATGTACATATTCTTCAGGAGGAGTTCTCATGGTCTGGGTACGTAGGGATACTGCTTGGTGAAAAAATATTCTCCTTCTCATTACCAATGAGATCTGGCTTATACTGCCATTCATCATCTAGTGAGGAGGATGAGGACAGAGACTCCTGCATCAATGATGAGGTCAGATCCGAGAGACAGTCCCTGCCCGGTGCCAAGATCTGCCCAAGCACTGGCAGCAGAATCTAGTAAGGAAACTGCACTGGTGCTGAAGATAGCCCCAGCACCACCAATGAAGCCAGCATAAAAGACAGTGTCATGCCTGAGACAACATCAGTACCACAAATGACACTGACCCCAGAAGTGTTCCCAACACTGTGTACAATGCCACAGGCAAAGACAATATGGTACTGAGGAGTCACTGCTTCGTGAGAACTATCAACCAAACTGCTCATGCAAAATATCTGCTACAGGCAGAGAGGATGTCAGAGACAGAGAAGCTGGCCCTAAAAGTGTGAAGAAATCTAGAGTGTTATCCTCTCTCTTCGATGGTAATGAAAAACAAGGACACTGGAATTCTCTCATCCAAGGGAGACAGCTGCCTTAGGCTACAATGATGACCTGACCTGGACCTATGTTGTTGCCTTCCCTGTTTGTGCATGGATGAGGTTGAGTAGTCCTTGGAAAGTATCCAGATAATACAGCGCTGTTGGAATAGCGCGGTGAAAAGAGCAAGGTCAAAACCGCAAAAGTGATAACAGTTACAGGGTTACAGTAGCGCAAGTAAGTTACTGCTAACCCTTTAGCTGTCGTCACATCTTTTTCTATAGAGATTTTTTATCCAGAGTTTTACCCCAGTTTTTGCTCGTCCCCATGCCTCGGGCCTCTGAGCGCGAGTGGAGGCATGTGCATGCCACACCTTGAGGCACCTTCCCACTACTTGCTGCCCCCTCTCACCTATGCTGCCCATCAGACCTCCATCCGATGGGAGCGGAACTACACAGGAGGATGAAAACCTCCCCAGGAGAGGAGAGCTGCCTTTCAGCTGCTCAATCCTGCTCCTCCCTCCGTGCCGGCTCTCTGATGACCCGAGATCATTCCCGAACCCTTGTCACTGCCGTGACACGAGGTAAGGCATCCATCGCCTCAGCCCTCTGTGCCACCAGGCCAGCCTAGCGGTCATCACATCTGAGGAGGCGAAAAAGGAGTAAAGTGGGTGGTGTCTTGCCCAACTGCCCCCATGGTGTAGGAGGCTGAGAGCAGGAGCAGCTAGGTGGAGCGTCTGGGAGACTAGGGTTCTGTTCCTGGTCTCCAGACAGCGGTGTATTTTTCTGTTCACTACCCCCAATCTGTATTGTTTTTATTTTTGTTGTTGTTATGCTCCCCCAACTTGTTCCATTTCCCCCAGGTTTCACCCCCACGAAGTTGGTTATATTTAAGTCGGGGGGCATAGCCCCCTCCCACTAACATACATTGGATCCTGTTTGAGGTTTTCAGCAAGGTAGTGCTTGCTGTTATTTCTGAGTGCTAGCCATGCTTTAGCTCTTTTGCCATGTGCCGTTTTGGACCGCGTTGTTTGTTTAGCTGTTTTGACCGGGATTCTCCATGCAAAACCACAATGAGTATGATGAGTGGGGCTGAGACCATTTCTTTTTATGACTACAGGAAGACTGCCTATTCTCCCAGATGAAAGATTGCTTGCTACCAGGACACTCACTCAGAGAGGTGTGGTGGTTGGCCTTGTTAGGTGCACCACCTGCCACAGTGGTTTTATTTATTTTATTTATTGTATAATCGGATTTACAACCTTTGAGCCAGAGGCTCGTTTACAAAGGTACCTCGTCACAGAGAGGACATACAGAGTCAATATACCTACAGAATACAATCATATAGAATAACATAGTTTTACATAATTGCTTGAACACAAAGAGTAATTAAAAAAAATTTCAGACTTGACAGGTTGGTACCAGCAGGTACTGGCAGTGGAGAGGGGGGCCATGGAGGATTTGGGGGTGGGGTGAGGGGGAGTTCGGCTCAGAGGGCTGTCAATAGTGTTTTGAGAGCAGCAGAACATCTGTTAGCGACAGGTGCAGCAGTGGGTGTTGAACAATAGGTTCCGTAGGGCAGTTTTGAAGGGGGCAATTTTAGTGGTGTTGGAAATGGCTGCAGGGAGTGAGCTGAACCAGGACGAGGCTCTGTAACTTAACGACCTCAGTGTCTGGGTGGTCCTAGTTCTGGGTACTAGTAGGGTGACCTTGTCAGTGGTTTGGGTAGTGACTCTGAAGCTGTAAGTTGGATGGAAGTAGAAACCCCAGGGGGGGAGAGCCCGAGTACAATCTTCTTAGTTAGTAGGCAAGTTTGGTAGTGGAGGCGTTCATCGAGGCTAAGGAGTTTGGCCATGTCATAGAGCTGACAAGTGTGGGTAAGCATAGGGACACTGGTCACTAGTCTGCAAGCCTTGTTTAGGGTGAGTCGAATCTTGTTGAGGGCTGTGGAGTCAGCAGCACTATAGAGTGGAAGGCCGTAGTCGGCAAGGGACATTACTAAGGAAGTAATGGCAAGCCTGAGAGCATCAGGTGGGAGGCAGTCCTTGTGACGGCAGAGGATGCCAAGACGAGCATTAGCGGTGGAAGCGAGGTCTGTAATGTGGGCATGAAAGGTGAGGGCCGAGTCAAAGGTGATCCCAAGGTATTTATAAGAGTAAACTTGTTCAGCCGGTTGATGAGTGCTGGGGAGGATATGGAGGGGGTTGTTGCTGGCTTTGTTCTGGTGGTGGGCAAAGAGCATTGCCTTAGTTTTTTTGAGGTTAATGACTAGTCTGCTTTCCTTAAACCAGTTCTCAGCATCATTGAAGGAGTGTTGGAGGGAGTCTTGGAGAGAGGTGGGATTTCTGTGAGTGGCATAAATAACGGTGCTGTCGGCGTACAGGAGAATATTGCCAGAACAGACACTGGGGGCAGGGTGTTTAGGTAGAGGCTAAAGAGTAGTGGGTCCAAGATAGAGCCCTGGGGAACCCCAGAGCAGACGGGACACGTTTCTGAGAGTATCCCATTGTTTTTGACACGCTGGGAGCGGGCTGATAGATAACTCGCGCACCAGGCGAGGGGGCCAGCAGAGAAACCTGTATGGTTGAGGGCATTTAGTAGGCGGGGGTGGGAGACAGTGTCAAAGGCCTTAGAGAGGTCAATGAACACTGCTCCAGCTAGGGAACCGGAGTCCAGGGAGGAGTGCAGGAAGTTGGAGAACTCCATTAATGCTGTACTTGTACTGTGACCAGCGCGGAGGCCATGCTGTTCCGGGAACAGAATGTTGTATTTTGCTAGATATTCAGTGAGTTGAGTGGCCACCACTTTTCTAAGGCTTTGGGGGGGGGATGGAGACTGGACAATAGTTGCTGGGGGTGGACCCATTACCTCCTTTGTGAATAGGTGTAACTATAGCTGTTTTCCATGCTGTGGGGAATTGCCCCAGACAGAGGGACCGGTTTAGTAGGTCAGTGAGTGGGACTAGGACATCATTCAGGACCAGCTGGAGTATTTTTGGATCCAGGGAGTCGCTGCTAGGACTGTTGTTGTTTAGCGCTTTAAGCAGGACTGGTCTGGCTTCTTGGATGGATACTTTGCGTAGACAGAACTGGGGGTGCTGAGGATCTGAGGGCGGTGGGTTGAGGGTTGGGTCGAAAAAGTTACTCGGGAGGACAGGGCTAAGATCTGTAAAGTTGGAGTTAAGGTAGTTGGCAAAGTCAGTGGGGTCAGTAAAGGTGGAGCCATTGACTGTAAGCTGGGCTCGGGGGGGGGGAGTGTGATTTCCTATTTATTTCTTTTATATTGTCCCAGAAGTTCCAGGCACACCCCCCATGAGGAGGTGAGGGTGGCCTGGTAGTGGTCTGCCTTGGCTTTTCGGATGGCCCACGTGCACCTGTTACGTGCGGCGTTATATGCCTGTCTGTCAGCCATCCGGCCAGTCTCAGTGAATATATGCCAGAGGTTATCCCTATCCCTAAGCAGTTAGAGTAGGGCAGGGGTGACCCAAGGTGCATTTTGCCTTTTGGAGCGGATCATGGTGAAGGGAGCAAAAAGATCACAGGCCTTGTTAAAGGCTTATGAGAAGAGGTCGAGGGCAGCGTCAATGTTGGTTGCATGGCGGATGGGAGACCAAATCAATGTGAGCGAGGAACTGTTTGAGTTTTTTCAGTCCACCTGGGTGGAGATGCCTGTGGCATGTGACTTGGGCTACATGTTTGGGGGTTGGGGAAGACCAGAGGAACAGGAGAGGAGAGTGGTCGCTTAAGGAGTCTGGGAGGACTTGAATATCATGAATCTTTTGGGGGCAGTTGGAGACAATGATGTCTAGGAGGGTGCAAGTCCCTGTAGTTTGGTTATGTCTAGTGGGTTGGGAGATGAGTTGGGTCAGGTCTAATGCAGTGAAGGTGTCTCTTATTGGTGAGGCAGAGGGACTGAGCCAGTTCACGTTGAGTTCTCTGACTAGGACTTGTTGTGCTTTATGGGGGAGGGAGGAGAGATATTCAGTAAGAGACGATATTGCTGGGGTTTGATTCCTTTTGGGGTATGTAGGAGACTATGAGATAGAGCAGGCTCTTGGATGGATCTGGGGTAAGTTTGAGGGTAAGGGCCTGGGCACCATCTACAAGCTTGGGGGCACAGAATGCGTGGCCAGTGATGGTGTCATAAGCGTAAAATGCACAACCACCTCCATGTTTACCTGCTTGATCCTCGCGATATAGGGTGTAGCCTGGAAGGGAGACAAAAGAATCTGGGGTGGACTTAGTTAGCCAGGTTTCTACTAGGGCTATGATGTCTGGTTGGTGTAGTATGACCCAGCACTGAATGGCAGCAAATTTTTTCAGCAGGCTGCATATGTTCATGGAGGCAATGCGGAGTCCATTGGACCTAGTTGGTGGATTGGTGGGGGCAGAGCCTGGGTTAGGGTGGATATTACCAAAGAGGAGTAATAGAATGACCAAGGTTCTAGCCCTGGGGTGGCAGTTTGTTAACTTTTTGGGTGTATGTTGAGAGGCAGGGCAGGCAGTAGAGAAGCAAGTGGTGGGCAGGGTTTGGAGGGTCAGTAAGACACAAAGACAGTGGAGCCAAGGGGAGCCAGGGTGGGTGGTGGGGTTGGGGCGGCAGTTAGGGGGTGAATGCAGGGGTCCAGGGTGCATTGACATGGTGGGGGGTTGGTGGGTTACACTGGTGAGGTATATGGGTGCAGTCAACAAAGGGCAAGGGGTAAGGTCTGGATGGTGGGAGGTGAGCCCCAGGACGCTTATGAAGATGAGACACATAAGGTGGAGGTGAGCATTCATGGTGCCAGGTAGCCTTGGAGTCAGAGCAAAGTGGCTGGGGGAGGAGCCAAAGCTTTACGAACCAAGAGAAGATTATCTTGGCTTGTTGGCTTGGTGGTAGAGCTGCTGACTTTGATCTCAAGGGTACAGGGTTTGAGACCTGCGTTGGGACAGCACAGAGTATTTTTAGTTGATTATGGAGCCAAAGAGTTTTAAAAAACAAGAGAAATGTATCTTGGCTTGCTGGTCTAGAGGTAGAGCTGCTGACTGGTGTCACGCGTACAGGGTTTGAGACCTGTGGTGGAACAGCAGAAAGTATTTTAAGTTGACTATGAAGCCAAAAGCTTTAAGAGCTATGGAACAGAGGGAGTAAATAGCCTGACTCGTTGGCTTAGTGGTAGAGCTGTTAACTTTGGGGTCAGTGGTACCGGGTTTGAGAACCACAGGGGACAGTAGCAGATAAGGGAGGAGTAGAGATTAGGAGGGATGCAGAGTGGGGAGAAAAGGAAGAAACAGGGGCTCGGAGGGTGCTATATTGACTCCTAGTGGCCAGAAACCAATAGTAGCAAATAGGGAGTGGAGATGAGGAAGGTGAACAGAGTGGTGCCTGGAGGTGCACAGCAGCAACCCCTAGTGGTCTGAAAGCATAAGCTGCAAATGGAAAAGTGAATATTAAGGAGAGGTCACGTGATATGTCACGTGAGCTGTAAGCAGCACTAAATGTAGAGCCGAGCCTGGGCGGCAGGGTGGGTTGGGCAGTCAGCACGCAGTGCCGACGGGGTAACAACCCTCCACAAGTACACTGGAAGGAAAGAGGCTTTACCTCTTAAGGCTCTCTGGAGTCCTCTGTTGCAGGCACCTCAGCTGGGCAGTGTTCTGAGGGTCATCAGATCCAGTACGGCTGTGAGAAAACTTGATGTATAAATTACTGAAGCTGTTAAAAAAAAAAAAATTGGTAAATACAGAGATGGAAATGCGACAAACTGGACTCGAACATTATTTGTATGCAAGCTAAAGTTCTGTTACCCGACTAGGAAAGCACTGTGCTTCAATAGCAAGAAAAAAGGAACAGAGGGAGTTGGGGCTGGTGCCCATTTAATACCCAGCAAGTACGCTGATGATGCCATGCATTGGTGCTAGGCACTGGCACTGGCATTGCTTGCCCCAGAAATTCTGGTTCCCATGGGGTCTGTCACCTCCATCTCTAAGACCAAAAAGTGGGACTCTATGGAAAGGATGTATTCTTGGAAGATTATACAGCAGTGTTAAAAAATGAAAGTGCTTTTTTTGAAATCAAGGCTTATATTTTGTCATTTGATTGGGACCAAAATTGTTGACTTCTACAACAGATGGGTAAAGATATAAGCTTGGGTATATCCCAAGAATATTCTCTTGACACTAAACTGACATTTAGAAAATGTAACGTAAAGCTCACTTCTAAGTTTTTCTGGGATACCCAGAGGCTATCAATAAAAGATAAAGTTACAGTGGAGTCTGGAATCCATTTTTTCTGAGAAAGAATATACAAGCACCCTAATCAAAAGATAATTGGGATAGACATATCAAAGTAGAATAAAGGAGAACTTAGCTCCTTATTGATAATTCAAGTTGTGTGTAGGCTCTGTCTGTGGGTGGGGAGATGGAAGGGGCTGAGTCCCCCCCCCCAGCTGAGACAGAGTGAGCTCGACTTAAGGATCTTTGTAGGTACAGTACTATCCTTTTCCCATGATCTTTCCATGATCCCCAGTTGCTTTTCAGTAAGCTGGAGTAAGATGGCGGCCACGCTGGGCTGCTCATCTGACGCTCGGTAGGGGGTCAGTTTTTCTGCCATACTTTTAGCGTTTTGTAAGTTATTTCCCCTTAAAGATCTTTTAAGTTTAAGCATATCTGACTTTTAGTTAAATGGGTGAGGTATAGGCTGGGGAGTGGTTGTGTGGGGAATCTGTGAGCCAGAGATAGGAGCCAGCTTTTTATTTTTAGTTTAGGTCCTAGTCTCGAGACGCGTTTTCCCGATTGTTTTGGCTGAGGTGAAAGAGGACTGATCCTGGAAGCATTGGCAATATAGTCACTAAGTACGGAACTGAGAACTTTGTGCTGCTGCCGGCAAAACTGGAGCCGGAGTTCTGTAATCCTGGCCTAGAGGAGAAGTGGAGGATCGGCAGGTTTTTCTCTTTGTGGGACAGACACTGAGGGACAGTGGTTGCAGCAGCCCAGAGAACTTTGTGTTGCTGCTGGCAAAACTGGAGCCAGAGATCTGTAATCCTGGGCCAACGGAGAAGTGGAAGATCGGCCAGTTTTTCTCTGTGTGGGAGAGAGACCGAGGGACCGTGGTAGCGGCAGCCCGGGTTCTTCAGAGTGGTGACTGCTGTGGGAGAATAGTGGAGTTGGCAAGTATGGGAGGATTTCTTTGATTCGTTCTGCCCCTAGACAGAGGAGCTTCCTCACTGGAAGAAACCAGGTTATTGAAGTGAACCATAAAACCATGAGAGGGCCGTGGATTGTGCATGGAATCTGGTTTTTGGATTAATTAAATCTGCATCCCGACTACAATCATTTATGGGGACCAAGCTGTTGAAGAAATACTGGATTTCTGAACATTACGGTTTGTTGAGCAAGAGGCCGTGAGAGGGACTGTTGCCGGTGTAAGATTGGCGTCTGCCAAGTAGTAGCAGTTCGGACGGTGAGAGACCCTTTTGCTGTTTCTCGGAGCAAAAACGGTGGTTGCCTGGTAGCAGCAGTTTGGAGGGTGACAGCCCCTGTTGCTGCTCGCTGTGTTATTAACATCTCAGTACAGCTTCTATATGTACTGTTTTCTCCCTATTTAAATACCAACAGAATATCCTGGATCTCTCAGTTGAAGATTGGATCTTGGTCTGCTGGGACTTTTGTCCTTGTAAGATTTCTGAATATTGATAAACGCTCCTGGAATTTGGACCCCTATGTAATTACTGTTGTTTTAAATTGGGTTTATTTAGTTTATTGGGTTAGAGGTGAGGGGAGGTTTGTTACTTGTATTTTATAGGGTGCTGTTTGAGTGAGTGTTGTGTGTGTGTGTGTTTTAGTGTGAGTGGTATTTGAGATCTTATGTTATTGAGGTTATTAGTATGTAATTTTCAATTACTATAATATTAGAAGTATACTACAATAGTACTCGCGGTGGATTTACTGAATTGGGCTATTTAACTTTGCTACTCCCCTCTCCTTTTAAAGGTCTTGTGCCCCTTCCACAAACCAACTCTCCTGGCTATAGTCCAGCAAAGGTGCCAGGAGTTGGGTATTGTAAGGAGACCAGGGGAAGGGAGGTGCGAAGGGAGATGAGGTTGGAGAGAGGCCGATTTGGGTCGTGGGGACCAGGAGATGCCCTGGGATGAGAAGGCAGTTGGAAAGGGGTCCTCCATGCCTTGTCCCTTTGACCAGGGAGCCTTCCAGACCGAGATGGCAGGTAGCTGAGGGACTGGCCTCAGCCTTTCGTCCTCTTCAGGCAGTGCTGTGCAATACCAGGTCGATGGCTAACAAGACCGCCATAATGACGGAGCTTGTGGTGTCTGTCGACATGGCATGCATTACGGAGACCTGGCTGGGGAATGCATCCAGCCCTGTACTGGTGGCGTCTATCCTAGCCAGTTTCTCTGTGGTTCACTGCCCAAGGAAGGAATGCTGAGGGGGGGAAGGGCGGCCATTTGTTTTAGGTCGGAGCTGGGCCTGGCAGTGCACCCAGTGGGGGACATCAGTTCTTTTGAGTGTGTGGTGGCGCGTGGGGTTCCTGGGGTGGATTTCAGAATTCTCCTTGTCTACCGTCCACCTTGTTGGAACAGGAGTTTTCTGCAAGAGGTGATGGCCTTTGGTGCTGAGAGGGCGTTGGAGTCACTGAGATGGCTTATTCTCAGCGCCTTCAACACCTGGTTGGATGACGAGGCTTTGTTTGGTCCAGGGACTTCCTGTCCAACATGGAGGCCCTTGGCCTGACCCTTGAGACCACATTCAGGACCCACCACTCTGGGCATGCGCTCAACCTGGTGTTCTCCCTTGGACTTGAGATTAATACCTTCAGGATTGATCTAGTCATTTGATCGGATCATTGCGCCATCAGGTTCAGCTTCCGAACCCCCCCCAGTTGTCCCTTCCCCTGTAGAAATGGTCCTGTTCCACTCTTTAAAAGGGCTATGGCCAGAAGGACTGTTGGCGGAACTGGTCATTTCTTCTGTGATGGAGGCTTGCGCCAAGGGTCCGTGGAGGCTGTGGCAGCCTACAATAGGGCTGTCATGGGGGCCTTGGACCGTCTGGCACTGATCCGTGTAGGCCCACTGGTTTAATGCCCTGGCTCATCTTGGTTTGATGGTGAGCTGAAGGCACTAAAAGCTAGGGGGCAGAGGTTAGAGAGGTGTTGGAGGAAGACCAGATCCCAGGAGAACAAGTTGCTTCTGATAACTCATTACGATGAGTATCAGAATGCAATCACCCATAAAAAGGCAGCTTTTACATCTAGGATGACTGCAGCTGGGAAGAATCGACTGGCTCAGCTCTTTCAGGTTGTAGACAGGCTAGCCTGGAACCAGTTAGAGCCTTTTCAGCTCAAAAATGTGAGGAGTTTGCTCGGTTCTTCTCAAACAGTGTGTCCTCTGTTAGGGCTGGGATTTCTACATGCAGAATACCATCATCCAACAGTGGTGGACTCGGGAGAGCAGATGCATTCAGTCTCCCTGGGGAGAGTTCCAGCTTCTGACCACGGTGGAAATCTTTGCGGTGATCTCTGGGCTTAAATCAACGCTCTGCAATCTCGACCCTGGCCCGACGTGATTACTTGTCGACTGCGTCGGAGTCCTGGGTCCGGTTTTCACCGAGACTGTCGGTGTTCTCTAATGACAGGGGTCTTCCTTGAGTCCCTTAAACAGCCTCTGGTGAAGCCCCTGGTAAAAAAAAAAAAAAAACATCTTTAGACCCCGACATCTTGGCAAATTTTAAGGAAGGTTCTTGAGAAGGTCGTTGCAGAACAGCTCGAGAGTCACCTCACGGACTTCCAGATTTACAAACCATTCCAATCTGGGTTTATGGCCATGCACAGCATTGAGACCGCATTAATAAGGGTGTTGAATGACCTGCTCAGCGTGAGGGATAGAAGAGAGCAATCAATTATCATTCTCCTCAATCTCTCTTCAGTGTTTGCCACTGTGGACCATGGAGTGTTGTTGGACAGGATGTAGGACTATTTTGGACTCATCGGCAAGGTCATCAGCTGGTTCAAGTCCTTCCCTCGGGGCAGGTCCCGGAGGGTGGTGCTGGGGAATTATTCTCAGGCCAGATGGCTCTGCCCTGTGGAGTGCCCCAAGGCTCTGTCCTCTCCCCATGCTGTTCGCAGTGTACATGCTGCCCTGGGTGAAGTCATAAGGCGGTATGAGCTGGGTTTTCATTGCTATGCTGATGATATTCAGCTCTACCTGTCCTTCACATCTGGCAGATATGACATGGTCGATGTGCTGAATAAAGTGCCTGTCTGAGATCCAGACCTGGACATCATCAAACTGGCTGGGGCTCAACCCGGGAAAGACTGAAGTATTGGTGGATGAGCTGGGTCAAAAGTGGGAGTGGGGGCCTCTGGGGAAGGTTTAGGTTTTTTTTTTTTTTTTTTTAAACTCTATATTTATTCCAGTTTTGTTTTAAGGGAAAAGGAAAAAGGGGGAGGGAGAAAAGGGGAAAGGACATAGAATATACAATTACATATAGTGACATCAGCGTTCATAACTTAGTACAGTATTTCATACAATATTCAGTACCCACTTGTCCATAACTGAGGAGTATATACACTGTTTATAAGGAAATATGTTTTCCTATTAAAAACAATAAAGCAGGTGTCTGTGACATTATAACTTAAGGCTGGGTAAAAATGCAGGGTACAATAATAACCAAGCTTCTTTAAAGATGGGGAGGGTAGTTCCCCAAGGGGGCATACCATATAGTAACTGGTAAAGTTATACTATTCCAGTCGCGGTCCACCCAGGACAAGACATGCTCAAGGAGGAGTGACGGAGCTGGCCGGGATTCCCAGAGAGTCCGCACAAGATCACTAAGGTTTGGTTTAGGGCTTTTTATCGATCCAACCTAACTAGAGGCCTCCCCTAAGGTGAAGAATTTGGGCACTGTTCTGGACAATGAGCTGACACTTGATGCTCAGGTGTTGGCCGTTGTTCGGATTGTTTTTTACCATCTCCTTAACATCACCCGAATGAGGTCCTTTGTCCCCCCAATACATGCGTTTTTCACCTCAAGCCATGACTACTGCAACACACTACCTTGGGGTCAGTTGGGGTGCACTGCAGCACCTGCAGCTGCTGCAGAATGCTGCAGCCCGGCTACTGACTGGTCTATTAAGGTCCAGCCATATTATGCTGGTTCTGCGTGAACTGCACTGACTCCCAGTGCGCTGATGCATCTCTTTTAAAATAGGTATTTTGACCTATAAGGCCCTAAATGGGTTGGGTCCGGGCTGCCTGAAGGAGCTCCTGCATCCCTACACCCCAATTCACTATCTCAGATTAGTGGGGAGCCCTCCGGGAGGTCCCCACAGCAAGACTAAAATCTTCCAGGGACTGGGCATTCTAAGTGGTGGCCCCAGTCCTGTGGAATTCTTTGCCAGGGTGCCTCCGGGAGGCACCCTCCCTTGAGATATTTACACAGAACTTAAAATCTTCCCTCTTTCAAGAAGTATTTGGGGTCTGAGAATTATATCTATCAAGACAAGCAGTATATGATTAATTAGTATGAATTTAATTGATTGGATTTTATTCTGATTTATATTTACTTTGTAATAAGTTTTTTATGTATTCATGTGGCTGTTTGTCTATTCTGAGCTGTAAGGGCACCCTGAGCCTACGAGGAAGGGTGCCTGAAAGAAATAAAATCTATTACTACTGGCAAAGATGTCAGAACAGTAGAACAAACTTGGAGACGCAAATGTGTAAATAAACCAAAAGTACCTCTTCTCAAATAAAATATCTTAACACTAGAAACCTGGGGGACCTGGAGATAACTACTGTATGTGCAACAGACTTCCCTAAAATCTGGAATTCCCTCCCCCACAGAAATATGACACTCCTCCTCCAACTACTCCCTTACCTCTCCCTCAGCTGTTCTTGCTTTAACCGTCCTTAATACCTATCCTCCGTTTCAGCCTTCCTACCCTGCCCCCCCGGCAGGGTTCTCAACATCCTGAAGGGGAAATCAGGAAATGGCTACCCCTTCTCCTCATATTTAGTTCTTGCCTCTCCCTCTCTCTTCTCTGCCTTCCCTTCTGGGTCACCCGTATGCACAACCCACCCCATCCTTTTTACTCCAACAGCACTTGAGTACTACCTCGAGCTTGCTCCTGGTACACTCATACACTATAATGGTTCTTTTGCATTATTACTGTTTTGTACGTTTATATGTTCTTTTGTACGATTTTGGACATGTATTGTAATTTACCCAATGTCCCACTACTGTTTATTGTACAATACCTTGTGTCCCAACTGTTGCATAATCTTACAATGTTGTACTGTTTGTACTATCCACATACTATTGTAACTGATCATCCTTCACAACCCCATGTAACCCCCTTCCCCAGGTCGCACTGTGAGATGAGCAACTTGTTGTTCAGTGTGCCTTTCTGGTGAAACATTTCAATAAATAAAACAAAGACTGTAGGATCAATCACTGAAGAGCACAACCTTAGACACAGTACTTACCAACTGAGAGGGTCTCCCAGCCCTTGGATATGGCCTACACACAACTGGTATTATTGATAAGGGACTAAATTTCCCTTTGTGTGTCAACTTCTATGGACAGGGAGTTGGGATGGGCCCTAATAACAAGTACTCAAGCAGGGGATTCAGTGCTTAATCACAGAACTCAATACCCTTTTACGAAAGGTAGCATCAGTAGAACTAAACATGTCCAAACTGTAGTGTTTGGTAAAGGTGTGTAAGGAGGACCAGCTACCTGCTTTGCAGACGTCCTTAAAGAAACCAGAAGCTCATTCTGCTTAAAATGTGGTGATGGCCTTCATGGAGCACGTGTCGACTCCCGAATGCAGTGGTAAACCCTTGGAAATATGTGCCACCTAAATGATCGAGCAAAGCCAATTTACAAAAGTGCACTTTTTTCCTGGATGTAAGGGGATAAAAAAAAAATACAGGTTACTCACCTGTAACAGGAGTTCTAGGAATGGTATACAGTATGTTGTACATCCACACTGTCTGGCAGGTTCCTTGTCGCTTTAAATCTTGCCGGAAGGTCTTCAAGCTGGCTTCTCCCACCCACCCGGGTGGTAAAACCCTTGGCTCTGCCCCATGATGCCAGATCTGGCCGCTGGAAGCCAGGTTGTGCGTCGAGCCAGGAGGTTGAGTGATGGTGGATGAACAACATACCATTCCTAGAACCCTGTTACAGGTGATAATCTGTATTTCTAGGGACATGGATATGTTGTTCATCCACACTGTCTGGCAGACTCCTAGCAGTTCTCCGGGAGGAGGGGGCAAAGCGCACACTCCCTACTTAGGGAATAAAGACTGGAGAACTGAGGCCCCAAAACCAGCATCCTGGCATGACTCAAGGACGATGTGGTAGTGGGTAATGAAGGTGTGTGCTGACTTCCAGGTAGCAGCCCTGCAGATTTCCTGGAAAGGGACGTCCCTGGAAGCAGCCACCGATGCAGCGGTGTGGTGGGTAAAATGAGCTCTTATCCCTCTGGGAGGCTCCATGCCCGCCAACCTACAGCAGAGATCTATGCAGGAGGTGACCCACCTGCCTATTGTTTGCTTGGCTGCAGGTCTGGCAGGTGCGGCTTCAGCGTAGGTGACAAACAGCTGGCGAACCTCTCCCCCGAACTTCAGCCGTCCGTTCCTTGTAATAAGCGAGCGCTCTTCTAGGGTCCAAAGTATGGAGCCTATATTCGGCCTCCGAGGTGTGACTGGGGTAGAACACTGGTAGAGTCAACACCTGGTTAAGGTGAAACTCCGACACCACCTTCGGAAGGAATTTTGGGTGGGGGAGCAGGGCAACCCTGTCCCTGTGGAAGACCAGATAAGGAGACTCGATGTAAAGCATCTGGAGCTCTCCCATCATTCTGGCTGACATGATGGCCACCAAGAAGGCGGTCTTCCACGACAGGTGAGAGAGGTTACACCTGTGCATTGGTTCGAATGGCTTGCCCACGAGCTTAGCCAATACCAGCAGTAGATCCCATGGAGGTGGAGGTTCTCGCACCGGAGGGGATATATGATCAAGGCCTTTGAAAAAGTGCCCGACCACCTTCTCCTGCGCCACCGACTGCTTTCCAGCCCATGCTCGGTAAGCAGAGATGGCTGCCAGGTGTGCACCTTAAGGGTCATCAACTGAAGCCCTTGCTGAGAAAGGGACCACAGGTAGTCCAGAATGCTTGCCAAGGAACAGGAGGAAGGGTCCAGGCCCTTGCCCTGACACCAAATGGAGAATCTCTTCCATTTAAAGGCATAGCATTTTCTGGTTGACTCCTTACGGGATGCCTCAACCATGCTGAGGACCTCATCTGAAAGACCCAAGGCCTGGAACTCTAGCCACTCAGGAATCAGGTCGTCAGGTGCAGGGATTGAAGGTCCAGATGGAATACCTTCCCCTGACTGACTGAGATCAGGTCTGGGCGGGCTGGAAGCTGCCTCGGGAGCCTGGAGCCGAGACTGAGGAGATCTGGACACCAGAACTGGCGGGGCCAGTCTGGGGCTACCAGAGTCACCTGCGCTTTGTCCCTCCTCACCTTATGGATTAAGGGAAATGGAGGAAAGGCGTAGAAGAGGCCCGGGGTCCACGGCCTCGAGAAGGCGTCTCCCTGCTGAGGGGGACGGGTATGAAACAGTCTCAGCTTCGCATTCTTCCTTGAGGCAAACAGGTCCACCTGAGGCATGCCCCAGTGGGAGAACAGATCTTGTACTACCTCCAGCAGGAGAGAACACTCGTGGGACGCAGCCCCTATCCGGCTTAGGGCATCAGCAAGAATACTGGAGGCTCCTGCCACATGGATGGCAAGGAGATCCACCTCCGGCTGCGCACGAGGGACCAAATGCAGAAAGCTTCCCTGCACAGAGGCATGGAGAGCGTCCCGCCCTGGTGGTTTAGGTAGTACATGGTCGTGGTATTGTCTGTCTGGACCTGGACCACTTGACCCCGTAGAAATGGAGCAAAGGCGGTGAAGGCTAGATGAACCGCTCGAAGCTCCAGCAGGTTGATGTGGCATCGGGACTCCCGAGGGGACCAGAGGCCGTGCGCTTTGTGCTCCCCCAGATGGGCACCCCAACCCATCAGAGAGGCATCGGTCGATAGAGAGACCGTCGGCTCAGGGCGGACAAATGGAATGCCTTCCCTACAGATGAGCTGGAACGGTCCACCTCTGTAGAGCGTTCCACATCCCCTTGGTCACTGTCATTAGCTGATCCAAAGGATCGGAGCGCTGTGACCATTGGCTGGCCAGTCCCCATTGTAGGGACGCATATACCAATGGGCCCAATGGACCACGCTGGTGCTGGCCGCCATGAGGTGCAGGAAGTTCCGGGCAGGGCGCAATTGCCCAACCTGAAATGATTGGGCAAAGGAAGAAAGAACCTCGGCCCTATCCGCCGGGAGCCGTGCTCTGGCTCGCAGAGAGTCGAGCTCTGCCCCGATGAATTGTATCTCCTGCTTTGGCACGAATTTCTACTTGGCCTCATTGATAAGGAGGCCAACTTGAGAGTAAACCTGGAGGGCCAGATCCCTGAACCGCTCCACCTCCATTCTGGAGGAGGCCGCAATCAGCCAGTTGTCCAGGTAGGGGTACACCCAGACCCTTCGGCGCCGCAGGAGTGCTGTCACCACTGCCATGCATTTAGTGAAGACCCTGGGAGCTAGAGAAAGGCCGAAGGGCATGGCCTGG
This sequence comes from Neoceratodus forsteri, assembly GCA_016271365.2. NCBI lineage: Eukaryota > Metazoa > Chordata > Ceratodontiformes > Ceratodontidae > Neoceratodus > Neoceratodus forsteri. The sequence continues at coordinate 704,446,648 of CM028131.1, read as the reverse complement.
AACTCAGAGGGATCCCTCTGCCTTGAAGCGGAGGAATCTCTGGTGGGACGGACGGAATGGGACATGAAAGAACACATCCTGAAGGTCCAGAGAACAGAACCACATGCCTCGTTCCAAGGATGGAATGATCTGAGCCACAGTGACCATCCTGAAGGTTCGAGACCTTAGGAACCTGTTCAGGTCATGCAGGTCTAGAATGGGGCGCCAGCCCCCCGTCCGTTTCGGGACCAGGAAGTACCTGGACACAAACCCTGGGTCTGGTGGAGGGTCTGCCACCTTCCTGATCACCTCCTTTTGGAGGAGCAGGGCAATGTCGGCTCGATGAGCCGACAGGGAGGCTGCGGACCCTGTAGCCCCCCCGTGGGACAACGGCTCAGAAGGGCGGGGCCTGCTGGGACTCCAGAGGCAGGCCCTTTCCTACCACCTCCAACACCCAGCGGTCCATGGTGATAGTGGACCAGGCAGAAAGGAAGTGGCGGAGCCGTTCCCCCATGGGGGAACCCAGGGGGAGAGCGACGAGGCTGAGGGCGACACCCCTCAACCCGTCACTGGGCAGGCTTGGAGGAGGGACCAGCCAAGGGACCTCCTGGGCCTTTTCCTCCCTGCTTCCTGTTAGAGGAAGCCGCAGGCTTGGCTTTGGGGTGCCAAGCGCGAGCCTGCTGGCCCTGATGCTGGTGTTGCTGGGCCAGACATGCCGCAGGCGCAGAAGGGCGAAAGGACTTATGTTGCTGACGACGGCCCTTGTCCTTCTGGGCAGAGGTGACCGAGTCCAGGGTAGCGTTGGACTTTTCGATCCGCTGGGGGTGGCTTTCCATTCCAGGGACGAACAGGTCAGTCCCCAAGAAGAGGACGTCTGCCAATTTGTGCTGGGTATCCACCGTGAAGCTGGATATCCTCAGCCATGCTCTGCAGCGCATGGCCACCGCGGCCGCTACTGATCGGGCACAGTGCCCTTCCCTGATCCCACACCTGCTTGACCACAGTCTGCAGGTCGGCCAGGAGATGAGGGATCACCTCATCCAGGGAGCCCATGAGCATGGCCGAGCTGGCCTGACAGAGACCTAGGGAGGACGCAGCGTACACCTTGCGCCCGGCATAGTCCAGCTTTTTGTACTCCTTGTCGGGGGGCTTATCCACATCCCTAGCACTCCCGGAATGCCGGAAAATGCTATCGGTGACCAACCCCTCTGCAGAGGGGTGCTCCGAAAAACCGGACAAAGAGCTGGTAGAGACCGCATACTTCCTGGCCATCCTGGCCGACGGCGCAGGACAGGAAGCTGGCTGCTGCCAAAGCTCCAAGGCTGGGCCAACAATGGCTTCAGCCACCGGAAAGACCTCCGTGAGCGAATCCCCCTCGGTTCAGTATCCCTGTGAGGGGATACTTGGCCCACTTGGATACGGGCTCGAGCTGCATCCCGCTGGACTCCGAGATGAGCCGAAGCAGACCCATGAACAACGATGGGATCTCATCCATCGACTGCCCCCCCCCAGAGAACCCCAGGTCAAGGGTCCTGGAAAACAGGGAGGAGTTGTTGTCAGACTCTGAGGAGTCTGCGAAGAGCTGCCTGGGGCCTGAGCCACCCTCTACCTGCCGAGGACAGTCGGGAGTGAGGGTGACCAACAACCAGTGGGGCAGACCCGGACCCAACCGAGAGTCCTTGGTCGGGGACCCCGATTTTGGTTGTGGAGGCAGAGGTTCCACCACAATCAGTGGGGCAGCTGGTTTCGGACGAACAATCGGCTCAGGCTTGGGCACCTCGACTACCGCGAGGGGTTGTTTCGGCCTTTCGGGTGACAGCCACTTAATGGCCGGGGAAGACAACGGCGTCGGCTTGTTCCCGGACAAAAGGAGCTGCTGCCACATTCAGTCCTCGTAGCATCGACACAATTTGCGCCAAAGCCTCTCCTCTTCCGAGGAGGAAGATGAGGACAAGCGGCACCGCCGCTTTCCTCGGTGCCGAGACTGCCGATGTCGGCGGGATCAGCTGGACTGAGACGAGGTCCGAGACCGAGACCCTCGGTATTTCAGAGGGCAGGTCTGGGAGGGAGTGGGGGACAACCGCTCCTCCCTCGGCTCGGGAGCCTTGACTGGAGACTCTGGCACAGGAGGTGCAGGCAAGTCCTTGGTTTCTACTGGGGGAACCGGTGAAGAAGGGTTGTCAGCTTCACCAGTCAACAGCCCATCCAACAAGTTGAGAAAAATCTTGACAGCGTCGATGGGTGTCTCGGCTGGCTGACCTGACAGGGACATCGTGAAGCCAGCGGCCTTAGCCGCAACCTCGACCGAAGTTGAGTGTCGACTGTCCGGGGAAGGGGACCTCTCCCACTCCCATGAACATAGATGGTGGGACTTACCCTTCGAGTCCTTCTTTTTCGACCAAGAAGAGTGTCCCGATGGCCCCTCTCCCTTCGTGGAAAGGGACTGGCAAAGCTCCTTAAAAGAAGCTGCGTAGGAGGATCCCAGAGAGAGCGGAATAAATGCTGCGACCGAGGAAGATGAGGATGTGGCCTGGGCTGCCTCCTCCTCCTCCTCGAGGGTGATCATCTGCTCAAGTTGCTCAGCTGAGCCAGCCGCCACGGACACCACCCAATGGGCCTCCTTGGACTTCACCGGTGGGTAGCACTTCTTGGGGCGCCCAAGTTGTAACCGGGCAGCGTGGTCTTCGAGGACGTTGGCCGAGAACGATCTACACAGATCAAGGCCGAGGCAGTAGATGCACGTGGAGTGTGGGTCCATCCTGGACATCTTCTGCCCGCATCGGCACCGCCGAAATCCGGGAGTCAATTTGTCCATCGCAGCCGTGAGGGAAGAATTTGACCGAAGTCTTGAGAATTTTAAAACTATTTTCGGGCGAACCGAAGAATTAGGATCCAGTCTATATGCAGAGCATTAAGGAGGGAACCTGAGCTTCCAAGTGGTAAGGATGATCTGGCGTCATGGGGCGGAGCCGAGAGTTTTATCACCCGGGTGGGAGGAGCCAGCTTGAAGACCTTCCGGCAAGATTTAAAGCGGCAAGGAACCTGCCAGACAGTGTGGATGAACAACATATCCATGTCCCTAGAACAGTTTGTCTTGCAGGCAAAATTTTGAGGCCATACTGAGGTAGATCAGGAGAGCCCTCCAGACATCAGAGGAGTGAAGACTCTTTTCCTTGTTGTTCACTGAGGAACGCCAGGAGAGTTCCTGCTGTCTACAGATGTCAGAAGGGAAAGGAAGGATGGCACTGTTCCAAGGACTACCTTGCCCTTGTGAAAAATAAGACAGGGACCCTGATAAGAGAGGGCCTGAAGTTCCCCAATCCTCCGAGCAGAAAAACAGCAATCAGAAATAATACTTTTAAAATTAAGTGCCACTGGGATATTTTGACCAGGGGCTCTGATGGCAGGGCTGGTCATGAGAACTTCAAGCACTACACTGAGACAGTGGGGGGGTTACTGAGACAGCCCTTGGTCGTATTTTGTCACGGGCCCTATGGAAACAGAATATGCATGGGTGCTGACCTAATGGATAGGGACCCACTTTACCCCCGACTGCTGAAAAGGCTGCCACCAGAACTCTAAGGGAGCTAACCAAGAGACATTTGTCTAAGCCCTGCTGAAGGAAATGCAGAATATCTGAGCATGGTGGCAAGAGCTTAATTCCTGGTGGATGGCATCATACTCTTAAAGTACTCCAAATTCAGTGGTAAATCTTGGTGGCGGAGGACTTTCTTGCCTACTTGAGTAGGATATACTATGGTATCCCTAAACTCAGTAACCTGAGTCTTGGGATACCGACCCCACTGGCCTGAAATCCAGCCTGCCGAATCAATCAGATGCCTGAAAATATGATTTTGGGCATCGGACTGAAAAATTATTTGGCATCCCCCACATCCCCTGTAACTAAAATATTTTTTTTTTTATTTTTATTTCTTTTTCTCCCCTCCTACATCCCTGCCAGAGCCGCCCCTTCAGGAGTCGCCAATGAAACCCATCCCTGCCACCAATTTACCTGCTGCTTGGGTCCCTCATCCTGCTGCAGATTACCCCCTGGGCAGGGTTTGGGGTGGGGTGAAATACCCCTATACCTTAATGTCTTCATCAGGTCTCTGAGACCGCGGCAGTCGGTGGCATATCAGGACTGGGTTCGGCATTCCATCTACCTGGCTCTGGAGAGTGATTTTTCCCTGTTCTGTGAGGACATTTCTAGCCCTAGGCATCAAGGCACGAGCACCAATGTCTGCAACGTTCCCCGATGATGCAGTCCCTAGAGGTGACTGGTCCACAGGCCTCCGCCCGTGACCAATCAAACTCCCAAGGTGCCGATGAGCTGTCATGCCCCCAGCTTCCGTCAGAGGTCACCGCTTGCCGGGTTGGATCCCCTCCCCCAAGAAGCGAGCTGTCGGACGATCAGCCTTTCTCCCCCCCGGCCGACCCCCTGTGACCCGAGTCGGCTCCCGAACCCGGGTCGCCAGTGTGGTGCATGGTGTGGAGTCCAGTGCCTTAACCCTCAGCAGGACCGGGCTGCGCCGTTACTAAAGTACCTAACTCCGAGAGGAAGCAGACCTCGGAGTTAGAAATAAAACGTTACGGGGACAGGACCACTAAAATACATGCTGCCTGCAGTGCAGACAGAATCCGCACCTACACAGCATGCTGGCCAAGTCATCGTGGTGTAAGTGTGGTCCGCAACACCAGCGGGGCAGCTCGGCCAGCCTTCTGATTTTTCCTCCCTTTAAATGCTACGGACAGGGGTAAGATAGCAAGCCGTCACATCCGCTACCTTACCCCTGTCAACATCCTTCAGGATCTATCATGCCGGGATGCTCACTGTCTGGATAATGAATCTCTCGGGCAATACTGCCCGGGCAGGTCAGTGTCGGGATAGTGAGCCTCAGTACTTCATAAGGGTACCCTTGAGTATCTACACAACCCTGCCTTCTGTTAGCACCCTTTGCAAACTGTGTGAGAGGCCTTTCCGCACCAGGCAATTCTGCTTAAAGTTGGACCAGCATAACATTCTGTGGTGATTTGCATATGCAGCCCATGATGCTTTGCATTGTGGGGGCATGTGTGATTTTGTATTTACACAACCCTGACTGAGTAACCCACTTTCAGGAATCTGCGTCGATCAGGTGCCAGGCCACCAGCTGCATTTTTCTGAGGTCCCGATACAGAATTAGTCCCAGGCAAAAATTAATGGCCTGTCCAGTAAAGGCACTGGTCCATACAGGGCTAGTTTGACTATGTTTGTGTTTGAAGATCTTCACAGCTATTTGGGAGTTACTAGGATTTGGGCTCCCATCTGAGTTTATGAACCACTTCTAGGATCATTAGCCATGGTGGAAAGGCATAGAGCAACATGGTCTGCCACAGGAGTAAGTGACAGTGGATCCTTAGGGAGTTCGCATTGCAAAACCTGCTGAAGAACCTGGGTTGCTTGGTGTTGGAGCCAAACACCATTAAATCAAATATCAGATTATCCCATTGGAAGCAAATTCTATGGAAGACCTCCTGGTGGAGTTCCCACTCCCTGAGATGTAGTCACTGTCTGCTCAACCAATCCGCTTGGTGGTTTATGGTTCCTGAAAAGTGCACTGCTGTGATGGACTGTAGATGCTTTTTGTGCCCTGTTGAGAACCTTGTAGGCCTCCCACATCATGCTGCAGCTCTTTGTGCTTGTTTTCTGAGATAGGCTACAGTCACTAACTACACTGTCTGACAGAATCAAGACAAGTTTTTGTCGTATTGTTTTCTTAGATAACAGCAATGCTCAAAAAACCACCCTCATCTCCAAAATGATGACTGGTATCTTGCCTTCCTACATGCTCCACAGTCCCTGAGCTTAGGCATGCTTTCCAACCAGAGAGAGAGAGTAGCGTCCGTGATGATGGTGATATGGTCCATGTCCTGCAAGGTCACCTCCTGGCTTATGTTGGAATGAGTGATCCACCATCTTAGAGAGGCTCTGATCTGAGGAGAAAGGAGAACTTTTTATGCCAGCGATGGTGTTGCAAATCCTGATGCAGGATCAGATGCAGCTGTTGCAGATAAGACCTGACTCATGCCCCCTGGACCAGGCTGATACATGCCATCATGAGGCCTAAGGGGTATGTGAGTGTCCAAGCTGGAGCCAAGTGTTTAATCTGAAGGGAAATATATGTTGTGGACACCTCCTAGATCCTGTGTGTAGTTAAGGCAACCTTGGTGCCTGCCATGTCAAATTGCACTCCTAGGTGCTGGCTGGTTAGAGCTGCTTAGAGACTGTCCTCTTGCAGTTCACAGTCCACTTGTGAAACTCCACAGTCTGATGGACTGCCCATACTGCTATCTGAGCTGCCTCCAGAGAGTCCACTCTAATAAGTCAATCATCCAGGTAAGGGTAAGCATGAAATACCTGTGTCCGAAGATGTGATGGCATGAGTGACATTACTTTGGTAAAGACCCAAGACGAAGGGCAGCGCCCAGAGTTGGAAGTGTTGATCCCCAACACAGAAGCAAAAGTGCTGATGGTGGGTGGCATTGACAGGAATATGGAGGTATGCATCTTGTAGAGCCATTGAAGCCAGGTAGTTATCTGCGTGAACCACTCCCAGAGTGGATCTGAGAAGTCTCCATCTTGTGGGCTCCATCTGGATTCTCTGTTCAGCCTCTTGAGATCCAGGACTGTTAAAAAAGTACAGTTACGGAAGAACTTCCCGTAAGAGTAGATCTTCAAGAGAGGCTCTTGCAGTAGGTAATTACAAATAGGACTGAAGCCGGCAGGCGTCGGGACACCACAGAAGAATTTCTAGCTAGCAGTCTCTAGCAGGGGACGGCCCCCACGTCAGGTGACCGACATCAGTATAAAGGGCGGTCCCCCACGCCTGCCTTCCAGTTCTTTTCCGACAAAGGCCAAAAAAGGCAAGACGAGAGAGAAGCAGATGTTTCCTTCACTGGAAAAGGAGCTGAAAACGTTTAGGGGGATGGAGGGCGGGAAGGTATTACCTACTGCAAGAGCCTCTCTCGAAGATCTACTGTTAAGGTAAGTTCTTATGTAACTCTACTATCTTACTTCGAGACGGCTCTTGCAGTAGGTAATTACAAATAGGACTGAGCCTCAAGCAGTCTGGAACAATCAGAAGCAAACGGGAGGAGGAAAACTACCCAAAAGTAGACCCTCTGACTGTGAAGGTATTAGGAAAGAAGACCTTGCAGAACAGCCAACCCGAAGCCTACTCTACGGCGAGAGGCAATGTCCAAACTGTAGTGTTTCATAAAGGTATGGACAGAAGTCCAAGAAGCGGCTGCACAGATGTCTGCCGCTGACACATTCCTGAAACAAGCAGCAGAGGCAGCGACCCCTCTGGTGGAGTGTCCTCTGATTTGACCTGGCAGCATCTTGTTGTACTTGTCGTAACAGAAAGTGATACAATGAGCCAACCATTTAGATAAGCATTGCTTAGAAACAGCATTGCCTTCTCTTTTACGAGCAAAAGAGACAAACAGTTGATCAGTCTTTCTGAGATCCTTTGTGCTTGTGGTGTAGCATCTCAGGATTCGGTAAACATCCAAAGTATGCAAGAGGTACTCCCCTTGATTGGAGTGCTGCGTGAAGAAAGCAAGCAGCTCCATGGATTGATTCAGTGTAGATTCTGCTACCACCTTAGGGAAAAACTTAGGGTTGGTACGCAGAGCCACACGTCCCTTGTGGAAAATCAAATACAGGATGAGTTCCTGAAGTTCGGAAATCCTTCGAGCAGAAGTAATGGCCACTAGGAAGAGGGTCTTCGAAGAAAGGAACTTTAGGCCTGCAGAGGCTGCCGGCTCAAAAGGAGGCAGAGTAAGCTTCTCAAGGATAAAATTTAAATCCCAAAGAGGGGCAGGAGCATGAATAGGGGGTCGCAAGTGGAGAACCTCTCTAAGGAAAGTCAACTGTGCGAAAGTCCTGTCCCCAAAAGGAACATGGTAAGTGGAGATGCCGCCATGGGAACTTTCAGAGAGAAATGACTGAGACCCAGATCAAAGAGATGGCACAAGTAATCCAAAAGGTGCCCAACAGAGCAAGAGAATGGCTCAAAATCTTTGGAAGAGGCCCAAACAGAGAACCGTTTCCATTTCATGGCATAGGCAGATCTAGTGGAGGGCTTTCTGGCCTCCACCAGAATCTCAGCTACCAACGGGGAAACCCCGAAACAAGCTTGAGCTACATCTGCAGGAGCCACGTGTGCAACTGAAGGGACTTGAGGCATGGATGGACCAGGGTCCCCTGATCCTGGGTCAGCAAAATTTGCGACAGAGGAAGAGGAGGTTCTTTTGAATACTGTTGCAGAAGAAAGAATCAAACTTGCCTGGGCCAGAAAGGAGCGATTAGGATCATGCAAGCTCATTCCGAGCTGAACTTCTGTAAGACCCTCGGAATCATGGGGATCGGGGGGGAAGGCATAGACGAATCTGCCCTTCCAGTCTATAGACAGAGCATCTCTCAAAAAAGTGCCATGCCCTAGAGCGAGCAAGCAGAAGCCGGGAAGTTTTGCGTTGAGAGGAGACGCAAACAGGTCTACCTGTGGTATTCCCCAGCGTAGGAGCATATCGTCTGCTACCCACTGATCCAATTTCCACTTGTGAGCATGAGCAGACGACCGACTGAAGTGGTCTGCCAACGTGTTCTCGAACCCCGGGACATGAATTGCTGTGAGGTGAAGGTTGTGCTGAACTGCCCATTCCCAAACTCGCATCGCCTCCCTGTAGAGAGGGTATGAATGAGTTCCTCCCTGTTGGTTGATGTACCAGACTATGCACATGTTGTCCATCTGGACAGCCAGATGTCTGGGGAGCAGATACAAATACAGAGCCTGAAGAGGGTACAGCATGGCCAGAAGCTCAAGCACACTGATATGGAGAGATTTCTCGAGCTTGGACCAGCAGCACTGGGTCTTGTGAGACCCGAGATGGGCTCCCCAACCCTCGCCCAAGGCATCTGTAGTCAGCATCTGAGAGGGGAGAGAAAGGCAGAAGGGAACTCCCCAGCACAGGTTGTCCTGAACCATCCACCATTGCAAGTCCCGAGCCATAGGATTGGAGACCAGAACTAGCTGATCTAGGTCATCCACCAACTGATCCCACTGAGACCAACGCATCCATTGAGAGATTCTCATGTGGAGCCGAGCACAAGGGACTGCCAGAATAGCACCCGCCACGAGCCCGAGGAGGCTAAGGACCGACCTGGCACTGACCCACCTGCAGCTGGACAACTGGTTGACCTGAGCCTGGAGTGAGGCCGCCCTCTCCAGTGGCAGGAATGCCATGCCTGAGGTCGTGTCCAGGATCGCCCCGATGAACTGGAGCCTCTGGGATGGGATCAGGTGGGACTTGGACTGGTTGACGGTAATACCCAGGCAGGTAAAAACCTGCAGGGTAAGGGAAAGGAAGCGCAGGAGTTCCTCCCTGGACAAGGCCACCAGGAGCCAGTCGTCCAGCTACGGGAAAACCTGCACCCCCTGGGTACGCAGGTAGGCCGCTACCACCGAAAGGCATTTGGAGAGCACTCGGGGCGTCAAGGAGAGACCAAATAGGAGGGCCTTGAACTGGTAGTGGTTCCCCTGGAAAGCAAAACGCAGGAATTTGCGGTGGGAAGGGCGAATAGGGATATGCAGGTAAGCATCCTGCATATCCAGAGCACACAGCCACTGTACAGGCCGAAGAAGGTGCAGAAGACTCTGCAGAGAGAGTATCCTGAACTTTTTGTACTCCTCGAACAAGTTCAGGGAGCTGAGGTCGAGAATCAGCCTCACATCTCCAGACTTCTTCGGGACCAGGAAGAAATGGGAGTAGTAACCCATCCCCCGAAGGTGGGGAGGAACAGGCTCTATCACCTCCTTCAGAAGAAGAAGAGAGGATATTTCTTCCTGAACCAGAAGAAGGTGTTCTGGGGAGTAAGATGACATGGGGGGGGGGCCGGGTTCGAGGAGGTTTCTGAAGAAACTTTATTGAGTGTCCTGCGATCAGCTGGAGCACCCAAGTGTCTGAAGTGATCCTCTCCCAACCTGGTAGATGGAGGGAAAATCTCCCTCCTACCAGTTCCTCTGGAAGGCCCAGAGGCAGTGGGAGAGGAAAGGAGTCAGGAGGTGTGAGGCAGCGTCGTGACTGAAGCCTTTTGCGAGAACGTCTGCGAAAGGGACGACGCTGAGCCTGAGGGGGTCTGTACATGGAGTTGACAGACTTAAGTGCAGTACCCTTCTCCTGCAGATCAGTGATGATGTCCTTGACAACGCCACTGAACAGCACTGAACCCCTGAAGGGTGCGTACTGGATAGCAGACTGCACCTCCAAGCCAAATCTGACACCTGGAGCTAGGCATAATGGCAAAAGCCGAACTCCGACCGGCAGCGTCCACTGCGTTGTACGTGGCATGAAGCATGTGCCGACTGGCCGAACACGCAGACTGGACTAGATCAGCCACTTTCTGCTTCATCTGAGACTCAGGAAGGGAGTCCAATTTAACCTCCACCTCGCTAAGGATTGCCTTCTGGTAATCCTCCATATGACCAATGTAATTCAGGGCTCTTATACCTGGAGTGGAAGAAGCATAGACCTTCTTCCCATACTGGTCCGGAAGGCAGGATTTCTTGTCGGGTGGTGATGAGCTCAAGTGCTTGGTGTTAGCCGTCCGGCCGTGAGCAGCGCTAATCATGACCGAATCAGCTTGAGGGTGTGAATTTAAAGAGTTAGCACCCTTCAGAGCCTGATAAAGCCTGTCCAACTTCCTAGGAAGGGGGGCTAATGCTGACGGTTGCTTCCAAATAGTGGAGACAAGGTCGGCATGAGGCTCAGTCCAGGGTGGCACCAGCATAGGAGCAGTCTCTGGCAGATTCAGGTGCGCAGCGAGTTTCTTAGGCTGTGGATCCGGCTCAAGGAATGCCATTGATGAACTGCCTGGATTTTACGCAGCAACTCCGTAAAGGAAGGATCCTCTGGAGGAGACTTGGAGGAGCCCTTGGCCTGGGCTTGTCCAGAGTGTGTCTCTTCATCCGGGTTGGAACGACCGAGTCATCCAAGTCTCAGAGGAGGATGAAGAGGAGGAAGGCTCCTCCTCCCAGCGTGGGGGAGGAACGGACCCCTTGGGAAGCCCTCGGGAAGCGTATCCTGCTCACCTGGAACCAGAGGGCTCGACTCTGGTATCCGGGGGAGGGGATCTCTCACCTCTAACGTAGGGGTCCGGAACCAGGACCGCATCAGAAGATGACCTCTACCTCTCTGGTGAGCTGAGCCTGGCCTCAGCCCACCAGGAAGCCAGAGTCTCCTTCAAGTCCACCCGTGGCTGATGGGGCGGTGGAGGAGGAGATCCGGATACTGAGGGTATTCGTAGGCATGTACCTGTATCCGACAGCAGGAAGCCCAGGCGTGGGTACTGGGACACCGTGTACTACTGCAGCGTCAGGTAGGCCAGCGTTGGATACTGGGGTGCCAGACACTGCGGGCCTGGGTAGGATGGCGTCGGATACCCAGGTACTGGGGTCTGCAGCAGGAGAGGGCCCGGAACGCCCAGCAGACAGGCCCAGAATGGGAGGCCTGGCGGGCGGCAGGCCCAGCATAGGGGTGCCGTCCAGCAATGAGATATTGTCATTTAGGCCGGCGTCGGCATCCGAGGATCCGGCATTGGGTCATCCGGCCCGACGGCAGGGAGTGCTGAAGACAGCGTACCCACCTCGTCCGTGTCACCCTGGGAAGAAGGATTACCATCCCCGGGGTCCAGCAAAGGAGATGCTGGCACCTCAGAATGCAACGAGCATTGCGGTGAGCTCAGGACGACGGATAAGCACCAAAGGTCCGGTGTCGGCTCTAATGCTGAGCGGACGTCGGAGGAGCTGACGTCCGTCTTATCAGCGGGATCCAGGCAGACGTCGGGAGGAGCCGGCATCTGACTTATCGGACTCAGTGCCCGATGAAGGCCGCGAAGGAGGGGCGTCCTTGGCGGGCGCTTTGGAGGCCATGCGCTGCCCCAGAGGGTCGGGCTTCTTAGCGGCCTTACCCAGGCGGGCATCGGAGGAGCCAACATCCAACTTATCGGGGCCGCTCGAACCAGAAGGCCGCATGGTAGCGACCTTACTGGGAGCGGCTGCCTCCTCAGACCTGAAGGCTCCTGAGGGGCTCGAGCGCGAGCCCGACAGGAGGGTTGACTCTGCCTTGGAAACCTCCAAGACGGCCACCATGGAACTGCCTCCTGGGGGAGGCATTACCTGCAGCACCGCAACCCCAGCCGAGGCCGCGGCGACCGATGAGGAGTCCCGGTCCCAGTGCTTCTTCTTGTGGTGGCCCTCCAGAGAAGTCGAAGCCCGCTGGAGTCTTTTCAGTTCCTTTTCCAAGGAGGTAATTTTTTGTTTAAGAACGTGGGCATCCAGGGACTGCTGCCTCCGCTTTTGGATGGCCATGTTAAACTGCTGGCAGAGCTGGCACTTCTCAACGGGATGATCGGGGCCTAGACAAAAAAGGCACTGAGAATGTCCATCCTTATGCGGGAGCTGGGCGCCGCAACAATCGCACTTGTTTTTGTGCTCGGAGGGAGTCGGGGACAACATACACGGCAGCTGTAGGTAAGGGTGATGAAAATCGTGAAAATAGTAGAAAATAGGCACTAAAACTACCGACGATTGACTGCGAAGTAATGAACTTAACCACGAGGTGCTGCACGAGCTAATGGCGGGAAAGAACTGGAAGGCGGGCGTGGGGGACCGCCCCTTTATACTTACGTCGCCTGATGTGGGAGTGGTCCCCCGCCAGAGACTGCTAGCTAGAAATTTTTCCAAGGGGTCCTGACGCCTGCCGGCTTCAGTCCTATCTGTATTTACCTACTGCAAGAGCCCTCTTGAAGTAAGATCTCCTGTTCTTTTTGGCATGATGAAAAAAATCAAACAGAGCCCTTGATTGACTTGAGGATACGGTACTGGGTACATAACACTCAGTTGTATCAGGTTTTTTACTGCTTTTAGAATGGCCTGCCTCTTCTCTGGCCCCTTCAATAGATGAGAATGTAGGAAACTTCTGCTGGCAGTTGTTAGAATTCTATTGTGTAACCCCATGACATGTGGTAGTTTGCACCCAGTGGCTGGCAAAGGATGTTAATTTTGCACAGAGGGTTATTGCCAAGTGAGGGGTGGACCTCATCACAGTGTTAATGTGAATCTTAACACTGATCCTTGTTATCTTGTCACTGTCCACAACCTTGCCCCCAATGTTGGAGCGAAGAAATTCTGCTGGCAATATGGAAAGCACTGTTGGCTGAAGTGTTTTTTTTCCTTTAATAATGCTTTTTCTCTCCTGTATCACCAACCAGCTCCCTTCAGCCATGGTCCACCCAGATCAATTACCCAACATCCATAGGACATACCTTTTCCTCTCGGTAGTCTCCCATGAATTGCCATCTCATGGTGGGGCTGGTCTTGCTCCTCCAAAACACAATCCTGATTGTTTCTGAGGAGGTGCCTAGTTGGTGGTGCAGATCCTGTGATGGACCAAGACATCATCCTGCTGAGTTGGGGGTTTTACTCCCTTTTTCCTCTCCTGGGCTGCTGCTGTGCAATGATGAGGTTGTGCGCACATGCATGCGCGTGTGAATGTGTTTGGAGACACACATCCTGTGGCTGTCTCGACAGCGAGCGAGCACCCATATGTTGCACCTCCTGCTTGTGCTGCCATCTGGCCCCCACTAGGTTGCAACCAAACACAGTGCAACCAATACTCCTTCCCCAACAAAGGAGAGCAGTCCATGGGATGCTCAGTCCTCTCTCCCCCAGCCAAAGTCCACTCCTAAACTGGGCTGGCCAGCAGCAGCTCTAACTCCAAGCCACTGGGCCGGCTTGGGGACTGAAATTTGACCTTTGTCCAGGGGCTATTGTTTGGCAACCTGGCAGGATTTTCACCCTGTGGATTTCTGTCCTGTGTTAGAGACAGTTTGGAATCTCTAAAAAGCATATTGTCCTGAAAGACATACTCAAGAAGTGAACTTTGGAGGACATGTCAGCTGACAAGGACCTGAGTCACAGTGACCTTCTTGCCCTCATGGAGTACAACAGATATCTCGAGAAGTGTAGAAGATCAAAGAATGAACCTGCCAAGAAAGATGTGCCATTGCCAAGAGATGCATGTAGGTGGCTTATTCAGAGATATCTGAAGACGGAATAGAGGATGACAGATGTAGTGTTAGGAAAAAATGACAGAAAACAGAAATCTTAGGGTCTTAATAGCAGACATCTCAAGGTAGTCAGGGCAGTGAAACAGAGCTGCTTGGAAGACAAAAAGGATGCTGGTGTGCATTGGCAAGGGGATCAGCAGCAGAAGAAAGGAGATAATCCTGACCCTCCACAGACCCCCTAAGTACTATATGCAGTTCTGGAGTCTGTATTCTTAAAAGGACAGGGGTAGTGTTATGGTGGTGTACAGGAAGACAACAAAAATGATTCAGGGGAGCAAGAGAAGTCTTACGTGGAGAGGCTTGAGGACCTTAACATGTATACACTGGAAACTGGGAGAGGGAGGAAAAGATTGAAATGTGCAAGTTTCTTCATAGGATAAACAAGATGGACATGTGGGAACTGTTCATAAAGAGTGGAAAAACAGGCAAAAGGGGTAAATTAAAGAAGCTGGTGGGAGGGAGATTAAGGAAGGACATCAGAAAGTATTTCATTACAGAGAGGGTGGTGCATACGTGGAACAGGCCACAAAAAGGAGTGATCTCCACCAAATCAGTGGAGAACTTCAAGTGATGAAATGAAAGATATATGCAACTGGTGAGGACAGCAGGGGAGGATGACATAGGGGGGGAGGAGGAGGGACCACTAGAGCATTTGCATTATACTATAAATAGAGTCAGGCACACTGGATGGGCCATGGGCCTTCTTCTGACATCTATTTCTACGTTTCTATGGTTGGACTGACATGTACAGGCATCCTACCCAAAGTACAAAGCTCTGGAGATTAAACCTGAGAATAACGCCACCTTCATATAGATGATGGACATCTCATACGCTTGCTTCAATACCGAATCAACTAATTTATCCAGTAGGCCCTTGTCTGTTCCAGCTCCCTGTAGGGGAAGCATAGCCTTTTTGATCACTGAAGAAATTGAAGTACCAACCTTAGGCACCATCTCTGTTGTACACACAAAACATTCAGGTGTGTTTGAGGGCCACAGATCTGCAGTTTGGGGCATTCCATTCTCCTACCCTACGCCCTTTGCTGTCTTGCATACCAGGAATGTGACAGAATGTTTCTTGGATCCCTTTAGGGGGTCATTCTCTTGGTCTTTCTTGGGGATCTATTCTTCAACCTGGAGAAGTTGTCTAGATATATCATGTCAAAGACCCTCCATGCCTTCCCCCGGGCCGTTCCTCATCCGAGAAGATATACTGGCACTCTTACAGGCTGGATTCCTCATCTGAGCTGTAGCCTGGAGGCGGAGCACTCCTCTGATGGCTTCCACCACAAGTCTCGAGGATGATGGGTGGGCTGGTATTTGTCACTTTTTCTGCGCATGTCACAGTTACGATGGGCTAGTGACGTCCACCTTGAGTCATTGTGGATAAATATAAAAGCATCATAGGAACATCTTGGATGAGGAGGATTGACCCAGAACACTTGCATTTATGCTTAACTTGCTTATGCATGGAGCTTGTGAGAGATTCCACCACCAGAATTGAATTTCCCAGGACTAGCTCCATATGGGGTAAGGTGCTGATCCCCTTCATCCTTGGAGAAACTGCACTGTCCCTGTGGTGAAGGCCATGACGCTTCATCACAAGAGGTGCTCCCAGGATTGGTGCAGCTGTTATGGGTGACTCAGGATGAACCCTACTTGGAGGTGCTAGTCCTGGAAGCCTTTATTTTAAAGTGGAATGTTTATCACACATGGTGCAGAATGACCATGCAACGGATGAGCGCAGCCTTTAGTTGCATAATTTACACTTTGGTACCATGGAGAGGATTGCTGTTGCCCCTCCACATGCAGCCTCTGCCATGTGTTTGGTCTTTTTTTCACCATTAGTCTTCCCTACCCTAACTGAAGCCTCAAGCTGACCAAGAAAAGTCCCCAAAACAGAAATATAGAATAAAGAACATAGAAGCTGAAGGCAGAAGACTTATTGCCAATGAAGTCTGCCCATAATTGTTACCACCTTAACCCTCAGGCTAGTGCTGCAGTAGGTTTTTTACCATCATCCCCCCCCCGCTTCTTCTCCTTTCCCTAATTCCTGCAAGTGGGATAATGAGTCCCCTGGCCTTGCCCCATCCATGTCTGAACCCATTAATGGTCTCTTCCCCACAGCCTCCGCCAGTAATCTGTTCCAAGTCTCCACTACCTTTTTTTATATAGAAAAACTTTCTTGCATCCTTCTTGAATTTACCCCATCAATCTCCAAGTGTTCCACCTCATGACTGAATCTCTATTTCTAATAACTAGAAAGCTATGCGGCAGGGTTCATTATGAGGAAAGGGTGCGGGAGCTCCAGAAGGATCAAGAGAAACTAGAGAGATGGTTCGAGATGTAGCAGTTGACATTCATTGCCAAGAAGTGCAAGGTAATGTATGGCAGCTTAGATTCAATGCTAAGAAGTGCAAGGTAATGCACCTGGGAAGCAAAAACCCAGGGGAACAGTACACAATGGGGGGTGAGATACTAACAACAACAGAAATGGAAAGGGACCTGGGGGTAGTCATATCAGATGACTTAAAGGTGGGAAAGCAATGTGAGGGCAGTAAGGAGGGCTGGGGGGATACTGGGATGCATAGGGAGAGCATCACCAGTAGAAAACAGAAGTTGTTATCCTCTGTACAGACAGCTGGTGAGACCCCATCTGGAGTACTACATGCAGTTCTGGAGACCCAGTCTCCGCAAGGACATAGACAAGATGGAAGCTGTCCAGAGGAGGGCAACTAAAATGGCTGAGGGTCTGTACCAGAAGACATTTGAAGAGAGACTAAAGGAGCTTAATATGTATAGCCTCGAGGAAAGGGGGGACATGATAGAAACTTTCAAGTACCTCAAGGGAATCAACAAAGTCCAAGACGGCAGCATCTTTCAAAAAAAGAGGTGTGCAAGAACAAGGGGGCACAATTTGAAGATGGGGGAGGGGTAGCTCAGAGGTAATGTTAGGAAGTATTTTTTCACAGAGAGGGCTGTGGATGCATGGAACAGCCTTCTGGAGGAGGCTGTGGAGTCAAAAACAGTGGCTGAGTTCAAGCATGCATGGGACAGTCATAAGGCAATTCTACGGGGTGGGGGTAGAAGGAAGTAGGCTGCTGGTTAACTAGGATCTGCAGCTTATCCATTAGGTAGGGAATTGGGCAGACTGGGTGGGCCAAGCGGTCCTTATCTGTCGTCAAATTCTATGTTTCTATGTAATGCATAGAATACTGGATGGGAGAGGTTAGACTGACCACTTCAATGAGGAGAGGAATCTGGGAGTCATAATCAGTGACCCCCCTCAAGCAAATGAGTCAATATAACAAACTATGCCACAAGGCAACAAGGATGCTGGGGTGTGTATGGAGGGGTTCTGACAACAGAAGAAACAATGTGATTCTGACACTGTACAGATTCCTTGTGAGGCCTTACCTGGTGCAGTGTGCCTGGTTTTGGAATCCACACCTGAGGAAAGACATCGACAGACTAGAGTCAGTACAGCGAAGGATCACCAAGATGATCCGGGGCCAGTAGTGCCAATCCCATGAGAATTAACTGGAGGCCCTAAATATATATATTAGCTAGAGGCCAGGCAAGGTGTGTGTGTGTGTGTGTGTGCGTGGGGGAGACAGACGAAACACACAAGATTATCAGGGGAATAATGTGAATAGCAAGGACCTATTTGTAAAAAATAGGAAATAGGAATGCAGCCATGAGGGTGTATGACTGGAAACTGGTGGCAGGCAAGTTCAAGAGAAATGTAAGGAAGTACTATTTCACTGAGAGGGTGGTGGAAGTGGTGGGGGCAGCTACCCTTAATAGGTCTAAACACAGTTGAGAAAGGACAAAGGGACTCAAAGTCCACAGAGGGGCAACATATGTTTGAGGGGAAGGGGAGAAGGGTAACAGCCCACCATTACAGTAGGTTGATGGGGTGATGTAACATAGTAGGGGCAGACTTGCTGGACCCTCTGTCTCCTTCTGACATCAAATTCTATGTTTCAATGTTTCTAAACAGGTCCTCACAATTTACCCTATTTATATTCTTTAGGACCTTACAAGTCTCTGTCATGCCTCTCTATAGATTACACTGGTAAGACCCCACCTAGAGTACCTTGTCCAGTTCTGGAGACCACATCTCTGGAGGGACATAGACAGAGTGAAGGTAGTCCAGAGGAAGGCAACTCAAATAGTGCATGGTCTGCATCAAAAGCCCTATTAGGAAAGACTAATGGACCTCAATATGGACACCTTGGAAGAGATAGACATGGGATATGATAGAGACCTTTCAATATCTCACAGTGGTAAATAAGGTACAAGAGGGAAGTATTTTT
Source organism: Neoceratodus forsteri (assembly GCA_016271365.2). Taxonomy (NCBI): domain Eukaryota; kingdom Metazoa; phylum Chordata; order Ceratodontiformes; family Ceratodontidae; genus Neoceratodus; species Neoceratodus forsteri. The sequence goes on along the minus strand of CM028131.1, from coordinate 704,428,180 downwards.
GAGAAAAAAGGTGCTGAAGAACAAGGGGATATGCTATGAAGCTGGTGGGGGAGGGGGGTAGATTCAGGAGAGACCTGAGGAAGTACTTCTTCACAGAAAGAGTGGTGGATTCCTGGAACTGCATTCCAGTGGAGGTAGAGAAGCATGAGATAGGCACCGCATTCAATCCTGGCTCAAGGCAAATAAGCTTGTCATCGACCTCCAGAAAACGCAGGTCATGTTATTCAGCTCCCTTGCCAAGGTTAGAGTGCGCCCAGCCGATCTCAAAGTTGTTGGTAACGATGGCATCCCTATGTCGTTGGTCGACTCTTTCAAGTACCTGAGGGTTACCCTAGACCCTCAGCTGGACCTCTTTCTGCACATACGTATCTCCTGCAAGGCCATAAACTGTAAACTGGGTCTGGCGTACAGGGCAAAAAGCTGCCACACCCCAGCTGCCCGACTTGCCCTTGCGAAAGGGTTTTTTCTCCCCACACTCTGCTGTGGGCTTGCCTCCTTCGTGAATGCCCCAAAATCCTAGCTCAAGAAATGAGACACTGGGTACAACAAAGTGTGTCGCTTTGCCCTCTCAGCCCCCCATCTCACCCATCATTGCCTGCTCTACTCCAGGCTGGGGTGGCTCTCCCCTAGTAATCATCGATCCTTTGTTATGGACAACTTTACAGACATCATCATCCGCTTGTCCACTCCTCTGGTGCTTGTCGATCTGCTCCAGCCTGCCCCCTCTGGCTATCAGCTGATGTCTAGTGACTCCCAGGCTCTCATGGTCCCTAAAACTCGCTCCCTCGCAGGGGTTTGAGCCTTCGCAGCCCTTACCCCCAGAGCCTGGAACCTCCTCCCTGCTCATGTAAGAGCTGCCCCCTTCCACAGCTCCTCCCTCTGGGGCTACTTAAAACAAGCTTCTGTCTGCCTTTGCTGTTAGCTGTCCTACCCTCCATGGTGTGCCTGTGCCCATTTTTGATGGCACGTGTGCATATGTCTATAGTGCACACTTTAAAAATGTCCTGTTGATATTTGTTTGCTTCCCCGACTGCCTCCTGTGGTTGCCATGCCGTAACACTGTACTTTGCATTGTATTTGTTCTCTGCCTGTACCGGACTGTAGCTCCTTGCCTATACCTGTCTGTACCTTGTTGATTGCTGTTACTTTGTCTCTGTTAGTGGTTATCGTCCGAATTCTCTGCCTGCACCGGACGGTCCCTTGTTGTTTGTTGTTACCCTGTCTCAAAATTGTTATTGTCTGTACCTTTGTAATTCTCCCAGGTCGCACCTGAAAATAGGCACTTGACTGTCTAGCGTGCTTACCTGGTAAACGAAAGCTAAATAAATAAATAAAATAAGGGAATTTTTTGGGGGGGAGTGAATGGGCTGGACATCAAGTAGGATCAGCGGTGATACTATAGGCAGGGAAAAGTAGGCAATCTATATGAGCCAAGAGGTCCTTATATGCAGGCACATTCTATGTTTCTATGTTCGTAGGTGCTGTAGTACTGTACAGGAGATGCCAGAGGCAGCATGGTGAAAAACCACAAATGGCAGCATTTGACACGTGGTCAGTAGCAGCTCTAAAGTGTGATCATAATGTATACTTCTACCAAGTTGTAAGGATGTTGGAGCATTGCAGATACTTCATTACAAGAAGCAGGCAGGAGAAATCCATTAAGGAAATTCAGCAAAGCCTGAAAGTAAAAAAAATTAAAGCATGTCCCTGATGGGCAGGGAATGGTGTCTCAGTTAAGGCAGAGTGAGAAAAACTGGGGATTATGGGAAATGGGCTGTCCTTATGAAGATCCTCAGTCTGGCTCAGAGTGGAACTCAGACCATACTAACTCCATGCCCAGTGGAGCCGACACACAATGTTTTCATGCAGACATCGTCCACAATAAAGAAAGAGGGTCTGTAAATACAGAAAATTAATGAAACTTAAGTTGAACTCTTTTAAAATGTTTTCTTGGGTACTAGAAAAACACTTTAAGCTTGCTGCAATTACATGACATACTCCCAGCTGCAGTGACCAAGACAGTTTTACTCATGGGAATATCCTCACAGAATGCTGCATCTCATTTTCATGAGGGTTTCAGATCATGATAAGAACTCCTTCATCCATTAACACAAAGCATGCCAACAGAAGAAAACATAATACAGTAAATAAAATACGAACTAAAAAGCATAGTTTAAAGCTTTCCAATACTGGCAGTACTTTAAGATGATCTGGTCGTCTGTTCTGTTCCAACCATCTGGAGCTGAACAAGAAAAAGCACTCCTCCCATAATCCCTTTGAAACCCTAAAATGCTTAGTGTGATTTTTACCAGAATTCAGAATTTTTTTTGTGTACACCATGATTCCATTTTACAAAAATAAGAAAACAATTTGCAACTTTCCAGAAGCTATATGAAGAAAAAACACAAAACTGTTCAGGCCTGTGTAATTTGCTTAGTATTGTATATAAACAAACAGCAGCACCCAGTCCATTCAACAGGCATGGTCTAAAGTAAATAAAATTTGCCTTGCAAGTCATAAATCACATTGCATAGCCAAACTATTAACAAACACATGGAATGCAAGTTGTCCAAAGACAAACACACTGGAGACACTACAAGTATCGAGTCTGAATTAATGTGATAAACTGTGACCATTTGAGTAGAACTTACTGTACAGTTTACCAGCAAATCATTTTACTGACACATCACCAGCCAATATGGAGTGATCACACAGCTATGAATCTGAGTGGAAATGATGATTTATAAACGCACACTCTCCAGACGTGCATATTATTTTGAGAATTATTAATACCGCCGATAATGTAATTAAAAAGGTTTGAAAAATACAATGATGTATTATGCAAACAGAAAAAGATGCAAAAGCCTGCATCTCCCTGTTTACCTATCATACTACAATATTCAGAACATACAAAAAATGTATAGTTTCAACACTCCAAATTCTCTGCCCCAGTTATTTCATACACAAGAAATAAAAATTATATAGGCTTACCTAGTTTGCAGCACCAGTCATCACATAAATACCACAGAAAGGTGCATCCCCTTGCAACAGCCACACTGAGCAGTATGTGTAAGCTCTCAATTACCCAAACATTGCCGGACTAAAAACTTCACTTGTTATGCATGAGTGTTTCGTGTGTACCTCAGAAACAAAACTGCACTGCATCACTGGCAATAAGTGTGGGAGTCTAAAAACAAAAATATATTTAAACCAACCATTTTGCTGAACATTTTAGAGATGTTAGAAAGGAGAATTTCCCATACCATAATGTTTTTTCCCCTTGAAGATTAGCATCTACTGAACCAGACACGTTACCAACTGCCAAAGACAAACAGGAATTTTGGAAATCCGGGGGTAAATAATACCTGCTTGATACAGATGGAGAAACTGACTGATTGTGGAGGAGCTGCAAAGCTGAACATTGTTATGTTTGACAGTACTTTTATATTCACTATGTTTTCTTGCCTGGGGGAATTTTTGCGTTCACTTGTGCGCTTGCGCAAGGAACGTCTTGTGCTAGTAGCACATTTCATAGGTGCATCTGTGTTGGCAACTGCAGGGCACGCTTATAGTAGGCATGTCTCTCATTCCCCAATAAGCCAGCATGCTAGCGCTGACACCAACATTACGCAAAGTGGACACAATTTCTAAGAAAAGTGCCGCTGCAATCAGAGACAAGCTCGTCACGCAGCAGCACTGGTGACACGCATCCCGACGTGCCTTTCCTGGTGAAGCATTTAAATAAACATGGCGGCGATTGCTGCCGTCTGCCACACACAATCCCCAAAAAACTGACTTTGGGGGTGCCCAATCCCCCTGTCGTCATGTTTAATACCCCCCAAGATTGTGTGGCACACTGGCAGCCCAACCCAGTGTGCCTCCCTGTGTTCGGAAGCCGATCACCATTGGCATGTTCCTGTCCCACCCCCACACTTATTGTATGCCACACTGGGAGCCCACCCCAGTGTGCCCAACATTTTTCTTACACCTGTAAAGAAAGAAACCATCTGCGGTGTTCATTTTTTTTTTTTTATTATTATTACCTGAAACAAAGAAAGCGGTCCCTCACTGCGTGCCCTCCCCAACCCACACCCACCCTTTGTACCCACCTCCCACCCTCATACTTACCTCCAGAGATCGGCGCCACAATCTTCGGTTGAGCAGGAACACGTCTGCACTCTTCAAAGCCAACCGCAAACTGAAAAATGCTGGTAAGCTGTATAATGGCATAAATGAGGAGGGGGATCAACAATGTGGATAGCTCAGTCATTTTTAAATTTTGCCTCCAAATTTTAACATGGGGTGCTTGGGACCCCACCTCATGAACACATGCACTGTCATCCTAGTTACTCAGTCCGGAAAGGTCATTTACATGATGCTGTCTTGGAATCACATTTGGGACACGATGCTTGACGACAGTGCCACTGTTCATGGTGGGGTCCCAAAACCCATCTTGCAAATTGGTGGAAAATTCCAAAATGACTGTGTTACAAGCGTGCATTGCGCAGTTTCAACGCACACTCGTAACTCCGACAATTAATATTTTCACTCCAGATTTTCAACATTGCCATTTTGTCACACCTCCTCATGAACAGCACAGCTGTCATTTTTCACATCCTGCCTGAAATGTGTTTTTGAGCATGTGGCGCACAATGGCGCAGTCGCTGTGCGAAATCAACATTGAGGACACATTAACAAAATCACAGTGACATTGTTCATGAGCGGAGGTCCCAAAATGCCTATGTTGAAATTTGGCTAAAAAAAATCCCCAGATAACTGCGTTACGGGCATGCATTGCTCAGTTTCTACACACACTTGTGACTTCACCAATTTTTCGTATTTTCACTCCAGATTTTCAACAATGGCATTTTTTTTACACCTCCTTATGAACAGTACAGCTGTCATTTTTCACATCCTGCCTGAAATGTGTTCTCGCACCTGTGGCGCCAAATGGTACAGTCGCTGTGCAAAATCACCTTTCCGCTAATGAACTCATAGTGCCAGTGTTCATGAGGTGAGGTCCCAAATGGCCCATGTTGAAAATTTGGAGTGAAAATATCAAAAAGCATCCCGGGCATTAGGGTTTCCAACCGTAACGCCCCACCCTGTAGAAACTGATAGGCATCAGGGGTGTGACTTGGCACTGTCGGCTGTAATGCTCAAGCTATTCCACCTCCACCCTGCAACCAGTGACTGGCACTGAGGTGCGCCTTGGACATTTCGTCCTCAAAGTTCACCCCATTCTCCTATACTGCACCCATCTCAGCGTATTTCCTTATGGAATGGGGTGAGTGTAAGGCCCGAAGACCCCAAGGCACACCGCAGCACTTGTCTGTGTCTGCGGGGTAGGATGAGGTGAAATCGCGTGAGCATTATGGCAGACGACCCAAAGACACATCCCAATGTCTGTCACTCTCTGTAGGGTGGGGCTGGGGTCCGTGTCAGTTCACTACTTCACTGTCAATCCTACTGTGCATCTCTCTAACTCCTGCACTACCAATGCCAATGCCAGCAAGCCAACATTCGGCATTGACAAATGCTTGTTTGCTGAGAGAGACAGAGGGGGCTAAAAGAGCGAGAGAGAGACAGAGGGGGAGAAAAGCGGAGAGAGAGAGGAAGAGGGAGAGAAAGAGAGAGAATAGGGAGGGGGGAAGAGAGAGGACAAAGAGGGACCATATCTTTCAGCTTTCCCTGATTTTCAGGGATGTTCCTGATTTTGCCTCAGAATGTTCCTATCCCTCCTAAAATGTGCGTTTCTGTGACTGAACAGTGGGTATACTGTATACTCACAATACTGTCAAACAGAGTTACAGACTTGCTCTTCTGCAGACAAAGTATTTCACACCAATACTCTTACACTGCCTGCTTCAGGGGATAGAACCAAGTGTTAAAATATGTCTCTCATTTTACTTCTTTCTTTGTCACCGATTTTTTTAAGCCATGTCCAAGTGTCAAACACCACTGCAAATATCTGCAAGCGAACGTTCGGCATTGACAAATGCCTGTTATATTTAGAATAACTTCTGTAGGCCACGTTTACCTTTGGTACTGTACTTTGATTTTTATGTTTGCTTGCACGCATGTGCAAGAAACAGTGCCATCGTACGAGTTTTCGTGGGTGTGCCTCCCCCACTTCCAATGCCCTGCTCTCTTTTGCATGCACGGCTGCACCACGCCAATGAATGTCCGAGCCGTCTATGACAGCTGTTCAGATATAGTGGTGTACAGTTCTAAGGAAAACATCGGCGCAGGCAATTTGCATACTGCCAACAAATTGCCTACGTCGGGACTGCATCTGAACAGTCATAGACAGTTCGTCCCCCCAACGAACACATACGTGCACACTGGGAGCCAGGTGGGCCTCCTAGCTGGCACCTGGCGGAGCCACAGGGCGAGCAGAATTAGCACAGACACGTTACTGGGAGCCATGCTGGCGTCTGCCTTTGAATTGTTTCTCCTTTCTCTCTGTGGTATTTATGAGTCCGATACAGTGTGCCAGACTTAGCTCACGCAGACAAACACACTTTCCGCTTTGTCCTGGGTTCTCAAAGACTCGACCGTGCCCCCTCCCTGCCGCTGCATCCTCCTCCCTTTAAATGAGAGCAAGCCCGGCCCTAGAACCTGCCTCTTGCTCCTGGGCCCTTTAAATAAAGGCCGTAGCAGCAGTGACATTGTTCATACACCGTTTATCCCAGTGCCTGTGGTGGCACTCCTAACCATCCTGCACAGTGATACTCCCTTCACAAACACTGTCTAGTACCAGTGTATCTGCAGTCCTGCAGTGGCACTCCTTATGGCCCTGCAGTGCCACTTCTAATCGCCTTACACAGTGGCACAAACCTTCGGAGACCCTACCCTGCTTACTATCTCCTGGGTCCTACAGTGACACTTCTAATGGCACAGAACAATGACACTGTTACCTTCACATAGCCACTGTCCCATACAATTCCATGTCAGCGGACCTGCTGTGACAATTTAGCCTTCACAGGCTCATGGCTCTGCATAGAAATACCGTTTTGATCCACACTGTTGTCTCCATCCAGTCTTCACAACATCTGCTCCTCCGATCACTAAATCCTCAGCCCATCTGCCTTGGGGTCTGAGTCTCCTCACCTTAGACATCTGGGGATAGGTCGGTCACTCCGGCACCCCGCTCCCTCCCACGGCCCGCTGCTCCAATGGTGCACATGGTGGCACTTGTTGCATCCTCTAGGCTTTGTTTTAGGTCCGTCTGTACTTCTCATTATGTTAGTCTGCCTTTCTGCTTGTTTTAAGATTTGTTCTTTTTAGAACGCTAAAAAATTCCACCTGCCTGGAGTATGGATTCAGGAGTCCCGAGTTTGTTTATTTTTTGTTTGTTTACCTACAGAACTGTTTACTGTGTGGTGTTTATCGAATTGTTAGCATTATAGATTTGTTTGCTTATTTATTTATTGAGGTGTGTGTGTGTTTATTCTTTTTTTTCTGCTGTTGCTTTTTGTTTGCTTAAGTTTTTTTTTTGTCTGTTTATTGGGTTTGGTGTGTTACTGATTTCTGCACCTTTGCGTGTTGATTTTGTATGTGTGCTTGGCTCCCTTGCCTGTGCACCCCCTTCCCCATACAAGTTGTTTTCAGGACCTTTCTTCGTAGTCCATCTCAATATTCCTTCCAATTGCCCCTGACCTTTTCATTCACCCTTTAACAACGCTCACAAGGGATTGCGGATGACGACAAGCTAGAACACAGTTTGAACAAGGTCTTGGAAGGGTGCTGAGCATACTGTGGTTAAATATACTTAAGATGTGCTTAAGTGGCAGCACACACCTGTGTATAAAAAACTCATTACAGACTATTCCCCATTTATAATATTTTAATTTTATAACCTGGTTTTAGGCTCTAAAAACCAAAGCAGTAATTATGCTGCTAAATATGACTATTACAGGATGTGTCACTAGGTGATTACTGAGGGATAGTCTCTCTAATGACTGCAGGCACATTTTAGAGATGCAGCCTGTCTTTGCTGCTGCAATTACTGTATTTCATTCATTGCAGGGTGCTTTTTACTCCATCAACTGGAAACATTTCAGCTATAAACAAACAATTTGTTTGACATGTTTCTAAAATTAGCACCTGACTCCAGAGGAGAAAATCACCCTTAGGGAGGGTGCTTTGGTGTGACTGTCTGGTGATGGATACCGTGAACCTGCTTTGTAATAATCTGTTGCTTGTCACTGTTGAACTTAATGTTATCTTCTCATTTATGCAAATCTGTCTGATATTTATAATCTCCTGGGTCGTGCCTGAAAATAGGCATTTTATTGTGCAGTGCACCTACCTGGTTAACAAGCACTACATAAATAAAGGTACTGGAAGCATCTTCACCTACATAATAATGTCCTATCTGATTCATCTGCCCCAGATGTCAACTGCATGTTTATAACAGTTGTGAAAACATTATAAACTATAATTTTTAGACACAGTTCATCAACACGTTATATTATATATACATATATCTATATATATCTAGTATGGATTTCTCTGTCTTTTGTCCTTTATTACTGGGTTGATTAACATGGAAACCCCATCCTTGCTGAGGCTGAAAGAAGCTTTCAACATCTTTCAAACCATCAGTCACCAAACATTCACTCCAAAGCTACTTCACTGAGAGGGATTTCATCCTCTGGAAGCATGTGCTAAATTTAGAAACAAGTCAAATAGCTGGCCCGGTGGCACTAAGGGTTGAGGCGCTGGAGGCCACACCTCGCGTCATGCCAGCGACCCGAGTTTGGGAACAAGCCAGGATGCTGGGGGTCGGCAGGGAGGAAGTAGGATTGAGCGTCCGGAGGACAGCTCTCCTCTCCCTGGGGTGGGATCTGGGGCATTCCGATGCGGTACTGGCCTCTGGTGATGACCAGAGGTACCACCGACACAGGGAACATGTTGGGGATGCGCGCGATGGACATCTACATTCGGCATGACATCATTGCACGATCGCGCGTAGGGGATGAAGAAAGAAAAAATATCTCGAGGGGCTGTATGATGCCGCTCGACTCCTTCCCTGGATGCTCCTTAGATTGGGAACCCCCACCCCCCGGATCCTGCCACGGTGGCTTTGGTGTGTGCCCGCCGTGGTAAAGATCACTGTGTAGGTGCCAAAAGGGTAGAGCTTGGGGTTTGAGTGGAGCAAGGGGCTGTGTGGCCAGACTGGATTGGGGAGGAACCATTGGTAACACCTCCCCAACCGTAGAGGAATGAGAAAATATGTAACAAAAAAGAAAAGTCAAATAAAGTGTTAGTTTATGGATAAAATGTTTCCAAATGAAGGAGTAAAGAGTGCCCTGCAGTAAAGAACTGTGTTATATGCAGCAACAAAAACAGGTTGACGTTAAACTCTTTATTAAAATTTTTAAACTCACAACACATAAAGAAATATTACTGACAAAACATGGGAACCTATACAGGGAACCAGTACAGTCTGGGTTGTAACAGTAAAAATTAATCAGAATGAAGTACAATAAGCAAAGTTGCTTAATTACCTGCTCAGCATTGCAATCACAGTTCGTTGACACTGAACAGCCACTGTACACCTAGACAACATGCTTGTATGTTTGGGCCAGCATCTGCTTGGCTACCAAGAGTGATGCATGTGACGCTAAGGGAGGGTAATGGTTCAACTAAATTCAGGAGGATGGTCAGAGATTGCTCCCTTGATGGTAGCCCTCTGAGTGTAGTGTAGCTCCCTATCTAATGTATATCTTATGGTGGTGCAGGGGGTGCCTGGGGTGCAAGGAATGGTGCCCACGCTTTATTATAAGTCACCAGATTGCCTACTGCCACATGTGAGAGGTGTTCTAAGGTGGAGGCGGAACCCGTGACTAGGAGCCATTCTTGAAAGGAGGGGATGTTCGAGGTTCCCCACCTTCCAAGTAGGAGACGTCTGGCCACTGCTGAGGCTGTAGTTGCCCCCTACAGCAAATCATGAGTCCTAGGTACCACCAAAAGTCCTTTCTTGGGATGGAGTGTAGAGCTCTCACATCATCAAAGGAGTGCATGTCATGCTGATCCTGTGGACAAAGCTCTTGCACACACTGTACTCTGGTACATTACCAGCCCCCCACCCCCACGATAGGGGAACCACCAATCTTGAAGTAACTGCTGTCCCATAAAGGGGCATAGGTAGCTGATGGGGCCGAGAGTCCTACAGTGCAAGACATCTGTGCCCAGTATTTACAGGAGATGGGGATAGTGGGGTGCTACATGTTTATCTTGACCTTATCATACAGGGTCACTCTGGGAGAATGGGATGTACATGTGTGCCCTGCCATGGCCACACATAATGAATGAGAAGCCAAAGTCAGGAGAAACCACTGGACCATTTGGGCTAGGATGAAGGCCATATGGCACTAAGTAAAGTTGGGTAGGCCACACAAACCCCTTTTGGACGAGAGATGTCTAAGTTTGCCCCTGATAAACTTGGGCTGTCTATCCTGCTATAAGAAGGAGCCTAGTAGAGCGTCAGGTTTAGCAAACCAGATGTTAGGGATTGCAGTAGGGAGGTGAGAAATAAGGTGGAAGGCCTTTGGGACTTGCACCTTTTTCACTGCAGATATTTTTCCCCATCAGGGCAGATTAAGGAGCTACCACCTCACTAAGTCACTCTGGAGCCCCTCCAGGAGGGGGTAAAAGTTTGCTTTACACAAATCTGACAGTTTCACCATGAGTATTATGCCTAAGTAGGTGATGCCAGACTCCTTCCATGCCTAGGAAGCCCCCACTAGAGATTGCTGTGTGCAGAGGGTGTTCAAAGGAAAGACCTCTGATTTGGAATGGTTGATATGTAGCCCCAGTACAGTGTAGGTACTGAGACATAACAGAACACAAGAGCAAAATCAGAGTGTCCCAGTGATTTCACCATACCTATGAAGTGGGAGAATAAGCAAGTTCTTCACACTTTAATGCTTTTTTATTTTTTTATATGTTGAGTAGCAAGTTTTTGAAATGCCCTCAGTGCATTGCGCAGTTTCTACGCATGTTTGTGACTTCACCAGTTTTTTTTTTATATTTTCACTGCAGATTTTTAACATTGCCATTTTTTACACCTTCCTATGAACCGTACAGCTGTCATTTTTCACATCCTGTTTGAAACGTGTTTTCACACCAGTGGTGCCAAATGGCATAGTTGCTGTGCAAAATCAGCTTTCCGCTAACAAACTAATATTGCCACTGTTCTTGAGGTGGGGGTCACAAAAAACCCATGTTTAAAATTTGGAGTGAAAATACCAACAGACACCTGGGACGTTAGGGTTTCCGACCATAACACCCCACCCTGTAGAGACTGACAGGCATCAGGGGTGTGACTTGGGATTGTCGCCTGTAATACTCCTGCCATTCCACCCCCCACCCACACCATGCAGCCAGCAACAGGCATCGAGGTGTGCCTTGGACTCTTTGGCCCCAAAGTTCAACCCATTCTCCTATACTGCACCCATCTCACTGTATTTCTTATGGAATGGGGCGAGCATAAGGCCCAAAGACTCAAGGCACACTGTGACACTTGTTGGTGTCTGCAGGGTAGGGTGTGTGAATGAAGCGGTCAAGCTGTGCCTGATGACCCAAAGGCACACCCCAATGCCTGTCAGTTTCTGCAGGGTGGTGGTGGGGTTGGCTTCAGTTCAATACTTCACTACCATTCCTATTATGCATCTCTCTAACTCCTACACTACCAATGCCAATGCCAGCAAGCAAACATTCGGCATTGACAAATGCTTTTCATGTTTGCTTGCGCACATGCAAAAGAAACATATTGTGGCAGCTTGCTGTAGTAGTGAGTTGTGGAAGTGTGTCAGTGTTGTGGCCAATGCCAGCATTCCATTTTGGGGCTGGTCTCTGTGGCTCCAATAGAGGAGCACGCTGTCGATGACAGCAGTATTGTAGCATGCCACCAACCTGAAAGAAACTCACTGCTGCAATCAGGGAGCACCCCGTCATTTAACAATCAGCTGTTTTTGCTGCTTGGGCGGTCCCCGTTTCCAGCGGCGAATCACAGCTTGCCTTGTCTGGTGTCCCATTTCAATAAACATGGCGGCAGCTGTCACTGGCCGCCTCTCACAATCCCCATGAAAGTCGATGGGGGTGCCCAATCCTCCTGTTGGCATGCCCCCTCTACCAGTTCATTTGCCGATGGAGTAGCCCAATCCTCATTAGCATAATGTCCCCATTTGTTTTAAATAAACATGGCAGCGGCTGTCACTGTCCACTTCTCACAGTTCCCATGAAAGCCGACGGAGGTGCTCAATCCCCCTGTCGGCATGCCCCCTCTCACGTTCATCTGCCGACAGGGGAGCCGACTCCCCTTCAGCATAATGTCCCCCCCATTTGTTGTGTGCTGAGGGGGGTGCCCAATCCTCCTCGGCTCATGCCCCCCCAAACACTCTGCATGTGCCAACGGGGTGCCCAATCTCCGTCGGCTACAGCCCCCCAACAAACACCCAGGTGGCAGGTTGGGAGCCCACCTCAGTGTGGCCATTGTCCCTGTAATAGAAAAACTATCCCGTGGGGTCTTTTTTTTTTTTTTAAACCTGTAAAACAGAAAACCGTCCCTCGTTGTCTCTGGTGCCCCTTCCCCAACCTGCACCCACCCTCTGCACACCAGACCTCCCCGCACCCCCCATCCCATACTTACCTTTGGAACCCAGTGCGACAATCTTCGGTGGAGCGGGGAAACGTCTGCACTCTTTAAAGTCGACCGCGAACTGAAGAAATGACGATAAGCTGTATAATGGCATAGATTGGGGGGGGGGTTCAACTTAGGTGAATATCTTGGCCATTTTTGTGAATTTTGGCACCACATTTTGAGTATGGGGTTCTTGGGACCCCATCTCATGAGTTCAGTTACTGTCATCTGGTTATTTGGTCCCAAAAGGTGATTTCACGGTCACTGCTGGAATTACCTTCCAGGACCAATTAATGAAACAACAGTGTCACTGTTCATGAGGTGGGCTCCCAAAATGCCTATGATGCCAATTTGGTGAAAAAATTCCACAAAATGACTGTGTTACGAGCGTGTGTTGAGCAGTTTGGAGGCAGTATAGCGCAGTGGTTTAAGGCTCTGAGTTGCAAACCTGGGGACCAGGGTTTGAATCACACAACCACTACTTGCATACTGTGTGACCCTGAGCAAGTCATTTAACTTCCTTGTGCTCACAGGTCGCACCTGTAAACAAGCTTTCAGCACAGTGTCTCTCTCCTGGTAAAAAAAAATAAAAATAAAAAAAGTTTCCACACACACACTCGTAACTTCACGAATTTGTAATATTTTACTCCACATTTTCAACATTGGCATTTTTCCCCACCTACTTAGGAACAGTACAGCTGTCACTTTTCACATCCTGGCTGAAATGTGTTTTTGCACTTCCAGTGCACAGTAGTGAGGTCGCTGTGAGAAATCAGTGTTTGGGACAGACTAAGAAAATCACAGTGACACTGTTCATGAGCTGAGGTACCAAAATGCCTATGTTGAAAATATGAGTGGGTACACTGTGCTTAGAAAGGATAGAAAGGTGGGCAGAGGGGGAGGAGTAACTATGTTCATTAGGGATTTCATCAGGATAATCAAGGTGGAGGGCAACATGGAGGCCATATGGGTCACCTTGCAAACCCCCAGGGGGGAGATCAGTTGGGGGTGGTATATAGGCCCTCCAAGTATGGCTGAGGAACAGGAAGAGAGGCTGCTGGGTAACATAAAAGACCAGTGTGGGCCGGAGGGGGAAGGGGTGGTGCTGATGGGGGATCTTAATATGCAAACTACTGATTGGGGAACTATGACAGCCACTGTGAACAGAGAGCAGAGGCTGCTGGATGGCTTCCTGGACATGTTCCTCACTCAACAGGTGATAGAGCCAAAAAGGGAGAGTCGGATCTTGGATGTGGTCCTTGCAGAGGGGGCTCTATTACGGGACCTGGCTGTGGAGGGGCCTCCTGGCTAGGAGTGACCACGACACAGTCTGATTTTGCGAGCTATTTCACCAGGTTTGGATGTAGAGGGTAGGTGGGAGATCATAAAAAGAGGGATACAGATGGCAACCAGATCCTGTGCAAGAGTGAAACAAAAGGGGGCTAGGTCGTGTAAACCGTGCTGGTGGTCCAAGGAGGTCCAGGAGGCAGTAAGGGAGAAGAGGGCTGCATACGGTAGGTACAAAAAAACGAGGGACAGGAGTGATCGGAAGAACTACTGACTTGCAGGCAGACAAATCACTAGGATGGTGAGGGGAGCAAAGGCTCACACAGGGGATACGGGGCAGGGGAAGGACTTCTTTAGATACATCGGTGAGCGAAGGAAGGTTAAGGGGCAGCTCAGCAGGTTGAGGACACCTGGGGGGGTGGGTGGAAAGGGCTAGGAAACAAGCGGAGGTACTGTTCACTAGAGGGGAGGATGGGAGTCTGACAAAAAGGGAACTGCGGGATTTAGTGGGGAAGTAGGCATAGGTGCTGAGGCACCTGATGCCGAACAAGCTATTGGTGGGGGTGGTAATCCAAGGGTAGGAAACAAGGCTGGAACTGATGTGGGGAGGAGGGTGATGGATGTGGCCATCCCCATGGGCATGGTAAAGTAAGCCCTTAAGTCCCTAAGAAAGGACAAATTTCCGGGGCCGGAAGATATACATCCCAGAGTTCTGTGGGAATTGGCGGATGTTCTGGCTGAACCTCCAGCGGATCTCTTTAACATGTCACTAGAGATGGGGTGGGTGCCCAGGGATTGGAGGCGGGCTCATGTTGTACCCATCCATAAAGGAGGAAGTGCTGGGAAACTACAGGCCTGTCAGCTCGACGTCTGTGGTAGGGAAGATTAAGGAGACAATACTTCAGGAGCGACTGGGGGAGTTTTTGGAGGAAATGGGATACGTGGATAGTCGTCAGCATAGGTTTGTGTGAGGTAGATCGTGTCAGACTAACCTTGTGGAGTTCTATGAGTGGGGAACATCAGCACTTAAAATGGGGAAACCAGTGGATGTACTGTACCTGGACTTCAGCAAGGCGTTTGATTTGGTGCCTCACTATAGCCTACTGAAGAAGCTGATGGGGATAGGGCAACTGATGATCAGGTAGATAGGGAACTGGCTTGCTGGGTGCACACAGAGGGTAGCGGTTGGCGGGGAGGTCTCATCTCCCAGGGAGGTCATTAGTGGGGTCCCAGAGGGCTCAGTTCTGGGGCCACTTCTGTTTAAACACCTAATTCTCTGACATCAGGGTGGATATAGTGTGCAAAATTAGTCTCTTTGCAGATGACTCTAAGCTGGGAGCAGTGGTGGAGGGGGAGGAGGGGAGGTTGGCACTGCACAGTGACCTGGATACTCTGAATACGTGGGCCAGCACCTGGAAATTTAAATGTAATTCCTCCAAGTGCAAGGTGCTACATCTTGGGCGGGGTAACCCCAAACACATGCACTCCTTGGAGGGGGATGAGTTGCAGGCCTCGGCGGGGGAAAGGGATCTGGGGGTCCTGGTGGACATCAACATGAATAACTCAGAGCAGGGCAGGAGGGCTGCAGCCAAAACAAACAGGATGCTAAGTTGCATTGTAAGGGGGATTATCTCAAGAGACCGGGAAGTGATTCTGCCACTCTGTAACAGCCTGGTTAGACCACACCTTGAGTACTGTGTGCAGTTCTGGATGCCACACTTAAAGAGGGATATCCAACTTCTGGAGAGGGTTCAGAGAAGAGCTACCAAAATGATCTGGGGCCTGGGGGATATGACCTATAAGGAGAGACTGGTGGAGCTGGGTCTGTTCTTGCTGGAGGAGAGGAGGGACCAGAGGGACATGATTGAGATCTTTAAGTACCTTAAAGGGGTCAATAGGGTAAACAGAGATGGGATCTTTCATCTGAAAGGGGGGGGAATCACAAGAGGACACAGTTGGAAGCTCGAGGGAGGGAGAATTAGAGGGAAAAGGAGGAGGAGATACTTCACTGACAGGGTAGTGGAACCGTAGAATGCTCTGCCTGGGGAGCTGGTGCAAGCCTCTACAGTGGAGGGGTTCAAGAGAGGATGGGATAGGTACAGGCAAGGAGTAAAGCGGGGATGGCTCCCATGGGGGGGGGAACGGGTTCAGGGGTGGAAGAACTGGGATAGGAACCAGGGCGATGGAGACGGTACCCACTAAAGGTACTGAAGCATGGGCAGATTCGATAGACCATGTGGCCTACTCTATTTGCGTCAAGTATGTTAGTATGTTAAAAGCCCATAAAATGACGACTGTTACAAGCGTGCATTGCGCAGTTTCCATGCACACTCATAACTTCAAGAATTTGTGATATTTTCA
Organism: Neoceratodus forsteri; assembly: GCA_016271365.2. Taxonomy (NCBI): domain Eukaryota; kingdom Metazoa; phylum Chordata; order Ceratodontiformes; family Ceratodontidae; genus Neoceratodus; species Neoceratodus forsteri. Next base: position 704,411,880 of record CM028131.1, on the reverse strand, counting down.
CCAAGATTTTCAGCATTGTCAATTTTGCACACCTCCTTATGAACAGTACAGACGTCATTTTTCACATCCTGCCCAAAATGTGTTTTCACACATCTGGCATACAATGGTGCGGACGCTGTGGGAAATCAATGTTCGGGACAGATTAATAAAATTATGGTGACAGTGTTCATGAGCAGAGGTCACAAAATGCCTATGTTGAAAATTTGTTGAAATAATTCCACTAAATGACTGTTTCTGACGTCGTTGCACATTTCCATGTACTGTCGTAAGTTCATGCATTTTTTTTTGATGACTCTTTTATCCCTCCTGGGCGCCCTCCACTCCCTTAAGGCTAGCTCAATGCCCTCCAGTCCCCCCACTGAGTCTGCCCCTAGAGTGCCTCTCAGGTGACTCCTACTTGCCTCCTTACTCCCACAGAGCACCTTGCACAGCCAGGGTCTGCCCGTGTTTTACGCAGACTGGGTGGCTGGGCGGCCGTCATCCAGAGTGCGCGGGTTGTTTTCCGGTTTTCTGTCCCTCCCTCCCACCCGCTGAGGCGGCTCGGGCGGGCGTGCCTTGCTGCGCCTGCCAAGTGCTGATGGCGTCCTCCCCTCCCAGCTCCCCATCCAAGGGGCCGCCGTTACAAAAGAGTCGGTGCTTCCACAGCTCTCCCAACGTCGGGTGTATTAAACACCCTGGTCCCTCCCGAAGGAGGAGGCATCCGTTGGGATGCTCGATCCTCCTTCCCCTGCCGACCCTCGGCAACTCGAGTCCGTTCCCGAACCAGGGTCGCCGCCGTGGTGCGAGGTGTGGCGTCCAGCGCCTCAACCCTCAGCGCCTCCGGGCCGGCCAGTTCATGCATTTTTAATATTTTCACTCCAGATTTTCAACATTGCCATCTCTTCACACCTCCCAATGAATGGTACCGCTATCATTTTTCACATCCTGCCCAAACTGTGTTTTCGCACATCTGGCGCAGAATGGCGTGGTCACGGTGGGAAATCAACGTTCGGGACAGATTAACAAAATCACAGTGTCACTGTTTATGAGCAGAGGTACCAAATGCTTTCATGAGGTGGGGGTCACAGAAAGGCCATGCTGAAAATCTGTAGTGCAAATACCAACAATCTCTCCGGGTGCTGGGTTTCTAACCATAACATCCCACCCTGTACAGAATGACAGGCGTCAGGGGTGTGCCTTTGGATTGCCGACTGTAATGCTCATGCCATTCCAGCCCCTCCCCCACCCTGAAGCCAGTGACCGGCATTAAGGTGTGCCTTGGACTCTTGAGCCCCCCAAAATTCATCCCATTCTCCTATACTGCAACCCTTTCAGCCTATGTCCTTATGAAATGGGGTGACTGTAAAGTCGAACACCCCAAGGCACACCTCAACACTTGTCGGTGTCTGCAGGATAAGGTGAGGTGAAATGCCATGAGTGTTATGGGCGATGACGCAAAGGCACACCCCAAATGCCTGTCCATTTCTGCAGGGTGGAGATGGATTGGCGTGAGTTCAGTACTTCACTGCCATTCCTATTCTGCATCTGTCTAATTCCTGCATGTCCAGTGCTAATATCAGCAAGCAAACATCTGGCATTGACAAATGCTTGTTTTACTTCTAACTTTTAGAATAACCTTCTGACTGGAAGACCCTAATTTGGAAATACAGAGACAGGGACACATACTGCAACAGATTCCTGCCTGTTATGTGAGCGAAACCCCTGATAGAGGTTTATTGAGAAACCGGAGAGAAGGGTTGGTGACTATGAATGTCCCAGAGAGAGGAGAAATATGCTAACTGCAATAATATACACAGCATATATATTCTTTGCAAAAAAACTGCATTAATGCACTAGTTAGGGTAACAATGTAAAAGTAGAGAATGTGGTGTTAAGGTTTCCAACTCTAACCCACCCCCATCCCAGCAGCAAAAGGGAAAAAACATTAGGACTCTGAATCTCCAGAGCCTTGGTGAATCAGTGGTGGGTCTTCCTTGGGGTTATCAGCCCTAATGCTCACCCCTTCCTGCAGCCCATAGTCTCCTGTCCAATGCACAAGGCAGAGCTGCAAGCCAGTGTTTCACAGTGATATACTCATCAAAGGCAGAGACAAGCATCTCACCACATGTTGCCAACGTAATTTGTTTTCTTCACGAAGGGCCCCTTGCTGAGGACCAGTGGGCACTAGGGTGGACAACTCCAAGTAAGACCCCACCGATTCACCAAGACTCTAGAGAGCTTGCGTTCCTTACTTTACTGAGCTAACTTGGGATGACAAAGAACTTGCTGACCCAGATTATACATCGAAAAGAGAGGACTACCTAAAACAGTTGGAAGCTCGGCTGCCAGTTACAAAAAAAACTGTGGTAAACTCATTAATTCTGGAGCAGAAAATAAATAAAGCCCCTGGCAGGGATCCAGCTATAGCAGAATTATTTAAATCAAACACTGAATGGAGGGCAGACATTCTGTAAAACTTTTTTGTACAAAGGTAAGTATTGCAGAGATGGCCAGACCTGCTCCTTTTAATGCGCTGCAATGGAGGATTTGATGCTAAGAAAAGCTAAGAAGCTGTCTGTTATGGAATGTGCAAAATGAACCCACTCGTGGTCAGTTTGCCAAATCCCCATTGTAACAGGAAATCCTCAAATCACACAGTATGGAGGGACAGCCGAACCCGGTATGCTGTAGCTGATAAAGCAGCCAAATGTGAACTCAGCAAACAGCAGAGATTTAGTAAATTAACCACAGACGTCTTCACTTTGGACATTCCATAACAGACAGTTTCTTAGGTTTTCTTGACATCAGATCTTCCATTGCAACCTATTAAAAAGAGCAGGTTTTGCCATCTCGGCAATACTTACCTTGTAACAAAACAGTTTCACAGAATGGAGAAACTGAGGCCAGTGCTAGCTACTACCATTTCTAAACTTTTTTTTTTTTTTTTTTAAACTCAGCAGACTTTTAAGTAAGTTCAACACATTTGCACACATTACATAAATGACCATAAATAAAGAGGAATTCTGTTCTGTGTAACATACTGCACTGTGATCACAATAAAATTATCTAGTGCAAAACATCTGATAAGAACCAACTTATCCTGCTCTCCTTCGAATCACAGACCAGTTTGCTATGTTTTCCGGGTATAAACTTAACTTGCACAAATCAGAATTAATGTATGTGGACAAGGAGGTGGGGAAGAGGGAGGGTTACATGGGGATTAAAATTGGTGGACGGGTCATTCACATACTTAGGTATTTGGGTTGGGCTGGAGGTGGGAGGCTTGTATGCTTTAAACTACTCACCACTGTTTGAGTCAATCTTAAAAGACTTGGCCAGGTGGCGCGCACTGCCAGTGTCATGGTTAGGTTGTATTAACCTACTTAAAATGAATATTCTGCCAAGGATTCTGTACACCATGCAAATGATGCCCTACTGTCCATCAAATAAAGATATTAAAAGACTTGAGAAAGGCTTTTCTGACTTTATTTAGAAGAGTAAAAAGCCAAGGGTTAGTTTTGTTTAAAAAAGCGTCAAGGGAGAATGGGGGTATAAACTTCCTGGATATTAAAGGATACCACCTGGCTGTACAGTGCAGGTATATACATAACTGGGTTTACAGAAGCAGTGCGGCCAACTGGCTTGAACTGGAAGAGGGGGCATGCCCCGGCAGGATGTCTGCTTATCTGGCTGAGGGAGGGGTTAAAGCTTACCACTGACTGGGTGCCTCGAATCCCCTGGTCACCTCAGTGCTGCAGGCATGGATGACCATCAAGAGAAGATGGGGAGCTGCCCAAGTAAACACCCTCTTGATCCCAGTTGTAGGTAATCCCAGTTTTCTCACTGGACTTGAAGATGCTGGGTTCTCAATATGACAAGACTGGGGGGGGGGGGGTTCAGTGCCTGGGGGATCTGGTCACTTCCACAGGATTGTATACATTTGAGGAAATCCAGTGGGGGTTGGGGATTCCTGGTTCCTATCTGTTCACATTTTTTTCTCCAATGATACTGCTAAGGTTAGGCAGTGGTGGGAACCGGAACTCGGCATTCAAATTTTTGACATTAACTGGGATCTATTGCTGGGTTCTCATATGGGACTCCTCCCTTGTAATATGTTTAAGAAAATGCAATATAAATGTATACACTGGTTGTACTATCCGCCGAGTGTTGTACATAAGTTTTTTCCAGGAGTATCTCCAAATTGTAGAAGATGTGGAGCAGCTAGAGGATCTTTTTTTCATTATTTCTGGAGGGGCATTGCCCATGAGTTGACAATGACGGAGAGTCGACCTATAGAAACTTACTCTCTGTCGCTCCTATTTGGAGTGGAAGGGATGGGGGAGGATGAGTGGTGTATATACCCTCGATGGATAGGGGTTTTATTGGCTGTAGCCCGACAGGGGATTCAGAATTTATGGGCAGCTGGTACAGTCCCAATGATCGGTCAGTGGAAGGGGCTGGCTATTCAGGTACTAGCAGTGGATAGGCTCACTTATATTTAAAAGAAAAAATTACTCACCTTAATAATTGTGTTTCTTCTAATGGAGTCTTGCTGTATTCTGACAATCTGCAGTTAGCTCCAGCCTTTAAACTGCCCAGAAGAGTATAGGGTTAATTTTCTATGCAGTGCATAGAACTTTGAGCTCGAGCTCGGTTAAGGTCTCTGTCTGCAGCCCTTTGAAATCCAACCGTCAGATTCTTACGAGCAAACACTCACTAACTATACTATGTGGAAACTGTAAAATTTTTAACTAGTCAACTGGCAACAAAAGTTTTGGAGTCTCAAAGGAAGACTCAAGTCAGGAAACCCAAAACCAAAAACCAATTCAAATAATGATAACAATACAACCAAACACCCAAAATAAAAAAAATATAAAAAAAGGAGGGTGTGCAAGAACCACCCCATGGGGTGCAGCACTGCACCTGCCCACCCACTTCCCAAAAAACAGGTTCTGAGAGGGGAGGCAGGTCAGAATACAGCAAGACTCCATTAGAAGAAACACAATTACTAAGGTGAGTAATTTTTTCTTCAAACAACATGAAGTCTTGCTGTATTCTGACAATCTGCAGACTGCCAAGCAGTGCCTCTATGGAGGAGGGAGAGAACCTACTTTGGGAATAGGCTCTGAAGTACTGCTGTGCCAAACCGAGCATCACTCCTAGCCTGGACATCTAGAGAGTACTGCTTGGTAAAGGTATGGACTGTTCTCCAGGTGGCTGCTTGACAAATTTCTAACAGATGGATATCCCTGGCAGCAGCCAGGGAAGCAGCTGTACCTTTTGCAGAGTGAGCCCTCAGGCCTGAGGGTGTAATATTTCCCAGTTTTGCATAGCAACATTGTATACAAGACACAATCCACCTGGCAATAGTTCTTTTGGTGGCAGGTTTGCCCTTCCCCACTTCCCCATAAGTGAGGAATAACTGGAGGAAATCAAACCTGTGACCCTTGGTATGCTCTATGTAGTAGCTAAGGGCTCTTTTAATATCCAAACTGTGTAGCCTCCTTTCTCCTGAGGAAGAATGATCAGTGAAGAAGACAGGAAGAGACACAGACTGATTCAAGTGAAAGTCTGAAACCACCTTGGGCAAGAACCTCCAATTGGTTCTAAGGACCACTATATTTCTATGAAAGAAGATAAAATCAGGTTCCACTGACAGGGCTTGCAGTTCACTGATACGTTTGACAGAGGTAATGGCTACCAAAAACACAGTTTTCCAAGTCAAGTACTTGAGCTCTGCTGAGGACATAGGCTCAAAAGGAGGTTACATAAGTTGAGCAATGCAAACATTTAAGTCCCAGGCAGGGGCAGGATCCCTAAAGGGAGGACTGGTATGAAGCAATCCCTTGAAAAATTTACAGAACACAGGATGATGATAGTGAGGAAGACTTCACCACTGACAGAAAAGCAGAAACAGCTGATAAGTGTACCTTGAGAGTAGCTGGTCTGAGGCCTAGGCCATTAAGATGTACCATATAATCCAGAACTGTAGGCAATTCAGCAGTGTCTAGAGAAATATGCTTCTTGGAACACCAACTGCTGAATCTTTTCCATTTGGAGTTATAAGTCTTTCTGGTGGAGGGCTTTCTAGAAGCTTTGAGAATATCCAGAACCCCGAGACAGATGAAAATCTGCATACTCTAGCTCTTCAAGAGCCATGCCTTGAGATTGAGAGACCGAAGATTGGGGTACCAAATCCTCCCCTGAGAGGAGGTTAACAGGTTGTAATTCCTGGGAAGAGACAGGGGAAGATGGACTGCTAGAGACAGTAACAGGGGGTACCAAGGCTGTCTGGCCCAGTCTGGAGCAATTAGAATCACTTTGCAAGGTTGTGATCTTATCTTGACTAGAATTCGAACAGTATGGGAACAGAAGAGAAGGCATACAGAAATTTCCCTGCCCAGTTCAAAATTAGAGCATCCAGAGGGACTGAGCCCAGGACTGGGGGTCTGCAACAAAACAGAGGAAGTTGATGATTGTCTGGGGCTGCAAAGAGATCTATCTCTGGAATGCCCCACCTTGAGAAAATTACTTTCAACACTGGGGGTCCAGGGACCATTCGTGATGGCCCTGGGAGATCCTGCTCAATGCATCTGCTAGCATATTTTCCTTTCCTGGAAGGTGGTCTGCTATTAGAGAGGCCTGCAGGGAATAAGCCAGAGACCACAATTCCATGGCCTCTGTGCACAAGGCCGTAAACAGAGTGCCTCCCTGCTTGTTGATGTACCATATGGTGGTGGTGTTGTCTGTTCTGACCTGAACTACCTTGTTCTGCACAGACTGAAAGAAAGCATGCAGGGCCAGAAAAACTGCCCTGAGTTCCAGAAGATTGATATGAAGAAGGAACTCCTGAGGGGACCACAGTCCCTGGGCTGTGAGATCCTCCAGATGAGCTCCCCACCCCAAAAGGGAAGCATTCGTGGTAACGACCACCGAATGAGACTGAGTGACAAATGGGACCCCTTGCCTTAAATTGTCCTGATCCTGCCACCATTGAAGAGCTTGGATCTGAGTCCGAGTCACTGGAATCAGCTTGGTAAGAGGGCCCTTCTCTTGGGACCAAAAGGCCCTCAGATGGAACTGAATGTCCCTCATCTGGAATCTTGCCCCTTGGACCACTGCTGTAGAAGCTGCCATGTGGCCCAAGAGCTGAAGGAAGTGCCTTGCTGGTCGGGACACCTGAAGGCTGAAGGAAGAAGCCAGTTCTATAAGAACTCTTGCCCTTTCCAGAGGAAGAAAGGCTCTTGCTTTGACAGTATCTAGCTCTGCCCCATAAAGGTGAAGCTGTACTGGTTTCGAGGACTGACTTGGGGAGGTTGAGAAGAAACCCAGGGGAAGAGAGCACTTGCTGGGTCACTCGCAGGTCTGACTTGACTTGGTCTGGAGACTGGCCCACAATGAGCCAGTCATCCAGATATGGAAAAATGGAAATCATCTGCCTTCTTAAAAAGGCCACTACTACTGCCAGGCACTTTGTAAAACCCTTGGAGCTGATGTTAGGCCAAAGGGCATTGCTTTGAACTGGTAATGGCCTGAGGGTAACTTGAACTTGAGGTACTTTCTGTGGGAGCACCTGATGGGAATGTGAAAGTAGGCATCTTTGAGGTCCAGGGAGGCTAGCCAGTCCCCTGGCCTTAGAGAGGGAAGAATTATTCCCAGAGTCACCATCTTGAACCTTGTATGTTCAGGTATCTTAGATCTAGGATGGGTCACCACTCCCGTCTTTTTTGGGGTAAGGAAGTACCTGGAGTACAGACCTTTGTCCCAGTGTAGGGTAGGAACTCTCTCTATGGCTCCTAAGGCCAGAAGAGATGAAACCTCTGCCTCTGGGGAAAGGGTTTCAGAAAGACTTGCAGGTGGAAAAGATCTGGCTCTCATCTTTGGAAATTTTTTGAAGCTGAGAACCAGTCCCTGGCTTACTACTTCCAGGACCCACTTGTCTGAAGTAACAGACACCAAGTCCTAGACGAAGTAAGCCAGCCTGCCCCCTACTAGGATAGGAGCGTCGATCCAGACAGGCCCATCAGGGTGTGTTTGGCAGGGGCCTTAGGCTGAGGAGTGGATGCAGCCCTGCTCATCCCCCTTCTGCCTCTCCCTCTGAAGAACCCCCTCTGTGAAATGGGAGAAGAGGCCTGTGCTTGGTAGAAAGACCTATGAAAAGGCCTGCCCCTGCCCCTAGACTGCTGCCTTTGAGGAGCTGCCTGCCTCTCCTTGGCCTGTGCACTCCTATAAGTGGTCCTATATTCCTCCATCTTCTTCATGTAATTCTCTGTCTGCTCCCCAGAGAATTACCTTCCACAGGGAAATCCATAGCCATAGCCTGGGTGTCCTGTGAGAAGCTAGTACATCTGAGCCAAGCCATTTTCTGAAGAGCCACAGATGTAGCCATGACTCTTGATGACAAATTACTGGAGTCCACAGCAGCAGCATGGAATTGTACTTCAGAAGCCTCAATCCCATCCGCAGCCACCTCCTCCAGCTCCTTGGCCAGCTGGGGGGAGGCCTGTTTAGCCAGTGCCAGTACAGTGTTCCACCTGGACTTCTGGTACCTGGCTGTATAGGCCATATAATTAGCTTGCCTGAGTCCCAAAGAGGATGCCATGCATTGCTTCTTTGCCAAGGCATCCATCCTCCTGGAGTCTTTACCTTGGGGGTGTGAAGCCAAGGGACATTAGCCCTGTCACAGGCTGCAGTCTGCATGACCCCAACATGGCTGCATTGTTGGTAGAAAAACTCTGTGTCTGAGCCTGATAAAGTGTACCTCTTATCCATTCTTCTATCAACAGGAGGTACAGAATTAGGAGACTAACATTTTTTGTGTCCGTTTCCCAAAAGATTTGTGCAAGGGAATAGACAGCCTCCTGGACTCTGGGATGTCCATCATCTCTACAAAATCAGGCTCCTCTTGATCCTCTGTAGCTTCCTCCATAGGGAACCAAAGAGTTTCAGCCACTTTCCTGTAAAACATATAGCGGGGAGGGGACTCAGAGAGCCTAGGAGGGGAAACACCTGAAGGTCTGTCTGGGGAGATGTCTGGTTCAATGGGCACATCCAGACTTTCTGCTCCATCATAATCATCATCTTGTTCATAATCCTCCTCCTCTTCAAATTCTGGTTCATAAAAATCTTCAGGGGCATATTCCTGAACTGGTGGAACCGACTGAACTGAGCCCCTAGCCAACGGAGCCGGATCGGTTGGAACCGGGCGAAGCGATTCAACAATCCCAATCGCTCGGGCAAACTCATCAGTGGTCGGAACATGAACCTCTGGATCCAAACCGGCTGATTTGTCTTTCCTTTTCCTTTTTGTAGGAACTGATCCCTCAGGATCGGCTCTCCTCTTGCCTGAAGAAGTATCGCCCTGGTCAGAGGGCACTCCTTCTGGCTCGGTCGGAACCTAACCAGGCTGGCCATCCGGGTCAGCGGACTTCTCGGCCTCCTTTTCTCTAAGTCTACCTAATCTCTTTTCCAGGGTAGACTAAGGAAAAGGTTTTACAAATTTGGCAGTCTGTATCAAGGTGTTCAAACCCCAGACAATAAACACAGGTGGTGTGGGGATCAGCCTTAGCAAAGACTTTCCCCACACTCACTGCAGTGTTGAAACCCAGTGGGCCCAGTTTTTTGGAGGGGTTTCTCAGACATGGCCAACCTACCCAAACTTACCCTTTTTTTGGCAACCGCCAGGCAAGACTCCCTTATCGGTTCCTAACCGTGTCACAGGTATTGGAAAAAAACATTTAAAATACATTTTTTTATAGAACCGATAAGGACCGGTAACCACACACTAAAGTAAAGTACAAGGAATCAATATAAAGGATCGGTTCAGCCGAACCGATCGAACAAACTTACATTTTCCACACAATAATCAGAAACAACTATCTAGTACTCACAGTACCGCAGACAGAGCCTGAACCGACAATGCGGAATAAATTCTGAATAATTTCGGTTTAAAACCGACACTTTAACAGACTTTTGAACCGAGCTGAAGGAGAAATCTCTGGAGCGACTGTTCAGTGAGGCAAAGTAAAAAAATCTGACGGTTGGATTTTAAAGGGCTGCAAACAGAGATCTCAACCGAGCTCGAGCTCAACGTTCTATGCACTGCATAGAAAATTAACCCTATACTCTCCGGGGCAGTTTAAAGGCTGGAGCTAAGTACAGATTGTCAGAATACAGCAAGACTTCATGTTGTTTGAAAGACAGGAAGAAAGGTTCCTAAACAACTGGAGTAAATTCCTGAATATCCTCATGATTGGAGAGACAATGTTGCTGAGAGAAGGGGAGGACAGATACCACCATCACGTCTACATGTTACCGGACATTATAAGGGAAGGGAGCCCTTGCATGATCCTGCTGAATATATGAAGTGGTTGGCTAGACGGTACTGGGTGTTTTAACACAGGAGCAAATGACAGATTTAGTCTGGATTTTAGCGGCCTAAGGAAATATGCATACTTCAGCTTTCATATGTAAAGCTGCACATTGAGCTGAATGAATTTTCTATTTTTGTCATGTTATTTCCTATACTAACCAATTGTTAAGAGTTTCATGTTTTTTCTTCTCTCATTTTCTTTATTTTTATAAGAAGAGCTGCAGTATTATGTGGGCCTGAACTTAATTAATATCACTTGGATCAGTATGACAAGCATAGGTATAACGGGTATTATTTGTATGAAAGTAGGGGTAATGTACACAGCAGGAGTGTTAGGCCACTAGCATGACTGTTATCGAGCGTCACACATGATCATATGACCCACGAAGGTGTGGACTGCAATAGTATTTCTGTTTCCAGGATTTGATGCTGCACATGATGCTTATAGTTTTTAGTATTATCTGTTTGTATGTATGTTCTGTACTTGGAAAATCTCAATAAATATATGATACAAAAAAAAAAAGAAAAAAACGGACATATTCCAGTCCTTCCCTTGTACAGTCACTGAAGGAATAATAAGCTGAAAAGAAAATCTGTATATAATGAAAATGTCATTATCTTCCCCCCGGACCACCTGAGCAAGAAATAATGGAACAGTTCCATTTTGAGGGTGTCATACAAAACCCCATTAAAGCCTGGAAGGACAATATTACTAACAATGATAGGTGTGCAAATAACTACAATATTAAAAAGCACTTGCATATACAAAAACAGGTATCCAACAGTGCAAAACAAGTTTAACCATGGTGCATTTCCCCCTCCTCACCGCAAAATAATAAAAACTAAAAATAGTCTCAATTTCAGAGAAAGCAGTGAAGGATCTATGATGAAGTCCTTCTATCCAGTATGTTTATTATAAGTCAGTCATCTGCGACTAATGCCAAGGGCGCCATATTTCCAAACATTTGACATACTGTAACCTAACAATACTAGTTATTCTCTCCATTCTTTCTAGATCAGCCACGCATGACCTCCAGTGTTATAATGAGGGGGGCCATGAAGATAGCCAATTAGAAGTAATACATTTAAGAACTGTTACCTTTAACATTTGACCAAGTTTGCAGATATTGCTGTGGCACGATAGTAAAGCAGGGAAACCCAGTAGCAAATCTCAGAATGTGAATGAGAAAGTGAGTCCTGTCAGTTGTTGAATTTCCAAATGAATGGATTGCCAAAAATGCTAAAATTTAGGGCAAGCCCCCAAAATGTGGAAATGAGTCTCCCGTGCAACGCCACAATTGCACAAACAGAGGTCCATGTGACTGGAGTGAAACTGCCTAGTGATTACTAGTGTTTGAAAAAATCTAACTAATGGTTTCCAATTAAATTCTCACCAGGATGGAGATGCAGTGACCTGCCAGCCTAAGCAGAGATGCCTCAACCAGTGAGCTGGAGTAATCTGGGTGCCACATTCTTGTTCCCATTTCATCCATAAAGCATCCAACGGAGAGGGGGCATCAGAATGTGCAGGGCTCCAGATAAGGTGTGTAGCGGCCTATTTTACTCACCTCATTTTAGGAAATACTCTTCAGAAATTTTTTTAATGTGTACCAGTACTCACCCAACATTTGTAAATACTCCACACGCCAAAGAATAGTGTTTCATAACATAACTGGTGATTCAAAAGGAACAGTTTTTTGCCAGATTTACTGCACTTGTATGAATCCCACTTTTGTTTTACTCACTTTGTTTTAAAACTGGTGAGTAAATTCCTACCTGACAACATTATTTGCAGCATTGTTGGCACCTGAAATTCTTATCTAGAAAAAAAAATACATTTTTTAATAAATGTACTCCTCAGTCCACTCTAGCAAGACATTTGTACACATCTGAATTTCATTTTACTCACCTCACTTTCAAAATGAGGAGTACAGGTACTCATCCCAAAAAATCTGATCTAGAGCCCTGAGAATGTGACAATATGGTGCAAAGTTCGGAGAGGTAACGACATTTTCCTCTAAGGGTGACAGCATGATGAAAAAAGATTTCAGACTGGTACAGTCTCTCCTAATTTGAGGAAGTATGCCTGCGGACATTATGTAGTGCCCAATTTATAACTATCTGAAATGATCCTCCCACCTGAAAGAATATGCAGCTTGTGACTGAGCGAAAGGTGGGCATCCATATTCATCTGTACGCTGTAGAAAAGTTGTTTGCTTTTGGCCCTCCCAATATGCACATCCAGAATCTTATTTAGGGAGGAGAAAAGAATCCTCATGTTAAATAAGGGAGGGGGACCTATAGCATTAGGAGTGTAAGTTAGTTTTTGGAGTCGCAGGAGAATACGTAGTGAGTGTTTAAGCCAGGGGTTGTGGTCTAAACGGTCTTTGAGACTGAAATAGTTACGGCACTTCATTGCTTATACGTATTTTGCACATCTCTCTACTTCAAACAGATTATTTTTGCACTGCACCAAGCACTTCATTCTGACTTTCACATCTTACTGCTACCATTTTCGTTTGGCTGTCACTGAGTCATTCCCAAGCTTCTGCTGATTTTCTGAAACAATCTGGCGGCATATGTACATGTCTGCTTATAGCAGTATTATCAAAACCAAAATTATCTGATGTACAGTTTAATTCTGTATGTAGTACCAGTAGTAGTAAATATGTTTTATTAAGGCAATAACCACTGAGTCCTGGATTCTTCAGTAGTGCCCTTTCAGCTTAGTACAAAGTTCTATTTAAAAAGACAAAAGTACACAACAAGAAAACAGACATACAAATGTGTAACTAGTACTGCTCACCAGAGCATAGATTACTAGAGGTCCTGAAGGGATACAGAAAACCTTTAAGGAGGCTGAAGTTATGCTCACCTGAGGCTTACAGGGGACAGGAATGACTAATAAGTATTATTAATATATTCCAGTGAATGTGTATCGCTAATAAACATGTCTGAAACTCTGATTTATGTGTCTTCTCTTTATTTTTTGTAAATTATAACCTTACCCGTTTCCTGTCAGACCTGCCGTACCACAACATACTGAACTGGCATGTATCTACGGAAAGGGGTGAGATGACATCTAAGTTTGTACCGCACATTTGCATGCGGTGCATAAACAGCACGAACGGCAGTGTGAGACAGATACCCAGTGTTGGAATTACAGGGAACTTGCCAGGGCTCATTCCCCCCCCAGCTCTGAAGAGAGCCCCAGTAGCTCACACATCATTGCCATTGACTTATAATTAGAAGGGGGCTCAATTTAAAGGCTGTGCTCTTATAGGCGCCATAGCTCCCAAAGCTCAAAAAGTGTAATTGCAACACTGGATACAGCCGTAGTTTTGTCTTTACACATTTTGTGTGTCAGATGATGAAACACTGTTGAATTAGTTAAACATCTAAAAATCAGTAATGCAATTTAAATCTAATTTATATTTATTCATTTTTTTGCATACACAAGATGCCAGAATTAAAAAACAAAAAAAGAATAGAAGAAACTCAAGACAACACTTAAGTCACAGCGTCCATAATATATAGAGGATAATGGATGGGCAACAGTGAACAACAACGTTGTGTTCATTTCCAGAGGCTGTCATGACAGCCTAGAAACCTCAAGAGCGAAGCTTGAGAGGTTGACAGTTGTCACGAAACCTCAAGAAGTGAACTCAGCATTGCTGTTTAATTGTTGCCCATCTATTGTCTTTTATAGTGTATGGGCAACGGCTAAACAAATGCTGAGCATTTCTTGAGCATGGCTGTCCTTCCCATGCTACCTTCATGAACACTGTTCTGCTGTTCAAGTCAACCCCAACCACAAGAACAACCCCCGCTCATTCCAAGTCCCCCTGCAGAACTAACAGACTCATTTTAAAAAAAAGACAAATACAGCTACATGCATCTTCTGTCATTACATTGCCAGTTTTTATCAGCGTTGCTCTCTTTCAGAGCCAGATCTCACTGCCATGGCTGTTTCTCGAAATGCGGGAGAGACGAGCATACTGTGTGTAAAGAAGTTCAGGTTGTTATGCTATCGTTTTGATGTACTCAAGTAAGCAATAACCCACAACAGGGTATGGGGTCATTGGGGATTAATCAACACCCTGGGTGTGTTGTGAGGCGCGACGCTGTAGGCTTAGTGCCTTCACATCACCTGGGTGTTGATTAATCCCAATAACCCCATACCCTGTCTTGGGTTATTACGCTTATAACATGGGGTTACTATACTGTTCTAAAATGACAGGGAACTCGTAAAATTATGAAAAACTAAAGATTTTATGAAGTATCCTTCCCCCACACAAAGCATTCCCACTGTTTCAATGCCGCTGAGATATACTGCATACTGTGGCAGACAGGGACACTGTTCGGAGATCAACTAACATTTTTTAATTTATTGGCAGAACATGACACTGGCTGGCATAAGATGACATATGCCTCTGTGCAGTGCAGTGCTGAAGATTACCGAATGGCACCTAAGTAGAGAGGTAGCGAGGACTGCAGTAAGATGCTCTGCTTGACTACAGGGCTGCGTGTCTTGGCCAGGAAGTAAACATTTTGTCGAGGACTACAGTCACACTATTTGCCTAATAATGGGACTGGCTGTATTTCGGTACTGGATATACTGGATAGAATGGGACAAAAGAAGGCACCAGGCCCATCGAGATTGTCCCCCTCAACAGAGGCACACTGGTTACCTAGATATTTGAGAAGTAAGCCACACATGTAAGTGAGATTTAAAGACTTCAAAGCTGGATATATTAATCAATCCCCCCCCCCCCCATCTCCTACCCTCACTTCCCCCACCACCCACCCTCCTTCCCTTGTCTTGCTCATAGCTCAAGTCTTTTTACTGGTTATTACATGTTTGTAAGTCAATGACTATATGTTTGTAACTAAAAATGATGACTTGCACACGCTGACGTGGAACCTTTATAAAAGAGCCTCGGCTTAAAGGTATTGTAATCCTAGATTGAAATAAATAAAACAAGAATAAAAAATTCTTATAGTAGGGAATTCCAATATTTTGCAGCTCTTATGGGAAAGAAATTATCATATTTGTGTTGGCCCAATCAACTACTAATTGCTGGTTGTGAAGTCTACCCACTATACGTTTACTGGCTAGGATAAGGTCACATTAATCCATCAAAATAGGTGATTTAAGTATTTTGTATGTGAAAAGAATGTCCCCCCCCCTATATCTACGCATATCAAGGGGATAAAGACCCGTTTCTCTTAAACAGGATTCATAACTGAGTGATTCAAGCTGCAATATTAAGTGACTACTTCACAATGGCAACATGAACATAATAGTTCACTGTGCTGCTTCTCACCCTCTCACTGTGTGGCTGCACCTGCACCACCTCTCTCTCTCCCTCCCCACACGGTTAAGCAAGCGGCATGGGGTGGGGGTGGGTGAGTTTGTGTATCTTGCTTTCTGTGTGTCTCTTGCTCCTCTATGGCTCTCTGGGTCTCAATCTGTGACCCGTATGTTTCTCTCACTGCAGAGACAGGGGACTGTGTTTTTCAATTACTGAGAGAGAGAGAGAGAGACACATACACACACACACACAGATGGCAGCATGCTGCACTATTCAATTCAATGAACCAGTCCCGGTGCATCTCTCTCTCTCTCTCTCTCTCTGTATACTGCATGCCGCTCTCAGTGAGCACTGCAGGGGGAGCGAAGAATGCTGACGTGGTTTGAGGTGGGGGTGGGGAGACAGTGCGCCTCGCCTCCGGAGACAGGGCACTGACTGTACACAAGACAGAGAGAGACATGGACATGGTAGCTCTCTCTTTCGCTCTCTTGCTGGATTTCTCTCTCTCATTTAAATGTCATGTCCTGCGCTGTCTACACCTCTCACTCTCTCTTCCTATTGCTGCAGGGGTCAGTGACAGTGGTGACTGAGTAAGCGGGTGGTGAGTGAGCGAGCCAGCAGGTGGGGGCCAGCAAATGTCCGGCCATCAGACAGGCTGGGGATGGACCAGGAAACATCCTACTCTGAACTTGGACTGCACAGCTGATGAAACAGAGAGAGGAAACAGCAGCATTTGTACATTACATGTCATGCTGTCGAGTATCTTGCTCTCCTGCTGGACAGCTGGCTGCAGGTACTGAGTGGCAGGGGGGGGGATACTTATGAGAACATAGACTGCTCACAGCAACGGGACAGGGATCTGACACAGTTGGCTTGTCCACGCTGCACTGCACAAACTCAATGACATATATACACAGCTCTGACTGCAATACATTGCACTACAGTTCTCTCATGCGCTGGAAACCAGTCACCAGCTTTGGTAGGTCTTTTAATGGTTGCCTGTTGCAACTGAATTTGCCAGACATAGCAACTGCAGGTGTGCCCAGGAATCTCTCTTTACTGCCCCTTCACAACTAGCTGTGCATATACTGGGGATTAAGCAACAGTCACCTGATGCTGATGTACCAATCAGGTGACTGTATTCTACTACCCCATGTTATAAGTGGGTATAACAACCTCTTGACGTCACAACAATAGTATAACAATGATAGGAATTCATTGAATTCCATCATTAATAACCCTCTCCCATACACTATAATACTGATCTGTGCACTGGCATACAAATACTGCAAAGTAAACAGGACTTTGATTAATCATGGTCATCCTTACGATCAGTATACTTGAGCTATTATCTTCGTTTGTAGACAGTACAAATGCTACATGTCTTATGTAGCTGTGTAGCCATCTGTCTGGTTTTTATTTTTATTTTTTTGTGTTATTTGTTTATGCTACTCTGGTCTCCCAGTTGGCCACTCCTTTGGGCCGCCTAGGACCACCCCATCCCCACTAATCACCTCCGTCACCATCCTGCCGTCCCTTACCTGTGGCCCCCCCATTTGCCCGATGTATTTTGCAGGCCCCCTTGGCCTGTGCGGTGCAGTGCTTGCCCGTAGGCATGGAGAATTTGCTGGGGGCACATGGATGGACCGGCACGGGCACACCCAGGCTGTGTGGTGGGCAGGGGGGAGGCAGTTTTTGAGCTGTCCAGGTTTTAATCAATAAATGACTGTTTGAACTGCAGTGTAATGATGCTTGAGGACTTTAGGATTTTTCCATGGGTGATTCTGTGGTCTTAAAAAAAAACAAAAAAAAAAACTCGAGCTGCTCCGACTACCGGTTGCTACTGAAAAAAAAAAAAAGCTCATCTGACTACCACTCGCTACTGGCTTGCAGGGGTGTTGTTGTGTATCTGCACAATTTTGCTTGTCTGACCCTCAGACCCAGGACACCCCTTTCTCGAGAATTTAGCGAGTAAGAAAATAGTGCGTCTGGGGAGGAGAGGAAGAAAACACATTGTAGTGAATGGGAGAATGCAGAGAGATTTTCAGGAAGTTGTGCTTCAACTTCATTCCCTTGTAACAACAAAAGCTGTGCTGCGTTAGGAATTCCGGTCACATACCCCTTCTTCTGATAGCAATACGTCGGCACAGCATCATGACGCAATGCAGCTGTAAAAAGGGTGATGGGGAAGATCCCAATTGTTACTGCCCAATTACACTACTGTGTATTGGGGCAAATACAGATATGAGATACATTTTAAGAGTTCTTGTGAAAAATCGGGTTTTATTTTTATTTCTTTACAAATTAGGATACAACATCTTTGAGCCCAAGCAGCTCGTTTACAAAGGTCCATATCAAACATGAGTGCACAACTTGAGTAACTATAAAGATAAGTACCTACAGTTGATTGCAGTTGTGATAGCAGTTGTCAGTGCAATCAGTACAACAAGCACCACTGAAGGAAGAAGGGTGACAAGGTGCTACAGAAGAAAGTGCAGAAGAGACAGCAGCTCAAAGAGCTCTGTCATAAGATGGGGCAGATTACAGCAAGTGGGTAGGGATCAGCGGCACACGCAGGGGGCAAGGGATGAGAAAGCGTTCCTCAGTGTAGCCTTGAACTGGCCTAGCTTAGTGAGGCTAGTGAGGGATTCAGGTAGCTCATTGAACCACCCTGGGGCCTGGACAGCAAAAGAATGCATGGCTAAAGAAGTTCTACGAAATGGTATTACAAGGGGATTCCCGGACAAGTTCCTGGTGGAATATTGGTTAATGGCAGGATGCAAGAGGTTACGTAGTGCTAGGGATGTGAATATGAAAAGAGCTTTCTTGCTGAGGAGGCATGTATAAAAATTTATCCCGTCTTGCAGAGGGAGCCAACCGGACTTGGAGTAGGGGGTGCAAGTGTGAGTGTACCTGTCTGCACCTAGGATGAAATGACAGGCCTTGTTCAGAACTAGTTTCACCCTGTTGAGAACAGAGTCAGAGGCCGCACCATAGATTGTAATACCAGAGTCCATTAATAAGGGTAGGACTGAACTGGTAACAGCAACACATTTAGCCTCCTTGGTCAGGTTATGCTTTTGCTTAAACCAAACACCTAGCTTTGTATCAACAGAGTTGACTATATTATCCACGTGGGGCATGAAGGAGAGCGTTTTGTCAAAGGTTACTCCTAACTCAACCCTGACAAGATGGAGGTACTGGTGGTGGAGCCAGGCTATCGTAACAGAGGGGGATCTGGAAATTCCCCTGGTCGAGTACTGGGGGAGATATCCCCCTGGCCCCTTCCGTTTGGGTCAAGGATCTGGACGATGGTGTGACACTTGATGCACCGGTGTCAGCCGTCGTCAAAAGCATTTTTTACCATCTGAGGAACATTGCTCAGATCCAGGCCCTGATACCATCTGAGGACCTGACCACCCGGGTGCACGTCTCTGTCACGTGCAGGCTGGACTACTGGAATGCCCTCTACCTGGGGCTATATGGAGGCAACCTCCATCGCTTACAGCTGATGCAGAACACGGTGGCAAGATTACTGACTGGCGCTTTGAGATCAGATGATATTATGCGTGTTCTCTGTGAACTGCACTAGTTGCCAGTAAAGTGGAGGATTGCCTTCAAGGTTGGATTACTGACATATAAACCCTGCATTTGGGGGGGGGGGACCGACCTACCTGCAAGATCTCCTTGTTCCTCATCACCCGTCTTGGGCATTCCATTCATCTGAGGGTTGCCTCTTTATGGTGCCCAGGGTTAGGTTGTGGCATTCTAGGGACCGTACATTCTCAATTGCTGCACCAAGCCAGTGGAATTCAATGGAAACCTTCAAAAAAGGACTGAAAACGTTCTTATTTAACCAGGCCTATGGCATGTATGATCTATAATGAATCGGAAGACCAGAGAAAGCTGACTGGTGTTTTGTTACTTTAGTGAATGACAGACAGAATTTTAAACTGAACTCTGCATTATGTTTTGTTGGTGCATACTGTGTATGAACAGTTTTTAAATATTGTTAAGCGCTGCAAGCCCCCGGGAAGGGGCATTATATAAATAAAGTATCTATCTAAAGCTGCGGACCTGTTAAAGGGGAGCTCCATCTTTAGTTACAGCAGATAGGGGTCTGGCTTACTCCTGTTTTGCAACCCTGCAAATAGCACTGACTTGGTCTTTTTGCAGTTCAGGACTAGTTTGTTACTTTTAAACCAAGCCTCAAGAGACCAAAAGCCACACTGCAGTTCATTGGTGACAGTTACCTGGCTGGAGCTACTAGATAAGATAACGGCAGCGGCAGCATACAGTAGAACCCTGGACATAGCGCATGCTTCTGTCAGTTTGTTGATAAATAGACTGAAAAGTAGGGGGCCTAGAATGGAATGCTGTGGTACACTGACTGAAACATTTTTGAAGTCAGATAGTATCCCATTAATTTTAACTCGTTGAGTCCTGCCATAGAGGTAGCTGGTGAACCGGACCACTATATCTGTGGAGACACCAAGAGAGCGGAGTTTCTGCAGCAGGAGGGAATGGCTGGCCAAGTCAAATGCCTTAGTGAGGTCAATACAGATGGAGCCGACAACATGTCTGTTATCAAGAGCTTCATGTAAGAAGGTCGAGAACTCAATTAATGCAGTGCTGGTACTATGATATTTTTGGAAGCCATGCTGCTGTGGACATTATATATTTTCCGATAAAGGACACTAATTGATCAGAGACTATCTTCTCCAATGCCTTTGATGGGGAGGGGAAGGGAAGCGGATTGAGATGGGCCTGTAGTTTGCGACGACTCAGTGGTCCCACTTTTATAGACCGGTGTTACATGTGCGATTTTCTAAATGCTGGGAAATTGGGAGCATTGCAGGGAGCAGTTGACAAGCTTGGTAAGGGGAGAGGCAGTCTCATTCAAGGATAGGGCTGTTAAGTTTATATCCAGGGTGTCACTGCCAAATCTAGTTTTATTCAGTATCAGCTTTAGATACCTGATGGGGTCAGCCACTGTTATGGTATGGAAGTAAAACATGGGGTTGATAGGGTCACAGGAGTCTCCCAGGCAGTCAAGGGTTAGTTGTCCCACAGGGTGATGTGTCAGCCTGGGGCTGGGGGTGGGAATTGCACTAAGGCCTGTGAAGGCACAATTAAACATGTTTGCGATCATATCAGGGACAATGACAATTGTGCCCCCACCACTGAGCACTGATGAAGTAGCTTTGTCTCCCTTCCCTAGCAGTTTTTTTAAGGGACTGCCAGAACTTTTCACCATTATCCCAATTGCAGGCCTGTGAATCCTTAAAGTACGAGGTCTTGGCTAGTCTGATGGCTCTTGTGCATTTATTGCAGGCCGCTCTATAATTTTGTAGGTCTACAGGTTGCAGACAATCAGCTTTTACCTACCTTTCATGCAGGGTTTAGAAAATACTGCAGAACCGTGGAATCATACATTCACATTGACTTATCCCCATTGACAAATATACAGGGAGGAATTTAAATGGTGGCTCATACCTAGCCGTTCTGGACATAAGAGTGGCCTTTGATAATATCAACAGAAATTATTTATGGAATGTACTTATGGAGCTAATATAACAAAGAGATTGTTTGCTATTATTGTTATGCTGCATGCTAGAACAACAGCAAATGCTAGAATATCCAAAAATGGCAATATGTCACAGTCCATTGCCATAACAAAAAGTGTAAAAGGGGTGCCTTCTGGCACCCCTGTTATTTAATTTGAACATTGAAACTCTTTAGCTTTAGTGTCTACAGATACATTTCTACCACAAATCAATCGTCAGAAAGTTACACAACTAAAGATGACACCGTCAGCTTCACAAGGGCTGAAACATGCTCTGGTGGCAGTTATGGATCATTTAAAAAAAATCAAGTTGACACGGATTACTATCTAACAAAGGACAAAGTCAAACTGTGGAAAAAAATCAAAATTTAAATATCTGTAAATTTTCTTTCTCCAACAGCTGGTCTCCGGGCTTCCTTACTCATGGGCTGTACCTCCTGATGCAGATGGGAAGGCAGGAATTTGATCTCTGCAGCAGGGGACATCCAGCCCTCCACCCACTTCCTGTTTCCCTCAGTTTTTCCAAAAGCAGTCCAAATGTGGCAATACTACACGAACTTGGAAACAAAAAACAAGAAAATTAAGGCATAAATGGACAGAAGACCAGCCAACTATGTACATTCTGGGAGGTAAGTCGAAGCCCAGAGACCAGTCATCGGAGAAAGAAAATTTACAGGTATTTAAATTTCTCTCTCCTAAGCTGGTCTTCAGGCTTCATTATTCATGGGATACACAAAAGCAGTACATCCCCAGATGTCCCAGGTGGGAAGAATGTCAAGTGCCCTTAAGGGTCCACCACCGCCTGAAGCACTCAGTGGCCAAAGGATGCCTCCGACGAGGACATCACATCCAGTTTGTAAAATTTTGTAAACGTGTGAATGGATGACCATGTGGCCACCCTGCATAGGTCTGCTGGAGATGCTTCTCTGTAGTTCACCCACGAAGTGGCCATAGCTCTGATGGATTGGGCTCTCACTGGGCCAGGCAAAGTTACTCCAGCCTGATCATAAGCCGTGGTGATGACAGATCGAATCCATCTGGCTATAGAGCCTTTTGAAGCTTTTTACCCAAATTTTGACCTGTAGTTAAAATGAACTAACTTGAAGTTTTGCGAATAGCCTCCATTCTCTTAATATACATGTTCATCAATCTTCTCAGGTCTAGCATGTGAAATTCCCTTTCCTTTTCACTTCTGGGGTGTGGGCAGAAAAAAGGCAGAATTAACTCTTGGTTGCAATGAAAAGGAGACACAACTTTTGGCAAAAAACCTGGATCTGTTCCGTGCATCACAGAGTCCTAATGAAAAACAGTGTACGGCCCTTTGGTGGACAATGCTCCCATTTCGCTGATTCTCCTGGCTGAAGCAATAGCTATGACAAAAGCAACCTTCACTGTAAGATGCATGAGGGATGTCTCCTTAAGAGGCTCAAAAGAAGCTTTGGTCAAAGCCTTGAGAACCAGATTAAGTCTCCAAGGTGGTACTGTTGGCTTGACTGGAGGGCGTTTTAATGTTACTACCCTTAGAAACCTCCTGACATGGGGATGTGAGCCCAATGAGTCCCATGAATCCACCAACAAGAGTGCCCCAGTGCAGAAATCTCAACTCGTAAGGTGGCTGGTTGCAGTCCTTTGTCAAACCCCACTTGAAGAAACTGCAATAGCACAGGTAATGATATTGGATGATCTTGTATGCATTTGGATTGAAGCCAGAACAAGAATTTCCTCCAGATTTTATAAAACACTTTAAAGGAAGAGGGATGGAGTGAGTTCACCATCATTTCAATAACAGGAGCTGTATAGCCTAGCTCTTTGAAAGTTTCCTGCTTAATCTCCAGGCCGAAAGGGGCAGGTTGTTCAAACTGGGGTGCAGAACCGGACATTGATGGAGAAGGTCCAGGCTGATCTGGAAGGGTATAGGTGGTCACTTTGATAGATGAATGAGAAGCAGGAACCATGGCCGACTACGCCATCGGGGATAGACTAGAATCATTTCTGACCTGTCCAGAGCCACTTTGTGAAGGACTCTGGATAGAAGCAGTATTGGAGGGAAGGCATACAGGAGACTGAACTGACCCCAATCTACAGAAAAGGTGTCCTGAGCCACTGCTAGTTCATCCTTGGCCAGGGAGCAGAATTGCTTTACCTTGGCATTCCTCTGGCAAGCGAAAAGATCTATCTGAGGATTGCCCCATTGTTTTTTTATGATGTGGAAGGCACTGTCCTTCAGCTCCCATTCCCCTGGTAGAACATCCCTGCGACTGAGCCAGTCTGCTGTGACATTTTCCTGTCCTGGAATATACACCGCTCTTATGCTTGCCAGGTGGAGTTCAGCCCACTGAAAAAGAGGAAGGGACTCCTGTAGCATTTTTGTGCTTCTTGTGCCTCCCTGATGGTTGATGTAAGCCATCGTTGTCAGATTGTTTGTTAGAATCAGTACATCTTGATTGAGGACTTGCTGTTCGAAGAGCATCAAGGCAAGGCATACTGCTCTTATCGAGGGCATTTATGCTGTACCTTGTTTCTACCAGCAACCACTTGACCTGTGCTGACAGCTTATGCAGGTGAGCCCCCCAGCCCCTGAGACTTGCATCAGTTGTGATTTGGATTTGCTGTGGATGGCCCAACTTGCAACCCCTCACGACGTTTATCCTCTGAGTCCACCACTGGAGGGAGGTTTTTATCTGTTGACAAATTGGGATGAGCTGGTGCTGGCGGTGTCCGGACTAGGACCACAGCCTGAGCAAATGGACTTGAATGGGCCACACGTGGACTATAGCCCAAGGGACTGAATCTGCCAGTGATACTAGAGTCCCAATTAGTTGCATGAAGGATTGAGCAGGCAGCTGAGGAGCTGTGTGAAACTTCTTGAGCTTCAGCAGGTCACTGAATTCCGTTTCTGGGGGAAAGACCTTGTTGGCTTGTGTCATGAAGTCTGCCCCCAGGTAGTTCAAGGTCTGGCTCGGAGTTAGGGAACTCTTTCTCCAGATGATGACAAATCCATGTGCCAAGGTGCACCGGACTACCTCCGTCACTGCCTGTACTGCTTGGTCGAGCTGCAGGGCCTTGATGAGAATATCATCCAAGTAAGGGAAAAGTTGTATCCCTCGGTTCCAAAGGTGAGCTATGACCGCTACTAGTACCTTTGAGAATGTCCTTGGGGCTGAAGAAAGCCCAAATGGCAGAGTTTTATATTGGAAATGCTGCTCCCCCACCTTGAATCTGCGATACTGCCTGTGTAGTTCCTGAATGGGAATATGCAAATAGGCATCTTGCAGATCGATGGATGCTAGAAAATCTCCTTGTTGCAACTCCCTGTTGATTGATGACAAGGTTTTCATCTTGAAGGGTCTGCTGCATACAAAATGATTCAGGAATTTGAGGTCTAGGACTGGCCTGAATCCCCCTGTGCATTTTGGCATGATGAAGAATAGAGAGTAGACCCCCCCCCCCCGACTGATCTCTGTGGAGGGAACTTGCTCAATTGCCCCTGCTTGCACAAGGTCTATAATGGCCTGTAACATCACCTGTCTTTTGGGCAGGTTACCCGAGATGAGGAGGGCACCACATGAGGTAGTTGGGGTTTGGATTCGAATTCTATCAGGTAACCCTTGCTGACGATGTCTAGGACCCATCTGTCTGATGTAGTTTGGACCTATTCCTTGAGAAAATTTAAAAGTCTGTCCCCTACTCGAGGATGGGACTGGGTGGCTTCACTGAAACTTCTTGTTGCCGTTCCCGGTCTCTCTGGTGCCACCAACGCATCCACCCCTCTGAAGTTGCGTTGTTACGCCAGGGAGAACCATGTTCTCCCATGGGTTAAAAAGTTTTGACCCTTGTTGTAGAACTCACCACGAAAAATTGCATCTGGAGCCCAAGGACCATGATTTTCCCCTGCCCCTAGACTGGAGCATGTGCACCTTAGCCATTCCCCCAAATTCCTTCACCGCCTCCATCAGGGCTGAACCAAACAGGAGATTACCTTCATAGGGTGAGTTCACAAAATGGCTCTTCAAAGAGGCATCTGCTTGCCAGGCCCGAAGCCAGAGGTTGCAGCAAGCCGAGGTCTGATAGAACATGGTCCGAGTGGTGCACCTGACCGCCTCCTCAAACACGTCTGCTACATAAGCCAAAGCTAACCCCATTAACTGCAGCTGATGAATAATAGGTGAGTTGTTCTTGGGGTCCTCAGCGAATTGAAAGGCTAAATCCAAGGCCCATGACAGGGCATCTCTGGCTGAAAAAAGATTTGCGGTGGCTGCCTTGAGAGATGTTGTCGGTGCTTGGAAGGCCTTTTTGAGCAAGGCATCCACCTTCCTGTCTACCGGTTCCCTGAGCAATGCCCCTCCTTCAGCTGGTATGACCACCTTCTTGGTTAGGTTTGAAATCAGTGGGTCGATTCTAGGGCAGCCTAACCACTTTTCGGATTGCTTCTTGTCAAACTTCAGAAGCTTAGAGATACACCGGGGCACTAGGTATGTCCGTTCTGGACCTTGCCATTTCTCCTTTAGCAAGTTGTCTATGGCAGGAGGGATAGGGAAGGCTGTGGCCGGTTTGGAGGCAGATGCCAGGCAAAATGCCTGTTTCAACTCAGAGGAATTCGCCTGGGAAGATCTTAAGTGAATCTCAGATATGACCTTTTTTATGAAAAAATCTAGGTCCTCCAGGTCAAAGTTTCTGGATGGGGAGTCGTCAGAGTCCGATGATGAGCCCACTAGCTGTCCCTCTTCGGGAGATGAACTGGAGTCTGAGGAGTCCAGGGAATGCTCCCTGTGACACTTTTCCTTATGAGTGCCCCTAGATCTACTTTGAGAAAAAGGTCTTTTCTTTCTCCTGTGGTGTGAGGAATGCTGATCTTCCTCCTCCGAGGATCTGTTCCTGTATCGGGATTTTTTCTTTTTATCATAGTGATGTAAGGACAACTGCCCCTCTTCGGATGAGGACAGGGATGGGGTCCTTTTACTTTTTGCCTTCTTGTGAGGTCTCACATCTGGTGACCCTGAAGGTAGCCAGTCGAAGCATGCAGGGTCCAGAGCAAAGGCCCTATTTAACTTGTCTGTGAGGCCTGGGGCCAGAGAGGGGACTGCAGACTGCTGGGTCTCCCTGGTGGCCACTGCTCTCTCAGACCTGGTGGTTGCTGCCCGCTCAGACCTGTCTTGGCTATCAATCTGAGCCTAGGAAGGGCTGCTTCCGTCGAGTCTTCCCCATTCGTGGACACTGCCTTCTCACATAATAGGCAAAGCGACCCAGCGAAGGTGATTAGTAGCTGGGACTTGCAGTGCTGGCATTTTCTGCCCCTGGAAGGTCTGTCTGAGGCCATGACACTAAATGGCCCTACTCTCTTTTTACTCAGCATACTCCCCCCCCCCCGGGAGGTTTCCTAATTCTATGCTGCTGAAGCTGTGATGAATTGCTGGTGCTGGCCCTTTAAGACAAATTACTGAGCTGCTCCACTTTTTCCTTTGCTGTAATCAGTAATTTTTTTTTAACGCTTTAACGTCTGTGATTTTATTAAATTCTTTAAATTCCACTTAGTTCCCTATGTTTATGTTGTCCTTTAAGTTGCTGCTGGCGGAGGGAGCCTGCACAACGCTGAGGTGGACACGCTGGTCCGGATTAGCGCTTGTTTTGCACCGCAGAACTCGTCGATGAGAAAATACTGAATGTTGACAAGTGACTGTGCTAGCACTGCAGGCCCACTGTAGTCGAGCGGCTGAGGATAACAGAATGCCAACCATCAGCGGAACACCCATGGAGCTGCTGTTGGCAAGGAGATAGCTCCTTTTGAAGCACTCCAGTGCTGTTTTTCTTCCCCCATTCACCAAAAAATGGCACGAGAAGAGGGGTTCCAGGGAATGTGTTCCACCGCTCTTCTCAGCCCAAAAGCATGGGGGAAAAACGTTGCAGTGAAGTGGGGCCAGTCTGTGCAGCTTGCAAGCTGAGACTGGAACCCACACAGGAGCGCTGAAACACAGCTACGACTTCTCAGAAAAGTAATGAAATAGTTTGACTTACAGACTGCTGTCTTCAGCTCTGCCACGTGGTGACAGCAAAAGTGCCGGAAGATGGTAAAAGCTGAGGGGGCTGAGAATCTAAAGGGCACTTATGAGGGTACAAAGGGCACTTTTTTTGTACTAGTTTTTGCCATACAGAAATAAAAATTGGAGCGGCTACCGCCCCTTTCACCCCCCTGGTTCCGGCACCGATGGGGTGACAGAGCTCTGCTTGCAGAGTGTCTGCCACTCTGTAGGCAGGACGTAAACTGAGGGACACAGGAAGTGGAGGCTGGATGTCCCCTGCTGCAGAGATCAAATTCCTGCCTTCCTGTCTGCATCAGAAGATACAGCCCATGAGTAAGGAAGCCCACAGACCAGCTTAGGAGAGAGAAACAGAATAAACTGTGAAACAACAGAAGACAGGAAAGCACTGTAAATTGCAGTTTGGTACACTCAGTAAATCCTCAGACTGGTGGAGTTTTGGAGTTCATATGATAGCAATAAATAAATTGTAGTTATAGTCCAGAACATACCTCTCAACTGTTCCTGATTTTCTGGGATGTCCCTGATTTTGCCTCAAAATGTTCCTCTGTCCCTCATAAAATTTGAGTTTTTGTAACAGAACAGTGGGAATTAAAAGCACAAAATAATGTCAAACATTGCAGTAACAGACTTGTTCTTCAGAAAATGCATCTCAAGACAAATCCATTTATTCCGTCAGCTTTCTGAGAGAATAGTACCAGTTTTTAAGATGTGTCCCTAATTTGGGGTCTTTGTCCCTGATTTTTTTAAGTCTTGTCCCTGATTCATGAGGTAAGAGGTTGAGGTACGGTCCAGAAGTTAAAGTGACAACTAAACATATGCTATGGGAATGCCCTAGTTTTGAAAGCAGAAAGGAGGAAATGGATTTTACCAAATGCAAATAAATTTGCTATATCTGATTCAGTTGAAATAAGGACTTCAAAAATGATTTACTCCGAGAGTGGAACCAGTTATTTTTTGTCTACAAAATGTGCATGATCTGTATATTGCAAAGAGACATGACATATGGGGACAACTTTAATGTAAACATTACACAACTGTAAATTAACTAGGATTTCTTTTTATGATGTATATGTTGTGATGGATGATCTTTTTAATGTAAATGTTTTAACAATACTTGAGATTTTATACATTCTTTGCAATAAAGTCAACTTGAACTTGCTTGACTGGAAACATCACTTTACATTACAGCAGAATCTCCCAGAAAGGGAAAAAAAATCAAGTCAAATATCCCAATATGAACAAACAGACCCATGCCTGCTTAGGAAGGGCTTTGGCTGGTTGCAATCTACGCTAAAAAAATTTTTTTTGGTAAAACCAAGGCTAGAAATAATTTTTTTGCAAATGGCTGTCCATGGGACAGGTGTAAAGAAAATTTTAACTGTCCCACGTAATTTATACCAATCCAGTCAATTTATTTAGTTTTAATTTTTTTTTTTGGATATATGTTTTTTATCCTCCAGGTGCATCACAGGTGGCTCATTCAGCTCTGTCTCCCTTCCCCACCTCCAGATAGAGGGATTGGCAAGCCGGTGATGGAGCGGCGTGAGGGCAGTCAGGGCTTCATGTAACCCGCAACTGCCATTTTCCTCCACTTCTCTCCCCTTGCCACAGTGGCTATAAGCGTGTGGAGACGCACACATGCTACATAACCGTGGCCCTACATCTGTGCTGCTCGAGCTCCAACGCTGCCACCTGGCCTCTACCAGATGGCAGCCAGCGAGCGAGCAGACCGCCCCCCACCACCACCATAATCCAAGCTCTTTCCCGAACCTGGGTTGCTGGCGTGGTAAGAGGTAGGGTGCATTACGCCTCAGCCCTCTATGCCACTCGGCCAGCTTGTCCAGTCAATTTTGAGGTAAATCTGGAAAAAAAGGTAGACTGATCTCTTTTTTTAAAATCTCATCCTTGCTCAGCCTCCAAAAGTTCCACTCAGTTTAACAAGTGAAATTCTAGATGTGGATGTTGCTGCAGTAAAATACTGTCAGCACTGTAAATATTACATGTCATACCCCCACCCACCCCTTTTTTTTGTTAAAACAGATGTAGCTGGAAAAAGCTGAGAGGACAGACTGGATTGACCATCTGTCTTTTTCCGCCAGCACTATGTTTCTAAGGGGGCTTCTCTAAGTGTATATTTTTCCCCACCAGTGCCCCACAGCATTTCCCTCATATAAAGGACAGCTGCTCTGCTGCAGTGCCAGTAGTTCAGTAAACTATTTCCATAGCTCTGAAAAGGGCTTCTAATGGCATATTCCCCACCCATGCTATAAACCACAACACACAGACACACACACACTCCCCTATTCTTGATAGCCTGCTCTGCTGCCTGCCTCTCTCCTCCTTCACACCTACAGAAACACACTGCATGCCTTACCGCTAACATTTTCTACCCCCAGTGCCTAGTCTGTGGTGGAGTGATGGTAGGTAGACTGTTTTTTGGTTTTGTTTTTAAACTTCTCCCCCAGAGCCCGATGAGGGCTATTCTTTAAATAAAGTCAAGAGCTCACCTTGTGTGTTCCGTGTTTTTCTGGCAGTCAGACAGAGGCAAGTAAGTCAACTGCAAATGTAGAATGACAAAAAGTCCATGTGCAGTTGCAAGTCCTCCGATCGTCGAGGCAAATTCCCGCTCTGCCTGCTGCCCCAATTGCTGCTGCACTGTAACAGACTGGAACTGGGCTGGCAGACGTCATGCAAAGGAATGTCTCAACATCAACAAGT
Organism: Neoceratodus forsteri; assembly: GCA_016271365.2. Taxonomy (NCBI): domain Eukaryota; kingdom Metazoa; phylum Chordata; order Ceratodontiformes; family Ceratodontidae; genus Neoceratodus; species Neoceratodus forsteri. The sequence goes on along the minus strand of CM028131.1, from coordinate 704,381,892 downwards.
CCGTCTGACCCACCCTACCCACTCGCTGCTGGCTCCACGGCAATCTACTGGGTTCTAGTGCCCATCATCAAAACAGAGGCTGCAACAAATGAAAATTACGTACCTACCATAATTCTTGATCTTCTCTTGTATCGTCACCATTAATTACTGCTGGGTGTAAGCCAGAGGTGCATACCCGCATGGGAGTTTTTTTTGGGGGGGGGAGGCTGACGCACTGTGTGGCTATGACGGTTGACCGTTAGGCACCACAGTCTCCTCCTCCACCCCAGTTCTGTTCTGCCAGAGAGGATGAAACAAAGGGGGGGGGGGGAGATAGAGAAAAACCAAGGTGAGGCAAGAGAGCCAAGGGATAGGAAAAGGAAAGGATATAAACTGAAAAAGGAAGAAGCCGACCAGAGGACAGAGGGATTGGACTTTTTACCCTAAGAGGCCATAGGGCCCCAACCCTTGAGCAGCAGCACAGGAAAATAAAGAAAGAAAGAGACAAAGAGAAAAAAGAAAGATATAGCACATGTAAGGGAAGAAGGGGGGGCTCTCAGCCATGCTGAGTTGAAGGACCATTGGCTTATTTTAGCCTCAACACCTGAAAGGTATGAAGACACAGGAGCAAGGATCCCATCAACTTCAGGGACCACTGGACGGAGGTCCAGAACAAGAGAATTTGAAATGGTCTTGGAGAAATAAAACATGGCTGAGTCAGCCCCTCCTTCTCGCCCCTAAACCCACATTTGGGATGAAAGTCCTGGAACACACCCTCTACAGTTTAACACCTGATGGCTGGGTCAGGAGGGGAGAAACAGTTTAAACAGAAGACTCTGTCCAGAATGACCTCCAAGGTAGAGGGGCAGCCAGAAAGAGAGAAGGGGGAAGAAAATCCCTACGGGTTCTCCCACGAGATGCACTGACGCAGTTCCTACTTCAAGAAGATGAAAAAGAGATGGGCATCCAAGCCAAATTAAGGAGGATACCACAGTGCACCCCACTGAGAATCCCAAGGAATTCCCTCCGAGGCCAGGGAGAAGACCCTACTCACCAAATTCCTAGAATGGGCGCTCTGTGACTTTTTAGAGAAGGAAACAGAGGGCCCTGAGGTACCAGGGGGACTCTGCCCCCAACTGGCCTCGAAGAGGGGGAGGGCGAGCAGGGTGGAGGCTGCGCCCAAGAGCTGAGGCCCAAGAGGGGAAGGTGGGCAGGAATCAGTAATGAATGGTGAAGATACAAGAGAAGATCAAGAATTATGGTAGGTATATAATTTTCATATCTTCCCTTGTCAATCTTCACCATTCATTACTGCTGGCAGAGTGCCAAGGCAACAGATTCCCTTAGTCTCCTGCGGGGGAGATGCAGGAGGGAGAGATCCTTCTGCCATACTAGGTCAATATGACCTAAGGCTGGTCAGGCCAAGAGGTGGCCCCCATGACCAGAGGGATGGGAGGCGCCCCTGAAGATTCCTCCTCGCCCTGCAGGAGAAAAGACGGGTCCCCCAGAAAGTGGAGGAACTCACCCTATGCCAGACAAGAGGTGACAGTCTAGACAGGCAAAGCCATGTCATCCGCCTGATGCAGATCGCTGTCCCTGCCAGTCTGGAGGCCACCTTGTTGACGTCATATGATACCCAGGCTTGGTGCCTTGCAAGCTCCAGACCTTGTACAGAGAGGGCAATGGCTTGTCTAGATTCCTACAAATCAGGCAAGGATGCTAAAACCTGCGTCAGCATTGACCACAGGTGCCTGTTGTAGGCAGCGTGGTGAGCCTGATGTGAGCTGATGCAGAATAACACACACGTTGATGCGAAAACTTTCCTTCCCCACCGGTCGAATGCAGTGGAATCCAGATCTGGTCTGCAGTCTGCTGGGGCTGGGGATGAGGCGGCTGGTGACTGCTAGGTGCGGATAGATGCTTCCTGGAAGGGAATAGGCCAGGAAGGCACCACTAGGTGGTTGGCACTGAATTTGCTCAGAAACGAGCGCGTCTCCTGCTCGGTATTGCATCTTACCATATAGGAGATGTGGAGCTCCTGAACTAACCTTGTGAGGAACCGCTGACATTCAGTGAAATCAGCATCGGAGGAAAGGTGGACAGAATGTTCCCCTTCCTCAGATGAGGAAGTAGAGGAGTTTGGGTGTTCAGAGTCCTCCTGCGGCGGGGGAGAAAGGCAAAGCGACCTTAGTCCACAGCTCCTAACATACCTAGGAAGGCCGCTGCAGTGGCCCTGAGCGTCTTCAGGTTAAAGGTCCTGTGGGACCCACATGACCTGGGGGAAGGTGTCTGCAGAGATCAGGAAGGCACCTCATAGACAGTGCTGGGGCTCCGAGACCCCAGTAGATCCTCCCATGGGGGGGGGGGGAACCGGGGGACGATTCAATCAGCGAACGCTGCAAATGTGTAAACAAATCCTGGATGAGCCCTGATGAGGAATCTCTCCTGTGATGCAACTGAGGTTGCATGGTTCCAGAAGGGCAACCTGCAGTGCTGAACACTAAGGGCGCCCCCTGAAGTCTCAGAAGAGGAGAAGCAGGGCTCAATGCTTCAGCTCCTCCCCACTCCCCTCAGGAAAGTGGAAGAAGGCCTACGCACCTCATTCCGGCCTCTCAACCCCTTGGACTTCAAGGCTGCCCTCTTCCTCAAACCCAGTGCCAAAGGGTCCACCAATCCCGCTGGCCTCCCGAGGGAGGCCACAGAAGAGGAGGTCTCCATCCAAACCAAGGAGGCCACAGCAGCATCAGAAATGGCAACTGCCACAGCCCCCGCGGTCGAGACCACCACGCCAGGCCCCTAGAGACCGCTATCCACCACAGTGCCCCCAACACCGGCATTGGCATGAGGGGCCGCAGCGACCACAGACTCTGGGAGGTGAATCACTGGGCTAACTGGTGTCATGTCCAAGAGGGCTCCCTGACTGCGCCAGCCCGGATCGGCCAGCGAGTCCTCCACTTCCTAAGAGAAGGAGACCACACATACCGCCAGGCTAGAGACCCCAGGAGCTCTCTTACCAACGGTGCCACAAACGGTGCCGCCGCGGGACACAGCATCACCTCGATCACCAGCACTGAGAACGTTGCTGGGATCCGAAGCGGTGCTGACAGGTGGCGTCAAGGGTCTGCCAGTGCTGTGCCCAGCGGCCATGGGCCACAACACTGGGGGAGCCTGCACCTCCATAGAGGTGATTGCCATGGCAGTGCTCTCAACTTGGCTCCGCAGGGAACCAAGCCGCCCTCCAGCACTGCGGAAGAAACATCCTCGAAGGCAAGGCTAAAATCCAAGGAGGTTTCCTCCTCACCGGGCCGTACAGACCCAGGAGGGGACCCAGAGGCAGGGTCAAGAGATTTTGCCCTGGCACCCCTAGAGTAATACCATCCTCTGAAAGTTGTCAGGGCTCTGCCAACTTTAAACGCACGAATTTCCAGAATGCGGTAGTCCATGGAGAAACAGTTGTCGCAGTTATCCATTTTGTGGTTGGGACCCAAGCATCACAGACAAACGTCATGTCGGTCTGTCATGGAAAAATGTCGGCCACAGGGGCACCGACGCATGGAGGCATGGCCTGCTTTGGATTTTCTCTTAGACCCCGAACCAGACATGACATGAAAGAAACCAACAAATTACAGAAAAAGACCCGGCGCCATTGGCAATAATAATAAAAGGAACAGTCTTATCGGAATCCAGCGGCATCGGGTGAAGTCAGAACCGGGATGGAGAAGCAGCAACGACATCGAAAAACTGAACAGGCCCAATGACGCAGCAAGCACTGAAACTCGCACAGCAGGTGTGACCTCGATGGCGGGAGAAACAGAACTGGGGTGGAGGAGGAGGAGTCTGCGGTGCCTAATGGCCAACCCTCGTGCACCATGCAATGTGTTGGCCTTGTGGGTGGCGCAATTGGTGCCCATTCCTCCCACCCTCAAAAAAAAAAAAAAAAAAAAACAACTCCCATGTGGGTGCGCACCTCCAGCAGCAATGAATGGTGAAGACTGATAAGGGAAGATCTGCCTGTCCAATGGACAGGTAAAATATTTGAAATCGGCTGTCCCAGTTCAAAACGGCAGGGTTTTAAATAGCTGGTATTGCATCACAGTTTGTGATGCAAACCAGCTGGTCATGCTAGTCAAATTGAGGATGGATCGCAAAAAAAAAATGCAATCCATTTTTCTGTGGGGGTTTTTTCCCATTATTTCAACATGCGCTTCTATGTAGTGCCTGCCTGAACTCGAGGAAGCAGTCTGCAAGCACATAGCTCGATTGAGGAAGCTCGGGTTCTGGATATTAAAAGTCGGGAGTGCAGAGGAATTTTAGACAAGGAAGGCATTTAGTGGATGTTGGTAATAGACAACAGCAGTCAAATGAGATGAAGGAACAGTAGCTGGGCAGGTGAGCGAGCGAGCCGGTGAGTGGGTGGGGAACTGGACCACCGGAGCAATCAGCATCAGTCACTAGACCACCAGGTATGTGGCACTCAAATATTATCAGTACCTCAGTCATGTTATCTCTGGGTACATGAGATTGTGACCCTGATAAAAATCGGTTCCTGCTGCACCCGTCTTCCCCTGGCTGGTGAAGTACCGTTCCTCCAAGACAGGACACCAAAAGGCAGCAGCCTCTCCTCCTCGAGACATCCAACCTGCTAGCACCACCATCGGTCTGTGGGGCCCTTTCAGTTTTGTGTTGGGCATTCCTCTCAGCTGTCCCCAATTATGGGGGGGTGTTCCTCATTTTACCCCTCAAAATTGATCTCTCCCTCATGAAAAAGATGCAGCCCACATGTGCTGCAATTCTGCATTTAAAGTAATAATTTTGCTAAATCAAAAATAAACTTTGCACCAATCTAAGTAAGCACAGTGGGTTCCATAGTGTTATCTCGTATCTGCATGTTGGTGTGTCCCTCTGTGATGGTCACTGTCTTTCACTGTCCCTAATTTTGAGTGTCCATGTCCCTCATTTCAGTGCCTAAAGGCTGAGACGTATGGTGAGGGAGGGTTGTGGCAGGTGACTGAGACCTTTAGTTTTTGGCAAAGGGGACATGGCTAGGGAGGCTGAGATGGGTGGGGGGGTTTTGGAAGGTACTCTATTCTTGCAATGCGGACATGGGTGGGGAGGGTGTTTAGGCACTGAGATTGGTGGGAGGAGGGTTTTAGTAGTTCTCACAAAGTGGACAAGGGTTGGGAGATGGTGTATATATACATATATACACACACACACACACACACACACATATATATATATACACACACACACATATACACGCATACATATACACTAATATATATACATATACACACACACACACACACACACTGTATATATGTACATATATACACACACTTTTTTTTTAAATTTCTTTTATTCCTCGGTTGGGGGAGGGGGTGCCTTCCACCCAACCTTCACGGCCACTGCCCCAGTCGCAGCCAGAGCTCACCCCCTCCCCGCTGCAGCCCTTCCCAGGCCGCACTGCAGCGGGTAATTATCCCACCACTGTGGAGACCTGGAGGGCAGGCACAGGAGGGAGCTGGCTTGGGCACATCCGTGGCAGCGCCGTCAGGGCAGCCGTCATGCTGCCGAGGGGATTTTCTTTATGTATTCCCCTCCCTCCCTCGGCATGAGCATGTGATGGTGTCAATGATGCTGCAACACATGCTCCCACACGCTGCACGTCAGACGCCTGCCCAATCTCAATCGGGCTCTAAAGATGCCTCAGCCCCCAGCCACTGCCAGAGCCGCATCTTGGTGGACCTCCTACCCACCCTCCCCAGAGAAGAAGCTGTTTATGGGACGTTCCAGTCCTCCTACACCTCCTCCCACCCGACCCCCGGCAATCCGTGCTCATTCCTGAACACGGGTCGCTGGCATGGCACGAGGTGTAGCATCCAGCGCCTCAACCCTCAGCACCACTGGGTCGACTTATTTATTTATTTATTTTATTTATTTGTACATCAGTTTACAAACCTTTGAGCCATGGGCTCATTTTCAAAGGTACCTGGTCACAAAGATGACAAATACAGTACAACCAGTATGTTACAACAATGTGGTTTACAACAAATTAGTAAACTCAAGCGGTCTTCTATTAGTTATAGAAATTTTAGGTTTCAGGTTCAGTAGAGAAAGATAGGTACAGATGTTTAGTACTTGATAGGCAAAACAATGGTGTGAGTTTAAATGCAGAGGGGCTCAGAAAAGTGGAGGCGATGATTGAAGATGCAACGGGTGGTGGTTGGTAGTAAGTTGGGTGCAGCCACTCATTTACACATTTTTAACCCTCCCCGAGGAAGACCGAGCAGTCTTCCGGATGCTCAATCTCCCCCCGACCCCCAGCCGCCCGGGTCCGTTCCCAAACCTGGGTCGCCGACGTGGCACAAGGTGTGGCGTCCTGCAACTCAACCATCCGCACCACCGGCTGGCTTCATTTTCACAGCTGATTAGCAGTTTGCGCTAATCAATTTTCTGAGCTTATTTAAAACCCTGAAACTGGCTGTCTAAGGCAGGAGGACAGCCAGTTATTTCGAGCCCTGGGTAAACCTATTTCCCCTTCCTCAGTACTAGCATCCAACCAGTCAGACTTCTAGGTGTTAAACAGATAAATGGAGACACATTTTTTTTTTAAGTTTCTGTGGTTTTTGCCCCAATTTTCTCCCCTGTTCCCCAGGGCCTCAGCACAAAAGCATGTGTGGAGGCGCACGCACACCCCATGACACCGGCTCAGCCCCTCCCCCCCCCGTGGCTACCGCCAGAGCTCCCTCAGGTTGGCGCCGCCATCCATCCTCCACCGGGAGGCGGCCAGTGGCTGAGGAGCCTCCAGTCCCTCCCAGGAGGAGAGAGCTGCCTTGTGGCAGCTCGATCTCACTCCTCATCCTCACCCCCCAGCTGACCCCCAACAACCCAGGCTCATTCCTGAACTCGGGTTGCCAGGGCAGCGCAAGGTGTGGCATCCATTGCCTCAACCCTCAGTGCTACCGGGCCAGCCAAACAGATAAATGCAGACTCTTATAGAATAATTAATCTTCAGGGTTGTTAGAACATCGATGGATTCTGCTGATAAAGAACTTGACAGAGACATTTGAGTAGTACATAATGTTGCCAAAACCATGCAGTGTCCTAGCAAACCTACTCTTAACAATTGGAATTTTTTATTATTTTGTTACACTACATATTTTGAGATCACAATACTTAAAGTAGCGATATCTGGTAACTGGTAAACATTTTTATCACATACGGTAGTTACAAATATAAACAAATCCAGAGGAAAAAGAAGGGCTGGAGGTGCTGTGGCTCATCCTGTTGACAGGTACTGGGGCCACTATTCATAAGGGAGTGGTATACAGACCGCCTGTACAGGGACAGAAGTTACAAAAAGGCACTTCAAACCAATTCAATTCAATCTTTATTTATATAAGGCGCCTTTCTGAAACCAACGCGCCTGTACAATACATGATAAAAAAATAAATAATTAAAACAATATTAAAATTAAGCTAGACAGCAGCATTCAAAATTCATTGTATGCTTGGCTAAAAAGATAAGTTTTTAAAGCTTCCTTAAAGCTTTGGACAGTCGGGCAGTCTTGCACCTGACGAGGCAGAGAATTCCACAGGGTTGGGGCCATAAATCTAAAAGATCTGGCCCCTGAAGTTTTTAAACGAACCCTGGGAATCTCTAGCAATCTCTCGTCAGTGGATCGGAGAGAGCAGGAGGGACAGTAGGGACAAAGGAGATCTTTCAGGTAAGCAGGTCCCTGATCGTGTAGGGCCTTATAGGTCAGCAAACTGACCTTGAAGGTGATTCGCCAGCAAATTGGCAGCCAGTGCAGTCCACGGAGCACAGGCGTTATATGACTGGACCTAGAAGAACCAGTTAGAAGCCTGACTGCTGCATTTTGCACTAGCTACAAGCGACGAATCTCAACCCCCGGTAGCCCAAGGTAAAGGGCATTGCAGTAGTCAAGGCGGGAGGTAACGAAAGCGTGGACCAAAGTAGGAAGATCATCTGAAGGAACCAGGTGCTTCACCCAGGCGATGTTCCTCAGATGGTAAAAAGAGGTTTTGACAACTGCCGACACCTGAAATTTAAGTGTCAGTCATCAAACACAACGCGCAGGTTCCGCACCTGGTCTGAGGTACGTAGCTGGACACCCCCAAGCCATAAACCCGAGGGTGATACAACCAACAAACCCACCTCCCAGCAACCCTGGTTCACAACCAACACCTCAGTTTTATATGGGTTCAACCGCAGCCAACCCATATTCATCCAGTCCTGGATTTCGGCAAGACAGTTGTTAAAGACCAAAAAGGCAGCATCTTGGCCGGGCACAAAGGACATGTACAGCTGAGTATCATCTGCATAGCTTGAAGAAGACATCATAAGAACTGCAAGCAAGGGGGAGGTGCTGCTGGTTGGGGACTTTAGTCTGCCAGATGCGGACTGCAGCCTTCCAAATACAGCTTAGGCAAGAAGCAGGGCCATCCTTGACTCCCTACAAGTGGCTTTTCTCTGACAGCTAGTTAAGAACCCCACTAGGGAGGGGCAGTGCTGGGCCTGGTGCTTGCAAACAGGGACGGCATTGCAGATGTCACAGTGGGCGGTCCCCAAGCTACCACTGATCACTGTACAGTGTGGTTTTAACATTAAGGCAGGAGTGGAAGAAAACAACATAAGGAAGAGGGTCCTGGACTTAAGGAGGGTGGATTTCAAAGAAATGGGGGACTTCCACAGAAACTGTCTCATGTGGGGATTGCCAGGGAGGGGTAGTACTAGAGGCACAGTGGGGACAAATAAGAGAGGGTATAATTAAAACAACCAACCTCTGCATGAAGGAAGGAAGTAAATGCAGAAGGGGAAAAGAGACTCATGGTTCTCTATAGAAGTGGTCTAGGTGGTGAGTTAAAAAAAAGTGTGGCATTCAGGAGGTATAAGGTATGAGGGAGGACCACAACACTGTACAGGTCAATTTGATGATGGTGGTGGGGTGGGGCCCTCATCAAGACAGTGGTCCTGGACCTCAAGCAGGCAAATTTTGGGAAGAGGCAGGAACTAGGTAGGAGAAGACTGGCAAGCGTAGACCACATACAGGGGATAGAACAACAATGGAGCAGGATAAAGGGAATATGCCTGGAGGCAAACAAAGCTTATGCAAAGAAGGTCATTAAAAGAAGCAAGCACAAAAGGTCAATCTATTTCTTGACTGGGTTAAGGGAGGCAGTGAAGAACAGTCTTCACTGAGCTCAAGAAGGGCAAAGGGGAAGAAACCTGGCAGGAGTATCAGGCTAAACTCAAAGAGGCAAAGGTGGAGGTCAAGAGGGCAAAGGCAGACACTAAGCTGTGGATTGCTGAGGGAGCAAAATGTAGGGAAAATAATTTTTCAGATACATAAAGGAAAATGGAAAACAAGAGGGGTGATTGTTAGGCTAGCCGGGGGAAGGGGGTAATGGAGGATGATCAGCAGAATGCAGAGACACTAAACAATTACTGCTTGATGTTCATGGTAAAGGAAAATGGTCCACTGCCAAAGAGTGGTATCAAGGCCGCCACAAGAGGGGTCCCAGGAAATGGGCAGGGTACAGATCTTTGTGGTCAGAGTACAAAAGGGACTAGAAACTCTCAGACAAGGTACCAAGCCCAGATGGCTTGCACCTGTGAGTGCTAAGGGAACTGGTCACAGTATTGTCAGGACCCTTAACATGTCTATTCAATGACTCATGGCAGTGGTGTCAGTGGCTTCAAGACCTGCTGATGTAGTACCACTCCACAAGGGAAGAACAGGGAGGATCCAAACAACTACAGGCCCATGAGCCTTACTGCCACTGCAGGTAAACAATTTCCAACCTCAGGCTTTGACAGCTATATTCCAACTGACCACTGCCACTGTAAGTTGTAATTATGTAAATATTTTATTTTTAGCCACAGACTTTTTGAACCGAGAGTGCTATTAAATTTCTGGCAGAAGTACTCAATGTCTAATACAGTCACTGTGAATCAAAATACATTAATTTTTTTTTTTAACTGAAAAAAGCCTGAAAAAGAAACTTTTTTTTTTTTAGGATTGGTTAGAGATGCTTAGAATCAATGGAAAAAAAATAGGCCACATTTTACCCAACATGACTGCCCTCTTCTTCTCGGTGGTAAAAGTCTGGAAGTCCCCTCTCCCCAATAACGGACTCCATTCTTTTTGAATATCTCGACATTAGGGCTGTCAATTACACATTGTGGGATGCTATTCCACACCTCACTAATACAATAAGTAAAGAAAATCTTCTTTTGATAGTTCTAGATTTATTCCTTTTGAGTTGATTATTGGGACATCTAGACAGAAATAGGTTAGTTTTTGGTTCGAATCCCATTTGATTTTGTTCTTTAGCATCTTTCATTAATTTTGAGTATGAGGAGCAAGTCTCTCTCTCTCTCTCTTTCTTTCCAGGTTCTATACCATAAGCCTACTTTTGGCCAGTCTTTTTCCATGATGCAAATATATCCTCCAGGCCATGAATAATTTTCACTTCCCTTCTTCATTCCAATTTACGCTTTTACTCTTTGTGTAGCGATCAAAACTGTGATGCATAATCTAAGATTAGGGGCAAAAAAAAAAAAAATATATATATATATTTTTTAACAAAGTGGCACCAATAAAATGGAACCATGAGACTGTAAACTAAACCACTACTCGGCTACAGTCTTTATGATTGGGGTGCATGTGTGGCCTATTTTTTTTAGTTCCCAGGAACTGGAGGGAACCAAGAAAATGTAGAAAAATTAACACGTGTTGTGCTAAAACACAGCTCGAAGACAGAGTAAATTGCTATCTAACAAAACAAACATAAAACTTTTTAAAGTAATAAAAAAAGTTTAACTTGGTCATTGAATTGGCTGGAGCACCATTCAAGGTGACTGCTCTCCTTCAGCAGAAAATGAAAATTACATACTCACCGTAATTCTTGGTCTTCCAGAATATCCTCACCACTCATAACTGGTGGGTCTGTACCAGAGGCACTAGGACCCCGCGGTAGCATATAGCTTTAAAATTTTAGAACTAGGGGACAGACGTCTGGGACGGTGCAACCCACAAGGCAGACATGTGACACGGCGCTCGGGGGCTGGCCAGTAACCAACACCGGACTCCTGCTCTCCTCAGTTCTGTTCACCAGGAGGGAAAACAAAGGGAAAGAAAAAAGAAAGGATGGGACAAGGTTGCCCAAGGGACTAAAAAAGGATATAGGATATAAAAAAAGAACAAAGCAATAAAACCCGACTGCCAGAGGAGAGAAATACAGGTTACTCACCTGTAACAGGAGTTCTAGGAATGGTATACAGTATGTTGTTCATCCACACTTCATGGCAGGATCCTTGCCGCTTTAAATCTTGCCGGAAGGTCTTCAAGCTGGCTCCTCCCACCCACCCGGGTAGTAAAACTCTCGGCTCCGCCCCATGACACCAGATCTAGCCCGCTGGAAGCCAGGTTGTGCATCAAAGCCGGGGAGGCCGGGTGGGTTGTGTGGATGAACATATACCATTCCTAGAACTCCTGTTACAGGTGAGTAACCTGTATTTCTAGAGACATGGATATGTTGTTCAATCCACACTTCATGGCAGACTCCTAGAAGTTCTCCGGGAGGAGGGAGGCAAGGCGCACACCCCCTACTTGGGAAACAAGGACTGGAGAACAGAGGTCCCAAAACCAGCATCCCGGCGTGACTCAAGGTCGATGTGGTAATGGGTAATGAAGGTGTGTGCTGACTTCCAGGTAGCAGCCCTGCAGATTTCCTGGATAGGGACGTCCCTGGAAGCAGCCACCGAAGCAGCGGTATGGCGGGTAGAATGAGCTCTTATCCCTCTGGGAGGCTACATGCCCTCCAACCTATAGCAGAGATCTATGCAGGAGGTGACCCACCTGCCTATCGTCCACTTGGCTGCAGGTCTGCCAGGTGCGGCTTCAGCGTAGGTGACAAACAGCTGGCGAACCTCTCCCCGAACTTCAGCCGTCTGCTCCTTATAATAAGAGAGCACTCTTCTAGGGTCCAAAGTATGGAGCCTATATTTGGCCTCTGAGGTGTGACTGGAGTAGAACACCAGCAGAGTCAACACCTGGTTAAAGGTGAAACTCTAACACCACCTTCGGAAGGAATTTTGGGTGGGGGCGAAGGACAACCATGTCCCTGTGGAAGACCAGATAAGGAGACTCGATGGAAAGCACCTGGAGCTCTCCCATCCTTCTGGCTGATGTGATAGCCACCAAGAAGGCAGTCTTCCACGACAGGTGAGAGATGTCACACCTGTGCACTGGTTCGAATGGCTTGCCCATGAGCTTAGCCAGTACCAGCAGTAGATCCCATGGAGGTGGGAGGTTCTCATACCGGAGGGGATATGTGATCAAGGCCTTTGAAAAAGCGCCCGACCACCTTCTCCTGCACCACCGACTGCTTCCCGGCCCGCACCCGGTAAGCAGAGATGGCTGCCAGGTGCACCTTAAAGGGTCATCAACCGAAGCCCTAGCTGAGAAAGGGACCACAGGTAGTCCAGAATGCTTGCCAAGGAACAGGAGGAAGGGTCCAACCCCTTTCCCTGACACCACATGGAGAATCTCTTCCATTTGAAGGCATAGCATTTCCTGGTCGACCCCTTACGGGATGCCTCAACAACGTTGAGGACCTCATCGGAAAGACCCAAGGCCTGGAACTCTAGCCCCTCAGGAACCAGGCCGTCAGGTGCAGGGATTGAAGGTCCGGGTGGAGAAACTTCCCCTGGTTGACTGAGATCAGGTCCGGGCAGGCTGGGAGCCGCCTCGGGATCCTGGAGCTGAGGCTGAGGAGATCTGGATACTAGAACTGGCGGGGCCAGTCTGGGGCTACCAGAATCACCTGCGGCTTGTCCCTTTTCACCTTGAGAAGCACCTTGTGGAGCAAGGGAAATGGGGGAAAGGTGTAGAAGAGCCCCAGGGTCCACGGCCTCAAGAAGGCATCCCCTGCAGCAAGCCCTGCTGAGGGGGGCGGGCATGAAACAGCCTCAACTTCGCATACTCCCTGGAGGCAAACAGGTCCACCTGAGGCGTGCCCCAGTGGGAGAACAGATCTTGTACTACCTCTGGCAGGAGAGACCACTCGTGAGACGCAGCCCCTATCCGGCTTAGGGCATCGGCCAGAGTGTTGGAGGCTCCTGCCACATGGATAGCTAGGAGATCCGCCTCCAGGCTGCGCAGACGAGGGACCAAGTTGAGGAGGCTTCCTTGCACAGGGGCATGAGTGCGCGCCCGCCTGGCGGTTTAGGTAGTACATGGTCATGGTATTGTCCGTCTGGACCTGGACCACTTTAACCCGTATAAACGGAGCAAAGGTGGTGAGGGCTAGATGGACCGTCAAGCTCCAGCAGGTTGATGTGGCATCGGGACTCCCGAGGGGACCAGAGGCCATGCGCTCTGTGCTCCCCCAGATGGGCACCCCAACCCATCAGAGAGGCGTCGGTCGATAGAGAGACTGTCGGCTCGGGGCGAACAAATGGGATGCCCTCCTGCAGATGAGCTGGAACAATCCACCACTGGAGAGCGTTCCACATCTCCTGGGTCACTGTCACTGGCTGGTCCAAGGGACCGGAACGCTGCGACCATTGGCTGGCCAGTCTCCATTGTAGGGGATGCATGTGTCAATGGGCCCAATGGACCACGCTGGTGCAGGCCGCCATGAGGCCCAGGAGGTGCAGGAAGTCCCGGGCAGGGCACAATTGCCCAACCTGAAATGATTGGGCAAAGGAGGAAAGAACCTCAGCCCTGTCTGCCGGGAGCCGTGCTCTGGCTCGAAGAGAGTTGAGCTCTGCCCCGATGAATTGGATCAGCTGCTCTGGCACGAGTTCCACTCCACCTCTGGTCTGGAGGAGGCCGCAATCAGCCAGTCGTCCAGGTAAGGGTACACCCGGACCCTTTGGCACCACAGGAATGCTGTCACCACTACCATGCATTTGGTGAAGACCCTGGGAGCTGGAGAGAGGCTGAAGGGCATGGCCCGGAACTCGTAAAGGGACCCCTTTGCTCTGAAGCGGAGGAATCGCTGGTGGGACGGACAGATTGGGACGTGAAAGAACGCATCCTGGAGGTCCAGAGAATAGAACCACACGCCTCATTCCAAGGATGGAATGATCTGAGCTAGAGTGACCATCCTGAAGGTTCGAGACCTTAGGAACCTGTTCAGGTCGTGCAGGTCTAGAATGGGGCGCCAGCCCCCTGTCCGTTTCGGGACCAGGAAATACCTGGACACAAACCCTGGGTCTGGTGGAGGATCCGCCACCTCCCTGATCACCTCCTTCTGGAGGAGCAGGGCAATGTCAGCTTGATGGGCCGACAGGCTGTGAGGACCCCATAGCCCCCGTGGGGCGATGGCTCAGAAGGGCGGGGCCTGCTCGAACTCCAGAGGCAGACCCTTTCCTACCACTTCCAACACCCAGCGGTCCGTGGTAATAGCGGACCAGGCTGAAAAAAAAGTGGCGGAGCCGTCCCCCTACGAGGAGAACCCAGGGGGGAGCGACGAGGCAGGGGGTGACACCCCTCAACCCGTCACTGGGTAGGCTTGGGGGAGGGACCGGCCGAGGGGCCTCCCGGGCCTTTTCCTCCCAGCTTCCTGCTGGAGGAAGCTGCAGGCTTGGCTTTGGGGTGCCAAGTGCGAGCCTGCTGGCCCTGATGCTGGTGTTGCTGGGCCAGACGTGCCGCAGGGGAAGAAGGGCGAAAGGGCTCACGCTGCTGCTGGCGGCCTTTATCCTTCTGGGCAGATGTGACCGAGTCCAAGGTGGCACTGGACTTCTTGATCCTCTGGAGATGGCCTTCCTCCCAGGCCCGAACAAGTCGGTACCCAGGAAGGGGACATCTGTCAGCTTGTGCTGGGTATCTGCAGTGAAGTTGGAGATCCGCAGCCAAGCTCTGCAGCGCATGGCCACTGCAGCCGCTACTGACTGGGCACAAGAGTCTCCAATATCCAGAGCAGTTTGGAGCTGCTGCTTCGCCACCGCCCTTCCCTGATCCTGCACCTGCTTGACCGTAGTCTGGAGATCAGCCGGGAGATGAGGGATCACCTCATCCAGGGAGCCCATAAGGCGTGGGAGAAATGCGCCATCAAATGCGGCGAACTGGCCTGATGGAGGCCTAGGGAGGGCATGGCCCGTACACCTTACGCCCGGCATAGTCCAGCTTTTTGGACTCTTTGTCGGGAGGCTTGTCCACGTCCCTGGTGTTCCTGGAACGCTGGAAAACACTATCGGTAACAACCCCCTCCGCAGAGGGGTGCTCCGAAAAACCGGACAGTGAACCGGTGGGGACCGCGTACTTTCTGGCCATCCTGGCTGAAGGAGCAGGACAAGAAGCCGGCCGCTGCCATAACTCCAAGGCTGGGCCAACAATGGCTTCAGCCACTGGAAAGGCCTCCGTGGGAGAATCCCCTCGGTCCAGTATCTCCGTCAGAGGATACTTGGCCCGCTTGGACATGGGTTCGAGCTGCATCCCAGTAGACTCTGAGATGAGCCGAGCAGACTCATGAATGAGGATGGGCTCTCATCCACCGACTGTCCCCCACTGGACTCTAGGTCAAGGGGCCTGGAGAACAGGGAAGAGTCGTCGTCAGACTCCGAGGAGTCTGCAAATAGCTGCCTAGGGCCTGAACCACCCTCCACCTGCCGAGGACGGTAGGGAGTGAGGGTGACCGACAACCAATGGGGCAGCCCCTGACCCGACCAAGAATCCTTGGTCAGAGCCCCAGATTTAGGTTGTGGAGGCCGGGGTTCCACCATAATAGGTGCGGCAGCTGGTTTTGGCCGAACAACCGGTGCCGGTTTAGGCTCCTCGACAACCATGAGGGGTTGTTTCGGCAGTTCAGGTGACAGCCACTTAATGGCCGGGGAAGGCGACGGGGTCGGCTTGTTCCCGGTCAGAAGGAGCTGCTGCCACATTAAGTCCTCGTAGCACCGACGCAACTTGCGCCGAAGCCTTTCAACCGAGGAGGAAGAAGAGGAGGATGAGCACCGCCGCCGCTTTCCTTGGTGCCGAGACCGAGACTGCCGGGTGTTGGTGGCATCGGCTGGACCGAGAGGAAGTCCGAGACCGAGACTGTCGGTGTTTCTGAGGGTGGGTCTGGGAGGAGCGGGGAAACCCGTTCCTCCTTCGGCTCGGGAACCTTAACCGAGGACTCCGGCACAGGAGGCGCAGGCAAGTCCTCGGTTTCCACCGGGGGAACCGGTGAAGAAGGGTTGTCGGCTTCTCCAGTTGACAGCCCATCTGACGGTCGAAAAAATCTCGACCGCGTCGACGGGTGTCTTGGCCAGCTGACCTGATGGGGACACTGTGAAGCCAGCAGCCTTAGCCGCAACCTCGACTGAAGTCGAGTGTCGACTGTCCAGGGAAGGGGACCTCTCCCACTCCCACAAACGCCGACGATGGGACTTACCCTTCAAGTCCTTCTTCTTGGACCGAGAGGAGTGTCCCGATGGACCCTCACCTTTCGTGGACAGGGACTGACAAAGCTCCTTAAAAGAAGCAATGTAGGAGGAGCCCAAGGAGTGCGGGATAGTTGCCATGACTGAGGAGGATGAAGATGCGCCTGGGTCGCCTCTCCTTGAGGTGGCGATCACCTGCCTGCTGTTCAGCCGAGCTCGCCGCCACGGACGCCGCCCAACGGATCTCCTTTGACTTCACCAGTGGAATAAGTCTCTCAGGGCGCCCAAGTTGGAGTCTGGCAGCATGGTCTTCGAGGACATTGGCCGAGAAGGACTTGCACAAATTGCAGGCCTGCGGATCGTGGTCAAGCCCGAGGCAATAAACGCATGTGGAATGCGGATTGGTCCGAGACATCTTCAGCCCACATGGGCACCGCCGAAAACCGGGGGTCGACTTATCCACTGCAGCCACGAATGAAGAAACAGACCGAAGTCTTGTAAACTTTAAAATTAGTTTCGGGTTAACCGAAGAGTTTGGATCCAGTCTAAACGCAGAGCACTAAGGAGGGAACCTGAGCTTCCAAGCGGTAAGGAAGATCTGGTGTCATGGGGCGGAGCCGAGAGTTTTACCACCCGGGTGGGTGGGAGGAGCCAGCTTGAAGACCTTCCAGTAAGATTTAAAGCGGCAAGGAACCTGCCATGAAGTGTGGATTGAACAACATATCCATGTCCCTAGAAAGAAGAGATTGGGAGGGCCTAGGTAGCAGGTTAAAGGATGACCAGGACAACTGGGCAGGAGATAGAGAAAGAGGAAAGGGGGAGGAAGAGAGAGAGAGAGAAGCAAGGACTCCAAGCTCCCCGTAGGAGAGCAATGCTTTCAGAAGAGTTGGTCTGCTCGCAACTGCAGGGAATTCAGCTATATTGCCTTGCAGATCATGGCCACAAGTGACATCAAAGGTCCCAGAAATCCCACATGACCAAGCAAAAGTATGTGATGAATTCCTGAGGAAGGTGCCAGCCGCTTCCTTGAAAGACACAGGAATGGTAATAGAGATGTGAGCCCTGAAACTGTGTTACCAGCAAGAGTTCTTCACCTGCAGATATGTGAGCTGCAAAGGAGTCAGGGGCTCACAGCTTCCATATAACCAATGCAAAAACTATGGGATGCAATTTGTTGAAAAAGTCCCGGTTCCCTGAAGCATGGTAATCAGAACAGCCAGGGCCCACGACATGCACTAACAACCAAGGTCCTTGAACCCAGAAGATATACAGGAGCTCAAAAGCTAACACATTAACCCCAGGAAGGGAAATCGGGAGGAAGGGGTCACAGCTCGAAAGGACAGACAGCAATTGAGAAAACTGAACCTATCCCATGATTCTCTCACATCTTCCTCTTTTCTCACTAAAAGACCCCCTAGAAATACGGAAGTATGAGAAAGAAAAATGTAGCCGTTTGGCTGGAAGGAAGCACAGGAGGTGTACTGCAAGGGAAAAAGGAGAGATGCACCAGGTGGAGTCTGGGCTGGAACTCCAGGATGTGTTTCCTCATCCCCTTCTATGCCTGCTGTCCTGCATGCCTTTCCCGTTCAAAAGTGGAATGGAAAAAGGGAAACTTCTCTAACGTCAAACAGCTACAGACTCCACCATGGTGGGGGTGGGAGGGTCGAAAACTTTCTGCAGTTGTGTTTTTTTTTTTAAACTTGTGTTTTGATTATTATTTTTTTTTTTTTTATGAGGGCCACAACCAGGGGCCACAAAAGGAGTAGCAGAGTCCTCCATTTTGTTTTGCCCCCAATATGCCTTCCTCTTTTTTTTTTTTTTTTTTTTTTTTAAGTGGAACACCTAGCAAGGGAGGCAGAGGTGAAAGAGAGAAGAAAAGAGACTGCCCAAAAGCCTGGCCACTGAGGGGGAAGGTGGGTGGCTACAGTAATAAATGGTGAAGATATTCTGGAACATCAAGAATTAAGGCGAGTAAGTCATTTTCATATCTTCCAAGAATCAATCTTCACCATTCTTTACTGTTGGGTAGGCATGCCAAGCTTACCACCAAGGGCGGTGTTGGCCAATCCTGAGGGAAACAGTTGTTCCCTCAGCCTCTTCTGGTGGAAAAATACAAAGAGAGAAGGGCCCCTTACAAGCCTGGCGAGGCCCTGGTCAGGGGCATGTGAAGGCTCCCATAGCCTGGGAGCAGGAAGGCACAGATCTGACAAATAATAGTAGCTCCATTCCCTAGGTCCCCCTCAAACCCCCACCCTTCAGTTCGACCCTCCCTGTCCCACCCATTCAAACCCTCCACCCCCACCCCAGTGGCCCCCACTCAAGAAAGTATGCTGATGTACCCGAGATTGTGACTGATAGTCCCTTTGCTCACCACCTCAGCTACATGATGTCTTGACTGACAGGGTAATCATGCGCCTACCGTAGAAACAGCTGTTTCTACAGTAGGCACTTGATTGTTCCTTGTCATTCAGATGGAGGCCGGCCAAGGTGGTGAGTGTAGTGGCTGAATTGATCACTGTCTTGGGGGCGTATTGGTATACTTTGGAGAGCGTGGGCACAAGAGGTGTCGAACTGACCTTGATGCGGGGTTTAGAGGACTCACTAGCAAATGAGATTACTGTCTGTCAGACAGGCCACTGTGGTGGTGGGTGCCCACTGGACGTGAGGGAATAAGGCTACTACCTATCAGATTGGTGGCGGGGACGCTGCACACCAGGAAATGAAGCTACTATTTGTTAGGCCAGCAATCTGCAGTAACACTTGACACCAGGTAATAAGGCTAATATCCAAATGTTTGACGATCATGGGTGGTGTGGATACCACTGGACACCAAGGAATGAGGCTACTATTCACCAGATTGGTGATCAGAAGGGAGGGGCACTGTGCGCAAGGATAAGGGTTGCATTTCTGCAACATTAAACAGGACTGCAACAGCAGTCGTTTAGCGCTGTCAAAACTGTTGAATATACTGCTGTGTCCCCTGATTTAAATGGGTGCAGTGTTAAGTTCTGTGTGATCGTCCCTTACGGGTCAGTGCAGCACACCGAGGGCCTTTAAATTTGGCCCCCACTTCATTTGATTGTGCTATTGTTCGTTAGCACAGCACTATATGGTAAGTGCTGTGTTAGCCTTTGAATATCATGGCCTTTATCTGTTCCTGCTGTTTTTAAGGCTACAGTGGGTGTAGCCCTGCAGCCCTCTTGCTACAGAAAAAGGACTTGGTGCATTCCTTCCGACAGAACAACATGTTGGACACAGAGCACAGTTGTCTCCACGTCCGTGGCATCCCTGCAGCACTCCACACCTTGTCTCCAGGAGCACTGCACTATTTTTGTAAACCTAGGTGGCATCCTGATTGCGAAACTGGGGGATTGGACACCCCCACTGTCACTCTTAGGTTTCTGGGGGTGGGTGCTGAGAGGGAGGGTCGGCTGGTAGGGATATCTATCATTTAAAAGGAAAAGAAAATCAGCGATCACGGCACACATTGCCATGCTAAAGAGGGCCATCGCAGTCTACTGAGCATGTACGACTACTAGCACATGAGCAGTAGACTGCAGCGGCCATCTTTGACATGACAGAGTGTGCCATGACAGCCAATTTTTTTTTCTTTTAAATTAAAGATATCACCCCCGACCCTCCCAGAAACTTAAGAGTGTCACTGGGGATGTCCAATCCCTCAGTGTCGCGATTAAGATGTTGCCGATTTTTTTCTTCTAAATTATACATACCCTCCTACACCCAACCCTCCCTCTCAGCACCCCCAAGAAACATAAAGAGTGACACTGGAAGTGCCCAGTACCCCAGTGTTGCCATCAGGACTCCTTCATGTTTGTTTTTTTAAATATTCCCCCACCAACCCTCCCGACACTGGGGGTGCCCAATCCCCCAGTGTCGTCATCAGATCTCCTTTGTGTGTTTTTTTTTTTTAAATATTCCCAACCCGACCCTCCCTCTAAGTGCCCCCTCCCAAAGAAACATAAGAGTGACACTGACGGTGCCCAGTCCCCAGTGTCGCAATCCAGAGCCTCGGGTTTTTTATGTTTTTAATACCCTTTAAAAAGAAAAACTTATTAATGTTTTTTGCAGCCATTCCTGCCCCCCACCTGACCCTCCCATTCAGCCCCCACCCCCAACCCCCAAGCCCTTATTTAACTATCAGGGTCCAATGCCATAATTATCTCTGAACCACAGACAAGTCTTCACTTTTCAACACCAGACCACAAACTAAGGAAATCAGGTATGCATTTCTATGAGGTTTTGAACTTAGTAGCATAACTTGGTCATTTTTCCCCAAAAATTTTAACATACTTTTTTGGGGAAACCACCTCATGAACAATGCAAGTGACGTTAGGCAAATCTGTCCTTAAATAACATATGCAGCAAGATAAAATACTGGCCTATTGTTGATTTCTTAGCACAAAGCCTAGCTTGGAATTCAGAGAAGATGCCACAGGTTTTAACCCACAAATTAAGCCTTTCTAAGAAACTTTTTACAAATATTTTTTCCTGAAACATCAAGAAGATATGATCATTCCCTAGGTCTGTCTCATCCCGTTCTGTGCAATAAGAGTGTAACTTCCTCTTCAGCTTGTTGGTATACAATTTTGTTTTGTACGGCCCCCATGTGCTTATATTGCCCTGCAGTCTTAAAAGCTTTTAGTACCCCCTAGAATAATTACAGATAGCCTTGACTACAAATGGAACAGCACTATGGGCAAAGCATGGCCACACAGTGGGCTCCGGTGAGAAGCTTGTTTGAAAGCCAAAGTGGATCCCACATATTTCAGACAGGGGCCCTTGAGCAATTAGGGAGCTGGAAGCAGCAAGCTACCATATCATCATTTATCATAAAGGACTATCAGGGCTAGATTTTTATTTATGGGTGGTATGTAACTGTTACACCAGCTCCTAGAACAGCAAAATTTCTCTAGTACCCAGTAATGACTTAGCTGTTCAGGGTGTTTGAAAACAAATATATTTTAGTATCACATATCGCAATGCCAAAACTCCCCCACGGATGAGAACAGGAAAGCAGTTTATATGCAGGACCCCTCCATGCAGCTAAATGAAAACAACTCACCATTATGCCAGTGTAGGAGCATATAACATTCTAAATATAGAGTTCTGCAAAAGACTAAAGTCTCATTTCTGCTATGTTGAAGATCTGGACTGCTGGAAGCCTTATCGTACAGCTGTGGCTCTTCAATAAAGTTAAATGTTTTCACTTACAAAGACTTCTCTTTCAGTTTATCACTGACTGCCAACCTCTAATCTTTTTAAATCAATCAGTGTAACAATACAGCATCCCAACTCCTCCCCAGAAAATGGACTCCACACAAAGAACCATTCTGTACTCTGAATTTAAACCTTTTTTTTTTTTAAACACCAAGCAAAGTAACACTGTTTTCCAAGCCATCTTGCAATATGGTTAGAGTGCCTTGCATTGACACCTACAGTAGCAGACCCATGCAAGGGAGCTAATTTTGGTCTTTCAAGTCCTGGGTTAGTGGAGACTGGACACACGGGACATCACTCTCCAGGGAGAAGGCAATGGCTCTCTGACACAGAAGCACCCCCTGCCAGCCAGATGAAAAGCAGAACTGACATCAGCAGAGTTGTCAGTTGAGAAAACAACTGCTTAAAATGCCCACCATGCTAGAGAAAAGGAGGGCTGGAGTGGCTGTGATTGGGGTAGCTTGGAAAGGAGGCAGAAAAATCTATGTTTCCTTCATTGGATATCTGGGTCTTATAACCGTGAGGCTAGCCTGGGTTGAAAACATATCAAAGAAACATGATAAACAACAAACACGAACAATACAATGTGACGTTTTCATAACTATTGACTACTAGAATGGTCTATCCTGTGGAATCTATTATTCTAGGTAGAGTTTGTCCTAAGATGTTTTTTTTTTTTTTTTTAATAGGTGTTTATTGAAGAAGATGCCAGCCAGCATACATGGACTTCCACATAACAAATTGAGCAATACAAGCAATATGTCTTGTGAGAGATAGATCAGTATAGCAAATATTATGAATGCAACTCAGCCCACAGGATATATAAAAGGACATGTCAAAACCCCCACTGTATAATAGCCATATCGTTCCCAGCTTCAGGAAGCAATTAACCAAGACTATTATTTCACATGACTGTCATACATTCCATGATAATTAAGATTAATTCATGGTACAAAGGTATCATAATAGGACATAGCGTAAGTTACCAAGGTTTGCCCTTTAGTTTGAAAGTGGGGCAGTTTGTTGTGACAGTATGCTGTTATACGTTCCATTTTGTATATTCCAAACATTATTGCTTGCCACACATCTACCGTGGGGGATCAAGCTTGCATTCAGAGCTTCGTGATATCCTTTTTTGGCTGCCAAAATATATAGGTGAGCGATAAAGTGAGATCTCAGACGAGAATCTGAAGGGGTGTGGAAAGCAGCACCATAGTTGGGTGATCAGGGTTTCAGCTAAGGACAACTGCTCAAGCTGTTTAGCCATGTCCTATCAAAAAGGTGGTGAGGACACGACATGACTAGAAAATATGTCTATAGTCAGTTCTGGACTGCCGCTTCCCCTCTAGCAGCATCCATACTGGGAAGGAAGAAACTTTGTCAATATCACCAGGGTTCTAAAGAATTGTTATCAACACTTCAAGGTAATCTCCCGTCAGTATGTGAAGAAGTTACTTTTAAAGTCGGAAGGGCATATTTCATCCACTGTTTGTATTGGAGTGGGATGGCTAGTTATTTTGTCCATCTATATAAAATGTTGGGTGGTGTCATCTAATAGTTCCTGCAGCCCATAATACAGATTATCAATCAGATGTCCCTGCTGGGTGCCCCATAGTGCACTGGTTAACAATTTCAAAAGCAATGTATCCAGGTCCATTAGAAGTGTACTATCTGTGGTTTTATGTAATAAGCATGTTCAAAGCTGTAAGCATCTATAATATTCCCGGCCCATGGGCCACAGCATTGTTGCAATTCTTCGAACGGCACCACTCCATGGGTATTCAGAGGTGGGCAAACAGTGGGAGTTGTTGCAATTTAAACCACAGCCACAGAGTTTGGGCACTAAAGTTAGTATATTCACTGGATGGGAGTGGTGCTGCTCTATTTGCAAACAAAAGGAGGCTAATATCAAACATATCATTAACCACTAATTCAATCTACTTCCAAGATGGGAACATCTGAGGATTAAGCCAACACTACACTGTGCGAATGTGTGAGGCCTGGACCAAACAATGTAAACTGGGCAAACTGACAAGCCCCTTGAGATGTGGGTAACTGCAGCAAAGCATAGCTGACCCTTTAGGAAATGTCCTTCCCAAACAAAATGAGAGGTAAGCTTATTCCAAAGAATGAAATAGTATGGTGAGAAAAAAAGTGGCAATGTCTGAAATACAGTAGACATGGTAAAATATTCATTCGCATCATTTCTAATTTAGAAAAAAAAGGCCAGTGGGAGCTGACTACATCAGGTAATATTTTCAGTGATAGCCACCATAAGAGGTTCATGACACAAGAGTTCAAGATCTTTCTAAATTTTTAGGTATATGCACGCTCAGATATTTAAATTTTGTACTCCTCCATCTGAGTGGGAGGGCTTGTTGAAGAGAGTAGGACGGAG
Organism: Neoceratodus forsteri; assembly: GCA_016271365.2. Lineage (NCBI taxonomy): Eukaryota > Metazoa > Chordata > Ceratodontiformes > Ceratodontidae > Neoceratodus > Neoceratodus forsteri. Next base: position 704,357,876 of record CM028131.1, on the reverse strand, counting down.
CATAATTCAACAAAAGAACCACAGTCTTTATTAGGTTAAGTGAAAAGCCAGCTAGGCAGCTGAAAGCAGTTAAGACAGACCAGGCCACTGGAGTGGAGTGTTTGGGGTTTAACAACATATGAAGGATTATCATCCGCATATAATGCAGCTTCGTACTCAGTTATCCCTAAAGGGATTCCCTTCACTGGCCTCTCTGTCCACAGGGCCACAGCCAGAGTCTCAATATACAATGCAAACAACAATGGGGATAGAGGGCACTCATGCCTTGTGCCATACTGAAGGGATATGGGAGAGGTGTGAGAGACACTTATACGAACATATGCCAGATGGTCAGCATAAATATTTCAAATCCTCCGATTAAATGGGTAAGGGAAACCACAGGCAGACAGGAAGCCCCAGAGGTAGGTCCAAGACACCCTGTCAAATGCATTATCTGCATCACGGCTTAAGAGTGCTGTTGGTACAGACCTATGGGCAGTATGTTCCATTGGAAGCAACATTTAATGGATGTTATCAATGTGCCTAGAAATCAAAGATGGTAGCAGTGATCCCCACTGTTGTGCAAATGGATTTCTACCCTCGGGGGTGCTCAGTACAGGGAAACAAATGTCAAAAGTAAAATAACTGCAAAAAACTACTTGTACTGTCATTCCTTCTGGTTACAAATGCACACAATCACAAGGCGGCTCCCCAAGCAGACACAGACCTGAGCCAAAGGGAAGAAAGTACTTACAGGGACAGAGGAACTCAGCTTCCCGGTCTCCACTCCACAAGTAAGTCGCTCCTAGCTGTGTTGCAGGATAACTTTTTATTCATAAAAAAAAAAAAAAAAAAAAAACAGCAGCAGTCAGGTAATCCATATACCCTTCCCTCAGTGACAGAATGTTTTTGCATGATACAAGCACTTTTTAAAGGTCCTCGAGAAAGCACCTGTATCACGCAAAAACATTTCGACCTTAAAGTACTGTAGGTCCATTAACTTGTTAAAAAAAAACAAAAAAAACTGAATACTGGGAAGTGTGAGTTAGGGAGAAAATAAACACTGGCTAGAGTGACTTCTGCGTTATATAAATGGCCTTGCAGAATCACATACTGGCCCGCAGGGTCAGAGTATTCCCACTGCAGTGCAAATGGAGTGGTAAGCCCCCACAGTCACTTGCCTGTACACTCGATACCCCCTCTGCTAACTTAGCATGTTGTTGGGGCACAAGATGAGTCTTCTGGATACAAAAGAAACGAGCCTGGTGAAAATGAAGGTCCTGAAAGAATTTGGAACACTTTACCGGGTTATTTAACCCACTAATATTCTGTGCACAAATTATTACTGGTGTCACCATCATACATTAGCAACTGTGGTGGATTAAGGACAGTAAGGAAGTTCACGATCCCTCCTTCAGAAAGGACAGCACCTCCCCCTGACGTCCAGGTATGGGTACCTGCTGACCCAAACACCAGTCCGTAGGACAAGACACAGCAGGGCCTTGAGGATAGCTGGACCCCTTCCCCACCTGATGGCTCTTTGCAAGACACACCATCAGCAATACCTGTAGCATGCCCTAGCAAAAAGAAAAATCTGTAAAACCAGGCAGCAGCATCTTCAGTTTAAACCATTTCACTAACAAATAAGAAATCAAGAAAAAGGCAAACCATGCCTTAAACTCCACTTGGAGTCGAGTGTAACTATGAACTTGAAGAACTAACAGTGGGCAGTAAGAAAAAAAAAACACTCACCAAAGTAATGTTTCTTCTTCTAATGGAGTCTTGCTGTTTTCTGACAATATGCAGTTAGCCCCAGCACTTGAACTGCCCCAGAGAGGAAAGGGTTAACTCTATGCAGAAGCATAGAACACTTCGTTCAAGCTCGGTTTTCAAACCTCTGTCTCTGGTACTCATCAGTGTAACCGTCAGATTCTTACGAGAAAACTAACTAACTAACTAACTACTTAAGTATGGAAATTGTTTAACTTTAAGCCAAAAAGCAACAGCTTGGGTCCAAAAGACTCAAGTCGAGAACCCATGAAAAAGGTAGTGAAAAAACATATAAACATAAAGCAACAACAATAAAACAACTACCCCACCCTTAAGAGGGAGGGTACAAGGTACACCCCGAGGTGCAACACGGTACTTGCTAGCCCACGTTCCAAAAACTAGGTTCTGAGAGGGGAGGCAGGGAGGGAGGTCAGAATACAGCAAGACTCCATTAGAAGAAACAACATTACTATGGTGAGTATTTATTTCTTCAAACAACATGAAGACTTGCTGTATTGTGACAATATGCAGACTACCAAGCAGTACCCCCCCAGGAGGAGGGAATACAGAACCTTCTTTGGGAACAGGCTCTGCAGTACTGCTGTACCAAACCTAACATCACTCCTAGCCTGGATGTCCAGAGAGTAATGCTTGGTGAATGTGTGGACTGTTTTCCAGGTGGCTGCTTTACAGATTTCTACCAAGGGTATATCTCTGGCAGCTGCCACAGAAGCAGCTGTACCCCTAGTCGAGTGAGCCCTCAGGCCTGAAGGGGATGCTTTGCCCAACATGGCATAGCAGAATTGTATACAAGAGACAATCCACCTGGCAATAGTTCTTTTAGTAGCAGGCTTACTTTTTCCCATGTCACCATAAGTGAGAAATAATTGAGGACAGTCATTCTTATGTTCCTTAGTATGCGCTATGTAGTAGCTAAGTGCCCTTTTAACATCTAAACTGTGTAATATTCTTTCTCCTGAAGAAGAATGATCAGTGAAAAACACAGGTAGACATACAGATTGGTTCAGATAAAAATCTGATACCAGTTTGGGTAAGAACCTCCTATTTGTTCTCAGGACTACCTTATCTCTATGGAAGGAGATAAACTCAGGTTCAACTGACAGGGCCTGTAATTCACTAATCCGCCTGGCAGAAGTGATAGTTACCAGGAACACAGTTTACTTAAGCTCGGCTAAAGACAGAAGTTCAAAGCGTGGCTGCATAAGCTGAGCAATGCAGACATGCAGATCCCAAGTCAGAGTAGGCTCTCTAAAGGGAGGTTGATATGAACCAGACCTTTGAAGAACTTACTGAAAACAGGATGAGATGTCAGGGAAGAGCCCTTCCCTGCCAAAAAGAATGCAGACACAGCTGCTAGGTGAACCTTCAGAGTTGCAGGCCTAAGGCCTAGGCTATTAAGGTGCACCAGATAATCTAAGGCATAGCAATGCCTGCAGTATCAAGCAGAATGCCTGTCTGAGAACACCAAATGCTGAATCTTTTCCATTTGGAATTATAAGTGTTTCTGGTGGAAAGTTTCCTGGAGACCTTCAGAATATCCAGAACTCCCTGAGAAAGATCCAGGCCTGCATATTCTAACTCTTCAAGAGCCTGGCCTTGAGGTTGAGAGACTGGAGATTGGGGTACCAAATTCTCCCGAGAGGAGGTTAGGAGATTGTGTCTCTTGGGAAGAGACTGGGGAAGTGACACTGTCAGAGACAATAGCAGAGGATACCAAGGCTGTCTGGCCCAATCTGGAGCCACCAGTATCACTGTACAGCATTGAGATCTGATTTTGATTAGAACTCTGAACAACAGGGGGAAGGGAGGGAAGGCATAGAGGAACCTGCCCTTCCAATCTAATATGAGAGCATCCAGAGGAACAGTCCCTGGGACTGCAGGTCTGCAGCAGAACAGAGGAAGTTGGTGATTGTCCGGGGCTACAAAGAGATCCATCTCTGGAGTGCCCCATCTGTTGAAGATTACTTTCAGGATGGAAGGATCCAGGGATCATTCGTGATGTCTCTGGAAGATTCTCCTCAGAGCATCTGCCAGTACATTGTCCTTCCCTGGGAGATGAACTGCTGTCAAAGAAGCCTGAAGAGAACAGGCTAGAGACCACAGTTTCATGGCCTCTGTGCACAAGGCCGTGGACAGAGTGCCTCCTTGCTTGTTGATGTACCACATTGTGGTAGTGTTCTGTCCTGATCTGCACCACATTGCTTCTGACAGAGTCCAAGAAAGCCTGAAGGGCCAGGAATACTGCCCTGAGTTACAGCAGACTGATATGAAGGAGAGACTCTTGTGGGGACCAAACCCCCTGAGCAGTGAGGGCTCCCAAGTGGGCTCCCCAGCCTAGGAGAGAAGCATCTGCGGTTAGTACTACTGAGGGGACTTGAGTGAGGAATGGAACACCTTGTCTGAGATTGTCCTGATCCAGCCCCCACTGAAGAGCCTGGAACAGAGTCTGAGTCACTGGAACCAATTTGGTGAGTCTTTTTTCTGAGACCAAAAGGACCTTAGGTGGAACTGAATGTCCCTCATCAGAAACCTGGCTCCTTGTACCACTGCAGTGGAAGCTGCCATGTGGCCCAGGAGTTGAAGAAACTGTCTTGCTGGGCGAGAGACCAGAGGTCGAAAAGAGGAAGCGAGATCTGTAAGGGCCTTTACCCTTACTAATGGGAGGAAGGCCTTTGCCTGGACAGTATCTAACTCTATTCCTATGAAAGTAAGGAGTTGTACTGGTTCGAGAACTGACTTTGGAAGATTTAGGAGAAACCCCAGAGAACTGATTAAGTTTTGAGTGATTTGTAGAGCTGACAACCTGATCGGAGGACTGACCTACAATGAGCCAGTCGTCCAGGTAGGGGAAGACGGATATACCCTGCCTTCTGAGGAAGGCAATTAATACTGCAAGGCACTTTGTAAACACCTTTGGAGCTCATGTTAGGCTGAAGGGCATGGCCCCGAACTGATAATGGCCTGAAGGCAGCTCAAACCTGAGGTACTTTCTATGGTAGCACCTGATAGGAATATGGAAATAGGCATCCTTGAGGTCCAGGGATGCTAGCCAACCCCTGGCCTTAGAGAGGGAAGAATTATTCCCTGAGTCACCATTTTGAATTTTGGTTTTGTGATGTGTTTGTTCAAATACCTTAAGTCTAGGATGGGTCACTGCTCCCCTGTCTTTTTAGGGGTAAGGAAGTATCTGGAGTACAGACCTTTGGCCCTGTGCTGAGTAGGAACTTTCTCTACAGCTCTGAGAGCCAGTAGAGAAGAAACTTCTGCCTGTAGAGCAATGGTTTCTGAGATGGTTGCAGGTGGAAAGGACCTGACCCTCATTTTTGGGAACCCTCTGAAACCGAGGGCCAGTCCCTGGCTTACTACCTCCAGGACCCACCTGTTTGAGGTAAAAGGCTTCCAGGCCTGGAAGTAGTAAGCCAGCTTGCCTCCTACTGGAGTGGGGGAGTCAACCCAGGCTGATACATCAGGGTGTCTGTTTGGCAGGAGCCTTGGACTGGGAAGAGGATGCAGCCCTACTCATCCCCCTCCTGCCTCTCCCTCGAAAAAACCCTCTCCATGGGAAAGAAGAGGAAGCCTGGGCTTGGTAGAAAGGCCTGTGGAAAGTCCTGCCCCTGCCCCTAAACTGCTGCTTCTTAGGAGCGGCTTGCCTTTCTTTGGCCTGTGCACTCCTTTAGGTGGTCCTGTACTCATCCATTTTCTTCATGTAAGCACCTGTCTGCTCCCCAAACAGCGAGTTTCCCACTACAGGGAAATCCATGGCCTTAGCCTGAGTATCCTGGGAAAGGCTAGTACATCTGAGCCAAGCATGTCTCCCGAGAGACACAGATGTAGCCATGACTCTTGATACCACATCACTGGAGTCTACAGTAGCATGGAATTGTACTTTGGATGCCTCAATTCCATCAACAGCCACCTCCTCCAGCTCTTTGGCTAGCTGGGAGGAGGCCTGTTTAGCCAGCTCCAGAATCGTATTCCATCTGGTCTTTTGGTACCCAACTGGGAAGGCCATATAGTTAGCCTGAGGAATATTAGCCCTGTCACAGGCTGCACCCTGCACTACCCCAACATGGCTGCAATGACTATATAAAAACTCCATACCTGAGCCTGATAACATGTACCTCCTGTCCATTCTCTTATCTACAGGAAGTTAGGAGTTTGCAATATCTTTTTTGTCCGTTTCCCCAAAGATTTATGAAGAGGGATAGACAATCTTTTGGACTCTGGGATGTCCATCATCTCAACAAAATCACACTCTTCCTCCTCCTCAGCAGCTTCCACCATTGGGAGCTGGAGGGTTTCAATCAACTTCTTGTAGAACAACAAGTGGGAAGGGGACTCAGAAAGCCTGGGGGGGGGGAGACATTAGAGGGTCTGTCTGGGGAGATGTCCAGTTCAATGGGCACATCCAGACCTTCAAAATCATTATCATCTTCATCCTCGGGATGCTCTTCATCTCCCTCACATTCCACATCATAGTAAGCATCCAAATCATAATCCAATGGAGCTGAATCCGACTGAACCGACCACCTAACCGGTAGTACCGGTTCGGACGGAACTAGGCGAAGTGACTGAACTATACTAATTGCTTTGGCTATTTCGTCAGCGGTTGGAGTATGCGGTGCTGGATCTGAACCAGCTGACTTTCTTTTCTTTTTTGCCAGAACCGACCCCTCAGAGTTGGACATCCTTTACCCCGAGGAGGTATCACCCAGGTCAGTGGGCACCTCCTCAGGTTTGGCCGCAACCGAACCGGGCTGGCCATCCAGATTCACAGACTTCTCTGCCTCCCTTTCCTTCAGCCTACTCAACCTTTTTTCCAGAGTGGCTTTAGGAAAATTCTTGCAGATTTAGCAGTCTGTTTTGAGGTGATCAAATCCCAGACAGTAAACACAGATGGAGGGGGTCAGCCTTGGCAAAGGCCTCCCCACACTCAGTACAGTGTTGAAACCCAGTGGGACCATTTTTTTTTCTTGAGTTTCTCAGACTTAAACTAAATGGAATAGAGTTATCTCCCAACTTGGATTTACTTTCAAGCTCTGGGGGAGTTACAAAATTAAACTTAGCGAATGCAAACTTTTCCCAACTTAGGAAAGATCTAGCATCATGGGACTGGTTTAAGGACCTTAATGGCAACAACACTGAGGGTATGTGGAATATACGCCTCAAAAGCTTAATCACTTAATTAGCTTACATATTCCTAAGCATAAAACCAAATATATGGGTGACAAAAAATTAACACCACGCTGGTTAAATAAACATATTGAACATCTAATTAATAAGAAGAATAAGTTATTTAAAAAATACACAAAGGAAACAACTCTAAAGAACTACCAAGCATATAAAAAAATGTGCTAAACTACCTAAGACATCAATAAAAACGGGAAAAGCTCAGCAGGAAATTACCCTGACCACTAAGGTTAAGGATAACAAAAAAATTTTTTTTTTTTTTTACTTATATAAACGGTATGAAGAGCAATTTAACTATGCTAGGACCTTTTAAAAATTCCACCAGAGAACCAGCAAATGAGAAAGAGACTATGAATATCCCAAACAACTACTTTTGTTCAGTCTTTAACTTTGGAGATAACAACTCCCCCCCATTTACGATGAATTAGCTAGCACCTATCCCAGGGGAACATTATAATTACGCCTGTGGAGGTTAGGAATAGACTAGCAAAATTGGACATTAGCAAATCCCCAGGACCTGATAATATTCACCCCAGAATCTTACAAGAACTTGCTGATCCAGTAACACTTCCACTCAGCTTCCTATTCCAAACATCCCTGGATAGGGGTGAGGTCCCTCAAGATTGGAGAGATGCTTTAGTGGTCCATCTCCATAAAAAGGGGTCTAGGTCTGAGCCAGCTATGTTCAGACCCATAAGTTTGACATCATTAATGGGTAAAATGATGGACGGGATCTTTTGAAAAATATTACTGTAGATTACTTAGCAGTAAATAAATTGTCTGATCCCGCACAACATGCCTTTACTAAATCTGGGTCATGTCAGACTAATTTATTGTCTTTTTATGAAAAGGTTAATTCTGAATTGGATAAGGGTAAAGTGGTGGACATAGTTTTCATGGATTTCGCCAAAGCATTTGACAAGCTACCCCATAAGAAATTAATAGAATTATTAACTAGGGTGGGAATAGATAGAAACATCTTAAGATGGATAACTGTATGGCTGACTGGCAGAAAGCAGAGAGTAGTGGTTAAAGGCGTGATGTTAGACTGGTCTGCAGTCACAAGAGGGGTGCCACAGGGATTGGTGCTAGGACCCTGTATTTTTAATATTTATACTTCTACCTTGCAACTTAGCAATCCTAATACAGATTTCTAAATTCGCTGATGACTGTAGATTAGGTACAACTGTGACTAATACATCAGAGGCCCTTTCTCTTCAGCAGGCTATAAATTAAATCTACTTGTGGACTAATTCTAGTAAATTAGAACTTAACATCTCTAAGTGCAAAATGATGCATCTAGGCCTTCATAATAATAATCATGTATATAATATTGGGAACAACAGCCTACTTGTAACATGTAAAGAGTCAAATGTATGGCAGCTCAGATTCAATGCAATGCAAGGTAATGCACATGGGAAACAAAAACCCAGGGGAAGAGTACACAGTGGGGGGTGAGATACTGACAACAGTAAAAATGGAAAGGGACCTGGGGGTAATTATATCAGATGACCTAAATGTGGGCAAGCAATGTGAGAAGGCAGTAAGGAAGGCTGGGGGGGATACTGGGATGCACAGGAAGAGGCATCAATAGTAGAAAAACGGAAGTTGTTATCCTCTGTACAGACAGTTGGTGAGACCCTGTCTGAGTACTGTGAGCAGTTCTGGAGACCCCATCTCCGCAAAGACATAGACAGAGTGGAGGCTGTCTAGAGGAGGGCAACCAAAATGGTGCAGGGTCTGCACCAGAAGACATACGAAGAAAGACTAAAGGAGCTTAATATGTATATCCTTGAGGAAAGAAGGGAGAGAGGGGACATGATAGAAACTTTCAAGTACCTCAAGGGAATCAACAAAGTCCAAGAGGGTAGCATTTTTCAAAAAAAAAGATATGCAAGAACAAGGGGGCACAATTTGAAAATAGAGGGGGGACGGCTCCGAAGTAATGTGAGGAAGTAGTTTTCCACAGAGAGGGTTGTGGATGCATGGAACAGCCTCCCTGAGGAGGTTGTGGAGTCAAGAACAGTGGGAGAATTCAAGAATGCATGGGACAGACATAAGGCAGTCCTAGTGTGGGGTAGGAGGAAGTAAGCTGTTGGTTAACTAGAATCTGCAGCTTATCTGTTAGGTAGGAAAATGGGCAGACTATGTGGGCCAAGTGGTCCTTATCTGCAGTCAAATTCTATGTTTCTATGTAAAGAGAGGGATCTAGGTATAAAAATAACTACAGACCTAAAGTTCAGTACACACTGCAAGCAGCAGGTTATAAGGCAATTTTTGTGGGGGGTAGGAAGAAAAAGGCTGTTGGTTAAATAAGATCTGCAGCTTATCCTCTAGGTAGGGAAATGAGCAGACTAGGTGGGCCAAGCGGTCCTTATCTGCCTTTTCTATGTAAAAGAGCTAATCAGAATTTAAACTGCATCCTGAGGCATATTTCCAGCAGAAGTGAAAAGGTCCTCATGCCATTGTTTGGAGCCCTGGTAAGACCTCACACCTGGAGTATTGTGTCCAGGTGTGGCCTCCCCAAAAAAGCGAGGATATAGCAAGAATTGAGGGCGTACAGTGTAGGGCAACTAAATCAGGGACTGAAATGAACAATTTAATCATACGAAGCGAGACTGGAAATACCTAATTTGTACACCTTGCATTACAGAAGACTAAGGGGCCATCTATGCATGATGTTCAGAATATCTAAAGATACATCATTAAGAGAAGATCTTGGAATAATTTTTAGATCAGGTTGGACTAGTGCTAGAAGACATAATATGCAATTAGATCTGCCTAAATGGAATACAAATTTAAGAAAACACTGGTTTACAATCAGGGTGGTTACTGCCTGGAATAATTTACCAATAAATGTGGTTGAAAGAACAAGTATGGACATGTTTAAAACTAGACTTGATATCTTTTGTCAAGATAAAACTACTGCCTTTAAATAATAGGATTGGCAAGCATTATGGACGCAAGTCCCACAGCTTGAATTTATTTATGAAACTTATGAGACATGGCCAGACTAACCATTACCCTTAATAGCTTTCAAGCCAGGTAATAATCCTCTATCTGTTACCAACCGTGTTACGGGCTGTGGAAAAACCAGAAAAAAACAGTTGCTGTTTTTTAAACCGATAGGAAGCGGAACACCACTACTAAATCCCAGAAAACACAAATATAAACAAAAGGTCAGTTCCCAACCGGACCAACCGATCAGAAACTGAGAAAAAACAATTTCCACAGAAAAATAAGAAAAATAAGTCACTACCTATCTACCACACCAACTGTACCGTAGACAGAAACCTGAAATCTGAAAAATAATAAACTGATTGAAAAAAAACAAACATTTTTTAAACTTTACCGAACCGAGCAGAGGAGAAATCTCCAGAGCGACTTCAATGTTAGGCAGAGTAAAGAATTTGACGGTTACACTGATAAGTACCAGAGACAGAGGTCTGAAAACCGAGCTCAAGCTCAACATTCTATGCTATTGCACAGAGCTAACTCTTTCCTCTCCGGGGCAGTTCAAGGGCTGGGGCTAACTGCATATTGTCAGAATACAGCAAGACTTCATGTTGTTTGAAGTTCCAACGGGGAGGCTTAGTTGCCCACAGAAGGGAGACAGTGGTCCTAGCACATGACTTGGCTGAAGAACTACAGTATATACAAAAGTGCTTCCAAGGGAGGGGAAGGTCCTGTGCCTGCCCTAGAGATTTTGATGGTCTGTCAGATGTACAAGGTACAGCTCTCAAGTGTGTGGGGCCAAATAGACAAGTCTTCTGGGCCCCCCATGGCCCCAAAGATTGGTGTAAAATAATATGGGCAAATAAAAACAGAAAGAGGGGAAAGGAAAGGTCATGACAGTGGGTTGCCTGGCTGCCAAATTGGCTCCCCTATTTCCCAATCCCAAAGGAGGTCTTCTGGCCATGTTCGCTGAAAACTATCCGTGTCCTTCCTAAAGCAAGGTAGCCGATCGAAGAATAACCCAGCACCCTGTATCCTCCATGAGAAATTATGCGGCACAGGAAACTCTCAGCATAGCTATTAGCTTCTCTACCAGAACAAAAGTTCCATCTATCATGACCCAATAGGACCCCTACAGTTAGGCAAATTCCAGTTCAAAATGCAGGCCACAATTCCAGCCCATCCTACAATGTAAGTCAATGTTTTGCATATCTGGAAAGTTGAGCAGTATTTAAATTTCCTTATCCAGTTCTCTGCAGCCCCCGTGGTCAAGTGTCAGATAAATGTTATACCAACAGTTCAGTGTTAGACTTGTAATTCCATTAGACTTTGACCAAGTCTGGAATTGCAAGAATGTGGGGTAAGCTAAGTCCCAGTAACCTCATGGTATCATTGCTGGCTCAGAAATGGAGATGTGGTGTATACAAGCACTGAAGTGGTAAAAGGTCTGGTAGCAGGTAAAGCAAATAGTTTATTAAGGGAGGAATCCTCAAAGTTGAAATTAGTTCATACTAAGGAGCTGAGACGTCAAGGACGGTGAGGCAATGAGCCAGGTCAGCTTTTTACATTAGTGAACAGGGATTCCCCAGAACAGAAGCATATACAGCAGGGGTGTGGTGGCCTCTAATTAGGGCATGCAGGGGAGGGAGAGTGAGGCACCATGTGCTTGAAAGTCTCAAAGATAGTACTTATACATAAATCACTGCCAGAGTTGCATAAAGAACTGGGATGGGGACATGACCTCTCAACCCCCTAGCCAATAGAGGATTTATGTTGTCCCAGATGTACAGAGTGCCCCAGGATTGAATTCAGGCCAGTTGGATCTGTAGCGATCCTTGTGGAGAGCAAAGTCCAGCTACCTTGGTAAGCGTCTCCACCCCAGACAGGAAGAACAGTGCTAAGGAGCCCTCCATGAGGCAGTAAGAAAAAATTACTCACCTTAGTAATGTTGTTTCTTCTAATGGAGTCTTGCTGTATTCTGACAATAGCAGTGAGTCCCAACCTTCGAACTGCCCCGGAGATGAAAGAGTTAACTTTCCATGCCAGGCATGGAACGTTGAGACTCTGTTGCTGTTTGAACTCAAACCGTCAGATCTTTACGAGCTAAACTCACTGAGGTCCTGTGTGGAAGCTGTAAACCTACACTAGCCAACTGGCTACTAAACACAATAACAAATTTTTTGGTCCCAAAGCAAAGACTCAAGTCAGGAAACCCAAAAAATGAAATAAACACAACACCCAATCACCCAAAGAAAAAGGTGTGATAATAAACAAGGTGGGGCACCTCCTAAGTGCCAACACTGCTACTGCCCACCCACATCCCAAAACCAAAGGTTCTGAGAGGGAAGGGGGGGTCAGAATACAGCAAGACTCCATTAGAAGAAACAACAATACTAAGGTGAGTAATTTTTTTCTTCAAACAAATTGAAGTCTTCCTGTATTCTGACAATAGCAGACTACTCAAGCAGTACCTCCATGGAGGAGGGACAGAATCTACTTAGGAAATAGGCTCTGAAGCACAGCTGTGCCAAACCGAGCATCACTCCTAGCCTGGATATCCAGAGAGTAATGCTTGGTAAAAGTGTGAACTGTTTTCCAGGTAGCTGCTTGACATATCTCTAAGATAGGAATATCCCTGGCAGCAGCCAGGGAGGCAGCTGTACCTCTAGTACAGTGAGCCCTCAGGCCTGAGGGTGGAACATTACCTAGTTTTTCATAGCAAAATTGAATGCAAGAGACAATCCACCTGGCAATGGATCTTTTAGTGGCAGGTTTTCCTTTACCAACCTCACCATAAGTGAGGAACAGTTGGAGGGAGTCAAACCTGTGACCCTTGGTGCGTTCTATGTAGTAGCTAAGGGCTCTTTTCACATCTAAATTGTGCAGCCTCCTCTCACCAGAGGAGGAATGGTCAGTGAAGTACACAGGAAGAGACATAGATTGGTTAAGGTGGAAGTCTGAAACCACCTTAGGTAAAACTTCCTGTTAGTCCTGAGGACCACCTTATCTCTATGAAAAGAGATAAAATCAGGCTCCACTGACAGGGCTTGTAACTCACTTATGCGCCTGGCAGAAGTGATGGCCTCAGGAACACAGTTTTCCAAGTCAAGTACTTAAGCTCTGCTGAGGACAAGAGGCTCAAAGGGGTTGCATAAGCGAGCAATGCAAGCGTTAAGGTCCCAAGCAGGGCAGGGTCCCTGAATGGCGGATTGGTATGAAGTAACCTTTGAAAAACTTGGAGAATACAGGGTGAGCTGAAAGAGAAGAGGGCTTACCTGCTGAAATAAAAGCAGAGACAGCTGCCAGATGCACCCTTAGTGTAGCTGGTCTGAGTCCCAAGCTATTCAGATGGACCATATAGTCAAGGACTGTGGGCAGATCAGCAGACTCTGGGAAATATGCTTCCCAGAGCACCATATGGAAAATCTTTTCCACTTGGAATTATAAGTAGTTCTGGTGGAAGGCTTCCTAGAAGCCTTTAGAATATCCATAACACCTTGGGAGAGTGTAGATCAGCAAACTCTAACTCTTCAAGAGCCAGGCCTTGAGATTGAGAGATTTGAGATTCGGGTACCAAACCCTCCCCTGAGCACAGGTTAACAGGTTGTAATTCCTGGGAAGAGACAGGGGAAAGTGGACTGCTAAGGACAATAGGAGAGGATACCAGGGCTGTCTGGCCAAGTCTGGAGCAATCAGGATCACCTTGCAGGGTTGAGACCTGATTTTGACTAGCACTTTGAACAGAAGAGGGAAGGGGGGGAAAAGCACACAGAAACTTCCCTTCCCAACTGAGAACTAAGGCATCCAGGGGGACTGAGCCCAACACTGGGGGCCTACAGCAAAAAAGGGAAAGTTGGTGATTGACAGGGGCTGCAAAAAGATCTATCTGTGGGGTGCCCCATCTGGAGAATATCACCTCCAAAACCAGGGGATCCAGTGACCATTCGTGATGGCCCTGAGATATCCTGCTGAGAGCATCTGCCAGGACATTGTCCTTGCCTGAGAGGTGTACTGCTGTGGGGAGGTGTTCAGGAATAAGCCAGAGACCACAACTTCATTGCTTCTGTGCACAAGGCCGTAGACAGAGTGCCCCTTGCTTGTTGATATACCACATTGTGGTGGTATTGTCTGTTCTGATCTGAACAACTTTGTTCTGAACAGACTTGGAAAAGCTTGAAGTGCTAGAAATACTGCTCTGAGTTCCAACAGATTGATGTGAAGCAGAGATTTCTGAGGGGACCACAACCCTTGGGTGGTCAGGTCTCCCAAGTGGGCCCCCCAACCCAAGAGGGAGGCATCTGTAGTAAGGATTAAAGAGTGAGACTGAGTGACAAAGGGAACTCCCTGTCTTAGATTGTTCTGATCCTGCCACCACTGCAAGGCCTGGATCAGGGTTTGAGTCACTGGGATCAGTTTGGTCAGAGGGTCCTTTTTCTGAGACCAAAAGGCTCTCAAGTGGAACTGAATGTCTCTCATTTGAAATCTTGCTCCCTGCACCACTGCTGTAGAAGCACCCATGTGCCCCAGGAGCTGCAGAAAATGCCTTGCTGGTCGAGACACCTGTAAGGTGAATGAAGAGGCTAGTGTGATAAAGGTCCTTGCCCTGTCCAGGGGAAGGAAGGCTCTGGCCTTCTCTGTATCTAGATCCGCGCCTATGAAGGTAAGGAGCTGAACAGGCTCTAGAACTGACTCTGAAAAATTCAGAAGGAAACCTAGAGAGGTGAGCAGTTGCTGAGTTATCTGTAGGTGTAACTTGACTTGGTCTGGGGACTGGCCTACTATGAGCCAGTCGTCCAGGTATGGGAAGATGGCAATCCTTTGCCTTCTTAGAGAAGCAACTACTACTGCCAGGCATTTTGTGAACACCCTTGGAGCAGAGGTTAGGCCGAAGGGCATTGCTCTGAATTGGTAATGGCCTGAGGGCAGCTCGAACCTGAGGTACTTTCGATGGGAGCTTCTGATGAGAATATGGAAATAGGCATCCTTGAGGTCCAGGGAGACTAGCCAGTCCCCTGGCTTTAGAGAGGGTAGAATTATTCCCAGAGTCACCATTTTGAATTTTGGCTTTAAAAGGTTCTTAAGTATCTGAAATCCAGGATGGGCCGCCATTCTCCTGTCTTTTTGGGGGTAAGGAAGTACCTGGAGTACAATCCTTTGCCTTGGTGTAGGGGTGGAACCCTTTCCACAGCTCTGAGAGCCAGGAGGGAAGAGACCTCTGCCTCTAGGGCAAGTGCCTCTGAGGGATTTGCAGGTGGAAAGGATCTGGTTCTCAGCTTTGGAAATATTTTGAAGCTGAGAACCAGTCCCTGGCTAACTACTTCCAGGACCCATTTGTCTGACATTAGAGACTTCCAGTCCTGGACAAAGAAAGCCAGTCTGCCCCCTACAGGTAGTGGAGAATCGGCCCTGGCAACCCCATCAGGGTGCCTGTTTGGCAGGGGATTTAGGCTGAGGGGTGGAAGCAGGTCTGCTTGTACCCCTTCTGCCTCTCCCTCAAGAACCCCCTCTGAGCATAGGCAGAAGAGGAGGCCTGGGCTTGGTAGAAAGGCCTATGAAAAGGCCTGCCCCTGCCCCTGGGATGCTGCCTCTGAGGAGTGGCTTGTTTTTCCTTGGCCTGGGCACTCCTGTAGGTGGTCCTATATTCATCCATTTTCTTCATGTAATTCTCTGTTTGCTCCCCAAACAGAGAATTACCCACAACAGGAAAATCCATGGCTTTAGTCTAGGTATCCTGTGACAGGCTAGTACATCTGAGCCAAGCCATTCTACGAAGTGCCACAGATGTGGCCATGACTCTAGATGAAACATCATTGGGGTCCACTGCAGCATGGAATTGCACCTTGGATGCCTCAATACCATCAGCAGCCACCTGCTCCAGCTCCTTGGCAAGCTGGTCAGGGACCTGTTTTGCTAAAGCCATGACAGTGTCCCATCTGGATTTCTGATACCTAGCAGTATAGGCCATATAGTTGGCCTGTCTGAGTCCCAAGGATGCTGCCATGTACTGTTTCTTTGCCACGGCATCAATCCTCCTGGAGTCCTTGTCTGGGAGTTGTGAAGCCAAGGGAATATTAGCCTTATCACAGGCTGCAGCCTGCACTACCCCAACATGACTGCATTGTTGTGTAAGGAACTCCGTATCTGAGCCTGACAGAGTATACCTCTTGTCCATTCTTTCATCCACAGGAAGTATAGTATTAGAAGTCTTTAAAATCTTAAATGTCTGTTTCCCCAAAAGATTTGTGTAAGGGAATAGACACCCTCCTAGACTCTGGGATATCCATCATTTCCACATAGTCAGGCTCTTCCTGGTCATCCACAGCTTCTTCCATAGGAAGCTGAAGGGTTTCGGCCACTTTCTTATAAAACATGAAATGGGAGGGGGACTCAGAAAGCCTAGGAGGAGACACTCCTGAAAGTTTGTCTGGGGAAGATATCCGGGTCAATGGGCACATCCAGACCTTCAAAACCACATTCACTTTTCTCATACTCCTCTTCCTCCTCCTCCTCCGGTTCATAATATTCCTCTAAATCATAATCTTGAACCAGTGGAACCGGCTGAACCGAGCGCCTTCCTGATGGTGCCGGTTCGGTCGGAACCGGGGAAAGCGACTGCACAATTTTTATCACTTTGGCTATTTCCTCAGCGGTTGGAGGAGAAGAAACTTTTGGATCCACACCAGCTGATTTTTCCTTTCTTGTTCTCATAGCCGGAACAGACTCCTCGGAATCGGTTCTTCTTTTGCCCGAAGAAGTCTCGCCCTGGTCAGAGGGCACTCCTTCTGGTTCGGTTTGAACCGAACCGGGCTGGCCATCCAGGTCAGCGGACTTTTTGGCCTCCCATTTCCCTGAGCCTACCAGCTCTCTTCTCTAGGGTAGCTGCAGGAAAATTTTTACAAATCTAGCAGTCTGCATTGAGGTGGTCAAACCCCAGACAATAAACACAGATGGTGTGGGGGTCAGCCTTAGCAAAGACTTCCCCAAACACACTACAGTGTTGAAACCCAGTGGGCCCGTTTTTTCCTTTGGGTTTCTCAGACATTGTGCCAGTCCTAACAAAACTTACCCTTTTAATGGCAATCCGCCAGGCAAGACACTCTTATCGGTTCCTGACCGTGTTACGGGTCATGGAAAAAAACGTAATAAAATCCGTTTTTTTTTTTAATACTGATAAGAACCGGTAACCACACTCTAAATGTACAGATAAAGATTTTACAACAACTTGATCGGTTCAAACCGAACCGATGAACTGTTTACAAGTTCCACACAGAATAGAAAACAATATAAACCTATCTAGTACTCACGAATACCACAGACAGAAACTGAACTGACAGGTTACGGTTTAAATTTGGTTGAAAACCGAGAAAAGCGGTACTTTAACCGACAAATTGAACCGAGCAAAGGAGAAATCTCCAGAGCGACTGTTCAGTGAGGCGGAGTAAAGAATCTGACGGTTTGAGTTCAAACAGCAACAGACAGAGTCTCAACTGAGCTCGAGCTCAGCGTTCCATGCCTGGCATGGAAAGTTAACTCTTTCATCTCCGGGGCAGTTCGAAGGTTGGGACTCACTGCTATTGTCAGAATACAGCAAGACTTCATGTTGTTGGAACATCAGCCAGACAGTTTATAACAGATGATATTGTCCCTGGGTAACACTCACTAAAGTAGCAAGCTGGCTGGGAGGAAAGAAGGAGCCCCATCCAGTGAATCCTGCATGCATCGTTATGGAACCCTGACTCCCCACAGACCCTCAGTGATTCACCTCTGCCAGAAGAAAGTCAGAACAGCATGCATGTCGCATTTCAGGTGGAAGCTCGGTGACGATGGAAAGACCTAAGAAGCAACTGTGACGTAGACAGCCAGTTCTGAGTGCTATATTATATTTTTTTAATATCAAATGTATTAATGTCTCTGCTAAAAATTCAAATGCTCTAGGAACAGCCTCTCTCATCCCCCCCTCCAGATTTTAGCTGACACATGCAGGCCAAGAGAACTGCTGACAACACTGTATCACACACTCAGTCTTTTTAGAGACAACGTGTTACTGGAAGACTTTTATTAAGGATCCTGTTTCTCTGTGCTAATTACAGAGTTGTTAAGTTAATTTTGTTAACAGAGAAATCATAAACTAGGTATATGACGTTAAAATAAGGGAAGCTAGGATGTTACATAGAGGTGTAAGGTGGTAAATGAACCTATGAAGCCTGTGTGAAGAGGGTACAGCATGAGATCAAAAGAGGTGTCACTGAAACTTGAGTTATGCAAAGGTTGCAGAATTAATACATCCTGTATAGCTGTATAGTATAGATTAATAAAATTACATTCTGTGGTTGTATAAAAATACATTTTTGTTAGATATTTGACCAGAGGAGGGGCTGGATGACTTCATCAAAAAGGGGTTGGCCAATACTGCTTGAAAAGATTATTCTTTTTCACTGCAGAGATGCATTTGTATCTGACACTGACTAAGGAAACATCTGAGCACTGAAAACATGTATTTAGAAAGCTAGACAAAATCTAAATATAGTTGTAGGAATTGCACTGTTTTAAACCTTATTTTGTTTAAAGACATGTATGTCTTGTGTTATAAAAGTTCTGTATTGTATGTTTGACATTATTACATATTTTAGTAAAAACTTAAATTTTAGAGAAAACCTGGTCTGTCTTTGAATTGTTTTCTTTTGCTAAGAAATATTTATGGTTCAGCAGACATATAGTTTGTATAGTGGTACCAAACTGGAAACAGAAGCATTTTAAATCTGAGGTCTTTATTAAGTTTAAAGGGTTCATCTCTGAATACCTGGTTAGGTGCCCGTAGGCAAAGATATCTGGCCCCCCAATGACAGATATATCTGAGCCTGTGCATTGGGTATTCTAGCAAGAGGTTACAGTTTGAATCCCTCCAGAACTGAGACCAAAGGTTGATCCGAACTCACAAAAACAGACAAGAGGGTTACCTTGTCTGTTACACTGTTCACAAGACTGCGCTCAGAGGTTGACACTTTAGGAGAAGAGGGCCTGATCTGCTGAGTGAATTTGTGACAGCAATCATATCTCAGACATGGTGGTTTCTGCCCGATGATGTTAGTTACAGGAGGCCTGGGTGGTCTGCTAGCATGGTGGAAGAGGAGTGGAGACCATCTTGGTGGGGCCACAATCTAGAAGGGAGATACCTCTGGCTGGCAGGTCAGCAAAAACTTCAGTGGTGGTATTATAGCTGCATTGCCCCTGTAGATATTGTACCACCACCAATCTAGGTACAGCATTTTAAATTTAACCTGCTTCTTTTGGAGAGCCTGATAGAAAGGGAAGTAATTTCTTCTGTGTTTTGTAGTGAGTGCAGCATAATTGTCATCAAAAAAAAAATTCTGTCTGCCCACAGAAGACTGCCCATTTGCGCATGCGAGCTGCAGCACTTTGTCCTTAACTGCATAATTTAAAACATGGATGATAAGTGAATGACGGCAGGCAGTCAGAAATACAGGTTTGGGCCCAGGTGTCTGGTTTGCTCTTTTAATGTCCAAATGAAAACCAGGAGGGAGTTCCGATGAAGTGTGAAGGAAACTATACAAAAATTCAAGCATATTCGTACCCTCTGAGCCTTCAGGAATGCCACAGAAGCGAATGTGTTTTCTCATCTTCTACAGTTCTCAGAATCTTCCTGCCTTGCTATGATTTGAGCCTGGGTTTCCAAAACCTCCTTCAAGGTGGTTTCAAGCTGCTGATCCCAACTGTCTGTGGCTGTGGCCTGGTGCTCTACTTTGTCCGTGCACTGCTCGAGGGAGGGGGATGCCTTTTTTAACATCCTTCAGGGCCTCCTTCACATTTGTTTGGAAGGCTTGGCTCTCCTTACAAATATAGCCACTTCTATCTTTATTTGCTTTTTAGGAATGCGCTTCAGTTTTGTTAGAGAAGCTGCCATGTGGTGTACATAGCTCAAGGCCTGTGAGAGTTCTGACTACAAGAAGTTGGTCTTGGATCCAGTGTCATCCTCTGTTTGACCAGCCGGCTTTTACTTGTTCTGCCTCACTACCTTGAGGTAACACCACCACTCAAGTTATAGTCACTATTTTTAATGGGAATATGTAAGGATTAACCTATGACAGTGGGTTTACCTGAGAATTAATCCAGGCCGGGGGGGTGGGGGGTGGCCGAGTGACTCTAACCACCCAGGCCTGGATTAATTCTCAAGTTAACCCACACCCTGTCATGGGTTAATTCACTTATAACATCGCTAGAAAAAAAGAGGGTTCAACAGTGCTCCAGTGACGGATGTACAATGCTTTTGCTTGGCCATTTTACAAAACACACAGAGTAGTCGGCAAGAGGAGCAATGTCAGTAAAATAGACTGCAGAACTGAGGCACCATGTTAACTAGAAATGTCCTTTGTCACTTGTGTCAACAGCTTTCCCTTGAGGTGTGTTACAATAATGTGGTTGAGTCATATGACCAAGAGATTCTTCGCTGCCAACAGTAAAACCATCATCGTACACATCCAGTACGATCCAGGTCGAGTGAACCATGTGCCTGACATCCTGACATGAACACAACAGTGTTCAATAAGCTCAGTGGTCAAGTCCTCAGGGCAGAAAAGGCAAAGGAAGGCGAGAGGGCTTGCAGCAGAACATATCTGTGGGTTTTAGATGAGCAACATCCTGACACTCATATCCCAGTCAGCCTGTCCAGCAAGGCTAACCTGAACCACAGACATAGGAGGACAGGGTATGATAAGGGGGGACATATACAGTACAATCTGCAAGACCCATAGAATATTCATTATGATGAAATACACCGTACTCACTGAATCCATGTGCCCAAAAACACGGTTATTGTTCAGGATACTGTATAACTTGTGTACAGCTAAGAAACTAGCAGTCTGCTTTCTTCTAGGGACATACATCTCAACTATTACATGAGCAACGTGACACCACTCTTGCCTCCCTCGAAGGTCCTGTGTTCCACATGAAACATGGGGCATCACACACTTTACATCTAATATACATGTATGACATCAAATACTGATTAATATCAATGTTTGATATTCCGTAGTAGAACATTTTATGAATCCTAAAGCACTGTTCTGCAGTTTTCAGAACTGTGTGTACTGACAGAAGTGTAATTGTCTAATGTCAGGTTTATACTGCATATTGCTATGGTACATATTGGTCTTACTGTAGCTCCCACTCCACTCCCCCAGAATAACATCTGTAGGCGAGAGACCTGGTTATTTCTGTATGTTTCACCTGGATGACTAATGTAATTAATAAAGAAATGTCCATGATTTGATGAGGAGACACATTTTATCTCTACAACACAGAGGGACAATGCTTCACATCTGAGTAGGTAATGGTTGCATTGTTGTGAGAGGATTAAGTGCTGGCCTCAGTTCCCAGAAACTTTTGTAGAACATGTACTGTACAGATTAGACTATAGCTGCATTATTACTGGTGAAAGCGGCATTGTATGTGTCTCAACGACTCAAGTGCATGTAATGTTTGTTGCCAGGGAACAGGTGCAGTAAGGGGTGGACATGTGGATTGCCTGCATGCACGATAGTTACTAGATGAAGTGAGAGGCTTAAATGTTTCATTGGCAAGCATTTAAACTAGCCAAGGGGGGTGGCGGAAGGAAGCAGGGAAAAACCAATTGCCCCCCTACAGCTTAAGGTAGACAAACAAAAGGACACTAGGACTGAGGAATCAATAAATGAAACTGCAAGTGGGGGTAAAGTCAGGGGAGGCATACAGGGAACATATAGGAACAAGGAGGGAGCCGGCATGGGCAAAGAGAGCAAAACATGGAAAACCATGTGTACAAATGCCCGTTGCCTGTGTGACAAGATTCCAGCACCCTTGATGGCGGAAGAAGTCCTGGACATCATCGCAATCACAGAAACATGGTAAACGAAGAACCATGACTGGGATGTTATCATACCAGAGTACACAATCTTCAGCAGAGACAGGGAGGGCAAAAAGTGAGGAGGGGTGGCTACCTACATCATGAAAGGGATCAAAGCAACGGAGTTAAGGGGAACAGAGGAAGGGGAGGAGGCACTATGGATCACCTTAGAGACAGGAAATGGCACCACCATCTGCACTGTAGTTGTCTGCAGATCTCCAACATGGGGGGGAGACAGGGTATTAGTGGAAATCATTCACAAAATGGCAGAAAAAGGGGAGGTGTTGCTGGTGGGGGACCTAAACATGCCAGATGTTAACTGGAACACCTATGCTGCAGCCACTACCAGGAGCAGACATATCCTGGATGCCCTGCAGGGGGCATGCCTCAGACAGCTAGTGGTGGAGCCCACCTGGGAGGGAGCAATATTAGACCTGGTTCTCACAAATGGTGACAGAATAACAGACCTATAAATGGGCAGTCATCTAGGGTCCAGCAATCATCATACAGTGTGGTTTAAGGTGAAGACAGTAGCAGAGTCAATCCGCACAAAAGTAAGGGTCAGAGATTTCAAGAGGGAAGACTTTGCAAAAATGGGGGAACACCTCAAGAAAATCCTGGCAAAGGGGAGGGGGGTAGAGGAACAGTGGGAAAAACCTAAAGGACCCATAACAGAGGCAACAAGCTGTGTAAAGCTAGTAAACAAAGCAAAAAGAAAGAAAAAAAAACCACTGTGGTTTTCAAAAGAAGTGGCAGGTACAGTTAGGGGGAAAAAATGGCATTCAGGAAGTACAAGGAAACACAGAAGGAGGGAGACTGGGAACTGTATCAGGCGAAACAGAAGGAGGTGGGGAAAGCAGTCAGGAGTGCAAAAGCCCTCCAAGTGTCCTTCTGGAGTGCTCGCCTAGTTCATGACTGAACAACTGCCACGAGGTCCCAGGGCTCCCTCTCTATTCAGTGTAAAGACAAAATACAGTCTCAAGTCTGTAGCCAGATGAGAACTTGCCTCAGTTGCTGTAATTTGGGGGGGGGGGGACGACGATCCAGGCATTACAAGCTCTTCGGGATTTGCCCTTGTAAACCTGTTCGAGTCCTCTCCCATGGGGTGTGCAGCACCTAGTTCTCCCTTACAGACTCTCCTCGAGACCTGTACATCTCCCTTACTTAAGGCACTAAGATCCCCTTTTCAGGATCCTAGTCTTGGCAGCTAATGGTAGTGCTTTAACAATTACAGGATGGTCTCAGAAATGACTAAACCTTTTTCTTCTATGCACACAAAAATCATTCACAGGCAGATTTAAAAGAAAAATGTGTTTACTAAATCTAAATGATTATCATACAAACTTTAGAAACAAAAAAGGTTTAGAAATGTGGTTACAGAATAACAAAAAAGTGGAAATATACATGTAAAAACACACTGAAAGTTTTAACTCTCTAGTGTCTACCTGGTTCGAGGATGATCAAAGTCCAGAAGAATAAATGAGTTTTCCAGTTCTCTCTTGCAGCCACTGGTCTTCAGTGTGGCAATCTTGCTTCTCTTGTGTGTCAGGAACAGTCCCCAAAATAAAATGCCCTCAGCTTCTGTTTGGAGGCCCTTCTTATAGGCCTGGTTCATGCAGTCTGTAACAATCTTCTTTGGGTTATAGCTGGTGGCCTTAACGTTTAGGCCAGCAGGGGTCTCACTTGCTCTTTCCCAAACTTTGAGGGACTCAATATTTCAGATGTCCCCCACAGCCCAACTTCCTGGCACTTACAAAAACAAATATGGTAATTTTCTGACACCTCCTGCTCAACTATATTCCTTTTGATCTAAAAGGTTTATGACAGGGGAGATGGCTTCTCTCATTCTTAGATTTTATCATGCCAATTGGCTAACCAGGGACTTCCATCCCTTTTGAAATGGACTCTTAGCTTCCTGGCTAATCGGTCTGTTCTCAGTTCACAGAGGAATGTCAAATATTTTACAATACATTCTCTCTTTCCTGTGACCTTTCAGTGAAACTATGTACCCCTTTAAAAAAATGGCCATCTCTAGGCAACCCTTAGTTCTGGCCCATTTGGAACTTAACATAACCAAAATCATCTGCATGTAACCCTTTTAAAGCATAAACAAAATCACAGAAATATATAACAACATATCTGTAATGTTCAGCAGTGGCTAAATCGCCACAGTGGAGCCCACCCAGGAGGAGCAATATTAGACCTGGTTCTCACAAATGGTGACAGAATAACAGACCTATAAGTGGGCAGCCATCTAGTGTTCAGCGATCACCATACAGTGTGACTTAAGGTGAAGACAGGGGTACAGTCAAGCCACACAAAAGGGTCACAGATTTTCTAGAAAAAGCAGAAATTCCAAATGAATACTTCTGCTCAGTATTTACAAAAGAAGGGGAAAGAGAGAGACCAAAAATAGGAGACAGAAATGCACATGGAGCAGAGGTGGACACCAGTCCATTCACAGAGGAGAGAGTCCTGAAGAAACTCTCGAAACTAAAAGTGGACAAGGCAATGGGGCCAGATGGGATGCATTCCATAATACTGAAAGGGCTCAGAGAGGTGTTAGGGGCACTACTGACAGCCCTTTTCAATAAATCACTGGAGGAAGGAATGGTACCAAAGGACTAGAGGACAGTGAATGTGGTACCACTACACAAGAGTGGGAGCAAGGTGGAAGCTGAGAATTATAGGCCAGTCAGTTTGACCTTAGTGGTGTGGAAAATAATGGAATCCATGCTGAAAGAAAGGACTGTGGCATATCTCTAGGCCAGCAGGGCACAAGACCCTAGGCAACATGGATTCACAACAGGTAGATCTTCTCAAACAAATCTAATAGATTTCTTTGACTGAGTAACCAGGGTGGTTGATCGGGAAGGGGCGGTAGACATGGCCTACCTAGATTTTAGCAAGGCATTTGGCACTGTCCCACACAGGAGGTTAGTAAACAAGCTGGGCAGTAGGGGAGCAGGACCAAAGGTGGTAAATCAGGTTAGACAATGGCAGAGCAACAGGACACCGAGAGTGGTGGTTAATGGAGTTCAATCCCGGGAAAGGGGGGGGTGACCAGAGGGGTGCTGGGAAAGGCTCAGTGTTAGGTTTGCCTCTTCTAGGGTTCTCATTAGCGACATTGCAGAGGGCTGGAGGGAAGGGAAGCCTGTTTGCAGATGACACTAAGATCTGTAATAAGGTGGACACTCCAGACAGGGCAGAAAGAATGAGAAGAGACCTATAAAAGTTGGAGGAGTGGTCAAGAGTGTGGCAGCTTAAATGCAACGCAAAGACATGCAAAGTTATGCACTTGGGGCGGAGGAATCCTGGAGAGGATTACAAAATTGGAGGGGGAGATACTAACAACAACAAAACTGGAAAGGGACCTGGGGGGTAATCATGATGGATGACCTAAATGTAGCCAAGCAGTGTGAAAAGGTGGTGGGGAGGGCCAGAGAGATGCTAGGGTGCATAGGGAGAGGCATCACCAGTAGAAAACAGGAGGTGGTGATGCCACTGTACATACAATTAGTGTGGCCATATCTGGAATTCTGTATTCAGTTCTGGAGGCCACATCTTCAGAAGGACATGGATCGAATGGAGGCGGTCCAGAGAAGGGCAACAAAAATAGTGTTGGGAATGTACCATAAACCAGATGAGGAAAGACTGAAAGACCTCAATATGTATACTCTGGAGGAAAGGAGGGAGAGGGGGATATGATAGAGATATTCAAATACCTTAAGGGGATAAACAAGGTACAGGAGGGCAACATCTTTCAAAAAAAAAAGAGATGTGCAACAACATGAGGTCACAGTATGAGGAGGGGGAGACTCAGGGGTAACGTGAGGAAGTACTTTTTCATAGAAAGGATGGTGGATGCATGGAACAGCCTCCCTGCGGAGGTCAATCGAGCAAAAACAATAGGTGACTTCAAGAATGCATGGGATAGACAGAAGGCCACCCTAGTGGTAGTAAGGAGAAGGCAAGCTACAGGTCAATTAGGATCTGCAGTTTAGGTAGGTAGGGAAATGGGCAGACTAGGTGGGCCAGGCAGTCCTTATCTGCCGTCAGTCAATGCTTCTATGTCTCTGTGATGTTGTGGTTTAACGACAGAGTGAATGATATAGCACTGTCCATTGATTACATGCAGCATAGTATAGTATCAAATTAAGATGTACAGTAACTTTTAGTAGTACGCTACATAACTTGTTAGTCTAATACAATGGAGTTATAGTTTCTGTATTCAGACACAAGTTCACATTATTGCAAAATGTGCTGGGAAACAGTACAGACACATATTACCAAGAACTGAGAACGTATAGATTTTATTGTCATACATGACTGCATGACCGGGGTTTCTGGTGACAGTGTATGGAATAACATGCAGGTCAACAGGGCACACACAATGGATGCGTGTACGTAAAAATACATGGGCATGTCACTGGCGGCACTGGGGTACATGCCGCAGTACTTTGGACTGCAGTGTGTTGTCCATATGGCAGCACCCGTACAACAGACTGCTATACTGGCTCCCTGACGCAGATCTGCCTGCCTGCTGTGGGACTCTGCATCTGCCCTGACATCCATTAGACCATCTCAGTCTGGTCTAACCACTGATGGGACCTGCAGGCTTTGTAAATCCCACAGAAGGGGATGGTGCAGCAGGGTTGTTACACAAGTCCCCTTTCTGCCATGGCGCAGCCTGGTTGTTGGCGCAAGCATGGCGCAAACCTGTCTGGTGCAGGCAGCCCTCCATTTGATATAGGCTGCATTATAAAAATCGGGATTTTCACGTCTGATGCAGTGTGTCCCTTGTGTCAGTTTTGCATGGTGCAAACACTGTGCGTCCTTCCCTGGCCTTTCAGGGTGTCAGCGTGGCTCAGTTGATAGCACATCCGCCTCTGGACCAGAAGGTCGTTGGTTCTCGCCCCACACCGGGATTGGACTTGCACCTAAAAATCGCTGGCATCCGGAAAAGGCAGTATTGGGGATGCTGTACTGCTGGGCAGCTGGCCGATGAGACGTTAAACCGAGGTCCCTTCTACCCATCCTGGTGTTGTCCTTGTGGGTGCCCAGGTGGAAGTAAAGGAACCCAGGGCACTCTTCGCAAAGAGTAGGGAACATTCCCGGTGTCCTGGCCAACATTCCCCTTCCCATAAGCCGGTTCATGCAATTATCCAGGCTGTGTGTGGGTGATGATGTGCGATATGGCCGCCACCACACATTCAGTCACTTCACTACCAGTCTAGCATTGCTTGTAAAGCGCTTTGGATGTAAGAAAAGCGCTATATAAATGCAGCTTCTTCTTCTTCTTCTTCTTCCTCCTCCCCATTGAGAAAAATCTACCTCTCCTTAAATAGCTACTCTAACCTCTGCTGTGCTGGTTTCTATACCACAGCTCCCATTACAAGAGCACCACCTTCTGGTCATAGCATAAAATTATAGCACTCTTCATACACCTACACATTAAAATTTCAAAATAGCAATGGTACCGAGAAGCTTCATGCTGTCCCAAGCAAAAGCAGGACTCCAATGGAAATGAAATGTAGCCTCTCAACCAAACCATAGCACAGTACTTATGAGCAACAGCCCAGCAGTGGGTCATAGTGAGCAATAAACTTGTCTAATCATTGCTAGGCCTACACAGGACTAGCACAATGCATTCTCTATTATGCTTAAATAGAAAGTACACTATAGATCGCTGTATGAGTCACCCATTAGAGTAAGATGCTGCATACTAGAGAAGGAGTTTGGAGAACAGTTGTATGTACGGTGCAAAAATAATACAAGACAGTTATATTCCAATTTGTTTTGTTTTTATAAATCTCACCATTCCAAATGCCCACATTCTAAAACCTAGAACCCAGTGCAAAACATATAGAATAGTGGATGGGTGACCATCCACAAAAAGGCTGTGTTTCCATCGAGGGAGTTGATGACATCATTGAGACCTCGAGTGCGAAGCTCGAGAGGTCACTGTGAAGTCATCAACTCCCGAGAGGGTTTACCAGCCTTGTTGTGGATAGTCACCCCATTCACTATTTTGTATAGTATATGGCTCCCCAAAATGCACAAAATTTTATTTCACAAGATTCATACCTTGTGTCCTTACCCCTGCTTGCTTCCGAATGCTCCCAGACCTGTCCTCGCCACATTAACGCTCGGCTCCAGTGCTGTCCCTGAATATGCCGTTCCTGCTCGCTGCTATCCCACAATGTTCTGACCCGTAACTTCCCCACCGATTAAAAAAAAAAGAAAGAAAGAAACCTGGCAAATTGATAGTTTGGACACACGGAGCCCACTATGGCAGTCCATGTCCAAACTATCCTAATAACCTGCTCGCCCGACCGCTCGCCAACCTACGCTGCCATTTTCGATTTTTGGAGTAAATTTTTTTAATCACTGCTGTTTTAACCAATCGGGTAACAGCTCAAGGCCAAAAAGTTGTTGTACTATCACTATGATGTCAGAACGATAGTGCAACAACTTTTTTGACCTTTTAACTGTCCTACAACAAGATTTGGAAAACCACCGTTTTCCATACAAAAGAAGCCATAACCATATACTATATCATACTTATGGAAATCCTTGTGGCAGGGGAGTGGTACGCTGAATAGGAAATGCTTCATATAAATGTAAATTATATATCATTCTACAGTCCATGTGCTACCGATGTTAATCTAAGTACAACGGTACTGAGTAGTACCAAATAAATCTTTTTTAATTTGCATTCATGTTGGGGTGGCCTGGCATGACTTCAGACAGGAACAGGTGTTCCTCACTTCAGCTCCCAAGAGAGAAAAGTATATTTATCAAATAAAACTACTTTTTTTTTTCCCCGAGAATTCATCAGAAGTTTTCAGCTAATTTAGCAGACTGAACTCTCCTCTGCAGCATGGAAAAAACCTTGTAACACAGTACCGCTTGGTGACTTTTAAGCACTCAAAAAAAAAAAAAAAAAAAAAACACAAGAGGAGGAGGGGAGGCCTGCACACAATGACGCAGCATTGGGCTCGACTAAGCCTTCCAGCAGCAACTTAACTCTCCTCATCGTAAACAACACTCTGAGCCAACTGATTAAAGGGGTGCAGGACATGGACCACAAATTAGATAAATTAACCTCCAGGGTGAACAAGTTTTAAACTCGCTGGACACTGTCAAGCAGATGGTTCAATGAGCAGAGATGATCCTTGAAACTGCAGGATGTGACAGCAACTTTAGTAAAAGAAAATACCCAGCTGAGGCAATGCTTGGAGACAGAGGAGAATCAGGCTCAGGACCACAACCAACAAGTCGTGGGCTTTCCAGAAACGGATGAAGGCCAGGAGGACACTCTGAGGTTTACCCAGATGTTGCTTCTTAATCTCCTGGGACTCATGGAATGTGAAAGAGCCTTCTCCATTAAAAGGACTTACAGACTCACCCTCAGGGCATGCACCAGTGGACACAGCGGCTCCATCAACATTTATTATCATCTGCATGGGAGCTCATGATAGAGACCAAGCTTTGGTGACAGCACAGAAGAAGCAGACCCTGAGATATGGTGAGGCTGAGATCTCTATCTTTTCCAACCCATCCTACAACACCTGCTTAGGAAAAAAAGCTTTTGATCAGGTTCGCAACTCCTTGTGAGCCCTCAAGGTTCAGCACCAATTGTTTCTGCTTCTCCATCTACACATGCTCTGGAATGGGCATGTCCACCTATTCAGTGATCAAGGGAGGCAGGCAAAATGGCACAGAATTGAGAAGCCAAGTTAAACCCTGCAAGTGATACAGAATCAGATGCATCAGAGAAGACATAAGGTATGTGTTAGCAGGGGTCAAAATTAACATGCAAAACCCACTCCCTGTGCAAGTGGGAACAGGCTGGTGCATATACTTTTGTCTTTCGCATGCACCACAGCGCATGTAACACTAAACCTGGCATCTAAGACTTGTGGGGCACCACTGGTGAACACTGAATTGCCTGGGAGAATGCAAGATTGAGTGGAGGAAAGCACTTTTTTTATTTTTTTGTTATCACACAGACTTGCAGAATGCCGCCACATTGTAAGTTACAGTCGGTGCCTGGGGAGGTGGTGTGGCCAAGCCAAGAGCGAGCATGAGCTGTGACCCATTCATTTTTAACACTGCTTATTCTGCTTGTGTGAGTCACTCAGTGCGACTACTTGGGGGAAGGAGAGACAGAGACAGAAGGAATCGCAGTACGCCCAGTCCAATCATGGCAATGGGGCGGGAGAGAGGATTTGGAGAGGAGTGCCTGCTATCACTCACTCACCTCACACTGACAGCAACATCTCTGGGTTATGACTGTGACTGGCACTGCTGTGCAATGTGTGTGTGTGAGGAGGGGGGGTTCTCTTGCAACAAATCGTGAGAGCACAGTGACTGTCGCTGTAAATAAGTAGTACATGGCTTGCAGTAGGAGATCACGTGACTGCGGAGAAGTCCATCTTGGGTGGCTGATCAAGAGAGCATGGTATTTTTTTCTGAGAAGAGCATCTGTCGACTGGGTGACACGGTGTGATAGATGCTGATCAGCAGCAATCAGAGCCCAGATCGGAGGATGAGGCAGATTATTGATAAGAGACATGTGACAGAGCACAGATCACTGGTGCAGTTCATGCACAGCTGCCATGGAGAAGAAAAATGTGTGAAGGAGGATGGCTAATTTGTCTGGCGCAGATGTCCTTAATCAATGTTCTTAGTGGTTAATTAGGAAGGGGAAAATGAACTGCGTGAAGCAGAGTACTACAATTATTGTTTTTTTTTTTCCTTAGTTTAATTTTAGATTTATTATTTTTTATTTATTTATTTTTTTTTTAATCAGCACAGGTGGCCTGTCTCTGGTGCATGTTAATTTTTGGCTACATGCACTGTGGTGCAAGTACTAAAAAAAGTAAATTAATACCCCTGTGTGATAGCCAGATTGCACATGGCATTTATCTTTCTAGTGACCATGTGCTATGTGGCAACAGTGGTTGGACTTGGGCATTTTTGAGTTTAAATGTTATACATTTTCGTACACTGTTGTACAATTTATGGCAATGGTACTGTTTGGGCTGGGCAAGGTGGGTTTGAGAAGGGAAATGGGATGAAGGGAGCATGTTTTATTTATTCAATATGAAGACTGCAAGCCATTAACTGTTGTGAGCGCTCTGATATTAATTGACCATTTTACAGTATGCAGGACTAAAATGGTTGTTTTCCCTCCACAGTGCTCCCCTCTCAGACTATAGACTGTTTCACTATGGCGCATGTAGCATGAAGTATCTGGCTTCCACCTGACGACTGCTGCTGCTCAGTCTGGTAGTTCAATGAGACCTGCTGCTGAAACTTTGGACTGAAGATGCTTTTTTTTTTTTTTTTTTAAACTAAAACAGTATAGAAGTGAATCACCAACTTAATACCATGTTTGCTAGTTATGCTTACCTTGTTTACCGCCTGAGAGTTTAGCTGTTACACTGCTGAACTGGTTTACATGTAAGCAATAAGACACAATGCGGTGTGCATTGAACAAAGCTGACTGCAGCACAGGGGTATAGTAAGGCACGAAGGTGAATGCCTTCAGCCCCTGGAAGTGGGATCAGATCTGTTTGATGCACACCCTATCATGTCTTACTGCACTTACAAAATTGGCTACTTTAAAAAAAAAAAAAAAATTTTACTGATTCAAAAAGCAAAGTTATAAGCATACAAAAGGGCTATTATTATCAGAATTTCTGATAAAAATAGTCTTTCTGCCAGCTAGAAAATGATGTCATGTTGTTGGCAGCCAGGACCACCACCACCACAACCACTGTTATCGGACTTGAAGAGAAAACAATATATGTTTTGTGAACATGCAGCAGCTGTTAAGGGTGTTGGAGCGTAAACGTGTGGTTTTCTTTTTTTTTTTTTTCCTTTTTGAATGAAGTAGGACTGCAGAACTGAGCAGCCCCTCCCCTTTCCATGATGGAGTGAGCTAAGCTGCCAAGTGAGCGGAAGTACTTGTTTCTCGCCAGCGTCTTGGTAGATGTAAAGTTCCTATTGTTAAATTAAAAAAACAAATACACACATGGACAGATTTTTGTTTTGAAAACTGCAGGAGCGTGATTGGCATGGGACCTGGGTATAGGACACAGCAGGAGCAGACATGCTGCTGGACTGGTATCGCAAACGTTAGCTGACAGAATGGGAGCAGTTATTGTCAGGTGACACAATGGGAGCACTTACAATATTTTATGAATTTGTCATGTCTCTGTATGGCTGCTACTATATCAAAATGGATGGTTTGGGCTGGTAGTTTGGCCGACAGCTACGGAGATGAAAGCCTAATTAGCATTGGGGATGGAGGGAGGAGACGTGTTGTGGAAGCAGCAGTGCAACTGATAGCAGAAACTAAAGAAAGAGTTTGTAAATAAACATTTTAAAGAGCAGTTGATGCCTTCAGGAGAACTTTAACAAAATATAATATTTAGAAACAGTTCAGTTTGTATTTTATATGAGTTCTGTATTCCTCCTCCCCATTATTTATTACCGGTGTAATCTGCATGAAAAACAGGATCTCTGCTTCTGAAGGGTCCATCTACTCCTGTTGCTTTCTCCCTACCTGAAGTCATAATGCACTGCTTGAGACATCGCAGTTGCTTTAATAGCAACAGGTTGATGTCACAACAGAGGATTATGACTTGAAGTAAGGAGTAAGCTAAAGAGGCAGATAAACTCAAAGGTATATATAAAAGGAATACATATTCATGAAAATTTCCTCAGTAATAAATAAATAATGTGGAGGAGAAAGTTACAGAATGTATATGGAATGCGAGCTGGATTGTACCCAAATATCATGTTTTTCAAAAGTTTTCTTTGAGGAGTCAGTAGCTCTTTAACAACATTTCACAGGCACATAATTGTGGGGATGCAGTTTCTTTTTAAAAGATGTACCAACTATGTTTACTGTACACATTTTATACACAGATGATTTTTGACCTCACTAACAGATGGAAAAAAAATGGTGGCATTTCAAAACTATGTGTTCTAATGGAAAAACGATTTTTTTTTTTTTAGTCTTTTGGTAACCGGGTAAGGCCCACGAGGCACAAGTGCCTGTTTTCAGGGGCAACTTGGGAGAACTGGGCGGTTAAGTGACTTGCCCAGAGTCACACAAGTGGAGGTTGTGAGAATCAAATTCAGGTCTGGTCTGCTGGATGCACCAAGCTCGTTCACACCTTGTTTCTCTAACCTCTAGGCTATACTGCCAGCCAGTACTGTACTGCGGTTCTGCTTTTTAGAAATTATTTTTACCTGTGCATCAAATGGATTTGATGCACAGGTAACAACCAATAAGAATCCAGGATTTTCTCTCCCCATTTTATAAGTTTTGATAAAACTACAAAAAGTTAATGTATTGTAAAACAAAAGGCAAGCTCTCTTGGGTATGACCTGTATGAACAGGTCTGTTTTAACAGCTGTGTATGAGGGAAACTGGGGGGGGCATAACCACAAATGGTAAAAAGGAATTTAAAACACTATCATTTTCTTACTTCCCTGTATAGTTCCTTGAAGCATGCTTTACAAAATTCCAGGAGTTGTGTCTGTACATTTTTTAGTTCGACCATATAAGATAAAATCATTACAGTCATTACAATGCATTTACAAGAACTATAGTAACTAAAGTGACTGTGTCTGTTCATCTCTTCTTAGACTTCCAATTGTCATTTTAAGAAAATTACAGAAAATATGTTAGCCATTAGCAAGGCATGGTTTATCAGTAACCACACTTGGGAGACTTCAGTACCTGGCTATGCATTGTTCAGAAGAGACAAAGGTGCAAAAAAAGGGGGGGTGGGGGTGGAGTGGCCCTTTATGTCAATGAAAATATCAAAGCTACAGAAATTCAGAATACACATAAGGAGCCAGAAGAACTGTGGGTCACCCTGGAAACAGGAAATGGGACAGCCATACGAACTGGGGTTGTGTATAGGCCTCCAGACCAGGGGGAGGACACAGACATGTTACTGTTAGAAGATATACAAAACATGACAGCGAAAGGGGAGGTTCTGATAATGGAAGACTTCAGCATGCCAGATACAGATTGGTCAATACCAGCAGGGACATCTGCCAGAACTAGAGACATGGAGGATTCCCTGCAGGGGGAGGGCCTCAAACAACTGGTACAACAACCCACTAGAGAGACACGGCTATCCTAGATCTAGTTCTGACTAATGGAGAAAGGATCACAGATCTCCAGGTAGAAAGTCACCTGGGGGTCAGTGACCATCACATGGTATGGTTCAGTCTGGCCACTAGAACAAAATCATCCCATTCAAAGGCAAAAATATGGGACTTCAGAGGGGCTGACTTTGATAAGATGGCCAACAGAGTTAAGCTAGCCCTGGCAAAAAAAAAAAAATGCAGGTGACGGGGTACAGGCAAAGTGGGCAAGCATTAAAGATGCAATACTTGAAGCAACATCACATTATGTTAGTGAGAAAAGGAACTGCAAAAGAAGAAAGAAACCACTTTGGTTCTCAAACACAGTAGCAGAAAAGGTCAGAGCCAAATGGCTGGCCTTCAGGAAATATAAGGGAACACAGCAGGATGAAGGTAGGGAAGCATACCAAACTTCCCTAAGGGAAGCAGGGAAGGCAGTATGCAGGCAAAGGCCCAAACCGAGGAAACACTAGCACGAACAGTAAAAGAAGGTGACAAGACTTTCTACAGATACATTTCTGAAAGGAGAAAGTCCAGAGGGGGTATTGCTAAGATCAGAGGGGATAAGGGGGCGTGTGAGCATGAGGACCATGTAAAAGCATCTATCCTAAATACATACTTCTGCTCAGTATTTATTGAAGAGAAGGTAGGGCAGGGCCCACAGCTCTGCACCATGGACACGGGTGGAGGGAGGTGTGCACTAGTCTCTTCACAAAAGAAAGGGTCCAACAAGAGCTCGATAAGCTCAGGGTGGACAAGGCAATGGGACCTGATGGCATACATCCCAGGGTACTAAAGGAGCTAAGGGTGGAACTAGCAGAGCCATTATCAGAACTGTTTAGTGAGTCTCTGAGCACAGGAGAGGTCCCAGAAAGCTGGAGAAGGGCTCATGTGATCCTGTTCCACAAGAGTGGTAGCAGGGAGGAGGCAGGGAACTACAGACCAGTCAGTCTTACCTCAGTAGTGGGCAAGATTATGGAGACACTCCTTAAGGAAAGGATAGTGCAACACCTGGAATCCATAGGAGCACAGGATTCAAGAAAGCATGGGTTTACAAAAGGAAGGTCCTGTCAAACTGATCTCATAGATTTCTTTGACTGGGTAACCAGAGTGGTGGACCAAGGGGGATCAGTTGATGTTGCCTACCTTGACTTCAGCAAAGCTTTCGATACTGTTCCACATAGAAGATTGATTAATAAGCTGGGTAGGCTCAGGGTGGGTCAGACATTGGTCAACTGGGTGGCAAATTGGTTGACGGGCATAAAACAGAGAGTTGTGGAAAATGGTATACAGTCAAAAGAGATGCAAGTCACAAGTGGGGTACCTCAGGGATCAGTCCTGGGGCCAGTTCTCTTCAATATCTTCATCAGTGACATTGCAGATGGACTGGTCGGTAAGGTTTGTCTGTTTGCAGATGACACGAAGATCTGCACAGAGTAGATGATCCAGATGGTGTGGTTAGAATGAGAAGAGATCTGGATAAACTAGCAAAATGGTCGGAAGAGTGGCAACTGGGGTTTAACGCAAAGAAGTGCAAGATCATGCACGCAGGGAAGAGAAACCCTGAAGCCACCTATAGGCTGGTAGGGGAGTTCCTGGCAGTCACAAGGGAAGAAAGAGACTTGGGCATCATCATCACCGATGACCTGAAATCATCCAAGCAGACCTCTAAAGCAGTAGGTAAGGCTAGAGGGATGTTGAGGTGTATTAGTAGGGGTATCACAAGTCGGAAGAGGGAGGTAATAATCCCTCTTTACAAGACACTGGTTAGGCCTCATCTGGAGTACTGCGTGCAGTACTGGAGGTCACACCTTCACAAGGACATTAAGCAAACTGAGGCAGTCCAGAGAAGGGCATCCAAAATGGTGCAGGGACTGCATCAGAAAACATATGAGGACAGATTAACTGAACTCAATATGTATACCGTAGAGCAAAGGAGGGAGAGAGGTGATATGATTGAAACGTTCAAACACCTTAAGGGCATTAACAAGGTGAAAGAGTCTAACATGTTTCAGTATAAGAAAAATAGCAGGACAAGAGGACAAAGCATGAGATTAGAGGGAAACTGATTAAGGGGCAGGGGTAGAAATAAGGATTTGGCAGCCAAGAGCCAGGAATAGCTCCTGGGTGTCGGCATTTTCCAGCTGACCAGGAGCTACTCTGGCAAAACCAGGAGCTAAAGGTAAAATATATCAAAAACATGGGAAGGTGTAGTGGTCGGTAAGGAGGCAGTGTGGCTACTAGGAGGTACTGGTCTAGTGGTTAGAGTACTGGCTCTGGAAGAGAAGTTCCAAGTTTAAACCCCAATAGATCCAGATACTCACTGTGTGACCCAAGACACTCACCCACCCCATCCTCCAGTCCACCCAGCTATGAAAATAAGTAGAAACTAGGGACGCTACTGTAAACAAGTTGTGGCATTTCAGAAGGAATAATATTCCTGATAATGACTGCCATGGGATGGTGGCTGTAACACTTGTGAATTCTGTATATGCTTCCTCTGGTTTTGTGGGGAAGGGTTAGGATTTTGGGACACAGCTTTTATGCCATTTTTGTATGTGCAAGCTTTACTTTTGTGCAACAAACAAATTACAGTAGTAATTTGCAGGCATGGAGCAGGCAGCAGAGTAAATGTTTGCACTTCCAAAAACTGCATAAAAGCTAAATGTCTCTTTAAATATGTTCCTAATTGTTTGTTAAATAATAAAGTAACTACAGTATTTCAGCTGCTGCATAGGGTAGTTGGCTGTTATAATCCTTAACTACAACAGTTTCTCCTCTAGCATTCTGTGACTTAAATAAGGTAAATATTCAAACTCGTGCAAACTGTTAAAAAAAACAAAACCACATACTCTAAACAACCAGTTCCAGCAACATTCTGTTATGTCACATACATTAGGGATTAAGACACTAGCAGCTGCAAGCATAAAGTTTAAATACAGAGCGTGTGTTCGAGTCTTCTGTAACATGCTTTGCTCATACTGGTACCGCTCCCTTCTTTCTCCTGATCGCACGCTTTACTTTGGTCTACTAATCGCACAGAGTCTCAGTGGCTCACATTTCAGCACTCCTTTTCCTCCGGTCACACTGCTCCCTTTCTGCCTAGCTCACACCCCGTTCTCCTTGTCTGCTTTCAGGGGATTGGCTCCGATTTCAGAATTGGGCGTCGCTGTGGAGCTCAGACACTCCCACTCTCCCTATGCTGCACAGAAACAGATACAAAGGCACTGCACGGAGACAGGGGCTGCTTGTAGTGCTGCTGACTTGTCATTTCTTAAAGGGGCAGGCGCTAATTACCTAAATACAAGTGCGAATTGGCGCTTAGCGCCCCCTTATTTCGGTCCCTGAGGGGTAATGTGAGGAAGTTCTTTTTCACAGAAAGGGTGGGGGATGCATGGAACGGCCTACCTCAGGAAATGGTGGATATGAATACAGTGCATGGCTTCAAAAAGGCATGGGACAGGCATAAGGGAGCAATACAGATGTGTATGAATAGATAGGCCATTGTCAGAGCAAAGGCCTATGGCACATTCATAAGGTAGAAAAAGAAATGGACAGACTGGATGGGCTTTGCGGTCCTTATCTGCCATCAACTTCTATGTTTCTATGTTAACAGGATGCCACAAAAGGTCTTAAAAGTTCCAGGCAACAAAAATGTATTTCAGATAATGATAAGCGTAATATGAAGTTAGGTGCAGAGTGTCACAAACTCGCTCAGCCCTCTACTCCCAAAGTGCCAACCTCTGAGCGTATGATTTGTGTAGAGTGAACAGAACAAGGTAGCCCTCTTGTCTGTTTTGTGGGTTCAAGTCACCTTAGTCTCAAGCTCTGGAGGGATTCAAACTGATAACCCCTTGTTAGCATACCCAATTATCAGGCTCAGATAATTCTGTCTTCGGTGGGCCAGATATCTTTGCCTACAGGCACCCAACCAGGTCTTTCAAATGAACCCTTAGAACTCTATGTAAGACTTTAGAGAACTCTATCCATTTCCCAGTTTGGTATACAATAAGCCCATACACAGTGTTAATATAACCTTTTAAAAGCTCCACTTAAATAAAAATAAATGTCAAGGTACTCCATACTGTTCCGTTGTAAAATCTCTTTAATTTAAAATATCAAAACAGAACAATAATTACAGAACAAATATATATCCCAACACATACAGCCTTAACACACATAGGATTAAAGTGCAAGGTTCTACAATACAAACATTTCAGACTGGTCTAATCTTACTCACTTTCAGTGCTGAGATGATTCTCCCTCAGTCATATAATACTGTCTTGTGTGTCTCTAAGGCTTGCTCAGTTGGATAAAAGAGTTCTGAGCCGGCCCCCTCTCTGAGATCGTTAAACTCCACCTTGGTGTATTAAAAGTTATATGTTACCACACAGGATGTCCCAACAAGATTTAAAAAAAAAAAATGATAAGTGACCTACTCGATTTCCTCTCCTCAGGGTAACTGGTCAGAACTGTTTTTTGTTCTGCCACACGCACACACATAAACAGGTTCTGTGATGTCCCCCCAAGGCTTCCTGGGGAATGTGTATTTGACCTTCCAAATTTGTCTGGATCCTGCCTGGCGCAGACATCAAACCTCTTAAGTGTCCATTCTGGCCTCTCTCCGACACGCCTCCCCACAAGTCCTTCCTGGCAACTATGCAAGTCAAAGGATCTCCCTGAGGGCATTATGAATGGCTAATCTTATTTCCGGGGATGAAAGCAAATTGACAAGGCAACTGCACCCCAGATCTCTGCAGATTAAAATACCTCCTGTCCTTTTAACTTATCCCTGGTGGGTCTTGATGTGTTAGTTCCAGTAAGACAGTAGTTTCCTCAAACTGCCCTTCCCATCATATATTTTGTACGTAATAAAAAAAATTAATAAATTAATACAGCACTCGAACACTCAGAGCTGGCTGTCTACGTCACACAGAGCATTATCTAATGCCCCATATAGTCGGGCATTTAAAACTACCAGTGGGCACTGGTTGTCTTGGAAACCCTTACCAACAATCTCCCCCCAGCAGGTAGTCACTATACTAGAAGATGATTTAGGTAAGTGAAAAATGCACTGAACCCATCCTCATCCCCTTTACTAGTCGCATTCTTTCCTCTTTTTAATTACAAAAGAAAAGAACAAGGCAATTACTTCAGCATTTTTTTTATCCTAGGATAAAGTATAATAAACAAAACATCATACAGACAGAGTATATTTGCAAAAAAGCTGCCAAGATATTTGTCTCTTGGGTCTTTGTAGAGAATGTACTGCACTGTTACATGGTATAATGTTTTTTTCAGAACCCATATGGGCATTTGGGAATTAAAGTCCTCATATTTTGTTTTAAAGTGGGATTAAATGCATTATATTTGGAATTAAAGATTTCAAATCTTGCTACGGTAATGACTCTCCTCTGCTCAGGGAGAACTGGTAGAATAAGATAGTTTTCCAACCCATGTGAAGTTTTATGTAACTTGTACCAAGGTGCACATCTTTTTTCCGTTATTTTAAGTAAGTACATTTTGAGGTATTTTTCTACAGTTTCTTTTTAATGACACTTCTATACGAAAGAGCTACATCAATGTTCCTCTGGTAGTCTGTCCACAAATAAAAAAGGTTAATTTTAGTTAAAGAAAAAGTTAAAGCAGACAGCCATTGAGCTTTACTACTTTTAAGTTTTTAAGTTTTGCCGTATATTTTTTCCATTAAGCATCCTAGTGGCAATTTATTACTGGCATTCTTTATTATTTTCACCGAGTATGTAATCAGTCTGAGATCTACTTGTGCATGAAGTGCTGTTTTACCTAGTTCTGCCCCGATCATTGCTGCACAGCATGAAAATGCTACCCTTAGTGAGGATTTATAAAAATACAATAAGGGAGTTTTGATATTACCAGGACAATGTGCACCCCGAGCTTCTGCTCTATATAGTAGTATAGGACTGATTTTCATCTCTGCTGCTGTTGAAGCTGTGAGTGAAGTACTTCTTTCATAACTACACAATCTCAGCAAAGCCTTTGCAACATGTATAGCTTTTGAACTTTGCTCTTTAAGACAATATCCTTTCCCACTGTTTGTGAATTTGATTCTAAGACAAGTGTATTCTTTAGCCATTTTAAGTTTTTCTTGCTCCATAAAAAGTTAGTAATTTGTTTTGTTGCTTCCAAAGATCATTATTTTAGTCTTGGTAAGATTAATTTTCAGTTCTAAAGCATTGAGCTGTAACTGTATGGTTTATGCTTCCTCCTATATTTTACTGCTGGAAAAATGTCATATCCTTTGCAAGTAACAGCAATGACTTTTATGCATTTTGGTATGCTTCTGTGTATGCATCAATTGTGAACAATGTTTTCCTTACAAAATGATAAAAGTAAAAAAAAATAAGAATACATTTTTTTATTCTCCTCAGCTTTTTCTTTTAGCATTTTCCTCCACTCTGTTCCCTGGATTGTAGGACAGTAGTAAGTGTTAAATAGTTTGATCAGTACAAGACCCAACAGAGCACCATAGTAAGCAATCAGCATTTGTGGGGTGCATACCGAGGGGAATCTCCTCTAAAAATAGGGAGGGTGGTGATTGTGCCCCTCTACAGGTCGCTGGTCAGGCCGCACCTAGAATACTGTGTGCAGTTCTGGTGCCCATTCCTGAGGAAGGACATCAAATTGTTGGAGGGTGTACAGCGTAGGGCGACAAAGGTGATTCAGGGACTAGACGGATACTCCTATGAGGAGAGGTTGGGTGAGCTGAACATGTATTCCCTGATTGAGAGGAGGGATGGGGGGGAACATGATCGAAACCTTTAAATACCTTAAGGGGATAAATAAGACTAGTATAGAAGGGATTTTCCAAATCAGAAGGGGGAGGGTCACGAGGGGCACCAGCTGAGATGGGGGGATTCAGGAGGGAAGCCAGGAGACAGTATTTCACAGAGAGGAGATAGACAAATGGAATACTCTGCCTGAGGAAGTAGTAGCCTGTAGCACAGTGGATGGCTTTAAGAGGGATGGGACAGAGCGGGGGGTATTATGAAGAGGGAGGGGTGGGTGGGGCAGCTGCAAGGTGAGGGGCCAGCTGCACAATCAAGCAGACTCAACAGACTGTGAGGCCTGTATCTGCTGGCATTTTCGTATGCTTATATTTGTAAAAACACTGCCAATTCCACAAACAGCAATAAGCGTTATGATTTATACCTTCACTAAGGCAGCCAGTTCACTCACTACAAACCAATGTAGGAGGTATCCATCACAACTGGAAGTAGAGTATCAAAGAAGCAGCATAACAGACAGGCAGTTTGGAGGAAGAGTAATATGTAGATGCATAAATGTTACAAGACAATCAATCATTTCCAATTGGTTTTGTGTAACTATCTCCCGGCCACAGGCATACATTCTAAAACCTAAACCCAGTGAAAAGCATCATAGGGCCATACAGCAGGGAGGTAGTAAGCTGAAAAGGAAATTTAAACAACATGTGTGTACTGATAAATAGCAAAACCAAAACTGATATCTTGACCCAGCATGGAAAGATATATGAAGTTGCTCACTGAGCGTGCTCAGAAATACATTTTCACATGAGAGATCCCTGATATTGTTTGGCAGAGATCAAGCTCATTCCCTGTTCCTAATGCTGAGCCATTGAACAGACGGCACAGTTCACACACTGTCCTTTTTTCCTTTAGTAACTTTTCACCATTTCTATCACAAGACCACTTAAACACGTGTTGTATAACCCGAATATGGCATGACCTGACTGAAGATGTATTTATTTTCATTCAAGGCCACTCGTGAGATATAATATCAGTGATCTCTTAATAAGAGAAACATGACATCTTCAGTCAGGCAATGTCATATCCCCTATATCTCACAGAAATAAAACCTCTATATGCACTACCAGTACTGGATAAAAGTACCAATGGTACTGACAGGTGCCAACATACTGTACCTCTCAACCTTTTGTCACAAAAACGTGAAACACATACACTCAAAATGAGGGATACTGTGGGCCAATGGACCCCAAAATGTGAGGCACGTCACCAAATATAGGAGATACAAATTCAGAATACTGTGGATACAAAAACTTTTATTTCTGCAAAGTTTAATGTTGCTTTTGCATATTGGAATATTATGATTTAAACAAAATACCTAACTGGAACCAAATATGTGGGTATGAAGTTAAACTCCACCATGAGGAAATACAGTATATTAATGGAAACAAATTTGTATCAGCTAGTGATAAGAAGGATTTGGGGATCTTTGTAACTAATAAACTTAAGCAAACTGAGCAGCAATGCAGAGAAATGAACAAGGCAAACAGGATAACTGGATCTATTAGAAGAAACACTGTGTCGAGAAACAAACAACAACAACAACAACAAAACAATCCTTCCCCTCTATAGGGGATTGGTCTGACCCTATGTGAATTACTGCTCACAGGTGTGGTCTCCCCATCTTAGCTGGGATGACTATGCTGGAAAGGATGCAGAGAAGGGCCAACAGATTGATATAAGGACAGGCTTGAGTCCCTAGTACTAATGAAACTAGAAACAAGATTGCAATCAGGGGATCTACTTTTAATGAATAACATGGTGAGGGATGAGGTGTTATTAGAAGAAATAGGTTTTGAAACAATGCGGGACAAACTGGGTAGCCAGGTGGCCAATGGTCACAAAAAAAAATTAGTTTGGTTACCAGATTTTGAAAGATACTGGTCAACTGGCTACATGTGCATGAAGCGATTTTTAAGACCTTAATATGATGGCACTAAAAATATTGATTTGGATATCTGATTTTGAAAGCTTGTAGCCAAACTAACTTGTCCTATCCCGTACTGAATTCAAAAACACCAAAGCTGGAACTTGAGAACACAATAAGTAACTAAAACTTTGTAAGTGCAAACAAATACTAGGACATTTTTCTTTTCCAAGAGAACTGGGGGACTTTGGAACACTGTTCCACAATACAGAAACGTAGAATTTGTCATCAGATAAGGACCACTTTGCCCAACCAGTATGTCCCGTTTGTCCCTGCCTATCTATACGGTCACAGCAGACCCTACCTGATCTCCGGTTACTTAACCCCCCCCCCACCCGCTTCCTACCAAGATTCCTTTGTGCTTATCCAATGCATGCTTGAAGCCCTCCACTGTTTTCGCTCCCACCATTTCTGCTGAAAGACTGTTTTGGGTGTCCACCACTCGTTCACTGAAGAAGTACATCTACACATCCCTCCTAAATTCCTTCCAGCGTCACTGCATGTCCCTTTGACCTGATGCACCTTCTCTTCTGAAAAATACTCCCCTCCTGTACACTGTTCACTCCCATGAGGTACTTACTGGTCTCGGTCGTGTTCCTCTCCTCTGTTT
The DNA here is from genome assembly GCA_016271365.2 of Neoceratodus forsteri. Taxonomy (NCBI): domain Eukaryota; kingdom Metazoa; phylum Chordata; order Ceratodontiformes; family Ceratodontidae; genus Neoceratodus; species Neoceratodus forsteri. The sequence continues at coordinate 704,314,521 of CM028131.1, read as the reverse complement.
TAGGGTGTACAGATTAAGATCCTTCAGTCTCTCCTCATAAGGCTTATGATGCAACCACTGCACCATTTTAGGTGCCTTCCTCTGCTCTATGTCCATCCAGAGATGTGGTCTCCAGAACGGGACAAAGTACTTCGGGAATGGGGATTTCACCAATGATCAATTCAGTGGTAAAACCACCTCTCTCCTTCTGCTGGTGACCCCCCCACCCATGCTAGCCAGTATCCCCACTGGATACGGCTACTGCCTTGTTGTACAGCCCCACCACCTTGAGGTTATCAGATATAATAACCTCAAGGTCTGTTTCCTACTTTGTGACCATCAATACCTCTCCCCTCATTTTATACACTGCCCCTGGGTTTCTGTACCTTAGTTGAATGATTTTGCACTTTTTTGCACTGAAACCTATCTGCCAAATCCTTGACCATTCTTTGAGTTTTCTCAGCTCCATACCCATTCTCTCCAGCCCCTCTGGAGTATCTACACTATTGCAAGTTTTGGTGTCATCTGCAAAGAGGCATACCTTCCCCTCCAGCTCTTCTAGGATGGCGCTTATGATGACATTGAAGAGGAACAGACCCAGAATTGAACTCTGAGGTACCCCGCTGGTCACTCTCCTCTCATCAGAGTGAGTGTAATTTATCACCATCCTCTATTGCCTATCCTTTAATCAGATCTGTAACCAATTTACCACCTTGGGCCCCACTCTTAAACTGCACAGTTTCCCCTTATTGGAGGCCTCTGAGTGGAGCCTGAAGGCACATCTATTTAGGGAAAACTACAGGATTTAGCACTGGACATAGTTTTGGTTCACCCAGTTGCTGTTTTACATACTAACATACTATTTGCCAGCAGATTAGGCCTTACGGTCTATCGAGTCTGCTCGAACCTAGATCCTTAGTTGGATGCCGAGACCCTCCCATCCCTGGTTCTCCAGAAACCCCTATCATCCATCCCCACCCCCCCGGGACAGGCCATCATCTGATACATCCACTTTCTGTGTCTGTCCCACCCTCTCTTGAAGCCCTCCACTGTGGATCTCTGAACCAGCTCACCAGGCAGTGCATTCCAAGGGTCCACCACCCTCTCGGTGAAAAACCTCCTCCTCTTTTCCCCCCTCACCCTTCCACCTTCCAACTTCAAACCATGCCCTCTGGTGATACCGTCCTGCTTTAGTCTAAAGATCCCCTCCATGTTTACCCTATTTATTCCTTGGTGCTGAAGACCTCAATCATGTCCCCTGTCTCTCCTCTCCTCCAATGAAAACAGGCAGAGCTCCTCAAGTCTGTCCTCATAAGTCAAATCCTAGCCCTCGTGATCATCTTTGTTGCCCTCCTCTGTACCCTCTCCAGGAGCTGTATGTCCCTCTTCAAGCGTGGTCTCCAGTACTGTACACAGTACTCAAGGTGTGGTCTAACCAGTCCATTGCACAGCGGCAGAATCACTTCCTTGCTCCTAGAGGTGATCCCCCTTACGATGCATCCCAACATCCTGTTTGCCTTGCTTGCTGTTCTCCTGCACTGCTCAGAGTTATTCATACATGTATCCACCATGACCCCTAGGTCTTTTTCCCCTATTGAGGCCTCCAGCGCCTCCCCTCCCAGGGTGTACCTGTGTTTAGGGTTTCACCAAGATGCAACACCTTGCACTTGGTGATATTGAAATTTAATTTCCATGTGTGAGCCCAGCTTTCCAGGGTGTCCAGGTCCTCTGCAGGGCCACCCTCCCTCTTCTCCTCAACTACTGCTCCCATCTTGGAGTCATCTGGAAGAGACTCATTTCACACCTATACCCTCCCTGATGTCCGATATGTATGCATTAAACAGGATCGGACCCAGGACTGAGCCCTGTGGTACCCCACCAACCTCTCTCTGGTTCGAGAGCTCCCACAGACCACTACTCTCTGAGTGCGTCCAGCTAGCCAGTTTTCAATCCATCTGACCATCAAAGGGCCTACTCCTAACCCCATCAGTTTCTCCACCAGACCATTGTGGGGGACAGAGTCAAACGCCTTGCTGAAGTCCAAGAATAATACATCCACAGGCTTACCCCTGTCCAGTTCTGATGTTACCCATTCATAGAACTCCACAAGGTTGGTTTGACATGATCTACCTGGTACAAACCCATGTTGCCGACTATCCAGACCTCCCACCTCCTCCAAGTACACCCCCAATCGTTCCTTTAGTATACTCTCCATTAATTTTCCCACCACCGAGGTCAAACTGATGGGTCTATAGTTACCTGGTACTTCCCTCGACCCCCCTTTATGGATTGGTACCACATGTGCCTCTCGCCAATCCCTAGGTACCCTCCCTGTCTCAAGTGACCTGCTGAAAAGCTCTACCAGGGGTGCAGCCAGTATGTCCGCCAATTCCCATAGTACTCTCGGATGAATGCCATCCGGCCCAGGAGATTTGTTTTTCTTTAGGGCCTTGAGGGCTAACCACACCCTTTTGGTGGAGATAGCATCATCCTCTCCCCTTACTGGTCTTTTATCCTTATCCAGATGTGACACCCCTGGGGTACCTTTCCCTCCCTCTTGCTCCATTTCTGTTGCTCCCCTGATCCCACTCCCTGCCACTTCTATCCCCTTCATGCCTTGCTTTGTAGATATACCATCCCCCTCCCTAGTGAACACAAGAGGCAAAGTACTCGTTAAATACCTCTGCCTGGTCCCTCGCCTCTTCCACCCACCCTCCTTCTGATCTCAATCTGCTGAGATGGCCCTTAGTTTTTCTCAGCTCCCCAATGTAGCGGAAGAACCCCTTTTCCCCTCCATGTATCCCCTGTGCCAGCCGCTGCTCTTTACTGGACTTTGCTCCCCTCACCATACGGGTGACTTTTCTAGATGCAGGCTGGTACATTTCCTTATCCCTATCCCCTCTTGTTGTTTTATATTTTTTGTAGGCCGCCTTCTTTTCTCTGACTGCTACCTGTACCTCACTGGACCACCAGCATGGTTTACGTGACCTTGCTCCCCTTACGTTTCAACTAGCGCAGATCCTGACTGCCTCATGAAGTCCCCGCTTTATGACCTCCCATCTCCTTTCCACACTTGTCGTTGAGGTAATCCCCTTCAAGTGATCCTTGAGAATATTTCCCATGCCCATAAAGTCTGACCCCCTGAAGTCCACTGCCAGTGTCCTAGATCTCACCCCCACTCCCCCCATGCTTATTTGAAACCAGACAGTATTGTGGTCACTCCCAGTCAGGGGGTCCTGTACAACTATGTCCCTTACCAGATCCCCATCTGCCAGAACCACATCCAGGACATGCCCCTCCCTTGTGGGCTCCATCACATGCTGTGTTAAGAACACATCCTGGAAGCCATCCAGCAGCCTCTGCTCCTTGGCCACCTCAGAGGACATGGTTTCCCCAGTTTGTATGTGGCATATTAGGTCCCCATCAACACCACTCCTTCCCCTTTGGACCACACTGGGCAATGATGTTGTCCAGCAAACCATCCTCTAGAACATCACTCATCCCGGGGCCTATACTACTCCCAGCTTGACCTTATCTCCTGCTGGGGATCGTGGGTGACCCATAAGGCCTCCACGTTTCCCTCTGCCTCTTCTACCAAGCAATTTCTAGATCATCTCTAATGAACATAGCCACCCACCCCTCTGACCTCCTTTCTATCCTTCCTAAGCATAGTGTGACCCTGTACATTTAGGTCCCAGTCATGTTTTTGTTGGCCCACGCCCGTGACCGCCCACATCCACCCCCGAACAGCATGGCTCTGGAACTCCGCAACTTGTTTCCAAGCTCCTGGTATTTACTAACACCAACCCCCACCCCTTATCCCTGATCCTCTTTGTTGAACCCCACCCAGATTCCTTATACTTCCATCCTCCCTGCCCTCCTGAAACCTCCACCTCCAGTCTGTTTCCCTCCCTCTTGGGCTTGACGGCTACTCCCTCATCTGGAGGAGAGGGCTTGGTCAGCCCTCCTCATCCCTTCCCCTTACAAGTTTAAACCCCACCTTTCTTGTATGTAGTCAGCCATCCCTGTTTAAGGACTTCCTTCCCTAATGGGGCAAGATGAAACCTGTCCTTGGCATATAGTCCCTTATCCTCCCAAACTCCATTCCAGTTCCCTAACACCCCCAACCCATTCTCTTCACCCCACTTCCTGAGCCACTCATTAACCTCTCTAAGCTTCTTTTTTTTCTCCACTGAGGCCTTTGGTACTGGCAATATTTCCGAAAAGGAAATGTTGCATCCATTATCCCGACAGACTCTGGCAAGTTCTTGGAACCTTGCTTGATTTCCAAAATGCTATTTCCTCAGATCATTAGTTTCAAATGCACCAGGAACCGTTTCACAATCCCTAACCATTTCCATACACCATGAACTTTGCTCTGTGCACTGTCAGCCCAGAGATACTCACTACCTTCACCTGGCTATGGCATCCACCCCCCTGTCCCTCCCAATGGATACCCCTAATCATCGAGTCTCCCAGTAACAGAACCTTAACACCGCCATCATCCTTATGGTTACCTCCACTATGCCCTCTCAGACCCCCTTCCCCCCCTTTATTCATGATCTCAATTTCATGGGAATCTTCCTGCCTTATTAGAGACCCCCTTGTCACCCTCCCCTTTTTTGCTATTTTAACTTGTTGTTTATGTTTTATTAAATACGTATTTATTATGATGTGCTGCCACTATCTGTACGCTGCACAGAATAGGGCACTTCATAAATAAAATGTTACTTATTTCCTTCATTCACTACATTGGCCACATTATGACTTAAGGCTACAGTACCTCACATTATGTTTTGTATTCAAATTAGTTAATCCTTTCAATCCTCCTTGTCTAAGGGGAATTGTATATAGCAAATTATAACATGGGTTCTGAAAATACTGTCTTCTGATTCATCCAAACAGGTCACTTGACCAATGATTAATCCCTGATATATCGACAGTTGCATGTTCACAGGGCTTTATTTTACTATTTCTTTAGATAAAACTCTAATATAACATTACCCATGTTATAAGAGGATTAACCCACTCCAGGGTATGGGTTTACCGAGCATTAATCCATGCAAGGGTGGTTGAAGTCACTCAGCTTCACCCCATGACTCCAACATCCCCAGGCATGGATTAATGCTCAGTAAACCCATACCCTGTCATGGGTTATTCCCTCCATAGTTGTTCGCGCACTCAGGTCTGAATCCTTATGCATACTAGCAACCCCGAAACCGCAGTGCCTCACGGTGAAGTGATCTTTTGCCTACTCTGCCACCACTGCTTGGAATTCACTCCCGTCGGTATTACTTTCCTGTCCTTCCCTGTCACTTTTCAAAACTGAGCTTGCCTTTTACCTTCTTAAATCTCTTCCCTGCAATTACTTTCACTAATCACTGCCTTCACTAACATTTTCTGCTGAAGGTATCTTATTCCTGAAACTACTACGAGCAGTATATATGTCTGTAATTATGTACATTTTTCAAGGAAATAATATGTTTGTTTACTGTAATTATGTATATTTTCAAGGTAATATTAAAATTGTGTATTTGTTTAACCCATTGTATAAATCTTCATTATCCATGGAATCCTTGTACTTCCCTTGCAAATGGTTTTAACTTCTGTATTCACCGGTTTGTATTGTGTTGTATTTGTCTCCCAGGTACCCCTGAAAAAGGCACTGCATGGTCTCAGCAGGCTTACCCGGTTACCAAAATTCTAATAAATAAATAATAAATAAATCCTTATAAGCCTTCTATATGGTACAGATATGTTCTTGATTATAGTAATAAAACTAGTTTTAAGGATCATACTGCTAATGCTAAACTGACTGAATCAGGCTAAATCTTCAGGTATTACCACTGAGACAGTGGAAGACAGGCCTGATGGGTCACATGGTATCCTTCTGCCACTTCACCCAGTAAACCTTAGTGCAGGGTTTTAAATAATTGATTAGCAGTTTTTGGTGGTGGTGGTGACCGCCCCCCTCCCTTGCGTGGGCACGCCTGATGCATGGCAACCCTGCCAGTGTCAGTCACGCTGTAGAATGTGCAGCTCATGCACTGCAATGCTCCCAATCTCCACCAGGAGCCGCTGGTGCACCAAGCTATCCCCTGCCCATCCCCTGGAGAAGAGCAGCCCTGTGGGCATGCAATCCTTCCCCGTCCCCGCCGACCCCAGGCACCCGAGCTCGCTCCTGAACTCGGGTCGCCAGTGTGGTGCGAGGTGTGGCGTCCAGCGCCTCAACCTGCAGTGCCACCGGGCCGGCCTGCCGATCCTCATGTTAAACCACACTGCTCAGTGATTACTGGTGCCCAGGTGGCCTCCCATCTTGATTTCTACAGAACTGTCCCTGTTAGTAAACACTAGGTCCAGTATTGCATTATCACGAGTGGGTTCACTGTCTAGCTGCCTGAGAAACACCCCCAGCAGGGAGTGCATGGGTTATTAATAATGTAATATACTCTGGGGTGTGCCATATCCTTGACTATCATCACTTCTTGGGTGTTTAAAAGTATTAGGTGAACAACAATGTCGAGGCTTGACGATATCTCATGATATACCACACCGTGACATGTATAATTGCTTAAAGAGCAGCTCATGCCTTTGGGAAAACATTGAAACACATATTATTTGGACGCAGTTTAGCTTGCATTTCATATATCTTCAACAGATTTCTCCCCTCTGTTATTTGTAACTTAAGAAACCCCATAAGCACAAGATCTTTATGTCTCAGTTTATCGCACCAGTAGCGTATTCCCTACTTGAAATTAGAATGCCCTGTTGTGACATCACAGTCTGTTGCCAATGCAATGGGAATAATTGTGATATCATAGAGCATTATAACATAAGTTTTCAGAAGAAGCAATAGGAGCTGATGAACCTTCAGAGAAGACCTATCCAGTTTTCATCCATTTGATCTCAGTAATACACAATGTGGATAAGAAATACAGAGTTAATGGGAAACAGAAGCTGTTTTGTGTCCAAATCTGTTTTTCAAAGTTCTTCTTGCTGTGTCGGTGGCTATTTAAATATTATTCTAGGTTCATATTTTAGATGTATTCCGACGATAAACAGCACAGCTCCACACAAACAAAGATATTTACTTTTTCACAGTGTGCGCAGCAAGAGTGTGGAAACTTACAAATTTCAAAACCACATATCACAGACTCAATTCAGAAATAAAACAAAATGAAAAATAGATATATTGCCAGAAAGACATTTTCATTTAAATGTCTTCAAGGAGAACTGCACTGAATTTGGAAGTCATTTTTCTTCGTAGAAGCTGTTTTTAAATACTGGTTCAATTTATGTTACTGCTTTAGTTTTACAGGCTTTTCAGATAGTGAATGCGGAGCATTTGCAGTTTATGTTGCAGTTGTCATGACGGACAGGAAGTACTATAACTGTCTATCCGTGGTAAACCTTTACCACCATAAGTCAGGCTGCTTTTTATTTTGTGTGTGTGTGTGTGTGTGTGTGTGTGTGTGTGTGTGTGGCGCGGCGCATTGAAGACATTTTTTTTAGACAGCTTTCGATTTCCAGGTGCGACCTCGGGGATTATGCTTGTTAAGCTACCGACACAGATGCAGACCCTCTCCTTATTGCAAGCCTAGCCGAGCAACAAATTTAGCCTACCTACCTATCACAGTCCACTACCTGAACCACTACGCTAAACGAAGCCAGCTGCTGAACCACGTTCCGCCTATAACTCTAATAGTGTCAAAGGGTACGTGGCGTTCCAAGAAGTACACACGTAGTCACGAGCAGTACTCTTGTGTAGCACAAGACTCTCGTCTGCCGTAGCACCTCCGCTGCAGGGTGTCTGCCATGACACCTGTAGCAGAAGGTGCAAGAGTGCCCTTTTGTTGGCACAATGCATCTATGTTCTATTACAGAACTCTGTGAGAGAGTGGGACATTAAGCAATATACCTCTCCAGGGTGTAGGTATACTGAAGGATTTACCACGGCTGGTGTGGTTCGGTCACGAGGCGCAGCCGAGTGACTTAACCACACCAGAAGTGGTAAATGCACCAGTATACCCACTCCCTGGATGGGGTATTTGCTATTGTACAATGTCTTTTTATTTTTTTTTGTGTATGTCTTTTTTTGGAGGGGTGAGAAATATAGAAAATTAGGGTTTTTGGTTATTTTTATTGACTTTACTGTTGCCCGACGAAAAATAGTTCTGAGTTGCTTGGGCTGTTAGGGATGCCATTTGCTATTTGCAGTTCAGATGCTTTTTGTTAGGACGGGAAATCTTTAGTGCTGTGCCTCTTTAATGGCAGTTCAGTCTGTCCCGGCTTCATTTTTTTTTTTTTATCTGAGTCGGGACAGTCTTTTGAAGTTAGTGTGTGCCCCGCTCGCTTCAAGTATGGACAAATTGGGTCCGTTTTTGACGCATTGCAGGATTTTAAGTAATTGATTAGCAGTTTTTTCCTTGGGACAATACTAACTGTTCAGAAAGTATTTATATAGGTTTTCTAGAAGTGTTATGTTTGTTAAACACAATGAGGCAGGTGCTATGCATTTTCACAATGTTTTAGCACTTTTATGAGCAAAACGCTATTCAATTTTTAGAGTTAAATAAAACCCTGCATTGTGCGCATGTCCAGGTTTCTGTCTCTCAGCTAAAAAAAAGGAAAAACAGTTGGTCACCAGCCGTCTCTTGAAACAAAGTACAAGTTGACTTTTCCTGCTGTGTGGTTCATGTTGTGCAGATAGCCCAAAGTTATAGGGCGTGGAGGGGCTACGACCGCACATTTGTGTTGTACAGCCTGCCAGTCACTGAAACTGAGGACGCTACCAGCGGCAAGAGGGAGGGCGTGTGTAAGCAATGCTGAGTTAGCCGGCATAGAGGTGATTTTTTTTTCTTTAAACAGTCGGTAGGAGACTTTGGTGGACAGGGTTCACACTTTGTGTGTGGAGCGGTGTATCTTGTGGTTGAGTGAGGGAGTTTGGCGGTTTTGATATCGGGGGTGTCTAAAAGTCCCGCTTTTGTCTTGTTTAGCAGGTGAGCAATATGTGTAGATTTTGATTTTCTGGGTTGGAGTCGAATTGATTTGGGGTAAGATTCGGCTGGCTGGCACCTTTTCCAGTGGGTACACTGGAGGATTTACAACGCTGAAAAGGTGCCAGCCAGCCAATCAAAATACAGGATTTGGCGCTTTCAACTTAATCCATTGTATAATGCACTACATCATACAGCTCTAAAATGGCACTTACCACCAGAGTGTACATCAGAAACAACCACTTAGCTTACCAATCGGTCCTTACAGATGGAACAATAACAACACTTGAATCAGTACTTATGAAAAATAGCTTATACTCAGGGCTTCGGTTAACTCCATTTTGGAAGTATTTGACTTCCAAAAATAAGGCAAACAACTTCCAAAATAAAGAGGGAGGAAGTGATTGACTTCCAGATGTAAAACCAAAAATTAGGTAACTTACAAAAACTGCAGGCTTGGAAGTCAGAAATTATGGATTTTTCAGAAACAAACTGTATTTTACCACCAATATATTAACATCCATAAATTTGTTCTTCCTATAATACTGACTTCCAAACGTGGGATTGTGGAAGTATTTTGACTTCCCAAAAATTGGAATGACTTCCAGATTTCGACTCTTGGAAGTTTTAGACTTCCACTGAAAATAAATTAACTGAACCCCTGCTTCTACTGGAAAAATGACTTACAGCTCCAGTGCAGTTCTTTTTTTATTATACAACCGTTTTAGCGTGACTCTTGCGAGATCTATTATTTTTCTCCATACCCGCAAATATGTTTAAATATTAGAACGGATTTCGATTCTAATAAGCTTAGTGCTAAATAATAAGTTTAGAAACATACGCTTTATCAGGCTGCAAGACAAGCAGGTTCCCAACAAATAACAAGTGGCGGTGGCGCACAAAGATGCGTCCATTGGTGCCGGAAAAGTTTGAAAAGTGGTAGGGCCAAAGATGCAAGGGTTAAATTCTCCCCATGTTAAATACATAAGCATGATTGCAAAAACTGATAGGGCCACTTATGCAAGTGGTAAGGCCCCCCGCCAATGCCTGCGCCCGTGCATAAAGTAAATGGCGTGAAATCTCAGCAATGGACTTCTTTTCTCATATCGAATGCACAAGTCGAACTCCTACCTTGGCAAACTTTAGGCTGATAATAAGTCACGAGAGATGAGCAACAAATGCGTTCACATGAACCCCATTACGTCAAAACGTTACAGTTTTTACTTCTCTTAGCACCGCACAGTCTCAACGTGTAAATTATTTCTACTTTCTGTTAGCAGTAAGCGTTTCCATGGTATTTGGACGCTGTTTCGCTCATACCCTAACTCTGATTGGCTTTCATGAAAATGGTCACGCCAAGACGATCCAATGCGAAACTAGAAGTGAAGGAAAATAACGCCCATCGACTGTTGGCCAATACAAAATACTCAGCAAAACTACCTAATACCTAAACAAATAACACCACTGTTTATTTTTCAGTGACTAGGGCAGGACAGTCCTGATTTGGGCAACTGTGTCCTGCAAAACAACATGAAAAATGCTACATGTCCTGACTTTTTAGTAGAAAAAATATTTTCTGACTTTCATCTAAATCTTGTAGAAAACTATGGTACCTTAACTAAACTACATTAAAATGATATGAAACTAAAGAAGCAACCAAGAAACTACAATACTTAGCCTTAATTCTGATTATATAGAGAAAACAAGTCTGTTGCACTAGGCGAGGTTACGTACTGTACTGCGAAAAATGTTTTAGTAAGAAATGTCCCACTTTGGGCTTCTTAAAAGGTGGTAACCCTATCAGTGACGCATAGGTGTGTAAATTAATACACAATTTCTGTAATGAACGTTCCTTGTATCATTGTAGCATACTACTAGTTGCGGAAGTGTATGGTCGTCCAGCTTGTCTGCCATTCACGTCGAACAGAACTCTGGTGGTTGTAGTTATTAGGCTGGCTAGGCGGCTGAGTTGAGCGGGCCGGAAACCTCAGTTCCCAGAAAGCCTTGCTACCAGAGTCTCGGGTTTGTGAGCTTCTTGTGCTGCTGGACAAGTTGGAGCCACTGCAGTAGCACGAGGAAACTGTTTTTTGTGTTATGTCTGAGTTAAGGAGACTGTGTTCCTGGGAGCTTTGCTAGTTACACTATAATGTCTTCCTCACTTTCCCTGTTCAGAATAGCATGCCTCGGACGCACGTGTAGGAGTACTACTGCTATGTGGACAGAGTTAGGAACCAGGGCAACAAAGTTGCCTCGTGTGCTATCGAGATCCGTGTTTACTACTTGTTGCTGGAACAAATCAGAAGCTGACAAAAGTACCAACAAACCTCTGAAACAGTGGACGTTGATCGTTAACCCCTTCGGAACTCTGAAAGTGCGACTGCCCTGTGACGTGGCCGTGCGACCCCTGGATCCGCACAGATTCCCGGACGCAGACAGGGCGTTTGTGACTGTCAGTGGTGGGAAAGCAAGCAGCCAGGGACTAGATTTAGATAATGTGGAGGTGAAGTATGATGAAGTGCAAAATCAGATGCAGATTTTTTCAGACAACATTGCCAGCAGCACCTATGTGGCTGTTACTGCGCCAGTCAAATTTGGTAAGTTTGTAGAGTATAACTGGCATTCACAAAGGTCAGAAAAAATAACTTTACAGCTGTTAACTCCAGCTATTTTAGTTGTGTGAGCCCACTAGCTTTTTTTTTTTTTTTTTTTTGCATTGGCAGAGGACTAAGGGCTAGCATTAATAGCGTACCACTGAGGCTGGCCTGTGAGCGGTGCGGTAGGGCTACTGCTGGTGATGCCGGCTGCCCCAGTTTCAGGAAGGAAGCCTGGGCCATTGGGGGCTGGCTGGGGGAAAATGATCAAGCATCTCGGAGGACGCTGCCCCTCTCCAGGAAGGGGAGAAGTGTGCAGCTGCCGCAGCAGTGCCTCCTGGGTGACCATAGGTGAAGCTGGGGGAAGACACACCATGAGAGGGAGGGGACATGCTGGGCAATGCCTTGCAGTGGAACACCTTGGCATGTGTGCCCTCACATGGCGGTATCAGAGCCAGCCAGTGTTTTGGGGGACGTGGAAAAGGGCCTCAGTAGTCGTAGATGAGGGACCCTGGTACACCTAGGCCCCTTCCCTGCCCCCACCTGACTAAAGAACCACTGTTGGGCATACATACTTCACTCCGACTCTACCTGGCGGTAAACTAGGGCTCCATGGGGGGCCCTGCAGTGTTGGTGGTGGGGCCGTAGGATAGAGGAGGTAACCATGAGCTCCAGAAAGAATCGGCTGGAATAGGTAAGTGGAAAAAAAGTAGAGAGTTACAAAATATAGCATAGCATGGTACGCTATGCTGTTTGTGTTCGGGTTTAGAATCATAGAAATTTGTTGGCAGGAGAAGGTCTAATGGTCTATCTTGTCTGCCCAGTGTTCATGTGTGTGTCCCCAAGAGGTTCATGCTCATTCACCCCCCCCCAAGCCCCACTCACCAGCTCCTGTGCCGCTCTCTCTCGAAGCTCTCCACAGTTTTTGTACTGACCAGAATGAAGACCATCTTTTTCCACCCTTCTATCACCCATTCCATTAAACAGTACTTACTGACTACTAAGGCAATTCACATACAGTGGACATAATGCAACCTTTACTTGGTAACCTTAACTTACTGATTGGATGCAAATCTGTTAACTTCTCCCCAGGCTAAACTGAGTGTTCACAGAGTGGAACAACTTATTTTTGATAATAGAATTATTAACTTCGCTACCTTTCAGCAGAGATAACGTACCCCAAGTCACATGGTATTCTCTTTTCTCCAAATCACACACATCCTGGCTGGGCACTTATGTCACCTATGAGCATTTAACCATGATAAATTAATTGTCCCACTGGCACAATGGAGAACACTGCTGTACCTAATCCCCCACCTGCACCAAACTATTTATGACCTAACTACAGACAAGGCAGATGGTACTGTACTATACAGATACACAGATACACAGATGTTGGCAGTTAAGGGCCTTGTGGCTCATCCAGTCTGCCCTAGCCCTCTTTCTAATGCTTAAGGCACCCTAGATGCTACAAGCCCCACCCCTTTCACCCTAGCTTGATAATTCCTATGTGCCCATCCCACGCATTCTTGAATCCCTTAACTGTGGCCACCGCAACCACTTCCTGGGAGAGACTGTTCCATCTCTCCACCATCCTTTCAGTGAAATAGAATTTCCTCAAGTTCCCTCTTAAGTTTTCCCCCTTTATTTATTAAATTTTGGTGACCGGGTAAGCCCACTGGGTCCCGGAGGTCCCTTTTTCAGGGGCAACCTGGGATTACATAGCAAAGGTAAATAACATAGTAAGAATGACAATTATGAGGACTTCCAGCGATGCGTCGTGCAGAGTAGCAGCTTCTCTGCACAGCTCCAGCCCTCCGATTATCAAAAGTCCTCTTATCGCAGTTAAACCAACCCCCCGACACTGTTCTCAGTGTTCAACAGCGTCGGAAGACTTAAGGAAGCACTGAGCATAACAACTGTCCGGTTTTATGGAACTAGAGTGCCAAAAAATGCTTTCAAAGCACACTCCGCCCGTTATGCCCGAAAAGGCCCCAAAGAAGCCTAGGGCCTTAGGCTCCAGTCAGAACTTAACTGCCTCCTCCACTACTGGGGACAGCGAGCCGCTCACCCTGCACAGATTTCTTGAGAAATTTAAGCCATTTCATGAGGATCTGCACAAACTTACTTCGGACCTGGCTACTATCACAACGCAGTGAGTGAAATTGCTCAAAGAGCCTCTGATAATTTAGCGCGGCTCTTTTCGCTTGAGAAGAAACAAGACAAGCTAGACCCAGAGCTCAGCGGCTGATAAGTTGGAACTCAAGGTGGAGGACTTTGAGGGGCGTAGTCGCCGGAATAATGCTGTAATAATTGGTCTCCCCAAAGGAGAAGGAGGGCATGATACGATATTATTTGTTCAGAAGTTGATACAAAAGTCGGCTGGCCCCTCGCCCTTTGGGGATAATACATCATAGAGAGGGCTCACAGGGCTCTCTGTGCTAGGCCAGTGCCTGGCACCCCTCCACGCCCACTAATTTTTAGTTTCCTAAATTTTCTGGAAAAACAGCACTTTCTACAGAAATGTAAAGAGCTACAAGATATTAAGTGGGAAGGAAAAGCCCTCAGAGTGACCCAGGATCTACCAACATCTGTGCGCCAGAAAAGAAAGGCATTTCATCTGCTGGTGGCTAAGCTAATAGTCGCCAGCATTAAATTCAGGATGGCATATCCTGCCAGGCTTCATGTTCTTATTGCAAGAACCTGGACCTCGTTTGATGATCCCGAAGTCGCGGCCTCGCAGCTTAAGCTTGCCTTTCCTGATCTCTTCAGGAATCCCTGAAGGGAGACTGCTGCTGGCAATGCAGACCTTTTGGAGCAAAGAAGAAGTATGCCAAAGAGAATGCACATTTTGAAGCTGAACATTTAGATTACACATTTTTTTTTTGTGTGTGAGTACAGAAAGGACTGGCTCGATTGTGCTCCCTAAATATACTTCATGTGGACCAGAAAAAATCAACCTGCCCTCAGGCAGTAAAGGTGTTGGTTTTAACTTAGCCTTGTTATTATTAGTGCAGCTCATACCCAAATAAGTTATTTTCCTCATTTAATACCTTGTCCCAAGAAAGAAAATTCTGACGCCGGGGGAGGGTGCTCTCCCTTGATGGAAATCTTTAAGGCTTAAATCAGGACTGGGAGAATGCGGTGTTCAGGGCTAGAACAGGGGTCCTGTTCCAGTAGTTACCCGCAGTCCCCTGGAGAGTTTGGGGAACAACATCTTCTGTCCCTCATTTTGTTTTGGACTAGGTGTCTTGCTTTAAAGTTTAGACCAGTTTTGTGGTTAAAGCGTACTCTGTAGTGAGAGCCCTGCTTTGTTATGCTGCACCGCCATGAGAGGGAGCTCCAACACAACGGATGGACAGTAATGCGAACCACTGTGCCAGTGAGCGAGCCGAGTGCTGATTTTGATGTTTCCTCCCTCTTCTGGTTTGAGCATTGCTTTATTTTATCTGTGTTCCTGCAAATAGATGCTGCAAGTGACACAAGGTCAACAGTAACAACGAATCTGGGACCTAGTGAAAATTATGATCAGCAGTAAAGGGAGTGAAGAAAGTGCTGTGGGCTAGAAGTATTTCAAGCTCTTATGCTGGTTATGTTGAACGCTTACTGTAAAGGGCTTTCTGGGTTTGTTACCAGTGCTCCTTTGTGTTTACTCTTTAATATGGGAGAGGGAGCTTTCTTAGATATGGGTAGGTGTTATTATAAACTTATTAGCAGGGACGGGGCCTAGATATATCTTTAATATATGCTTTTGTTATATAAAAAATAATAAATGTTCTGTTAGATGGTCAGAGTATTACCAAGCAGTACTAAAAGGACAGCTTGATATTAAAGAATTAAGTTTATAGTTCCATGTATCTTTGAAGTAAAAGAATGATAATAGAGTTTTGATACTGTTAACAGGTCCAGACATTTGCCTGATTAGTAACAGAAGGGTGTTTTGGGGTTGTTGACTCTAGTAGGACTTTTGTGATTCTTATTTTTAATTGTTTTAAAACAAGGAAGATGGTTGGGGGAGGGGGATGGTTGCAGGGCATGAGGCATAAGGTGACTGATAGACAAGTGGGGGTGGGTGGGGGCCATAGGTTCTTACTTACACTATGTATGGGTTATAATAAGGGACTTGCTAACTTTGGGGAGGATTTCCTCAGCGGAACTGTTATCTCGAGAAATTAAGGAACACACTTCCCACATATTCATTAACATGTAAACCTCAATGGCAGGTCAAGTGGAAGTTCTCACATGGAATGTTAGAGGGGCAAGACACAAGCTTAAGCAGTACCAGCTCCTTAAACACCTCAATCTGTTGGCTGCAGACATTGTGATGGTGCAGGAATCCCACTTATTAAATTCTGAGGCAGACAAATTACGCAGGCAACAAATAGGTCAGTGTTTTTCGGCTGAGGGCAATACCCAAAGCAAAGGGTTTATGATCCTAATTCGTAGATCTACACCCTTTATTCCAGATGTAATTATACCTGACTCAGAAGGGTGTACATCATAGTCAAGGGAGACTCTATACTAGAGACACTGTACTTGCTAGTATATATGGCCCTAATACGGACTCCCCCAGTTTTTTCATGCACTTGCTCAGTATTCTTACGCCGTATTTAAATATACCCCTAATTTTAGGAGGAGACTTTAATCTGGTTATTGATCCACAACTTGATCATTCAAGTAGGTCACTCAAAGGACTTTCACCAGCCCAATGAGCACTCCGGGAATTACTAGATGACACAGGATTGATAGACATCTGGCGTGTCCTTCATCCGGGGGTTAAGGAATTGACATTTACTTCACAGGTCCACCACATGTCTTCCCGTATCGATTATTGGTTAATTTCTCAAAATTTGATTACTAGTGTGTTGGAGGCTAAGATACTTCCGGGCTCATTATCTGATTATTCCCTGGTGTCGTGTTTGATCTCCCTTGTATCTATTCCCACGAAGGGTGGACGATGGAAGGTCAACAACCAATTGCTTAAAAACCCAGAGAATGTTAAATATATAGCTGAGCACATCACAGTTTTCTTTGAAATTAATACCAATTCGACAGGAAGACGTGATATCGATTGGTGTGCCCTAAAAGCTTACCTTCGTGGCCTTTTTGATTGGATTGCGTCCAAATGGAAAAAGATGCAAGAGGAGAAACTTAAATCCCTATTATCTCAGATCAGGTTGTTGGAATGCACCCTATCACCCCAGTCCTCTGACTTAGTGAAACAAGAGTTAGTAAAGTTAAAAGATGCTTACATGAATTTACTGAGACAGAAGGCTGAATTTTCCATTCTCAAAACTAAAGCTCATTATGTGGATCAAGGAGAAAAGGCAGGGCGTCTCCTTGCTCTCAAACTTAAGCAACTTGAGTCAAATCGTTTTATTGCCTCAATTCGTTCCATAGAAAATGACATCCTAAAAACATCCCCATCTGACATTGCTTCCGAATTTAGGAAATATTACATGGAGCTGTATAGCCTGCTGGACGAACCCCCGTCATTAGCCAATTTGGATTCTTACTTAGCACATCTATCATTGCCTATTATTTCAAGTGTACATAAAACCACTCTGGTTGCTCGCATCACTTCAGAGGAAATACTTAGAGTCATCAAAGATCTCCCGATAGATAAAACGCTGGGCCCGGATGGCTTCTCGGCCAATTTTTATAAAGTGTTTGCTCCACAGTTGGTTCCATCGCTTCTGGCCTTATTTTGTCACATCCTTTCGGGACAAGATTTGGATAAGTCGCTATTTAAGGCCTTAATCACTCTAATACCCAAAGAGAGTAAACCCCCTGATAGAGTGCAAAGGTATAGACCAATCTCCCTTCTGAACCAGGATCTCAAGATTCTCACAAAGCTTCTTGCAGTTAGGCCCGATTTTGTCAGATATTATAGACCCAGAACAGGTGGGGTTAATGAAGGCCAGATCTTCAGTGGATCATCTCAGAACCCTGTCGCATGTCTTCTCTGCTACCAAAGATGTTGATATTCCTGCTGTGCTTGATTCCTTGGATGCCGAGAAGGCTTTCAACAGGGTTGACTGGAGCTTCTTATTTCAGGCACTTCAAGCTTTTGGATGTCCCCCCTGTGTGTAAAATGGATTAAGGCTTTATACAAAACTCCTACTGCGAGGGTGGTCTGTAACGGGTACATGTCCGATTCTTTTACACTTCATGCCGGAACTCGACAGGGTTGTCTGCTATCCCCTTTATTGTTTCATATTTATTTAAAACCCCGTATTCGCAAGATAACAGCAGATCCAGATGTTCAGGGTATAGTGGTTCAGTGACAGACTATTAAAGTTTTGGCCTACGTGGATTATTTGCTTTTACAATTGTTTCACCCCAAGACGTCTTTGCCTGTCCTGATTAAAATCTTGGAAGAAGTCAGCTCATTGTCTAATTATAAATAAAACAAAGATAAGACGGTGGTATTCCCTTTAAATTACAAAGCGACAAAGTTAGATGTTTCTGCAGTAGGTTTCTCCTGGCAGACTAAAGCCCTGAATACCTGGGATTTAACTTGTCAAGAGACTCCGGCAGATTCTTAAAACAAAACTTAGACCCTCTAGTTGCGGTTATCAGGCAAGATCTTAAAAGATGGCCCTTACTCCCCCTCTCCTTGTGGGGGAAAATCAATATAGTTAAAATGAACATTTTTCCTTGGTTATTCTACCTAATTAATCTCTCAAATGTTTGGATTTCTTTAGGGTGGTTCAAAAGGATACATCAGATGATTACAGATTTTATTTGGACACGAAGAAACCCTGGTTAAGTTATAATAAGCTCTCAGCCCCCAAAGAGAAGGGAGGACTCCGTCTCCTGCATAGTTGGCTATATTATTGGGCCAGTCATGCAAGCAAGTACTTATGATGGCCCATACCCGAGCTCCCTCCAACTTCATATTCTTTTACCCCCACATGGCTCAAAATAGAATGTGCCCTTATAAAGGCTAGTGGACAATCAGCAGGGGAGTCGCTCCGAGGCACCGCCGCTGAGGGAGGAAGGGCCACGTTAGTGTAAAGAACGTGGAACTTCACTTCACTGCTCGTGGATCCCTTAATATTTGGATATAGAAACATATAAACATAGAATCTGACGGCAGATAAGGACCGCCTGGCCCACCCAGTCTGCCCATTTTCCTACCTAACAGATAAGCCGCAGATCCTAGTCAACCAACAGCATACTTCCTCCTACCCCCCCACTAGGACTGCCTTATGCGTGTCCCATGCATTCTTGAAGTCCCCCACTGTTCTTGACCCCACGACCTCCTCAGGGAGGCTGTTCCATGCATCCACAACCCTCTCAGTGAAAAAATACTTCTCACATTACCTCTGAGCCGTCCCCTTCTATCTTCAAATTGTGCCCTTGTTCTTGCACATCTCTTTCTGGAAGATGCTACCCTCTTGGACTTTGTTAATTCCTTGAGGTACTTGAAAGTTTCTATCATGTCCCTCTCCCTTCTTTCCTCAAGGGTATACATATTAAGCTTCTTTAGTCTTTCTTCAGTATGTCTTCTGGTGCAGACCCTGCACCATTTTGGTGCCCTCCTCTGGACAGCCTCCACTCTGTCTATGTCTTTGAGGAGATGGGGTCTCCAGAACTGCACACAGTACTCCAGATGGGGTCTCACCAACTGTCTGTACAGAGGGATAACAACTTCCTGTTTTCTACTATTGATGCCTCTTCCTATCCCCCCAGCCTTCCTTACTGCCTTCTCACATTGCTTGCCCACCTTTAGATCATCTGATATAATTACCCCCAGGTCCCTAGGTTTCTATTTTTACTGTTGTCAGTATCTCACCCCCCATTGTGTACGCTTCCCCTGGGTTTTTGTTCCCCATGTGCATTACCTTGCACTTCTTTGCATTGAATCTGAGCTGCCATACATTTGACCATTCCTCCAACCTTGCCAAGTCCCTTCTCATCCTTTCCACTCCATCTTGTATATCAACCCTGTTGCAGATCTTTGTGTCATCTGCAAAGAGACATACTTTTCTTTCCAGTTCCTCTGCAATGTCACTTATAAAGACATTAAAAAGGACCGGTCCCAGTACTGAACCCTGCGGTACCCCGCTAGTAACCCTCCTTTCGTCACTGTGTACTCCATTTACTACTACCCTTTGAGTCCTGTTGTCTAGCCAATTTTTTGTCCAGGCTACCACCTTGGGACCCACTCCAAGGCTGGCTATCTTGTGTATTAATCTTTTGTGTAGGACTGTATCAAATGCCTTGCTAAAATCTAGGTAGGCCATGTCCACAGCCCCTCACTGGTCTACTACTTTGGTAACCCAGTCAAAGAAATCTATTAGATTCGTCTGACACGACCTTCCCATCGTGAATCCATGCTGCCTTGGGTCCTGTGCCCCACTGGCCTCTAGGTACTCAACAGTTCTTTCCTTCAGAAGTGATTCCATCATTTTACGTACCACTGAAGTCAAACTAACTGGTCTGTAGTTTCCTGCCTCTGTCCTGTTCCCACTTTTGTGAAGAGGAATCACATCTGCCCTCCTCCGGTCCTCGGGTACCACCCCATCCTCCCATGATTTGTTAAACAGAGTAGTCGGCGGTGTCACTAGTTCTGCCCTTAGTTCTTTTAGAAGTCTTGAGTGAACCCCATTGGGTCCCATTGCTTTGTCCACCTTCAATTTTATTAGTTCTTTCAGAACCCTTTCTTCTGTAAATGGACTGTTATCGACCCCCATCTTCAGAGTGTTTCTCTTGTTTGGTTTAGGTAACTCCCCCTCCTCTTCCTTTGTGAATACTGAGCAGAAATATTTGTTCAGTATCCCTGCTTTTTCACTGTCACCCTCTACCCACATTCCCTTCCCTTTATTAAGCTTCAGTATCCCTCCTTTGGTCTTTCTTCGCTCCCTAATGTACCTATAAAAGGTCTTATCCCCCTTCTTAACAGAATTGGCTATCCTTTCCTCGGTTTGGGCCTTTGCTATTCTGACTGCCTTCCCAGCCTCTTTCTGCTTTAACTGATAAAGTTCTCTGTCCTGCTCCTTCTGTGTTTCCTTATATTTCCTGAATGCTGTCCTTTTCTCCTTAACCTTCCCTGCCACCTCTTTTGAGAACCATAACAGTTTTTTCCTTCGTTGTGTTTTATTGATTTGTTTTACACAAAGGCTTGTTGCCTCTGTGATGGCTGTTTTGATCACTCCCCATTGTTCCTCCACCCCTCCTTCTTGCCTGTTTGCTAGTGCTTTTCTGAGGCACTCTCTCATTTTCCCAAAGTCAGCCCTCCTAAAGTCCAGTACTCTTGCTTTTGTATGGCTTGATTGTATGGCTATGTTTATCGTGAACCACACTGTTTGGTGGTCGCTTGTTCATCTGTTCATATGCTTGTTCATATGGCTTTCATATTTGACTGGCTTTACAATGGTTTCAGTAGCGTACTACAGCTTTTGGGGTTATACAAGAAATCGGGTAAATTAGTGTTCCTAGGACTGGACAATGCTGGGAAGACAACACTACTACACATGCTCAAAGATGACAGATTGGGGCAGCATGTGCCAACATTGCATCCCACATCTGAAGAGCTGACAATTGCAGGCATGACTTTTAGCACTTTTGACCTTGGTGGACATGCACAAGCTCGCAGTGTGTGGAAGAACTTCCTCCCAGCCGTCAGTGGCTTTGTGTTTCTGGTGGATTGCACAGACTACGAGCGGCTGGCTGAATCAAAAGCAGAACTTGATGTACTAATGACAGATGACACTGTTTCTAATGTGCCTGTGCTAATCCTTGGTAACAAGATTGACAAACCGGAAGCTGTCAGTGAAGAGAAGTTACAAGAGATGTTCGGGCTTTATGGTCAGACGACAGGAAAGGGAAAAGTTGCATTGAAGGAATTGAACGCAAGGCCATTAGAAGTCTTCATGTGCAGTGTCCTAAAGAGACAGGGCTATGAAGAAGGATTTCGCTGGCTGGCACAGTATATTGATTAGAGACCCTTAACCTGACAGGGAGCATCTGTATATTGTACCTCATGACTAGATATCTAGTCCACTCAGTTTCTGAACACTCACCACATACAACTTGAACTCAATAGACTTTTGTTTGTTAAACATCTGGTTATAAAACTGTTTCTTTTCCCTAGGGTAATAATATTGCATCAGCTCTTCTAAAATTTTGAGTATAAAGAGTGAAAACCCAATTTCAAGCAAGTTTGTTTGAACATTACAACATGTTAACTATCTAGTTGCATTGGATAACTATTCCCTTTTCCAATTTATAACTTTCAACAGTTTACATCACCATGTTGGACAGAGTAACTTTCCAGTACAGTGCATTGGAATGCACTTTTTAACACGAGAGCTACAGACGTGAATGGTATTTAATGATCATCATGTTAAATTTTTATGTACTATTTTTTGAAAATGTTTGGTTCAATAAACCTAGAATTTGTAATCATCTGTCCTAACATTTGTTAACTGATTAGTCTGCTAATTGCATGATGCCTTAATTTCAGTAGCATCATCTGTAAAGCAATGCCATACAACCAATGGCTTGACTTTGCTCTGAAGACACAGTTGAACATCACCCTTCAAGATGTCTGAAGTAAAACTATAAAAACGTAGCACTGAAAATGTACTGACTAGTAACCCTCACAGCAAACAAGGAAACATACATAAATTGTACCATTATCAACTTCAAAGAGTCCCCAGTGTCTCGGAGCAAACTTCATAAATACCTAGTAGTTAGGCATACATCTGCTTTTATTTCTTATATTTGCTGCAGTATTTAGTTTCCCAGCATTTCTTTGTAACTGTAGATGCTAATTTAAAATAGGGCCCCTATCCTGTAGGCTTCATTGGTCCCTGCTGCTTGCCTACACCTGACATCACAGTCCCCCTTCTTGTCACATTAAATCTCTTGCTTTGGGAATCACGGTGTCCTAAAGATCTGTAACATAGTTGATACACAAAGGGGTAGAAAGGATGAGAAGGGACTTGGCAAGGTTGGAGGAATGGTCAGACATATGGCAACTTAGATTCAATGCAAAGAAATGCACCTGGGAAACAAAAACCCAGGAGAAGAGTACACAATAGCAGGGGAAGTAATAACAACAACAAAAATGGAACAGGACTTGGGGGTAGTCATATCAGATGATCTAAAGGTGGGTAAGCAATGTGAGAAGTCAGTAAGGAGAGCGGGGATACTGGGATGCATAGGAAGGGGCATCACAAGTAGAAAAAGGGAAGTGGTTATCGCTCTGTACAGACAGTTGGTGAGACCCCATCTGGAGTACTGTGTGCAGTTTTGGAGACCTCATCTATGCAAGGACATAGGATGGAAGCAGTCCAGAGGAGGGCAACTAAAATGGTGCAGGGTCTTCATCAGAAATCATATAAAGAGAGACTGAGAGAGCTTAATATGTATACCCTTGATGAAAGGAGGGACAGGGGACATGATAGAAACGTTCAAGTACCTCAAGGGAATCAACAAAGTCCAGGAGGGTAGCATCTTTCAGAAAAAGAGATGTGTAAGAACAAGGGGACACAATTTAAAGATAGAGGGGGGACGGCTCAGGGGTAATGTGAGGAAATCTTTTTTCACAGAGAGAGTGGTTGATGCGTGGAACTGCCTTCCTGGGGAGGTTGTTGGGGCTAAAACAGTGGGGGAATTTAAACATGCATGGGACAGACACAAGGCAATTGTAGTGGGGGGTGGCAGGAAGTAGGCTGTTGGTTAACTAGAATCTGCAGCTTATCCAGTAGGTAGGGAAATGGGTAGACTGGGTGGGTCAAGTGGTCTTTATCTGCCGTCAAAGTCTGTGTTTCTATGTTTCTATAAAGAGAGGAGCATTATATCAGATATTGACAAGCAGTCCGGGCAGATACAGTTTAGGGGATAGTGATCCTGGTTCGTTGTTTTACTTCCATAGTTATAAAGAAAATGAGGACACTAAACACAGAAAATACATTGTATCTAAAATAAATTATTTACATATTTATTTCAAAGTTCCTTTAGAGACATCAGGGGCTCTTTAAGACCATGGAACCGGCAATAGCACAAATGTTTCCTTTAGCATTCTAAAATCCTTTGATTCCAAAAAAAGTGGTTATTTTTAGTATAACTCAAGGTTTTTTGGCAGGGGGATTCATCCACCATTTGGTTAAGATCCTGATAGATGAGCTCTTATCATGACACTTTGAAAAGTGAAATTGTAACTGCCATTGTATTTAAATAATTCAGTGTATGTAACACAGTGCGTGTGTGTGTGTGTGCGCGCGCGCATGCGTGCGTGTTTAAACATGAGTACTAATTGCATAAAATACTTTATACACGTTTTAAGAAAGCGACGAGGCAAGGGGTTTGGTTATTGCATGCATTCTATTAGCCTTTTTACAAGAAGATGCTTATGTTCTATATTTATGATGAAATCTGGTGATGCTAATGACAGTCTCTTATGAACTGACCATTTTGTTTTAGCATAGAGATGGAAAATTGCATTGTTTAAAGATATTGGTTCTTTTTTTTTTTTTCCATGTTGAGAGTAAATTTTCCAAAAATGACAAAAAAAATGTTTTTGTAGATTAACACTGTTAAATTATTTTTATTTTTCATTTAAATTATCAAAAATAAAGTGCTGATAAATAACACGTCTTAATAAAGCCTAATTATTATGATAAAGGCTAGAGGGTTATCCCCCAAGGCGCTTTTACATATCAGGTTAAAAACCTTACCTCCCTCGCTTAAGGGTAGCCCTATTGCAGTATCTGTAAGAGTTCATTCGCAGTTTGTGTTCTTTCTTGAAATATGAGCATACAATGGGTCCCTCTCAACCTTGGTAGGAGAACCCAAATCTCACTATTGAGGGCAAACCCCTACAATTGAAATGGATTCCCCAGCTGGGTGATTACACACTTAGTTTTTTCATTCAGGATGGTTAACTTCTCCTGAGATCTCACATAAAGCCCATATCCCGAATCCTCTTATTTTCAAAATATTCCAGTTAAGGTACCTGATGGTGAAATCCTTTGGCTCTGCCTCACCGGCGCCCCCAAGTTTGTCTTACTGGATAGAACTGTTTCCAATGGCAGGCCTACTCCATGCTGTATCTAAGATGTACGAGATATTACATAACTGGAAATGGCCAGATTGTTTTGGCCCGCCTCAATTTTGGGCCTCCCTTTTTTCCCCAACAGGAAATCAACTGGCCTTCTTTATGGGTGAATTGTCACAAATATATCAGACAAGTTAAGCTCCAGCTCATGCAGTTCAAAATCCTGCATAATTACTATTACCCACCCAAAAAATTGGCTAAATTGGGATTCCTATCATCTGCTACATGTACTCGTTGCCAACAGGAAGAGGGGAACCTGTTACATATATTCTGGAAATGTTCCAAAGTAGCCCTCCTCTGGCAGGTGATTCAACAGCGGGCCGATCCTTTATTAGGGCTACATGACCTTTTTAACCCCGAAATTTGCATTTTGGGGGATTTGTCCTCTGTTACAGTTAACAGTAGGAAATATCACATAATTCTTATAGCCATGTCCGTTAAAAATCTGGTTTTGTGGCACTGGAAAGATACAACTGATATTACTTACAGTGAATGGTTACAAGAGTTGCTGGCAAATCTGCAACTGGAAAATATGATTGCTAATTTACACGACCAATCCCAGAAGTTTCGGAGGTTTTGGGGCCCCTTGCTGACATTCTATTCCCTATAATTATCCCGGAGGTTTATCCCCATTTTCTTTCTCCTGCTGTTTTTTTCCCATCCTGTGTGAGGAAATGGGGAAGGGGGGGGAAGAGTTGATCTAACATCTGTTCTTTAATCCTGTGTCATTTTTATGTATGTTACCTAGATCGTTTCTCTGTAAAAGCATTAAAAATGAATAAAGTTTGAATGGAAAAAAAAAAGAATGACAGTTATACTATATGATAGAGATTATACAGTAATATACAGACAGCTGGTTACATATGCTGAGATCAGCCTGCATTTGTGGTGGGTACAGGGGTTAGCAAAATAAATGACTAGGCAAAGAGGGATGTGAGGAGAGTGAGAGCCATGTTCATAGTGCAGTTTACTCAAGAAGGTAATGTTGACTATGGTATTCAGATGACCGTGAGGTGGTCCATGGAGCCTAGCAGCGGCATTTGGAGGTTGCGATCATGTGAGCCTTGAGCCTAGTGCGGAAACTTTTAATTGACAGTGCTTCCTGCACCCCGGGAGGGAGGGAGTTCCACAGGGTGGGTGCAGTGTGGGCGAAGGACTTGCCTTCCGCCTTAGTTCTTACTGTGGGGACAGCTACGAGAGTGCGATCTGTTGAGTGGAGGGGCCGTGGGTTGGTCTTTCTCGCTGTGAGTCCAGATAGGCTGGGGGGGGGGGGATTGGCTAATTTGAAGGTTTGGCATAACAGAGGGTACTAGAGATGGCTTCCAGGGAGGGCCAGTTTAGCTGCGATTGTGTGTCACAGTGGTGATTCCTGGGGTTTGGCTGGGCGGCAAACTGAGCCACCTTATTATACATGGCCTGTAGTCTATTCATTTCGGTCCTTGCTACTCCCTGGAGTACTGGGGCCACACAGGTGATTGTCGGAAGGAGGACGCTGGTGGTGATGGAGACCCTGGCTTCCGGTATCAGCTGTTTTTTCAGTCGGTAGAGGGTGTCCAGTTTCCCATGTAAGGTTTTTGTAACTTGGTCCACATGATTCTTGAGGGTGAGGCCGTGGTCCAGGGTGAGGCCAAGGTATTTCATTGACTCAACTACCTCTAGGCTAGCACCTGACGTGGAGATGATGTGTAGGTGTTGTTTTCTATCACGTCACAGGGATTTTGGACCAAACAGCATGGCCTTGGTCTTATCCATGTTAAGGACCAATCTGTTGTTAACAAGCTAGTTCTCGAGGGAGCACAGGTCACCTTGGAGTAAGGGCTGAGATCTAGCAGATATGTGGAGGGTCGGTAGATAACAGCATAGTCCGTGTACTGGACCACCGAGCTCCCCCCACAGTGGAGTCTCAGTTCATTGGTGAAGAGAGAAAAAAGTAGAGGGCCAAGTATCGATCCCTGCGGTACTCCCTTTTTTAGTGGGAGTGCCTCTGAGATGGAGTCTTTCCATTTTATCCTCTGAGTACGTCCAGTTAAGTAGCTTTTGAACCACTTCAGAGAATGGTTGTCAAGCCCTACTTTGCCCAACTTAGTAGCAGATTGTGATTGACCATGTCGAAGGCTTTGGATAAGTCAATGAAGACCGCACCAGTAGGGGTCCCCTTATCCAGATTACTGAGTACGTCCGTTGAGAATTTTTTTCCCCCTCCTCCTCCTCACAGCCCCCATCTCTTCGGGAGTCACCTACGGCCTTTTCAGCCATCGCTAACCTACCTGGTGACCAGTGCAGTCCATCCCCCATGGAGCCGTGGTTATACCCCCCAGGCGGGGTGGGGGCCCATACACCCCGATGCGTCTATCTTTTTTTTCGCCGGGATGCTGTCTCTGGGCAGGTAGGGGCATTCAGGGTCAGGGCCTGGTGCTCCGTCTACTGGGAGGCTGCAAGGTGTTTTTCCGGTGTTCTCGCGATGTACCGTGTCCCCTGATATCAAGGCGCTGGGCGCCAATGCCTGGCACATCGCCCCCCTGTTAAACATCGGGCTTGTTGTACCTCGGGTCTCCACCTGAGGGTTGGACAAAAGCAGCTCTGGTCCCCCTCCCCAGAGAGGGCGACAGTCCTGGGGCGCTCAAAGCCCTCTCCCACTGGCCGGCCCTCCAGCTCCCGGGCTCATTCCTGAACCCGGGTTGCTGGCGTAGCCAGCGGAAATCCAACTGCTGCACCGGCGGGCCGGGCTGTCCGTTGAGAATTTGATAAGAGCAGTGTCCATCCCATGCTGGGTCCTGAAGCCGTGCTGGGAAGGAGCAAGGAGTTGATAGTACTCAAGGTAATCATGAAGTTGCCCATAGATCAGCTTCTCCTGCAACTTTGCCAGGATGCAGAGCAGGGAGTCAACCAGGGTCTAACCCACGTGACCATCTCTGTCTCACCCCCAGATTTGACAGCTTGTGGATTAGTCTCCTGTGTGGGACTGTGTCGAAGGCCTTCCTGAAGTTCAGGTAAGCCACATCTACCGCTCTGCCCTGGTTTATTTCCTTTGTTATCCACTCGAAGAAATCAATCAAGTTGGTCTGGCATGACCTCCCTGCCATGAATACATGTTGGCTTGAGTCCAGCAGCCCCCTTGTTTCTAGGTAGTCCACAAGCCTTTCCTTAAGTAGGGTTTCCATAATTTTACCTACTATCGAGGTCAGACTGACCAGGCGGTAGTTTCCTGCATCTTCCTTGCTACCACTTTTGTGCAGGGGTACCACTTGTGCCCTCCTCCACTTCTCTGGAACCATACCAGTTTCCAGTGATCCACTGAACAGCTTAGCCAGAGGTTTAGCCAGTTCCTCACGGAGCTCCTTTAGTATTCTCAGGTGTATCCCATCAGGCCCCATAGCTTTATCCACCCTTAGCTGTTCTAGTGCTCTTTTTACTTTGTCCTCTGAAAAAGATCTAATGTCCACCCCTTCTCCCTGTTTGCCCTTCTCCATTAATGGGGGACCATCCCAATTGTCTTCATCTGTGAATACAGAGCAGAAATATTTGTTGAAGATAGTCACATTGTCAATGTCTTCCTCCACTACCTTGCCTTCCTCTTTCCTAAGTCTCACAATCCCTCCCCCCGACTTCCTCCTCTGGCTAATATACCTAAAGAATGCCTTCCTTCCCTCCTTCCTTCACCAATTTAGCTAGGTTTCCTTGGTTTCGGCCTTTGCTGCCCTTAACTGCCTTGTTTGCTTCCTTTCATTTTTCCAAGTATTCTTGTGTGTCCTCCTTGCCTTGTGCTGCCTTGTACCTTAGAAATGCCATCTTTTTCCTCTTTCTAGCTCTGCTACTTCCCTCAAGAACCACAGTGGTTTCCTCTTTCTTTTGCTCTTGCTGCAGGGCCTGGCACAGTGGTTTGTTACCAGGTGCAGGGCTTCCCTTATCTTATCCCACTGTTCCACTACTCCCCTTACATCATCGTATTCCTGCATAGCCTTCCTGAATTCATCCTTCATCTTACTGAAGTCTGTCCTCCTGAAATCCAGGATTCTAGTCCTTGTGTGGCTAACCTCCTGTGACATTCTTATGGTGAACCCCACAGCTCGATGGTCACTAGTCCCTAGGTTCTCCCCACTGTGACTTCCTTTATCCTTTCCCTATTGAGTAGGACAAGATCCAGAATTGCATTCTCCCTTGTAGGCTCCCTCAGTAGCTGTGTGAGTCCTGCCCCTTGCAGGGATTGCAGGAATCCCTTACTCCTGGCTGAGGCTGCCGCCGGGATGCTCCAGTTCACATCTGGCAAGTTGAAGTCACCCATCAGCAGCAATTCACCCTTTGTTGCCATGTTCTCCATAGTCTCCAGCACTTCTCTATTTACATTCTCCACCTGCTCTGGGGGCCTGTACATCATTCCTGTTCTAAGTACTGTTCCCCTCCCCACCTGCAGGGCTACCCACAGCACTTCTTCTTTCCCCCCTTGTCTTATGGGACTGTCACTTTTATCCCTTCCCTGATGTACAGTGCCACCCCGCCACTCCTTTTTGCCTTTCCTGTCCCGTCTGTGCAGTGTGAACCCTGGAATGGCTAGCTCCCAAGCATGGTTGCTGTTACACCATGTCTCTGTGATTGCCATGATATCTAGGTCCTCGGAGGCCATTAATGCCACAAGTTCCAAGATTTTGTTACCCAGACTGCGGGCATTGGTGCACATAGCCTGCCAATCACAGCCCCCCCCAAAATAACTCCAGTACCATCCCCACTGTTCTGTGTCTGCCCCTCCTGTGCTTTACATGAGGTCCCTCCTTTTTTACCTATGGCCACTCCTTGCTCATGGCCATGCCTGTTTCCTTTAGTCTGATGTTGGGGGGGGGGTCCATTCCATTTGCTGATCCCCTTACCTTTGCATCTTTCTGCTGCATCCTCATATAGATCTTCCTCTCTGTGTTTCTGCTTTAGTGTTCGCGCTCGTTCTCCGGTGAGAAGCAGACCATCATGATTGAAGAGCATCCTGTCCCAAAAGGTCCCCCAGTCTCTAGTGTAGTGCATCCCATTGTCTGCGCACCAACCCTGGAGCCACCTGTTGAATTCTCTGATCTGTTTATTCCTGATCTTGTCATATTGGCAACTTTCCCTACAAAAAGCACAAGGGGAATATAACTGGGAGAGTATTTGGGCTGATTTATATCACCACGTTAATTCTGATACTTACAGACTGATGCAGTTTAAAACATTGCACAATATGTATTACATGCTAGTAAAGTTATATAAAATGCTAAAACTTCCTTCTGACACCTGCTCAATGTGTGGGAAAATGCTAGGCTCCCTCTTCCATATACTGTGGCAATGCCCAAGGGCACAACCATTCTGGAAAACTATTAAAAAAAACTAGAGCCCCTCCGGGCCAGGAGGAGGATTTTGCCCCTACAATTTAGTGGAAGACTATGAATATAACCTGCTGGGGGCTCAGAAGTTCCACATTGCACTGATTGTGGCCCATGCTGAAAAAGTAATTTTGCTTCACTGGCTGGACCCGAAAACACCAAGTTTCCCGGAGTGACATGGCAAGAGATACTGTTTTTAAAACCAAAGTTGCCTCCAAGGGCAGCTCTGCCTTGGAGGCAGACCTCATACGCCCTGCGTCAGAGACAGGGCTGCATCTAAGATAAGTCTGTCTCTGAAGCAGACATTAAAGATAGGGCTGCCTCCCAGGAAGGTCTTTAACCTGTAGCGCTAAAGAGCTGAGCTGCATTGCGGTGCTGGCTTCGTGGTACAGTGGAATGGTCTTTAGCCTGATAAACAAGAGGCTGAGTTTGAATCCACATGTGGTCCTTTTACTTCTCTTTTGTCAGAATTTCACTTGAGTGATGATCCATGGCAGCATGGTGTTAGAATAGTAAATACAGTCCAAGTCCATCTTCTTCCAAGCTGTGTACAGGGTGTGCTTGGAAACAACTGAGAAGCTGTGTGGGATATACTATTTTGGACTAAACATCTGTAACTAATCTCTCTCTCTCTCTCTCTTGCTTGCATCTGAGAGAAGTTTTCCTCACTTTTAAAGTGGTATTGCTTTGTGTTTGTTTTAGTTTTTAATTCAGGAAGGGTTTTTTTAAAACTGCTTATCTTCTGCATATTTGATTTTCCTTTGTGGCTAACTGGACTGATTACTAGAATTCTGTGAGAATCTGCATCAATATATTTTGCAACTTTTGGTGGGTTGTGTGATTCAAAATAGCAAAAGCTGCAGTTTGTAATTGGATGCCAGACATAGCCTGAGGTGGGGTAATTGTCTTCACAAGTCAGAGGTCTGCATCACAGCCATTTGTCTAGCTAGACCATTTCAGCATTGTTCAATTACTATAAACTAGTGGTGTGATCCTGTTTGAGGCAGAAGTCCATCTTCTTCCAAGTTGTGTACAGGGTGTGCTTGGAAACAACTGAGAAGCTGCGTGGGATATACTATTTTGGACTAAATATCTGTAACTAATCTCTCTCTCTCTCTCTCTTGCTTACATCTGAGAGAAGTTTTCCTCACTTTTAAAGTGGTATTGCTTTGTGTTTGTTTTAGTTTTTAATTCAGGAAGGGGTTTTAAAACTGCTTATCTTGTCAGCATCCTCAGAAGGGCTGAAATAACTGCATATTTGATTTTCCTTTGTGGCTAACAAACCACCAGGCTGTTTTGGGGCTGGAGAGGTTTACCTGTGTCTGACTTGGATGTCTGGATTTTCTCTGTTTGATTAGCAGGGTACTTTCTCTGTCAAATTGTTGTGTAGGGTATCTTGCTGACAGGAAGGCACTCATCGCAGCAGTGGGTGAGAGCTTTTAGTTGATTGTTTTGTGAGGGCACAGTTGGTCAACCCTTCCCACCCTCACCCACCCACCCCTGGAAATAGTTCCTTTATACCTGAGGTTCTGACATCATTTCCTCGAGTGCAAGGTGCATTTCACTGTCATATCCTCTCTAGCACAGCACTGACAATATAAGCATCACATTGTATAATATATATATTTCTATATAACCAATCACACCATACCTTTACAAATACAAAAAAAACACTAGATAAACATGTGGGAGTAGTGCAATGTAATGGCTGTGGGGCAGCAGTCTTCGGGAGTCTTTCTGAGGCTGAGATGCTGCCCTATTTGCAGACAACTATCTGCCCTGAGGGAGGAAGTTGCCGTCTTCAGGCCGCACTGGACAGTAATAAGGAAACCTTCCCCAGGCCACACTGGACAGTAGGAAGGAACCTCCCCATCCAGGAGCACTAAGCGCCACCACCACTACCTCAGAGGTTGAAGAAAGCACAGCAGTTGGACCACAGTGGGCTCAGGGAGGGTGAGGAGGGTGGAACAGAGGCACACCCAGTCAATTGTTCCACTCCACAATCCATACACCATTCTGGGGGAGCATAGCTCCCCTATGGATGCACCCGAAGAGAAGACTGATGACAGCTGTCACAAGGTAGGCCCACAGGAAGGAGGCAGAGGACACCACAGGGAAAGGAAGCAGCTCCTGGTGGGGGACTCAATTATTAGGGGTATAGAACTGGGGGGAGCTGAGAAAACTGAAGTAAGGTGCCTGTCTTGTGCCATGGCTTGGAGGGACAGGAAGCGCATCCTCAGGATCACGAGAACAGCTGCAAGGGATTCTGAGCTGGACGTAATTGTCCACCTAGGGACAAATGACTTGGCTTATCATGAGATTAGAGCAGTGCAGGAGGACATTGCAGAGTTGGGGAGGGACCTAAGACAAGTAGCACACACAGTATCCTTCTCAGAGGTGCTGCCTGTCAAAGGCATGGGGAGGCAAGGGTAATTGGCACCATGCAGTTTAATGAATGGTTGAAAAAATTGTGCGGAGCACAGGGGTTTGACTTCATTGGGGACTGGGGTTCCACCTGGAGGGACACCAGCCTATACTGGCAGGATGGTCTGCATCTGTCCAGGAAGGGAACAAGTCTTTTGAGCAATCTGTTTAAATGCTTCATTTGCAAGCTTTTAAACTAGTCAAAGGGGGAGGCACTGACAAGCAGCAGAAAAATCCCAGCCTCTCCCTACAAAACAGGGTACTAAATGAGAAAAAGACCAAGGTAGAACGGTCAGTGGGGGATGCTGCAACAGAAGGTAAAGCCATCAAAAAATGGAGAGCAATGAGTACCAATGCCCATAGTCTGGGTAACAAGCGTCCTGAATTAGTGGCCTTGATGGAGGAGGAACATCTGGATATCGTGGCAGTCACAGAAACATGGTACACACAAAACCATGACTGGGACATAAACATACCAGGATACACTGTCTACAGGAGGGACAGGGAGGGTAAAGAGGAGGAGGGTAGTTCTTTACATAAGGGAAGGAATAAAAGCAACAGAACAAAAGGGTAAACAGGGAGGAGAAGCACTGTGGGTAAATTTGGAGCCGAACGGTGGCACCACAATATGCACAGGGTTGTATACAGACCACTTCTCAGGGGAGAAATGGACACAGAAGTGATAGAAAGTATACTTAGAATGGCAGAAAAAGGGGAGATATTGCTGATGGGTGATCTGAATATACCAGATGTTAACTGGAGTGCAGCTGCAGCTTCCACTTCAAGAGTGCAGTTATTCTAGATGCCTACAGGGGCATGCCTTAGACAACTAGTACTGGAGCCCACTCGAGGGAGCAATATTAGACTTGATTCTCTCAAATGGAGATGGAGAGGGATCACAGATGTAGAAGTGGGTAGCCATCTGGGAACTAGTGACCATCGAACAGTATGGTTCACAATAAACACAGCAATAGAGTCAAGTCATACAAAGACAAAAGTACTGGAGTTTAGGAGGGCTCACTTTGCCAAAATGGGTGAGTGACTAAGGAATGCACTAGCAAATGGGCAGGAAGGAGGGGTGGAAGAACAATGGGGAATAATAAAAACTGCCATCACAGAGGTAACGAGCCTTTGTGTGAAGCAAATAAACAAAACAAGACGATGTAAGAAACCACTATGGTTCTTAAAGGAAGTGGCAGTGAAGGTTCAAGAGAAAAGAAAGCATTCAGGAAGTACAAGGAATCACAGAAGGAGCAGAACAGAGAACAGTATCAGTTAAAGCAAAAGGAGGCTGGGAAGGCAGTCAGAACAGCAAAGGCCCAAACCGAGGAAAAGATAGCCAACTCAGTTAAGAAGGGGGATAAAACCTTTTATAGGTACATCAGGGAGCAAAGGAAGACCAAGGGAGGATAGTGAGGCTTATTAAAGGGGAGGGAGGGTGGGCAGAGGAGACTGTGAAAAGGCAGAGATACTAAACAAATATTTTGCTCCAGTATTTACAAATGAAGAGAGGAGGTACATAAAACAAAGCGGTAGTAACACTCTGGATACAGAAGTTGATACCAGCCCATTTACAGAAGAAAGGGTTCTGAAAGAACTCTTAAAACTGAAGGTGGACAAAGCAATGGGGCCTGATGGGATTCATCCCAGAATTCTAAAAGAGCTAAGGGTAGAACTAGTGACACCACTGACTACCCTTTTTAACAAATCATGGGAGGATGGGGTGGTACCCGAGGACTGGAGGAGGGCAGATGTGATTCCCCTTCACAAAAGTGGGAGCAAGGCAGAAGCAGGAAACTACAGACCTGTTAGTTTAACCTCAGTGATAGGGAAAATGATGGAATCACTTCTGAAGGAAAGAATTGTCAGTATCTAGAGGCCAGAGGGCACAGGACCCTAGGCAGCATGGATTCACAGCGGGAAGGTCATGCCAGACAAATATGATAGATTTCTTTGACTGGGTGACCAAAGTAGTAGATCAGGGAGGGGCTGTGGACATGGCCTACCTAGACTTTAGCAAGGCATTTGACACAGTCCCACACAAAAGATTAATATACAAGTTAGCCAGCCTAGGAGTGGGTCCCAAGATGACAGCCTGGGTAAAGAATTGGCTGGAGAATAAGACACAGAGAGTCATAGTAAATGGAGTCCACTCAGAAGAAAGGAGGGTTACTAGTGGGGTACCTGAGGGTTCAGTATTGGATCGGGTCCTCTTCAATGTCTTTATAATCCACATTGTGAAGGACTGGAAGGAAAAGTATGTCTCTTTGCAGATGACACTAAGATCTGCAACAGAGTTGATGCACAGGGTGGGGTGGAAAGGATGAGAAGGGACTTGGCAAGGTTAGAGGAATGGTCAAATGTATGGCAGCTTAGATTCAATGTTAAGAAGTGCAAGGTAATGCACCTGGGAAACAAAAACCCAGGGGAAGAGTACACAGTGGGGGGTGAGATACTAACAACAACAAAAATGGAAAGGGACCTGGGGGTAGTCATATCAGATGACCTAAAGGTGGGCAAGCAATGTGAGAGGGCAGCAAGGAGGGCTGGGGGGATACTGGGATGCATAGGGAGAGGCATCACGGTAGAAAACAGGAAGTTATTATCCCTCTGTACAGACAGCTGGTGAGACCCCATCTGGAGTACTGTGTGCAGTTCTGGAGACCCAATCTCCGCAAAGACATAGACAGGATGGAAGCTGTCCAGAGGAGGGCAACTAAAATGGTGCAGGGTCTGCACGGAAGACATATGAAGAGAGACTTAAGGAGCTTAATATGTATAGCCTCGAGGAAAGGAGGGAGAGGGGGGACATGATAGAAACTTTCAAGTACCTCAAGGGAATCAACAAAGTCCAAGAGGGTAGCATCTTTCAAAAAAAGAGGTGTGCAAGAACAAGAGGCACAATTTGAAGATAGAGGCGGGGGCGGCTCAGAGGTAATTTAAGGAAGTATTTTTTCACAGAGAGGGTTGTGGATGCATGGAACGGCCTTCCGGAGGAGGTTGTGGAGTCAAAATCAGTGGTGGAATTCAAGCATGCATGGGACAGTCATAAGGCAATTCTGGGGGGTTGGGGTAAGAAGAAGTAGGCTGCTGGTTAACTAGGATCTGCAGCTTATCCAGTAGGTAGGGAAATGGGCAGACTGGGTGGGCCAAGCGGTCCTTATCTGCCGTTCTATGTTTCTATGTTTAGAACAGAAGGGACTTGGTGCGAGAAAGAGTAAGTGCAAAAAACTATGTTTTGCATTGCAGGGAGGTCTGCCCCTGAGGCAGGACTACCTCGAAGGCAACTTTGGTTTAAGAAAAGTGTCTCTTGAGGCTGACATGCAGAACTCATGTTTGCCCTCAGGGCCAACAACTATATTGCTGTTATTAATAACTGAATGAAAGGGTGTTAAAGAAAGGGGAAAAACATCAGGTGCTTATGGAGCTAGACTCCCTAAGGTATCAGCCAGGCAATATACTGCACTCCCCCAATTTGGGGGGGGGGAGGGACTTTTTAAAGTAACTGGATTATCAAATGTTGATGTAGCAACATAGAAAAGGTGATATGGTTTTGAAGTTTGTCACTGCATTGTTTATGTATTCATGGTAGACTCTATAGCAAGCTGATCATTGTATGAAATATCTCTGACTGTGGGCTTTATATCCATGTTGTATGTGTTTGGTAAGTCTGATACAAAAACAAATCAAGAACATTTAATTACAAAAAAATGGTACTTCCTAGCATCCCACCTATATTATCTTTCATGTATTTAAAGAGCACCTTTCGTGCTCTGTCACAGAATGCTCCCCGAAGGTCAGGAAAGACCCATACCTGCCCAGAAGTTTGACAATATGAAAACAAAAAAAAATGATATGGCCTGGTTTTTGGGAGTGAAGGGATTGTATTTGAGTTCCAAGGAGCCGATCCCTTTCACTTCCTGGTTTGGAAACACACCCCTGCACTGTCCCATACTCTTACATCACAACATGGGGAGCACTCCATAGGGAATATGGTGTGTGCCCCTGTGCTAGCACGTTGTGATGTGAGAGCATGGCGGCCTGTCTTCAAACCAGGAAGTGGAAGGGATCGGTAGCTCAGCTTCTTGGAGCCAAAATATGATCCCTTCACTCCTGAATACTGTGCTATATAAAAAAAATGTTCCCCCATATCATTGAACTGCTGGGCAGATAGGGGTCCTTCCTGGCTTTGAGCACTAATATCAGGAAAGGTGCTCTTTAAATATTTCAGTCATGTCCCCCTTTTCCCTCCTGGTCCCAGTAAGTATGTGATGATTTCCAGTCTCTCTTCGTATGCCTTGCCTTGTTGGCCCTGTTTCATCTTGGTTGCCCTCCTTTGCAACGATGCCAACCTACTGATTTCCTCCTTCAAATGAGGGTTCCAGAATCGGATACAATGTTCTAGCCATGGCTTCACTGGAGTTCTGTTCATGAGCAAGTTGAGTCCTTTCTTCCTACTGCTGAACCCCGTACCTATGCATCCCACCAGTTTGTTCTCCTTCCCAACTGCTTTACTGTATTGCACAGATGTTTTAATGTTGTTTAAAATCGCAACACCCTGATCCCTTTCCTCCTGGGTCACTGTGTCTGCCCCACCCAGCTTATATTCAGTCACTGTCTAGAATTGTTCTACCTACTTGTATAACCGTAAAACTTCTGGCATTGAAGCCCAGCTGCCAGATTCTGTGCCACCTCTCAAGCCTCTCCAGGTCCTCCTTCATGTTTGGGATTCCTTCCTCACAGTCAGTTCTGCGACAGAGCTTGGTGTTATCTGCAAAAAATGCAAATATCACCCTTGGTGTAGGTTCCAATATCACTAGTAAAGATATTAAAAAATACCAGACTAAGCACAGATTCCACTGGGACCCTGCTGGTGGCCTCCCTCATGCCTGAGTATTCCGTGTTAATCACCTCCCTCTGTGTCCTCCCTTCCGGCCAGTCATCCACCCACTTTGTCAGTGTATCCCTTACTCCAAGGCTCTCCCAGTTTCTTGTGTGGAACACAGTTGAGAGCTTTGTTACAGTCCAGTTACAGTATGTTTGTTGTCTGAGCAGTATACATAGCCCTGACTACCCAGTCCAAAAAGTCACTTCAGTTTTCTTGACATGACTTTCCTGCCACAGACATGTGCTGTCTGCTGTCTTGCAGCTCATTTGCTCATGGGAACTCTACCACCCTTTCCTTTAGAATGGTTTCCATCAGATAATTATTGATGTCAAATTGACTGGCCAGTAGTTTCCTGCCTCATCTCTATGCCCACTCTTATGTAGGGTTACTGTTGTTGAGGCATAGGTCAGGAAGCACAGTCAAACCAGCAGAAATTATAAAATTCACAAGTAGTGTTTTATTAGTATCAATAACAATTAAAAAAAAAAAAAAAAAAAAAAAAGGTATAGGATAACTCTGAATACAGGCAGTTCAAACAAAGAAAGTCCTTCATCTGAGAGCATCTCCAAATCTAAATCTCAGTCTGTCCCTCTAACCCAGACAAAACATTGCTGTCTTATTATAAGAAGTTTTTCCATGGCAATTAAATTCTGCATCCTGTTCTTATGACTAAGGTTAAGCATTGAAAATTTCGACTCACATGTGAGTTCCGGGGCTGAGTGTTTTAAGCTATATCTCCTGTTTTTAGTGTCCTAAAATATCAATTTCTTTCCTGCAACCAGTACACCAGTCTTCTCAACAGGTGCAACAGATTAGAGCATTATGCAAACAAGCTTGTGGAGATCAAAATACAGCTCAAGATTAACCCCTTGTGTTCCAGATAAACCCAAATAGCTTTCTGCATTCATTTAAACAGTATACTATATACATTTGCACACCAAGGGAACCCAGTTTCACATATGGATTCATTTTTTTTAACTACAGAGAAGCAAGGAAGAATACAAACAGCAATTGAAGGAAGGAAAATGACGGGGGAAATTGTGGGGCAGGAATGATCAATTTTTAGGTGTCACAAGGAAAATTTGATTGTGCAGTCAGGCAAGCAAGCGTTAGACAAGTGACAGAATTTGAGAGAACAGAATAAATCCTTGCTTTTAACTCTTTCTTCATAACAAATGGGACATGGTCTTTACCCAGCCCTGTTACAGTTACCACATCCTCTGTTCTCCAGTCCATAAACACCGGATTCCAGGGAGCAGTTGGAGATATATTTACTTTCAGTATTAAGAGCACTTTGAGTATTCAGTCTGTAGTAATGGGTCCTGTAGTACACAGGTTAACTTTTGTCCCCCTCTTAGACCTATGCCAGCTCTACCATATGGTGACGGCCTCTCCTTCTTCTTTGTGTATACTCGACAGAAGTATTCATTTAATATTTCTACGTAAGCCTTATTATCCTCCACTCCTCTCCTTGCTTTAGCTTGATAATGTTTTCATTTATGTGACCTTTCTTCTTGATATAGAGAAAAAAAGGCGTAGTCCCTTTTCTTGCTTCTTTCAGCTATCCTTAATTCAGTGTCCACTTTGGCTCTTTTCAACACCCTGTTTACCTACTTCAGTTTACCTAGATAGGCATCTTTGTTCCCTCCTTTTGGGTCCTCTTGAATCTTTTAAAGGTCTCCCTTTTCCTCTTTACTGCATTTTCCACCTTTCCTCTGAAATGTATCGATGTCCAGTGCCTTCATTTTCACACCTGCCTCTGGCAGGAGCTGGTGACAACTTGAAGGCTGTTCTTGATGGTCCATTTTGCTTCCACCCCTGCCCCCTCCATATTTGCTAGATTGAAGTCCACCATGATCACCAGCTCTCCATGGGTTGTTACCTTTCTTAATTTGCCTTATAATTCTCTAACCCCCTGCCTCTGGTTTGCCAGTCTATAGAAAACTCCCCAATTTCCCCTTCCCACCCACGTCTGATTCTATCTGGACCCACAGCATCTCTTATCTATTCAGAGCCTACCACCTTCCTTGTTGCCTTTATGCATTCCTTCATTTATAAGACCACCCCTGCCCCTTTCTCCTCCCTATCCTACTTGAAAAGTGGATTTCCTGGTATAGCTGAGTCCCAGCCATGATTCAGAGATGCCCAGGTCTCTGTGACAGCTGCTGAGTTCAGATGAGCCCTGCCACCAGAGCCTAGAGATCCCTTACTTTGTTGTTCAGACCCCTGGCATTAATGCAGATAGCACTGCATGATGGTTGTTGTCTCCTTGAGCCCTTGCTTGTACCTTTGTGGTGGCCTTTGGTAGGCAGCTGTTACCCACCGTGCCTTGTCTGTCTGCACTATTTAACCCAAATATGCATTACCTGTGAGGTGCTACAAGGCTTGGTACAGGGACCAATCCTCTTTAGTATCTTTATAAGGGACATTGCAGAAGAGCCGGAAGGTTTTTGCAGATGATACAAGACTCTGCAATAGAGTGGATACTCACAAAGGGGTGGAGAAATGCACTGAGATCTTAGGGAAACTCATTGGGTTCAGTGCCATGGAAACATAGAAACTGATGGCAGATATGGGCCACTTGGACAATCCAGTCTGCCCCTTTACATTGTGCTGCTTTCGCTGCAGACCCTTCTAGGGTTATGGCATTTCACTTCCACCCCTTTCCTATCCCTTATGCCTGTCCCAGGCTTTTTTGAATCCCACCACTGTTTTTGCTCTCACCACTTCCACTAGAAAACTGTTCCACTACCTTTCTGTGAAGAAGTGTTTTCTGACGTCTGTCCTGAACCTACCCCCCTCCAGCTTCATATCATGACCCCTTGTTCTAGAGCACCCTTTCCTCTGAAAAATACCTCCCACTTGTACCTTATTCACTCCGTGAGGTATTTAAAGGTCTCAATCATATCTCCCCTCTTCCTCCTGTCCTCCAGGGTATACATGTTTAGTTCTTTTAGCCTCTCTTCGTAGGGCTTTAGATGTAGAGGCAGTACCATCTTGGTAGCCCTCCTCTGGAACGCGTTTATTCTGTCTGTGTTTTTCCTGAGATATGGTCTCCAAAACAGGATTCCGTACTCCAGGTGGGGGTCTTACCAGTCTAGAGACAACACCACTTCTCTTTCTGGTGGTGATAACTATACACCCCAGCATCCCACTAGCTCTCCCGATCGCTTTGTTGCATTGTCTGGCCACCTTCAGGTCATCAGATATGATTACTTGCAGGTCCCTTTCCTGCTTGGTCATTGCAAGTATCTCTTCCCCCATTTTGTACTGCACCTCCAGGTTTCTGTGTCCCAAGTGCATTATGTTGCACTTTTTTTGCATTAAACCTTAGCTGCCAAACGTATGACCACTACTCCAGCCATTTTAAATCACTTTCCATCCTTTGCACACACACACACCCTTCCCAGAATGTCCACCCTGTTGCAGATCTTGGTATCATCTGCAAAGAGGCAGACCTTCCCTTCAGGTTCCTGCGCTATGTTGCTAATGAAGCCATTAAAGAGGACCAGCCTCAGTACTGACCCCCGAGGTACCCCACTGGTCACTGTCCCCCTCATCTGAGTGAATTCCATTTACCTCCACCTTCTGCTTCCTATCTTCTAACCAGTTTCATACCCAGGTTACTACTTTATTGCCCACCCCCATACTGCCCAGCTTGTTTACCAGCCTCCTGTGTTGAATGGTGTCAGAGGCCTTGCTGAAGTCCAGGTAGGTCACGTCCACTGCCCCGTCGTGATCCAACACCTTGGTTACCCAATCAGAAAAATCTATTCAATTTGTTTGGCATGACTTTCCCTCTGTGAAGCCATGCTGCCTCTGGCCCTGCCATCCATTGGATTCTAGGTGTTCCATGATTCTTTCCTTTAAAACTCATTCCCTCTGATAGCACCTGTAGGTGGCAGCAGAAGACATCCCCTTTCCCTCCTATAGTGACTGGAGGCGACATAAAATCACCCACAGTTCCTCCAGGAAATGTCTGTGGATGTCTCCACTTTGGTGTTGTATATTTAGTCAGCCAATCAGCTTTGGGCTTATTTAAGTATTTTGGGGGGTACCATATATGTTAAAGTATTTGCATTTGTTTAAGGTATGGTGTGTATTGTTGACTTTTGTCTGTCATGCCTCACAAAAGCACCTCTAAATAAAAAGGATAAAAATACATGTCTTGTATTAAAACGCTTGCATTTTAGTACATACTTACTTTACTACCTGCTTATCGTGTATGGACGCATAATTTGGTGTTGATATGTTGCATGTTTTCCACAAAAAAAGGTTTACATTGCTTTTTTTTTTTTTTATTTAAAAAAAATCAGTTTTGGGGTATTTCAGCTAGTATTAAAAAAAAAACAAATTGCTTAGAAGTCATTGCATACCACCGTTAGAAATGTAATTTTGTGCTGAACAACTTTGCTGCTCGTACTTTGTGTATAGCACTTACAGTTCATGAAGGATTTGCATTTGTTTATGGTATGGTGCATATGGTTTCATTTTTCCTTAGAAAGGGACAGAATGCTGTGTTAAGAGTGCAGAGGGCCGAAGGGATGGAACTCTCAGAGAGCTGCAGTGGAGGGAAACTACCCAGATGGGTGCGTCCTGACATGGCAGCTTTAGTCCACCTGACAGTAGCTCTACCAAGTGGGAACTGCAAGGACTTGCAATTCTCTTTCAACTTAAAAGTTGCTGTTGCCACTATCAGTGCAGTTTATCTGCTCAGGTTTTATTTCATTAGGTTAAATCCCTTTTGTCAACTGTCTAACTCTTTGCAGTGAAAAGGCGCATGGTTTTTATTACCATTCAGGTCTCTAGCACTACATGTGCTGCTTGTGACATATTTTTGCTACCTGCATCTTTTTTGTATTTATTATGTGTTATCAGGTTCTCTGTGCTACTAAAATAATTCTCTCAGGTACATAGTTACATAGTAGTTGTCGGCAGAAAAGGACCTCCTGGTCCATCTAGTTTGCCCTGTTATGATTTGCTCCTACTTCCTTAGTATAGGTCCTGTTAGACCCATGTTCTTACTTCCTTGCTTTACTTGCTGTCCTAGTCTCACTAATCCTCTGTGCCTGTCCTATGCGTGTTTGAATGTGTTCACCGTGTCTGCACCTACCACTTCCTCTGGTAGCTTGTTCCATGGCTCAACTACTCTTTCTGTGAAGAAGTACTTACTCATGTTACCTCTGAGCCTCCCCCTTCCAGCCCCATTGCATGACCCCTCGTCCTAGTGGTCTTTCTTTTCTGCAGAAAGCGGCCCTCCCCTCCATTATTAATCCCTTTGACATATTTGAATGTCTCTATCATGTCCCCCTCTCCATTCTTTCCTCCAGTGAGTACATGTTAGCTCTCTGAGCCTGTCCTCATAGACTTTTTGATGCATGCCCTGGACCATTTTGGTAGCCCTTCTCTGCACCGCCTCCACTTGGTTGATGTCCTTTCTGAGATGGGGCCTCCAGAACTGGACACAGTACTCGAGTTGGGGCCTTACCGTCAGTCCCATAGAGGGGTAAGATTACCTCCTGCTTTCTACTTGTTATTCCTCTCCCAGTGCAGCCCAGCATCCTGCTTGCCTTACCCACTGCCTTTCTGCACTGACTTCCCACTTTGAGGTCATCTGTTATGATGACTTCTAGCTCCCTTTCCTCCTGAGTTGTTGCCACCTCCTCACCTCCTAGTTGGTATGTTACCCTTGGGTTCCTCCACCCCACATGCATGACCTTACACTTTTTGGCATTAAATCCAAGCTGCCAGACCCTTGACCATTCCTCCAGTTTTTTTTTAAGTCACCCTTGAAGGTTTCTATTTATGGGGAAAATAGCTGCAGTCATTTATTCCACAACTCACTCATTCTTTCTTGCCTATGACCCCAGCCTTACTGTCCTTGCTTCAGAACTGAGGTAATGGAAAGAGGAAATTGTTTAACCAGGAGAGGCACACTAAGCCAAAGCTTGTTTCCAGGTGTGACCTTGGAGCACAAGGAAGTTAAGTGACTTGCTCACGGTCACACATTATGCAAGAGGGCGCTGCGGGATTCAAACCCAGGTCTCCAGGTTTGCAGCTCCGAGCCTTAAACCACTGTGCTATACTGCCTCCTCGAGGTAAGTTGAAGACATCACAGATCTCAGTGCCAGGTTAACTCTTCAATTCTATCACCTGGACTGCAAACGCTGCACCATATTGCATTACAAGCCACATAAACCACCTCCTAAAGTTTACCAGATGCAGAGCCAAATACTGTATTGGAGGATTCAAGAAGGCAAAATCGGCAGCACTGCAGCAACTGGTATTGCTGGTGGTGGTGATGGTGGGGGGGGGGTTACGGCTCCTCTGTGACACACTTGGACAGTGCGGCCCTCTCTTTAAGGTCGACACTGAGCTGCTTCTCCTTGGACATCACAAACAAGTGCATGCCGGCCCATCGGCGCAGCGGTTGGATTTCCGCTTGCAACGCCAGTGTTCCGGGTTCGGGAACGAGCCTGGATCACTGGAGGGCCGGCTGGAGGGAGAAGGATTGAGCGTCCTTCGACAGCTGTCCTTCTCCGGGGGGAGAGGGGATGAGTCCGGCACCTGCTGGCTCCTAGCGGAGGCTGGGAGTAACGCAGGACGCATGGCCCAGTGTGGGTTAGAGGAGGAGCGGAGGTCGGCATTAGCCTTGACGTCACCACGCTGCTGCCCACAGAAAACAGGAAAACTGCTCGATGCCCGCCAAGATGAAGGCTCTCCGTTCCCGGAGCGCCCCCAGTACCTGGCCAGGGCCTCCTGTTCCTCAGCAGCATCCCCGGGCCCTAAAGAAGTGTGTGCTGGGGTCTTCCCCTCTCCTTGGTGCCCTTCCCCCTCAGAGGAGGGGGACCCACCCGGTGATAGGGATACACCGGGATATCCTGGGGGTCGGCTGCGATCTGAGGACCTGAGGAGGGCTGGCAAGGTCAGTGGGGACGAAGGGAACTTGTGGAGCCCGAAGGAGTGGGGGGCAGTGAAGCACGGGAGGAGGGCATAAACACATAATGCAAAAAAAACCAAACAAGTGCATACTGCAGGAGCTGCTGATGCTGTGTACGGAGATCCGCTGTTCCTTACCATGGATCAGGTAGGACAAGCAAACACTAAAAACAGAACAAAGGGAATTGCAAACAGCCATGTCTACCTTCTCTGAACTTTCGGACTATATGA
The DNA here is from genome assembly GCA_016271365.2 of Neoceratodus forsteri. Lineage (NCBI taxonomy): Eukaryota > Metazoa > Chordata > Ceratodontiformes > Ceratodontidae > Neoceratodus > Neoceratodus forsteri. The sequence continues at coordinate 704,270,056 of CM028131.1, read as the reverse complement.
CTGATGTGTTGCTCCATCAGCACCTTCACCAGATGCTGACAGAAACAAAATTGCAGGACTTGGAATGCAGCAGGCTTAGGTGGAAGAACCTCCGTATATGTGGCATCCCAGCGGGGACCAAGGGGGCTCGGATAACTGTGTCTGTGAAAACTTTGTTGAGACAATCATAGAATCATAGAAATCTACCATCAGAAAAGGACCCCATGGCCCCTCCAGTCTTGCCTCTAGCTGCTAGTTGACCTTTCTTTGGATCTGGAATGCATGCACTGGGCCTGAAGCCAGGCCCCAGGAAGCATCCCAGAGCCATAATTGTGAAGTTTCTATGTTATCAGGTGAAAGAGCGGATTCTGCTTACTGACTAGCAGCAAAAAGTAATTAAATCTAATGATACACAATTATGCGTTATCCATGACTATGCGCCACTTGTAAAAAATAAGTGTAGAGCATATACCTTCTGCCTTCATGCCCTCACACAAGCTGGCATTCACTTCCAGACAGCCTTTCCAGTGAAACTGAAAGCAATGTTCCCCGAGGAAATAGTGCATTATCATACCCATGAGGAGGCAAGACAGGACATGATGAATAGGGGAATATCGATTCCACAGCCACCCAAACTCAAGTCTGTAGCAGACCAGGCTATACAGGGCTGTCAGGGACATGGTACCTGTGTCCTTTACACACATTTTGTGTGTTGGGATGCTCAGTTTTTTTTTTTGCCAGAAAGTCCCCGAGACACTAATTCCGCAGGCATCAGGAGTCCATAGACAGAGCCGTGGCCACATGGTTTGTAATGTAATAATCTGTGGAGAGCAGGGGCGTGCTCTATTGGTTTCTATGGGGGCCATTTTAAACTAGAACGTTTAATGTTTTAGAGGGGGATTCAAACCAATTATAGCTACCGCTCACCTAACAAGGACCTTGTTAGATGAGCAGTGGCCGTAATTTGTTTGAATTCCTGCTCTAAAACATAAAAATCTAGTTTAAGACACAGCCTATAAAACCAATGGAGCATGCCTCCATGCTCTACTAATTTTTACATTACAAGACTTGCTAGCGCAGGGCGAGCTCACACACGCTTTTACATGGGGACCCTGGAAATTTACCAGGCACTCCCACTTTTGGGCTGTGGCCCCCCCCTTTTTTTTAAAGCAAGTCTCGGACACCCAAGCCAGAAATCTTACTGAGAGCCATGTCTATGGAACAGATCACACTACCCTTCGAGCACCCACCGACCTGAACGACCCTGCTGCAGAATCAGACATGGCTACAAGAGAGTGTCATGCAACACACTCACAAGAGGCGTTACAGAGTATTAAAGATCTCCATCAGTTTGAACACCGGTTGTGGTAACGTGCTAACTGTACCATCTGAAAACACCTAATAACCACCACAGGCTACTCTTGCTGGTCAGGAGTTTTGGGGGATCGGGTGGGGAGTTCACTGGGTGGGGTGGGGACCCACACTTTTAGGGCAGTGGGTTTTGATATCGTCACCTGAAAGTCAGTACTGTGTGCCAAACCCAGTGTGAGATATATTTGGATATAGTACTCTTTTAAAATACTGTGGGCAATGGAGGCCCCAGGTTGGGAGTCCTGGCCACTCGACTTAACCTGATGCCTCATTGCCTTACACTCCAGATCCCAAAAAACAATTGGCCACTCTCAGTTCTACTCAAATTTATCTCAGGCCCACAATTAGGCATAGTCATTTTATTTACTGAGATGGTGGCAAGGACCTCGGGTTGGAGCACCCCAATTGGGAGGAGTCTGACTTGCGATGCCTGGAATCTCTAGCATCCTTTGCTTGTAACCGCAAGGAACTGTGCCACGGTATAGTGGGTTCTGACTATCATGCCGAGATCAGTAAAACAGGTGCTGCTTATGGAAAGTGTACTACCTAATGACCCATATGCTGTTCTGGTTGAGTAATAAATGGAGTCTCCGAAAGTGTGGCCCCCTCCTGGGGTCTGTGCACCATTTTTTACCCTGCTGTCCTGTCACTGGATCTACTGAAGAGGAATAGTTCTGCAGTCAACAAATGCCAGCTATAATCAACTGGTAATGCTACATGCAGACACATTACATGGTTGACTTGATCACTACAGATCATATGGTGCAGTTTGAAAATTTCAGGGAGCTTATTACTGTTTTAACTGTTAATTACAGTCCTGACTGGGAGGCGCCAGATCTCATTAACAGTAGGGGGCTTTGGACAATGTATAGAAAAGAGACAGAAAAGTATCATTGAGGGCCCCCCTTGCAGGAAATTGTGTTTGCTGAGATTGGCTGTTGTTTCGCTTAACTTACTGACATTATTTTGGTTTATATTAGTTGTGGTGGAGTGCTCCTGCACTTATGTGACTTGTTTTTACATAGAAACATAGAAGTTGATGGCAGATAAGGACCTCATGGCCCATCCGGTCTGCTAATTTTTTCTACCTTATGAGTGTGCCATAGGTTTACTCTGTCAATGGCCTATCTATTCACACTCATCTGTATTGCTCCTTTATGACTATCCCATGCCTGTTTGAAGCCCTGCACTGTATTCATATCCACCACTTCCTGAGGTAGGCCATTCCATGTATCCACCACCCTTTCTGTGAAAAAGAACTTCCTTTCATTACCCATGAATCGGCTTCCCTCTAATCTCATGCTGTGTCCTCTTGTTCTGCTATTTTTCTTATATTGAAACATGTAAGATGTTTGAAGGTTTTGATCACATTACCTCTCTCCCTTCCTTTCTCTAGGGTATACATATTGAGCTCCGTTAATCTGTCCTCATATGTTTTCTGATGCAGTCCCTGCACCATTTTGATTGCCCTTCTCTGGATTGCCTCCATTTTGTTAATGTTCTTGTGCAGATGCGGCCTCCAGTACTGCACGCAGTACTCCAGATGGAGCCTAACCAGTGTCTTGTAAAGAGGGATTTATTTATTTATTTAGTCTTTGGTAACCAGGTAAGACCCACTAGGCACAAGTGCCTGTTTTCAGGGGTGACTTGGAGCACTGGGAGGTTAAGTGACTTGCTCAGAGTCACACAGTATGCAAGTGGAGGTTGTGTGAATCAAACTCAGGTCTGATCTGCTGGATGTACCAAGCTCATTCACACCTTGTTCCTCTAACCTCTAGGCTATACTGCCAGGCTATATTACCTCCCTCTTATGACACCCCTACTAATACATCCCAACATCCCTTTAGCCTTACCTACTGCTTTAATGGTCTGCTTAGATGATTTCAGGTCATCTGTGATGATGATGCCCAAGTCTCTTTTTGTTCCCCTTGTGATTGCCAGCAACTCCCCTCCCAACCTATAGGTGGCTTCAGGGTTTCTCTTCCCTGAGTGCATGATCTTGCACTTCTTTGCGTTAAACCCCAGTTGCCACTCTTCCGACCATTTTGCCAGTTTATCCAGATCTCTTTTCATTCTGCCCATCCCATCTAAATCATCTACTCTGTTGCAGAGCTTGGTGTCATCTGCAAACAAACAAACTTTACTCTCCAGTCCATCTGCAGTGTCACTGATGAAGATATTGAAAAGGACTGGCCCCAGGACTGATCCCTGAGGTACCTCACTTGTGACTCGCATCTCTTCTGACTGTATACAGTTTACCACCACTCTCTGTTTTCTGCCCCCTAACCAGTTTACCACCCAGTTGACCAACTTCTGACCCAACCTGAGCCTACCTAGCTTATTAATAAATCTTTTTTATGTGGAACAGTATCGAAAGCTTTGCTGAAGTAAGGTAGGCGACATCAACTGCACCCCTGTGGTCCACCACTCTGCTTACCCAGTCAAAGAAATCTATGAGATTAGTTTGACAGGACCTTCCTGTTGTAAACCCATGCTGTCTTGGATCCTGTGCTCCTATGGATTCCAGGTGTTGCACTATCCTTTCCTTAAGGAGTGCCTCCATAATCTTGCCCACTACTGAGGTAAGACTGACTGGTCTGTAGTCCCCTGCCTCCTCCCTGCTGCCACTCTTGTGGAGCGGGATCACATGAGCCCTTCTCCAGTCTTCTGGGACCTCTCCTGTGCTCAGAGACTCACTAAACAGTTCTGATAATGGCTCTACTAGTTCCACCCTTAGCTCCTTTAGTACCCTGGGATGTATGCCATCAGGTCCTATTGCCTTATCCATCATGAACTTAGTGAGCTCTTGTAGGATCCTTTCTTTTGTGAAGGGACTTTGTGCACACCTCCCTCCCCCCTGTGTCAATGGTGCTGAGCTGTGGGCCCTGCCCTACATTCTCCTCAGTAAATACTGAGCAGAAGTATCTAGGATAGATGCCTTTCCTTGGTCCTCCTCCACATACTCCCCTTATCCCCTTTGATCTTAGCGCAATACCCCCTCTGGACTTTCTCCTTTCACTAATGTATCTATAGGAAGTCTTGTCCCCTTCTTTTACTATTTGTGCTAGTGTTTCCTTGGTTTGGGCCTTTTCCTGCCTTACTGCATTCCCTGCTTCCCTTAGGGAAGTTTGGTATGCCTCTCTATCTTCATCCCGCTGCATTCCCTTATATTTCCTGAAGGCCAACCTTTTGGCTCTGATCTTTTCTGCTACTGTTTTTTGAGAACCAAAGTGGTTTCCTCCTTCTTTTGCTCTTGCTTTTCTCCCTAACACATTGGGATGTTGCTTCAAGTATTGCATCTTTAATGCTTGCCCTCTTTGCCTGTACCCCCTCACCTGTATTTCTTCTTGTCAGGGGTAGCTTAACTCTGTTGGCCATCATATAAAAGTCGGCTCCTCTGAAGTCCCATATTTTTGCCTTGGAATGGGATGATTTAGTTCTAGTGGCCAAAGTGAACCATACCATGTGATGGTCACTGGCCCCCAGGTGACCTTCTACCTGGAGATCTGTGATCCTTTCCCCATTAGTCAGTACTAGATCTAGGATATCCCTGTCTCTTGTGGGTTGTTGTACCAGTTGTTTGAGGCCCTCCCCCTGCAGGGAATCCACTATATGTCTAGTTCTGGCGGATGTTCCTGCTGGTATTGACCAGTCTGTATCTGGCATGTTGAAGTCTCCCATTATCAGAACCTCTCCTTTAGCAGTCATGTTTTGTATATCTTCTAACAGTAGTGTGTCTATCTCCTCCCCCTGATCTGGAGGCCTGTAGACAACCCCAGTTCGTATGGCTGTCCCATTTCCTGTTTCCAGGGTGACCCACAGTTCTTCTAGCTCTTTATGTGTATTCTGAATTTCAGTAGCTTTGATATTCTCATTGGTGATGTTTTATACTTCTACCTACAAACTCACTGTACTGGGAGATCGGGTGGATTTAGCCTGGCTTAAACCTACACAGGCCCTCATTTCGCCTGGCTCTGTAATGAGGCACAAGAGACATCAGCCCCTTGGCTAGGAAGAAGCAGTTGTACTTTAGACTGGTTGGCTTGTATTATGTTTCTTACCTGGGTAGGCTTGTTGATGCCTGGTTTTATACTTAATTCTTTTACTCCATGTTTAGTTTGTTACTTAACATATCAGCACAACATTTATCTACTACAGTAAGACTATGTATGGGGAGACTATAGAGATGGAGGATCTGTCTGTGGTCTTTTTTTGTGAACATTGGTGAGCATTGTTGAATATTTTTGCTTAAAACCTGGTTAATAGTGCACAAGAAAAACAGTGCTCTCGTAGGATTTTTCGTTTAGGGTCTGGGACTTTCTTCAAAAAAAAAAGAGTGTGGTGGGGGATCCCAGCCCAAAGGTGGAAGTCCCTGGTAAATTTCTGAGAGTCCCCATTTAAATACATGCAAGTCATGCCCCCACACTCACACAGCTTTTTATGGGGCCATGTTTCAAGATTGAATTTTTAATGTTTTAAAGGATGAATTCAAACAAATTACGACCACCACTCGACTAACAAGGGCTTTGTTATTTATTTATTTATTGAAAATATTTCACCGGGAAAGGCACACTGAACAACAGGTTGCTCATCTCACGGTGCATCCTGGGGGAGAGGGATGCAGGGATTTCTTAAAATACATGAACATAAATGACAGTAGTAGTACATAATTGAAGTGATACATTTGTAATTGGTATACAATCAGAGTGGGTGTTAAAAGTATAGGTGCCAGCTGGCCCGGTGGTGCTGAGGGTTGAGGTGCTGGACGCCACACCTCGCACCACGCCAGTGACCCGAGTTCGGGAACGGACTTGAGTTGCCGGTGGTCGGAGGGGGGGGAGGAGGATCGAGTGTCCCATTGGATGCTCTCCTCCTCCAGGGGTGGGATCCTGGGGTGCTTCGTGCACCTGACGTTCCGGTGCATGTGGAAGCATGGGTACCGGTGCACAGGAGGCTCTGCAGAGTCGGGGAAGGGAGGATGTTGAGGGCACTTGACAACTGTCTGGACTTCAGTCCTACATGCCCACGTCCTCAGGGGAAAGGGGACAACAGGGGAGAAAAACGGAAAAACACCCTCTCAACCCTGGATGACGACTGATCCGACCCCAGGACCACCTACTCACAGGCAAGACCCCAATGTGCAGGCACTCTGAAGGAAGGAAGTAGGAGAGATACAGGAGTCAGTGGGGCACTCTAGGGGCAGACTCCGTGGGTGGGATCCACAGGGGATGATCAAGTCTGAAGGAGTAGGGTGAGAGGGCAGTAAGGTGGGGATAAAAAGAAAGTCTAAAAAAAAGTGTAAGTCCCGACATAATATAGCTTGAATTCAGATCCACGGACCCCCAGAAGTGCAGACATTTAAGGAACATTGTGACTAGTTTGAATCGGTTAGATGGAGTGGATAGGAGGGAAAGGACATGGAAGGGGGTGGTATTATTTACCGGTACAGTTTACTGACAGGAGGTTATGAAGGGCTAAGGTAGTGGAGAAGGAGGAGGAAGAGTGACAAATATGAGGGGGAAGTGCATTCCATAGTTTAGGGAAGCGGTGAGAGAAAGGTATCTGGCCAGTGACAATAGACCGGCAAGGGACTTCCAACAAGCGTACATCGTAGGATGTAAAGGAGCGGGCAGGGGGAGGAAGGGAGAATAACCAGGAATTAAGGTATGATGGTAGAGTGCTGAACCAAAATTTCGATATAAATTTAGCGCAGTGAAGGTGGTGGCGATTTTCTAGTAAGGAGAAAGAAAGGGAATGATAAAGATTGCAGTGGTGGGTGAGGGGGGCATCAAGAGCAAAATGACAGAAGGAATTATAAAGGGTATCCAGTCTGGTTAGGGAAGACTTGGGAGCGGCACTGTAGACTACATTGCAGTAGTCAAAGATGGGTAGGATCATCTTCCGGACAAGTTAACGCCTAGCAGGTAGTGGGAGACAGATACGGTTCCTGTAGAGCGCACCAAGCTTAGGGTGCAGCTTTTTCAGGATGGCCTCCACATGACCAGAGAAGTTGAGGTTTTGGTCAAGCCAAACCCCCAAGTACCTAAAGGATGCAGTGTCCTCAAGAACTGTCCCGTCAAGGGTATGGAAGGAGGGCAGGGTGGGGAGCCTAGTGAGTCTCTGCCTAGTGCCGAAGGTCATTGAGACTGTCTTCTTGGCGTTAAGTGAGAGCTGGTGGGCTGAAAACCAGAACTGGACTTTGTTGAAGTCGTGCTGAAGTCTGGATTCAACATCCTTGGAGGAGTGGCCTGAGGTAAAGAGTACCGTATCATCAGCATACATATGAATGGGAGAGGAGGAACAGACAAGGGGCAGGTAATTTAAAAATATAGGGAACAGGATGGGGCCTAGTACTGACCCCTGAGGTACGCTGGTATTGATAGGAAGGGGGGGGGGGAGATAGAATCAGCTATTCTAACTGACTGTGTTCTTCCTACAAGGTAGGCAGTGAACCAGTGTATGGCAGGGTCTGTTAGCCCAGCAGAGGAGAGGACGTGTAAGAGAAAGGAATGGGATACAGTGTCAAAGGCCTTAGCAAGGTTGATAAAAATCGCTGATGTGATTTGGCCACTGTCCATCCCTGAGAGGATAGAGTCAGTGAGCCTAATCAGGGAGGTAGTGGTGGAATGATTCTTCCGGAAACCAGATTGGAGCGGATGGAAAAAGTTAGAATCAGCGAGATAGGAAGAGAGTTGAGACAGGACCAGATGTTCTTGGAGTTTAGCAAGGGTGGGTAGGAGAGAGATGGGGTGATAGTTGACAGGGCTGGTAGGATCGCCACCTTGGGGCAATGGAAGGACAGTGGCATGCTTCCAGGTTGATGGTATAGTTACAGTGGCGAAGGAGAGGTTCAGTAGAGCAGATAGAGCAGCAATCACAGGAGCCATAAGGTAAACAGCCGTGGGTCCAGTCCATCAGGTGAACTCCCCTTGGAGGGATTGAGAGAATACAGAGTATTAGTGGTGACAGAGGGAGAGATATATGAGGAAAAGGAGCTAGTTGAAGAGGGAGAACAGGGAGGGGAGGAGGGGATAGTGGGAGGGTAGGCGGGGACAGTAGGAGGCGGAGGCTGTAGGAAGGATAGGGGTGCAGCAGCACAGGAGGTGAAATAAGTGTTAAAAGCAGAGGCTACACCAAGGTGGTCAGTTATTTGAGTGTTATTTATATTAAGGAGCAAGGTAGGAGGGGCAGAAGGAGGGGTGAAAAGGGACTGAATAACCTTCTAGAATTTGGAGGGTTTATTAATATTGGCTTGGAAGGTAGAGGAGAAGTATTCAACTTTGGCTAGATGAGTGGCTTTGATGCACCTACTGTATTACGTAGGGAGCGGTAGGTGTCATAATCTTGAGAGAGTTTGGATATTTTGTGAGCTTCCCAGACCAGATCCCTGGCTCTTTGGCACAATAGGAGTTCAGGAATGATCTATGGGAGATGATTTCCCTGAGCCCTGGTACACCGTAATGGGGCATGTATGTTCCAAACCTCTAAAAAATTTATTGCAAAAATAAGTATAAGTATCATCTATAGTAGTAGACGAGGTAATTGGACCCCAGTTAGTGAGGGCTAGGTCCTGGAGGAGTGTAGCAAGGTTTAGCAATGTATATGAACGAAAGTGAATCAGTTTCAGGGGGTCTTAGGTCTGTCTACTTTGCGAACCATAAAGGTCATTAAATGATCACTAAATGCATCAGGTAAGGTCCGGATTTACTGACCTTGTGGGGGTGGTATGTGAAGGCCCAGTCGATAAGGGAATGGTTACCAGATTTATGGTTTAAGCGGGTTGGTTCTAGAATGAGTTGTGTTAAGTTTTGGGCAGCTATGAGGTTACAGGCTTTAATAAGTGATGGGGTTAACCAGTTTTGATTGAAATCACCCATGATATATGATTCACATGAGGAGGTGAGAGAGGCTATGGTGCTGATGAGGTCTGTAACAGTGGAGGAGGGGAGGCCAGGGCGACAGTAGGCACCTGCAACAAAAATAGGTATGGAAAAGAGCAGGGATTGTTTCAGGATGAGTACCTCATATGCATGGAGGACTGAAATAGAGAGGATATTTGTGAATAGTATAGTTGAGGATACATATATTGCTAGTCCACCACCCCGGTGGGGCTGTCTTGCCGGGATAGGGTATACCCAGGGATGGAGAAAGGGAGATCACCTATTTTGTTATTTAGCCAGGTTTCGAAGATGATAATTATGTCCGCAGTGAGTCAGACAACTAGAGGCTGGAGAAGGTCGATTTTAGGGAGAAGGCTGCGGATATTTAGATGAATAATTTTTAAGCCATGTCGTAGGGTGAGGGGATTGTGAGGGGTGGAGCCCGATGTGCCAGTAGCTAGAGTGGGAGCAACTGGGGGGGTTGCCCTGGGTTCGGGTTGATGTCACTGGAGGATAAGAGTAGAAGGGCAGTTATCATGAGTGAAATTTTACGTACTTATGCTGGGGGGATCTCCTAGGGATGTTGCATGGGGGGGGGAGTAGGGAGGAAGGTGGTTTAAAATTTAACTATGAGAAGCAAGGTAAAGTAGGAGGGTATAGATAGAAGGGCAGCACAGGGACAGTAAGGGTAGTGCGTCCAGTTAAGGAGAGTTGAAGAGAGGGTCATGACGTAGTTATAGTCTGGAGGGAGGGGCATGATAGAAAGGGGGGGCAGGCAAGATAGGAGAGGGAGTCGGGAGGGATAGTGAGAAGGGAGCAGAGTGCAAAGATGGAAACAGTGAGGAGGTTACAAGAAGTTAGAGCCATTGTGGACAGGGTATACTTAAGGCAGCTGGTAAGAAGGGGTGGAGCGAGGGGCAGGGAGCTGGAGGTAGAGCAGGTGTCAGAAGGCAGAAGTGTACTAAAAGGGGAGTGCCTTCTGTAGGCTAGAGGGAGGGTATCAGTTGAACAATAATTGAATTAGGAATGAGTGGAGATGAAGGTCAGTTAGAGTATTTAAAGAGAGAGGGGTGGGGAGGGTGGGCAGGAGAAAGAAAATTTAGCAGCAGAGATCAGCTACAATAGTGCAAGTCCCAGGGCAAGGAAGCCAGCCGAACATGGCAGATCTTGCGAGCTGAGAAGCAGGCTTACAGCAGGAGCCAGTCGGGAGTGTCCAAGCTAGGCTGTAGCCAATCGGAGTACTGGAGTGGTAAGAGTGCCACGGGTTTGAAAAAGCCGGGTCCCTGGTTCTCGGAGGCGGTTAGTTGAGTGGTGACCATAATTTGTTTGAATTTGCCCTCTAAAACATTAAACATTCTAGTTTAAAACATGACCCCATAGAAACCAATGGAGCATGCTCCCGCACTCTACAGATTCTTACATTACAAGCCATGAGCGCACAGAGGCCGACTCACTCTATGGACTCCTGGGGCTTGGTGAATGAGTGCCTCAGGGACTTTCAGGAAAACACAAAAGAGCGGGGCCCCTGATGCACAAATGTGCGTAGCGACACGTACCCACATCCCCGAGAGCCCTTAAAAAAATTACTTACCATAGCAATCTTCTTCCAGGGGATCCCTCAGTATGCTTAAACTAATGCAGTCAGCCTCTTGTGTTGAACTGCTATGGAGAGAATGGAATGTATGTAAATGATGGAAATCTCATTGGCACGTGCCAATTTCTTTCTGTTTGTTTTTCCTTTTTTGTTATTCTTTTCTCCCTTGGCACACCTGAGCTGCTCCCATGTCTCAGCATCTGTGGGACTTCGGACTCTGTCCGAATCTGCACATACTCTCGGCCTCGCCTTCTAACTCCTGCAGCTTTTCCCCCCCTGCAGCAGGGTAGTGGGGAGCCCCCTACTTACCCACCCTATACGGGTCCATTTTAGGCAAGGCAGGAGCCAGCGATTGCATGAACAGCCATCAAGCCGTGTGGTCGGGTTGCCATCTTTTTCCAGTTTTCTCCCTCAGGGCAGAGGAGCGTGCAGTGCCGTTGGGGGACGTACTATGTGTGCATCTGATGGCAGCTGCTGTGCCTCCCATGTAGTTACAGCATTGGTGTGCCTTCCCCCAGCTGCCGTTACAGGCTAGGCAAGCACCAACAACTGGGAGACCCCCCACCCTGGAGAAGGAGAGCTGTCCGAGGACGCTGCATCCTTCTCCACCCCTGCTGACCTCCGACGACCCGTGTTCACTCCCGAACATGAGTTGTCAGCATAGCACAAGGTAAGGCATCCAGTGCCTCAGCCCTCAGCACCACTGGGCCGGCCTGCACATGCTAATTTCAAATGCTGCATTCTGACAATACTCAGATACATTATGAAACCTGACAGGGTGAAGACCTTCTAACTAGCTATACTATTTAACCTTAACCCCACCTTAAAGATACTCCAAAACAATGTCACTGAAAAAAGGGACGAACAGCTAGTACCAACTGTTTTTTTTTTTTTTCATACAGATTTTTATTCTCTTCAGGAACCCTGGCAGGGGCTGTGGTCCTCCGCATGGAGGAGTTCACTTCTCCGGTCCTCTCACGTCTCCACTCCTGCCATCCCAGAAATTCCCCCGCGACTGGTCCAGGAGGCAGAGTGCCAGCTGTCCCCGAGACCAATCCAAACACTGGGATAGCCCTCGGAGATGCGGGGCCATCATGGAACCTGCCAGGCTCCTATTTTCCTTTTTCTCCCATTCTCTCCCCCTTCCCCACCGACGTACAGACGTCGGTATGTGCCTCCCTGCCCGTATTGCCCTCCAGTCACCACCAGAGGGCAATCAACGAGCGGGACAACAAGGCACCCCCCCCCCGCCGAGAGAGGAGAGCAGCCCTCTGGATGCTCGATCCTCTCACTCCGCTGATCCCCAGTGGCCCAGCCTCATTCCCAAACCCAGGTCACCGGCATAGCACGCGGTATAGCGACCAGCGCCTCAACATCTAGTGCTACTAGGCCGACCCGTACTAACTGTTTAAAAACTCAACCATTAATGAACAAATTTAAACACCCAGTGACCAGCAGGTATGCAGAATCATGGTCCCTCTTTTTCCTGGTTCTGGTAGGGGAGGCAGGGTGGGAGCTTTAAGCATGCTGAGGATTCCCGTGGAAAAAGCAAGAGATTACTGTGGTAAGTAATGTTTTCTTTAAACCCCAGGAATCTCTCAGTATGTTTAAACTAATTAAGACTAACAAGCAGTACGTTTGGAGGTTGGGTACAGAACATATTTTTGGAAAAGGTTCTGCAGAACTACTGTGCCAAATTTGGCATCACTTCTGGACTGTATGCCCAAGCAGTAGTGCTTGGTGAGGTGTGGACAGTTTTCCATGTAGCTGCTTTGCAAATTTCTAGTAAGGGGATATCCCCTTGCTGCACCTACTGATGCAGCCGTACCCCTAGTTGAATGTGCCGAGGCCCGGGGGTGGGGTGTTGCTTACCAGCTTTACTGTAGTAGAACTGTATGCAGGCCACACTCCAGTATGCAGTGGTTCTTCTGGAAGCTGGTTTTCCTTTACCCACTTCCCTATAAGTGAGGATCCACTGGGTATAAGCTGTCCTGGAGGGTTTGGTTCTGCCAAGGTAGTGTCTGAGTGCCCTTTTTTGACATCCAGACTATGCAATTTCCACTCACCTGAGCTGGCGTTAGCAGTGAAGAAGACTGGCAATGTGATGGACTGATTCAGATGAAAATCTGAAACCAACTTAGGAAGGAATTTCCTATTTGTCCTGAACACAACCTTATCCCTGTGGAAGGAAATGCAGTTTGCATGCTTCAGATCTGCAGTTGCCATAGGTTCAAAGGGAGGTTCCATGAGCCTGGCAATACAAATGTTAAGGTCCCAGGCAGGAACTGGCTTCCTAAGGGGAGGGCGAATGTGAATATGACCTTTAAAACACTTCTTGGAAGCATAAGTCTTCCTGGTTGAGGGTTTCCGTGAATCCCTCAGGACATTCAGGACCTCTTCAGAAAAGTGTAGGCTGGCAAATTCTAAGTGTTCAAGAGCCAAGCCTCTAGGCAGAGGGACTTGAGGTCGGGGTATAGAATCATGCCTCGAGAGGATGTCGGGAGAGTGTGTCTCTGAGGAAGGTGAATTGGCTGTGACACAGATAGGACTAGCAGGAGGGAATATAGAGACTGCATTGCCCAATTTGGTGCCACTAGAATCATTGTTGCTGATTGTGACCTGAGTTTTATCAGAACTCTGAGCAGCGGGAAAAGGAGGGAAGGCATAAAGGATTCTGCCTGACCAATCCAGTGTCGGGGCATCCACTTGCACAGTTCCCTTGGTTGGAGGTCTACAACAGAACTGTGGCAGCTGGTGGTTGTCTGTGGAGGTTAAGAAACCTATCTCTGTTGTACCATACCTTCTGAACACTGATTGAAGTACCTCTGTGTGTTCAGGGACCACTCGTGGTGGGTCTGGCTGATCCTGTTGAGGGAGTCTGCCAGAATGATGTCCTTCCCTGGTAGGTGGATGACAGACAGCTACACCTGCATGGAGTAGGCCAGGTTCCATATCTTCATGTCCTCTGTGCACAGTAAGGTTGACCTGGTGCCTCCTTGTTTGTTGATGTAATACATGGTGGTAGTGTTGTCTGTTCTGACCTGCACTACCTTGCCCTTGAGCTGAGGTGCGAATGACTGAAAAGCCAGGTAAACTGCCCTGAGCTCTAACAGGTTGATGTGCAGAAGTGATTCCTTGGGCGACCATGTACCACTGGCAGTGAGGTCAAAGCATGTGTGGCTCCCATCCCAGGAGAGACATCTATGGTAAGCACCACCAATGGATCTTCTTTTCAAAAGGGAGTTCCCTCTCTGAGGTTCTCCTGGTCTAGTCACCATTGTAGAGCATGTAGTAGGGTTTTTGTGACAGGCACCAACTTGGCCAGAGGATCTCTCTTTTGAGACCAGTAAGCCCATAGGTGGAACTGGATGTCTCTCATTTGGAACCTGGAACCATGGCCGTGGCTGCTGCCATGTGGCCCAGTAGCTGTAGAAAGCGTATTGCTGGCCTAGGTCTGTTTAGCTTGAAGGATCCTGCTAGCTTCAGGATACTGATTGCCCTGTCCTGGGGAAGGAATGCCCTTCCTTGCATGGTGTCCAGCCCTGCCCCTATGAAGTCCAGGACCTGTACTGGTCCCACTTGGGACTTCTGGATTTATCAGGAATCCCAGAGATTCCAGTGTGCTCTGAGTGAGAGCAAGCCCTTATCTGCACCTTCTACACGTCATTATGCGTTTGAATAATATTGAAGGTGATGTCCGGATGATAATAATTGTGTATCAAGTTGTTTCTTTAATATAGATTTAGTCTTGCTAATGACAATATGTAAAGGTAGGCTATTCCAAGGACCAATCACCCTTAGTTTGAAGAAAACCTTCCCATTATTGTAATTTAATCTGTTGCCCATAAGTTGTAGTGGGTGCCCATGGATATTATAAGTGCTGTCTTTGAAGATTAATCCCAAATCTGATATTAAATGCAGATCCTGTATTATATCATATAGGAATAAGAGGTCACCCCCAAACATCGTGTTTCTAGTGACATTAAATTTAGATTCATTAATCTGGTTGCATAATCATCATTGTGCTGACAATAAATGCGTTTAGTGAAATTTCTCTGTACTTTTTCCAGTTTCTGTATTCACCTCTTTTACATGGACACCACAACTGAGATGCATACTCTAAGTGTGGCCTTACATATGCTCGATACAAAGGTACCAAAACTTCCGAACTACATGATCTAATATTCCTTCTGACGGACCAAATAACCCTATTTGATTTGTTAATCACTGCATCAGTATGCTCAATATGAGTAAGGTTGCTATTAATTGAGACACCCAAATCTCTCTCCTTGTGTGTAGTATTTAATGGGGTCCCGACTAGTGAGTATGTTGACATGGGATTGCGTGACCCTAGATGCATAATCTTGCACTTTTCTTTATTTATTTTCATGTCCCATCTATTAACCCATGCTGAAATATTATCTAGATCTCTTTGGATGGTAGTTGAGTTCTCCAGGCAATGACAGGGGTCTCCTAGTTTAACGTCATCTGCATATTTAATATTGAGTGAAGTGCAGTCTGATGTGAGGTCAGCAACAAAAATGTCAAACAAACAAGGTCCGAGAACGGAACCCTGTGGGACACCACTAGTTACAAATGCTGGGGGAGACATAACCATTAATCACTAAGTTTGAGATCTGTCCGAGAGCCAATTACGTATCCAGTGGATGATGTGTTGATTAATGCATAAGGAATTGAGCTTAACCTGCAATGCCCAATGTGGCATAGCATCAGAGGCTTTGCTAAAGTCTGTGTAAATCACATCACGTGGGAATTTTGTGTCCAGAAATGAACTAATGTGTTCATAAAAACACATTAGGTTAGTCAGACAGCCTCTTCCTTTTCTAAAACCATGCTGTGTAGGATCTTGTGTATTTACAACAGAAGTAATAAGATATTTTATTAGACTTTCCAGAGTTTTGCTAAAAACGGAAGTCAGACTGTTTGGACAATAATTTTCCCATAATGTCCTATGACTAGCCAGTCTAGATAAGAGAACAGTGTGACCCCTTGCCTTCTCAAATGAGTCACCGCTATAGCTAGGCACTTAGTGAATGCCCTGGGGGCTGAAGTTAGGCCAAAGGACATGGCTGCAAACTGATAGTGGTCTGAGGGAAGTCTGAACCTCAGGTACTTTCTGTGGCTGGGTCGGATTTGGATGTGAAAATAGGCGTCCTTGAGATCCAAGGATGCCAGCCAGTCCCCCTGCTGTAGAGTCGAGATTATCATGGCCAGAGTGACCATTCTGAACTTTGGCTTTGACAAATGTTTGCTCAGGAGTCTGAGATCCAGGATGGGTTGCCAGCCCCCAATTTTCTTCTAGGTGAGGAAATACCTGGAATAGAAGCCCTTGCCCCTCTGAATTAGAGTGACAGGCTGCATTGCTCTGACGAGAAGGAGATTGGCCACTTCTGACTCCAGTAAAATCCTTTCTGTTGGGGTTGCTGGAGTGACATTTCTGCTTCTCAGCTTGGGGGGTGTTTTGAAACTTTGAGACAGTCCCAGGCTCACTAACTCCAAGACCCAGTTGTCTGTGGTGATAGTATGCCATGCTTGGAGGAAGTGAGCCAGCCTGCCTTTTACCGGTAGGGGGGAGACACCCTTTACAAGCATGTCAGGGGTACTGCTTTGGACCTTGGCCTGAGGTGCTGATTTGGACCTTCTCATGGTCCTTCTGCTTCTACTTCTAAAGTACCCCCTGGTCTGTAGGTAGTCTGGCATACCTTGGTCCTGGAAGAAAGGCCTGGGGTAGGATCCCCTACCCCTTCCTCCCCTGAATTGGGACCTGTAGGTAGTGGAAGGCCTATCCCTTGAAGATTTACTTCTGTAAGTGGTTTTATACTCTTCCACTTTTTTTCATGTAGGCCTCTGTCTTGTCTCCAAATAGTGAGTTATTCTTACAGGGGAACTCCTTAGCCTTCGCCTGGGTGTCTTGGGACAGGTTTGTGACCCTGAGCCATGCAAACCGCCTCATAGAGACAGTGAGGGCCATAAGTCTGGCCGCAGTATCATTGGTGTCCACAGCCATATGAAACTAGTATTTTGTGGCATCCAGTGCTGTTCTGGTCGTCTGTCGGGTCCACTGCCGCCTCCCCAGAAATCTTATCTGTCATGGCTAGTACTGTAGACCACAGGGCTTTTTGGTACTGGGCTGCATAAGCCATATAATTGGCTTGTCTGACCAGAAGTGAAGCTGTCAGGTATTCCTTTTTACCCATGGCATCAGTCTTCCTGGAATCTTTGTCAGGAGGGTGGGATGCTAAAGGTACCCTGGCTTTATCATATGCAACACCCTGTACATCCCCCTCGTGGTCAAGATGGGTAAAAAGGGGGGGAGGGTAATGTTGGACAATACTGATTTACCTCTCTTTAAAATATAAATGTGGTCGTTGGAGCACTGTTGGTTTTAAACTGTGTGAAGCATTGTAAATGGGTCGTTTCATCCTCCTGGGAAACTCAGATTGGGGGGGGGCATGGCTCGGAGAGGGACTAGAAGGGTGGTAGTGGATACAGAGGGGGGGCGAGAGCCCTGTTCATCCTGACCACGGGGTGTCCTTTCAGCTTTGGGAGGTTGAGGGTCATCTACAAGTGCCCCCTCTGCTTTTTGCTTCCTCTCGTCTCCAAGGATGGGGATAGTTTCTTCTGCCAGTCGGGGGGAGGGCTTATGGGATGGAAGGGAAAGTGGTATAGAGGGCTCCAGATTAGTGAGCCCTAGAAATGCCAAATATCCGGTAAATAATGGTTTTGATGGATTGAAAGCTCTATCCGCGAAAATTAGAGGTTGTACAGTAATGGAATGTAGGGTGGGGGGAAGGGACAGTTAAGAGTGTAAGGTTGGTAACTGTTTTAAAGTTACGTCTTTTCCGGTTGGAGAGACTTTTTTATGGTTATAATGTTACAGTTGAGAGGTTAAGGGGTGATATCTTGGGGACTGTTCTGTTTTTCTGTTGTTTTTCATTCAGAGTCACATATACCATTATGCCTGTTACACAGAAGAATATGTATAAGAACATCAAGGATACTTTATGGATTGGTTAAATTTTTTAGCAAGGAATGTTAATGGCCTTAAAACTGTGGTTAAGCAGAAATAAATATGGACAACTATTAAAAAGATGAAGGGGGATAATATTTTTTTGCAGGAAATTCATAGGGATAAAGTGGAGACTTCGAAACTGGCAGCCTCTTTGGGGGGGGGGGTTCTCTGCTGGTGTCCCCTTTTACATCCAAAGCTAGCGGGGTGACCATATGGATCCGGCCTGGGATCCCCCATAAAGTGCTCTCTACTCTCTCTCTGATACCCAGGGCAGATATGTGTTGGCTAAGGTGGAACTGGGGTCTATGAGGCTTACTTTGGGTTCCATTTATGGGCCAAACTTTGACTCCCCAGATTTTTTTTTTACAGGATTAGGGGTTACCCTAGGACCTTCCCCTTATAAGATAATTTTAGCCGGGGACTTTAATACTTACTTGGACCAGGAATGGGACCATTCTAGGGGAAGGACGGGACCCCCTCCTAAGAGCTCAGCAGCCCTTAGAGCCCTAACACAGGGTAGAGTACTACAGGAGGCTTGGAGATATATGCAGGGGAGTGGGAATATTCATTCTACTCCCATGCCCATGGGCTATACACCAGATTGGACTATATGTTCCTTCCTCCAGACCTATTGGGAGGTATTAGTGAGGCATCATATTGCCCCCTGGTGGTCTCGGATCATGTCCCATTGCAAATAACTGTTTTAATACCAAAAGGCCAAAAAGCAGAAACTCAGTGGCGCATGGACCCGACATTGCTGAAGGATCCCTCATATATTAAACAAATTAGGAATAAAATAGAGGAATTTTTGGAGTTTAATCTCCCAGAAGACACAGGTATTAATAATGTATGGGACTGTTTTAAGGCCTTTATAAGAGGGGAGACTATTTTGTATGCAACATTCAGGAGTAATAATTCGATCAAGGAGGAGAGGGAATTGGAGAGGGCAGATATGAAAAATCATTCATTAGGCATCTCAAGAACGTTGAGACACCTTAAGGGGCGGCTATCATTACAGACCTCTTTAAAAATAGAACGGAATTTAATAATAACAAAATCACAGAACTACTTTGAAGGTGATAAGGGAGGAAAGTGGCTTGCCAGTCTAATTAAGGGGAAAAGAGCCGCTAGAACAATTCTCTCTATTGAAAATACGGCAGGGAATATTACATCTGACCAACAAGAAATTAATACTACCTTTAAATTATTTTATTCCTCTCTTTATACCTCAGCATTTCCAGTGGGGGTGATGTTTCCTCTTTTCTAAATGGTATTCAGATGCCATCTCTGGGGTCTCAGGAATCGGCAACCATAGACTCTCCAGTTTCTTTGGAGGAGGTAAAACGGGCAGTTTGGAAGGCAAATGGAGGTAGTGTACCTGGGCCTGATGGAATCCCAATAGAATTTTATAAAGTGATGTGGGACCTAATTGGCCCTTTGATGTTTCAGATGATAGAGAATGCTTTGGAAACAGGGGAGCTACCCCCTTCCTAACACTAGCTACAATCATGGTGCTGCCTAAACCAGGGAAAGATCCCAATAAATGTGTCTCTTACCACTCAGTATCTTTACTTAATTCGGATTATAAGGTGATAGCAAAGCTTATTGCTTCCAGATTGGAAAAATATCTACCTAAACTGATTCATATGGACCAGGGTGGATTTGTAAAGGGTAGGCAAGCCAGACATAACTTAAAAAGAACCCTAAACATAATGCATAGATGGAGGGTAGGGAAAGGAGAAGGCCTTTTGGCACTTGATGGAGAAAAGGCCTTTGATCGTGTAGAATGGCCTTTTATGATGGCAGTTCTGCGCAAGTTCGGGTTTGGGGAAGGGATTATGGGATGGATCCAGGCATTATATAGAAGCCCTAAAGCTCAAATCTTAACAAATAACATAACATCTACTCCATTTGCCCTGTTCCGAGGAACTAGACAAGGGTGCCCTCTTTCTCCCCTGATCTATGTTCTTACAATTGAAGCATTGGCTGAGACAATTAGAAGTGAAGAACAAATCGAGGGTCTTATTTGGAAAGGAAACAAAATCGTGCTTTCGTTATTTGCGGATGATATTTTGCTTTTTCTTAAAACTCCAGACAAGGCAATGCCCATTGTGTATAAAATTTTTCAAGCATATGGTCCATTATCAGGACATAAGATAAACTGGTCCAAATGTGAGTGGATGCTCATGGGGAAATCTGGACTCCCCCTCTCCCTGGGAGATGCGAGGATCCCTCCTTCTACCTCACTTAAGTACCTGGGTATAAACTGACAACAAAGATGTCCCATATGGCTAAAGCTAATCTCCTTCCAGTGATACAAAAAATAAAAGAACAATGCATTGTCTGGAGGGCTCTACCTCTTACTCTACTGGGGCGGGTGAATCTTATTAAAATGAGTGTTCTGCCACAATTCCTATATATTTTTCAGACACTTCCATTGTGTATACCTAAGAAATACATTAAATCAATAGAGGGCACCATCACACAACTTCTTTGGCGGGGGAACGAGCTAGAATTAAAAAAATAAATATTATGACTTCCTGTTGATAAAGGGGGGTTAGGCCTCCCGAGTGTCAAGCACTATTATGTGGCTACGCTACTGGCCCATACTCTTGCAGAATTTTTAATACAGCTTTTCTCGAGGACTTGTGTATAGGCAATATTTTTATTTTGTTTTATTTATTCCAGTCTAGGAAGTACCTTTGAGCCAGGGGCTCGTTTAAAGAGGTTCCATGTCTAACAGAGTTACAAACAGGAGGAGCAGTTATACAAGCCAGGTTGAACAATGGTGAAACAAAACAGAAATAATTGAATCATGGGGACACATTATAACAGTTAGAGCAGAAATACAAGGTTAAACAGTTTATTGCGATCTAATATGCAGTAAAATAGAAGCAGCCAGCATTGATTCCAAAGAAACAGTTCTTTTGTCAAAGAGCAGTCAGGTGTTTAACCCTAGGGAGAGGGTCTAGGGTTTGGTAAGTGTTAGTGGGTTTGCAGCAGAAAGGATGCCGGAGTGAGACCAACTTAGGAGATGGGGAGGAATAAAGGGGGCAGGGGAGACTCGCCTCGACAGTCCAGTACAGGTGGACAGTTGAGTAGGATAGGTAGGGAGGAAACAGGTGGGGGGTGAGTGGGGAAGGCGGAGATTCTGGGGGATGAGGTCTTAAGGGGTGAGTGGCAAGGGAGGGGTTAAAGGCGTGTACAGGAGAGGAAGTGTAGTAGAGACTTAAACAGTGTAGGGCGGAGGTGCAGTAGAACATAGGGTGCAGGAGGAAGTAGGGGAGGGAGTGAGGTAAGAGAGGTTTGGGGAAAGGGACCAGGGCATCAAGGAGGGGAGGTGGAAGATAGGCAGAGAGAGAGAGAGAGAGAGAGAGAGGTTGGGAAGAGGTTAAAGGGACGGTTAGGTGCCGCTTAGGTGCCGCAGTCGCAACCACTGGTCTGCGCAAGGGTTGCACGAAGCAGAGTTTTAAAAAGGCCCCGCTTTGCTTCCTTCTGCAGGTCTTCATCGAAGGAGTTTAACAGTATAGGGGCCCACTATTCAAAGGAAAGTTGTGTGGTTCTACGGAAAGGTACGTTCAAGGATTGTTCTTTCCACCCCCTTGTACATTTGAAGGAGGAATGTTGGTTGAGAAAATCCCATACTCCAAGAGGGGTTAGTTCAAGAGCAGCTTTTCTGACGAGCAGGCACATTTGATACTGAATACGACAGTCCAGATTGAGCCACCCAATTTGGGCATATAACAGTCATGTGTGGTTTAGTCAGGGCGCACCCAGAACCAGCCTACATGCTTTATTGAGGGTGGTCGTAACCCTTTTACGAGCCGTGGAAGTTGCAGCACCATATACCACAAGGCCGTAGTCGATAACTGACAGCGCAGAGCTAGTTACTGCGATTAGTAAGGCTTCATTAGTAAAGCAGTGTTTGTTATGATATAGTAAACCCAGTTTTGCATTTACAGACTTTGTGACTAGATCGATGTGCCGGCAGTAGGACAACGTGGTATCTAATGATACCTCCAGGTATTTGAAGTGGATTACCATTTCAAGGGGTGAGTTGAGATTAACAATTTGTACAACGTGGTTTCTGTGTTTGTTGTGGGAAGAAGCAAAAATCATTGTTTTAGGTTTTTTTTTTTATAATTCAAGAGTATCTTTGTGTCAGAGAACCATTTTTCTACAGAGGCAAAGTTGGCCTGCATTCGGCTTTCAAGCACTGTGGGGTCTGTGTGAGCAGAGTAGAGCACACCGTCAATTGCATAGAGCAATACTTGATCATCTACTGCTTGGGGGAGTTGGTTTAGAAAATGTCTGAAGAGCAGGGGCCCTAGGATGGATCCTTGTGGTACACCAGTGGTAACACAGAGATTATCAGAGCTGATGTCTTTTAATTTTACCTTCTGAACCCTCCCTTGAAGATACTGTAGCGCCTAAACCAGGCCACTGATTCCAGGGAGTGACCAATGTTGGATAGTGGGCCTAGGAGCAACTCGTGATTAACTGTATCAAAGGCTTTGGTGAGGTCAATATAAGTAGCCCCCACCAAGAGCCCATGATCAAGAGCGCTATGAATGTACCCAGTAAATTCAATAAGGGCGGTTGTGGTGCTATGTTGTTTCTGGAAACCGTGTTGCTGTCTGCACTGCAGTTGGTGTTTGCCAGGATAATCTGTGAGTTGATCTGAGACAATGCTTTCCAATGCTTTTGAGAGAGGAGGAAGTATTGAAATGGGGCAGTAGTTTACGTGGTTGACTCAGTCGCCACTTTTGAACACAGGTGTGACAATAGCTGCTTTCCAAATTTGTGGGAACTTGCCTGAGACGAGGGATAGATTTAGGATTTTGGTGAGGAGAGAGAGAGAGAGAGAATAACATCTAGAGTAAGTTCGAGGAGCTCAAGAGCAAGCATATCACTGCTAGTTCTTGATTTACCGAGGACCTTCAGGATGTATTTTTTGGCTACTGAGGGGGTAACTATTTTAAGGTAGGAAGGAGGAGGCAAGCTTGTTTGGGTGTTGTTGGAACTACAGTTTTCCCTTTTGTGGGAGGAAGTAGTCCGGTGACAGTATACCACTGAGGTTTGTGAAGGCCATATTGAAGGTTTCGGCAATGGTGAAAGGGTCCTGGGAAGGAATTCCATTGACATTTATTATGGATGGAGGTGTTTTGTCAGGTTTGCTGGATAGGGACTTGATGTTATCCCAGAACAGTCTGCTGTCTCCCCAGGAGTTTTCAAACTCTTTTTATAGTGTTAACGTTTAGCTTTCCTAATTGCAGCACTGCAGCTATTCCGAGCGGCCTTGTACTTCTGGGTGTCCGGAGCGGAGCCAAAACTTCTGGCTTTGTACCAAAGCCGATCACGGTGTTTCATGTAAGCGGGGGGGAGATCCGTAGGTTTTGGGAGCCCTTAATCTTTTGTTTTGTGCAAGGGGCATAAATATCACAGGACTGGTTAAATTTGTAGATAAAACATTCGAGGGCCGCATCAACATCACTCATGTTGTTTAGAGAGCTCCAGTCTTGGCTGTTGAGATGTGCTTTTAGCACATTAAACTTCCCTTTATTTAGTAGTCTCGATGTGATATCTTTGGCAGGAACTTTGGGTGACTTATTTGACCAGATGAAATGGATAGGGGAGTGGTTGCTGAGGGAATCGGGGAAGTCCTGCTTCGTTGCCGATGCTTTCCAGACGGTTGGTGACCAACCAGTCAAGGAGAGTACTAGTGCCAATACGATAGTTAACCTGTGTGGGAGTACCTACTAGCTAGTAGTCTCTTAGTGGGGGTGAGAACCATCATGTCTAAAAAGTCTGCTTCTTCCTCATCCTCTACCATTTCCTGAATGACGAGTATCCACCATTTGTTTCACAAACGAATTATGAGACGAATAATTGCCTCTTAGCGAGTTGCATGCCCAATGGGCTCGTTATCATGCTTGTGCTGAATCTGGCGCCATCCCATTTGGGCAGCGCTACCTCCAGTGGGCTTCCCTGTGGGCCATATTCATCTATGGGCTGTGTCAGTGCAGCACATAATTACTACAGTATGCGCTACACTGGCCAGCCCCATATTTAGACAGCGCGTTCCGGTTGGAGTGCGCACAGACTATAATTCAAGAAGGCTGGCTGGACTGCAGTGGTTTCTGATATTTGGAATCAATTCATAGCATTGGGTGTATTACAGTTTCTAATGAGTATTAAAAATACTAAGATTCTTTTAATGAAGTGCTAGCTCTACTTGGGGTGCCACTAAGAAAAGAGACACAGTTATATCTGGATTTAAGTTCTTGTGAGCTGTATGTAATGCAACAGTGATTCGGTTCTTTTTCTTGTATATAATGCACTTGTTTTGTAATGTACTTAAAAATGTAATAAAATGAAATAAAAAAGAAAAACATGTACAAGACACTTATAAAGAGTGCAGGATATTTAAAGTGCTGGTGCAGACATGTGAAAAGCTAAACACCAGTTGACAACAGCCACTAAAATTCATTAGAACCGTAGTTTTTGTTTTTTCTGATTTAATTTCATTTAAAGTACAGATAAATGAAACAGCTCATTGAAGCAGGGAATTCTATCTCATTGTCGCCCTTAAGGCTTAAGGTTGCTGCCCCAGCCTGGGAATTCAAGAGGACCAATTTTTTATAGCACAAACAGTCCAAACAGGGTATAATATTAATCAATGATATGTCGTTTTAAATTCATAGTTTTTAAATTTTGGATAACCAGTGGATAAATATTTGCTGCCCCCCCCCCCCTTTGTATTCCATTGCAATCCAAAAGTCTTTTAAGGGTCAGGTGGAGTCCACACTTGTATCAAGGTAGTCATAGATAAGACCCTGATTCGACATATCAATTTCATCCTGAAAGCATAATAAAATACAGAACAAGATCAGAACTAAACTAGGAACAGTTAAAGTCCCAGAAAGAAACAGATTTATTGGGCATTTTGTAACTTGTGACAAAGTAAAGGCTTTAAATTCCATGCATGTAGCCTCTGAACATATATGTTTTTAGAACAAACAAGGGCAGTATGGTCTATCAGGTTCGGCCCCATGCCAGCTTTTCAGGTATACCTAGAGATTCTGTATTTGGACATGAACTTGTCTAGACCATGCTTAAATGTCATCACCAACCCATTTTATTAATTTAAACATGCAGATTAATGCAGTATCAGTGGCTCAAGAAGTTGCACACTCACCTTTGATGTCAGAAGATAGGAGGGTTGTGAGTTCTAGCCCCACACCAGGAGCTTGGGATGAAAAACAGATATAACGGGATCAAAGCGGGATAGTGACACGGTGAAAGTTACAAACATATTATCATGGATGCAACAGGACTTAGTAAAGTAGCAAGGTGCTTAGTTTGGATATCTGTAGACCTAGAAATGTTAACATTGTTTGCTAAACAATTAGTAATGCAGCCATTGGATTTGCAATGAGGACAATACCATTTCATCCATGACAGATGAATGGGTAGATCTGGGATGCAGCCTGTTTCCAAGTCCCTGAAGAGATTAACAGTGAAAATTATGTAAGAGCCATAATCGGAGCATAAAAGTTCATGGGCAATATCTTGCTTGTCTGCCTCCTTATTGTTTTCCAAAGAAAGACTATAATAAGAGCACCGGGCTATATTTCTATGGTGCTATAAAAAATGATAGTCCACGAAGCAAAGTAAAGCACCCGTAGACAAAGCACTGCAATGACTCAGTTTCAGAGAGTCATGATTTAATTTTATTGACAGTGAAAATAACAAACCACGCAGTGGCCCACTGGCCTAAAAAACACACTAAGGTTTCTCCTGGCGTGCTGCCAGGCTTCTTCAGAGTGATCTGATTATTGTTTTGAAAAATCAGTTAATTTATCTTATCTTTAGTATCATTGAACCCTTTGGCAATTTTCCTGCATATTATACACTGTGAAGCATTTCTTCCTTACTTAAACCATCTACACTATGTAACAGTGGGGGTAGAATGTCATTCTTAACAGCTTGTTGAAAATTAAGAGTTTGTGCTTTAATAGCAGCTATGTCTGCTCTATTCCAAATAGACATGCCTGAGCCAAAAAGGCTAGAAACGGTACCTGCTGCACTGGTAACATCTGCAGTGTCATGCCTAGTGCGTGGTCTAGCTTTAGTATTAGGTGCGGGTCGAAAGACCCCCTACATGGTCAGTGGTATGGGGGCCACTGACAGGATCATTAGTACGTGTCTGATAAGCAGATACAATATCTGTAAGAATCATACTGTAAAATTTAGAAGTATTGGTCATAAGAACATAAGAAAATTGCCAGCAGAAGGAGACCTCTTGGTCTATCGAGTCTGCTCAAAATAATACGGATAGTTTCTGTGGTTCGGCATACATCTGTGGCCCTATCTCCCCACCTGAAATTACTGACTGTTCCCCTTCCAAGACCTCCTGACATTCCTTTATGCCTGTCCCATGCTCTCTTGAATGCCTCCGCTGATTTCGACTCCACCACTTCCCGCGGCAGTTCATTCCATGCTGTCACCACTCTTTCTGTAAAAAAGTGCTTCCTTATGTCCCTCTTGAAACTATCCCCCCACCAGTTATAGGTTGTGTCCCCTGGTTGTGGAGGTGGCCCTTTTATTGAATTGGTTCCCGCAGTCCACTCTGTCCCCTCAAGTATTTGAACGTCTCAATCATGTCCCCCCTCTGCCTCCTTTCCTCCAGAGTGTACATCCCCAGGTCCTCCAATCTCTCTGCATATGATCTCTTCCTGCTGCCCCTCTGTCATTTTGGTCACTGTCCTCTGGACCTTTACCATCATGTTTGTCTTTCTTCAGGTGTGGGTGCCAGTGTCTTACTCCGTATTCCAAGTGGGGTCTAACCAATGTCCTGTAAAGCAGCAGAATAACCTCCCTCTTCCTGCTGCTGAATCCCCTAACAATACATCCCAACATCCTAATGGCTTTCACTACTGCCTTTTTGCATTGATTAATGCTTTAGGTCACTAGAAATTATCACCCCCAAATCTTTTTCTTCTTCTTCCAATGGCGAGACCTGAACCTTTCCAATGAGTACTCTGTTCTCAGATTCCTCGCCCCATATGCATCACCTTGCACTTTTTGAAATTGAACCCTAGCTGCCATATCCCTGTCTATCTCTCAAGTTTGGCTAGGTCCACTCTCATCTTCTTTATTCCCTCTTGAGTGTCCACCCTCCCGCAAAGCTTGGTGTCATCCGTGAACATGCACATTTTTCCCTGTATGCCATCCCCTTTGTCGCTGATAAAGACGTTAAACAACACCGGTCCCAACACTGACCCCTGTGGAACCCCGCTGGTGACCTCCCTTGTACTGGAGAACTCCCCTCCTACCACTCCCCTCTGTGTCCTGCCGCTCAGCCAGTTTTCCACCCATCTAACCAACCTTTCACCTGCCCACAAGTCCCTCAGCTTCACAATCAGCCTTTTGTGTGGCACAGAATCAAAGGCCTTGTTAAAATCCAGGTATATAATATCCACTGCTTGTCCTTTGTTCACTGTCCGGGTGACCCAGTCAAAGAACTCAATCAAGTTCATTTGACA
Organism: Neoceratodus forsteri; assembly: GCA_016271365.2. NCBI lineage: Eukaryota > Metazoa > Chordata > Ceratodontiformes > Ceratodontidae > Neoceratodus > Neoceratodus forsteri. The sequence continues at coordinate 704,242,651 of CM028131.1, read as the reverse complement.
CGATCTGCCTGCCACGAACCCATGTTGCTTGCTATCCTGCAGGCCATTTTCCTCCAAGAACTTGACCAAGCACTCCTTCAATATTGTCTCCAGTAATTTACCTACAGTCGAGGTCAGACTGACTAGCCTATAGTAACCAGGGTCTTTCTTGGGGCCACTCTTATGGAGAGGCATGACTTGTGCTGTTCTCCAGTCCCCTGGCACCACCCCCGTATCAAGAGAACTATTGAATAGTCTTGTCAAGGGGGCCTACCAGTTCCTCCACCATCTCTTTTAGTATCCTGGGGTGTATTCCATCAGGCCCCGGTGACTTTTCAGTCTTCAATTTCATGAGCCCTTCTCTGTCTTGCTTAAACCTCATGGTCCCTACTGGGTTCTCTCCAGCCTCCCCGCTCCTTGCACTGTGCGGTATCTGGCCCTTTCTTTCTTCGGTAAAGACAGAGCACAAGTAGTTGTTTAATATCTCTGCTTTGGCCCCATCTTCCACCACTATGTGTTCCCCCGGTTTCAGCCTGACTATGCCTTCTTTTTTGTCTCTTTTTTCTTTAATGTAACGAAAGATGGCCTTATCTCCCTTTTTTGTATCCTTTCCACTATCTGGATCTCCTTCTTTGCCTTTGCCTGTGTTATCTCTTTTTTTGCCAGTTTAGCCACCCTTTGGCACTCTTCCTCATCATTATCCCTCGACGTTCTTCTGCTTTTCTTGTATGCTGCCCTTTTATCTTTCACTACCTTCGCCACTTCTCTGCTAAAGCAGCTAGGCAGTTGAGCTCCCGCCCTCTTTCCCCTCGTCTTTGTACATCTGTTTGTGGCATTCTGTATGGCCCTTTTGATCTCGTCCCACATTTCCTTCACACCCAAGCCTTCCTCTAGTTTCCCTAGATCTGCTTTGATCATCTCCCTCATCATCTCGAAATTTGCCATCCTGAAGTCTAGCACTATTGTCTTAGTGGCAGTGTCTTCCCTACCCATGTCCAGGTTGAACCACACTTTGTTGTGGTCACTTCCATCCAAGGGGTCCTCAGTGTCAGTGTCCTGCATGTGCTCTCCATTGGAGAGTAGCAGGTCCAGAATTGCTTCCCCCCTTGTGGGACTGGTCACATACTGCATCATGAAGCCATCTTGGATTGCCTGACTTCTGGCACAGGATGTGGCCGGACTAACCCATTTGATTTTGAGCAGGTTAAAGTCACCTACCACTACCATTTCCCCCCAACGCTGCATTTGTTAACTGAGTGCATAACACCCTGTCCTTATCCTCGTCCTGACTGGGCGGTCTGTATTTGACTCCCATCATTAACTTCCTTCCTATATTCATCTGGAGCTGGAGCCATAGCGCCTCCGTGCTCCCTCTTTCTAAATCCTCCTCTCTTGCGCACACAATACCTTCTCTTACGTATGCTGCCACCTCACCCCTTTTTCCTATCTCTCTATCCTTTCTATGCAGCCTGTAACCTAGGATCGAAAGGTCCCAGTCCTATAGTGCTGTTGTCCAGGTCTCAGTAATTGCGGCAATGTCTACCCTACTTTCCACTAAGAGCGCCTGCAGTTATGCCATTTTGTTCCCTAGACTTTGCGCGTTCAGCACCACCACTCTCCACTTTGTCTCTGTCGCGCCTTTGCTCCTCCTCCTCCTCTGACTGAGTCTTACTTGACTTGCTTCTCCTCCCTTTTCTGTATTGTCATCCATCTTTGTTCCCTGTTCCTTGAGGCTACCACTGTGGAGGGGGGGGCACTCTGTCCTCCCCTTTTCTGCCTCCCCTCCTTAGTAGTTTAAACCCAACTCCTTTACTATGTATGCCCCCATTTTATTTTTAACTTTCATTCTCCCCTCCCAGGTCAGGTGTACTCTATAGAGTCTCTTGTCCTCCCACGTGTCACCCCTCCTAGCTGTGCTTGCTCTTGGTACAGGAATTATCTCTGAAAAGGTTAGTGACTTCACTGCCTAAGTCCATAAATCTTTGTTACGCCACCTTATTGTCTTCACCGGCTAAATTGTTTGTCCCCATGTGCAGTATCAAGTCTGGTTTTTCCCCCGCCTCTCTTATCAGCTCCTTTATATTATGAGTTGCCTTACCTGCCTCCATCCCTGGTACACACACCACAGTTATCCTCATACATGTGTTCTCCCTCTTTCTCCCTTGTATACCTCTTATTATGGAGTCCCCATAAACTATTATTGCATTCTGTTCAGAGTGTCCATTCTCCCTAACCTTCCATCTGTGGTCTTTGCCCCCCATATTGTCCGCCCTTGTTTTGCATTTTTCCTACTTCCTTTTTCCTGCCTCCCCCTAGTTTCTGTCCTCCCCATTTCCTTGCATGGGTACATATGTTGTCTGGCCCTCTTGAGCTACCTTCTGTCCTTGCTCACCCACAACCTCCTTGGTATCCAGTTGCAACTCCACGTCTGCCTTGCCCTTTTTTCTCTTGGGCCCCTTCTGTCAGTATTGCATATCAATTGCATGTCATCACCCCTGAGATTGGAGTTTCCTTTGCCCTCCAGTTCTTGCCCTGGATTCCTTGGTTTTGCCCCCCTGTTTTTGTCGTCTTCCCCCTCTCCCGTCTTCCATATCATATCAGTATTGTTTGTCCTCTTGACTACTCCCCTGCCCTCATCTGTCGTCTTCTTCCTGCCCCTTCCTGTTACTGATATTCCTCAGTTTCTGCTTGTCTACTTCGTGGACAGCTTGTCCTTGTATATCATTCCCATTACCCGACATCTCCCTCAACTTCCCCCTCTCCCTCCAGTCCTTTTCATATGGGTGTTGCTCTTCCTGCTGACCTGTCCCATGCCCTTGCCTGTCCTCCTCCTTTTTTTTTTTTAAACTTCTTTTTATTGTTAGTCATCAGATAGGTTTTTCAGTTCTGTATATCAAACCATTCACCACTGGCATCTGAGGTACATACAGATGTAAATAATAACATTATAACCTTTAAACTAGGAATCCACTCCCCACAGTTTCAACACATTACTACATTCCACTTAGATTAATATACAACTAAGTCTTATACTTCTGTGTAAACCATAATACAATGAAAAGAACTGAAAACAAATGTTTGTCAGACAATTTAGACTATTTCATATGAGCTTTACACTCTAGACTGTCTATCAAGATATTTATGTTATTCAGATGTCATTCTCTTCTCTATAATAATGCCAAGGGGACCACATTTGTTTAAATCTTTCTTGTTGCATCCCTAAACTGCTCATAATATGTTCCATTCTTTCTATTTGTATTACTCTAGTTTTCTATTCCTGTACTGTGGGGGGGAAGCGGGGACAGCCATCTAGAGGTGATGCATTTTAGTGCGGCCACCCTCAGCATGTGAGCTGATTTAACAACTTATTTCCATATAGCAGTGTCGGGAGACAAAAAAACTAAATCTTCCCCTGTAAATGGTATTTGGAGGCTAGTAATATTTTGTATCTAGGTATGGACCGCTCTCTAAAATTCCTGAATTTCAGCACAGGTCCAAAAAATATGCACCTGTGTCCCTATGTTCCCACAACCTCTCCAGCACAGTTCAGAGTGATGTTGACCAAAGTGTTTTGTGTTTGTGGGGTGAGGAAAAAACTCTGAATGATTTTCCAGTGGAATTCTCTCCAAGTGGGTGAACTTGTAACTTTCCATCCCCTTTCAAATATTCTGGTCCAATGATCCTGTGCTATGGTGATAGATAAATCTACCTCCCACCTCTGTTTCACCTTTTCTAATGTGGTAGAACTGTGTGTGTGTGTGTGTGTAAGACTTTTTGCAGTTGTGAGAGTAGATGAGTGTTGTTCTTGAGTGTTATGGCAAAATAAAATATGTTTTCCTGCTCTGTTCTATCCCTTTCTGTCGTTTCTTCCCTGGCAAGCAATTTCCCAGCTCTATTGCCATGCTAATAATATTTTTGTTTTGAGTATCTGAGTTGGCCTTCGATTTGAGTGTCTAATAGTTTATTAAGTTTTTGTTGGTCTAGCTCTTATTTAGTGGCATGGTATAAGGTTAGTTGGTGGGCTGCCTCTAATTGTGAGATATTTTGTTCTAGTTCCCATATTTCTTTAATTTTAGCCTTTTTAAGCCATGAGGCATACTTAAGCATCCCATCTTACCCCTGCCTCAGTGTTCTCCTGTGGGTTTAGTACAAGAAATTATTCTGTTTTGCTCTGGATTAATTCTTTAAAAGCATTATGTGTTATTAGGCTAACATTTAAGTGCCAGAGGGATTCAGATGGTTTTGGTACTGATTCCATCTCCAGTACTATCGGGGCATGGTCCGACAAACAAATGTTGCCTACTCGGGTATCTTTTACATGTTGCAGAGTGTTTAAGGAAACTAGGAAGAAGTCAATCCGAGAGTACATTTTATATTTATGGGAATAATAAGTGTAGTCTCTCTCTCTTTTGGGTGGTTGAACCTCCAGGCATCTACAAGGGACAGTTCAGAGCAATGTCTAGTCAGGGCCCTGCTCGTTCGAGATGGACCTTTAGTTTTAGAACCCACCCTGTCCAGGTGTAGATCTGTTACCAAATTAAAATCTCCCTCTATGATAATTAGGCTTTGCGGGTCCAGGACTGACTCTGAAATAACTTTAGTTAGGAATGAGGTTCTTTTCTGCTCCTCATTTGGAGCGTAAATGTTTAGTAAGTTGCACTCTACCCCTCTGTATTCGCCCCACAGTCTCACATATCTGCCCTCTATATCAGAGTCTACCTGAGTGACCTTTAGTGGGATATTTCTGCCTATCAGAATGGCCACTCCCCTTCTGTGTGGATATGTTTGGTACTCTGCTGCATATACCTCCCCCACCCAGCCACCGCGTAACTTCTTGTGCTCTACATCTCCGAGGTGCGTCTCCTGTAAGAAGGCTATTGCAGCTTGCTGTCTCTGCAATTCTTGAATAATACGCGTCCTCTTTATTGGATTGTTTATACTTCATACGTTCCATGAGATTATCTTTAAGTCCCCCATTGTATGAAGGTTAAGTCTAGTCTATTATACAGGAGAAAGTCAATTGCCTGTACTGTGATCACAAATGTCTTAACAAAAAAACTAAGGAACCAAAACATATTGAAACTATTTACAAACTGCCACTGTATAAGCGTCCCAACCCTGATTTGGTACTTCAAGCAGTAGATATACCCTAGTCCCCACCTCTGAAACTAGTCTACGAGGTGAGGTAGGAGGCTATTATTTGACTGCCTCCCTACCAGAACAAGCCTGCCTAAATCGGGAGTTATTACAGTTAGGTTGTACGTCGGTGCCCACTGAACTGAAGTTGACTCTGTCATTATACTTGACTCAAGTTGATTATCAAGTTACCTCTTTGTTTGTGGGGTAGGTAGAGTTCAGCCCAGCAAGCGCTCAAGACCCCCCCAAAGCGCAGAGACCCTGCCCCGGCGGCAGACGGAACCCAAGCGTTAAGACCCCAAAGTGTATTATCTGGGCCTAGATCAGTTGCGGCCTGTCTAGGAGAGGCCCCCGAGGCGTCGCAAGGCAGAGCCATTCTTCACCCTCCCCCACCACAAAGGTGACTCCCCCTCACAGGTCTGGTGCCCCTCTTCCCCTGTAGATACATCTTATTTGCATTTTTGCTATTATTTTCCAAAAACAGGGTCACTACATGAAGGTCATCAATTCATGTGCCTTCTCGGACTGTACTTGGTCTGATTTTCATTCTTTATGAAAGCAGTTGCTCTCAATCTAAGCTTAATTAGTCAAGACTGTTTGTGGAGCCTTTCGGATCCGCAGCGCAGCCCCTTCTTTGCTCATTATTTGGACCAAGCAGTAAGAGTCCGAAATAAGTAGGCCATTTTGTCAATGAAGGTACCACCAGGTGCCTCAACTATAAGCTTAAGTCCTCCATGAGCACCCCCCCCTCCTCACAGCGGTAACGTGTCCCCACATAGAGCCAGCAGGTGGACCATAGAGAGAAGTGTCACCCCCAGCAGGAGTCCCCTGCCCGGCTCCACCCCACTGCACTCCGCTGGGCCCTCCCCAAATCCCTTACCCATGAAAGTTTAGGTAAAATAAGGCACTTCAGGAAGTGATAGAGGGCAACAGTAAGAGGTCACATGAATTGAAACTTCCTTGCTGTCTCATAAAAATGGATGCTCCTGCATTCCATCTTGCCACACCAGATGTGTCCCCTGCCCCCACGACGGGAGGACCTCAGGCACTCACCCATCCAACCCCCAAATTCCGTGTGTATCTAGCCCTGTCCTAGTATTTTATCTTTCAGGGTAGCTGTTAGCATCATAATACTTAAAGATGTCATTGTGTACTATTTCTATTGAATTGTCAAACTTTAACAACATTTTAACAAAAGAAAGTTTTCATAATAATGTAAGAAGAGATAAGTTCCATCCAGTCCTGCATATCTCAGACTGCAGTTCATTTTAAGAGCCCCATGTAAAAATGAGGCCTTTTGAGTGTACTTGTATGTAGGAGGTTTGAGACCCTGCCCCCCTCCAACAGTGTGGCGAGGTTATGCTTAAACATAACCATCGTGGCCCCAGAAAAAGAAACTATGCAGATGTAAGTCATTTTATGATACTTAGCTCAGTCAGGTTTCATTCTGTTCTTCTTGGATTTTGGGCCGGACTGTGTCCTGCGGCTCCTCTCTGTTGGGGGCTTCTCTCTATGTTACTCTGTGCGACACATTATGAGGTTCTCCTGTTTTTCTCGCATTCGCATTTTTGGTTCCTTTGACTTGCCAGCTTCTCTTCATGAGGGCTCTCTCTCTCTCTCTCTGTCTTTGTTTCGCGCCATCCTCTGGTATCTGGATCCCTTGTGTTTTGGCCCAGCTGATCACTTCTTCTACCTCGGAGAATCTTTGCCGGCCTGCTGAAGTATGTATTTTGATTCTGGCTGGGTATTCTAAGTGAGCCTGGTGTCCTGCTTGTCTGATGGATTTCACAGTGTTGAAAGCTTCCTGTCCATGGGCCAGGGTCTGTGGAGCATAGTCCTGATCGAAAAATAAACGAATGTCCCCAAAATGGATTTGCTTCTTTGACCATGCTAACTTTAATATTTCTTCCTTAATTCTTAGTCCATGAAAGCCATTATAACGGAACGTGGATATGCTTTGAGATCTTTAGGTCACGATATCAAAGATCTGTGTGCATGAATGATTCCTTCGTCCCTGTCTTTGTCAAGGTTTAAGAGTTCCTTGAGGAAGCTGTCCATGAATTGTGTCATGCTCCCAGATTCTGTGCCCTCTGGCAATCCATGTAAGCGTATATTGTTTCTTCTGTTCCTGTTTTTCGAAATCTTCCAGCTGTTGTAATTGGAGCTCTCTTTTGTGTAAATCGACCAAGGCAGAGTTATGTATGTCCGAGACGTTTGTGTATTCAGAAAATGCGGCCTCTAGGAGATCTGTACGTTCAGTGAGTGTTGTTATATTATGCCTATCTTCTGAAACTTTTTTCTCCAATCTCGATAGTGTCTCATTCATTTGTTGAAGCATACTGCAAAGCGTTTTGGAGGCTATAGTAAAGTCTTCCTCCTCGGTTGTACTTGTGGTGGTAGTTTGTGCTATTAGATTGAAGAACTCCACGCAGAGTGCAACCTGCTGCTGGGAGCCTTGTTCATTCATTTTCAGTTTAGAGTGGATGCCGCCCGTCCGATCCTTATTTTTAGACTTCGTGGGCATCATGTAGTCTGCAATGCATCTGAATTTTGACAGGATGGCAGTTTTCAGTGTAGGATGAGGCTGGATATTTGTTCTATGGGTCGGGAGCTCTGCGATCAGGCTTCCATTTCAAGGCAACCGGAACTGGAAGTCCCTGTCCTCCTCCTGATGTTCCCCGCTGTTAATTATCTTTAGTACATGTGCGTCTGCTCTATTCCTCATTCTAGTATGCCCCTGTGTCCCCTTACTGTTGCCCTCTATCACTTCCTGAAGTGCCTTAGTGAAGCATTCTATCTCCATTTTAAGTTTGCCTATTCTACACACTGGGCACCCCCACATCTTTCAGAGTATCCCCGTAAATACAGCCACTCCACAGAAGTTGCAGCCTACAGTCCTTTCCTGATTGCCCTGTCCCATGCTCTGTCCCCTAATGCCCCTCATTTTAACCCCTTCTTTTCTGGCTGTAGTTACTCCTCTAGTCCTGTGATACTCAATCCCTTAACCACGATGTGCCCTACTCTTTAATGAATTATAAGCAATTGCATGCATGCCTTCTGATCATTCCCCACCAAATAACTGTCTTAAATGTAGCTGCACTTTAAATGCCCTAATAATAGTACTAGAGTACTAAGCGAATATACTAAATTACTGCACTACTTACTTAAGTAAATAATAAAGTACTGTAAAGGTAAGCTACAATATAGTTGACTGTTTGATTGCTAGTTTAATACCAACCAGAACTATACTAAATTACTATCTTAATTACTGGATTATACAGTAATACCAAGTAGAACTACACCAAATTGCTGTCTTAATTATTGGATTACACAGTCACAGTGTAGATTGGCAGTGTATTTCAATTTTAAATATCATCCCCTTAGCAGACAATGCAACTTTTAGCAGAAATATATAAACTGACTGTACATTCTGGGATACCCAGATGGCCCTCGATGACACTGTACCCCTAGATATGTTGCTGTGTTTCAAAAGTCAGTTTCAGCGCCCATGGGTAAGATGCAGCAGTTACTCCTACTTTAACTTAAGGATGTATTCATAGTACCTTGTGATTCTGTTTCTCTCCTGCAGCAGACCTGCCTCAATGTAAGCCCTGAGGACCTCCCTCTTCACTGTTCTCCTCCTCCTGCCAGCTCCTGATCAGCTCCTTATTGCCTCCAGTTGCTCAGCTGGGGAGGAACCTTGAGAGAGTATTTAAAATTGGAGGTGGTGGAGGATGGTTGGGTAGGTGGAAAAAACAGCTCCTGTGTGTGGAGCTTCTGTGCTCCTCTCTCTACGGTGACTCCTTAGTGCGGGGGGAAGAGGGGTCCCAGCGTGGACACCTCAGTCCTCTGTCCCCCAATGCAGCAACAACGGCTCGGCACCTCTGAAGCCGACAGATGGCTTTGCTTTCTTTTTTAAGCTTGGCACCTCCTCCTTGCTCTAGCCCGATTGGCCAAAAGCTGTCCTCTGTGCCCGCAGTTTATTGCAGGCTCCTGTTGCTGACTTCTGTTCTGGCAAAAACAGCTCCTGTGTGTGGAGCTTCTGTGCTCCACTCTCTTCGACGACTCCTTAGTGCGGTGGGAAGAAGGATCCCAGCTTGGACACCGCAGTCCTCTGTCCCCTGATGCAGCACAAAACAGCTTGGCACCTCTGTCGTGTGACAGAAACCAATCTCAGCCATATCCCAGTGTGTAAGATTGAAAATAACTGGTACATGCATAAATTGTACATTATTAATCAAAGCTGCTGGAAGGAAAGTGGCGGTCAGACCACTAGGAGGACCTTCCTCCTGGGTAGGGCAGTCAGTCATTTCTTCTTCGGTGGGTGGGACTACAGAAAGAAAGAGCTTCAGTAGCTACATAGTTATGAAGACAGAAATCACGTTCAAACAACATGAAGTCTTGCTATATTATAGACATTAGCAGTTTGATCCAGCTCTAGAACTGCCCTGGAGTGAAATGGTTAAAACCATTCCAAAATAGAATTTTGGCACGAGAGCAGCTCTATCTGTGTCATTTCAAACTTGAACTGTCAGATTCTTTCTCCGCCTCAGTGAACAGTCGCTCTGGAGATTTCTCCTTCTGCTCGGTTCATTTCTCGGTTTAAAAAGTGTTTTCTCGGTTGGATTAACGAGAATAGTTTATTTTAACATAAAACCGTTCGGTTCAAGCTCTATCTGTGTAACCGTAAGTAAATGAAGGTTTTGTCTGTGTGGAACTTGTAAGTTATCGGTTCGGTTCTGAACCGATCAGTGGGTTTAAAACTCATTTAAAACTAAAGTTACTATTTTAGAGTCGCGGTTCTGGTTCTTATCGGTTCTAAAAAAGCGGTTTATTGCAGTTTTTCCAATACCCGTGACAGGTTGGAACCCGATAAGGGTGTCTTACCCTGGCACTGCCGTTAAAGGAGCAAGTTTTTAGTTAGAGCTGGCATTATGTCTGAGAAACCCAAAGAAAAACCGGGCCCACTGGTTTTCAACACTGTGATGTTTGTGGGGAAGTCTTGCCAAGGCTGACCCACACACCACATGTGTTTATTGTCTGGGGTTTGACCACCTCCAGTCAGACTGTCAGGTATGTAGAATTTCCTGCAGCCACCCTGGAAAAAGATTGGGCAGGCTCAGGGCGAGAGGACAAAAGTCCGCTGACCGGATGGCCAGCCAGGTTCGGTGCCAACCGAACCAGAGAGTGCCCTCTGACCAGGGCCAGACTTCTCAGCAAAAGAAAGCTGGTTCTGAGGAACCAATTCCAGTAAAGAAAACAAGAAAATCAGCAGGTCTGGAGTCCAAATTCCTTCTCCAACTGCTGCAGAGATAACAAAAGCCATACAAATTGTCCAGTCACTGTCTCAGGGTCCATCCGAACCAGCACTATCTGGTAAAGGTCGGTTCATCCGGTCCCAGTGGTTCAGGATTATGATATTGAGAATTTTATGAACCAGAGGAGGGGAGGAGGATTATGAACAGTATGAATGTGGCTGGGAAGGTCTGGTGTGCCCATTGAACGGACATCTCCTAGACAGACCTTTAGAATCTCCCCTATGCTGTCTGAGTCCCCATCTCATTTTATGTTTTATAAAAAGTTGCTGAAACCCTCCAGCTTCCTTTAGAAGAGGCTGTGGATGAACAAGAGGAGCCTGATTTTGTAGAAATGATGGATATTCCAGAGTCTAGGAGATTGTCTATTCCTTTACATAAGTCTTTTAGGAAACAAACAATAAAAATTTTAAAAGCTCCTAATTCTGTGCCTCCTGTAGATAAAAAGATGGACAGAAGGTATACATTGTCAGGCCCTGATACAGAATTCCTTTCTCAGCAATGCAGTCATGTTGGGGTAGTTCAGGCTGCTGCCTGTGATAAAACTAATATTCCTTGGCTTCACATCCTCCTGACAAGGATTCCAGGAAGATTGATGCCATGGCAAAAACAGTATATGGCAGCCTCTGGGACTCAGGCAAGCAAATTATATGGCTTATGTAGCTAGGTATCAGAAATCTAGATGGGATACTGTTATGCAATTGGCCAAGCAGGCCCATGGCCAGCTGGCTAGTGAACTAGAACAGGTGGCTGCTGATGGCATTGAAGTCTCTAAGGTTCAGTTTCATGCTGCTGTGGATGTTAATGATGTTTCCTCTAGTCATGGCCACATCTGTAGCTTTTCGTAGGTTGGCCTGGCTCAGGTGTACTAGTTTGTCACAGGATACCCAGACTAAGGCTATGGATTTTCCTGTGGTGGGAAATTCTCTGTTTGGAGAGCAGACAGAGAATTACATGAAGAAGATGGATGAATATAGGACTACTTACAAGAGTGCCCAGGCTAAGGGCAAGACCACTCCTCAAAGGCATGCCCCAGGGGTAGGGGTAGCCTTTTCACAGACCTTCTACCAGACTCAGGCCTCCTCTGCCTATGCTCAGAGGGGCTTCTTCAGAGGCAGGGGCAGACGAGGGGTGGGCAGACCTGCTCCCACCCCCCAGCCTAAAACTCCTGCGAAACAGGCTGCCTGATGGGGTGCCCAGGGCCGATTCTCCTGTATCAGTGGGGGGCAGGCTGGCTTACTTCAGTCAGAATTGGGCTTCTTTAACCTCAGACAAGTGGGTTCTGGAAGTAGTAAGCCAGGGTCTGGTTCTCAGCTTCAAAAAGTTTCCCAAGTTGAGAAGCAGACTTTTTCTACCTGCAAGTGCTTCAGAGACCCTCGCTCTGGAAACGGAGGTCTCATCCCTGTTAGCTCTCAGAGCAGTAGAAAGGGTTCCTCCCCTGCATCAGGGCAGGGGTCTGTATTCCAGATACTTCCTTACCCCAAAAAAGACAGGAGAATGGCGGCCCATTTTAGATCTCAGATATCTGAACAAGCATCTTTTGAAACCAAAGTTCAAAATGGTAACTCTGGCAATGATTTTACCTTCCCTAAGGCCAGGGGACTGGCTAGCCTCCCTGGACCTCAAGGATGCCTATTTCCATGTCCTAATCAGAAGATCCCCAGAAAGTACCTCAGATTGAACTGCCCTCAGGTCATTACCAGTTCAGAGCAATGCCCTTGGCCTTACCTCTGCTCCAAGGGTATTCACAAAGTGTCTAGCAGTGGCAGTGGCCCACTTAAGGAGACAGAGGATTGCTGTTTTCCCTATCTAGCGACTACTGGCTCATTGTAGGCCAGTCCCAGAACAGGTAAAATCTCACTTGCAGGTCACCCAGCAGCTTCTCACCTCCTGGGTTTCTGCTAAACCTACCAAAGTCGGTTCTGGAACCAGTCCAGGTACTCACCTTTATAGGGCAGAGTGGACACAAAGCTAGCCAGAGCCTTTCTTCCCCAGAAAGGGTAAGGAATTTAGTGGCTCTGGCCTCTTCCTTCACTCTGCAGGTCTCTCGACCAGCAAGACACTTTCTGCAGCTCCTGGGGCACATGGCTGCATCCACAGCTGTTGTGCAGGGAGCCAGATTTCAGATGAGAGACATTCAGTTTCACTTGAGAACCTTTTGGTCTCAGAGAAGACCCCCTTTCCAAGTTGGTCCCAGTGACTCGAACCTTGATCCTAGCTCTCCAGTGGTGGCAGGATCAGAGCAATTTAAGAGCGGGGGTTCCCTTCATTTCCCCTTCTCACGACTTGACTCTCACTACAGATGCTTCCCTTCTGGGTTGGGGAGCCCACATGGGCGACCTTTCCACTCAGGGAGTCTGGTCTCCCCAGGAATCTCTGCTCCACATCAATTTGCTGGAACTCAGAGCTGTCTTTTTAGCTCTTCAAGCTTTTTCTGCATTTGTCCACGACAAGGTGATACAAGTCAGAATAGACAACACCACAACAATGTGGTACATCAACAAACAGGGGGGCACTCGGTCTTCGGCCTTGTGCACCGAGGCAATGAAGCTGTGGTCTCTGGCCTATTCCCTGAACACTTCCCTCATAGCAGTTCATCTTCCAGGGAAGGACAGTGTCCTAGCGGATGCCCTCAGCAGGATTTCCCAGGGCCATCACAGATGGTCCCTGGATCCTCAAGTGCTGGGGATAGTTTTTGCCAGGTGGGGCATCCTCAGATAGATCTTTTGCAGCCCCAGACAATCACAAACTTCCTCTGTTCTGTTGCAGGCCTCCAGTGCTGGGCTTAGTTCCCCTGGATGCCCTTCTTCTGGATTGGGAGGAAGTTCCTCTATCTTTCCCCTTTCCTCTCCTATTCAAAGTACTAGTCAAAATCGGATCTCAGCCTTGCAGGGTGATTCTGATTGCCCGGATTGGGCCAGGCAGCCCTGGTACCCTCCTTCTGTCTCTGACAGTCCATCTTCCCCTGTGCCTCCCAGGAATCACAATCTGTTGACTTGTGCCCAGGGAAGGGTTTGGTATCCGGACCTCAAATCCCTCAACCTCAAGGCCTGGCTCTTGAGGAGTTAGAGTTGCTGATTTACACCTCTCTCAGGGTGTTCTTGAGATCCTAAAGGCTTCCAGAAAGCCTTCCACTAAGACTACTTATAGTTCTAAATGGAAAAGGTTTTCCATTTGGTGTGCTAGGAAAATATTTCCCCAGAATCTGCTGAATTGCCCATTTTGTTAGATTACATGGTACATCTTAATTCCTTGGGTCTCAGACCAGCTACCCTGAGAGTTCATTTGGCAGCTGTGTCTGCTTTTGTGTCAACAGGAAAGTCATCCCTCTTTCTTCTCATCCTGTGTTTTCCAAGTTTTTTAAGGATTACTCCATACTAATCCTCCCTTTGGGAACCGGCCCTGCTTGGGACCTTAATGTTTGCATTGCCCAGTTAATGCAACCCCTTTTGAACCTCTGTCTTCTGCAGAGCTTAAGTTCTAACTTGGAAAACTGTTTTCTAGTGGCTATCACTTCTGCCAGGCGCATAAGTGAATTGCAAGCCTTGTCAGTGGTGACTGACTTTATTTCTTTCCACAGGGATAAGGTAGTCCTTAGGACTAATAGGAAGTTTTGCCTAAGGTGGTTTCAGATTTCCATCTTAATCAATCTATCTCCCTTCCAGTATTTTTCACTGATCACTCCTCTTGGGTGAGAGGAGGTTGCACAACCTGGATGTTAAGAGAACTCTTAGTTATTATATAGAGGCGTACCAAAGGTCACAGGTTCGAATCCTCAACTTTTCCTTACCTATGGTGTAGTTGGGAAAGACAAACCTGCCACTAAGAGATCAATAGCCTGGTGGACTGTCTCTTGTATCCAATTTTATCAGAAAGTGGGCAGAGCCCCCGGTTTGAGGGCTCATTCTACCAGGGGTACAGCTGCGTCTCTAGCTGCTGCCAGAGATATCCCTTTATTAGAGATTTGCCAGGCTGCTACTTGGAAAACGGTACACACTTTTACCAAGCATTACTCCCTGGATGTCCAGGCCAGGAGAGATGCTCGGTTTGGCACAGCTGTTCTTCAGAGCCTATTCCCTAAGTAGGTTCTGCCCTCCTCCATGGAGGTACTGCTGTGTATTCTGCTAATGTCTATAGTATAGCAAGACTTCATGTTGTTTGAAGAAAAAATTACTCACCTTAGTAATGTTGTTTCTTCTAATGGAGTCTTGCTATATTATAGACCTCCCCCCCAACCTGCCCCTCTCAGAACCTCTACTTGGTGGGGTGCGGGCAACTTAGTGTGGGCACTACTTACGTCCTGTTAGCATTTTGTCCCCTTTGGGACTTTGGGGGTGTGTATGTGTACGCGTGTGTGTGTTTTATTATACTTATGTTCCATTTTCATATTATTAGAATGGTGTTAGTATTTATAGTCCCCTGACTTGAGTCTTGGGTGTTGGGACCATCAATGGTTGTTATTATTTAGGTAGCCATTTGGCTAGTGTAGGTTACAGCTTCCACACAGACCTTAGTGAGTTTGGCTCGTAAAGATCTGACAGTTCAAGTTTGAAATGACACAGATAGAGCTGCTCTCGTGCCAAAATTCTATTTTGGAATGGTTTTAACCATTTCACTCCGGAGCAGTTCTAGAGCTGGATCAAACTGCTAATGTCTATAATATAGCAAGACTCCATTAGAAGAAACAACATTACTAAGGTGAGTAATTTTTTCTTCCTCCTCAGAGGTGAGGCGGTCACACCAAGCAGGATCTATGAGACCAGTAAGGTTATAACGACCAGAATGTCTGGGGGAAGTCTGTCGAATAGAAAGAGTACCATTTCTAAGATATGTCAGTATTAGGCCAACCGTGGAATGTACCTTTGGATAGGCGAGCTACAGGGAGTGTGTAGCCATAATGTCAGTTTCCCATTGAATGGAAAGGGTAGATCTGTCTGGAGCTACTACCATGGAATCAAAATAGGTGTCTGAGCTTTCTTTAACAGTAATCATTTCGTTGGGTACATTAATATGAACTCCCATTGGGGCTGTATGTTCATGTTTTCAAAACAAATGTTGGACGCGTTGTCTGTGTGTTGACAGGGGTTTATTCTGTGATTCTGTCTAGGGAAGTCATAGTAGTAGTCCCACCAAGATGAGGAGGTGCAGGATAGCCATCTTGCCGGTGTAGCTGTAAGAAAACAGAAAAGGATTAAGTGTGGGGTACTGTTCTGCCCTAAGTGGATTGGGAAAAGTAAGTTTAGTCACCTTTGTACAACTTTAGCTGATTAGCATGGAACTGCTTGTTGATGGTCTTCTTTTGCTGATGAACTCGGACCTGATAAACAGCAGGACTGAGTTTGTTGACAATGGGATATGGGCCTTCCCATTTACTGGCAAAACAATGAATGGGTTGTCTGTATTGGAGAAGCATAACTTGGTCTCCAATTTGCTACTCAACTTCTTTGACATGCTTATCAAAATGCACTTTAGCTTGTTGAGCTTTACCCATTTGATTGGCAGTGAACAGGTGTGTCTTCATGATGTCATCATGAAGTTTTTCAACATACTTGTCTACAGATACTCGATCTGCAGTAGGGGTGTGGAGATCAATCAATAGGTACTCAATAATCTCATGGCTCTACCAGTCATAACCTCGTAAGGCGTGCATTGAGTAGTTGCTGCAGGAGTGCTCCTGATTGCCATTAATAATAGTGGCAAGAGGGAATCTTAGTCCTTGGGATTTTCATTGATGAATTTGCATAACATCTGTTTGATTCTTCTTTTGGCTCTTTCTACCTGGCCTGAGTATTGAGGATGGTAAGGGGTGTGGAATTTCTGATGTACTCCAAGTAACTGCAGTGTCTGCTTCATCAGCTCAGCTGTAAAACTGGTTCCCTGGTCTGAGTCCACCTTTAAGGGTAGGCCCCACCTGGAGAACAATTGATCCACCAGGATCTTGGTAGTTGTCTCTGCCATGTTTGTCTTAGTGGGGATTACTTCTACCCACTTAGAAAACAAATATGTGACAAGTGCATACTTGTTTTTCTTACTGGAGTTCGTAAGGGGGCCAATGAAATCAATCTTTATCTCATTCCATAGTCCAGTTTGCCTTTGTGGCAACAATTTGACGTTTCTTTTCGCCGAGATTGGATTATTCTGGGCACACACTATGCAGTTATCCACATAGTGCTCTACATCTTTGGCCATGCCAGGCCACCAGATGACTGTTTTGAGTCTCTGGAGGGAGTTTCTGTCCCCTGGTGTACACCAGTGGGAGTATCATGAACCATATGGATGAATTCGGTTTGCAGAGATTGTGGTGCGACCCACAGTTTGTCACCTGTATCCTCCTTTCGATACCAGGTGAGCTTCTGGTCACTAGACAAGAGTATGTTGTCAAAGTGTCTCTTGTATGGACTACCAACAGGTAGTGGTTGTTCAATTCCTTTGTCCAGGAATTTGAAATCGTCTTTAAATTCTGGGTCTGATTTCTGTGCCGCAGAAAGGTCCAGTGGAGGTTCTTGTACTGGTTTCTGCCTAGTGTTACAGCTACAATAGCTGTTACAGCTATTGGGTGAGTCATTGTCCATGTCTCTCTCCCCCACCGGCGCCTGCCTTGGCAAGTGAGTCTGTTGATCATTGAATTCATGGTAAGGGTCAGGTTTGCAGTGAGCCTTTACCTTGTGGATGTACAGTTTGTGAGTAAATTCCTGTGTCAAGGTGTGTGTATACACAAACAGATCCCTGTATTTGACAGGTGTGCCATCAGATGATGTAAAGTTATTTTTCTCCCAGAATGGTAGCAACTCAGTAAGGGATAAGCAGACCCATTTGGAGTCTGCAAAGATCATGGCATCCTTGTCACCGTGGGGCATGCCCTCCACAGCACAGGCCACAGCTGCTAATTCGGCATACTGTGAGGAGATAACAGTGCACTTCCTAGAAATGCGTCTGATATCACCTTCTTCATCTAAAATGAGCACTCCAAATTCTGCCACCTGTTCTCTGTCTACATAGGAGGTGGAGCTGTCTGTAAAGATACGGTACATGTTGGTATCTTCCAGAACATCTGGTGTAGCCGGTAAGAATGGTCCCGGCTCAGGTAAGTCTGGAGGTTGGAGGGCACAATCATGGGGTGTGCCTGTGTAGAGTGGGCCATGGGCCAAGATTGAAGGCAGTTTAGCAGGCAGCACTTTAATGTCCCTGTTCTGCAAAAGCAAAGACCGGTGGGTGAGTCTGGTGTTAGAGACTGAACCATCTTTTACTTTGTCTGAAAGCAAAAAGTTGGTTGAGGTGTGACAGGTATGCAAAACAATAGTAGCATACCCGATAATGTACAGAAAATGTTTGACAGCCCAGAAGATTGTCAAAGTGTTCTTTCGAAGAGGCTATATTTTCTCTCTACTGGGGACAGCATCTGAGATGCATAGGCAATGGGCCTGTGGTACCCATTGTACTTTTGTGTCAGCACTGCGGACATGGCCATATCAGAGGTAGCAGTTTCCAAATGGAAGGGAAGGTTTGGGTTAGGGTTAATCAGTGCTGGGGCTGGGGCTAAGGCCTGTTTGAGCTGTGTCACAGCTTCAGTGTGAGTGGGGCCCCATGTCCATGGGATGTCCATTTTCAGAAGTTCATACATGAGAGCAGCCTACAAGGCAACATCGGGGATAAAATCCCTAGAATAGTTTACCATTCCTATGAAGCATCTGAGTGTTGCCACGCTAGTAGGAAGTGGCAGATCTTGCAAGCCCTGGATCTTTTTGACAGCCGAGCTTCTGCCTTGGTCTGTACTACGTAGACCAAGGAAAATTACCTTTTTTTCACACAGTTGTGCCTTAGAGGGGTTGCACTTGAGGCCTGCTCTCAGGAGGAGAGATAGAAGTTCATCTAGAAAGGCCAAATGATCTTCCTTCATAGTGGTTGCTAGAAGCAAGTCATCCACGTACTGCAGGAGGCACTGAGGTGTGGCGAACCCCTGCAGGGCATCCATCATGTGGAGGTGGAAGAGGGAAGGGCTGTTGTGAAAGCCCTGGGGAAGAAGGGTCCAGGTGTACTGGCACCCATTAAAGGTGAAGGCAAATTTGTATTGACTTACCTGTGCTAATGGGAGTGACCAAAACCCATTAGAGATGTCAAGAGCTGAGAACCACTTTTTATCAGGTGTCAACAACTTGAGTAAATCAGGTGCTAAATTACTGTTAGGGCACAACTGGAGTGACTTGATTAAGTTTCCTGTAATCAGTTGTGAGTCCCCAAGCTCCATTTTGTTTTTTCACAGGCCAGATAGGCGAATTGACAGTAGAGACACAAGTCCTAATCACTCCTTGTTGTAGTAGTGATTGGATGGTCTCCATCAGTGATGGCAAGGCTTCAGCAGGAAATGGCTATTGCTTTTGCCTCACAGCATTAGGTCCTGGAATCGCAGTGGTGGTGTGCATCCTACTGCAATCAAGCTCGTTGGTAGCAAATACATCAAGGTGTTTTTTCAGCAAAGGTGCAAGTTCAGAAAACAGGTCATGACTTTTGAACAAAGCCATGACGTCATACTCCTTGTTGTTATGGGAGATGACTACCACCACGTGCAAGTCTGGAATGGTGACAGCATGGCATTGTCCTTTGATCTGAAGGAGAAGCCTGTTGGCAAGATCCACTACACAGCCGTGGAGTGCAAGAAAGTCAATTCCCAATATACTGGGGTGATGACATAATACCATGAGGTCAAAGGCAAAATCAGTCCTGAGGGAGGCCTACCACCACAGGCAAAGACACAGAGGTGTGTAGCTGAGTGCCATCTACACCCTGTGCACTGGTCTTCAAGCCGGTAGACCAGTCTGACGAGGCTGGGTTCTTCTCATGGAGAACTGACATGGTTGCACCGGTATCCAGAAGCATGGTGAGGTGGCGTCCCCCGACCGTGGCCTTCATACAAGGCCGTCTGTTTGTTTCAACAAGCAAGTCACTCACAATCCAGACTGGGGCCTGTAATTGTCAATCTGCATTTTCAGAATTGTCTTCGTCATCCTGTTCCTGAAATCTGAGACCTGCAGGATCTTTCTGGGCCTTCTGTATGTCTTGCATGGGATACAGATGTGCCTGTGACATCACAGGCATGACATCTGCCTTTATGGGTGGTTCCTCTTTGGTCACCACATCGGCCTGGCCAGTAGTCAATGCCATGAAAGGATTCTTTCCTCGGCTGTTCGGTTGTTCAATAGCCGAGGGCAGGAACGGATTTCCTTGGCTGCATGGCTGTCCAGCGGCCGGGGCGAGAGCTGCTATGGTAGGCGTAGGCTGCGTCTCTCTCCCAGCACGGGCTTCCTCCAACATTTTGCGGAGGGTCTTGTTCTCGTCCTTTAGGCTGCGATAGCTGGGGCCATTACGGTACCGGCCATTGGGTTGGACATTTGGATTTTTCCAATTGCTTTTGTCCCTGTTCCTGTTGTTTCTGTAGTTCCGGTCCCCCCCCCCTGTGCGATTGCTTGTCGTCAGAAGGGGTATCATTCTTCTCGTTGTTACCTTCCACAATATAGTGGGTAGGCGGGTCGGAGGTAGGCTGTACTGCAGCTACCTGGGCTGTCAGAATTTGAATGGTGGCAGCATTGTTGTTCTTACGGAAGCCAAGTTACAGAAGTATACCTGGAAGGCGTGCTCCGTCTTGGTAAGGATTTCTGTAAAGGTGTCACTCTCCGGGTAAATGTTGAGTTCAGCCTTTTCCCGAAGGCCTGGAATTGTGTTCCGGATGTACAGATCCTTGTACTCAATTTGGTTTTTGTGTGCGATCTCGCCAGCCAGGCCTTTGCCAGCCTCGTAAGCGAGCCACAACCGTTGATGGTAAGCCGTGGGGCTTTCCTTCGCACTCTGCTTAACCTTGTAGGCCAAGCGGGCTTCAATGACATCTGGGGCATTGGCAGCAAGGAGCGCCGCTGAAATGTTGTTGTAAGCAAGCGTCTCGCAGTTGTGGATGGTATCTGGGAGTTTGGCCCAGAAGGTAGGTTTGATTGTCTGTTGCAGGACTTGCACCTGGTACTTGAGTTAGAGAGAAAGTTTCTCGCAGAATGAGTGCACCTTCTCCAAATGTGCAACTTGCAGGGGATTGGACAAACAAGGAACTACATTCGCATCGATACGTTCCATAGCACCATGGAGGGCAGCTTCCACTGCCGCATCAGCGACTGCTTTGAATACATGGTCCTGATTGACAGTGTCCTCGAACATTCTGTCAGTTTGTTCCTGGATGGTTCTCCTTCGCTCATCTGGTGCAATCATATTGGTAAGGGCCTCATGGACTAAACCGCGCATTTCCGCATTGTCCTCCCTGATGAGGGGGGCAAGTGGTGGCGCACCACGAAGTATAGGCCATCCTCCCATATCATGGGGGCCCCCATCTTGGTGTATGACGTTGCTTCCGCCATGTTTGTGAAGGCATGGCAATGCAGAGGGCGTAAGTAAATGAGCGCCATCTTGTGGATGGCTGGAGAAAACGACAGCCTGTGGGGTGTGGCACTGGATGTGACTTGGCATGCCTCATCATCAAAATCAGAGTCGTCATCGCGGATATACTATGTTATCCCGCAACTCAGTATGCCGACGCTCGGCATACTGAATAAAACAGCTCAAAATGAAAGGGCTCAAATTACTGACATGCCCGACATGCAAATTTCGGACATGTCGCTAAATGAAGTGTGAAATGCGGGAGGCTTTGCCGCCCCCCACATCCCCTGTAACTAAATTATCTAACTCCGAGGGGGAGCAGACCCCGGAGTAAAATTGCAAGTGTTACAGGGTGCATGGTGTAAAATGCTGTGACCCGGACCAGAACCCGGATCACGAGCAGTATGCTGTCCGAGCTACCGGTGGTATTCCCTTCCACACCACTGGGGCAGCTCAGCCAGCAACCCCATCCAGCCGTCCCTTCCCGCGGAGCACACGGGGTAAGGTAGCATTCCGTCACATCCGCTACCTTATACCTTCGGGAGCAATAGCGTCGGGTACCAAAGCGTCGGTTACAGGCTCTGTCAGGTGATGCTGACTGGGACAGTGCATGTCGGGCACCATAGTTCTCCCAAACGTAAGTATACCATCATCGCCAGATAATGCAATGTCAGTGGGCGTATACTGGAACCCATTCATAGCCTTAACATGGCCAGCGAGAACCTCTCGCTGATGGCGCAGTTTTGGCATCTTTGTTCTACATTTCCTGTGACAAACTCGTGCAGTGCCCTGCTCAATACCCTTCTCCACCTCACGCTGTAATACGTTGTATGCAGTGCCCAAGTTGACGTTTTCCCTAAGCTCCTTGTCTAACTGACGATTCACTCTCTCATTTTCCTCTTTCAGCTCAGCATTCTCCTCTCTCAAACCTTTTATTTGTATCACTCAGAATATCATCTAAGTACGTTAACTGTTTCTTATCGCATTTCAGCCTTTCACAGTCATCTCTCAACATAAAAAAAATTTCGCTCAGAGTCTTAAGCAGTACAGTGCGACAGTCTGTTATTGGCATCATGGAGTGACTGTGTCTCCTTCACTAGTTTCTGTTCCCTTTTTTGTAACTCCGATACCTGCAAGCCCATTTATTTTTTAGACGCATTTTGCAGTTCAAGGGAGGCACACTTTGCTGTGAGACTCTCAATAGCGGTATATAGAGTCACAACCAAGAGACCTTTAAGGTTATATTTCTTGGCTTTTAGTTTGGACTCGAGGTAGTGCTCTGAAATTAGCAGCAAGGGGTTTTCAGCAGTATGGAGGGGTTGTGGGATAACAGATGGACCAGACACCAGTCTTCAGGTTTAACACAAATCTCTGTGTGATGTTTATTCACAATATACAGTAGGAGATAAGCTTCAGAAATAGCATATTCCTTCTTCAGTACATCAGTTTGCAGCAACAGACTATGAATGTCCTTTCTCTGCACTTAGTCAGCACCTACTGACACTGATTTGATCATAACATTTTTAGCGAAAACTCTTCATCCCTATGTGGGCCTTGTTTGCTTGGATAGTGGGGGCGCATAAAGAAAAAAAAAATAAGTTATAGACAAAGAACCTCAATGCAGAATCACTGTAAAAAAGGTTACCTCAAAGGGCATTGGCAACAAATCAAGTTTTAAAGAAGTACAATATCATACATACTTCCATAATGCAAAGCATCATTGGATATATGCAAATCACCATGAAATTGCAGACTTGTTCGGTTTACAGCAATTTACATGCATTTTAAATAGCACAGTTAATTTAATTTCTATAATAGTCACCTAGTACTTTTTACCATTATCAAAAACGCCTAGTGCCATGGTATTTTCAACATTTACAGATTTCATAAACATAAGGTATATACATCAAGGTATTTTATGACATAGTGCTATTACATATTAAATCCAACAACAATAAACACAACCTGTTTTACATGCATTTGGAGGTCACCACAATAACCTCCCTGTATGAGGACCTGAGAGGGAAAAGGAAAATTAAAGAGGACACTATAGCATAGTCAAGAAAGAGGAAGGGGTGCCCATAGGTGGCCAACCTTATGGACTAGAAATTGTAACGGATAGAATAGACTAAGAAATGGAAGAACTTTTGCAACAGATTTAAGAAAAGGTCGGTCCTCAAGAGTGGCAGGAGCTTCCTGTCACAAGCAGACTTCGCGTCCAACGTGAAATCTGTCCATCCTCCATGGGAGTTGAGGTAGGTTGAGATGCCCAGTCTCAGTTCAGTGCAAAGTTCAGGCATGACAAACAAGGGGTAAACAAACAAACAGAAGCAGTTGGAAAACTGGATAAAATCCTTGGTGCCATCACCCAACTGCTTTCCGGTCCCCCGTGGGCAAGCAGTGGTGCCAAGGCGGTACGCTGCCACTCTCAGAGGAAGTGTATGAAGGTCTGGTGTGGAGGTGCCATGCCCAAGACCAAGTCGGAGTGTGTCCGTCCCAGAACAACCACTGTAAACATGGGTAGGTCCACGTAGGTGAAAAATGCACTACACTGCTCGACATTCAAAGTTAATTGAATGGAATCCTCACTTTTTACATTCCAGCCTGCACACAATTGCCAAAAGTAACTTGGCAATAAAATTACCTTTCTCAGGTTCTTGTTGGAACTGCACAAAAGGAAGAGACGACAGACAAGTGGTGTCCAGATAATAAATGTAATTTATTACTGGTAAACAAGAATAATACAGGCTTACAACCAACAGTGTAATCATTGGGAGAGTATCCAGTTTCCTTACATATAGCTAGGCGCAGTCAAGTCAGTCTGAGAGAAAATACAGGATGCAGACGGTCTTACACCCTCATAATAACCATGACAACAATAAAAAGAAGATACACAGAATGCATATAATTGGCCAAAAACAGGTGGCCAGAGTAACTGTCCTAACTAACATAAGAAGTTGCTTAGCTTAGCAGACTATAAAGTGAACAATGAAGTCTGTGATTCTTCCAAGGTTACTTGCAGTTACAGTTTGCATAAGCACTAAAGATGGCACTGTTGCCCAACTAATAATTATACAATAAAAATATAATGGAAAACATCTCCCAGTGGTACAATATATTGTGAGAATATAGTGAAGCATAATATGCATTGCAAAAGTACAGCAGAACTCAGATCATGATACTCATGCTTATAAGTGTCTGTGCTCTAAGATTAGTATATACAGGTATACCTACATATGTGCTGCTGTCCACGAGGTGGGGGTACAGTCAGGGGTGCTGGTCCATGGATAACAGTGGTTTCTTATATTTGGAATCAATTCATAGCATTGGCTGTATTACAGTTCCTAATGAGTATTAAAAGTAGTAAGATTCTTTTAATGAAATGCTTGCTCTGCCTGGGGTACCACTAAGATAAGAGACAATGTTATATGTAGATTTAAGTTCTTGTGGGCTGTATGTAATATAACAGTGATGCAGTACTTTTTCTTGTATATAATGCATTTGTTTTGTAAGGTACTTAAAAATGTAATAAAACGAAATGACAAAAAAGGAAAATGTGTGCAAAACACTTGTAAAGCATGCAAGATATTTAAAGTGCTGGTGCAGACATGTGAAAAGCTAAACACCAGTTGACAACAACCACTTGAATTCATAAGAACCATAGTTTTTTGTTCTGGTTTTAATTTCAAGTACATATAAATGAAACAGTTCATTGAATCAGGGAATTATATCTCATTGTCTCCTGTAAGGCTTAAAGTTGCTGCCACAGCCTGGGAATTCAAGAGGACCGATTTATTTATAGCACTAACAGTCCAAAGAGGGTATAATATTAATCATTGATATGTAGTTTTAAATTTATAGTTTTCAAATTTTGGATAACCAGTGGATAAATATTTTTGCCCCCCACCCCCCCTGTATTCCATTGCAATCCAAAAGTCTTTTAAGGGTCAGGTGGAGTCCACACTTATATCAAGGTAGTCATAGAGAAGACCCTGATTTGACATATCAATTTCATCTTGAAAGCATAATAAAATACAGAACAACAAGATCAAAACTAAACTAATAGGAACAGTTAAAGTCCCAGAAAGAAACAGATTTGTCGGGCATTTTGTAACTTGTGACAAAGTAACAGCTTTAAAGTCCATGCATGTAGCCTCTGAACATATATATTTTTAGAACAAACAAGGGCAGTATGGCCTATCAGGTTCAGCCCCATGCCAGCTTTGCAGGTGTACTTAGAGATTCTGTATTTGGACATTAACCTTGTCTAGACCATGCTTAAATATCATCACCAACCCATCTTATTAATTTAAACATGTAGATTAATGCAGTGTCAGTGGCTCAGCAGGTTGCACACTCACCTTTGATGTTGGAAAATAGGAGGGTTGTGGGTTATAGCCCCACACCAGGAACTTTGGGTAAAAGCCAATACTGACATTGGTGCAGCATGAGGGGGGTATCCTGTACTTCTGAGATGCCATCTTTCGAATGAGGCATTAAACCGAGGTCACATCTGCCTGTTCTGGTGGTTGTTCAGGTAGACGTTAAAGATCCTCTGGCACTTCTTGAAAAGAGTAAGGGAATTTCCTCGGTGTCCTAGCTGAATTCCCCTCATTCACTAAACAAAGTACCACCAATCAGCTTAATCTAGTTCAATTTCAGTTGGTTTCCATGTTTATATACCCTCTCCACCCAGGACGAGGCTGGAAATAGGCAGAACTGCCAAGCCCATCTTTCGCAGTCAATGAAAACGAACGAAATAAAAAACAATAAAATTAAATGGCATCACCCTCATGGCTCTTTGCAGACTAAATACTGAAAAGATGACAGGATCGAGTTGGGCACTGATTGTTTCAAAAAGAGGAAAATATACCAGACTGATGGAATTACTGTGTGTAGATTGATTTGATTATTGCAGGTTTTGTCTACTAAGTTTATAAATGTATGAAAACATTTTTTTTTATATACCGTATTCCATTTTAGATTTGGACATTAACACATCTGGGACTGGAAATGTTAAGATCAAGAACATGGAGAGTGATAGCTGCAGGGTAGAGACGGAATATGGAACTAGCATTTTACATTCACTAAAGGTATGTGCAGTACTTTAAAAAGAAAATATATGTGTGTGTGCGCGCGTGCGCGTGCGTGTGCTGCAGGAAAGTAGCAATTGTATTTCTTTGTCTAGCTTTCTCAACACAATTGTGTATATCCTCTGGATTGGCTGGGCAAACACACTTAGCCTATGACATTGTATCCCTCTACGCTTTATAAGAAGGAAGAGGAGCAGAGGTGTTGCTAGGACTGAGCCAGTGGGGCTGGGGCTCTGAATGTTTCGTCTGGGGCCCCAAACCCTGTCCTGCAGAGCCCTGGTTTTTAAAACTTGGTTCCTTCCTGATCGCATCCTGGCTGTTTGTTTCCAGAGTCACAGACTGACAGCATTATGTAAAATTGTGACGTAATGCATTTAAAGCATCTTCTCTGTGTGGTAAGCACTATGTCCAGATGGGAAAAATGTGAGATAGAACAATTCTAAGGGGTAAAATGAGAAGATATGCCCCTCACAACGTGTTACACTCAGTCTGTGCAGTATGCTGACAAGAGATTGAGGGCTTGGAGAGGAGAATGACATGCTGGCAGAGGAGGTGCTCTGTCCTCACACACCTGGGCAGCTCACTGCACCAGTGATATGGTGCAGGTAGCAAGAAGGGTAGGTGTGAGCAACAGCCACTCAGCAGTAAGGGCAAGAAGCAGCTGTGTGTCACCCAGCACAGCCTGCCCTGCCTGCGTGCCCCCCACCCACTCCCCCTGCACCAAGCTCTTGCTCATCACCTGCAGTGTTCATCCACAAGCCTGAGCTTGAATCCTGGGCACTCAGTCTGTACCCGTAGGTGACATTGGGTCCCTCTGACCAACCCAATCATACTACACATTGTTTATTTAGGTGTTTGAAGGGAAGCCACTTGGAGCCAACTAGTCCCACTCAGTGCCTCCTTCCCTAATACTGTACATATACTACACAGCTGCAGTACCATATTGCATTGCCTGTTGCCTGCATTCCTACAGATCATTCAGTCACATGGTGACGATGAGTGTGAAATGCAGCATCTGCTAAACAGACAGTCCCCTGTAGCCAGCATTGCATTTGTTTTTAAGTCGATGGAAACATCTGATGGCAGGGGAAAGCACTATTTGTTTTTACACAGGCACTTATCCCACTGGCATCATGACTGTCACAAATGCACCTAAAATAATGATTATTTCTATAATTATTACAAGTCGGTTCACTCAGCGATCCCTTTGAATGCGTGCCACATACCTGTAAGCTCCCAACCATCTAAACTCAAAGATGACATCTCTGGGAGCTGGGGCCTGAAGGATTACACTCTGTCTGAGACATTCGGCTGTAAAACACCGCCAAACAATAGTGGATAATAAATTTGATGATGTGGCTATTCATGTCAGTGTCACTCAGCCTTCGCCCCCTTCCCCAAATCCTGTCAGACATCCAGAGACTCAGGAACTGGCCAACTTACCATTTCTGCTGCAACCTTTTGCAGGAAGAGGAGGAAGAAAATTCCACAGTGCGAGCAGCTTAGGTAACCCATTTCCAAAGATTAACAGGACCATCTGAAACTGAAGCCCCCATCATAGAGGGAGTGCTGTGGGCATCACTAGCTGGGAGCATTACTACGCTACTGTACTTGTACCATCAGCAGGGCAAACAGCACCTGCAATAAGGAGTTTCTGATTTTGTTGTCAGCCAGTCCGGCTATAGAACATATTCTTATCAATTTCACAATATATAGAATATATACACTCATATACAGTAGAAGCAAACTGTGAGTGAAAACTGTAAGTATTGTAAAAGTGACGGTGGCTGGTATTATAAATAATTATTATGTGGAGTTCCGCTGTCTTTTTGTGAAAGAAGAAAAAAGTTCTCTGCTTCACTTATTTGCAATAAACAGTACCCCGTAAGTTTACGTGAAAACTCTGGGTTCAGTGGGAGAGCATGAGGGATGTCATTGCATCACCCATGTTCTTGGATCACCACCTTGATGCGCCCACACCCCTGTGTAGTGTTACTTAGGAGTGCATATGGAGATGCCAGACAGATTTGTCTGGATGGTGGTAGGGGCTGTATCCCACTCCATAATAATCATTTTGCAGGAAACCTGCTTTTATATACGTGAACGGCTTTTACTGTTGAGTTGAACACTCAGTTATTGAATGCTGAAATAAATTAGATACTTGCATATCATGTTGTGCATGTGTTAAACAGTGTATATATTTGCTTTATCTATAGGACCACTGCCTTGAAAAAGTAGCTAGATTGGAGCAGCGAAATGTTAGTGGATTTTGTGGCCAGTGATTAATCATATGATGAAATAAACCTTTATTGAAGCAATAATTTTGAGTGCTCTGCTTGTTCAAGTTGAAGTTTAAATTTATTGTTCGACTTTTAAAAGTCATTACAAACATTACAGAATAAAACAAAATACAGGTTGCGTATTGCACAGTCACATTTTGTACATACATTGTAGACATATTGCATTCTCAGTATATCCCTATAGGTTAAATACACATAATAACATTAGTATTGTACATTTCTTTTGCACTATGATTCCAATACCTCTCATATTTGATGTCTTTATTCTCTTTCATGAAGTCCGCTATGGATAACATTCCTTTCCCTGCCATACACTTCATATGATGAGCCAATATTAAGTGTTGAGCTATGATTTCAGTATGTTTAGATAGCTAATAACTGAGGATGTCAAGTTCACTACCAACATTTCACTAAGAATAGATGTTATCTGTAGTAATATGATATTTTTTCTCATCAGTTATTTTAAGGAGAAAGGCACATGGATTAACACATGTTCATCTCTTGTTTTTAAGAGATGTGTAGCCAAATAGTATGGTTCATATTCAAGATGCTTAAGATGTTCTACTAATAGCTTTTTCCTGTCCCTTTCATATAAAGGGCATATATTCAATAGATATGTTAAGTCATCTCTTCCCAACCCACATTTACATTGCCCTTCCATTCCTTCTGATTTTTTCCACTTATCATATGTTTCACTTCGCCAATTGCTGTTATTACATTCAAACCTAAATCTAGTTATTATTTTCCTTGGACTAGGGTTTTTAAGTATTGTTAAATATGATTCCATCATATGATCCCTTTTGTTTTTAGTCATGCATTTACAGATTTTGTATTGCTGACATGCTTCCAGATCACTTTGATAGTAAATATCATTAATCCTTACTGTGACTTCATTGATAATTTGATCAGTTGGAACTCTGAGTATATCATAAATACAATGAAGAAGTCCATAAAGCTTAATAATATTCTCCACTGTTGATATGCTGGGGAAAGACCTACTTTGTCTCATATAATTTATTGCTTCTCCATCTGTACAACTCCTGGGAAGTCTGGATTCACTCATAGAATAGACCTTAATCCAGTATCTCACCAATCTCTATTTTATTTTACATTGTATCAGTAGTTGGCCTAATTCTGCGCTAACCAATGCTGAGGGTGGTCCCTTTGAAAATCCCATCAGGTGCTTATAAAACTTATTTAAATTAGGCTCTAGATTGATTCTTGGATGTGTCCCCCATACTTCTGCTCCAAATAACTGATTTTTCATTTTGACAGTAATAACCATTAGATTGCCTTTCACAGATTTACCACCATATTTATGTGGAAATGATTTTATTACTGGCACAAAATTCTTAACCTTTTTTCCATTTCAGATATGTGTCTTTTCCAAAATCCTTCTTGTGAGGCTATAATTCCCAAATAGCAGAACTTTTTTACTATTTTAAGTCTTATATCTTTAATGTAATATTTGTAGTCCTTATTACTCCCTCCAAATACCAATATTTTTGTTTTATCATAGTTAATTTGCAAATCTACTCTCTCACATGCAAGATGAAATCTATTCAACGTTCTTCTTAAACCCAGTGTACTTGTAGACATAAGTGCCACATCATCTGCGTATGCTAGGTATGGACACTTTCTCTCCCCTATTTTTGGAAAATGAAACTCCTCTTTATATAGTGTTTTAAGTGCTGTTTCGAAGACGGTGTTGAATAGCATTGGCGAAATAGTACAGCCTTGTTTTACCCCTACATTTGATTCTAATTTTTCACTTAAATCTCCAGCTTTATTAAATCTTATAGATGTTAGATTATCTGTATATAATCTTTGTAACATATCTATTATTGACCTATCCAACCATAATGTTTCCAATCTTTCCCATAATATTACACTATTAACCCTATCAAAGGCTGCTTTTAAGTCTATAAATGCGCAATATAATTCTTGCTGTTTTATAACCTTATATTTATGTACCAAATGTGCAAGAACAAAAGATTGATCAGTAGTAGAATACTGCGCTCGAAAGCCAGCTTGCGCTTCACCAAGTATGTTATTTTCCTTAGCCCAAATCACTATTCTGTTGTTAATAATATGGGTGAATAATGATGGCTGAGCAACCAATGAGAATTATCGGCCTATAACAACTAGGATCTTTTTTATCACCTTTTTTTATAAATCAGGACTATTATTTCTCCAGCTGCAAGGAACCTCTCCTGTTTCCCTTATTTGATTAAATACTCTAAAGATTAAGGGTATCCAAAATTCTTTCAATTTCCTAATAACATCGGATGGAACACCATCTGGCACTGGAGCTTCATGAGCTGTAAATGAATCTATAGCTATATTTTGATTTCATTTTATGTGAACCATTCCATTTTGTCTTCACCCACACATTTATTTCTTATTTCTTTAAGTTTTTTGATATAGTCAGAACAATTTTTATAAAACATTTTTTTGAAAGGATTAACCCGTCTGCCTCTATGTTATATTCTAGCTCTTCCTGATAATTTTTTGTACCTTTGCCTACTATACTCCAAAATGTTTTACTATTTTTTTCCACTACCACCTTTTCTAACTCTGTCCATAACTCATCAATAATTTTTTCCCTATTGATTTGTAGTACTTTTCTGTAGACCTTCTTCAGGTTGTTCATAATCTTATTGTTATTAATATTTGGATTTAGCTTTAATGTTCTGAGATGTTCAGTTGTTTTTTTAGTTTTTCTACTGTGCTTATTAAACCATTTTCCCCCTTCTTGCTATTATTTATGATTATTTCTCTTCTAATAATACTGACCATTCTCTTTGTAATATGTTTGAATCCTGCTATAATTAAATCATCAGAGTGGGAAAGGTAAATACCCAGGTACTTCAGTCTTTCAAAGTCCTGGCAAAATGGGTAGGCCTCCCTGAGTGACGGAGAGGGGTATAATGAAAAGCAAGAGCATCCGTTTTGGATGTGTTAAGCCTGTACCCTGAACAGGATCCGAAGTCCTCAAGGATTTTGAAGATTGCCAGGATGGACTCGGAGGGGTTTGATAAAAAGAGTAAAACATCTGCATACAAAGCTATGCAGTGTTCCATCCCATCCATCTGGACCCCCCCAGGTTTGGGAAAAGAGTCTAATAGACTGAGCCAATGGTTCGATATAGATGGCAAAGAGTCCAGGGGACAGGGGACAACCCTGATGGGTGCCTCTTAACAGGGAAAAGTAGGCAGAGTGGTGGCCGGATACCTTGACGCAGGCCCGAGGAGAGAAATAAAGGGCTTTTATCATGGAGATGAGAGGTATGGGGAATCCCATCTGGGATATGGTGGCAAAAAGAAAGGGCCAAGTGACCCTGTCAGATGCCTTCTCAGCGTCAAGGCTGAGAAGGACAGATGAGTCTTTGCTTGTCTGCATTTCCTGGACCAGGTGGAGTGCTCTGCGTGTGTTGTCCGATGTGGATCTGGCACTTACAAAACCATTCTGGTCCAGGTTGATTATGGAGGGCAGGACGGTATCTACTCTTCTGGCCATAATGGACATAAGATACTTATAGTCCATATTCAGGACCGAGATCGGTCGGTAAGAGCTGCAAGAGAGGGATCTTTATCTGGCTTGGGATAAGAGAGACAGTTGCGTATGACCAGCTCGGGAGGGGGTCGGGCACACCTTGCAGAATGTCATTGTAGACCTGGAGGAGAAGTGGACTAACCATCTGGGAAGTGCATTTATAAAACTCTGCCCCCTATCCATCTGGGCCAGGGGCTTTTGTAGTTCTAGATTTGGAGATGGCTGTCAGTAACTCCCTGGGGGTTATGGGAGAGATCAGGTTGGCCTGCTGGTCCTGGTTAAGCTTGGGTAATTCCAGTGGGAACAAGAATGCTGTAATAGCAGTAAGGTCTGAGGTATGGTCAGGAGTATATAGGGCCTTGTAGTAGTCGCAGAAAGCCTGGGTGATGTGCCCCAGTTTCGTGTGGAGGGTACCTGCGCTGGGGTCTCTTATGGTTGCAATGGTGGAAAGTCTGCACTGTTTGCTCAGCTGAAAGGCTAGGAGGCGAGAGGCCTAGGGCCAATCTCTCCATACCTCTGCCTCAAGAAAGTTAATGTTATCTCCGTCTACTGGATGCAGAGAGTATACAGGTCCCTCTTGACCTGTCTAAGCTGTGCGGAGACCGAAAGGTCTCCTTGCTGGTGGGCGGTCTGTAGGAAGTGTGAAGTTTGTTCAAGATGTATTTGTTTCTCTTTCTGCTGCCTTCGAAGGGCAGCAGAGTGCTGAATTAGGTGGCCCCTCAGGACCACTTTTAAAGTATACCATCTGATGGGCGGAGAAATCTCAGGGTCCTGATTGTCCTCAAAGATCTCCTGCATCTTATCCCTGAGAAACTCCCAGAAGGGTTCACTCCTGAGATGAGCTGGGTTAAATCTCCAAATGGTATTGCGCTTTTCAAGTCCCAGCTCCCAGGAGGTGATCAGGGGGGCATGATCAGAATGGGCAATATCCTCCATGATAGCATCCCTAAGAGTTCCCAGACACTCCTTTTGAGTGTAACAATGATCAATTCTCGAATATGTACCATGCACAGCTGAATAGAATGTATATCTTCTGTCTCTATGGTGAAGGGTCTAACACACATCCAGCCAGCCCACCTCTTGAAAAAAACGCTTAAAAATTGATGTGGGGCAGGCTGCCTACCCCTGGATGTATTTGAGGAGTCCAAATTGGGGCTCGGGGCAATAGTAAAATCACCTGCTAAAATTAGGATCCCCCTGATCAATTCCAAAATTTTGTTTAGGAGATGCTGGATTGTCGGTATATTTGACCCCGGGGGAAGGTAAATATTGGTCAGGGTTACCTCTTTATCTTGTAGGAGGCCCTGAACAACAACCAGGCGACCCTCTGGGTCAGGTTTCTTGAATATAGGCAATATCAGTCTAACTCTTCTTAAGTAAGGATATCATATTTGACCTTTTTCTAGGATTGCCCAGCCCATTCATATTTAGAGAATATATTTTGAAAGGTTTGTTAGCCATTTAAAATAACTGGTGACATGGTGAGGATCTGTATAATCTCAGTATTCGACCCTGGGTCTGACCCTGACCAAGGAGCTGAGCCCTGTAGTGTGAAATGGTGACTGCCTGGGGAAATGTGAGGGGAATAAAACCCCCCTCCAACATCAAACTAACAAGGGAAGTAAGGAGTAAACCTGAGTAGAATCCCGCCAACTGGGCAGTGTCTGCCGAACTATGGGTGGCTTCCATGGACTCGGATGCTAGAGAGTAACTGGCTCCCAGGGTACGCCAGTCTTGGCTTGGCCCAACAAAGGAGCACTTGACGTATACATCTACGGTTAAGGGGGTGATGTGGTGATGCCTTGGCTCCTCCAAGGCTGCAGGCTAATCCAGTAAGTACAGTTCTTGAATCAACTACCAGTTAAAAGTTAGCAGCTATTAAGTGACTACCGGACATGTTAACCACGTTTGGCCTGCAATGGAGGGCAGTCCAGCTCAGGATAAGGCAGGAGGAGGGTTAAACCCGATCCCCCCTGCACCCATCCGGTCTCCCTGGTACAGCATTGGGGTGACTCAGAGTACACGAGGGAATACCATCTGCCACCTCCACATGCATGAGGATATGAGAGTGTAGTACCTCAATTGATCCCACCGAACCCCCGAGGTGAATCGGGGAAGAGGGTTGCCTGTGGGCACGGCCTGGTGTATCAGCCATCGCCTCTCTCTGCTTCCAGTGGCCACTGCCCCTCCTTACCAAAGAGGATGGCTTAAATGAAGCCAGTCCGCATTCCATACCTGAGAGAAATGAAAAGAAAATGTTTTCTGTTCATAGTAGGTGCCACCGACCTGTCTCGGGGGCCCCCATTCACGGCAACAGGGGGCCGAATCGAGAGCCAGGGCTCCCTTGCAGTCTCCCGGTCCCCGCCCCTCAACCCCCTCCGACGAAAACAAAAAACAAACCTCAGCACTGCGGCAGAGAGTGTCAGTTTGTCCAGAGAAAGCCCGCATGGGCAGAAAATCACACCACCCGCATAGCATGGCAGCCAGCCCCAGCAGGCCCACCCAGAGAGGCCGAGGAGCTGCGAGTTCATGCATGGGGGGGAGGATCCCCCGTGGGAGACCTCCACGGAGCTGGTGAGAGGAGGTAAGCAGGGGAGGAACCAAGGACCTAGGGCCGCAAAGGCAGAGCCCATCTGGGGGGAAGAAAGCAAAACTGGCTCACCAGAAAAGAAAAGGAATGTTAAGTGAGTTCATGGAGTTCAGTCATTTAACTGCCTGGGGAGCTGACTCTTTCGAGGAGGATTCGGCTGCCTGTTTCTTTAGTCCCACGACAATCTGCTGGATAGCTGCTGCTCCCTCATTGTGGCATTGTTCCTTCTGTGGTATTCTATTCCACACCTTCTGAGCTAGTTTAGCTGCAAGTGATGTTCTAGCCTGCTTCTGCCGCAAACTGCACAGTAAGCTTCGAAGGGTATGGAGTCCTGAATTTTATTTTTGCTTCCTTTAGCATCTTCAGGATAGGAGCGCAGGCTCCGCATCACACAGCGATAGAAAAGGGGTAGTCGTTGTCCTCATAGATGCAGCGATCTTGGAATGTTAGATACCCCTATTGCCAGGCCTTATGCAGTATTATTTCTTTTTCCTGAAAGCGCAGGAATCGCATGACCATTGAGCGCAGGCGATTTTGGTGATTGAGGGCCTAGCACTCAGTGGGCCCAATCCATCTCTAGGGTGCAATTTGTCCGGTAAGTCCAGCTTTGTTTTAAAAAACTGCTGCAGAAACTGGATTGGGCTGCTGCCCTCGCAGCCCTCTGGGAAGCCCGAGACCCGGAGATTATTTCTTCAACTCCGGGCCTCCAAATCCTCGTCCCTCTCCTGGAGATCTTGGATTGCTTGATGTAGTTGGACGATAGTGCGCTCTGTACAGTCAATGTGGGCATCTGAATGTGTGGCCTGTTCTTCCAGGGAGTCAAGCCACCTTTCGATTTTACCGAGATCTGTGCGGAGAGCTGCAAAGGTCGAGCGGGTCTCCTTTCTGAAATCCCGCAGCTCCTGTAGGATGATGTCCATCTGCGTGGCAATATTGGGAGCATCTGAGAGGTCGGTCTTTGGCGAGTCGCTGCGGCCTGAGATCTGCAAGCTGTTTGAGTCCGAATATAATCCATCAGAATCCTGATGGTCCGGGGGCGTTTTTGACAGGTCGGGTTTTCATCTGGGCATCCTGGTGATCAGCTGTGGTGGTCTTGTCAACTATTTGGGTCAGTTGGGCCATCACGGAAACATGGGCCACCCAATACAATGACTGGGACCTGTCTGTACCAGGGTACAGGTTATTTCGTAGGGACAGGGTGATTGGGAAAGGAGGGGGGGTGTCACTATATGTGAAGGAAGGACTGAAGTGTGTTAGGGAGGAAGGGGAGGAGGGTAGTACGGAGTCACTTTGGATGCAAATCCAGGATTCCAAGAATAGGATTCTTAGAATGGAGTGGTGTACAGGCCACCATCTCAGACGGAGGAGTTAGACAGGGAACTAGCGGGACAGATCAGGAGGACCTGTGAGAAGGGTAGTGTGGTGATTGTGGGGACTGCAACATGCCAGGAGTGGACTGGAGCACCCCAACAAGCAGGAACAGAAGGGAGCAGGTACTGCTGGATGCCTTCAGGACAGCTTCCTGCTGCAAATGGTCAGTGAACCAACCAGGTTAGGGAATACCCTTGACCTTTTGCTGGCAAATGGGATTTTATGAGAGAACTTACAGTGGAGGAACCGCTGTCAGGGAGTGACCACTACTCAGTATGGCTCACATTGGATATGGGCAAGGAAGGAGTGGAATCTGGCACAATAGTGCTGGACTTCAGGAGGGCCGACTTTGGGAGGATGGGGGAAGTGGTAAAAGGGTACCTGGCCAGAATTCAATCTAGTATGGACACTAACCAGAGGTGGGAGCTCATAAAGCTGGGGATAGTGGAGGCAACCAAAACCTGCTGCAAAGCAAGAAGGCTAGGGCTAAGAAACCGATCTGGTTGAGCAAGGAGGTCATGGAAAAGGTAAGGAGGAAAAGAGCTGCCTTTAGGAAGTACAAGAAAACAGGGAGGGGGGAGGACAGGGAGGAGTACTTGACAGAATCGAAGGAGGTGACAAGGGCAGTAAGGGGAGCCAAAGCATCTATGGAACTCAGGCTGGCACAAGGCATTAAGAAGGAGGAGAAGGACTTCTTAAGTACATCAGGAGAAAAGGGCTGTAAGGACCACATAGTAAGGATTAGGAAGGAGGGGTTGGGTGGAAGCAGGGTGCGATAAAGGCGGAAGCACTAAATGAGTACTTCTGCTCAGTATTTACTAAAGAGAAGGGGGGGGTGACACCCAAGGTGGGAGAAATGGCAGAAGCAGGGTGGGAAGTGGTGACAGATGGGGAAATCATGGAGAGCAGAGTTTGAGAGGGTTTGAAGGCACTGAGGGTGGACAAGGCGCCAGGCCCAGATGGCATCCACCCAGGGTACTGAAGGAGTTGGCAGAGGTCCTTGCAGGACCTTGGCAGACCTATTAATGCCTCACTACATTCTGGGTGTGTACCTCAGACTGGAGGATGGCTTCATGTGGTGCCCCTCCACAAGAGTGGCCCCAAGGATGAACCGGAAACTACAGACCAGTGAGCCTCACATCCATCGTGGGCTAAGCTAATGGAGACTATCCTGAGGGAGAGGCTGGTGGCCTCCTAGAGGCCAAAGGACTACAGGACAGCAGACAGCATGGCTTCATACATGGCAGATCCTGCCAAACCAACCTGGTCGAGTTCTTTGACTGGGTGACTAGGCAACTGGACAGGGGCCATGCAGTGGATGTCCTGTATCTGGACTTCAGTAAGGCATTCGACTCAGTGCCACATGGAAGGCTGGGAAGGAAGTTAGTAGGCACAGGGCGGAGTAAAGCTTGGTGAGATGGGTAGGAAACTGGCTGCAGGGAAGGCAATAGAGGGTGGTGGTGGGTGGGGAGCGCCACACCAAAGGGCAGTGACGAGCGATGCTCCACAGGGCTCGGTATTGGGACCAGTGTTGTTTGGGATATTCATTGCAGACATATCATGGGACATCAAGCGCAAGATCAGTCTGTTTGCTGATGATGCCAAGGTAGGCGCGGGTGTGGATGACCTAGGGGATGGCAGGGGCTGCAGGATGATCTGGCAAAGCTTGAAACCTGGTCAGACACCTGGCAACTGGGCTTTAATGCCAAAAAGTGCAAGGTGCTGCATTTTGGGATGAAGAACCCAAGGAGGAGTTACCAGCTAGGGGGAGTGCAGCTAGCCCAGACAGAGGAGGAGAAGGATCTGGTGTGCTCATTACAGGGTCAATGAACAGCTCGGCACAATGTAGGAAGGCAGCTGCAAAGGCCAACAAAATGCTGGGTTGTATTGCAAGGAGTATATCCTCGAGGAGGAGGAGGTGATTCTGCCACTGTATAGGTCATGGAGTTAGACCACACCTGGGTACTGCGTGCAGTACTGGCGTCCGTATCTGAAGAGGGACATTATGTTACTGAGGGGATGCAGCGCAGAGCGACAAAGATGATCAAGGGGCTGGGGGACTTATCATACGAGAGGAGGTTGAAGGAGTTGAACATGTCTTCACTGGAGGAGAGGAGAGACAGGGGTGACATGATTGAAACCTTTAAATACATGAAAGGAATAAACAAGATGGGTACAGAGGGGCTGTTCAAAGTAAGGGAAGGGAGGGCCACCAGGGGCCATGATATGAGACTGGAGCGAGGAAGGTTCAGGAGGGAGATGAGGAGACACTTTTTTACAGAGAGGGTGGTGGCTGGGTGGAATGCGTTACCTGCAGAAGTGGTATGCAGTAGAACAGTGGACTGCTTCAAACGAGGATGGGACAGGACAAGGGGGAGGGTTAATGAAGGGGAAGGGTGGAAGGGAGGGGCAGCTGCAGAATAAGGGGTGCTAGCTGCACATTCGAGCAGACTTGCTAGACCTCTAGGCCTTTATCTGCTGGCAAATTTCGTATGTTCGTAGTTGTAGTTCAGAAAAAAGTACTTTTTAGCCTGGTAGGAGACGGAGCTAAGTGCTCAGGATGTTTCAGAGGACATGAAGTCACTAGAAGTCCCCTTCCTCCTTGTTTCTGATGTTCAACATGTCATAATTCTTCTTCTGTTAGGACTTCATACCTGTTGGCTGTTTTGACCAAACTTTTCCAGTTATAAGAACCATCCTTATTTTCATTCTTTCTAGAGGATGCTTTGTTATCCCTTGAATTTTCAATAATTATATGTATTCCTAATTCACCCAGAACAGTCAGTTTTTTCTTACTCTCTTCCACAAGTATACCTTCATATAGCCAAGTTGAAATCTGGCCATCTTCTTCCCATCTGACCACTTTAATAATTTCTCTGGTATCGACCTGCGTATTCAATAGGGTACTTGGTGTATTGGCCAATTTCTCTTTTAAATTTGCCTTCCCTCCACCCTTCAATTGTTTTAATCCAAATATTACCATATTTATTTGATCATTCTCCCTCACATTTGCTTTATTTGCATAGTATTCAGGGAAAAGTATTTCCAATGAACAAACTTCTCCCATTTCCATGCCCAATTTTTTAATTTCAAGAATTTTAGATCGTATAGCCTTTATTAGGTATTATGAAATGGGCATCAGAATTCAGACATCCTGATTGGTGCTTTACCTGTGTGATATTCCTTCTTAAGAACAAGAAAAAGTACCAGCAGTGCCCTGTGGGCACTGATCCTAGTAAACATGCCAATTAGAATGTTGGCAAATCTGAAATCAGCCATCTTGTTTAACCAGTTGAAAGTGGCACTACCAGTCTATACAAATGGCATCAATAAAATAAGACAGTACCTCTGACCTCTTGTTCATTTTGCCTCAGTCTTTCAAAATTTCAATCCATCTGCTTG
Organism: Neoceratodus forsteri; assembly: GCA_016271365.2. Classification (NCBI taxonomy): domain Eukaryota; kingdom Metazoa; phylum Chordata; order Ceratodontiformes; family Ceratodontidae; genus Neoceratodus; species Neoceratodus forsteri. Next base: position 704,203,497 of record CM028131.1, on the reverse strand, counting down.
TCTCCTTGTGGATGCAGCATGTATTAAAGAAAAAAAACGGAATAGCTGTGCTCTCTTTCTCCCAGCCCGCCCGCTCGCTCTTGAATGTTTTACTTTTAGTTACATCTCCCTATCTCCTCGTAGGTGCAGCATGTAGTAAATGAGGGGAAAAAAAATGAACAGCCGCGATCTCTCTCTCTCTCAGCTCGCCCACTTGTTCAGAATCCACTTCTTGGGGGAAAAAAAAAACCAAAGAGCCGTGATCTGTCTCCCAGCCACCCGCTCATTTAGAAGCCACTTGGGCATTTATTTACTTTAGGGGACACACTCTTGGGATTTGAGTGCACCGAGTGAGAAATACTTGTTTGCGAGGTTCCAGCCCACCCAATCGTTCAGAATCAACTTCTTTTACAAATAATTAAAAAAAAAAAAATGAAATTTTTCATCTTTGTTGTCTCCACACGGCATGGGGAGGGGGGTGACTACTGCCATGACAACCAGACCTAAACTACAGAAGCTTTTGTAGGACAAAATTCCTTCACTCAAAAAAAGGAAAAACACACATAACACACTTAGGCGGAGGAACTATTTTATTAAATGTGACACAAACGTACATGTTTTTTCCTACTTAAAATTGGGAATTTTACCTACAAAATGCAGTTGCACTACAGATGGCCATTTCATAAACGCAATAAGCCACTCCAGTGTGTGCGTTAGACACTTTAACACACGACTAGGAGGCTGGACGCACTCTGCTGATGGCTTCGTGCCTCACTACACCTCCTAGCCATGTGTTAAAGTGTCTAACGCACACCCTGTTGTGGGTTATTGCTTACATATTGGTCTGTGACCAGTAAAATCAGTTCTAGATCAGCTGTCGGCCTTATTGTACTGATACAATTCTTTGTATGTCTATACCCATCAAGTAAATCAGAAAGTATATTCGGAGCCATGTTGTTAAGCATCTCCTCTGTCTCTCCAGGGATAAAAGCCACTTTATGCAGTGGTGTCACAAAATCTGAGCTTTGTCTTATTTAGGAAATTACTAAAGTTCTCTCTGTTAATTTCCTGCTTCTTTTTTATTATTTGTTCCTTTCTCATCTCTTGTTCCTCTGTCTTAGATTCCTTTTTTGTTTTCTCATTCATATTTCCTTATTCTGTCTTTTTTCCCTTTTAATTTTTTTCCACTTTTTTCCTTTATTGTCACTTTCCTAACTTCATCTTTCTTATTTCATTTTTTTAGAGTTAACTTTCTTTTTCCTGATCCCTTTATTGGGTTCTCTCATTACCTCATATACTTCTTTTATCTCTCTATTCCCACTATCTGCATCCTTCATTCCCCCTTTTTTGTCTTTTTTCTCCTCAGGTCTATATGCCACAGTCTTCTCTTTCATTGTTACTTGCTCTTTGTTATTCTTAGACTTGTTTTTCTCTTCTTTTTCCTTGATTCCTTGTCTTTCCTATCACTCTGAGCTTTCATCTCTTGTTCCTCCCCTTTGTTCCATAATTCAGGATAAGTCAGCATCCATTCTCTACAAATACTATCCTCCCTAAACTCCGTACCTGGGAGCATAACAAGTTCAGCGTCCTCTTCAGATGAATCCACTATGCTAATTATAGAATCACTGATATTCTTATGTGTTGTCTTGGTTACTTCATTAAACAATGTTTGTTTTCTTTTGTTGTCCCTTGGGTATCGTCTCCCTCTAAACTACACTTTCCCTGAATGTTATTTCCTTCTTTCTTAGTTTTTAACTCAATTTTCTCCCAACTTTCTTCCCTAAAATTGATTCTTTTATTGTTTTCCATATTTTCTAACCTTATCCTGTTCTTTACACATAGACCTTTAAGAAATGAAAGATCTTGTTTAATTTCTGTCAGAGTTCTATATAATAGGACATTGGCATTAAACTGATTCTTTAATGTCAGGGTCACATCCCTAGCTACCCCTTCTATCTCAAAGGATCTTATACTATCTGGACTCATTGTCCATGATTCCTCACTGGCACATATTGTGCCTTCTAAATGTATCTTATTTGTATCATTTGTCTACAGTTGTTTTTCTATTATCAATTAAATTCATTTCTTTCCTCATTGTCTATTTCAGTTCATCCATTAAAGACATCAGAAAAATCAAAATTTAAATTTGTAATGCTCATATCATTCTTGAGCATTTGTTCGATTTCTTTTATTTCTGACGACCCTTTTGTTGTTTCATTGTTTTCCTCTTTAGCTTGCCTTAGTTAGTCTACTTCACCAAAAATTTTTGTCTGAAATTATCAGGTTTCCTAAATAAGTCCATAATGGGTGTTGAAGCTTTATTCATTAGATTGTCTTTAAAGGACTTTTTTTGATCTCCCCCCTAGTTTTCTCTTTTTCACCGGGTTTTGCATTATATTCAAAACTTTAAGTGATAATTGTTTTAAGGAGAGGGATTTATTATTTTGTCTCTTCCTTACTCCCAAATCCATACCACTTCTTGTCACTGCTGGCATCTTAATTGCTCTAGGCCTTATATAATGTTTGCCTTCACCACGTTAGCCTCCAACCAATACTAATCCAAATTTTCACCATTAAAGTGCTATTGTGCATAAATAAAATAATTATTTGAGTGCAACCGCTGTTCTGTGCAACTGATTTCACCAATACAATAGTTATAAAGTTACAAAAGATTGCTTGTCTATCAATTAATAAAGCAATAAATAGCAAACTAGAGATGTAAATTAGAGCGCAAAGTCTCTCCTTAATCTGACTCTTGTTCCTTCGATCCTTCAGATCCTCCCTTTATAAATAACCTCAGTAGTGCTCAGTTAACTTTTGGGCTTCGTAGTTACTCCTTGTTAAAATATATATTTTAGGCAAGTTTGCTTATTTTACCACTTCCAGATTCTCACTACAGTGTGCAGTGGTAGTATCAGATTATTATAGAATATCCTTTGCCCTTTGTGTCCGTTTCTTCTTTTTTCTGCTTCTTCCTGTCTCCTGATGTAGTTTATATTTAGCCCACAGTCCAGAATCCCGGTTTTCACATACGCTCAAAATAAGACAGTTTGGCATTGAGATTTCCTTGTCCTTATTCTTGTTTGAAGTCACTAATTTAACAAAAAGGAGAGGTTGGGAGAATCTAATAATCCAGTATTCAGTTTGTTCAATTGTTTAACCAATTAAAAATTAAAATTGGAAGTCGACAATTAACAGTTAACTCCTTTTCTTCCAAGAGTACAGAAACTACAAAGTTACTCAAACTATCTAAAACATTTCTAAAAATATCTATACTGTTAACAGTTATTCAGAATTGTTTTCAATAATTCGGTACAAAAACATATACCTATATTCAAGGCTGTTCACTCTTGGCTTCAAGCTTGCTAGATTGCTGGCTTTCTGACCTATTATTTTATAACCTTCATTTGCTTACTTTACTTTAAGCAATATCCTTAAGGCTAACATAAAATTTGTTTGTAATTGCACTAAGCACTTAATATGCTAGTTTGCTGAGCGTTTAAAAACTCACTTTTTAGCCAGCCCGGTGGCACTGAGGGTTGAGGCTCTGGACGCCACACCTCACACCACGCCGGTGACCCGGGTTCGGGAGCGGACTCTGGTCGCTGGTGGGTCGGCAGGGAGGAGATGGGCTTGAGCGTCCTGTGACAGCTGGCCTTCTCCGGGGAGGAAACAGGCCGATGCCCACATACTTGTCTGACTCCGAGCGGTGGCTCGGAGTATTGCAAGCCCTACGAGGGATGGCTGGCCGTGGTACAGTGTGGACGTTAGCGCCTAGTGCCATGATGTCCGGGGAGTTGCACGCTGTACGGGGAGGGTGAAAAAATGGGAAAATTAGCCTGCCACTGCCGGGAAGATGGGGAACTGTGACGTGCCCACGATGTGCCTCCGCCCACCCGACAGACTCAGGGCCGACAAAAACATAAGTTATGGGGCATTTGGCCCCCGCCTTGTCCCAGCCCGGGGGGGTACAACTGCAGCTCCATGGAGATCTGGGGTCTGTCTGGGTAGGATGGAAGGCAGTGGGATGTCAGGTGTCTCTCCTGATGGGTCGGGGGTTGCAGGCTGGGGAAAGGAGGTAAAAAAAAAAAAAAACTCTTTTTTCTAAGCAATGCATTTGAATAAAAGAAAAACATACTGTTAACAGGCTGTTGCTCTGCTTGTGTGTTTGCATTTCTCTGAGAATTTCATGAAAAAATTATAAAAAATTACCAGGGGTAGAGTGCGAAACTCGAATTTAATATACAACTTCAGTGTATGATGCTTTTCTAAACCCCTTGAGCTTTGCTCTTTTGGGGCATGTAGCATCACACACCTCAGATGTGCATTAAATTCTGTAATGCACTCCACCCCATGCATTATTCTCTATTTGTAACACGGCATTATTCAGAAGTCTAGGAGGGCGTCCCGCGATAGGCTCAACGCCATGACGTGGTGCAGGACCAACACGGCATTGTGAGCCGATAATGCCCTGTTGCTGTCCTGGGAAGGGCGTTATCGAGTCCAACACGCATTATTTCTCATAATGCCGTGTTGGCCTGGACCAAGAAGAGCAACACGGGCATCATGAGAAATAATGCCGTGTTGGGCCTGGAACATGAAGACCAACACGGCATTATGAGAAATAATGCCGTGTTGAGTCGTGAACGCGCTTCCAGCACAGCAACACGGCATTATTGGCTCACAATGCCGTGTTGCTCCTGCACTACGCGACGGTGTTGGCGCCATCGCAGGGCGCCGAGAGCCTTCAGTACGCCGTTCTGAAGTAAGACTAAACTGGCGAAGATTGCCTCCGCCTCCGCGGCGCTTTTTCTTAATGACTCTGCACTGTGATCGTCCTAGTAGACATCGCAGCTTGTCCGTGTTACAAGAGCATTAATGACCGGCAGCCTCGGCCTCTACCGGTGATTAATGCCGCTGCAAGGTTGAACCTCTGGCTTACCCTGCGACAACCCCCCAGCGGGCATTAATCCCCGGTAGAGGCCTCCTCTGCCGGTGATTAATGCTTACATAATTACTGGTTAGTGTAAATCATGCACTTAATCCTAGGGCTTTCGAACTACATAATACCCAAGTGTGTCTGTATTGCTCCTTGTTGCTAGTTTGGAAAGGAATTTAGTACATATGGGTAATGTGCTTACACTACTGGGGATAGTGATACATCCCAAAAAGGTGACCAGTGCATAGAACCCTGTGGACATGAATATTCCACAGACAGCAGTTATCCCAGTTTTTCTGTACCACTCAAGGGGCTAGCAGCATAGTGAGAACTCTCTGGATATTTCCAGACTTTTTCCCTTGTTTATACATTTTTGGTTGAAGTAGTGCAACTCCTAGGCAGGTTGGGGCCACCTGAACAGGTTGCACCCCAAGTTTAGAAATCAGTGTCTGTTAAGCAGAGGATTTCAAATTGGCTAACCTGCTAGTGCCAACTGTCATTACAATGCCTGAATGAGAGCAATGTGGAATTAAGGTTTTTTCTTTGTTGTTTTGTTTGTTCATTTTATTAGGTCTGCCCCCAAGTCGCTAGCCTGGTGTCTCAAGTAATCTAAGTAAGTGGTTTTGCTGTGGGGGAATTTAAGTAGGATATTTATTCATATTTTACTGTGTTATTTTGTCTGGCTACTTTTCCCTTCCCTTCATTGTCTCGTAGCATAGTACCATTCCTGCTGGGATGATTTTCTAGGCTAGAAAAAAGGAATGTGGGTGTTTATTTTTGAAGTCTTAACTGTTATCGAGCAGTATTTTTGTCAGATAGTATTCTCTGTTCTGCACTGATATAATTTGTGGTGACGGTTCTAGGGTATGCACTAGTTCTTCCCTAGAGAAACTGGTTCCTGTATGCATTTTCCAGTAACTCACAAAGTACCAGCCTAGGTAAGGCAGACTAACCCAGACCCCATATCCTTTCTTTGAGAGCATGGTTCTTGAGGGGGTTAGAATATTGTGACTAGAACCTTTTAAACCAGGTTGTTGACGTTTTTGAAAGCTGCTAGAAAGCCAGCAACTAGGAAAAATTCAAAATAGAAATGACTCATTATTTAGTGACTCTCATCATGTCACTGCAAAAAACTGCAGTCATACTGTATCAGTGGTTTTGGATTACTTGGTATATTTACAGGCCCAAGACTTAAAACCTTCCACCATTAAGGTGCATTTAGCAGCTATTTTGGCTTTCACACGTGCAGGCAGGGAAAATCCTTTACAGCTATTTCAGTGTTCAGGATGTTTTCAAAGTGCTGAACCATCTGTATCCCCCCCTGTAAGGGAACCAGTCCCACTATGGGATTTAAACCTGTTTTTTATTTCACAATTAATAAATCATCCCTTGGAGTTTATATTTTTATCAGAACTCAGCTATTTAACCTATTTTAGTAGCTGTTACTTATGCAGGAAGGGTCCATGAGTAGCAAGCAGTCTGTATAGACCCTAACTTCCTTATTTCACATGAATCATTTTTTTTCAGTGTAAGGGTTTGGAAAAGGCTACCAGTATTTAAGGTAGATAAGGCTGTGGGACCAGATGGGATTCCACCAAGGATGCTCAAGGAATTGGTAGTGGAACTAACTGAACCCCTTCTGGAGCTGTTCAGTAGCTCAGTTCAGACATGGGTAGTTCCAAAAGACTGTAGGGTAGCAGATGTAGTCTTGCTCCATTGGGGGGGGGGGCAAGGAGCAACCAGTTAACTACAGACCTGCCAGTCTTACCTCTGTTGTGGGTAAACTGACTGAGACACTAGTCAAAGAGGACCTTGTAAACTACCTGGGAGAGCAGCAGACTCCACAACAGTAAACAGCTTGGGTTCATAGCAGGAAGATCTTGTGAGACCGGCTTGACAGTATTCTTTGACTAGGTAATGAGGGTAGTGGATAAGCGCCACTGAGTGGTTGTACTCTATTTTGATTTCAGTAAGGTTTTCGACTCAGTGCCTCACAGAAGGTTGCTGAAGAAGCTATGGGATATGGGTACAGTAAAAGACAGATGAATGAGAAACTGGTTGGAAGGGAGTTAGCAGAGGGTTGTGGTTAACAGTCAAATCAGATGAGAGGGAGGTCACCAGTGGGATGCCACAAAGATTGGTCCTGGGTCCAGTCCTTTTCAATATGTTCATTAGTGACATGGGAGAAGAAATCCGGGGCAAGATGCGTCTCTTTGCAGATGACACTAAGCTCTGTGGCAGGGTAGACAGCGAGGCGGGGGCTAAGGAGATGCAGAGAGTCTTGCAGAAGCTAGAGAGGTGGTCAGAGGTTTGGTACTTGAAATTCAGTGCCAAAAAGTGCAAGGTGATGCACATAGGGAACAAGATCCCAAGGACAGAGTGCTGGATGGGGTGGGAGTAAAGTTACAGTATGCATGACCTCTGAGGAAAGAGATCTAAGGGTCATCATCAGTGACTCCCTAAAACAATCAAACCAGTGTAACAAGGCCTACAGCATGACAAACAGGGTGCTGGAGGGTATAGGAAGGGATATTAACAGCAGAAGGAAGGAGTGTTACTACCTCTTTACAAATCACTGGCGAGCCCCCACCTAGAGTACTGTGCCCAGTTCTGAAGTCCTCACCTAAGGAAAGATAAGGACAGGCTGGAGACAGTGCAGTGCAGGGTAACCAAAATGATTCAGGGCCAGCGGGGCAGATCTTATGAGGATCGGCCAAAGGCACTGAACATGTACTTGCTGGAATCCAGATGAGAGAGGGGAGATATGATAGAGACCTTCAAATTCCTGAAAGAAATGAACAAGATAAACTGTGAGGAACTATTTAGCATACACAGTGGATCAAGAACACTAGAGCATAAGTGGAAACCGACGGGGATTCATGAAGGACGGAGAACGCTTTAGTTTACAGAAAGTGTGGTAGAGCCATGGAACAATTTTGCCAGCTGATGTACTGGGCACCAAAACTATCAATGGTTTCAAACATGGCTGGGACAGATTGAAGGGCTTAGTGGTTGCTAAGTGTGATAGCAGTAGGGTGAGGAGTATGGGGTGGATAGTGTGGGTTAGAACCCTATATGGACAGTAAATCCTGGGTTCGGTAGGGTTTATGGACAGACTGGATGGACCAGTGGTCTTTTTCTGCCGTCATTGTCTCAATGTCTAATCTGTAACATTGCCTGTAATTTGCCCTAAACCTCTCTCCAGTGCAGTAGGTAAGGAGAGGCATCATAGTCTGGATGTCAAGAGGGCTTTGAATTCTGTATAAAAAGGGCAGAAAAGACTAGAACTGAAAATGGACATTTGTTTATCAGTTAGGTGAAGTAGGAAAAGTTAAACCTACAAAAAAAGTCTCTCATTGAACTGCCTCTTGAATTGAACTCTGCTGTGGTAAGGCAGGCAAAGAGCCACCAAAGGGTTTAAAGGAGAACTGCACTGAACCTGTAAGTCAGTTTTCCCAGTAGAAGCTGTTTTCTTTAAATACTGGCTCGAATTCTGTTACTGCTCTAGATATCCAGGCTTTTTAGTTATTTTTGTGGGTATTTCTAATTTACATGCTGTGGGTTAGAACCTTCTTAGATCTATGATGTAGTTACAGTATGTCCCTGTTCTACAATTCTGTTGTTGGCACAATATATTTATTTTCTACTATGAAACTCTGAAACTGTTTGGGGCATACTGTAAACTACATCATACAGTTCTGAAATGGTACTTACTATCAGACTGTAAAGCAGAAACAACCACTGAGGTTACTAAAAGGCCTGTCTAGATGGCACAATAACAGAATTTTAACCAGTACTTAAAAAACAGCTTCTATTGGGAAAAATGACTTACAGGTTCAGCACAGTTCTCATTGTACCCAATAGCTCCGTATGAAGTCCAAACCATCCATTGATTCTCCTGATACAAAATGGTCGCCATGGGTATAATGAGTTAAGGAGATATTCCACTAGAGCTACATCTGCCACAGTGACATTATTAGGGATATAATTCTGCTAGAGGTGTGTAAAGCAGCTACATTGTCTGTAGTATACAGTTTCACTTCTGATTACTGGCTGGTCATCCAGACTAGAAGGGATGCCAGCCTTAGTACTTCTGTGTTCCAGAATGTTTTACCTAACTAGATTATAGACTGCTTGGAGTCTTCTGTTCGTGTGACATCACAAATACACCACTTCAGTCAGGGCCTGCTGCTTGACAGCAGAATCTGTGCCTTGGAGCTGAAAAAGTGTGTGTGTGTACACGTGTGTGTGCGCGCACGTGCGCATGATGTGTTTGTACTCTCATCCCCACTTTAACTTGCTTTTTTTGTGTTTGTGGTTAACTGACAGCTTTTAATCCTGCCAAGCAGTGCTGTACCCCTTTTAACATTGAGCTATTCCTTCCCAAGCCAGCAAGTCCCAGGACTGATTTTCTTTTGTATAACCTGCAGATCATGGTGTGTGATGATAATCTCTGTACACCTAATTATCAGAACTTGGTAGTTACTTCAGCGGGGGTGCTTCTGTAATAAAAAAAAAAAAACTGGAGTAATTTGAAGTCGGTACTTGTGTGTTTTGTTGTTTAACGCCATTACATTGCAGGCATTCTATAGCAGCTGCAGCCAAACCAAAGCATCGATATAAATGCAAAAAAAAATGTGCTTCGCTTGCAGAGACAGAGATTAAGGAATAATTGCATGATAACCAGATAGCCACATGAAGAGCAGATAGCCAGAAGCGTGCTCATAAACAAAACAAGTTTGCAGCAGAGCCCAAGAGGTAGGGAAAAATAAGTATATGGTCTGCATACATTGCTGGACTTGATGAAAAAGAAGAGAAGGAGGAACTTCTGTCAGACTTAATGTATTATCTTTGTTAGCTCCAATGTTGTCAACAGGTAAATAATTAAAATGGGAAAGATGTGCCTCAACCAGGGAATTCACTGACAAAGCTATAGCTGTAAGAGCTGTTATCGGACAGCCCAAATGTTGGAAAATGAGAGTTCTGGGTTGCTTACTATCAGTTGCCAAAATTGCCATGCAGTGTTTAAAAAAAAAAAAAAATCCATATACCAAGCTGTCCTAAACACTCCATGACCAAACATTCTGATATATTTCTAAAACACTGACTCCCCTGTAACATATGAAAATTGAAGAAGATGTAGCCTAGCCTACCTTGAGGAAGCATCTTGACCACACAGCTGGCCATGTTCACTTCAGTGGAAAGATTATATCATTAAGTTTAGAAACTGCGATCAGCCACCATGGTGTTTAACTTGCTCATGGTATCTTGCCCAATGTTGTAACATTAATAGCTTTATGAACAGTGAACAAGAAAAGGCAATAACTCAGTTGTATGGTTCTACTGAAAAAAGGTAAACAACTCTCATAAAGTGCCATTAGTATTTAAACTGGAATCAAATCTCATCTGTATAACTAAATTCTCGTGAAATATATTATATTGTGGAATAGTCTTAGGAGAGCAAAGTTCTCGGGTGTGGCCATGTGAACAGTGTTGAAGCTTACAGGAAAAGAAATTACAGTAAATCTGATAACATTTGTTCTTTTTGTGTTGCTCCACATTGTCAATGGGTAAATAATTACACGTGGGTTCTAAGAAGCGCTACCCATAATTATAATTTCAATGGAACCATGAGACTAAACATACATTGCACGATTGGGTTGCAGTGAGTAATACAAGTAGAATAAATTCAGGCTGTCTGGCGGACTTGATTAGTGATCATTCTACTGTTTTTTGTGAGTGGTTTAAAGGAGATAGGAAATTATTTTTACATAGTTAACTGCTCTTCCATCTTCCTTTCCTTGCCAGTTATGTATTCTGTCATGCTTTGATGATTTTTTTTTTTTTTTTTTATTAATTTCTTTCTGTTATCGGCTGGGAGGGGGGTTATGTCTTTGGTGCCCCCCTTCCAGCCAGCCTTCATGGCCACTGACCTGGTCGCAACCAGAGCTTCACCTCCCCACCGCAGCCCTTCCCAGACCACATCACAGCGGGTACTTACCCCATGACTGTGGAGACCTGGAGGGAGGACAGAGGAGGGAGCTGACTTGGGCGCAACCTTGACAGCACTGTCAGGGCAGCCGTCATGCTGCCGAAGATTTTTTCTTATAGGTAGTCCCCCCCCCTTGGGGCTGGTGTACAGTGGCGCCAGTGACACTGCAACATATGCTCTGTATGTTGCACGTCAGACGCCCACTAACGCTGTCCCTTGCTGTTGGTCCTCAAGCTGCACAGCTCCTTAGCCGCCGCTTAGAGCTGGCACTCAGCGGTCATACCCCCCCTCGAGGAGGAGAGCTGTCCCTGGGATGCTCGATCCTCTGACTCCCGGTGATCCATACCCGTTCTCGAACACAGGTCGCCAGCGTAGCGCGAGGTGTGGGATCCAGCACCTCAGCGTCACCGGGCCAACCTACTTTGATGATTTTTTGATTAAATAAATAATCTAGCTTTGGGGTGCCTTCAGATCTTTGTTGAGTTCCACTCTCCTCACTAGTTACTGCTTTTGATTTTCATATTTCTAAGACATTCTATTACAAAAAGTGGATGGTCATTCCACAAAGACCCTGGCAACAACCATGCAATTGCTGCAAGACAACAGTGGCCTGAGATATTGGGTTGAGGCAACAGAAAACCAGAGCAGATCTGTTTACATTAGGGCAGGGGTTCTCAAATGGTGAGGCCAGCCTCCCTGGGGAGGCTCCAACCTCTTCCAGGGGAGGCTCAAGCAAGTCTCAAAAGTACAGTATTTAAATTTTGAGTTTTATGTATTTTGTGTGAAGAGATGAAGCAAACTGAAAGAGGATAGTAGTAGGTGATGGCAGAACAGCCCAAATACAATAATTGAGCATATAAGTTCAAAGAGCAGTAGCAGGAAGGCAGGAAGGAGCAAAGTAATCCCAGAGAAGTTGCCTAGGAGCAGGGAAAGAGGGAGAGAGGCAAAGTATGCAGGAAGGTTATTTCATATAGAGAGGAAACAGAGAAAGTAGTCTGACCCATGAAGGTTCTGCAACAAGGGGTAACAATGGTTCAAGAATGAAAATAGAGCAAGTAGGCTGACCGGGGTTATAATAAACTGAATAATAAAATTTGTATATTTTATTTATTTGTTATTCAGATAACACCTTGAGCACAATAACTCTTTTTTAAAGGTTCCACATCAGTATAAGACAAAGAACTGAATGTGAGCCAAGTACTCAAAGGGGTTTCAATTTATTCATGGTGTACTGCACAAAGTATAGCATGTTATTTTTCCTTGGGGAGGTCCAAGAATATTTCAGTTTTTGGGGGAGGCTCTAAATCTTTTCCATGGATTTGGGGAGGCTCACTGTGACAAAGTCTAAGAACCGTTGCATTAGGGTCATGGGCCTGGACAGGAGAGTGGAAAGCCACAGTGTGTTGGGAATGAGCTGCTTCTGGGGAAAGGCAAATAATGGTTGGACACAGGGGCTCTTGTATACACAGGCTGGGTGGAACGTAAACTTTTTGACTAACATTCTACTGTATTATTTCCCAAGCTATACTCTGATATGGTGTTTGACATTCTTTTTCTGTGGAGCGTAGTTAGACTGTTCGAAAGGGTTCCATAGTTGGCTGAGGTTAAAATTTTAATGTCTGCAGTACTAGTTTCCTTTAAAATTGCACCGTTCTTGTTGGGGGCATGTTCATTTCACAGGATCTGTTTGGGCCTCAGACTCGAGCATATTTAGGGTGATAACTGCCAGTATTGTTTTGTACCCACAAGGTACCTGGTGCCATTGGGGTAACCTTAAAAGTTCTAGAATGTTGTTAAGTCTTTTGTAATGCTGACATGATTTTAGTTAGCAATTTACAGAAGTTTCATAAGATATCGCTAGTACTCTGAGAATATATAAATACGGTTAAATCGCATTGCCTCAGCTGTGAGTGCTGGACGTTTTATAAAGGCTGGTCTTTACGAATGCTGTTAATTGCATGACTTTTATATCTTATGTGCTTTTTAAGATTTAACCACAGAGTAATGCAAAGCTCACATTTTTGCTGTTCTTTGTTGGATAGGGGTACAGTTTCTGAAGCTGTGACCTAGGCTACTTACATTTTATTTTTTGGGCCATAAGAAACACATCAGCTGCAGTTGGTTGTGTAACATTAATTGAGTACAAATAGCAAAGGCTTCTTTGATCTGTGGATCAGCATCTGTCGTTAAAATATGGTACTGTATACATATATCCTTTTGCCGGAATGCTGTATCTACCAGATTGTCGGATTACATGTACTGTATCTGTTGTATACTGCATGCATTGTTGCTGTGTGCTTTGTTCCTATATGTTGATGTCTGGCATAAGTATTTGTATGGACTTGTTTCATTTTAAAAATAAGATGTAAGTAATAAAAAAAAATCCATCCCACCACTACCCTCTTGACACCCACACCACCCTCCTCCAGTCCCTACTCACCCACAGACTAAAGGAATTGGTCCCATGGCGGGCAACTGGCACAGCCCTCTCTCCGCCTTGGCCAGTTGCTATCTACCAAATGGAACAGGGCACACACTTTATAGTAATCATCTGATTTTATTTATTTAGTTCATTTTTTGATAACCTGGTGGGTGTGCTAGACACAAGCTGTGACTATTTTCAGACACAACCCAAGAGGTTACAAACAGTGTTACATCAAAGTAATACAGTTTCAGATTAGGAGCATCAATACAGTACAGATGATGGTATAGCAAGGTAAGGTATACAAATTAACAATGTAATTTGGTCATAGACAAAAATGAACATCACAAAAATTGTGCGTCAGGGCTTAAAAAACAAATGGTAATACAAAGCAGTAGGCAGACATAGTAATTAAGGCAAGTGCTATGACAGTTGTCAGCAGAGGATCATGTTATACAGCATATATACATGAGTCACCACTGACTCAGCGCCAGCTGGGCAAAAACAGAACTAAATGGCGTAAGAATCTGTTTACAGATACCATCATAAGTACTGCGAGTAAACCCAGTGATAGTAACAGCAGAAAAGGAAGGAGATAGGCATAAGTAGGGAGGGGAGGCTGTAATCCAGGTGGAAAGGGAGGCAGGTGTTTAGAGGAGGAGGATGTGAGTGATAAGGTTGCAGCTTGAGAAGATTAGGGAGGTTTAAAGCAGGTACAGGATTCAGGGTTGACGAGGAAGCTGCGTAGTTTGTGTTTGAAGAGGGTATGTGTGGGTGCAATACGAGCTTTCATGGGTATGGAGTTCCAGTGCTTAGGGCCTGCATGAAAGAAAGCAGTGACACCCTTTGTGGTTTTGCACCTGGGCACGTGTAGTAGGACTAGGTCAGTGGAACATAGGCCATGGGTGGAGGAGTGAGGCATTAGAAGGATGTTTCCTGACATTGGGGTGTTAGACCTGATTATGTTGTTGACCAGGGAGCAGAAGGAGAGGAGCCGATGGGTGGAGGGGGAGGGCTAGTTGAGACCAGCATAGAGTTGACAGTGGTGTTTTAACCAAGGGGAAGCAGAGGCATATCGGCAGATGTTGTTGTAGGTGGTGTCCCATTTGTGAAGTGAGGCTTTAGAGATATTGATGTAGGTGATGGAACCATAGTCAAGTGATGATAATAGAATACCACTTGCAATGGCCAGTCTAGCGGAGGGAGTGAGCGCATGGCTTGTTTTGTAGGTAACCCCAGTTTTGCTGTTTACTGCCTTGCAGGTGGCCTGGAGTGTTGGTCAGAGTCTAGTGTTTCATGAAGTAGTACCTCCAAGGTATTTAAATGCACTCACAGTGTCCAAGAGGGAGCTGTCAGGACGGGGAATCTTAAGCTGACTACGACAAGTTTTCAGTTTGGCGGCAGAGCCAAAGAGCATGTCCTGTGTCTTGGAGACATTGAGAAGAAGTTTGTTATTAGTGAGCCAGAATTGGACATGAAGAAAAGCAGAGGATAGTTTCAGGTTTATGTCCTGTATAGAACTGGAACTATAATACAGGACAGGATCATCTGCATAGAGGATGGTCAAGCAAGAGGGGATGTTGAGCGCAATCCGGTTTATGAAAATAGAAAAGAGGCGAGGCACCAGTATTGACCTTTGGGGGATGTAGAGTTTAACAGGAGATTCACCAGACATCACAGAATTCAATTTAACAACTTGATATCGACTGGATAGATAGCTATTTATCTGGGTAACAGAGCTTTGTGAGAAGCCAGGGGACATAAGATTGGTCAGTGGAAGGGGGTGGTCAGCCAGATTGAAAGCTTTTGTGAGGTCAGTAAACATGGCCCCAGTTAGGAGGCTAGAGTCTGTAGCGCGAAGTACGTCATTTGTGAGTTGGAGCGGGGCATTGGAGGTGCTATGCCCTTTACGGAAACCATACTGATATGGTGAGAGCAAGTTGTAGCTGGAGAGGAATTTGGTGATTTGGGTGGCTACAATCTTTTCAAGGATCTTGCTCAGTACCAATAGAATGGCAATGGGACGGTAGTTGGAGATGTCCTTTTTATCCCCTATCTTGTAAATTGGGGTGACTCTGGTGATTTTCCAGATGCTTGGGACATGTCTTTGGCAAAGAGACAGGGTGAAATTCTGGCTAGTGGTTCCGCAATGAAGGGGGCCGCCAGTTTGAGCAGTTTGGGCTCAAGGCCATCAGACCTGACTCCTGTGTAGTCTGAGATGGGGCCTAAGTGCTTGATGACGTCAAGTCTGGAGATGGCTTTAAAGTGGCAAGGGGGGATGTTTGGGTGAGTGGTTCTCAGTTTCATGGCTGTTTATGGGTTGTGATAATGGGAAAACTGCTGTGTATTTGGAGAGGATGGAGAAATGAATGTTAAAAGCATTAGCAGTAGTTGACGGGTTATTACAGTGGGTACCGTTCAGGACCATGTTGTTATCCGAGTGATGTTGTTTAGAGACCAGAAATTTTTTTATGTGAGCCCAGAACTTTCTAGAGTCTCTAGATGCATCCAGTAGGAGTCCTTTACAATAGGAGCTTTTGGCTAGCCTGATTTTCTTTTTGCAGGTGTTTCATAGAGCTCTGTAATTTTTAAAGTCAGACATGAGGCCTGATTTTTTTTCAAAGCTTCTCCAGGTTTTGTACCTGGTCCGAAGGGAGACTAGAAGATCTTTGTAAAGCCATCTGGTTTGTTTTGCTAGGACACGCCGTGAGGTGAGAGGAAGGTGTTTATCCTGTAGGGTCACAAATTTTTCAATAAAGAAGTCGAGGGCTGCTTGAGTATCGAGGGTTTGATATAAGTAGGTCCAATCAATAGAGGAGAGCTCATTAAGGAAGATAGAGTGTTCTAGTTTTGCATAGTTACGGAAGGTAATTACCCGTGGTGGAGGGGAGGGAGTCGCAGAGGGACTCCAGATGCACAGGATTGGAGCGTAGTCAGAGATAGCATCAGGCTGAGTACCTGCAGGTTTATTCCTGTCAATGTGATTAAATGGTATCCAGTCACTAAGTGTACGGACGCAGAGGTGGATGTCACTCTAGTTGGATCAGAGATGATTTGGTGAAGGTTAAAATCTTGGACCAGGGAGAGAAGGGTGTTATGTGTGAGCCCCAGCCAGTTCAGGTCTGTATCCCCAAGAATGTGTAGTTCATTGTGGCCAGATATAGAGACAGAGAGCTCAAGTAGCTCAGTGAGACCTGAGGTGCCACTATCGGGTGGCTTGAAGGCACATACTATGTGCAGCTTTTTTGAGCCAAGTAGGAGGACAGTGTGGAGAGATTCACATGAACATTCTGAGGTTGCTGGAGCTAGGGAGAGATTAAGATGGTTCCTAAAATTGATTGCCACTCCTCCTCCCTGTTTAAAGGACACTCTGTCCTTCCTAATAAGGTTGTAGTTGTTTAGTGTGCACATAGCAGCTGTGATGGAGGGCTTGAGCCAGGTCTCAGATAGACAGAGGATGTCAAGATGATATAGAGCTACGAAAGCCTTTAGTTCAGAAAGATTTTTTATGAGGCTTCTGATATTAAGGTGTATGATTCATATCCCTTTTTGATTGGACCAGTTACCTATTTCGCCTCCAGGTGGTGACAGAGGGGGCCTGGATTTGTTTATATGTCCCCCGATAGTAATAGGACAAGGAGCAGCAGGTACCAGAGCTTGAGGTGTATAAATGAGTGGGTCAGGCGAGATTTGATTCTTATTTGTTTGGCTGTAAATAACGAGGCATGGTACAGCGGGAACCTCTGGAGGATCAGAGGGGTAAGATCAGCATGGTTGTGAGAGGCAGTAATCATGTTGGAGAAAGTAAAATCAGTTAAATTCAAAGCTGATTTTGGCATGGCTATGGGGCAAAAAACGACAAGAGATCTGTTGTAGGATGAGTATTGTTAGCCTAGTAATCAACAGGGATCTCATCAGTTTGGACATGCTATTAAAAAGGTAGGTGGGGATACACAGGAAAAGGAGACCTGCCATCATCTGTAACAGCAAGGAGAGAAGGGTTAAAGAAGGGTGTAGCTTGGATAAAGGAGGTGGGGTTTGTAGCGCAGGAAGAGTATTTAATAAGGAGCTGAGGTGGGGGAGGGGGGATGGGCCGAAAAAACCTGCCTACATGTTTGTCACAGAAGGTGCCCGCAGGGTAAGTGCCAAAAGCGGCAAGGCACAGCTAGTTTAAAATAAGATAGCTGTAGCCAGTGGCAGGCCGGCATCGATCACAAAAAGCCGATGGAAACTCCAGATTACAAGCCAGGAGAGCCCAGTCAGTTCAGTACCTTGAGTCCAGGTTGGGGAGCGCGGCCATCGGCGCCTCTGGCTAGACATGTTTCGGGTGGGTGTTTGGCTTTGCTCCAGGCAGAGAACAGCCGATGGAGCCGTAGCTGGCAGGAGCCCCAGATGGACTGTTTCAGCTCCTACAACACAGGGGAGACGAGAGAGAGAGAGGATTAAAACAAGTCGTGCTGGAGCCAGGTAGGTGATTACAGTAGGAGTGTGTGCCCAGTTCCATGAATTATGCTTTGCTGATCAGATGTTGCTGTGCAGAACATATTGCCAGTTTCAGTCACTGGTGACAGAGCCAAGGAACAGGCTGGTCACTGTGGCGAGCAATGCTTTTCTATTTGACAGGTTATTAACAGTCAGGTAATTTTAAAGGTTATCCTGTGGGGCAAGTGAGGGAGGGAGGAAGGTTGGGATGCCAGAGGATAGTGGTGGGTTGTGGTCTTGTTTTTTTATCGGGCTGGGTGGGTTGGGGAGATGGGTGGCTCAGGAATCGAGTAAAAAAATGTTGTGGGGAAGGATGATAATAATAATAAAATCATCTTCACATGATCAGGTGGAGAGGAAGGTATGGGTGCTACAAGGGTGGAAGTGAGTGTTACTTTTAATGCTTGAGTTTGATGGGGTAACTATGGATATAAGTAAGGGTGGACTTTTTTGGTTGTAAATACTTTTTTTAAAATATCACTGTCTATGCATAGTGACACTTTGTGCTATCCGAAGTTGGTGGATTTGTGCTAGCCAAAGCTGGTGGATCTGTGCTGTCCAAAGTTGGTGGATCTGTGCTGTCCGAAGCTGGTGGCTCTGTGCGATCCGAGGTTGGTGGATCTGTGCTTTCCAAAGTTGGTGGATCTGTGCTATCTGAAGTTGGTGGATCTGTGCTGTCCGAAGTTGGTGGCTCTGTGCTGTCCGAAGTTGGTGGCTCTGTGCTGTCCGAGGTTGGTGGATCTGTGCTGTCCGAAGTTGGTGGATCTGTGCTATCCAAAGTTGGTGGATCTGTGCTATCCGAGGTTGGTAGAACTTTGCCCACTACCACTTGCTGCCCACCCAAAGAGATCGATCACATGCAAGTCTTTCTTAT
Organism: Neoceratodus forsteri; assembly: GCA_016271365.2. Taxonomy (NCBI): domain Eukaryota; kingdom Metazoa; phylum Chordata; order Ceratodontiformes; family Ceratodontidae; genus Neoceratodus; species Neoceratodus forsteri. The sequence continues at coordinate 704,184,809 of CM028131.1, read as the reverse complement.
ATGTGATCTTTATGGGGATATCATTGGGCAGGCAGGCGATAGTGGAGGCACACTTAAAAAGAAGTGCATTATTCACTGGGTAATGTTCTGGCTTTCTTCTAGTAGACCTACTCTTGAGTGCCAGCAAAATGTCTGCTGGCTTGTGCCAAGAAGCCTTAAACAGGAAGCAAATACAAAGCAACAGGCTACATCAATAAATTCTGCTGAAACCATAAGTTGTGTTTTTCAACTAAAGACAAGCTGAGGCCAAAGCAAGTGGTGACGTCTCTTTAACTGCATAAAAAAATCTAAAAACAGTGACAAAATATATTAAGCAACAGTTGTGTGATTGTTGGATATTTTTTTTTTGCCTTTGTAACTATCCTGAATCCTTCTCTTTGATGTAGTTACTATTCTCTGTGTATACTGCCTGAATATTCTTAGACATCAGCAACACCGTTCCAGGCCATTCAGGTATGTGGCATGGAATGGTTTAACTGATGTCATGGAATGTCTCAGAAATATGAAAAGAAAGCAGTAACTGCAGAGGAGAATTAACTTTGTCTAGATCTGAGGGCACCCATAGCTAGATTATTTATCAAAAATTGGTCAAAGCATATCAGAATACATAATTAGCATGGAAAGGAAAATTGGGAGGGCATTTAACAGTTTGTAAAATGGGTTCAAAGCGGGAGACATGGTGATTGGCTGGAAAGCATGACCGGACTGGATTAAATTCACTATTTAATCCACAGTTGATGTGAAGCTCCCCACAGCAAGATCACTGTGCAGAGTCAGGACTCATGAACTGGTGAAGATCAGCAACCCAACAGGCAGCCATTAAAAGTTGGGTCACAGCCGGCACAATGGTAGTGCTACCGCTTGTGATGCTGGCGACCCGGTTTTGGGAACAAGTCAGGGGAGCTGGAGGATCGGCTGGGGGGGGGGGGATCAAGCACCCAAGAGGCGCTCACCTCCTCCAGGGAGGGAGGGGTGCCACTCCTCTGCGACACCGCCACCTGGATGCACATGGGTGGAGATGCAGTGGAGAGTGCCACATGGAAGGGTAGGATGTTGGCTGGGATCCATAGTGGCAACACGTGTCAGCGTGCTTATGCCTCCGTGGACCTCCTTGGCCACTGAAGTCCTCGGGGATACTGGGGCAAAAAAGGAAAATGCCCCGCAGTTTCTCCTGGCGATGGGCCCCGGTTGGGGTGTGATACGGTACCGGATCGGTCGGAGGCCCAACGCGTGGTGTGAGTGGGGAGGCAGCTGGACCTCCCACTTCCCTGCCCGGGGGTTGATTTGTGGCAGGATGGGGGCCAAAGACCGAATCTGGGGCTTAGGCTGGCCACCACCATGGGAGTCCCTGAGGAGAGGAGGACTGCGAAGAAGGGGTGTGAGCTTAAAAAAAAAAAACAGTTGACTCACAGCGATGTACTGCGGGGTGCCTCAGTGCAGCAGAATTGTACACTCTACTGAAGACAGCGACAATGTCTTCGCTGTTAATGTATGTGTTTTTCAATGGCACTGCGGGTTGTGAGAGACATGCTGACAGAGAGAGAGATGGCAGAGAGAGAGGATGCCCCCCCCCCCCGGTCCCGCCGAGCACTTTTCTTTTGATATTAGCAGGTCAGAGAGTATGTTAAATCTCGATGAGACCTCTGACCCACTGTCACTGTGGCTGGCTGCATTGAAAATTCCTTGATCGGCTCGGAGGAGCACGGGGGTTGGGGGGATAGCAAAGGTCACAATGAACCGGACAGGTGGGACTGTGAGTGGGAGGCACTGCTGGGAATTGGGAGATTGTTGGTGTCCAGAGGACTGTTTGCCGGTGGTTGGGCCCTCCCCACCCGTACATCGCAAAAGGCTGAACAGCAACCAGTGGGCGACAGAGTGAGCTGAAAAAGATCTGGAGAGACAGGTCTGAGGAGTTTGGGGGGGAGGTTGCTTAGCAACAGAGAGAGAGTTGGCAGGATACAGTACTGTCTTCCTGTTTTAAACAGGGGGAAACCCCCTTTCAGTGTTTTTGTCCTTGTTTTGCACATAACCCATGTTTTATAAGCACAGTAACTCACTCTAGGGTTTGGGGTTATAAGCATTTAATCCACGTTGGGGGTGCTGTGAGGACACTCAGCCTGTGGCCTCATGCCTCACAGCACACCCCAGGCTTAGATTAAATGCCTATAACCCCATACCCTGTCATGGGTTATTGCTAACAAAAATAATTTCCTATCACATTTAAAATCCACTTGGGCAACCTCAGAATATGGACAGAATAGACATCACTTTGATTTAACATACCACCTGGAAGACTGCACCCCTGCTCACTAGTGTCATTGTTGATTCAGTGTCCAAGTATGCAGTGTTTGACTTGAACTTGCAACTTTGTGGGCCAGGGATGACAAAGCTTACCAGTGAGTAACTAAGTAATTTGCTCATTATTCTACCTCTGTTGTCTAAACCTTGAGGTTTCATTTGGTCAGAGCAAAAAAAAAAAAGCTAATTTTCTCAGCATCCACTTGGTGGCACTAAAGTAAAGCAACAAAAAACAGCAGTCGACAAATTGGTCAGAATATAGTTCAGATTATAAAGTGAACAGTGGTAGGGTGAAGGATGCAGCGATACCCTTTATTTTTATACACAATTTTTTTTTGTAATTTAGGCAGTAAGAGATTACATGGAAAATGTGGCAGGGGAAATGGGATCTAGATGTATGAGTGTGACTGGGAATTGGGAACAGAGTTTATTTTTATTTATTTGTTTTTCCAAGAAGGTCCCATTGAGTGGAAACTAGCAAGGAGTCCTGGCCAAAATAATGGTTCAAAGTTATCAAGTTATGATAGCGTGCACCATACTGTCACAGATGGCTAAATAAAAACAATTTGTCTTTATTTCTGTATTTTAAAAGTATGAGAACCTGCACAAGATGTCAAGAATCTGCTTGACCATCTCTCTTTTTTAGTGTAGGAGGGAAGGGTACTGGGAGCCGGAAAGGACATGTTTAGGAAGAGTAGAGGAGGAGGAGAGGCAGTGGCTTGGGGGAGAGGGTTCCTTCATCGGGTTTGAAGGGGGGCGCTGGTGGGCGAATAGAGAAACAGCAAGGGTGGTGGGCTGCAACAGTTGTGGTGTGCCAGTCTTTCTTAAGATTGCATGGTGAATGGGGGGATGTAGTATGCAATCAGATTGCGAAACTTAAAAAGAAATCATGAGTCTGCTGGAGGATCTGGGATAGGCAAGACAGGCCACAGGGAGTAATGGTCCAGTGCGAGGTGATAGGAGGGGAGGGGAGTGGAGGAGGAAGGGCAACTTGAGCAGACAGGGGAAGGGAGGAAAAGGTTTGAGGAGGGGGGCTCTGAGTCAGAGATACCCCGACTGAGGGTCAATGAGTCGGGGGATCCAAGGTTTTAGAGTAGAAGAATGCAGAAGGGAGGAGAAACGGATTGGGGGTAGGAGGGGAAGGGGTGATGGACAAGGAGTCTGAAGGGTGGGAGGGGCTAACAGGAATGAAGAAGATGTAGGCCTAGGAGGAGAGTATTCAGTAAAACGGTTCACAGTTTTGGTGGGAAAGGAAGAAGAGAAAGGGGATGAGCTTGAAGGTGGAACTGTGGCTAGTCAAGATGAAAGTGGTTTGGGCGGAGTACAGTTGGGGGAATTGTAATAGAGGCGGAAGGGGGAACTAATGTGCAGGAGGAAGAGGAGGTGACGGTGGGATGTGGGAAGGGAGAAAGGGGAGCAAGCAGTGGGAAATAGAGTGGAATCCTAGTCCTGGGGGACTTAGTACTATGGGGAGTCCGGTGGGGCAGCAAGGGGGAGAGGCATAGTCACATTTGGGTGGAGGCTATGCCAGGAATGACAGCGGGAAGGGTGGGGTCAGCTGTTCACAAGTATGCTAGGAGAGGTTGGGAGAATCCTTATTTAATTGGTGGACTGAGAAGAAGTGAGAGAGGTAGTCTAATGGGATCTGGATACCCTGAAGGGGTGGTCAAGGAAGTGGGGATTGAAATTTAATGCCGGGAAATGTAAGATACTGTATTTGGGGGTCAGAAATCCGGGCCATGTTTACACCCTGGGGGGTCACACTGCAAGCCACAATGGGTGAGCGGGCTTTAGGGGTGGTGGTAGACGTCAAAATGAATAATTCTGAAAGTAGTAGAACCACCACAGCCAAAGCAAACCGGTTACTGGGCTGCATAGCCAAGGGAATTGCATCCAGGAAGAGGGAGGTGATCCTTCCTCTATACAATGCCTTGAGCACTGTGTTCAGTTCTGGAGACCTCATCTGAAGAAGGACATAGCACTGTTGGAGAGAGTCCAGAGGAGCGTGACCAGGATGATTCAGGGAACGGAGGGGAGGACCTCTGTGGGGAGAGACTGAAGGAGCTTGGGATGTACACATTGGAGGAGAGGAGGGACAGGGGAGACATGATGGGAATCTTCAGGTATGTAAAGGGAATAACTGAGAGCGGAAACAAGGAGCTGTTTAGGCTAAAAAAGGGGGGATCAACGAGGGGGCATGAGTGGAAACTGGAGGGGGGAAATTACGGGGAGGTGTAGGAGGCATTATTTCACTGAGAGGGTAGTGGAGACGTGCAATGCGCTGCCCAAGAGGCTGGTGGAGGAAGCCACAGTAGAGGGCTTCAAGAAGGAGTGGGACTTGTACAAGGATTCTAAACCAATGAAGACCCTCTTGGGGGCTGGGGGTGGGAAAGCGGGCAACCACTAGGTGGCTGACTACCAAGTGGATATGACAGACCATTAGGCTTATTCTGCTGGCTTTTTAGTATGTTAATTCTGCATGTGAGGACAAACAACATAGCTGATAGGATGGTGGATGAAGTTCAGAGGAGGTTTGAGGAATTGGGAAATATATGTGAGACGGCAGGAAGATCGATAAGTTTCTCAGAGATACTTCCTGTTCCTAGGATGAGCTTTTAAAGGAAATGGAGAATAGAGGAATTTAATAAATAGCTAGGAACTTGGTGTCAGGCCAACAGATATGTTTTGGTGGGAGGTGGAGAGGGGCCCGTTCAGACAGTAATCTTTACTTGAAGGATAGACTGCACTTAAACGAGGAGGGTAAGATAGTGTTGAAAACATGGTTAAGTGATTACTTGGAAGAGACTGGCTATTTAAACTAGGAGCAGGGGTGGCAAGTGGGCAGGAGAAAATAGGAAGGCACAGGAGGGGAAGGCAGGCAAGCTTAACCCCCGTAACAGAGACGGATTAGGGGCGAGTACTAGGGAGGAGGATAGAGTGGGAAGGAAGGAGGGGAGGGGGGAGAAGATAAGGAGGTGGAAGGTGGTCACCTTGAATGCTAAAAGCCTGGAGAGTAAAACTGTGGAGCTTCAGTCCCTCATGGCAGAGGGGAAGGTGGACATGGCGGCCATTATCAAAACATGGGCCACCCAATACCATGACTGGGACATGGCGATACCGGGGTACAGGATTTATCGCATAGATAGAGTAAAGGGGAAAAGGGGGGTGGCGCTATATTTGAGGGAAGGACTGAAGTGTGTATGGGAGGAGGGCAGAATGGAGTCATTATGGATGCAAATCCAGAACTCAAAGAACAGGACTCTTAGGTTTGGAGTGGTGTACAGACCACCCTCCCAGTCGGAAAAATTAGACAGGGAAGTAGCGAGTCAAATTGGGAGGACCTGCAGAAAGGAGAGTGTGGTGATCATAGGGGACTTCAGCCTGCTGGGAGCGGATTGGAGTACCCCAGCCACAAACAGTAGAAGGGAACAGGTATTGCTGGATGCCATTCAGGACAATTTCCTGATACAGATGGTCAGCAAACCAACCAGGTTAGGAAACACCCTCTACCTAGTGCTAGCAAATGGGGAATTTGTGAGGGAACTAAGGGTGGAAGAACCTCTGGCAGGGAGCGACCACCACTCAGTATGGTTTATGTTAATTTTGGGAAAAGAAAGAGTAGTATCCAACACAAATGTGTTGGACTTCAGGAGGGCTTCGAGTGGATGGGAAAAGTAGCAAAGGAGTACCGGGCCAAAATTCAGCCGAGTATGGGCATTAACCAGAGGTGGGTGATCATAAAGCTGGCAGTACTGGAAGCAACTAAGACCTGTAGCAAAGCCAAAACTATGAAGCCAGGGCAAAGAAGCCTAGCTGGATGAGCAAAGGAATCATGGAAAAGGTAAGGAAGAAAAGAGCTGCCTTTAGGAAGTACAGGACAACAGGGAGGGGGAGGACAGGGAAGAGTACCTGAAGGAAGTGACGAGGGCAGTAAGGGCAGCCAAGGCAGAAAAGGAGCTCGGGCTGGTGCAGGGCATCAAGGAAGGGGAGAAGGAATTCTTCAGGTACATCAGGGAAAAAAGGAGCTGTAAGGACAATATAGCAAGAATTAAGAGAAAGGGGTTGGGTGGAAGGGGGGTGAAATGGCAGAAGCACCAAATGACTACTTCTGCTCTGTATTTACTGAAGAGAAGGGGAGGGGGGATACACAGGGGAGGTTTGAGGGCAGGAACAGGGAGAGAGGGGGTGACGGATGGTGAAATCACAAGGGACAGAGTACTGGAGGGTTTGAGGGCACTAAGGGTGGACAAGACACCAGGGCCAGATGGTGTTCATCCCAGGATACTGAAGGAGCTGGCAGAGGTCCTGGTGGGGCCATTGGCAGACCTATTCAATGCCTCACTGGTCTCAGGGTGTGTTCCTCAAGATTGGAGGATGGCTCACGTGGTACCTCTCCATCAGAGTGGCCCCAACGATGAACCAGGGAATTATAGACTAGTGAGTCTCACATCCATTGTAGGCAAGCTGATGGAGACAATCCTGAAGGAGAGGCCGGTGTCCGTTCTGGAGTCCAGTGGGATGTAGAGCAGTAGACAGCATGGCACTGTCACTGGCAGATCCTGCCAGACCAACCTGGTGGAGTACTATGACTGGGTAATTAGGCAACTGGACAAGGGCCATGCAGTGTATGTCCTGTACCTGGACTTCAGTAAGGCATTTGACTCGGTGCCACATGGAAGACTGGGAGGGAAGCTACAAGATACAAGGGCGGGTGCAGAGATGGTGGGTTGGGTAGCAAACTGGCTACAGGTAAAGCAGCAGAGGGTAGTGGTGGATGGGAAGCTATCATCCCCAAGGGCGGTGACGAGCGGAGTTCTGCAGAGTTCTATGTTGGAATCAGTGCTGTTTGGGGTATTCATTGCGGACATTTTGGTGGGCATCAACAGCAAAGCCAGTCTGTTTGCTGATAACACCAAGATGGGAGTGATGGTGTATGATCTAGGGGGTTGGTAAGAGTTGCAGGAGGATCTGGCAAAGCTGGAGAACTGGTCGAAAACCTGGCAGCTGGGGTTCAATGCCAAAAAGTGTTAAAGTCTGCATTTTGGGGCTAAAAACCCTAGGAGGAGCTACTAACTGGGGGGGTTGGGGTGCAGCTGGCGGTGACTAAAGAGGAGAAGGACCTGGGGGTACTAGTTACAGGTGCAATGACTAACTTGGCACAGTGTGGAACGGTGGCTACAAAGACCAACAGGATGCTGGGTTGCATTGCTAGGGGGATATCCTCAAGGAGGGAGGAGGGGATTCTGCCATTGTATAGATCGCTGGTTAGGCCACATCTGGAGTACTGTGTGCAGTACTGGTACCCGTAGCTGAAGAGGGACATTAAGTTACTGGAGGGGGAACAGCACAGGGCAACGAAGATAATAAGTGGTCTGGGGGATTTAACTTACGAGGGTAGGCTGAGGGAATTGAACATGTACTCGCTCGAGGAAAGGATGGAGAGGGACGATATGATTGAGACCTTCAAGTGCATGAATGGAATAAACAAGTCTTGTACGAAGGGGCTTTTCCAACTTAAAGAGGGAAGGGGAGGGATACCCGTGGCCATGATATGAGATTGGAGGGGGGGTAAGTTCAGGACAGAGATGCGAAGACAGTTTTTTACAGAGAGGGTGGTGGCAAGGTAGAATGCGCTGTCAGTAGAGGTGGTAGCCAGTAGAACAGTGGACGGCTTCTAAAGGGCATGGGACAGGGCAAGAGAGGGGGCTGGGGGGGCAAGAGAAGGAGGGGCAGCTGCAGAATAAAGGCTGCTAGCTGCACATTAGAGCAGACTTGGTAGACCGTAAGGCCTTTTTCTGCTAGCATTTTTCATATGTTTATAAGAATAATTAGGATGTAAAGGCTTAGAGTCATATTCCTGTACAATGTGACACCAATTAGAATTGGTACTTGCTTCTGAAATTTTAGACCTTGCTGCTTCCCTGTAGTAATACTAGTTGCAGGTCATGGCTTGCTGTCACACTCCTTCCTTTAATTCTTTTTGTGGCTGTCTGGATGTCACTGTTGCATTGAAATAGACAGATTCTTTGTAGCTAACATTTTTAATAGTGCACAAAAATGGTTTGTGTCCCTCATTTTGCAGTCTGTCCCACTACTTTTATTCCAAAATCCCCCCTTTTTTTTTTTTTTTTACAGTCAGTAGTACATTGTCCTGGTTACAAAAGATACTGGAATTAACCCTAATGACATGTGATAGTCAAATTGCTTTCTCACCTTGCAGACATAAACTGAAACTAGTCCTCAAAGCCTTAAACATAATTTGGTACAGAGAAAAGAAAAGCAGAGCTGAGGGACTCAACCAGAAAAAAACAGGAAGGGAAAATTCTGCTCAGTATGGAAGTGCAGATAGATTGATCTTCTTCAAGGATATCTCTTGCAACAAGTCATACATATAGGAATCTTCCAGCCGCAGGCATTGTTTCCAGCTGGATGTTTTTACCAGCAGTCGACCTGGGACTGCCCGCGTCGTCATTGAGTGTTGCGTCCTGTAACATATAAGCATGAGTGATGCCAGATGCTCCTCCGTTCTTATCTTGCTGCGACCTGCATTCTACACATCCAGCTTCGGAGTTTAGCCTCAGTCATCGAAGAAAAAAAAGCCCAGATTATCCATCCTTCGGTGCGCTGTTTTCAGTTTTCATCGCACCCTCCTGCATGTCGTCTTCAGATGCTCTTTTTAGAAAGTGTACCTGTGTCCAGAAGCTCGCTACCAAGGACCTTCATGAGCTTTGTGTTAAGTGTTTGGACCCTGCGCATGATACTTGTGCTTGTGTCCTGTATAAGCGTTTTAACAAGGGTACTCAACGTTGAAGAGTGCAGCAATTAAGACAGCACCTTATGAAGCAAAAAGTTGCCCTCCTGGAGCGGGAGCATAAGTCCAAGATGCTCCATGATTCTTCTACGTTCTCCTTGGGATCCCATTGTTCTGGCCAGGACCATTCGTCGACAGTGAAGGTAGACAAAAGAAACACAACACTCTGGTAAGAGTAAACATTCTCCCAGTCTCCTCTCCATCTATATCCTATCTACTACTGTCTCTTAGGCAGTCCTCAATACTAAAGCTGTATTATCTGCTCTCTTGGAGGCTATGGCTCTCTCGTCTTCTGTTCCATCGATGATCCCTAGCCATCCTGAGTCCACCCACTCATCCACGGTGCCACTGTCGATGGCTTCTTCTTTGGGTGTGATTAAATTGCCGCTGCCGCCTCCATCATGGGGTTTCCTGTCTTAACTCCCCGCTGGGCTCAGCTTGGTCATCGATGACTGTAGCCCCAGGAGAGGGACATTGTATGCTAAACTTTTGCAGCCTGTCGTCATTGACTTTTTGGTAGATGACGCATATCTCCACTTTCCTGCCCACGTCAACAAGCCGTTTAGTACCACAAACTGGGCCAATTTCTTCAACTATACCAATTGGCTCTACACAGGTTCCTGCTGTCTCCATGAGAGCCCCTCAACTGGCTATGGTTGATGTTCAGGCCCTCGTCAGTACCATATTGGATTTCACTAAGCAGAATACTCCCTCTACTGCGAGGGTCTCTTCTGCTCCCATTCCGCTGCCCTCCAAATATTCCTCTACTTTAGTGCCTCTCCGGCTTCACCGGGTCCCTCACAGGACATTGACATGGAGGACCCTTATTTAAAGGAATGGGAACTGGACGACCAGGAGGATGAGCTTACACATGACAATCTCTCCTCCTCCCCGGGTTCCTCTGTCTCCTCTGTCATGGAGGAACTGACTCCGGATCTTTCCTGTTCTCCCCTCGCATAATCCAACTTTCTCAGGGATTATGCAGCATCTCCAGAAAACCTTTCTGTTCCAGGAGACTGCTCCGGATGCTTCTAGGCGAAAGCTTGTCAGCTATCTCGCATTACCTGATAAACCCTACCTTAGTTATTTCTCCTTAATTGGAGGCCTACAAGGATGCCTTTTTGGCAGCTTGGCAACAGCCCTTTAGTGTTCTGTCTCTTCCTAGAAAGGCTGTTTGGACTTATCAGGTTCCAGTAGAGCACCCTTATTTCTCTTCACCACCACTGACTGATTCTGTGGTGATCAGTGCGGCTCATGACAGGTCTGTCAGGCCTAAACATCTTAGTGCCCAACCACCTGATAAGGAGTCCCGAAAACTGGATACTATGGGCGAGCATATGTTCTCCTCCTCCACGGTGATGCTTAGAATTCTGAATTACATGGGCCATCTCCTCAAATACTAGGTTACCAAAAAGAATAAAGAACTGTGGAAAGCAGCACAAGCATCAGCTCAGGCCCTTCCAGACAGGGCCCTGAAACAGGACTTTGTCAATCAAATTAAAACTGCTTCAGCTGTGGGACATCATCTTTTACGGGCTGCCTATGATGCAGTAGATTCCATTGCAAGGGCATCTACCACTGCTGTTTGTCTCAGACACCACTCCTGGCTCAGGGTATCTGGTTTTGCTGCTGATGTCCAGCACTGCATTCTGAATGTGCCTTTTAAGGGCCATCAGCTTTTTGGTTCTCAAACTCAGTATATTCTGACCTAATTACAGACTTCTGGGCATACCTTAAAATCTGTGCATTCCCTCTATCATACTAGGCCTAAGACCTACCATAGAGATTCCTTTCATTGGTCTGCCAATAGGCAATGACCTCCTAAACAGCCTAACAAGAGAGAGGCTGCGGTCTCCTTGCCCAGTCCTCCCCCAGCCTCTAAGACTGCCCATTCCAACCCTTCTGTCCCCAGTCAGGGACACCTCACAGCATGAAGGTCCTCCCCGAGCCCATGGTTTTAATGCCCCAATCCACGGAGGTAGGGGGCAGATTTTCCATGTATCTGTCAGGATGGCAAAACATAATGACAGATGCGTGGGTACTCTAGTTGATACAGTATGGCCACACGCTAGAGTTAATGGCTGTTCCTCCGGACATGCCTCCCCATCACTCCTTTTACCCTCCAGAACATGAACTGGTATTGGCCACAGAAGTTCAAGCCCTTCTACTCAAACGGGCGATAGAACCGGTCCCCTTGCACCAGTGGGGTCGAGGCTTTTATTCCCATTTCTTTCTAGTTCTAAATGGACGGGAGTTCTACAACCTTTCCTAGACCTCAGGAAACTGAACCTCTTCATAGACTACAAAAAAATTTAGAATGATCACCCTTCAAACACTCATACCTTTGCTGATCAAAGGGGATTGGCTTTGTTCCCTTGACTTAAAAGGTGTTTATTTACATATCATGATCCATCCTGCCCACAGGAAGTTATCTCCACTTCTGTTTCCAAAATGAGCATTATCAGTTCAGAGTTTGTCCTTCGGATTGGCCTCAGCTCCCAGGGTGTTCACAAAGTGCCTTGCAGTAGTGGCCGCGGCTCTTCAGCGGGCAAGCCACTACATCTTTCTCTACCTGGATGACTGGCTGCTCAAAGCCCCATCAAAACACCACTTGGCAATCACCCTCTCTTGTAGATGTTCTAGAGATGTTTGCGTCTCTAGGGATTACAGTTTTTTGGTTTTTTAGTCTTTGGTAACCAGATAAGGCCCACTAGGCACAAGTGCCTGTTTTCAGGGGCGACCTGGGAGCACTGGGCAGTTAAGTGACTTGCTCATTGTCACACAGTATGCAAGTGGAGGTTGTGAGAATCTAACTCAGGTCTGGTCTGCTGGATGCATCAAGCTCGTTCACACCTCGTTCCTCTAACCTCTAGGCTATACTGCCAGCCCAGCAGTTAATGTGCCCAAATCCAAAATGGAGTCCACACAATGTCTCAAGTACATTGGGGCTGTACTGGACACTTCAGTGGGCTTAGCCTTCCTGCCTAGCAATTGGGCGGACACCCTGATCACTCTGGCCTCTCAGACAAGCAGCACCCAGTTCATTTCTGCCAGGGACTACCCAAGATTGCTGGGTCACATGGCAGCAACCATACCTACTGTTCCTTATGCCTGTCTCCATATGAGAATACTGCAGTGGACTCTAAAGGTACAGTGGAACCAAAGAACAAATGATATAGAAGTGGAGATCCTGGTCTCGACCCCTGCGATTCGAGTTCTCCAGTGGTGGATGGCCTCGCCCAACCTCTTATGGGACATTCCCTTTCAACCTCCCATCCCTCTCCGTACCCTTATGGCCAGTGCCTCATCCCTTGGATGGGGAGCCCATCTAGACGGCATCCAAACCAAGGGATTATGGAGTCAGGCAGAGACACATCTTTACATAAACATTCTGGAGATGAGAGTAGTTCTCTGTGCGCTACGGGCTTTTGAGTCTCTGCTCCGCAAGGGTTGCATACAAATCCACACGGACAACTCAGCAGTGGTCCATTACCTCAACAAACAAGGGGGGGTACTCATTCTTACCCCTTATGCAGGGAGGCAATGAGAGTGTGGTAGTGGGCAATTCAACATGAGTTATATCTGCTTGCTGTGCACGTTCCGGGCAACAGGAACGTCCTTGTGGATACACTTAGCTGTTCTATGACACTGCCACATGAATGGGAACTCCTACAAGACGTGATCAACAACCTCTTTGTTCTTTGGGGCGTCCCGAGCTAGATCTCTTTGCCTCTTCGCTCAGTGCAAAACTGCCACACTACTGCTCGCTAGAGCCAGGTCCTGGGACTGTGTGGCTCGATACATTGTCTCTTTCTTGGACCAGAACATTTCTTTATGCTTTTCCTCCATTCCCTCTTATTCAGAGGATTCTACTTAAACTAATGTGGGACAAGGGGGCCATGATTCTCATTGCCCCTCTGTGGCCCAGACAAGTCTAGTTCCCTCTATGGCAGTAACTTATCATCCAGGACCCTCTGCTTCTTCCCATCAGGCCCACCCTCCTCACTCAGGCTCAGGGTGCCCTTCTTCATCCCAGTCTTCGTTCCTTGCGTCTGCATGCCTGTCTCCTGAAGACGTAGCTCTTTCCAGGTTCCAAGTATCACTGAGTTTGTCACCCTGAGAGCTGAGGCCAATCCGAAGGGCAATCTCTGAATTGGTAATGCTGGTTTTGGAAATGGAAGTGGAAGGTGGGCAGGATGGATCATAATATGTAAATAAACATTAAGAAGTATGGTAGGGTGAAAAATGAGTTATAGGGAGGCATTAATTAAGTGTGGGCTTGAAAGGTTGTATGTAAGATGGGAAAAAATGGCAATTCAGACATTTAGGAGGGTATGTAACCCGGCTCAGAAATTACATGGCTTATCAGTACCAAAGAAAACTACAGGATACAGTTTGCATAAACAGTCAAGGTGGGAAAAATAAGTAGTGAGAATTCAAACTTATAACAAATCATTGTATGTGCATTATGTGGATATGACTTAACGTTGTATAGTGCAGATATACAGTATATGCATACTGTGAACTGACAAAATGTAAATATTGTTTATATAAGTGTGTATTATGATGATGATGTGTATATATGTTTTGTTGTGATTTTATGCATTGTATTAAACTCCAACCTGCATGCAATTGTGTAAGGTTGCAATATTAATAAAGCAAATCAAAGTTTTACGGGCATCTCATTAACCGTCCACTAGAAAAACATACTCAATGAAATGGACACGATTTGCCATATGGGCAACGAGTAAGGGCTTGGATTCTTACACCTGTTCCCCACAGCATATCCCGGAGTATTTACTCTCTCAAACACACGGATTAAAATACTCTTCTGTGAAGGTACACCTGTCTGCGATATCTGCCTTTCATATTCCTGTGGGTGATAAACCCTTAGCCCACTTGGAGGTTGTAAAGACCTTCTTGAGAGGCATTCTTCATTTCAAGTCTCCTGTTTGGGATACCCTACCTCCCTGGGACCTCAGTTTTGTTTTAGAAAAAAAATCACTTTTAACCCTTTTGAACCACTAGCTTCTTGTGAACTACGATATCTGTCCTGGAAAATTCTTTTTTTAGTAGTCATTACATCGGCTAGACATTCTTCGGAACTTTATGCACTTATGCATAAGGAACCTTAACTAATTTTTCATAAAGACAGAGTGTCTTTGTGTATGAACCCTAATTTTGTTTAAAAAGTGGTGTCGGAGCTCACTTTGAACCAGTTTATACACCTACCAGTTTATTCTCCCGAGCCTACTAACCCAGGAGCAGCATTGCTCCATACATTAGATGTACATAGAACTGTAAGACATTATCTTTTACATACCAAAGAGACGCGCAAGACAGTGCAACGTTTCGTTTCTTTCATCCCAGACAAAGAGGGCACTTATGTTTCTAAGCAGTGTTTATCCAGCTGGCTAGCCTGCTGGATTAATTTTTTTATACCAAGCACAGTAAACAATGACCTGATGTAGTCAGGCCTTATTCCACGCATGGCATGGTGACCTTAGTGGTTTGCTTTAGAGGCATCTCAGCAGCTGAAATTTGTGAGGCAGCCACTTGGTCAACGGTTTTTACCATCACCAAGCACTATTCTTTCTTTCCAACATCCAAGCGAAGGGCTAATTTTGACCAAGCAGTCTTGCAAGGTCTCTTGTCCTAACCCTATTACTTATTTTCTGTCATGTTCCATCCTTCCATTTTTATTTTTCCTAACTGACTGCTAGGGAGTCATTCCTTATATGTATGACCTGCTGCAAGAGAGATCCTTGAAGAAGATAGTACAGTTGTGTAAGAACGTACCATAACCTTACCATAACAGTAGATCTTTGAGAGTATCTCATGCAGCGCGTCATGCTGCCCCTCCCTCCATCTCCAGCGCTTCCCGCTCCAGTGGGGAATACTTGCTCCTGTTCTCCACATACAACCAGGGTAATCCTACCTTCTCCTCCTCGGTTCCCTCGGAGGCTGATTGGCCTATATCAAACAAACATGGTCACCGATAGGGAAAAGAACCGAGGAGCATCTGTTACCACCCACGCTTATATGTCACAGGACAAGACACGTGATGCTGATGTGGGCAGTCCCTGGACGACTGCTGGGAAAATCCTCCATCTGGAAACAACGCCAGTGGCTGGAAGATTCCTATATGTATGACCTGCTGCAAGAGATGCTCTCGAAGATCTACTGTTATGGTAAGTTCTTATGCAACTGCACTTTGCCCCCACCACTAACCCAGAATTAGTCTACAAGTAGCACTGACAGTGACAGCAACATCCAGACAGCCATGTGAGCAATAATACCCGACAATGTGCATGATATTGGGCTATACTGGACCGCCCAGGGGTGTAATGAGCCTTATAGTTCCTGGAAAGTCCGGTATTGCCCATACCACCCACCCAGGAGGGTATTATTGTGCTTAGAAAATGGGGCTGCATGATGAATTTTTATGCAGCAGTTAAAAAATTAGAGAAAAAAAAATACATAAAAACATCACTGTTATTTTATTTATTTCTTTTTGGTGAAATAATCCCTCTGGTGGTATAGTTGCCAGCAGGGGGAAAAGCCGTGTTTGAGTTTTTTTGCTTTTAATGTGTACTTTTTGCCCCCATTCTTCCTTTGGTGCTCATCTCCTCTCAATCCAAGCTGGCCAGTGCTCTGTTTGTTTTTTGTTTTGTTTTTTCCTTCTTTGTATTGTGTTCAGCTCCCCTCTTACCCCAAGTTGGCTGGTGCTCAGTTTTTCTATTTATATTGTGCAGTGCTTCGTGATCAGGTGGGGAGACTGCAGTCGGCAGTTACAGTTCAGCATGAGATCTAGCACTGTAGCCGAATAATCTGAATGAGGTACTGCCAAGTTTATTATTTTTTTAAATTCTTTTAAATCTAAGGTTGAAATCCATGGTTCAGTTTCAACCCCCCAACTCCTGTTGTTTACTTGAGGTTGAGAACCTGGTGGGAGCTGGGGGGAGGGTGCACTCAGAAACTGAGCACAACATATGTGGCTGTGAGGTCAGTAAACTTAGCTGTTACTTGCTGTCATCTAAACTCAACTGGATTTTTTTTTTTTTTTTTGGAAGCTGCTGCAGGAGAAGACAAAATGTTGTTTGTGGTCAGGGAGTTGCGCTGAAAATCCTGATGGCAAGGCTAGGGAATGAGTTACAAAAAGAAGATATGATTGAAACTAAAAATAAAACCTGTTTATTTTTTTTTGTTTCAGTGGACCAGATGGCAATTTGTTTTTAATTTGGGAACCGCGTAGTTTGTGGTGTGGTCGGGGAGTCGTGGTGACAGGTGAAGCAGGTGACTCGAATGCGGGCAGTAGTACTACTGGTGGTCTTTTAAACAAACAAAAAAGTTTGATTTTTGAAATCTTTTTATCCTCTCTTTAATGTGGCGACTGCCTAAGGAGGGGGCACGCTTGCTCGCTAAGCAAGACAGCAACATGTCAGTACTTGCTCTTTTTGAACATTTTACTCACCCAGGACTATTTAGAACGTTATGCGTAAATGGAGACTGGGACTAGTTATTTCCGGGTCTCTGTTGTCTCATACAGGACAGGCAGATTGGCACTTGCTGCCAATCAAAAACAAGAATAAACTTTGCCCATTTTTTTTTTTTTACTTGTAATTTATGCCCCCTTCCTCACCACGGTCTCTTCTTCCCTCAAGGACTCCCTAGGCCACCTACTGGGCTACGCCAGGTGTCCCAGGGAATGCTTTGACGGACCAGCCTCCTTCAAGCCTTAGATAACCCCCTGAGCAGGGTGGGAGGGAGACCCCCCCCCAGCCAACATCCAGTGTCAGGTGGTTGCGCTGAGCCTCTTCCTCACGTCCCGGTCATTTGAAACTAAGGCGTGGGACCCATCTCCAGGAGTTGACGTGGGGTTTTCTGTGTTTTGGTCCCTCCCCCTGTAGATGATGGCATGCTAGGAGGTCCAAGGAGACGAGGGCACGCTGAGACATGCCGCTGCTCCAGAGCTCAGCTGACAAGCCTCCCTGTATTCTGCCATCCCGGACTGCACCTCCACCTGTGGTCACCCAGGTGGTGGTATTGCAGCGGGATCTGCAGCCCATCCTCCCCAGAGAAGGAGAGCAGCCCTCCGGGCTCTCGATCCTTCTCCCCCTGGCCGGCCCTCTAGCAGCCCGGGCTCAATACTGAACCCAGATCACTGGCATCGCAAGCAGTAGCGCTGCTGCTGCACTGGTGGGCTGGCCCTTGCCTGTTTTCTAAAGGAAGGAGAATGACAGCAAGCCATGACCTGGAACTGTTAGTCAGTGTCTATGTCTGAGATGTGCCTTTGCATGTCCCCACAACCATGCAAGTCAGTGTAGCCCACTGGTTAGAGTATAGGGCTATGAATGATAAGTAGATCTGGAGTTTGAGTCCCACCAAAAGTGTACAAATATTTACATTTTGCTTTATCCTCAAATTCACCCATGATCTACAGTATAGTAGTATGGAGTTGGTATAGTAAAGCCTGTACTACAGAGAGTTAACGCTTAGGCTGCCAGAAGATTTAGAAGGTATAGGGTTTTAGGATGTGTATACACGCCAGCAAGGGTAAAAACTAGAAAGTTTAGCTCTTGCATTCACTGATGTATGCAAACTGATCTTAGGTGAGTGGCTGGTGGAACATGATATTGATTGATTTTATTATATTGTTTTATTTTATGTATTTGAATTATTTATTGTACAAGCGATTTGGTTTTGGAAAGGCGCTTTTTAAAAATAAAGTATGATTTGATTTGATTATGAATATTCCAACCTCTAAAACTTGTAGTGCTTATCTCTTACATTTTAATGGTTCCTCTTTTTTTGTCTCCATGTTCCTTCAGCCACGTCAGACACATGACATCTGATTTCTGGCCGAAGAAGCCTGAGGCCATTACTATGGCCCCCTCAGTTTCTAATAGCGCTTATCAGGCTGACTCAATCAGCATTTGAAAAAATCTGCTCTCCTTGCTGGTTGGCAAACACCACACTCCTGCTCAGTAGGCATCATTTTGTCCAATCAGCTGTTCACACGGGCGTCTGAATGAGGTATTGTTTTCATGCTACACACTGTATGTTCGCTTGTGTGCATGCACAAAGCGAACATATTGTTGGTGTTTGATCAGTGTAAGGGTGGTGAAAGTGTGTGAGGTATAAGCTAGTGGATGCAGAAATGCAGGAGGCTTGCTGCTCAAAATCCAATACTGAGAAGGCTGATAATTGTTTTTATTATTTATTTATTTAAGTCTCAGAATTACAATACCTTTGAGTCAGAGACTCATTTACAAAGTCTCCATGTCAGAGGGTGCTCATACAGAAAATACAATACACAAAGGTTTCAGGCAAGGAATACAAAATGGGAGCAAGGATATACATAATACAAAGTGAATATAATGGCAGTAAAATACAGACTTTGGCAGGAATCACAGCAATACACTAATTGCTACAGAAGGAGAAAGTTTGAGGAAAACACATTGAATGGCAGTAGGATATTGTGAAAGCAATCCGAAAAGGACTTTGTTAAATACAGAGGATTAAGGAATAAAGATGGACAAAATACAGGACATAAGAAGGGAACTACTAGAATAGTCAGTGCTCAAGGTAGAGTAGGGGTAGTACTTGGCTAAGCAGAAACTATCGGGAGTTGACTTAGTCACCAGTAACAAGTAGAGGGGAGAAATGGGGGGTGAGGGCTGGTTACCCGCCCAGGCTAGAGACGGTCACAGTTGTTGGTATCAAGTAGGTGCTGACGGAGTTTGGAATTAAAAGGACCTAGTTTGGGTAATGACAGTGTTCAGCTGCCTGATGGGTGTAAACTTTGTGTGGTTCATAGGATGATGCAGCCCCAGCAATCGCACTGGTTTTCCACCCATTAGGCAGCTAATACATAATCATCAGGTTTTGAAACGCAACATCAGGCCTCACACTATGTGTGTGTGTGTTCCACTTGTAGTGGTTTTCCTTAGTTACGGACATGAGTCTGGGCAGCATCTCTTTGAAAGCACTAAACATGGTGAGAAAAAACACACTCAACATGCAAAATGTAAATATTGTGTATGGTCGAACGTGATTGTATATGGAGATCCATACACTATAAAAAAGTTGTTCAGTTGCAGTAGAGGCATTCATACTAACACAGAACAACTTTTCGTTTTGTGTTGGTATGAATGTCACAATGTAAGCGACCCCATCAGCGCCGTTGATAGGGTTAGCGGCGGTTGAAGCATCATGTGCATGAGCTGGCAGTCAGACAGCCAAGAAGTGCAGATCATGGACAGCAGAGGATGGCTGCTTGGGGAAAAAAGCGATTATGTTTTTTTTTTTTTTTTGGGATCATACACCATAGAGAATAGTGTATGATAGCCCAAGTGCACAACATCTCTCTTCTTACACCTCGTGATTACTGTGACATCAAAGGGGCCTCTCGAGCTTCACTGTCGAGGTCCTTGGCATCAAAATAACCACTTGGCTTAAGAATAGCATTGTTGTGTATGGGCTACCATACACTATCCTACATATAATAGCATTAAATGTGTTAATAGCATGTCAGTAATGAATAGAAAACACCAGCAATAGTTCATTTTAATTACGTATTGTTTATATATAGGATAAATTATGGCACTGCACCCCATATTTTGAAGTGTATAATTGAGGGGTTCTGTTTTTTCTTTGTTTTGAGATTTGTGACAGAAGAAAGTGTAGTCTTACTTTGTATTGATGACGTTTATTTTGTAGTTGAAACAGTAAACGGAAAGTTCAGCATGTAAATTTAATTAAATTACTGAAAGAAGAAAGTTTAATAAGAAATAACAGATGTTTGTGGCGGTTTTCTCATGTTGCAAAGTTCGTTTTCAAGTGCTGTAGCATTTTGAACTGCAGAGAAAAGAGAAGGCTTGAAATGGAGATTACTTAGGGATGGTGGTAAAAGTGTGTACTGTAGCAATGTACAATTCTACAGAAAATGTTATATTTAGGCAATAAAGTGCTGTGTGGTGGCTTTACTGTGTTAAGAATATCTTAGTGAGAGCTGTCTGAGTCCTTGATGACTTGGATTTTTCGTTGTTTCTGTGGGTGTTGGTTCGATTTGTGGATATTAACTGTTACTGAGGTATGGAAAATGCAGGCGATCCCAAACATAGCCTGCATGTTACCGGAAGCTATTTCATCGTGTTGGCTGGGTAATGAGCTATGGAAACCTCTCTGGCTGAGCAGCTTTGGATCTGTTTTTTGTCAGGGAACCGAGTGAAAAGGTAGAAGATTTAATACAGAGCAAACGCGATTGAGGAGGTGAGTGACTTAGGGAGAAACAAACATTGAGAGGCTCGAGCTGTGTTGTGTCGGGAGGGCTTTTGTATGGATAGGCTCGTGCTGACTTTCTCTTTCGAGAGCTTTAGGACTGGAAGAAGCTGTGTGAATGCCATAACACCTACTCAGGTGTTACAGTATTTAACACACGGCTTTTTCCATTGAAAAAAACGGAACCCAGTAATTATGTTCCCTTTAAAGACCCCCCCTGATACCAGTTGGATAACTTTGAAAAATGTGAGATTTAGACACAATTCAGTTTATAGCACATATATTTTTGCAATTTTTTAAAATTTGAATTTCATCTTCCTGCTCCTCCCCCCATTGGTCCCCTGCTTCTGTCAACCCCCAATCCTGTCACCCCACCACGAGGACTTACCCATGTACTTCTTACCTTGTTGTGTATATGGGTGCTATGGATGGTGGTGGTTGTGTGGTGCCTGCGGGGTTGCAGTGTCATTCTGCCAATGGGGGTTCTATAAGGAAGTCTATATAATCAAACTAATGTCTGGTCTGCCCCTATGGCCCAGCAGTAGCTTGACTCGCTGCCATGCTGGCAACCCAAGTTCAGAAGTGAGCTGTGGACATCACGTTGGGGGTCAGGCCTTACTACAGCTGCTGCTCGGCATTGTGCTGCTGTCAGTGAGGGTTGGCACTGCACCACTGGCACCACAGCCACCCTGTTGGCAGGCCAAGGCAGATGGCTCCCTCCACAGGGGCATGCCTGCTTGCATCCAAGACCACAAATGCTATGTGCATGCCAGGTAGGTGGGAGGCTAGGAGAAAAAACTGGAGAAAAACCCATGGCACCATCTGTCACGACCCCACTCAGCAGGTCCAACCTCCAAGTGTACTATTATGAACAGTTAACAGAACTGGGTAACCCTTCTGTCTGTTTTGTGGGTTCTAATCAAACTTTGGTCTCAAGTACTGGAGGGATTCAAACTGTGAGCCTCTTGCTAGCGTAGCCAATGTACAGGCTCAGATAATTCTGCTCTTCGGGGGGGCCAGATATCTTTCGCCTACGGGCACCTAACCAGGTGTACAAAATGAACCCTTAAAAACTCTATGAAAGACCTCAGAATAAACTCTTACCTTTTCCCAGTTTGGTAAAACCAGTAAGCTTTGTACAGGGTCAGCTTTAACCATATACGCTTCACTTGTCAAAGAAAAGAATTTCAAAGACACACTAAGTAGTCTCTAAAAATAGTGGTTTACTTAAAATAGATAAAAATGTAAAATGTAAAACACAGAACCATATATCACAAAACATAGAATCTTTCAAAACAATAAGGTTTAAAAAGTGCAAATTCAGAGTCCAAACATGTGTGTCTAAAGGTCTGTTACAGCATAATTAAAACACTGTCTTGACCCTGTCTTCTCCATGATGTCACATAGCTCCTCCTCTGTTTATTACAAATTATACAATCAGGATGTCTTGTGTCAGGAGGTAAATTAATAGGTGACATCAGCAAAAAAAAAAACTTGTTTCCCCATATGAATTCCCAATTAAGTATGTAATTTTCCAAGTCCTTTCTTTCATCCATGAGCAGCATCCTCTCTGAAGGACATCAAAGGATCTTTTATAACTTCTCACCACAGTGACATAACCTGTATTCTTTTTCTAAATGTCATAAAAGTTTATGATTTTCCAGCCTAGCAGCTGGCAGCTACAATTAAGTTAGATAAACAGGAGACTTTAAGTCTCTTGTAGCCTGTAATTATCTCCTGGCTTTTATCTTTTAGCTGAAACAGCAAGTCTCATGAGAGATGCTCAATAACACATTTTTATATTACAAAAAAGCATAGATTAATCAGAACCAGCTGTACAAGCGTCACACCATCTACATGACAGTGTGGGCTCCTGGCTCCCCTAGGTCCTAGTGCTTTCCAGCACTGGATCCTAGATCACACAGTGAACCTTTGGGGAGGGAAATGGCCCTCCCTTCAGGGCCCCAGCCACGGGAAAAAAGTCATGGGGGAATGCCAACAAGGTGTGGGACTTGGGGTCTTTGATGGGAGTCAACTAGGCCAAATTGGGGTATATTCCTGGGACCAGGGTATATACCTGATGGAGTATGGCCAAGGAGAAAATATAAACAGAAGGAAAAAAAGACATCTGGTGTCTCTTCTTCATCATGATACTTCCATAACCTAATATATTTAGAAAATATTAATGCACGGTACCTCTCTTATGGCCCAACATCAAAACCTTAAAATCACAAAAGGAGTCTGAATAAAAATGACAGTACCCATTTATGCAACAGCAGTTTGTGTAATAATGCTAGAGAGATATATTCAACAGACATTTTAATAACCAACAGCAACCCCCCCCCCATTCCATCTATCTTGTTTCCAGGTTTTTACATTAAAAAACAATCCAGAAAGTACTAACACAGAACCGTCTTACAAAGTGGGAAAGAAGAACAAGCACTGGACCCTGGAAGGCCAGAGACTGATAGGGTACAAGAAGGGAATGGGAAGCTTGATGGGGGGGGGGGGGCGCATACAGTCAGTACGGAGCACTATTAACAAGCTTCTATCTTGTAAAGCCCCAAGAAAATTGTGTAATGTTTAAACAGAATAAACCCAACATTAATGACACAGTCAACTTGCCTCCACCATCATACTCCAATCACTCCTACTCACTAAGACCAGTCAAGTCCCCTTCCTCAGGTCCGATTGGCTGACGGCTCCTTTCTTAAAATGCAGACGAATCTTAAAAAGCAGCAGGTCCCTTCTTCTTTAGGGTCTAGAAAGATGTGACCCTTTGTAGCAAAGACCATTTTTAATGTTCTGGATACTGCAGGAAGTGCACTAGTCCAAGCTCCTTTAAGAGTGCTCTTGTGGCTTCAAAAGCCTTGTGTCTGGCCCAAGCAGTGAAGCTGAAATCCAGAAACAGGGAAACCCTCTAGATCCATCACAGTAATCAGCCTCCTCCTCCAGGCTGTTTCCAGACTAGATCTTGGACATGAACCCTGGCAGTCTGCACCAAAAAAGTCCTTAGGGAATTCACATTCTCTACACAATGAGGCAGATGGACGTGTTGGTTTAATTTATGGCCTGTTTCCATCTCTGTATCCCTATGATTGTGTTATTGCCTCTACTATTGTGTTCGTGCTTCTCAGATTACTGCTGGTGCATCTCTTCTTTGTTACACTTTCATATCGATCTGTATTTTTACCTTTGTAACCTCCAGGGTCGTACCTGAAAATAGGCAATCTTAATTCAAGTTATAGCTCTTGCAGCAGGCAGTAACCTTAAGGACTAAGCCGCCAGGTGCCAGGACCCCAAGGAAACCTTCTAACTAGCAGTCTACAGCTGGGAACTGCCCCCAATGTCAGCCCACCCCGACGGACAATAGTACAGAGTTCTTTTCTCACCATCGTCCCGTTAGCATCAACTCCTCAGACACCTTCTCGCAACAGTTCAACCACTTTCGCGCCTTTAGTGGGTTATTTTGCCTAATTTTCTAGGGAAAGTCATAAAATTTATTTCTTTTCTGCATGTCTATATCTCTGGCATCATCCGTTTCTTCTGCGAATCGATGAAAATCCAAGTGCACCTGTGGCAAGCAGCTGCCATCGAAGGATGGCCATGACGCCTGCCTTTTTTGCCTAGGCCCGAACCATGACATCGTGGCCTGCGGATCACTGCAAGGGGTTCAGACAACAGACTCGATCCGGCACCAGAAGGCCCTTAGGGCACACCTCCTCAAGAAGTAGCTTGCTGCTATGCAGAGTCAACCAGCAGGGAAGAGCCCTTCATCATCCTCGTCAGTTTCCACCTCCTTCACCTTGAAGCCACACAAGGAGAAAAAGAAGGACTCGGGCAAGCACAAGTCCTGGGACAAGGACTGGAAAGTTGCTGGGGACGCTCCCGCTGCAGTTCCCCTCACCACAAAAAGTCATTGTCCGGTTCCTCATTTCATGGAGGATTGGACCGATCATCCTGGCCCGGCCATGGTTCCTCAGGGCAGCTGATGGTGAAGCCTCTCACCGTCGGTCGGGCGGAGGCAAGTCAGGCCAGGACCCCTCCACTGCGGACGCCTCAAGGTGGAAGCCACCAGCAGGGTCACCTCCATCTTAGGGGCAGGGACCAGTAAAAAACAGGCGGCAACGCTTTGGCTCCCGTCCTTCAGGTCCCAATGAAGGCCTCGTCCAAAGCCTTGGACAAAGATGCATGGTCGTCAGTGGCGGCAGGCTCTTGCAACCACCTGACACCGCCACCCCGTACTATGGTGCCTTCACCTAAGGCCCTGGCCGAGCTGATGACTGCATCCATCCTGGACTCTGCCAAGCAGCCATCTGCTAAAGGGACGCCTTCCCAGGCGTCAGATCGGGTGCCACCCACCTCCTCACCAGCCCATTCTATTGAGATGGATTCTTCCTCCTCTGAAGGGGGTTCCAGGCCGGTTGACCTTAGGCCAGACAGTGCGTCTAACCGGACGCTCGGTGCTCCAACAGCGGACAAGCTGACTCTAGCTCCTCAGTCACTAGCCAGTCTGTCGGGTCTGCAATTTTCTAAGGACCAGATCCAGGAGCTGTTCTCCTTCTGGTGGGACCAGGTTAAAGGAGACTTGCTCCCTCCCAAGGAGCCCGTGACCATGGCGCTCAAGCCAAAACCAGACCAAGGGAAGGATCAGGAGCAGAAACAGCTGTCTCTGACCCCAAGAGCCGTGACCGAGCCTGAAGACCTGGAGCGTAGACTGCGACAGAGGGGCGCGCGTCACGTTAGTACTGCTGCTCCTCCAGTTCTCACAGTCGCCAGTCTCCTAGCCGACATCGGTCCCACAACAGGCACCAGTCTCATAGCTCTTGTCCTCCTTTGCGGACTCCAGCCACAGTTCTTCACCCTCTGGCTCGGACCATTCTCATCCTAGGGGTCACCTTTCCTCCCCGGATATCAAGGACACCCCCATGTCGCCTCCTGATGACCTGATGTTCGTGGACGTTGTGAGGCACATCCAGGCCTCCAATGGATGGGAGATGGAGGAGCTGGATCCAGAGAGGCAGAGGTTGGCAAGATACCTGAGGCAAAAGGAGCCCAAGCCTCTAGTAGTGCCTCCTTTGGTAGACACCTTCCAGGACCTTTCAAGGTTAACCTGGAAGCACCCTTCTTCCACTTCCACCATCTCCAAGAAGTCGAACAGGCTGTTTGGAGCCCCTAGGGAGGAGCCTTTCCTGGCAGAACACCCTGCAGTGGACTGTATGGTGGTTGTGGCTGCTCATGATACATCGAAGAAGCCTAAACACCTCAGCACCCAGCCTCCCTACCAAGAGTCTAGATATATTGACCAGGTGGGCAAAAAGAAAAAATTACTCACCTTAGTAATGTTGTTTCTTCTAATGGAGTCTTGCTATATTATGACTATTGCAGTTTGCCCCAGCCTTAGAACTGCTCCGGAGGTGAAAGAGTTAACTTCCATGCAGAGCATGGAGCTTAGAGCGCGAGCTCGGTTCAGAAGCTCTGTTTGGCTGGTTTCAAACCGAAACCACTGGATCTTTACGAGCAAAACTCACTAAGGTTTTGTGTGGAAGCTGTAACCTCACCAGCCAACTGGCTACAAATATATTAACACATTTTTACTGGTCCCAACACAAAGACTTAAGTCAGTGGACCAGAAAATTAAGATAAAATAACTAAATAAACACAACACCCAAACATGAAAGAGGGCATCAATAAATGCCAACAGAGGACTACCCACCCCATACCCCAAAGTAGGAGTTCTGAGAGGGGCAGGCTGGGGGGGAGATCATAATATAGCAAGACTCCATTAGAAGAAACAACATTACTAAGGTGAGTAATTTTTTCTTCAAACAACATGAAGTCTTGCTGTATTATGACTATTGCAGACTACACAGCAGTACCTCCATGGAGGAGGGACAGAACCTATTTAGGGAATAGGCTCTGAAGCACGGCTGTGCCAAACCGAGCATCCCTCCTGGCCTGAATATCCAGGGAGTAATGCTTGGTGAAAGTGTGTACTGTCTTCCAAGTAGCTGCCTGACATATCTCCAAGATAGGGGTGTCTCTAGCAGCAGCTAGAGATGCAGCTGTACCTCTGGTAGAGTGAGCCCTCAGGCCTGAGGGGGGAACCTTACCCAGCTTTTGATAGCAAAATTGGATACAAGAAACGATCCACCTGGCAATGGATCTTTTAGTGGCAGGCTCCCTTTCCCAACCTCACCATAAGTGAGAAACAGTTGGAGGGAGTCAAACCTGTGACCCTTGGTACGCTCTATGTAGTAACTTAGGCCCTCTTAACATCTGTTGTGCAGCCTCCTCTCACCAGAGGAGGAATGGTCAGTGAAGAACACTGAAGTGAAATAGACTGGTTAAGGTGGAAATCTGAAACCACCTTAGGCAAAAACTTACTGTTAGTCCTGAGGACCACTTTATCCCTGTGAAAGGAAATAAAGTCAGTTTCTACTGATAAAGCCTGTAACTCACTTATACGCCTGGCAGAAGTGATGGCTACCAGAAATACAGTTTTCAAGTCAAATACTTAAGCTCTGCGAGGACAGAGGCTCAAAGGGGGTTAGGTGGCAGAGCAATGCATACATTAAGATCCCAAGCCGGGCAGGGTCCCTGAATGGGGGATTGGTGAAGCAATCCTTTAAAAACTTGGAAAATACAGGATGAGCAGAGAGCTAAGAGGGCTCCTGCTGAAATGAAGGCAGAGACAGCAGCCAAGTGCACTTTCAGGGTGGCTGGTCTCAGTCCCAAAGAATTAAGATGGACCGTAGTCCAACACAGTAGGTAGATCAGCAGATTCTGGGAAACATGCTTCCCAGAACACCATATGGAAAACCTTTTCACTTGGAGTTATAGGTAGTTCTGGTGGAAGGCTTCCTAGCAGCCTTCAGGATTTCGAGAACACTTTGAGAAAGTTGCAAATCAGCAACTCTAACTGCTCAAGAGCCAAGCCTTGAGGTTGAGGGATTTGAGATTCGGATACCAAACTCTCCCTGAGCACAGGTTAACAGATTGTGTTCCTGGGGAGACACAGGGAAGATGGACTGCTAAGGACAGAAGGAGTGGGTACCAGGGCTGCCTGGCCCAGTCTGGAGCAATCAGGATCATTTTGCAGGGCTGAGACCTGATTTTGACTAGTACTTTGAACAGGAGAGGAAGGGGAAAGGCATAAGAAACTTCCTTCCCAATCGAGGAGAAAGGCATCCAGGGAACTGAGCCCAACACTGGGGCCTGCAACAAAACAGTGGAAGTTGATAATTGTCTGCGGCTGCGAAAGATCTATCTGAGAGTGCTCCATCTGGCAAACACTATCCCCAGTACTAGGGATCCAGTGACCATTCGTGATGGCCCTGGGAAATCCTGCTGAGGGCATTTGCCAGGACATTGTCCTTGCCTGGGAGGTGAACTGCTGTGAGGGAAGTGTTCAGGGAATAAGCCAGAGACCACAACTTCATTGTCTTGGTACACAAGGCCGAGGACCGAGTGCCCCCTTGTTTGTTGATGTACCACATTGTAGTGGTGTTGTCTGTTCTGACCTGTACCACCTTGTTCTGAACAGATGCAGAGAAAGCCTGAAGTGCTAGAAAAACAGCTCTGAGTTCCAACAGATTGATGTGGAGCAGAGATTCCTGAGGGGACCATAATCCCTGGGTGGAGAGGTCGCCCATGTGAGCTCCCCATCCCAAGAGGGATGCATCTGTAGTAAGGGTCAAGGAATGGGACAGAGGGATGAAAGGCACCCCTGTCTCAGATTGCTCTGATCCTGCCACCACTGAAGGGCCTGGATCAGGGTTCGAGTCACTGGGATTAATTTGATAGAGGATCTCTTTTGAGACCAGAAAGCTCTCAAATGGAACTGAATGTCCCTCATCTGAAATCTTGCTCCTTGCACCACGGCTGTGGAGGCAGCCATGTGCCCAAGGAGTGCAGGAAATGCCTTGCTGGTCGAGAAACCTGCAGAGTGAAGGAGGCGGCCAGGGCCACTAAGGTCCTTACCTTTCCAAGGGAAGGAAGGCTCTGGCCTGCTTTGTATCCAGTTCTGCGCCTATAAAGAGTAGTACCTGGACAGGTTCCAAAACTGACTTTGGAAGATTGAGAAGAAACCCCAGAGAGGTAAGCAGCTGCTGGGTAACTAGCAGGTGTGATTTGACCTGGTCTGAAGACTGACCCCACAATGAGCCAGTCGTCCAGGTAGGGAAAAATGGCAATCTTTTGCCTTCTTAGGTGAGCGACTGCTACTGCCAGACACTTTGTGAGGCCGAAGGGCATTGCTCTGAACTGATAATGGCCTGAGGGCAGTTCGAATCTGAGGTACTTTCGATGGGAGCTTCTGATAAGAACATGGAAGTAGGCATCTTTGAGGTCCAGGGAGGCTAGCCAGTCCCCTGGCCTTAGGGAGGGTAAAATCATTTCCAGTGTCACCATTTTGAACTTTGGCTTTAAAAGGTGCTTGTTAGATGTCTTAGATCCAGGATAGGCCGCCACTCTCCTGTCTTTTTTGGGGTAAGGAAGTACCTGGAGTACAGACCCTTGCCCTGGTGAAGGGGAGAAACCTTTTCTACAGCTCTGAGAGCCAGGAGGGTTGAGACGTCTGTTTCCAAAGCAAGAGTCTCTAAAGGGTTTGTAGGTGGAAAAGATCTGGCTCTCATCTTTAGAAATTTCTTGGAGCTGAGAACCAGACCCTGGCTCACTACTTCCAGGAACCACCTGTCTGAAGTTAAAGACTGCCAGTCCTGGACGAAGTGAGCCAACCTGCCCCCTACAGGTAGTGGAAAGCCGACCCTGGGTATCCCATCAGGGTGCCTATTTGGCAGGGGCTTTAGGCTGAGGGGTGGGAGCAGGCCTGCTCGAACCCCGTCTGCCTCTCCCTCTGAAGAACCCCCTCTGTACATAGGCTGAAGAGGAGGGGGCCTGAGTCTGGTAAAAAGGCCTGTGAAAAGGCCTACCCCTACCCCTGGGGCTGCCTCTGAGGAGTGACTTGCCGCTCCTGGCTTGTGCACCCTGTAAGTGGTTCTATATTCATCCATTTTTTTTCATAATTCTCTGTCTGCTCCCAAACAGAGAATTTCCCACCACAGGAAAATCCATAGCCTTAGACTGGGTATCCTGTGACAAAGTAGTACACCTGAGCCAGGCCAATCTGCGAAAAGCCACAGATGTAGCCATGACTCTGAGGATACATCATTAGAATCCACTGCAGCATGGAATTGCACCTTAGATGCCTCAATACCATCAAGAGCCACCTGCTCCAGCTCCTTTCTAGCCAGCCAGGGACCTGTTTAGCTAAGGCCATGACAGTATCCCATCTAGATTTCTGGTATCTTGCAACATAAGCCATATAGTTAGCTTGTCTGAGTCCCAAGGATGCTGCCATGTATTGTTTTTGGCCATGGCATCATCAATCTTCCTGAATCCTTTGTCAGGAGGATGTAGCCAGTGGAATATTAGCTTTATCACAGGCTGCAGCCTGAACTACCCCAACATGACTGCATTGCTGTGAAAGAAAATCTGTATCAGGACTCTGACAAGTATACCTCCTGTCCATCTTTTTATCCACAGGAGGCACAGAATTAGAGCTTTTAAAATTTTTACTGTTTGTTTTCTAAAGGATTTATGTAAAGGATGGACAACCTCCTGACTCTGGGATATCCATCATCTCCACATAGTCAGGCTCCTCTTGCTCAGCCAACGCCTCTCTAAGGGAAGCTGAGGGTCTCAGCAACTTTTTATAAAACAAAAAATGAGAAGGGACTCAGAAAGCCTAGTGGGAGACTCACCTGAAGGTCTGTCTGGGAGATGTCCGGTTCAGTGGGCACATCCAGACTTTCAAAATCACATTCACACTGATCATAATCCTCATCCCTCCCTCTGGTTCATAGAACTCTTCTATATCATAATCCTGAACCACTGGAACCGACCGAACCGACCTTTTGCCAGAGAGTGGGCGTTCGGAGGAACTGGGACAGGGACTGGACAATCTGTATTGTCCTGGCTATCTCCAGCAGCAGTTGGAGAAGGAATTTTGGACTCCAAACCTGCTGATTTTTTAGATTTCTTTGCTGGAACTGGCTCCTCAGAGCCAGCTTTTCGTTTGGCCGAGGAAGTCTCGCCCTGGTCAGAGGGCATTCCCTCCGGTTCGGTTGGCACCGAACCGGGCTGGCCATCCGGGTCAGCGGACTTTTGGCCTCTCGTTCCCTGAGCTTGCCCACTCTCTTGTCCAGGGTGGCTGCAGGGATATTTTTACAAATCTGGCAGTCTGAATTGAGGTGGTCAAACCCCAGACAATAGACACATGTAGTCTGTGGGTCAGCCTTGGCAAAGGCTTCCCCACAGACACTACAGTGTTGAAACCCAGTGGGCCCGGGTTTTCTTTTGGGTTTCTCAGACATGATGCCAGCCTAACCAACCAACTTGCCCTTTTGATGGCAGTGCCAGGCAAGACACCCTTATCGGTTCCAAACCGTGTCACGGGTCCTGGAAAAAACCTTAATGAAATCCAGTTTTTTTAGAACCGATAAGAACCGGGAACCGCACTCTAAAAAGCCTTAAAAGGCTTTAAACTTATATTTAAATACAACTCGATCGGTTCAACCGAACCGATAATACTTTTACAAGTTCCGCACAGAAAAACCCTATCTATTACTTACGATTACCATAGACAGAGCCTGAACCGATCGGTTTTGAGGTTAAAATAATGAAATCGCGGTTAAATTAAACCGAGAAATACCGCTTTAAACCGAAGAAATGAACCAAGCAACAGGAGGAATCTCCGGAGCGACTGTTCAGTGAGGCGGAGTAAAGAATCTGACGGTATCAGTTTGAAACCAGCCAAACAGAGCTTCTGAACCAAGCTCGCGCTTTAAGCTCCATGCTCTGCATGGAAGTTAACTCTTTCACCTCTGGAGCAGTTCTAAGGCTGGGGCAAACTGCAATAGTCATAATATAGCAAGACTTCATGTTGTTTGAAGGTTTATTCATCCTCTGCTTGCTCCATCAGGTTCCTTAACTTTCTCACACATATGGTACAATATCAGAATGCCCTGTGGGAGAAAGGCATGGAGATAGCACAAGCCCTTCCAGACTCAGCACAGAAAGCTGAGCTCCTGGATGTCCTCAAATCGGGTTTGGATGTAGGCACCCCTGTTTTGCATGCCTCATAAGACACTGCGGATACGGCAGTAAAGGCAGCGGCTTCAGGTGTCTGCCTCGGGTGCCATGCTTGGCTTAGAGTTTCAGGATTCTCCCAGGATCTGCAGTTGGGCATCTTGGACCTCCCTTTCAATGGACTGGTACTCTTTGGAGACGAGACAGAAAAACAGATTAGCCCGTCTCCAAGACTCCGGGAAGTCTATGTGGCTCATCCAAAAAATGTATAAGGCGGACCAAAGACCTTTCAATAAGTAGCCATTTTGGAAGCCATCAGGTCAGCAGCCCTGAAACTAGCCTCAGCAGAGGGGCAGCTGCAAAAGAAAGGCCACCTCCCAGACTCCTGGAAGCTCTGCCTCTCGAGCCCCAAGGTCCTCCCAGGCCCCTCTGTTGACTCCTGGAGCAACCCACTGACAACTTGCCAGACCCCCCAGCAGAGTCAGTGGGAGAAGTCGTAGGGGGGTGCTTTTCTTTCCACCTCAAAGGTTGACGAACGGTAATGACAGACCTCTGGGTGTTACAACTCATAGAGAAAGGCCACACTCTGGAGTTTGAACAAATGCCTCCAGAAACTCCACCAGTGTCCTCCCACTATCCTCATTCTCATGTCCCCCTGATCGAAGGGGAAATTTGGGCCCTTCTGCAAAAGCGGACTGTAGAGCCAGTCCCCCCAGATCAAAAGAGAAAAGGATTTTATTCCCACTTCTTCCTGGTCTCCAGAAACACCGGGGACCTTCAGCCCTTCCTGGATCTTAGTTCCCTGAACCAGTTCATCGAATACAAGAAGTTCAGGATGGTCACGCTGCCAGGTCTGATCCCCCTCCAGTACCAGGGGGGCTGGCTCTGCTCTCTTGATATGCAGGACACGTACCTACACATACTGGTGTTCCCACCTCACAGAAGGTTCCTGCACTTCCTTTTCCAGGGCCAACATTATCAGTTTTGAGCCTTGCCATTCGGCCTTTCCTCCACTCCTAGAGTCTTCACCAAGTGCCTAACAGTGGTGGCTGCGGCTCTTCGTCAATAGGGCCTTTATGTCTTTCCCTACCTAGATGACTGGCTCCTGGCAGCTCCCACAAGGGAGCAGCTGGTTCGCACTCTCAGAGACACCTTTACACTCTTCCCAGAGCTAGGGATCACCCTGAACATCCCAAAGTCATCCCTATGGCCCAGCCAGAGACTCCTGTTCATAGGAGTGGTCCTGGACACAGTACAGGGCATGGCTTTCCTTCCCCCAGACAGGGTGAATCGCATTCGGAATCAGGCCCGATTGGTATCCTCGGCTACTCATGTCTTGGCCAGAGTCTACCCAAGACTCCTCGGTCACATGGCGACAGCCATCCCAATGGTTTCCTTAGCTCGCCTCCATATGAGGGTCGCTCAGTGGATGCTCAGGGTGCAATGGGACCAGAGGTCTGATGACCTAGATCAACCAGTCCTGGTCTCAGACCCAGTTTTCAGGACTCTAACCTGGTGGTTGGACCCACTCAATCTTTTGACAGGGGTCCTCTTCCAGCAGGCGCCCCAGAGACGAGTTCTGACCACAGATGCCTCAGCTTTCAGTTGAGGGTCTCACGTGGAGACCAGGCAGACCCGGGGGACCTAGAAACATAGAATCTGAAGGCAGATAAGGACCGCTTGGCCCACCTAGTCACCGGATGAGCAATTACTCCACATCAACGTTCTAGAGATGTGAGCAGTCCTAAATGCCTTAAAGACATTTCAAGCAGACATATCTCGGGGCCCTCTACTCATTCAGATGGACAGCATGTCCGTAGTCTTTTACATCAACAAGCAGGGGGGGACTCACTCCTGCCCCCTCTGCAGGGAGGCAGTGAGGGTCTGATTTTGGACTTTGAAACATCACCTCAGACGCACTGCTGTTCATATTCCGGGCATCCAAAACGTCTTATTCAACAGCCTAAGCAGGCCCTGGACCAAGGCTCATGAGTGGCAGACCAGCTGTTCAATAGATGTGCCGGCCAGAGCTGGACATTTTTGCATCCCCACTCAACGCCAAACTGCCCAGTTTTTTACATATGAACATACAAAATTGCCAGCAGATACAGGCCATATGGTCTATCTAGTCTGCTCAAGTGTGCAGCACTTCAGCCCATTAGACTGCAGCTGCCCCCCCTCCCATTAACTCTTCCCTCCCCCGGTATGTATTTTCCCCTTGAATTTGTCCCACCTCCTCTTGAAGCACCCCACAGTCGACACTGATACGAGTTGCTCAGGCAGTGCATTCCACCCTTTTACCACGCTTTCAGTGAAGTAGTGCCTCGCTAGATCCAGAGCCTGGAGTTTTCTGACTAGACGCATTGTCCCTCTGTTGGACAGGGAGGTTCCTCTACACTTTCCCTCCCTTCCCCATTCTACAGAGTGTACTTCTGAAGTTACAGGCAGAGGAAGCAGAGATGATTCTCATCGACCCCTTTTGTCCTCGACAGATTTGGTTCCCACTACTTCAGTAGCTGGCAGTGGAACCTCCAAATTCCCCTTTCTCTGTGCTCACACTTGCTCTTCCAGGACCGGGCACTCTAGTTCATACGGACCTCAGATCCTTGCAGCTGCATGCACGGCTCCTGCAGACTTAGCCATGGCGAGATATTGGGTCTCCCAGGAAGTGGCTAACATTCTAGTCGCATCCATGAAACCTTCCACTAGATCCACTTATGCCATGAAGTGAAAAAGGTTTTGTTTATGGGCTACTGCATGTCATCTCAGCCCCTTTTCCTACCCTTCAAACTCCGTACTTGAGTACCTCCTTTCTCTACTCCACAAGGACCTGAGCTACTCCTCCATCAAGGTGCATCCCTCAGCCATCTCGGGGTAAATCCATGACTCAACTGGACGTGTCCCATACCTTCTTGCAGGGCATCTTGCATTTCAAGCCTCCCATCTGAGATCCCGGCCCTTCGTGGGATCTCCTTTTTTGTTAGAAAAAGATCACGCTCCCACCATTTGAACCAGCCGCAGATTGCGAGCTACTCTTTCTGTTGTGGAAAGCGTTATTTCTAATTGCAGTTACTTCTGCCTGAAGAATTTCAGAGTTCAGGCTCTGATGTGTAAAGAGCCTAATTTGATTTTCCATAAGGGCAGGTGCTAAATGGTGATCTTTCTGGGTGCCATCGGGCTCCCCATGATAATCGCCCATGTCAGACTCTTGTACATGTTTTACACTATAACCGGTGGAGCCTGACATTTCTTCTATACAGCCCACTGACTGGGAAGGACATCTTTGTAATTCATCCGCCAGTTTGACCAGGTTTGGGTAAAGTTTG